>OY756972.1:18765000-20015000 GCA_963580455.1 Euonymus europaeus | reverse complement strand
TAACAAATCTATAAATCAACTGCAATTCCCACTTATTTTATTTCATCATGACCTGAGTATTTAAAGCTTCTGAGACCCAAGATCACTCTAGCCCAGCCCATGGTATTTATTTATGTGGGCCAAGCCCATGTGGAGATTTAAAGTTCATTAGTTGGTACTGCAAACCCCATCAATTTCGTTGGTTGAGGATTCGAATCCACATTCCATCAAATCCTCGAACCAATTTTACCAAATGTAATTATGTAAACTCTTCTAACCAAATATGGAATAGTACATAACTTTCATGTCATTTTTTTAAAATTAATTTTTATTTTGGATAAAATATATACATTTAGACTTCTAATTCCAAACCCAATGATTTTGACATGTTTAAAAAATACAAAAATCTTATCCGATTTAGCTATATAGAGTCTAATCTTAATTTGATTAAATTAAGCTATCAACAAAATGTGATATTTGATTGATATAGTATTTTATGCGAGCCTCATAATTTTATTTTTTGTGAAATGTAAAACAACATCAAACGATGTTATATTATCTATATTAATAAAATACATATTTTAATATAATCAATTTATTGACCGATCAAAATTACACAATTACTGGAATTGCCCTGAACAGCTTCCATTGGGTACAATGGCTGACGGTACTTTTGAATTTTGATACATGAGAGAAATGGACATATCAGGTTAACCCCACGCGCAAATATTATTGCAGCTCCAAACTTTTTTTCCCCCACTTTTCAAAAACTGTTGTACTTATTTCCCAAGTTTTCTTCATAATTTTCGTTTTTGACTGCACTTCTTCTAATTTTCCCAAGGACCCGAGTTCATTATGCACAATTGTTTTCGAAATGGAAACCTAGATAGATGAGAAAACCCGGCTACTCCCCTCGGATATTTCTCTGTCGTTTAAAAATAGGAAGACTTGGGCCTCCGATCACATATTTTCACTAAATTCGATTAAACGATTTGAGTAAAATTTGTTAAAAAATCGATCTCCAACAATCCTAAAAAAAATTCATAAAACTACGCACTTGTGTGCCCGAATCACCGTAAAGATATAGAAAAGAGGGATTTGCTATAAAAATCGAAACGGTGATTAGAGTAGGTTTGCTGCCTTTATTTATTTTTTATTTTATAGCAAATCCCTCTTTTCTATATCAAGGCAGCAAATCTACTCTAATCACCGTTTCGATTTTTATACGAATTTATTTTAAAAAAATCATAGATGTGTTTCGATAGAGACTATAAGTTCAACGGTATCTTTTTTATATCAAACAAAAATAAAATGTAACGTAAAAACGACATGAAAAATATGGACCGTTGAATATAAACTCGAAATATTATATATCTTGTGTTTTCACATTTTTATTTGATATAAAAAATATTGTTAGACTCATAGTCTCGATCAAAACACATATATAATTTTTTTAAAATAAAATAAAATAAAATAGAATAAAAGGTTTTAATGACGGTAACAGTGATTCGATGTAAATTTAGGATCCGCAGCCCTTCCAATCCGCCCCTCAAATATACAAAAATCCCAGTTAAAACACAAGCTAGAAGCCCACGTCAGTGGCTCCTACGCGTCTGGAAGTTGGAAGCTCGGAGTGTGTTGTAATTTTTTTTATAGCTGACACCACTGTAAGGTCATTTTGGAAAAGAAAAAAAATTATTTATTATTTAAAAATCATGAATGCATTTTGATCGAGATCACGAGTCCACCGTTATATTATATGTGTTAAACAAAAATCGAATGAACGTGACAACTGAAATAAAATCTTTTGAGTTTATATTTAACGATTCAAAATTATCTTATTTCTTATAATCCACCCGATCAGAACACGTTGATGATTTTTAAATAATAAAATAACTTTTTTACTTGCAGCAAGAGGCCCGATGTAAAAAATTACAGCATACCCAAGCTTCCCTGGAGGTTGGACCCGGCAGTCACTTATCTCTTTCATATGACACGCGTCGATTGTTTAGTAATTTACGAAACTTCGGAGTGATTCACCAGTCACCCCGTACACCCGTCTGTCACCGAAACCTCGCGTGCACGGGATTGCCATTTAACTATTTTTTGACCAAGGGAGAAGGAAAAAAAAACCTTGGAAGAACGAGCCAAAAGCGTGCGCGATTGCATGCGCCTATAAGATCCCGACGCTGTGCGATGCGTACAGTGACGCAGCTTCCCTTCTTTCACGCTCATCATTCGGTCTCTCTCTCTGGCAGCTCTAGGCGTGACCTTCTTAATTTTGCCACGTGTTTCACTCTCAGCCGCTGGATTTTAATCTAAGGGAGTTGGTCGATGCAACGAGGGCGTCAAAATCAAAGATAAGACGGCATGTTAATTAAAGGTTGTGCGCGTGAGAGACTTTTTCCCCCTCATAAAAGTCTTCTGTTTACTACTGTTTTGGAGATTTGGTTGTTGGGTTTTCGAGATTTGTTTGGACTTTTTTATTAAATTTAATTAATTACTGTTGATACATCCGTTTTAGGGTTCGATTCCGACGATCCATTTGTCCGCATCCAAACATAATTATTTTATTCGATTTAGCTATAAAATGATCCAAATTGAATTATTACCTAATTTACGTGTTGAAATTTAAATCAATCAAAATATAATCAATTAAATATGTCCAAAATTCAAAATCATTCCGAACTTTAATTTTTGCCACCACTAATCATCCTCAATAGAAAACGAGGCCGTCAACAGCAAGAGCGTAAAGTCATTATTATTGGGTGAAGATGTGATTAGTTTTATGTGAAAAACGTGATTAACTAGTCAAAATGACAATTACATCACTGTGGATTGCGGATATTATTGACTTTCATTAGAGTAAGTTAAACAAAAAGTTAAACCCAAATCGATATAGGCATGGAAACCCCACTTAATTAGTTTGGTTAAAAAATGAATAAGTTGAATGAAAAGGACACTTAATTATGTCTAATCCTCACCTTTTTTTTTTGTGCTCTTTATCTAATGTGGAGTAATGGGAAAGCTGCCTGGAGCTAATTGTGGGATTGATAAAGACATTACATTTAATAATTACTTTGAAATTGCCACGAGATTCAACTCATTCAAACACCACCACCGTCATCTCTCGAGTTTTAATTCCAATTTTTTTTGAATTAGTTTGATGAATCAATGAGAAAATCAAAGAGAATATGTTATGTGTGTTCATAGTCTTCGTTATTTATTTAGAATTTAGAATTGTAATTAATTTCTTTCTTATTAACTCAAGTCGTCTATTTTAAAACTATCATCTTCACTTCTTACTATCTTCTTCATAAATGATCTCAATGTCCTCAAAGATGCACACAACTACCTCTACGTTCTCGCAAATTATCTTTTGTGCTACTTCTATCTTCGATATAATAATCTCATTTCTTATCCTTAAATCTTCTCTTGTGGTCACACATTCAATTAAGTGTTCTTCATTTATGCTAAATGCATTTTTTTATAAGTTATTTTTAATGAATTGATACTCAAAATCATCCACTATCATGTAGTCGATTTATGGGATTTTTCCTTCGATCTTAAAAGAGCCATTCAGTCACATTAACCTTAAATTTACTCTCCAATTCTATATCTTATTAGTTATATATTCACTATAATTTATCAATCACCTTGGAAATTATAGAAAAAAATATTCCAAAAAAAAAGTGGTTACTTTTTCGGTCCCTTGTATGCTCTTACTAAATTTACAACTAATATATTTTTTTTAATAAAAATCATTACTTTGGGATTTGCTTTCATATATATTTTGAGTTTTGAATTAACTCTCAATAATATTCATTCATTAAAATTATATCATCCGCAAATAACATATCCCAACTCGAAGTGTCGGTTGCATGACTAATTAATTAAATCCCTCAATATAATGTGTATTCCCACTCATAATCTCTCCCGAGTATGGACATAATTGCTCTCATTACAAGTTCGCAAGCGTGTGAATCCGCATCAAGGCCATTTTCATGTTAGTAATTGATGAAAAAATTAGGTTAAAAAGGGAGTGTGTGTGTGTGTATATATATATATATATATGCCATGATGATTATTGAACATATAAGTAACATAATTCATTTTAATGAATGGTTTTGACATTTTTCATTGAATGTGCGTTGCATGATTGGGGATTGTAGGTGTAGTGGGCTTCCATGTCAAAAACAGAACTGCGCCAA
Organism: Euonymus europaeus; assembly: GCA_963580455.1. NCBI lineage: Eukaryota > Viridiplantae > Streptophyta > Magnoliopsida > Celastrales > Celastraceae > Euonymus > Euonymus europaeus. The sequence goes on along the minus strand of OY756972.1, from coordinate 20,010,810 downwards.
TTCTAGTGGCTCTGTTTTGGGTTGACTTGCTAGCCAATGCTCAAATGACTTTTTTGTAGTTTGTAGTGTCAATTAAGTGCGACTCCTTTGTATATCAAATTGTTTTCAAGTGCATGCCTTCTTAATGTTTCAAAGACCATATCATTCTATTATTCTATACGAACATTCTTCAAGGAGAAACCCATATCACATTGAATCCCGTCCTATATCATATCTGGAGACATGTGAGTTCTCCCGTCTCACACGCATAAGACAATCACACAGTTTTCGACCTATAGGTCAAAGAAATTTTTATAGGACTTATAATTGAACCTAAGACATTTTGCCTTTAACAATAATTAATCCGTCAACTTACAACCAAACCAACTCCCATGGAATTACATCATTATATTCATCTAGGTGAATTCTTCACTCTCAATCATTTAAATGTGTATAGGATCCAAATTTAAAACTTGTCCAAGACCATTCTTTAATGAACATTCTTTAACACGTATATATACAAACATTCTTTAACGAGAAACTCATTCAAAATACAATCACATTGAATTCCGTTCTATATGATATTCCCAAGGCACATTAGTTCTTCCGTTCAACACGCACGAGACAATTACTTACACAGTTTCATTGTATAAGAATGTCGTCAAATAAATTTAGTGGATATGTGTTAGAGTTGAACTTAATTTTTTTTTCCCTTCGACAACAGTTAATCTCGTCAACTTACCACCCAACCAATTCTCTTTGACTCTATACATCATTCTATTCATCTAGGGGAATTCTTCATTCTCGATCATGTAGATGTGTATATGTATATATACTCCCCGATCAAAACTTCACAACAAATGATATAAGAGCCGAGGATCTTTGGATTTACAAATAAAAATAAAAATGGTTGGTTACCTTCAAGATCACATCATCGATCTATCCACTACGTACGTCTCCATTTCTTACAATACAAGGGACATGATCGTGTAACAACTCACAACAAATCCAATAAAACAATCGATATATGCTCCATCACTATGCCCTATTAATGTGGTGCATAACCAAACAAACCATTAACACACGCGCACACACAAAAATAAGCTTCCTCGTCAACATCAATCAAACATGAAATTTCGTCTAGCATGTATAATTGGACACACACACACATACACATATAGCATTGGAAATCATAAGCTCGCTCTGGGCATTACACGTGTTTGATGATGAAATTCAAACTTCAAAGTCTTGTAATCGAACTCCCAAACAAACCCTCACATCTTATATTAATAACAAATAAGATAAAATTGAGAGTTGACACTTTTTAATGTGCCCAATAAATATATATACAATAGTAGAGTGAGAGAAAAAAGTCTTACATAGTGGGTGTAGTGTGTGTGCATATATATATATATATATATATATATATATATATATATATATATATATATATATATTTGTGGGGGGGGAGGGGGCATGGATTCCTATGACTTTTGGTGTAACTTTATATTGGTTTGTGGGTAATATATAAAAGCATTAAGCATATATACGTTTTAATCTTTTTTAGTGGCACCATAGATGGAGTGGTGGTGGTGGAGATGGTATTACCTTTTGGCTTTCCAAGCGTGGAGGGTTTTGTTGGAGAATCCACAACCAAATGGGTTCTTCATGGTCTCATATGCATGTCCCACGCTTCCCCACCAAACTCAAGTTTATATACATGTTAATGGACGCTCCTCTATGCATATATATGTTAAAAGGAAATTTTCTTTTGCTTTCTCTCACTTTCTCTCTTGAGAAAGAAAAAGGATCGAAAATTATTGATTCTGATGTCAATCAATTCATGCCAGCCTGATATCATATGTGACACATCTCCATGCATATTATATGATATGATAATATTCCACTTGTTTATTTTTGTTTAAATGTAATGTAATTTAATTAATGGTGTGTTTTTGTGAATAAACAAAGTTTAGTGGCAGAAAACATGGAGAAGTATTTCATGGTGTAAACCAAAAAAGAGAGCACTTTTTTCTAAGCACACATCTGACTTTTGCTTTCCTTAATACAATATTTAATATGGAAATGAAAGCAACAAGCTCTTGACTATTCTCTAAATAATTTCGATAAAAAGGTTATTTTTCTCTTAAAAGCTTCTAGCATTTTTTGATAACTCAAAAAGATACAATATATACAAATTTGTCCATTAATGAACATAAGTTATGGATATAAATTCGAGTCGTCCGATCCGTATATATAGAAGTTTCATATTTGACGAGACGATTAATTCTTTTTTAGCATCGATCAACACCGATCTTTTAATTGACTTTCATCCACGATCTTGATCGAATAAACCATGCACACAATTGTATTTTGAATTGTGGAAAACAGATGATTTCACTGCAAAATAAAAACCCAATTTCACCTTTAATTATCAAAGTAATTTTTTTTTTTATTTAAAAAAACAGGATTTACCAATTAGTTATATCTCTCTCCCCACTTATGGAATATGGATTGTCCACTAGCTACCAAGTGAATTTGAACCTCTACTACTGAGTGTGTGTGTATATATATATATATGAGAGTAAAGTTGGTCAAGTCACAAACACAATATTACACATACATGCACCCTCCTCGTATAAATAATTGCTCAAGGCTTTATTGGATCATTTGCCACTACTTTTTCCTAAACAAATAGTGCTAAAGGTATATATGTTTGATGATGACCGAATACAAATAGTTAAGTCTTGTGATGGAATACTTTGTGTGTTAGTGCTACCAAAAGCGTAGACTCAATGGGATTGGAAGGGACTGAAGGACTCGATTGGGCGTGCCTATTGTTCCCTCCACTCCAAACAACCTAGCCATGAAAATATACCATTTTTTATTTAATTAATTTACTTTTTAATTAATTAATCATAAATATAATTTAATTTGCGGGACACCAGATCTTCTTATCTGTGCATAAGATCTTTGTTCAGGTGATTAAAATCATGGGGTTTGCCCGCTAATTTATATTATTTCTTTTTTGGGCACAGCCATACTTGGCAAACACAGCCTTTGTTTTTATTTATTTAATTAAAGTTCCTTATAGCATGCTTTGATTATTATAAGACAATAATGGATAAGAACTAATAAGGGAATATTTAGGACGTGTTTGGTTCCATGTATGTGTTTTACTTTAAAGTATACTATTATTGAGCAATTGCATGCCAACTTTATTTTCAATGAATTAATCCATTTCATGCTTTAGTTGATTAAAATCTAAATTATGTTTTTTCAGTTTTGGTTTGTACTTCAAAAAATGGAGAAAACTAAAATTAGATTCGGATAATCATTTTTTATTTATAAAATTGTATTGGGTGATGCATTTTTTCTAGCGTTGAAATAAAATACTTCAAATACATAACTTCCATCTATTCATTCATAAATAATTAGTTAAAATTCGTTGCAACGACTTGAGTGATGGTCGAATTGATGAATGTTTTTAGGACCAAATTGTATAAACTTTAGAGGTTTTGAATTCGATTCCTACTTGAAACAACAACAAGATAAGAAATCGGTCGAATTTAGGCTTGTCCGATGTCGTTTTTGGTTACTAGGAAAATAGGGCAATAATACAATGATTAAATGGGATTAGCGTTTTAATCAATCAAACACTCACTAAACCCTAGCTAGTTTAGCTGGGGCGTCCATGTTGATAGTTCAGGCACAACAATATATCACATCAATGAAAAGTATTATTGTACTCTATGGCTGCTTTTTACACCATCCAGTCTTAAAGTTAGACCTTGACGATGATGAGTTTTATTGGCAGAGTGGATAATTCATGAGACATATACATACATGTGCATTCAGTTTTTAAAGACTGGGATCTTGAGTATGTATCCAGAGTTTTGATCAGTGGGGCCCTTTTCCAAACCTTTGCATGATTCATGGTTTGAATGGTCAAGGAACAAATTATTGGTGTTCATGTTGTTGTGCTTAGGTTGCCATCCCATGCCTTTTTATGTCATGTAATTCATCTTTTCTTGCTTGGGTTTAGTAGTTTTATTTGCAAATTTTCCCTTATTTGTATTGTTTTACTGAAAATAAAAAGGATTTTAGGAGAATAATTAAGAAGAATTTCCCAACTGATAAATATTTGGGCTTATATAGGGGTGAAAAAAATCGATTTCGGATCGAATAACATAAAATATTTACATGTTCAAAGTCAAATTGATTTTAATTTTCAAACGTATTTAATTAATCATATTGGAATAAGTTCAAATCAGAACAAGTAAGTTTGATAATAATCTTAAATAGCTTTGGTTTCAATTATCTGTTGTAGACTAGTGTATATGTATATGTCTGATGTTTTTCTTTCTCTGTGGTAATAATATCAACTGTTTATCAAAAAAAAGTTAGATAATAATTCAATCCAAATTAAAATTAGAACAATTAAATCGTACAATTTTTGTATGTTTAGACTTAAATCCTGTTTTAAATTGGAAAAAAATTTTATATTTAAATTGGAATTCGAAACAAACAATTATGTCCACAATTAATTTAATTCGAGTCGAATGAATTCGATGATTTGGCCACCCCTCTCCTTGTCCATGTCCAAATACTGAAATTCATGCCCATCGAAAAACTAACCATGTGGTCTGGTTGGAACCCGACTGTTAATATGAACGGGAACCCGACCCAGGCCGAGAATCATATGATAGAACCACCCCACACGGGAGAGAGGGAAAAAGAAGGGAGGGGGTTTTGTTACAGTGTTTCATCATTGTACACTTATACCTTGCGTGCACTCCTCACGCACGTATGGAACTCTTTTTTTTTATTGTTTATTATTATTATTATTATTATTATTAGTGTTGTGTATGTCTTTTGATCCCACAACCGGGGACATTTCTGTCAATTTCGTTTCTATATAATCTTAGCTTCCGTGCATTTCGGCAGATTTCAGCTTTGCAACACGCTGCTCTCTTATCTGTCGATCTGTCTCTCAAATCGCTCTTTCTCTGAGTTTCTTGCGTCCGATCTGTCGTTTCCAGCCTGCAATCCGAGATTGAGTTGTTCTCCAGTGGAATTTGGTCTTCTACTAGCTTGTTTTCGCTGTGAGTTCGTATTTGTTCTCTGTTGTATTATCTTCAGTCGCCTGAATGAAGGGGATTTTAGTGTTACGACTGCAATTTGTGTTGTGGTTTGGCAATTAGAAGTGATTGTTCAGCTAGAATGCCATGTCTGTCGCGTGCCTGAATGTTTATTTTGTAGATAATTTCGGGGGTAAATTTTCTCTATGCGTGTAAAGATCCATGCTTCTGTATATGTGCTGTTGGTTCTTGAAAGTTTTGTCAGTTTCTACTATGTTTTTTCTTTATTTTTGTTTGGTTCTGTAATTGAATATCTGCGCGAAGGAATAGAAAGTAAATGTTAATTCAGTATTTGTTCTTTTGTTTCTAAGGAAGAAGCTTACTGCCACAGATTGCAGTCAGAATGTAAATGTCTTAATTTTTGTTTTTAGGCGCCCAAGATCTCGGTTACAGATTAAATGAATTTCCGAATCTTGTATTTTCTGCTTTGTTTCTCATTACAACTTTAGGTTAAGCAAGCACGACAAGATTTGTATTTAATGTGAAAAATTTGCAGGGTTCTTGAATAGGATTTTCGTGGAAGGTACAGACTGGCCATCTGTTTGCAGAGGGAAAAAGCATGCGTTGGATTTTGAGTCTTTCTGTTGATGTTATAAGGAAAGGCATCTCCTTGAACCTCTACTGCAGAGTTATCCTGTGATTCGCGTTTCGCGTCCCAACCCTTGAATTTCTGACTAGCATTTCCCCTACAGTTTCCATGGGATCTACATTTTTTATTGTTGTTCCTTGGTATGTCCGCCAGATTAGTTGAATGTTAGCCAGACCCATCTTATAGAATAGTGTTCCCCCTTTTCTCAAATCTTTCCGCTTGTCTATCAATCTGGTTTTTCCATCTCTTCTCCTGGTAGTTCAATTGATCTTCCTCTGTTAACGACTTGTGGTGTCACTTTTTGTTTTCTGCTCGAAGATTGTGTGGTTGTTTGAAGATCATTGAAGGCTGGGTAGTAGTTATGGTGTGCCAAGCAGCTGGTCAAACAAATTTCCGGGCATTGAAACACGAAAATGGGATTGTAGTTAGAGTTATAGCATGCTTTCAGCCTCTTGGAAATTGCCAGGTTAGGAGAAGACTTTCTTTTACTTTTTTCACATTTGTTAGAAAAATTAAATGCCCCTAATTGTCTAACATCTTCTAGATTTGTTTTGTCATTGATAATGGTTGAGTAAGTTTGTCTAATGGGTTCCCTGATCTTCTGCAGGCTGAATATTTCCGTCATTTACTGAAACCTGTTACGTAGATAAGTTTTGCACTCTAGTTTTCAAGTTAAGCTGAGATAGTAGTTCTTTTCCTTGTTTCCTGAAAGAAAGTGAACGGCAAGTTCTTGCGTCACATACTTTTGTCGTCTGGTATGTCCAATACTTACTTTCCCTGAGAATTTAAATTTTCAGTAGTCATTATTTTTACCAAAATATAAATCGTTTTGTCCTCCTTGCACAGGTGATTCGTGTTTGCTGAATGGGTGAAAACTGCGGATCTTGGTTCCCCCAACGACCATTTGATCTGCAATCACCCTGTCTGGATTCTTGGAGTACTCCACTTCACTTGCCGCAGAAAACTGTTCCTTCATTCTTGAAGCCAGACATGCATTTGGTTTCTGCTGACATGAATTCATCGGAGTACCCATTTCCTAAGCTATCTGATTTTCCAGGTGGCCATACAATGGAACCTCTTACTCGGTTTCATCGTTTGCCCTGTTTCCAACAGGCCTTTAAGCCAGCGAGCTCAGTTCTCAAAGAGAAGCTATCTTCTGTTGCTTCTGATAATTGTCGTGAGGCTTCTACAGCGAAGGCAGAATCTATGTGGGGTCAAAAGAAGTTCCTCGTTGTTGATCAGTCAGGGGATCAAACGACTCTGATCTTCAGTTCTGGAATTGGAACTCCAGTACAGTGCCCAACTTCTTGGACTCAGAAACCTTCTGTTGCTTATAATTTAAACGTGCAGGATACTGGGGCCAAAGAAAGATCAAATTTTCATTCTGCAACAATTTTAGGAGATGGAGTTCGTGAAAACAATATCAGTGATACTCTTAGCGAGATGCATGAGGACACTGAAGAACTCAATGCCTTACTCTACTCATCAGATGATGACAGTGGTTATACGGAGGATGATGAAGTTACCAGTACTGGGCATTCACCGGGTACAATGACCGGGCATGATATGCAGGATTGGTTTGAGGGGAGTACAGAAGAGGTAGCTAGCTCAATGGGATTGACCAAAAAGCAGAGACTTTATGATAGGGATGACAATGTAGCAATAATGTTTGACACTGCCAATTCTGTAAAACGCAAGGAAACCTGCTCCGAGTACGAGGATGATGCGCAGTCAAGTTGTGCCAATGTCCGGATTTCCAGTTCTGATAAAGAGGCTTTTTTTTCGTCAGGCAACAAGAGGATGAGAAAGGAGAAAGCAAGAGAAACAGTGTTGGACATTCTTCAAAGAATTGTTCCCGGTGGGAAGGGCAAGGATACTATCGTGATTATTGACGAGGCTATTCAGTACCTAGAAGCCTTGAAGCTCAAAGCCAAAGCTTTTGGACTTCGATACGATATGAGCCGCTACGAGTCTTTGGCTTAAGCAGTCCGTTTGTGGTATGTTATTTTATTTCTTGCCCCATTAATTATAGACAAGTATGGAAAATAAGCCAGGCGTGGATTTGCGCAACCCTAGAAGCTTCTAGCAACTGGTGAAGATTGGAAATTGCAGTGTCGAGAGAGAGAGCTTGAACTCCTGAAGTCTATTCAATGGTTGTGTTGAAAATCAGCAGCTTTGGGAGTGAACTTTTTTTCTGATGACTTCAGAGGAGTGAGTGCCCTCCTATATTAGTATATGCCCACTATAAAGGGACGTGAATCATGATTGCTTTGTCTTGGGACTAAGTGAAAGTAGAATTCATTCCTTTGCACGATAAGTGGTTATGTGAATGAGATGACTAGTTATTCCAAAGGGGGACCCCCCTGAATGCATTGGGTTGCTCCTTTGGTGGCTTTGGGACTAAACTTTCGCTCACTTTCTACTGCTTTTCAAGTATTCGATCTTTATGGGCTGTTCTCTTTTGTGATGTTGATATTAGCACAAGGCTCTTTCTTCATCCTGGCATGCAACTTTCCAATGGGTCCCCAAGTCACCGATGTATGCAGCTTCATTGGTTGTTTCTTAGTTTGGTAGTATGGTCTTCCATCTTAGTTGGTATTCTATTGTTGAAGAACTTTGTGTTGGTAACTTTGTATTGTATTCTTTTCATGGTAGAACTTCGTTTTATATGTCTGTTTGAGGTTATGTTGTGAATTATATCTTCTTCTTATTGGTCTTGTGAAATTGTTTAATGTCCTGTGATGAGGAGTTTGGCTGTCAGTTATCTCTTGCTTATCAGGCAACCAGAAAGTCTTATTTGGCTGAAGTTGCTCAATATGCATAGAATACACATGAAATCCTTTGCATACTATTCAGCCAACTGAGCTGATTGCGATGTTAACTGTTAAGATCTTATTGCTGAAATCTCTGAATATAATCATATATTTATCCCACGATTGGTTGGGAAGAGTAGAGATTGAGATAAGAGAATCTCTTATTTAATTTGTATAAAACATGAGCTTATGACCTCTATTCTCTGCAAAGGGAGAACTTTTTTTTTTTAAATGACAAATTTATCATTCAATCAAAATCACACAAAAATATCAATTTATTAGTAAAAGATTAATATAATATTTTTATCTTTATTACTATCAAATCAAATTAAAATTCATACTCATTCTCACATTAATCAAATATATAAAATTTTATCTTAAACTCTTTCAGCTCTCTCTATTCTCTCACTCAATAAATTCATACTCAGTTCATCTTAAACTCAATATCTCTTTCAACCAAATGTGGGATTAGTGTATGGAGACGATCTCAATTTCTTCTAAAGTGGTTGCCAAACATTGGAGTTAGCGGCGCCGGTATGGTCTCAGTTGGGAGTTGGAACCATATCGCATTGAGGATATAAATGGTAGGGGTCGGCCCGAAAATATGAGGGTGAAGCCTGAATATCAATTTCGGGGCTAGTTAAGTGCAAATTCTTGAGCCCAAGAAATTTGGGCTATTATCTCTTTCAACCAAATGTGGGATTAGTGTATGGAGACGATCTCAGTTTCTTCTAAAGTGGTTGCCAAACATTGGAGTTAGCGGCGCCGGTATGGTCTCAGTTGGGAGTTGGAACCATATCGCATTGAGGATATAAATGGTAGGGGTCGGCCGGAAAATATGAGGCTGAAGCCTGAATATCAATTTCGGGGCTAGTTAAGTGCAAATTCTTGAGCCCAAGAAATTTGGGCTTTTAGGCCGGGCCTCGAGCTTGTGAGTTCGAACTCAAATTTTAACTATTTTATCATATAGAATAATTAATTAATTAAATTTTAAATTTTAATATATATATATATATATGTATATATGCATTGCCGGATAGTGTAATATATGTGTATGTATATGGTATATATATGTAACTAGTCTCAAACCCGCGCGTTGCGGCGGGGCAATGATGTGCACGACAACAACCACAAGCACTTGTGTCTGTTTATTCAAATCATGTGCTTGATTTAGAGGAAGAAGAACAAAAAACCTTATTTATAAGACAGCTGCTACCTCCACTGATAAATGCTCAGCTTTAACATGCAGAATAAATTCCTTAAAATATAGTCATCAAAAGTTTCAATTGTGCAAGACCCAGGCCAAATAAATCTATTCTATAAAAAATTTGGGGAAGATAAAACATAAACATCAATAGTTTGTCTAAATCCAAATCAATGCCACGATCCACAACAATAACTGAAGAAGTAATTTAAGTGAACCTGCACCCAAAAACAAATTATAACAGGCCAATAAACCCAATCTCTTGCGAAAATGAGATGGAACATCCATGAATTTAGAGAACACCATTGAAAATAAGAGAAAAGACAAATTTAGAATCTTAAGAGCTTCAAAGTCAATACCAAACAAAACCACACACTGACCTTTTTCATGACTTTGGCTCATAATGGTGGCGGCATTCATCTCAGTCGCTGTCTTCAGGCATTGTGACATATCAAACAGTTCTCCAACAGGGCATCTAGAGATATGTTCAAATGCAAAAGAGCATCAGTCCTCTCCAATTCTTCCAAATTTCTTTGCCAAATAAAACTTCAACCTTTAAAATCATATCATATCTTTCAACTAATACAATTCTTATCTTATATTATAATTATAACAAAAATTGAACATCACAATTCGAGAAAAAAATTACAACCTTCAAATGAAGAGGATGAGAGACAAATGCCACTTTATGTATTTGCAGAACCAAGATACGCCCAGATACGCACAAAGATACTCCTAATGCTTTAATGTAGAGATAACAAAATTACAAATTGGAGAAGCTCCGAGATCAAGAAAATAACCCTAAACTATGAGCAAATTAAACAAAAAAAAAAACAGAATCTATAAAGTTCCCAACAAAAACATTCATTTATTGGTCAAAAGTATCCTTGCCTACTTATGAAGTCTTGAAAGAGCTTTGAACATGAGAAGGAGCGCAAGAAATCTGTAAATCCATCAGCAGTAAACTATCCAGAGAGGAAAATTCAGTAAAAAAAACCCATGAAATTAAAGCATCACAGTAATGATGAAAAGGAAATATCAAGATACTAACTTGGAGAAATTAAATCAAGAACACCTCAGCATGATGGTCTGTCCAGAAAAACCACAAATTTCATCTTGAGAGAAGAAAAGGAGAGCATTGCAATAGATGTATTTATATGATAAAATAATATTGCGAGCCTTTGTTCACTTAGTGATGTCATATTGTTGCTGCTCTCAAGTAAGTCTCATAGATCCATTGAATTGAATCATCAAGCGAGAATCATGTATCAAATGTACACAGAAATTCATAAAAATTATTCAAGACAGTACCATATTTCACAAAAATTATCTACTATTGTGAGAGTCTATTTTATTATTACACACAGTGATGCACCATCATTCTCGACCTTACCTTGTACTAATAATTGTCATTTTCCCCTATCAAATTTGCTTAACAAAATCCAACACGGAAACAGCAGAGGTAGCAGTTGCAATATTCATCACTATTATAGAATCACCAGCAATTTGTCAATGGAAATGACGTCTAAACGTCGCCACTAATGGATTCACAACCATATCCTTCAAATCAACACCAGATTTTACAAAAAACATATGCTACATTGAGAGGCAATTGTATTACAAAAAGCATGTAGAACATCATGAGCTTGCAAATATTTAGAATAGTTTTGCTCGTGTACTTACTACGTGCCTTGTTTTCTGGACAAAAATCAGATTAATGAAGGAGAAGCTTGTGTGGCAAAGGAAGTACCAAGAGCAGCAGAGATGGTTGTAGAGCTATGTCGGGCTCCGAAAGCATGATAATTACTCTCGGTCCTCTTAAGATTTCCTAATGGTGTGCATCTTAGACCTTCTCCCCCTAAGGATCTTGTGTGGCTATATCTGCAAAGTGCATTGAATGTTTTAGTCTTTTAGATATCTGAAGAGACCAAAAAAATCCATAAACATTTGGTATTTGTGACAATTATGACAGCTTGCAAAACTGATATTGATTTTCCTTCTAATTGTCTATGAAATGCTCAGTTTTAAAGTTGGTGAATAATACCCTAGATGACAAAAACAAAGAAATCCAATCATGCTCACATTAATAAACTATAGATCTTATTAATCCACGAAGAGGGAAAGAATACCGATTCATGAGAGAAGTTTTGCCAACCGTACCAAAAAAAATGATCAAAGGAAATATAATGTACTTCATGTTGCCTTAACCATCTTTAGCATCTAGCAGTTTCTGTTAAATAAATGTTAGAAGCAAATTTCATGGGCTGAGTTAAAAAAAAATTGAATAAAAAACAGGTACAGAGGTACTACAACATTCTATGAATCAATGTAGATAGCTGAAAATCGGCACCTGAGTGAGTGGACCAGTGGTGGCTAAGTGTGATAAAAAATTGCACTGGTACAGGTCACCACAAAGAAACCAGAATTAAAATCGCAGGAGGAAAAACTTCACCACGATTGGAAGATAACAAAAAGAACATACACAAACTTGTCGAAGATACGGAGAAGGTGTCCTGATAGGACTTCACATAAACCACATTTTCCCAAAGTATTGATTGGGAATATCAACTAATTTGTAAATGAAAGATTTTGTTTACCTCGACTATAAAGTGAGCGTAAATCTTGTCATTTCACTTTGTCATCACATTGTTCGAGAATATATAAAAACACCATCACTGGCACGATTTCTAGTGGAGGCAGAGGTCTATAGCACCAATATAATAAGATCTGCAGGTTGGATTAACAAAACTCCATCACAATAGAGAACTAAAATTATGAGAAAATATTTTATGTTCTCATTTTTAAAAGTAAAATATAACAATAAATATAAATATAGTATAGGACAATATAAAAGTAACAATAATTACAATAGTAATATAGCTAAAATCAGCTACTAAATACATACCAGTTAGGTAGTCCTCCATCTGGATTGGTGAGTCCACATTATGGTAATTTCGATTCTTTTTGTGCAATAATTCCTCGGCAGGCTTGGCAGTAGAGCTCACAGAGTCTAAAACCATGTCTAGCTCAAGCCTAAAAATCATCAAATTAATATTCCACAATTCATTGGTTCAGAGGTGTAGGCAAACCATAAAATCTGAAAGCAATATAGTGTTTTTCATTTTGTTTTAGGGGCTGGCTTTTTTAACATCGTGAGTTGCACAATCAAGAAACTGTTACAGATTGATCATATGGCAGTGTGATTATCCAAACAGTGTAAAGTAATCATTCAAAACACCATTCTTCTAACATATATTAAATGGTGATAGAATGACAAAATTATTTTGATTGGGAATGTAGGGGAATTTAAATATTTTAGAGAATCGTGAGTTACCTGTTATTGTGTCCAAGTAGCACCACCTTATTTGAATTTGACATTTTATCTGGCATTATGCTCCACATTTTTTTAATATCTGCAACAATAGAACAAAGAATATAATGTACCTTACATATTAAAAGATATATGCAATTATGGTTATAATTGGTATGATGTAATTAGGTAAATAGAACACAATAGCTTTAGTTTATAGCATCAACCTTTTCATAGTGCCTCGAGAATCTCACGATATACAATATTTTTTGTATGGACTGTGTCATCTTCTCCATTACCTCCTATCAGTATTCTAAGCCCTTTTATAGCTGGTTACTCTTGACACAGCAACATAGAGTTGGCCATGAGAGAACACTGGCCTTGGAAGATACAACCCAACTTTGGTAAGGGTTTGTCCCTGACTTTTATTTATTGTCATTGCATAGCATAGCCGAATAGGGAATTGCCTCCGCCTAATTGTAAAAGGCCATTTCCTTTCTGATGCAGTCATGATTATCCTTGGAATAAAAACTTTATCACCTATGTTACTACCAGTCATGATAATAGCTTCAACGACTCGTTCTCCCAATCTGGTAACTAAAAGCCTTGTTCCATTACATAATCCGCTGCTTTGGTTTATGTTCCTCAACAACATAACTGGCGCCTTTATTTTAAGGAGGAGCTCGTGATTAGGAATGCCATTGAATGTAAGTGAATTCAAAAATTCTGGTGGGTATAGAATATCATCTTCATATGAAGTTCCACTTACTTTGGAAATGGAGTCAAAACTGAGATATATTTTTTGCTCTGATTGTAACGACCCGACCTTTTCTCCAGGTCCAGCCAGCCGTTACAGGCCCATGGGCCACAACCCCCAACCTCTATTCGCGTCCAGCCCCTCACGACTGACTCATACGATAGGTTGTTGAAGGCAGGAGTCGAACTCCTGACCTCCCTTTAACACGCAGCCCATGGCAACACATGCTACCAACTAAGCTGGTAGCATGTGTTGCCATGGGCTGCGTGTTAAAGGGAGGTCAGGAGTTCGACTCCTGCCTTCAACAACCTATCGTATGAGTCAGTCGTGAGGGGCTGGACGCGAATAGAGGTTGGGGGTTGTGGCCCATGGGCCTGTAACGGCTGGCTGGACCTGGAGAAAAGGTCGGGTCGTTACATTGATGGTAGCAGAGAAAGCACTTGTGAATTGATTGCATCAACTGAATCATTTGTTGCAGTGACAATGGCCCTTTCCTTTAAGTAATTAGGATCCTGGTATGAGGCAGTGAATTGATCATAAATGTCTGAAGTTAAATCTTGAATCTCTCCTTTTCTTGAACTCAAGAGCATATAGTCAGGAATTTTAATCCATGTAGCTTCCTCTTCTTCTTCATCTTTTTTAATAGCTTCTACTTTACCTTCTCCAATGTGTAGTAACCACTGCGCAAATTTGTCAAGTTCTGAGACTTCATCCTCTGTTAAACCCATTGCGTTCAACCTCATATTTTTGGTAAGAATAAATATTTTGCAGTTGTTCCAAAGATAAGACTTTGTAATGCAAGCCTCCATTGTGTCGTATCTTGAACCCCTTATAACCACAGGGAGAATTTGTCTGAAATCTCCGCCAAGCAATATAGTCTTTCCACCAAAAGGAGATGTTGGGCAAACTATATTTTGAACAGGGTCTGAGAGAACATCATTCAATGATCTATCAAGTGCTTCAAAACAATGTCGGTGGGCCATTGGTGCTTCATCCCATACGACCAGGCATGCCAATTTGATAAGTTCAGCTAGTTGGGTTCCTTTTTTGATGTGGCACGTTGATTCTGCATGTATTTCAATCGGTATTTTGAATCTTGAATGGGCTGTTCTACCGCCAGGTAACAACAAAGAAGCAATCCCAGAGGATGCCACTGCAAGTACAATTTTGCCTTTTGAACGAAGTTGTGCTATTAGAGCTTTATAAATGAATGTCTTACCTGTTCCACCGTGGCCATGAACAAAAAAAAGGCCTCCATTGCCTCTATCAATCGATGATATAACTGCATCACATACCTCTTTTTGCTCCTGATTTAATTGCATATTCAAATTTTCACTTTCATGGCGGCAGCTCTCAGTGCTATATGCTAACTCTTCTCTTAACATGGTGTTGGCAGTATTTTGGAGATGTAACCCATTTGGCAATGGAAGTTTGTAGTCACTAAGAGATGTAGCATTTTTTTGAAGAATGGTCTGAAGTTCTAACAATACTTGGTCTTTAATTTCATCTACTGATAAGTTCACTTCATTCATTCCAAGTCTTTTTTGTACATTGTAGACAACATCGTCTTGTAAATGTGGAAGTTGTGATGTGAATAATTTCTCTGCATCTGCCACTTCACAAAATAATAGTAACGTGACAAATAGATTTCTAAGCTCATGTGATGTTGCCCATTGTGCTGCCTCGTCCATTGCGCCATTCACGATCATCACCTATTAACCCCATTGCATTGCATGCTTCTTTAAAGGTCTCATGTACAATTCCATTTACCGTTCTTATATCTGTGTAACTTAGTGGACCTCTAACATGTGAGAGCAACATACGTAAATAATAGGAATCACCAGCGGAGGGATGTATATATGAGATGCGTCCAATACACTCCCCTCTCTTCCTTTGAAACCAATATTTATTTGCATTGTCCCAACGCCAAAAAGTAGGAAACTCAGCATAAGTGAGAGCACGCGCATTATCAGAGGTTGAATTTGTAAACATCCATTCTGTTAGCATTGTCTTTTCTATTCCCGGACGTTGTAGTACCTCTGCAATATCTTTATCAGCTGGGAAATATATATTGTTCATCATCGGCATATGTATAGTTAACCTTTCAACAGTTGGGAACTTGTAGTGAATATGATATTCATAAATTCTCCAGCAAGACTCATGAGCAGCCAAATACCTACAATCAAAATAGGTTTTTATCTCATCTATTGGCTCGGATTCTGAACGCTGAATGGTTTCTTGCAAAACAGCTCTTGTTCTGTCTGGCCCTTTGTTGACATATTTGAATAGATACTTAATAGACCTTGAACGGTTGCACCACTCGACATTTATATGAGCGTGATATTTCAATAGCAAACCTTTATTGTATGGAACCACAAACCGGTTGTCAAGCTCCACTCTGGCTTTCACTATTGATTTATCATCATCACGCCGCTTGTAAATTGCAAAACCATCCTCTGCTATTATTGTTTGAGGTTGATTTTTTTTAGGAAAATGTTTGACACATCTTCCATTCCTCATACAGGGTGCTTTTGGATTAGAATAGCCACACGGCCCATGCATCATAAACTTTGAGACAATATCGTATAAAGCTGGTTCTGTCTCGCTGTTTGGGATTTCTGCACATATAATTCTGTCAATATCTATAGTGGTTGGGTGTTTATCATTCTCGTGTAACCATATTATTATATGTACATGCGGTAGGCCTCTTTTTTGAAATTCAACCGTGTAAACTGCCCCAACAACCTTGCCAAAATAATTCTCTGTCTTAATGTCCCTCATAAACTCATCTAGCTTCATATGAAAGACTCGCGTCATTATATCCGGCCGATCCTCTGCTTTTTGTCCAGGTATGAGACTCAGTGCATTAGTTATCTCAACCCATTTAACATTACAAGTAAATGTTATAAACAGATCTGGGTTGCCACGCGATCGGCAAATTGCCATTGCATCATGATAGTTTTGAATCATATATCTAGGACCACCAGTGAAAGTCGAAGGTAGTATGACACGTTGTCCAATAGAAGTTGAAGTGACATCACCACGAAGAAATGCATCTTGAACCCCCTGATATATCTCACACCTGAAATGTTCTTGTTGATGTTTGAATCTGATATAACGCAGCCTTTCATCTTCAATGCATGTAAAGGCATCTACAATATACTGCTGATACAATCTCCCACCTTTTATTAGCAAATTGTCATCGCCATTTCTTTGCTGCAAAATATAGGCGTAATATTCCCGCCTTGTTATATTCCCTCGTTTAATCTTAGGCCTTTCTGGACAGCTCTGATAAGGAAGCTTAAGTCTATACCCATCCTCTCCAAATGAGAATAGTATAGGATATTGCATGGCCATAAATGAAGGGTGCAAATCATCTATGCGTTTCAACTGGTTGCTCTTATATTCAACAACTATATCACGTGATTGATTAGCATCACCTAAATCTCCAACAACCAAACCGGCCATCTCAGCTGCTGTTGGTGCATTATATTGTAGTCCATCCTGTTGGCGACTGCCACATAATAGCAAAGAAAGAGAATGTGATTCTCCCAACGAAAATCTATCTCTTGCCATTCGAAAGACCTTGACCAACTCATTAATTCTATTAAACATGCCAATTAGCTGAGAAACTATATCCTCATCAATTGTGCGATTTGAACTTGAGTTTCCAAGGCTGGATATCCTATTTGCTGCTTCATTTTCAGTGTCATAAATATAGAGTTGTGCGAAATGAGGCTTCTGACCTTCTAAAGGTATCAGCGAACCTATTTTGTGATGGTTTTGACCATTAATTCTGAACACATAAGGCCCTTGTCCGCTGTTAATCCCATGATCAATCTTTGCACCAATTGACGTGAAGGCAAACATTGAATTATAGGCTCTAATGTTGTCACGGAAATGTTTAGAATCTCTGTCTCCGTTATAATCAAGAAGATGCTTCAAGTACTGTGGAATTTTCTTAGCTTTTGGTAGTTTAACACGGCCATGGTTGCAGCAAGAAGAGAACACTGGAAGTTGTGATCTGATGGATCGTACTCGCTCTGCGTACCAGAAAAAAGCCCCACAAAATTGACAAACACTCTCTGGGTTACCTAAGTTCAGAGCATGGGAATCATCTGACCTTATTGAATCATGGTTGACAGTGGAAGGCAGTGGATCAATAACTGGTCCTGCTGATGATGAAGCATTATATGTTGACGATGAAACATTGTTCAAAGATGATTGCTGCTGTTTTGAATAAAGTGGCCTTTTACCAGCCATATATTCCTTCCTCTTCTTTCTGTTTTCCTTGCGTGATTGATCATCGGCCATTATACGAAGCAAATAAGGGTTTTTTTTTCCTCGAGACCTTAAGAGATGGTTCTTTTGATGACAGTTACAATAGAAGTTCCACAAGCAAGCAAGTACCAAAAGGCAGTTACGTTCCTATGTATTGCAAATGTATGTAAGCATAGTGTTCCAATAGTTAAGAAATACTAAGGGCATTCCCAATCATATAAATTCCACATCAAAACATATGCAACCAAACAGTACGAAAAGCAAAAATTTGTAGCGAACAATGAGCATTTCTATTGAAGAAGTAAAAGATTTGATCTTTACTTCCAATTTGTTAGCACCATGAAAATGTACTCGCAGCTAGAATATCCAAGCATGATTCAGCCACAACTTAACTGTTTTGAATCATTATTTAGAACCCTCAATTCTGAAATCAATTTGATCGAGAAGATTAAATTATTGCGGGGGACTCATTAAGAAAAAGCTCAAAGCTTTACCAACTTCAGAACGATCAAATATTAAATCACAGGGTATGGTCCATTTTTTTTAAAAAAATAAGGAAACATGCATATTTGTGTTAAAAAATGCAACTATCGAAAGTGTTATTATATTATCATTGAAAATACAATGATAAGAAGTGGGTGTATAAATTTTTGGATTGGGTTGTAAAATTGGGCTTAGTTGTGGTGGTGAAGGAAGTTGAAGGAAGACCTTGGTCGAGGAATAACAGCTTTTTAAACAACCAGCATAAAAGCAACATTAATCATCTATTTTAATTAGCAAAGGTATCATAAAAACATAAAAGGGAATAATAGCTGGCTAACCTCAGGACGATGAAGATAATGCAGGAAGACCTTGGTCGAGGAATAACAGCTTTTTAAACAACCAGCATAAAAGCAACATTGGGCTTAGTTGTGGTGGTGAAGGAAGTTGAAGGAAGACCTTGGTCGAGGAATAACAGCTTTTTAAACAACCAGCATAAAAGCAACATTAATCATCTATTTTAATTAGCAAAGGTATCATAAAAACATAAAAGGGAATAATAGCTGGCTAACCTCAGGACGATGAAGATAATGCAGGAATGAAGATTAAAACAGCAAACAGGAATGATGATTCCCTGGGAAAATAAATCCCAAACAGCAGTAACAAAATCCCTTAGAACTTGAACATAGTCATTTCAAAGCATTGAATGTAGTTGCTAAAGAAGAAGAAATCTGCAAGTGGAGAAAAGATTGGTAATTGTTAAAAGTAAATAATGCAGAATAGCCTTCAAATTGACAAAAATGATGAGGGATCGAGATAAATTCATAGATCTTCTAGTTAAAATGAACGACCCAATTGAAATGTGTGATGCATAATAGTAGTTGACAATCATTAAAAAGACCTTAAACTTGTTCACCTAACTCCAACTCCAACGTAGTTCCCTCTTCCTGCGAAACAATTCTATTAAAACATTCATTTGATTATTGGTATAGTACTTTGATGCATCTTTTGTTTTTTCATGAAGTCATAAACTTTAACCCAGTTTAAAGATCCTATTTAAATCAGTACATACTTGGTCAGGTACAGCCGACAATGATTTAGTAGTCCTTAACTCTATTACAAATAAAGCAATATAGATATATAAATAGGCAAATAGTATTACGTATTTGAGATGCTTATGAACTTGGCTTTGTGATTATGATAGAATATTTAAAATTGGTGCTAAAAGTGTTGTTAGTCAATGGGCATAAGAATAGTAGATGTTGATTTCCTTTAAAAAGAATATTAGCAATGTTCCATCATAGATACGCATGGACAAAAAACCTAAAAAGAATATAATAGTGTTGAGGTCAATAGGACACAGATGTGAAACTGACAGAAATTTTGATGGTTTATGAGAGTTGGTTTTAGAAACATCTATATGTCAGTGCTTCATCTAACATACCATTTTGGAGAGAAGCTCATCTATGTATGGCCGTTCAGCACCGATTACCCGAAGGAAAGCAGCATAAAGTGGTTCGTCAAGAACTTCTGTGTCATCCCGCTAACAGTCATATAAAACAAACCCAAGAGTAAGTGAAGAATGAATTGCACGCAGACACTATACTATAACATAAATTCACGAACATGCACTCTCAAGAAAAGTAGTTTGAGAGCATAAATATTCTAATAGAGACTGAAAATATCATACAGAGAACATTTTATTTTAGGTTCTTGTTTTTTGAGGTTGGTTTTTCTTGCTTATTAGCAAGAATACATAATTATTGTATTCATCCACCCACCCACCATAACAGAGAGCTGTTAATAAAAGCTGCAGACACTGTCATCCTTTCAGTAGTGAAAATCATATCATGAAACAAAATTATAACATGGACAGCAAATGTCAATCTCACATACGACTTTACTTCTAAACTAAAGTAGACACAACATAGAACAAAAAGAATTAGGGGTAGGGACAATCCGGAGAAACAGATGTTAAGTCAGTAACTTCCAGGGAACGCTTATGTGCAAAAGAAGCTAAATAGACCCTCATCATGTACAGTTGTTTCTTCAAAACCAATACCCAAATCTAATTTGAGACTACAGAGAGTTTTTTCGAATTGGAATAGTTGAGTATCAGATGATGTTGAAGAAGCAGCTAAACAATTGGAAAGCAACTAAATTTATGGCGTTAAAGCAGTAAGAGCATGAGGAACACAACCAATGAGGAACACAACCAAACACCCAATAAAAGGAAAAGGAGGTAAAAAAACAGAGAAGGTCGTACCTCGTGAAGGTTTGTTGTCAGAGGAAGGGAATGAAAACCCTAAACACCGTCAGATGTACCCCAGTCACCAACGGAAGGCCATGGATTGATTGTCAAACATATGAGGCTAACTTCGGAGGTCTATGCGAGGAGAGATGAGCAGCGATTGTAGCAAGGATTGAAAGTAGCGGGATTTGTGAGTGACGCAGATAGAGTGCTTGGGACGGAGGGGGTTGGAATCGGCACCGCTTAGAAACCAATCCCAAAAGGGAAGAAACGTGTCGTAGTGGTGTAGGTTCATGAACAGAAGAGGACGGCCAGGATGAAGAGGCTGCAGAAGGATCCGACGGTGGCTCATGGGTAAGTAGTAAGATGAGGCGCGCGAGTAGGCGGGGAAAGCTGGGACTCGCCGTAATATTGCTCAGATGTTAGGCACTTTAGTATAATAGTATTAGATAGGCCATGCTTTGGCCTAGGATCGGGCTGCCCAAATCAGATATCATTTTGGACTCAGGCCGGGATAGGGCCGAACCCAAGCCCGCGGGGCATTTGGTGACTCCTACAAATGGGATTAGGATTGGGCTTGCGTAACCCACAGGCCCAGTATCACAAACCCATTATTGGACTCCACAAATGGCCCACAGAAGAGGAGAGCAACAACACTTAAAAAGTCCTTGTCCTCCTAAATGTGGAGTTTTACTAGCATCCAGTCTTAGTCAAAAGATTGGACGCCGTACAGTCTATTCCATTGGACGACACGTGGATGTTGACTTGGTCAATATTTATAAATGATTTTTAATTTTCTTTTTTAAAATTTTATTATGAGAATGATATGATAAAAATTAGTATGAAGTTTTAACTTATTACTAACGAAAAACTTGTGATGAAAATATATTTTTTCCCATTCTTTTGTCGATGGATTATTTACAGAATTTTTAATTTGTTGGCGGATTACCGATGAAATTTAGTTATTTTTTGCTGATGGATTACAGACGGAATTTATTTTTTGCCGACAGATACGATTTTTTTTTAATTTTTGGCCGACAGATTATCGACAAAAAAATCCATCGATAATAGCCAGCAAAAAATTTTCAATCGGTTTTTAGATTACCTATGTCGGTTTTAACGATATAAATTTTCGATCAATAATCAATATTATCGATGAATTTTTAGGATTACCGACAAAAAAATTATGTCTATAATTCATGAAGTTCTTGTAGTGAGATTAACGTTGTCAAATTATTAGTTGCGGCAAAATAGAATTTATGCAATTTTTTTTAATGTTGGAGATTAAAATATTCAATCTAATGGTAGATAGAGGATGGTGCCGCATATCCTGAACAAATATATATCTTGAAAATATTAATTAGGGGCAAACTGAATATTTAGTGTGTAATGGCATGCATATTGTAATTTTATTTTATTTTAAATGTTATTTTATTTTCAATTGTGGAGATTATACCATTTAATCTAATGATAAAAAGGTAGACTGTTTTTGTATAGTAATTTGACTATATTGCTTTGTAGTTGAGCCCCCTAATGTGAGTCTAGCCCATTATCTACATTATACTCGGGTGGGCCCCACAATATGATAGGTTATATAGACCATAGGGTGAGCTCAAGTGCTGAACCATAAAACCTCATAGTATTGCCTCACCTAACAAATAGAATGGTCAATTTTTGTTGTGGAATGAAATACGTGTTTTGCTGATATTATAGAATTAAAAAAATATATTGATTTAATGATGTAAATTAATTAGATTGATTTTTATTTAATAGATGTGAGACCTAATATTAATTTTTAAAAACGAATACATTTATGTTATAAGTAAAGATGGCAGTGGAGCGGGGCGGGGACGGAATACCCCCGCCCCGCCCTTCGGGGCAACTTTTCTGCCCGGTCCCCGCCCCGCCAAGTCCCTACCCCGCCCCGCCCCGCCCCGACCCGATCCGACCTAATCAAAGTTTATTAATGTACTTTAAACTATTAATGATAAATAATTTAAATTTTATATGATTCTAATTTATTAATCTATTACATTATCAAAAATACTTAATTAGTATTCAATTAATCAAGAATCTAATATAACATATGATTATTTCATTGAGGACTTAGGATTAATATAATTTTATATAGATATATATGATACGTTAATATATATATATATATATATATATATATTTCTATTATACATTCATACATACATATATATATAAACCCTATAAACATATATAAAAATCTATATGTGTGTGTATATATATACATATATCTTGAGGGGAGGGGAGGGGCGAGGAAACTTCAAATCCCATCCCCGCCCCGCCTTCGGGGCAATATTTGGTGCCCCGTCCCCTCCCCACCAAAGGATCGGGGCGGGGAAAACCCGCACGGGACGGGGGAGGGGAGGGGAGGCGGGGCAGGGCGTGACGGGGAAATTTTGCCACCCCTAGTTATAAGGCACATTAGAAGCAAGCATATGTCATGACCACACCATCATGACTCATTAAAAAGAGGCCAACAAATTCCCACTACTAAAAACGAGTAGTGTTCAAGGACGAGTTAAAGAGATCTTTAAAAGATTCAAGTTAGGGTTTATGGTTTATTAACATCAATTCAATCAAATTAGGAGACTAGGAGTAGGGGTATATTACGTATTTTTTTTTTGAAAAGACCACTAAACACACACACGCTAAGTCATGCACGAAATTAGGAGACTAGGAGTAGGGGTATAATACATTTTTTTATGAAAAATTCACTGGCCACACATACGCTAAGTCATGCACGAAGAGCATGAACGTCACCACAGCATATGAAAACTACCAAAATCTCAATCCCCTAAGAAAATAAAACTTTGGACCTCAAGTCCTAAGGCAGGCTACCTCCTGTTATCAGACTGATTATTTTTACTGATACAGTAGTATTGATTAAAATCCAAGCTCCTTTAATGTACAAATATATATGTGTAGTATCGAATTTACTAACGGGCCAGCTCCGCCCCGCTCTGCATACGGGTTGAATTTTTTGTCCCATCCCCGCCCGGGCACGTCGGGTCGGTTTCTTCGTGGCGAAGAGGAATGTAGAAGAAATTCGACTGAAAAGTGAAAACTGAGAAAGTGAACTCGAGACCTGTATGACATGCTATATTTTCATCACGAACTACTGAGACTCCCAGCGATCCACACCGACGCTTCGATCACCGATCAGCTTTCGCTATCACGATTTTTCGAGCTAGGTTTTCTTGAATTTGTCGTCAATGGAGAATCTGCGATTTCACGACGGTAACATATACAATCTTCTTGAGAGCAGACACTACGAAGTTCGCCGTGTAAGCTTCTGCATCAACTGCTTAATAACTATCTTTTTCTCCTTTCGACAATTTGCAATGTTTATACGATATGCATGATTGTGCCTTTTTATCCATTTAGGCTTTGCATTTCAACACCTGAAAGCACCATTAAGTGTATAAGAAAATTATAGATTACGTACATGTTGTCTTCTTGATGTTAAGTTTGCACATAACTATGTTCTCATTCTTGTTGATTTGATTATTGACAACCTTATAAATTAGAAGGAAACTTCCTCAGCACTTAAATATGCATCTGGTATTTTTCAAAGTTTCATTCGAAAACTTATGTTATCTTCCCAAGGATTCTTGTGGAAAATTTGGCGTTTCAAGAAAAAAACATCATGTTAGAGATTTAGCTTTCTATAGGAGAAAGGTTAGGCAAAGATTGGTGATGAAAACAAGAAATCGAAAATTACTTTAAAGCCTTAAATTCACTCTCTGTTGCATGTGGGCTCATGTAGTTTGCAGCTCTGTATCTATCCATCTTAAAAGCCCGGATAGGCTTTTAAAACCCTCCGTGCTGTGGGTTTGTTTGAAACTTTCTCATTTACCGTTATGCTATGTCCAAATTCTCCTTGCTGAAATCTCTACATCAATTGATCCTCCTCACGGCCCAATGAGCCAATTTTTGAGTAAGGGTTATGCTTTCTTTTGATTGGAGTGTTTGTCGAGATGCTTTATGGTTTACACGTTTTAGTTGAAATTTTCTATATGTTATTTTAGATTGTTCCTAAGTAACATGGATGTCTTATGCCTTATTCGGAGTAACACCTTGGTATATAATTATGTTGTCTTATGTACTTTTTATTCTCTGTGATTAATATGATACTTCGACTCTCCCCACTTGGTACTGGTGCCCTAATAAGCTAATGGGCATCATTTATTGTTTGTATAGGATGTTAATCATACTTTGCAAATGCACTCATCGTTTGTACGGAGGCTCTCTCAGGAAACAGTACTGGAGGTTAGTAACCTAGTATTCTCGGTCTTATCCTTTACTTCATTGGTTTTTGTCAATTTTGATCCATAATTGTGCTATATAATAAGGATGAACCCTTGGCCAAGTGGTAAAGTTGTTTTGTTGCAATCTATGTGTCGAGAGAAAAAACCAAAGCGTATGATGCTTTTCATAGATGAATAATTGAATATTACATACTCATATTTGAGCTGCTCTTCCATATATGATATATGCTCTCTGGAAAATGTTTCATCCATTTCTCCATTGGAAAATCATATTTTCGGGGTGAACTGTGAGAAAATTTAATTGCTTGGAGTTGGCATTTATTGTATTTCAACCGTGTTTAGTTTTTTTTTCCCTCGTAAAATTTCCATCTAAGAGTTCTCTATTGCTCTCTCTTTAACAGGGGCACCAGGGTTGTGTAAACAGTGTGGCTTGGAATTCTAAAGGTTCACTCTTGATATCCGGATCAGATGACACAAGGGTATAGCGCCCTCAATAATGTTTAGCATTATGTTAGGCAGCTGTTTGGATCTTTGTACTCTAATGGGAGTTATTTTGTATCTTAGTTGAACATTTGTAATATATTTGACAAGGATGAGAAAGTTAAAGAAACAAAATAAAATTGGATATTCCTGTCTAAAATATGTTGATCATATCCTTCATGTTTCTACTGTTATGGATAGTGAAAATACTGAAATGTAGTTAATCCTTCTCTCTGGTGCCCAGCTCATCTTATCTCATTTTCTTGGAGGGGGAATATGGAATATGTTGACCAAAATATCTGATTGGATTGAGAACTAAATTCACGGTGAGGGTGAGGAAATTATCAGTGCAGCAACTGATGTGACTGTAATATGGGCAAAAATTGTTGTTAATGGATGTACTGGACCGAATCTTGACTGCTGCCACACATACCCTCTCTGTCTCTCTCTCTCTGCATATAATTGTATATGTATACCTTTTCTCATGCTTGAAGGCTTATATTTATTTATATTAACTTATCCTGATGCTTCATTATATATGCAGATGAATATTTGGAACTATAATAGCAGAAAACTTTTGTATTCCATTGATACTGGCCATTCTGCAAACATATTCTGTTCAAAATTTGTTCCTGAAACTTCTGACGAGCTTGTTGTCTCTGGAGCTGGAGATGCCGAGGTAATGTGTTTTACAATTTAAGGTGGATGATCTTCGCACAAAGTTATAGCTTCTATCCTTTGTTTAACTTCTGGATGTCTTCCGTTTTCTGTCAGGTTCGATTATTTAATTTGTCTCGCTTAAGTGGGAGAACTCATGATGATAATGCCATTGCTCCTATGGCACTGTATCAATGTCACACTAGAAGAGTGAAAAAAATAGCAGTAAGATTTTGTTGCATAAAAGGACTCAGAAGGTGTTTCGTAGGATCATTCCGTATGGTGAATATGGACACTTGGCAGCATGCTTTTGTTTTTTCATTAATTCTATATTCTTCTACTGTAGGTTGAAAGTGGAAATCCCAATATGGTATGGAGTGCTAGTGAAGATGGAACCTTGAGACAACATGACTTTCGGGAGGCCACTTCTTGTCCTCCAGCAGGCTCTTCTCAACAAGAGTGTCGCAATATTCTCGTGAGTGCTAACACTGTTGCCACTATTAAAAATTACATTTTGTCTGGTGTACTCATACATTAGATATGTACGTTCCAAACTCACACTCTGTTGCTTGGAATTGGGAGACGGCTGTAATATGTTGGTGCATTTTGAGGGTTGGCTGAGACTGATGTCCTCACCTCCAAGTATAGGAGCAAGAAATTTCTGATGTAGTGGGGTGTCCATGAAACACATATATGCTATAGGCATAGGAGCCTGGGTAATTCCATTTGCTTATTTGGTATTGTCTCAAAGGCCGAGTGAAATTTAATTTGAGTAGTATGTGATACATCTTTTTCTATACCTTCCAACCCTTCAATAGATCACCAAATGTTTGTGGCATCATCAATGAACTCCAATAGTGACTTTTTCATGCTTCAGTGGAAACTTGCCATCTTTGGTCCTTGATACTTTGAATTGTAGAATTCTCTATGAGCAAGGGATCCTAGTAATGATCAGGAGCGGCACTTAATAGTGTTGCGATTGGCTGCCAATCTCCTGATCCTTGAGACAAAAGGCTCTATAGCTTACAGGTAGAAGGTGCCTAGATCACTGGTGTCCTTTAGCTTCAACCTAAGCAGTCTAAGTGTTGTTCTCACTTTGAAATATTTTCCGCTATTTTCTCAAAAAGTTTGATTAACATGTGCTTTCTTTGCCTTCCTCATTTTTGAATGTTTTGGTTTTGGCACCTTAGTTATCTCTGTCACCATCACTTCTATATTTGCCTGGAATAATTATTTTTTACGTTGGGTGCTTTGTGACAGCTTGACTTGCGGGGAGGAGCAAAAAGGTCACTGGCCGATCCTCCTAAGCAAACCCTTGCTCTAAAGTCTTGTGATATCAGTTCCAGTCGGCCTCATTTACTTCTTGTTGGTGGAAGGTCCGGCTCATAGTGTCTGCGGTATCTTGTCGTACGAAGTTCGCTTGTTATTTTTATTCTTTGTTGATGTTCTCTTCCATTTGGATATTATGTAGCGATGCTTTTGCTCGATTATATGATAGAAGAATGCTGCCTCCACTGGCCTCGTGTCGAAAAACAATGTCACCACCTTCTTGTGTTAACTACTTCTGCCCAATGCATCTTTCTGAGCGTGTAAGTTTAGTGTCTCATAGTTATTTTATTGCTGCAGTATTATTACATGCCACAATTTTGAACATATTTGGTTGCTTTCAAACATTTTCATGGAACTCAAAAACTTGATGTGTTCTTTCAGGGACGTCCAAGCTTGCATCTAACTCATGTAACATTTAGTCCAAATGGTGAAGAGGTTCTTCTGAGTTATAGTGGAGAGCATGTATACCTGATGAATGTAAATCATGGTTAGTTTTTTTTCCTTTGAGCTTTCACCCTAATTCAGCAAAGTAATGGGGTTCAGATTGGTTTCTGCTTGTGTGTGAGGGATCTCTCTGTAAATACCAAAAGGTTGTGTGAACTCTATAGAGAATCGTCCTACAACTTTCAGAATTATTGCATGAGAGCTTTTTCGATGTTGTTTGTAAGACTTTGGCATGTGGGCATGGTGGGTTCATTGTCGCTTTTTGATGTTGTTATACATCTTGTGATATATGATCATATTGATGCCTTATCCTGTCACGTAGTCACTTAACAATTATCAGTTAGTACTTTGTTTTTATGATTGTAGCTGGTGGGAGTTCTATGCAATATACCTCTGGTGATGCTTCTAAATTAATGTGCTTCACACCAATACTCAATGGAGCAGAGTTGCATCTGCCAAATTGTGCGGATAATTCATCTTGGAAAGGCCATCATTCTCTCAGGGTTTGCATATGTTCTCTTCTTAATACTTTCTTTCTCCAATATTTATTACCTCATGTTTAATTTGGTAGTATTTGTGACTTTAATGATTATCAGTCATCGTGATGTTTCCTTAAACTCTTATGGGCTAGTCTAATACAGTTGATGCAGCTTGAAAAATGTAGGAAATTAGTTCAATTTGCTGAAAAATGCTTAGAGGGAGGGTCAAATTATATGTCAGGGATTGAGGCATGCAATGAATTTATTGATGGCCATGCCCAAGAAATTGCACCCTCGCTAAGGCATGATTGTCTATGCACGCGTGCCGCCTTGTTGCTCAAGGTTTTTTAGAAGTTTCTAACTGATAACCTTTTGCTTTATTTCTTTGATGAATAGTCTTGTTAATGCCTCAAAACTTCAAATTTTCCAGCGGAATTGGAAAAATGATGTTCATATGGCCTTACGGGATTGCTTTAATGCTCGGAAACTCAATAGCGCTTCTTCTAGAGCCCTTTACCACATGTCTGAAGCATTATCACAGGTAATTATGCAGTGGACTTGCTGTTTATCATATGACCTAGCTGATACACTGTGCTTGAGCTCCCAGAGTTCAATTTATTGCATTAGGTTTTGGTGTTCTTCTTTCTCTGGGAATATCTTTGATTATCTGAATCTTTCTTGTAAACTGTTTGGGTTGCACCCCGTTGGTGCTTGAATAACATTTTTTTCATTAAAAAAAGACTTCAAGCTTATTATTTATTGAGGATGCATAGATGTGTTTGTGTTTTCTACTTGCAATTCTACATTAATTATTCATAGTCAACTATCAATGCAGAGCCAAATATGTTCTGAGCTTTCAGAAAGTTACAACAGTTAACAATTTTCTGGCGGCACAATGCAGCTTAACTTGAAAATTTTGACTGGCTATTTCATTCCAATAATGTTGATGGGAGACTTTTTACGTTTTGATGGTATTCTAAATTTTTCTAGTGATTCGTCTTGCTTGTATTAATCTTGCACGTGAGTAGATCTTTTGTTGCACTGGTTATCTATGCATGCACAATATGATGAAGTGACACTGCCTTTTAGTCTGTTAGTCAATATTTTTATATGCTTGCAGTTGGGAAAACACAAAGAAGCTCTGGACTGTGCTATGGCTGCTCAAACTCTTGCCCCATCCAACTCACGAGTGGCAGAATGGGTTGAAAATATGAAGAAGAATGTTGCTACAGGTTTGTGGTATATCTATGTACTTTCTTTTATTACGCTAAGATAGACTGCCGTCTTGGTCAACCATTAATTGTTTATCAGTATGCCGAGCAGTATCTTTGTAGTACAATTTAAGTTCATTCTCACAAATCACAATCATATTTAATGTTCATTGCAATTTCCCAAGTAGTATAGTGCAATTTAATTGTTAAGTAATTATGAAATTCAATATTGAATGATCCGTGTTACATCTCAATGTTATTTATTTATTTTAACAATAGATATGGGACCCCCCTGCAACTCCTTTTTTGTCCAATACCTTGCAATTCACCTATTAAGGGTGTAAAAGTGACAATTCAACTTTCCCCTCCTAAAGTTGATGTTTGGACGTTGTTGGCTGTTGAAGTAAGGCTTGTTAGATAAATTGGTTTCAGAAGACTAAAGATCTTTGTATTCTTAAATAAGTTATTGTCTAACGTGGTCTGCTGGATGGGATTGTGAGAATACGGCGGCTTCTTGAGTGTGTTCATATGGTCAAGTAGAAATTTGTGCCTCCTAATGCTATGCTAAATTTGTAATGGAATCATCTAAGTATGATTTATGTTGTCTTTTTTAGGGTTGTATTTTCTTTTGATGCATTTATGTATATATGGTGATCCTACCTTTTGTTCTATTTCTTGACTTCACTTTGTTTATGTTTCGTTTGGCTTTTCAATATTGAAATGCTTTGTATTTTTTGTCCATGAAATTGCTTGTGCCCACACTACTAGCTGAAGCTGAAAATAATAAGGCAAATGATGGGGCCTCAAGGATGGATTCTCGAACTGGAAGAGTACTTTCATTAAGTGATATACTATACTGCTCAGAGGCAAACAGTGATGCTTCGCAAGATGCTCCAAGGTCTGAAAGAGAAGATTCTGATTATGATGAGGAATTGGAACTGGACTTTGAAACATCGGTATCTGGTGACGAAGGGCGTGATGAATCCAATACTCTCCATGGAAGTTTAAATCTGAGAATTCATCGAAGAGGCGATTCAAGTAGAGAAGCGCGTGGAAATGGCTCGTGTGGATCTCCTTCATCTTCAACATTTAATGACAAGATACCATATCAGGTTCACATTCATATATTTGAAGTAGGTTTTGGATGTGGTTTAATATTCTATTTGTATTTATCTGACTCGGCTCTCTTATGTTACTGCAAGAGTATTGTTTTTTCCTTGCGCTGTCAATGAGTGTTTTGAGGCGCTGTTGTGGGTTACGGTAGTCATTGTTCACAATTCTATGTCATCAATCCACCAATAATTGAAGTGAATACATTTATGTGCCTGAAAGCTAGACAAATTTGTCAATACACAAAATGGCAGCCCCAATATCCGGTTTTTTTTCCCCTGGAAAGAATAACTCTTTAATGTGCTGGTATATTATACTTTTCCTAATTATTAATGTTATTCCTTGGCCAATTCGCACTTCCACACTTACGGTTTTTATTGCAGCCTGAGGCTGTTATTGATATGAAGCAGCGATATGTCGGGCATTGTAATCTTGGAACCGATATAAAACAGGCTAGTTTTCTTGGGCAAAGAGGCATGTATTTCTTGAACTACTATCTTCTTAACGATTGAGCCATTTAATTTGCTGTCATGCTATTTTTAAATTTGTTATAGAATCTCTTCTTATTATGATTTTTTTTTGTGTGGTAACAAACTAATAGTACTAATAAATGACCTCTAAGTGGAATAACATTATTGCTGCGGTGAATAAAAAGTTCTGGAAATGTGTGGACATTTGGGAGAAAGATGTCAAGTATTCACCTGCCATTTAGTTGCTATTTTAAAAATCATTTGCTATAGGTCAAGCATTCCGATTCATCATCATTAAAGCCTTCGTCCCTAACTATTTGGGGTCGGCTACAGGATTCCTATAGGAGAAATCAACTTGAACAGTACTTCAATCACCATTCCTTCCCATCTAAAGCTGTACTCTCCACCAATCCTAAAGAGCTTATTCCTATACTAATCCTATAGAGCTTCATAACTTGATATTTCCATCCATGCTTTTTTGGCCTCTTTTCCTTCCAATTCTACTGATTGCTGCACCGCTATCTCTGAGTTGTGCTAGCCTAAACCATCTTTCTCGGTTGTCTCGCTTCTTATCTTCAATCGGTTCTACCTCTACCTTAGATCTAATAATCTCGTTTATTGTCTTGTACTTCCTTATATTGCCTCATATCCAATGCAACATTCTCATTTTGTTGCGTGACGAGACTTACATACACTAGGAGTTTCCTACTATTATATGTGCCTTGCGTGGATCAAGCAGTCGCAAACACAGGTTTTTGGACGTTACACGCAGTTGTCAAGAACAAAGAAAAGAACTTTGCTGGACATTCTTGATACCCTCTTTGTCAGAGCTCTGCCCTTATATATTATAGTCTGTGCAAAAGTACATCAATAGTAGGATCCGTATTAGCTACAATTACTCTGAGGATAATGTCAGATCTCAATTTTTTATTTTTAAGGAAGATTACATCTGCTAGGATATCTTCTAAGTAAGCACAGTATATGCATTGAAATCTCTCTTTGCAGCAGTTAATAATGCATTGATACTTGCTTTGACAGCAGTGGGCATTGTTAAGCCATGTGTTTATTGATAAATCTTTTAGGAGATGTAGAATACCTTGTCAGAATTTAACATCCAGTCATTGCCTCTGGCAGTGCTGGAGGCTTGGTGGATAGTTTGTGAAATTCTTGTATCTTATCTTAATTTTTCCTGCAGTTTAATGGCTTGTCTTTTGTGGATGTGGTTCAATTTGCAGGTGAGTTTGTTGCTAGTGGAAGTGATGATGGTAGATGTTATATTTGGGAAAAGAAAACTGGAAGATTGGTAAAAATTTTGCATGGGGATGAAGCTGGTGACTTTTTTCACTTGTTTTTTTTTTTGATGGTTGTAATATTTCTTATGTTCTCTTTTGTCTGAGCATTTTCCTGATTTCCCCTCTACAGTTGTGAACTGTGTGCAGTGCCACCCACATGATTCCGTTGTGGCAACAAGTGGGATTGATAACTCGATAAAGGTGAGCTTGGTGGACAGTATTCTATTTTGGTGCAGCAATCATGGCATAGGTTTTATACTTCAGTGGTTTGTGGTTCTAGATATGGACGCCAAATGCTTCTGTCCCATCGGTTGTCACTGGTGGAGCAGTTGGACCTGAAACTGCTAACGTGTTGGATATCATGGAGAATAATCAACGAAAATTATGCCGCAACCGTGAAGCTATCCTGTAAGGCTTACATATTCCGGCTGACAATATTAACTTAAACTATTGCGGGTCACTTTCCTCGAGCTCTTCCCTTAATGCACTCAAATTCTCAAGGCATTTTGTTTATAGAAAAATCTGGGTGATGCTTAGCATGTGTTTTCTCACCGTCTATTTGGCCATTCCCATCTTGCCGCTATCTCAATTTTGTTTATGGCACTCACTGCATATTTTCCTGAGCGACACAGTTATCAGTTAATTGTTGTGCCTAAATAAACAATTTTTTTTATCCTGCATCTAATACTTGGCAAGTAATACGACAAGAGGAAATGATCTCATTTGGTCCATTCCTTGCGACGTTTCAATTTTCCCCTTTTTTAGTTTGTACCCATTTTTCCTCTCTTCCACTGATCTAAATATTTACCATTTGAAGACAATCACCCTCAAACACATTTTCCTAATTTCTCCTCATATACTATATTATTTTGTTATTATTAACCGCAAAGGACATCCGCTGTTTGCCAAGATAATTACTCTACATTCAAACCTCCTCTTTAAATTTGTATACATTATTTTCACACACATATATATATATATATATATATATATATATATATTGCAATTATGATTCACATCTTTCACACAATTTTGCATGACTTTTTTTTTCCACTTTTTTCATATATTATTAGATTTTTAAACTATGAGGGATTTCTTCAGATTATTGTTTTGGGTGGTATTACAATTTTTTTGAGGTCGGGGAACCGTTTTATAGGGGGCCTCATTAGACCCACCTTGCAGAGGCAACTATGGATGGAGGACACATTAAAATACTCTGTCATCGATATTCTTAGACACTCTGTCATCGATACTCTTAGACACTCGCTTTTACGCTTTACGATAACTTATATTCTATGAGACATACTCTCATCCAAACTTAAAATCATCAAAGGTCTCCATTTTTTGTTGAGATGGTAGGTTTTCCCAAGTCACTTTGAGATACTATGATATCTAAGATTTCTGATGTAAGCTTGCACAACTGATGGAATTTGTGAAATTGAGTGGGATGCTTCTCCCTGCAGTCTGATTGTGGATTTGTTCTGTCTAATTATTTTCTTTTAAATGATGCTTTTGGAAAACTTTCTTTTGCTCTATGGTTACTTTCGTCAACATTAATTATGTTTGATACTTGCAGTCCCTTTGAATTTCTGGAGCGGTTTCGGATGAATGACTTTGGTGAAGGAACTTTTCATCCTTTTGAGTGTGCTCAGAGTTGATCAGGCTCATAGTTGTTAGATGTTTGATGCAGGTAATTGATTGATGTCTTTTGTTAGGTTAATTTCCATTGATGAAATTTATGGTTGGTGTCCTGATAATTCAAATTGAAAAGCAGTTTAATTTCCAATTTGTGAGCCTTTATGGGGCATTACTGATTGATAGTAAATTAGTAATACTCCTCAATGACTGAATATAGGAGGGTTGCTATATGTGTGTAGCTGGTGCAATACTTTGTCGAACCCTGGGAAATTGTTGTGCGTGAATCACTACACGAAAGAGTGTCTACAGGAGATGATATGGGATTGTGAGTGGCCCAGTCATCTCATGTCTAACAGTTATGTAGTTCAAAGAATGCCCATCACTTGTGTAGCTGATAGCTTCATATTAAAATGCATTCTGCTACTACATGGGAGATGTTAATTTAAATCGAAGCTGTAACAAGCTGCTTTATCTTGTTGTTTGTGTGTTAAGACGGATTTTGTTGCCCTTTGACAACCCTTAGGTCAGTCACCCACTCCAAGCCCATCACTGGTTATCGGCCAGGGTGATGGAATGTTAAATACGGAAGTAGGCATATTGAGGTGCTCGAATTGTATCTTGAATGAGTTTTAGCACGAATGGATTTTATTTTCTGTGTGCCATTTTTAATCTCGTATCTCATCTGGTTTATCGCATGTTTCCAGGGGAAATAAGGGATCTGTTTTATATATTATGCAAAGGGTTGAATAAAGAGTTACAGTGACCGACGATGTACTGGTGTTTGGAATTTGCAGACCATGTGAAGTATAAGGAGAGCTCTTTGTAAATTATCTAGAGCTTCTTTAATGCCTCTATTTGTTTCTTTCTTCAGATTATGTAAATCATTTCATTTCTTGATGTATAAATGAACATATTCATTCCCGTACAGATGAAAACATCATCTTCTTTTTTTTTTCTTCCCGATATCATAGTCTCAATGTTTGTACCATCACCTCAGCACCGTCATTGTCATCTTTGTTGGCACGCAGTCGGGTTGGGTTCGCTATGGAAGTTCTCATGAAGTTTGGCATGGACATTATTTTTCTTTGAGATTCAGAAATATTTATTTTTTACGAAGCATATTGGGTTATAATTTTTAATTCTGTGCAACGTGCTGTAGAAAAAAGGAAGATTTTCTCCGGGCATAGCGCTAGTTATGTTTGGAGGCGTGCAAGTGAAAAGAGGAGAAGAGGTTGGAGTTGCCTAAACAACTTCAACAGTATCCTTCAAATTCGTTGGTACTTTTTTCTGATGTTTAGTAGAAAGCAGAAAGAGTTGGGAGTTGCCTAACAAACACGTAGAGTATCTCTTAACTTTGTGACTTTAGCTGAAGTTGGGGTCGACCTATGTCCTCTCAAGTAGCAAGGAATATTGGAAGCTTGGAGAAAATGTACTTTTTTCTTCGTAGGTAAGAGTCTTTATTGAACCACTTAGATCATAGTCTAGTTGGTTAATATTTATGGAATCAAAATCGTATTCGTATAGAATTGAAAGGTTGTGAGTTTGATTTTCACTCGGAGCATATTTCTTTGTACTATGCATCACAAAGCTTACCCCTCACCAGTGGCCACATCATGGAATCTCTGTGGCAATGTGCTGAATTTTGTCTCAACTTATTCCTTAGTCATGTGAGAAATTTATGTGTGACTGCGAGTGGTTTGAACTTAGGCTTGTACGTGACTGTGCAAGGGCTTTATGGTATGAACTTATGCTCACATCGAATGTTCAAATGACAAACATGTATGATATCGTTCTCGATTATGGGTTTTGAAAGAAACACACGGAAGCACCGTGCCGTTTAGCAATGCATGCAAAATGGGGACTATATTCGGGGACCAAATGTCCTACAAAACACACTGGTGAGTGGTAGCTTCGTGATGCAGAGTGCACATGAATGGCAAGTTTGTGGTCCATGCTCGTGCATTGTGTATTGCATTGTGCCATGTAAATGACATCGGCAGCTTCCCTTTCTTTTGTTGCTTCATTGTATTGGTGTGTGTGATTGACAAGTGACAAACAATCTGTAATTGATCCTGAGAAGTTAATGGCTTTGATTAAGCTTGTGGGGTCTCGGTCAATAAGCACCCATCCCTAGACTTTCCTAGACTTTCATGAAAGCTTCTTTTCAATTTCTTGCTCAGTGGAGGGACTGTGTGGTGGGGAAATTTAATGGGATAGGATTTCAACAATTCCACACGTAATTGGCTGGTGACAATTTCTGTCTGGGATTTTCTCTAGTCTTTTTTAAAATTTTCTGAGCTGCTCTTCTACGCCATAGGTTTTGGATGACCAAAAGCAGTAGTAGTTGAGACCCACCATAATTAACATAAATTTCAATGAGGTCCAATTCAATGTGCCAAAAATGGCCTTAGGAGGTTTATAAAAATGAATCACATATTGTAGGGTTGCCGAATGCTCATGAGATGTTTTTTTAATACATGAAATGAGATTGGGAGTACTCCGACTCGTAACTTATATGAAATATCGTACACACGAGTGTTATCTGAGTTACTCTGGTTCCAATGCTTGTACGATGTTGAACAGTAGATGTAGTCAAATAAAAAAAATTAAAAATAAATTCGTATTCTTTATACGGCCTTGGATTGGATCGGTCCCTTAAAACACATTGCTTTCACGTTTCAACAATATATGCCCAAAAAAATATTGTTAGTACCAGCTAGGCCTGGCTAATTGCAGGAACATGCCTTGATGGAATTAATATATATATACACACACACACCACACCACCTGTCGATTATTCCAATAATGTATGTCCCATTCTGCCATCTATAGAAATCATTTATTATCTCTAACAATTTCAATATATATGTAATTTTCTCTCTTAATGATGTGGGAGCCTGAGAACAGCTTTTAAGGTTGGTATGAAATTGGTGTTGCTAGTCCCACCATTTGTTCCCATTCAGCTTTTTGGGTATATATAATAGCCAATATTCCTGACCTTCCAATTGTAATAGAAAAATGTCCCTATGATGGATCACTTTCTTTTCATACTTTTGGTGCAAAACAAATGAAATTATTTAAAATACCATATAAAAACCAAAGTTGTTTAATGGGCTAAAGAAAAAGCCTTCATGTTTGCTTGGTTAGTCCGGTATAATACATTGTCGTTTGGTTTTCGATGATATCTGAGGGAATAAGGTGTCGTCCCCGACGACGACCTGTTCCGTATTTTTCTTTTTTCTTTAATTCTCTTGTTGTGAGATGTATTCCATT
The DNA here is from genome assembly GCA_963580455.1 of Euonymus europaeus. Lineage (NCBI taxonomy): Eukaryota > Viridiplantae > Streptophyta > Magnoliopsida > Celastrales > Celastraceae > Euonymus > Euonymus europaeus. Next base: position 19,973,321 of record OY756972.1, on the reverse strand, counting down.
TATGGTGTCTCGAATACTTACGAACCTTGACTTTATCTTATTGGGTATAAATGAATACAATCACATCTTGACAGTTTTTCAAAAGAAACGCTACCTTCAATATGGGGTTCTGTTTTAGGTAAAAATACCAAATCAAATATATGCATATATATATATATATATTAATAAGAAATAATTATATTACTTTTCACACACGCCACAACGAAAATGATATTAATTATTATAAACTATAAATCCAGTTCTCCGTCCTCAACCTCTGCCCTTCTCTCTGCCTCTCTCAATGAACGACACAAAACCTTCAACACAAGCAATAATCCCAGAATGTTGTATGTGTGGAGATTCAGGTCTGTCTCACGAGCTCTTCCACTGCAAAGTCTGTAAATTTAGATCTCAACACAGGTACTGATTAGCTTCCGATGATTCTTTCTTTCTTTCTTTTGATAAAAAACTTCATTAATTCTCTGTCCTTCACATAATTTTGACAGATATTGTAGCAATCTGTATCCAAAGGCAGAGCATTACAGAGTCTGTAATTGGTGTTTAAGCGAAAAAGACAATAAAAAGTCGCAGAATTCTTCATCATCAACCAGAACGAGCAGCGAAGGCAATATCAAGAGAGAGAATGAGAAAAATATTCAGGGAGGAATGAAGGGTCGGAGAAGCAATCCACCATTGAAACCCAATAGCCCTATCAAGAAAGTACAGAGGTCGTCGCCTGAGCGATCATCGCCGGAGAAATTGCGAAAGAGGATCATCACAAACAAAGCATTGGAGGAGAAGCTGATGAGGAGGACGAGTTCGGCGGATTCACTAAATAATAATAATGGGATCGCCAAGAAGCATGTTTTTAGAAATAAAGTCAGAAGGTATAAACTCCTGGAAGAAGTTTCAAGCTGATCATGATCATGATTGTAATGGATTTTCAGTTTTGTTCTGCAAATTGAGTTTATTAGTACAAATGTTAGAATATCCGGTCGGAATTAATGGGTTCCAATTGTGATGGAGAATTGGGTTTGACAGATATGGAACTTCAGTCTTTGTAGTCATCCTCGTCTTTATTCAAAACCATAATACTTAGCCTCTGTTTGGTTGGGAATATAAAAATTTATTCGGCCGTTGACGCTAATTAACACGGCCAAACATATGAGATATTCTAACTTGTTACGCTCGCTTCTTACACCTCATTGTTGTGCAAAATTCATTCTTATGCCCGTTCAATTTATTATTAAGCTATTTTAAATACTTTTATTGATAAATTGACAGTTTTCACTTCAGCGTTATCGAACACATATTAAAATAGCTTAATTTGACAGTTTATACACTTAGTTTAAAGTACATTGATTTAACAACTTATACATCAGTTTATACTTTGTCAGTCTTCTACCAAACAGAAAGAGTGAACTAAACATTTTTGATGATTAGAGGTGGATTAAGGTTTCCAACTCATTAGGGATACGACTAACTATTAGAGGTCTGTTATTCCCGAGATTTTTTTTAGGATTATTTATATGACACAAATATAATCATCGGTAATAAATTTAAGTAATATCATTAGTTCTAGACCGTCCGATGGTCAGAGACTCGAAAGTGCTTCAAATCTTCAAATCTTTAAAAAAGGAAGAAGCATTCGTTGATCATAATTTAAAAGTGAGTTTTGCAATATCTACTGTGACGGTGATGCTGATCATGAGAAATTATCAATTAGTTTATGCATGATTGTTGTCTTTACCAGCAGCAAATCATGCCAAAATAATAGGTGGAAACAACCACTCACTCCCTTGCGCCGTTTCCATGTCATTGTTACACTGACTACTACGCGGTTACGTGTCTATTTGCTGGTGGGTTTGTGATTAGGAATTGGTAAGCTGCGTGAACTTGAGGGCGACAATATATGTATGTATGATAGCGACTTAGCGAGCAGGGGTGATAAAATTATGTCTGATTCGAATGATTGAATTTGTTCGATCCGGATTAAATCAGGTTTGGATATAAATTTTACGTTTGAAATCTCGACCTAAACATAAAAGTTTGTTCGGTTGATAATTGGACCCGATTTAATTGTCTAGACCCTAATATTCGAATTGGATTATTGTCTCCGGATTTAAACAAACTCAAGTATGGTGCATTAAATACGCTGAAAATTCAAACTAATGTGAATCCAAATATGTAAATATTTCATATTGTGTGGCCTGAAATCGATTGTTGTTGTTGTCATAACTAATAGTGAGGTCAAAACTTTGAGGTTCCATACACTATTATATGTGAATTAGTCAATAGATTCCAGATTTTTCAACACGGAGTCATGGACAGAATCCAAGGATTTTTCACAATAATAGTGTGATGACTTGGTTGAATTCATGTAAAGTTGAAGGTCTATGGACAAGTTGGCTCATACGCATTCTGAGAATGGCATTTCGTCGAACACTTGCTGTCAATTTCTTGTCCCCTCCTTATTTCTCCGGGTAGATAGCCGTGTGTCGTGGGTTAATGAAAGGAAAAATAGAGGTTTGTGATTAATTTTGTAATTTCCCGTGTTTTTTTACTTTTAAAATGGACAATCGAACGTGTTTTTAATTTTTTTTAAATAAAAATGGAAAATTCATAAAAAAAACACCAAGCAGACTTTTTTTATTTAAAAATATATGTGTGTGTGTGTATATATATATATAACGAATTGTTTGACTTGACTGAAAATTGAGGTCCAACTAAGAATACGTCATTAGGACCTGGCCCAACTAAAGACTTGGAACGGGCAGGCCAGTGATTCTCATGGACCCGGAAAATTGGGCCGAACAAGTGTTTCGACGATTGCTTGCCCAACTTGGGCCTTGGGGTTACAACTAACAAGCCCATGCTGGGCAGCTCGGTACGGTTTTATTTGAGGTAACTGGTCCTTATTTTCTAACTATATCGGGCCTATCTGCTGTGTAGTTTGGCCCAAGCTCTACCACAGGTCCACAAATACCACCACTCCTCACTTAAGTCAGAACAACAGATTCTATGATGCGAGAATTGTAAGATTCGTATCAGTCTCGAGAAAAAGGGAAAAATTTGGGGGAAGGAGCGTTGAGGGAGACAGGAAAAATGGAAAGTGAAGAGGTATTAGAGGAGCTGAAGAATGTGGAGGTGGAGATTGAAGATGTACAAGGTAAACAAAGCTACTATATTCTCATTTTGAGCTCCGTATATTTTGAGTTTCCGAGAAGATGAGTCCGAAACAGGGATTTTGTTTCGGCTTTTTATAAGGAAGAAATTATTAATACTAGGATTTCATGTTTTTATGTGGAAATTATCGTTGTACTTTAATTTATTTTGGTCGCTTTTTGGTTAATCTGCTGCTACTTTAGGATTTTGAGGGTTCATGGAATGATCGCATGGTGATTAGATTTTGATTTAACTTGGGTTTATTGCTTTATTTTGATTCAAAAATAATGTTTGAATGTTGTAAGTTGTTAATAATATCCTGTTATTTGATCTTAGCAATTTAGGAACATTATTTCATGGTGAAGCAACTCCATTAGAATGAGCAATTAGGTGAATTTTTAATGTTAATAATACTTTGCAAGTGAGGCCTTGTGAACTATGATGTCGTTTTCAGACCAGATAAGGATGTTACTTGACCGGCAACAAAAGTTATATGAGAGGAAGTCTGAACTCGAGGCACTGCTCGAAGTGTGTGAAACATCTGGAAGTGCTGGTAAAGTTGCTGGTGCTGCTAGTACTGTTGAAAACTGGTCTGGCCCGTTTGAGTGGGATTCACAAGCTGATGATGTCAGGTTCAATGTCTTTGGCATATCCACATATCGTGCAAATCAGAAGGAGGTGAATGCATTTTGTACCTTTCTTTTATGTGCAATATGATTATTTCCATTCAGGATTTCAAAAGGCCGTGGTAGTATGTGGGAACTGGAATCTTCTAATACAGTGACTGATTTTTATCAATACATCTTTGGAACGCCACATCTGTGCTTGATATTCCTTTACAAGCTCTTTTGTTTGTGTGCTTGCGAGAATAGTAATCCGTAATAGGGCATTTTATTCGGTTTTTTAAACAACTGTATTATTAACTTTCGATTTTTCTTCTATGATGATTGTCAAGAGTTAGTATTCTAAGTTGTACTGAATCTTTCTTCTATCCTTGCATATATGTTTACTAATAAATAGCAATTATAACCAGATAATAAATTCTGTCATGAGTGGAAGAGATGTTATGGTCATTATGGCTGCTGGTGGTGGCAAGAGTCTATGTTATCAGCTGCCAGCTATTCTTCATGATGGACTCGCCCTTGTCGTCAGTCCTTTGCTTTCTTTAATTCAGGATCAGGTGGTGTTCGTGATTTATTTTATACAGTTTGCACGAGGCTAGACTTGCGAAGCGAAATCAGTTTTCTGAAAAATTATAATGATTCAGGTTATGGGTTTGACTGCTTTAGGCATTCCAGCATACATGTTGACGTCCACCACTAGCAAGGAAGACGAGAAGTTCATATACAAGGCTCTGGAGAAGGGTGAAGGAGCGGTCAAAATTTTGTATGTCACACCAGAAAAGATATCAAAGAGCAAGAGATTTATGTCAAAACTTGAAAAGTGTCATCATGCTGGTCGCCTTTCTCTGGTTGCAATTGATGTGAGTACATATGGTTGATGCCAATGCTTTTGGACAGCATCTTAATCTGCTTTTATTGATTTTACCCTTTAGGTCAATGCGGTTTATTTGATTTTTGGCCTTCAATATGTTTGCCTCCTTTCATGATGCAGGAGCATAGGCTGTGTTGTTTTCTTTTATGTTGGGCCTTTTTCTTTGGGTTTCGTAGTATGATGTTGTCTTTTGTTTTATGGGCTTTTAATGTCTTTCTTTAGCCCATCAGCTGCTTATGTAGGCGTTGGTTGTGTTAGGGCAGGCGACTTTTGATATTTTCGTGAATGAACACTGTGTTTTCTCGCCTCTGAGAACAGTGATTGAACCATCAGCTTATCTGTTTCTTGTCTGCATTGTTGTGCTTCAACGTTACTTTGTTCTAGCTGAGTTTGTTGCTATCAAGTGGTATCAGACATGGTCGGACGAACTCGGGGACGTGGTGGCCGTGGCCAACCTTCGCAGCAGTCAGAGATTGGCGAGTTACGCCATCTGGTGGAAGACTTATCGCGGGCTGTTTATGCTTTACAGCAACGCAACTCCCCGGAGCCTCCGGAGAGTGACCGAAACCCCTGGGCTGCACCGGAAGGTCTCCCTGTGGGCAGTGATACTTCTGAGGATGATCACCCCTCTCTTATTGCACGACCTAACAGGCCACCTGCTCAAGCTGGGTTTCGTGCTCGGTTGGAGGACCATTTAGTTCGTGCCTTGGACCTGAATGGGGGCAATATTCGTATTGAGGTGGCTGATTTTACTGGCAATCTTCATGCCGATGACTACCTTGACTGGGAATCTAGCCTGGAGACTTATTTGGAGTGGAAGCCAATGGCTGCTGATCGTCAAGTACTCTTTGTCAAGCTGAAGTTAAAGGGGGCAGCGTTACAGTGGTGGAAACGTATTGAAGAGCAGTGTTCCCGACAAGGCAAGCCTAAAGTTAGTTCCTGGAGCCATATGAAACTCAAGTTGCGCAAACAGTTTCTACCTCCTGATTATGCATTAGATCTTTATGAACGGTACAATTCTCTGCGGCAACGCAACCAGTCTGTCGAAGAATATACTGATGCTTTTATTAATCTTACTGCTCGTGTTGCTTTGAATGAAACTGAAGAACAACTCACTTCACGCTATCTCACGGGTCTTCTTCCTTCAGTGCGTGATGAAATAGGGGTAGTGAGGCTATTTACAGTGGCTGATGCTAGACAGTATGCTCTGAAAGCACAGCAGCGAATTTCCCGATTGGGTGTTCGCCGTCCCTTGTCGAATCGTGCTGATACTAACAGTTTCACAGGAAGGGGTTTTCATGTGTATGAACCCGGCTCCAGTTCACGTGTTTCGCAGTGCCCGTTCTACTGGGAGTGTTGATAAGGGTAAAGCAATTGTTCCTCTTGAAAATGTGGCCCCTTCTACCGGTCGTTCCAACTGGAGTGGCACTTCTCAAATTCGCTGTTTTACTTGTGGCGAAAAGGGTCATACTTCTTATATGTGCCCTCAAAAAAAGGTTGCTTTGTTTGAGCATGATCCAGACATTGCCCCAGATTTTTCCAATCCTGTCTTTGATCGTTCTGATGATGAGGAAGAGCAAGTTTTTGCTGTTGAAGGAGAATCTCTGGTTGTTCGGCGTGTTATGGTTACCCCTAAATGTGACATTGAGGATGATTGGCGCCGGCATGAATTATTTTAAACTCGAGTTCATTGTAATGGTAAGGTTTGTACAGTAATCCTGGATGGAGGAAGTTGTGAGAATATCGTTTCTACTGTTGCTGCCAGTAAACTCAATTTACTTGTGGAACAACATCCCCACCCCTATAAAGTGGCGTGGCTTCGTAAAGGCACTAAGATTCCAGTGACCAAGCGTTGTATGGTCCAATTCTCTGTTAGCAATGGGGTTTCGAGTGAAGCTTGTTGTGATATTGTTCCAATGGATGCTTGCCATATTCTTCTTGGGAGACCGTGGCAATTTGATAACGATATGGTCCATCATACAAAAGCCAATACTTATACATTCAAGTCTGGTAATCGTGTGATGACTCTACAGCCTTTACGTGAAATTCATTCTCCAATGCCTTCTACTGTCAAATTATCAGGGCTGGTTACAGCGCATCAGTTTGAATTGGATTGTCTTGAGACCGGTTTGTGCTTTGTTCTTGTGGGCCGTGAGTCTCCAACTCAGTCTAAGGGTGTTAGTCGAGTTCCAGCCGAGGTTGAGGCTATATTTAGGGATTTTCAGGACCTATTTGGTGATGAATTACCTCAAGGGTTGCCTCCTATGCGTAGCATTCAGCATGCCATTGATTTAGTGCCCGGCGCACCGCTGCCAAATCTTGCTGCTTATCGCATGCCTCCAGCCCATCGACGAGAAATGCAATTGCAAGTTGAAGCTTTGATTGACAAGGGTTTGGTCCGTGTGAGCAAGAGTCCGTGTGCGGTTCCAGCTCTATTGACTCCCAAAAAAGACGGCTCGTGGCGCATGTGCATTGACAGCCGTGCTATCAATAAGATTACAGTCAAGTATAGATTTCCCATTCCTCGTCTTGAAGAGATGCGTGATATGCTGGTGGGTTCCCGGGTTTTTAGTAAGATTGATTTGCGGAGCGGTTATCACCAGATTCGGATGCGTAGTGGAGATGAATGGAAAACCGCATTTAAAACTCCAGATGGACTTTATGAATGGTTGGTTATGCCGTTTGGCCTTTCGAATGCTCCTAGTACATTTATGCGGGTAATGTCAGAAGTTCTCAAGTCTTTTATTGGTAAATTCGTTGTTGTATACTTTGATGATATTTTAATCTATAGTCGATCTGAGACGGAGCATGTCGGTCATTTGAGGCAAGTTGTTGAGGTTCTGGACCAGGAGAAGTTGTTTATCAACAAGAAGAAATGTGTTTTTATGTGTCAGCAAGTGGTGTTTTTGGGCTTTGTCGTTTCTTGTGAGGGAATGAAACCAGATCCAGACAAAGTTCGTGCTGTCAAAGAGTGGCCTATACCTCGAAACATTAGTGAGGTGAGAAGTTTTCACGGATTAGCTTCTTTCTATAGGCGATTTAGCCGGAACTTCAGTGCGATCATGAGTCCCAGCACTGAATGTTTAAAAAAAGTCCAGTTTGAATGGACCCAGGCAGCTCAGGTTGCGTTTGAATTGATCAAGAAACTTCTTACAGAGGCTCCTTTTTTGTCCCTTCCTGATTTTGAAAAATTATTTGTCATTGATTGTGATGCTTCACACCTGGGAATTGGGGCTGTTCTCACTCAAGATGGAAAGCCAATTGAATATTTTAGTGAGAAATTAACTGATGCGAAGCGGAAATATTCCACTTACGATCTGGAATTTTATGCTTTGGTGCGAGCTATTCAACATTGGGAACATTATCTTGCTTACCGTGAATTTGTGGTTTATTCGGATCATCAATCGCTTCGGTACTTGAATTCCCAGAATAAATTAAGTCCTAGGTATGCGAAATGGAGTGCCTTCCTGCAGGAATTTTCATTTACAATTCGCTATAAGGCTGGCGAGACTAATACTGTGGCGGATGCCTTGAGTCGGCGGACTTTGTTATTAACAGTGTTACAAACTCAGATTGTGGGCTTTGAAGAGCTGCCTACTCAGTATGCTGGTGACTTATTTTTCTGCCCTATTGTCCGTGAGCTGCAGGGTCCAGCAGCTTCCAGTCAGCTTCCTTTTCGTCTGCACAGTGGCTATCTCTTCAAAGGTAACCAGCTTTGTATTCCTGATGGCTCTTTACGTGATCAGATTATTAAAGAACTGCACAGCGGTGGCTTGGGGGGTCATTTTGGCAGAGATAAGACTTTAGCTATGGTCTCTGATCGTTATTTTTGGCCTCGTATGCAGAAGGATGTTGATAGGTTTGTTAAACGCTGCTCAGTGTGTCAACTTGGCAAAGGAACTAAACAAAACACAGGTCTTTATACTCCCTTGCCTCAGCCAGATTTGCCTTGGACACACTCAAGTATGGATTTTGTTTTAGGTCTCCCTAAAACACCTAAGGGTTTTGATTCCATCTTTGTCGTGGTAGACAGATTTTCAAAAATGGTGCACTTCATCCCATGTTCTAAAACTTTCGATGCATCTCATGTGGCTGAGATATTTTTTAGGGAAGTGGTCCGATTACATGGGCTGCCTCTATCCATTGTATCCGACAGAGATGTTAAATTTGTGGGTCACTTTTGGCGCACTTTATGGAAGAGGTTGGGCACGGAGTTGACTTATTCTAGTACCTGTCACCCGCAGACGGATGGACAAACAAAAGTGGTCAACCGAAGCTTGGGAAATTTATTGCGGTGTCTCGTGGGAAAATATGTGAAGCAATGGGATTCTGTTTTACCTCAAGCAGAGTTTGCATACAACAATTCTTATCACCGCTCTATTAAGAGGACACCTTTCGAGGCTGCTTATGGGCTGAAACCTGTTCATGTCCTTGATCTTTCTCCTTTGCCTCCAGACACCCGTGTCAGTGAAGAGGGAGAGGTTTTTGCTGAGTACATTCAGCGTGTACATGCTGATGTAAAGAACACCATGGCAAGCAGTAATGAAAAGTATGCTTCAGCAGCTAATCAACACAAGAGGTTTTGTGAGTTTAAAGAGGCAGATATGGTCTTAGTTCATCTACGCAAGGAGAGGTTCCCTAAGGGAACATATCACAAGCTGAAATCCAGGAAATTTGGTCCTTGCAAGGTGTTAAAGAAAATCAGTTCGAATGCTTATATTTTAGATTTGCCAGCAGATCTTCATATCAGCCCCATTTTTAATGTTTCTGACCTGTATCCTTTTGAGGGGAATATGGATGAAGTGGGGGATTTGCAGGCACAACTTCAACCTTTAAAAGGAACTACTGCTGATATAGTTGAAGATGTCCTTGATATTAAGGAAGTGCAGTCCAGGAGGGGGAATTCTTACCGCAAATTTCTAGTTAAATGGCTCGGCAAGTCTGCTAGCGAGAGTTCTTGGATAGCAGAGGAAGATTTGAAAGCTCTTGATCCTGATGTGTACACTGAGTTTGTGGATGCTTTTTTTCCAGACCCCGGGTCTCCTCCTCGTACCCGGAGAGATTGATGCAGGAGCATAGGCTGTGTTGTTTTCTTTTATGTTGGGCCTTTTTCTTTGGGTTTCGTAGTCTGATGTTGTCTTTTGTTTTATGGGCTTTTAATGTCTTTCTTTAGCCCATCAGCTGCTTATGTAGGCGTTGGTTGTTGTTAGGGCAGGCGACTTTTGATATTTTCGTGAATGAACACTGTGTTTTCTCGCCTCTGAGAACAGTGATTGAACCATCAGCTTATCTGTTTCTTGTCTGCATTGTTGTGCTTCAACGTTACTTTGTTCTAGCTGAGTTTGTTGCTATCATTTCATCATATGCCCAATCAGCCCAACAAAAGCAAGGCCTTTACTTAAGCCAAATAGAACTAAAAAAGATCCCAGCCCAAAACACAAGAAAATTATTTATTTATAATCTACATCATTATAGGATTGGTGGAGCAGTCTCAGTACTATCTGGGAAGATGGTCCGTTAGGAGATACTGCTTCTATCTGAAGAATTTAAATCCTATTGAATAAAATTGGAACTGCATTAATGTCTTTATAGTGGCCTGTGCTGCCTTAAATCAGATACTCACTCTATTTGTCCAAAATGTCAATCAGTGCTTTAGATGTTGAGTCTTTGAGATGCCATGCTGGCATGCTAGTGTAACAAATGCACAAAGTTTCATCTGGCTTTTCATTATTTATTTTGTATTATATACTATGTAATTATGTATTGCTGCATTGATGGAGAGTTTTTGTATAAGACACAGATGATGGCTTCAGAATAGGTAAGCTTCTTCAAGAATTCTCAGTCTCGTAGAAGTAAAAGGAAAATTGGTATTCTATTTTATTTTCTTTGGTCTGATGAGGAAAAGCTTGGAAGGTGACAATCCCTTGGTTATTCTGGTGATTATTTAGAATTAAGTGTGTTGAACCCTAGAAAAACTCAGAAAATGCTAGCCATATGTACGATGTGTTGTTGGGGCAATGACAATTCAATGCGTATTGATGGTACAAATACTTTCTAGTGAACATATTGCATGGGATGTTTGTGGGTGCTACATATTATATATTCTTAAGTTTACCCGCTTCATTTTGCAACAGTAACAAACATGAGAAACCAAATGCACTGCATTTAAGATAGTCAAAGTCTTTCATTGATTTTCAGGTAAATATATGTTTTGATGATCTATATTATTTTCAGGAGGCACATTGCTGTAGTCAGTGGGGTCATGATTTTCGTCCTGATTATAAGAACCTTGGTATCCTTAAGACTCAGTTTCCTAATATTCCTTTGGTGGCATTGACTGTATGTTTCTTTCTTCTTTTGCCTATAGTATTTTATATGACCATGGATTTTAAGCTTGTTTCCATAACTTTTGTCTGATCCATGCACAGGCTACTGCTACTCAAAAAGTCCAAAGCGATCTTGTTGAGATGTTGCACATCCAACGGTGCATTAGATTTGTCAGCACAATCAACAGGCCGAATCTCTTTTATCTGGTATTGTTGTCTGTGTTTTAGTTTAGTTTTTAATTGTTCTCTGACAAGTGACAAAGGGTGAAAATGAAAGGAATTTTTCTTTGCTTATTCTTGCCATAGGTTTAAAAGTGCCATTCTGGTGAAACCGTTTTGGCACCTTAATGAAATTCATTTTACTATTAAAACAAAGACTTTTATATAGTATTGCTCTTTTAATTCACCCCTTTTCCCAACTTTATTCTCTTCTATCCAAAATTGTGATTGTTCATTTAAACAATTTGTCTATCCGACATCATTCTCATCACATCTCATAATATCTTGAACTTTTTTTCTTCATGTTGCAGGTGCGGGAAAAATCATCTGTTGGTAAGGTGGTTATTGATGAAATTGCTGATCTTATTCAAGAATCTTATCCAAATAATGAATCCGGGATAGTTTATTGCTTCTCCAGAAAAGAATGTGAGCAGGTTTGTGTCTTAAAGTCACATCCATTTGACAAAGTCTTCTGTTGACTAACCTCTGATCATTTGGTTTAAGGTGGTTATGCTATTTTCTGTAAACTTAAAAAAATGAGCTTACATCTTATATGCCCATTAGACCACATAACCGAGAACGTAATGTTTTACACTAATCACCTAATTATAACAATGATAATGTAGAAACAAGTTTTGAAATTGTACAATAGTCTATGGAGGGTGTATGGTTGGTCCCCCTCTCAATCAATATCTCCTCCAACCGGGTATACTTATTTCATTGTTTAAGTTTTGAATTTATCTGCAATTCAATTTTGTGACCGAAGAGCATAGAATGTGGCATTATATACTTTTGCATTCAGAAAAGAATTGAATTTTCGTGCTACGAGTAACTTAATTCCATCACCATTAACTTTTTGCTGGATTGTGATGAGAATACTCTGTTTGCAGTATATTAAAAAACTTGGAATGCTTTGGCCCTAATTTACAGTCTCTAAGTAGATGATGAGTGCCCCTCCCTATATAGCATGGACACGCAGATACATGATTTTTCAAAAAAGTAGGACACGTTGAATATTTATTTTAATATATATATATATATATATATATTTTGCAATTCAAATTCAATATCACAGACTGTTTCAGCATAAAAAGGCCAAAATAAACATTCAATTTAGTAGGGATATTACATAAAGCTCCTCCTATTGGGGACAGGTATTACTCCTATGTTAACAAAATAAAGCAAATATAGTATGTTAATTTCTTTATCTGGGCAGTGGGCAATATTGGTCCTAAACCTGGAATGCACACTAGAACATGTAGTTGTCTTACTATTTACTTGAACGAACCCAGAAGATTAATGAAATCAAAGAAAGAATCATCAAAGAAATCACGAACCCAGTAGATTGATGAAATCAAAGAAGGAATCATTACAGGAATCAGTCAATCGGCTCACTTGAGAAGAGCCGCGGAAAAATCAGTGGATTGTTGTCGATTTTGTACCGATTGTCGCGGGTCTTTGACTCCATCGTGAAGATGGAATTCGTCGTGAAGGACGGAAGGAGGTTTGGTCGTTCTCCTGCATCTTTCAGGGTTTATTTTGACCTTTTGGGTCAAAAGGGTTTCTATTTAACTTATTTCAATTAAATTACAATTAATATTTCACAGAAAAGAGTTAAAATATGGGACACACGTGTCCCGGACATGTTCAATAATAAAAAATAACGGAAGGATAATTTTTTTCTTGTCATGTGTCCGAGCATGTCCGTGTCCTTTACTCCTTTTTAAGTGTCGGACACTGACACTCTGGCCAAAAAAGAGGGTCCGTGCTACACAGAGTGCCCCCAATGGAATGACTGCATTCATTTTTTTTATTTATTGTTTGTTGCTTTTGTTGGCATCATTGACTTTCACCATCATGCAGACTATTTGTTGGGAAACAGTCAAGCTTTTTGAAACACCTAAAGCATATAATTTACATGGCTTTATCATATCAGTTCTTTCTGCTTAATGGAGCCAACCTTTTGGCTTCTTACAGAACTTATTGTATATTCTTTATGCACATAGCTGTTATTCCATAATTTTTTTTGAATGTGAGGTCAAATTCATTTCCGGATCTATACTGGATAATAAATATATTTTCTGTTCATATTCCCAATGTTTTTTGCAGGTTGCAAAGGAGTTACGTGAGAAGGGAATTTCTGCTGACTATTACCATGCAGATATGGATGCAAGTTTTCGCGAGAAAATTCATTTGCGGTAAATCATTTACTCTAGTAAACTTACACATTGGAATGCTTTTTCATGTGTTTTTGGAAAGAAATTTTTTTGGTTGGCTGTTTCTTCTTGAAGTAATTTACAGTTAATCACTCCAGTTCTGTTCTATTTTAATTTGTTTTTGGACAGTTTTAATATTATTAATCAAGAATTTGTATTTACTTGAAATTATGTTTTAAATTGTTTCGTGCTATTAAGATTTTAAACCTTATGAATCCGACATTTTGGTTCTTAAGTAACATATTGTCTTGGTAGTTGGTATTGATGTTTTTGCCCTGGGTGGTGACATTGTCCTAATTGTTGGATGGAAAGTTTGGCTCAAAAGTCATTGGTGATCTAACCATATAGCTTGGGACATACATAAATTGGAAAATAATCAATGTACACATCTAGGCGGGAGACTCAAGAAGAGTCGTGGTCCCATGAATGTACTAAATTATCTTTTTTAGCTTGAGGAGAGTCTTGGAATAGAATGTGGCTGAGCATATGAGAAAACAAGAAAGAGAACAGTGACAAAGCAAGAGAGATGGAGAGATCAATATGCATGTCACTGTTGAGGATATTGCGGGCAAGGGCAACTGTTGCTTTGAAGTGTAAAACTCAAAAAGGAACCCTAAAGTCTCTGTCAGTTTGTTCATCCTTTGATTTCATTCAAGAGATGCTGAGATATTTTAAATAATAAGTAACGTTGACATTGTCTTGTATAAATTTGGAAAGACGGGTATCTTGACCCATTTTCAATTGTAGTTTGGGAAAACACCTCTTTTAACAAATTAGGTTTACTCTTCATCTACAGCAGTTCTGCTTTGACTTTGCAATTAAAGTATCTTTAACTTGTCAAAAAAAGTATGTTTTAGTATTGGGAGACTATATCGATATGCTTCTTACAACTTATCTTAAGATTTCATGGATGCTTGTTGAAGCCAGAATATGAAACCTAATAGAATCTATACGAAGTAGCATCATTTGACGTCTTTCTAGGTCTTAGTTCTTCTTTTTTAACTGATAGCTAAACAGGCACACATATGGCCCGGTGGTAAAGTTGCAGGGTGCAAACTAGAGGTCAGATGTTCAATTCCTGAAAATTTTCCGTCCCTACCCTGCCTAGTGCCCATTTGGGGAGACTTGTGTGCACGGGAGTTGTTTACCTACTTATTTATCTAACAGATATCTAAGTCTTACTTGATAGTATTGTTGTATTATATGAAACTGGATCTTTCCTAACTATTTTCATGTTTGGCAAAGTGTATGAGACCTTCAAACAACTGAGAAATCATGTGCTTGTTTAATTTCACACTGTGACGCTTCTTAACTGTGTTTCATGATGCAGATGGAGCCAAAATAAGTTACAGGTCATTGTTGGTACAGTATGTATTATTTTGATTGTTGTTGTTATTTACTATTTTCATTCGGTTTTCCATTCTGATGCCTTGCATCATGACAGGTGGCATTTGGTATGGGAATTAACAAGCCTGATGGTTAGTGTGGAAATTATGCTAATGATATTTTTTGTTTCTTTTCTTGTTTCTTTTTTTTTTAATCTTTAAGGAGATTTCTTTATGGTATATGATGGATAAAATTCATTTTTACGACTAACAGCTTGAAATTGTATTATACGCTTTCTCTTATTTATTCTTAGTATTTGCTTGTAGTCAGGTTTGTCATCCATCACAGCCTCAGTAAATCGATGGAAACATATTATCAGGTTTTTTCCTTCTCACTGAACCTTTCCACCAAAAATAAGTGTCTTTCTGTAACTCTTTTACGTGTAGGAAAGTGGTCGAGCTGGACGAGATGGACTGCCTTCTGACTGCATTCTGTTTTTTAGGCCTGCTGATGTTCCCAGGCAGGTAAACATGTGTGCAAGATTTTTGTTGTCTTTGTCTGATTTTCATCCAAAATTAAAATTTTAACACACTTCTCTTTGCAGAGTTCCATGGTCTTCTATGAAAATTCTGGTTTGCAAAATTTGTATGGGATAGTGCGGTACTGCCAGGTAGAACTTTCCAAATCATGAACCACGTGCTTGATCTCGTCAAATTATTGAACCCTTAGAACTCATTGATTGGTATCTGTTACTGGATTGAGATTTCCTCCTTTTCTAGTAATGTGGTCTTATGAGTAACATCATCATCAACCAACCTCCACTGGACACACCTTTCCGTGATGCAACTTATTCAAATTTGAAAACAGGTTATGGGTTTACCACAACCACTACTTCATGAATAGAAATAGGAGGCACAAAGCATTCGAGGAGATCCTAATCCTTTTACTACTGTTTGGAGAAAGTTTGTTAAGCCTTACTTTTCAGCTGAGACTAGAATTGGAATAATGGAGTCATATAATAATGATTACCACTAGTGCACTATGATTGTTATTTTTTTTATTGCTGCCTGACTGCAAATTTGACATATATTTTATGCTAGGGTTCACGTGAGATAAAGTAAGGTCCATTTACCCATAGCAAAATTAAGCTTTAAAAATGAAGAGCACTTTTCTTTGAGGAGTCAGGAAAACCTAGTGCATGTCATCTTCATTTTTCTACTGTAATGTGGAAACTTCCCATATCTCTCTTGAGATCTGTTACCTCCTAATTACTGTCAAAACTCAACCCAACCAAGCCTGATCCTTTTCCTACTAAAAATGTCCTCACCATTATTACAATTCCTTAAATAGTTACTGCAAAAGTGATAAAACATCATCTGCAGTCTACATTACCATTGTAAGAATATGGCCTTGATTCTACTTAATTCATAGTCCAATGACTTGCATTGTAAGGGAACATCATTATGGGTGAAACCTCGAAGGAAAAGCTGAAACAACATAATTCGTGACGAAACTGTTATTGCATTTACTCCTTTTTTATAAGTTCTGTTTGATAGCCTATGTCTGACATACTTTAAGGCCTGTTTGAGTTGAAGTCAATGGCAGTAAAGGGAAGCTGACTCAAGCTGGTTGAATTCTTATTATCGTTCTATTCAGAGTTAATAACTCCCACGTACTCTCCCTTCAGTAACACCCAATTTTCCTCAATTTTAGTAGCTCCTTTATTCTTCCCACACTAGCCTTGAGAAAAGGTCAGTCCAATGCACAAGGCTCTTGCATTGTGGATTTTCATATCATTGTAGTTGAATTCATGCTATAGTTGCTAGTAATATCTGTAAGGAAAATGCTTGTCATGATTTCGAGCTAAATTGTCTATCTTATTACAGTCAAAAAGAAAATGCCGCAGAAGTGCTTTTTTTCACCATTTTGCTGAGCCACTGCAAGATTGCAATGGTATATTATGTTATTCAACACTACTTAAGTTTTGCCACAGTGATGCTCATATTAATTCTTGTTTAATAAACTTAATTCCACACTTTCTTAGGGATGTGTGACAACTGTGCATTCTCGAGTGAGGTTGAGGAAATCGATGCATCAAGTATGTTTCTTTCAAAAAAATAAATATTTATCTGCGTTGCAGTTCTTGTTTTACATTGTGTATATTAGCTGTTAATATCGCGTATTGCTTCTTTTTATTTTTACTTTTCCTTGTTGCACCATGTTGGTGCTCAATAAATTTTATTTCTTTCCACTCAACCAAAAACGTCAATTGCTCTTAGGGTGGTGTTGTATTTTTCACTTATGTGTCATAACCAAAGCCTCAATCCTAAACGGTTTGGGGCCTGTTACATGAATTTATTCATTTGCCAGCCAAGTCACACCCACACAAAAAAAGTTGCATGAATTAAGAGAGGTTAGCTTTATTTTGTGGAGCAACACAAGAGAAGTTGAATCCACAATGTGTATTTCTTTTCCAATCTTTTCTTCCTTTGCCTCATATCCAAAGCGATATTATCATTTCTGATCATTCAATTTTTGAAGTAGTTGCCTCTTACTAGCCTAACATTATGTTTCCCATCATTTCAGAATTTAGTTTTAAACTTCAAGGAAGTACCTTGGTCTCATAAAACCCCTTGTGTACCCTCCCAATTCATCCAACCAACTTTAATCTTGTTGCATATGTCCCCTGAATCTCTTCATTTTTTCATTGTTAATATGGGTTAACCTATCTGGGACTTTCATGTGTCAAACTCAAGGTAGTCCTTTGTGCTCTCATGATGATTGCACGAGCTTTTTATGGAACAATATGATGCGTTTTTATGTTACCTGTAAAGATGAATACTTAGAATGCATTATTATTAAGAATTATGTTTTCTTCCATGTTTATTCTATTGCTTCATATTATTCTGTCATTCTATGTGTTGGATAATACATATCGAACGGCAAGTCCACAATACGATTGCTTAAAGCTGTTAGAATACTGTTTTACTCTTTTAAGCTTTTACCTTTTTCTTCTTTTTTGACACAAATTAGAACTTTCTGTGAATAGGTACCGTTTGCAAGTAGATGTTTGAGTTTTGACTCGCTGTAATCTTTTACTAAAAAATGTGGTCCATAATGGCATTAAAGTATGTCTCCATATGTGAAGGTTTGTATGTAATATGTTCGTGGTTGTAGGTCATGCAAAACTTATGGTATCATTTCTTCAAGATTTGCAAGAAAATGACCAGAGATTGACAATGTTACAACTCGTAGAGAAAATGAAGAATAAGCACAAAGAAATAGGTTGGTTTTATAAGCTCGTCTTTTAACTATGTCCAACATGGTACATCTTGACACATCGTTCATATACGCTTTGAGTTTTTGAATAGATAGTTTTGGATGAAAACTTTGAGAGGGAAAAATCGAGTGACTGTTGTAAAGGCTAAAAGATCTCTTGCAACAAGTTTCTGATTTTGTCTATGATAATATTAAGAACTACTGACTTATTGTGGTATGAAATGAAGATAAATGAAACTGTGTTAAATTAAGCAAAAGTTAGCTTCTATAACAAACCCAGCATATGTGTATATATTTTTGTACATATCTGCATGCCTTTTCATCCCTATATGTAGTTTATGTTGATTTAGAGCTACCTGGCTATATTGTATCATCAATTGTATTTCAGAGTGGAATATACACCGGATTGTCTGGGAACGCTCACTTTTTTACATGATCTTTTATGATCTGTGATATGCTAATCTATTTTCTGATTTATTTATTTATTTTTTGTTTTCCACAATCTAGATTCTAACAGGAAGAGAGAGGAAATAGAACAGCTAGTGGTGCAGCTTATAACAGAGCATGTTTTGGTAAGTATTTAAACCCATTCGATCTAAAATATTTTAAATAAATTCAGTTCTTTATGATAACTTGTTTGAGGGTTATTGACTGAACATGTATTTTTATAACTCGTTAATAAAAATACAAGTGCCATGAGTGTCACTTCTTAATTTTGCATTATGTCGAGCAATGTAACCAAAAATTTTATCATCGCCAAGGTACATGCTTTAGGTACATACTGAATTGTGCATGATCCATCTAGTGGATTCCAATCAATTTCTCTTATGGATTCTTGTGGTAGGCCTCCCAATTATTTGGGATAAGGCTTTGACTATGCTGATGATGAAGTAAAATTTGCCTTTCAAGATTAGGAAGTATTGCAACAAAAGTTGTAATTTAATCAAGCACATTATTTGACTATTAATTATAGTTTTTGATGTAGTCTTTTTGATGTAGAAAGAAGAATTTCAGCATACTGCATATTCTACAAACGCTTACGTTACTATTGGACCATTAGCAAAGCAAGTATTGCAAGGTAATTAAGGCTTCCCTTCTGAAAGAAAATGGAGATGTAAAATCTTAGATAGCATATACCAATCTTTACATACCTCTTTTTATGTACCTCTATTTTATGTACCTCTATTTCTTTAGAAGGTAACCTAAATGCACAAAACATCGAACTTGTTTATTGATTCATGCCAACAATCAAGGATTCAGTAGGTTTTAGGACGTGCTGTAAGATATTAGAACTCTATGATTTCCCCTTGCTCGGTGATTCCAGCACTCGTATCGTTCACTTCACCTGTCAAGCCTGAGACCTCTTTGATGCACTGCAGAATACCCTTTAAATCATACATCAGGAAGGAAATTGTGTATTTGTAAGAGGCATGATCGCAGTTGTACTCTTATTCTGATATTTGACGTCATACTACCTTCTTTTTTTCTCTCTTTTTGTGTATAGGTAAGAAGATCATAAAGCTAGAAGTTTCTAGCAGACTGAATACTAGGACTGAAAAGACAAAATCTGTCAAACGCAGTCTCACATCATCACATTTGGAGTTCAAGCTTGACAATCTGCGGAAGGAGCTAGCCTCAGTTCATGGAGGAATATTGCCTCATTCTATATTGTCTGCTCAGCATATCAGAACCATAAGTGCCCAGAAACCACAGTCGATAGAAGAGGCAAGTCCTTAATATGTTTATCATTCAGTTGCCTTGGCATTTTTTTCTCTTCCTGAGAACGTATAATTGCATAAAGCTCTCAGTTGATATTCTAGTTGCCGCGAGCTTCAGACATGCTAAGATATTCTGTGCATCTTTGGAACTACTGAGCTTGAATACTTGACTTCTGATTGTGCAAATAGCTCCCAAAGTCTCTAACCCCTGGCTAGGTGTAGTCCAGGCACTAACATGGGCACAAAAACAAACGTCTTGCTGGGAAAGCGAATCCAATTGGACGAATCCCCCGTTTAATGATAATTTTTATTAATCATGGAACTTTTTGCTGATTCAGCAAGTTTTAAATTCCCTTGACAACCCATTTTCATTTATTTAAACTTTCAGCTGGAGAAAGTTATAGGAAAGTTAAAGACGGAAAAGTATGGAAGTAGGATTCTTGAAGAAATCGAGAATTGCTTGGACTCAGAGCTGCCTAATAATGCAACGTTGGGCAAGGAAAAGGACAGTGAAGGTAGAGCTAAAAAGAGGACAATGACCAAGAAGAGTCATATTGTTATTGAGAGTAGTGACGAAGAAGCATGAGAAACAGAAAATTTCGCCAAGATGCTCCAAGAATCGCATTAGATGACCTCTTGAGGTATGCAATTTTGGCCATTGCTAATATGCCAACAAGGCCAATGTTGGAATCACATAAATCTTCACCTACATTGCATCCTCTTAAGTTTATTGTGGTTCCAGCAAGAAGACTCAAGCTTGGCATTGCTTTTTTATTAAATTTATGCCTTTTTTTTCCTACACTGCAACCCCCACCCCAATCCCAACAAAAAAAGGGTTGTTGAAATATGAAATTAAGCTATATCAAATTCGACCTTAACATTGCAAATTGCAGCAAGCAGGGGAATGTTGGCTGGTTGAAAGTGAGCGTCGATTCCTCTATGAACTACTTCGTTACTGCTGGACTAACTGGAAAGACGTGTTTATTGGGTACTGTTTCTTCTATTGCTAGATAATTTATTGAATTATGTCCAGAACTAAATTCTGAACTACGTATTTATCAGCAATGGCAATTTATTTTGTTGGTGCTGGTTGTATAATTCGTAAGGATGTGTAAGAAGAGGTTGATTTAAGAAATTGGAATATGACTGAAGATTGATTTAGTCCTTATTTTTCGTTGTTTAAGATGCTCGTTGTTAGTTGTGTGGTAGTGTTGAACCAGATCATCGGTTTTTCACGTTCACGATCTATGGATGTAAAACTTCGAGTGGTACAAATCCTGAGTAGTTCAGTTGACGAGCTAAGTTAAGTTGTATATAATTTAGAATCTTGAATTCTAGCCTCATCCCATTTCCTCATTCAAAAGAAAACTTCGAGTGGTAAAAAGTTTGACATGATTGGCGCACATATTCAAAATTATTTGGACATTATCTGTCTTCAATATTAAGCTCCATGTCAAAAGCTCAAAAATCATGATCTGCTTAAATAAAATGTGATAGATAGGTAACCAAACGTGTGGCATTAGATCATTTATATACAATCATTGGTCAGCTCTATAACATAGAGGGGTAATTATAAGATTTCTTTCAAAAGAATGGTCGTCTTTTACTTTCAATTTTTCTTCAGTTAATAACTTGAAAATTTAAATTTATTTCGTTTTGATAATTCAATCAAATAAACGGATCGAACTCTCCGAAACTGAAATAATATGCGTGAGTTATCAAATGGAACAATTTTTGAACATTAAACAAACTAACTGGAAACCTAAATGTTACATTAGCCCAATAAACCCTACCAGTACAATTTCTTGATGAATTTATAAATTTAATTCGAATCATAGAATAGCGAAGTCCAACTTACTGTTGTTAAAGAAACATGATTGGCTTTTCATAGTCAAGCAAATTTGCTTCCTAGTCTCGAAGATGCCTACCCCACTCTACTTTTGTGTGCCGTTTTAACTTTTTAAGTCCACCAAGTACTGTGTTTCTTTACTTTCTTCGTCTGTACATGCAAATGATTTGTAATTTGTCTTCGCATTTTTCAATTTTTTTGACTACAAAATTGAAAAGTGAGACTATTCGGCGTAATCCAACTATAATTTAATCAAAATGTCTAATCTCCCAAATCATGCACAGTGGAAAATCAATAATGGTAGTGGGATAGAAAAGAAAATTATGGAGAGAATCTTAAGACTAGCTAAAGTCTCCTGTCGTGCCGTTCCGGGAAAACTTGAGATCTATGTATATTTATTTTATCCATTAATATAAGACAAATTATAAATAAAGATATTTTTATATTCACAATTTCTTGAGCTTTTCATTAAGAGCACTTGCCAATGATAATGACTGTATTAGGAGATGTGTTTCGGTGATGTGTCTGAATATATGACTTGAATTTTTATAAAAAATTATAAAATTCATTATTAATTTTTATGTAATTTTGTGGGAGGAATGAAAGATTGGATGGAGAAAGTGAAAATTGAATTGCAACTTTGCACTTTGCCTAACTGGACTAAAACAGAGAGGCAGGGAAAATGTATACAGACTATAGACCCCACTGCCCCCACCTTACATCGACGCCCAAGAAATTGCACCCTTTGCATATAAAAACCAAAGAAAAGAAAAAAAATTCAAAATTTTCATGCTTTGCTTGTTAAGTAGTCAAGCTTCTTCGTTTTCTAATGGCTTTTTTGCGGCTCACCTTTCACACGCGACCACCGCCTACTCTCTGTAACAGAG
Organism: Euonymus europaeus; assembly: GCA_963580455.1. NCBI lineage: Eukaryota > Viridiplantae > Streptophyta > Magnoliopsida > Celastrales > Celastraceae > Euonymus > Euonymus europaeus. The sequence continues at coordinate 19,950,863 of OY756972.1, read as the reverse complement.
AACGCAACTCTCGTGACTGGTACTAGCCTTTCGTCTCTGTTTGTTTTTTAGTATGGGCTATCTTTCTTGCAATGCTGAGTCTGCAATCTACACCTGTGATTCTCAAAATTGGAACTTTTCAACGAAAAACAAATCCAGACACAAAAGCACTAAACCAGTCAAGATCAGAGAGTTCTCGTGCGATGAACTCGTTACCGCCACCAATGGTTTCTCTGCAGAAAATTTTCTCGGGAAAGGCAGCCATGGTAGCGTATATAGAGCAGTTCTCGACGGTGGAAAACTCATTGCGGCTGTCAAGAAGACGGTGTCTGCGAGTAATTTCCATAACTGTTCCAATTCTAGCAACAATCCTGCAGATAACGAGATTGAGATTCTCTCCAGAGTCCGAAACCCTCGCCTTGTGAATCTGATCGGATTTTGCAGTGAAATCAAAGAAAAAAAGCTACTCGTCGTTGAGTACATGCCAAATGGTACCTTATACGATTTGCTTCACTCGCGCTCAACCCCGCCAGCTTGGAGCCGGCGAGTCCGGTTCGCGTTACAGGTAGCGAAAGCGGTTCAAGTTCTGCACTCATCGAATCCTCCAGTGATTCACAGAGATATAAAGTCCTCGAATGTGTTAATCGATCGGCATTGGAACACGAGGCTCGGCGATTTCGGTTTGGCCTTGAGAGGACACGTGGAGGACGTGCGTGCGAAGTGCACACCCCCGGCGGGCACACTAGGGTACCTAGACCCTAGCTATCTTGCGCCAGGGGATCTCAGTACAAAAAGCGACGTTTTCAGTTTCGGAATCTTGTTACTGGAGATCACAAGTGGAAGGAATGCGATCGATTTTAACAACAGTCCGCCATCTGTTATTGACTGGGCAGTCCCGTTGATCAAGCAAGGAAACTTCACCGGAATATGCGACGAACGAATCAGATCGCCGGCGAACCCCGCCGTTGAGCGTAAACTCGCTATTTTGGCGGCTCGGTGCGTGAGATCAACGGCGGAGAAGCGTCCGGAAATGTCGGAGGTGGTCGAATGTTTGAAATTCATTAACAAGAGAGCTCTTGCCCCGCCGATCTGGAACCACTGCAGGCGGCACGAGAGGAAAATTCCGCCTGCGATTGACGGGAGCGAAGAGGTTGTGAAGGTAGTGCGAATCGGGAGCAGGAGGAACCGGAAGGTATCCAATGTTTCGAGTGTAGAGTACGTCAGTAATGGAGCAACCGCTCCTGCGAGTGATCGGGTAACCCGATCCAAGTCCACAGGCTCTTTCGGTCAGATTAAAACGGGTTCGGATTCAAATTCACAAAGGAGGATGAGCGGAGTGACGGTTTTAAGCCGTGTGAAGCTAAGCAAGTCAAGGTCTACCGGGGTTGTTGCCGGGATCACGGAGAAGCCATTGTTTTCAAGCTGAATTGCATTTGGAAATTGGAAATCAACTTGAGCCAATCTTCTGGGTTGGACCGAAATCTATTTGATAATGCTTTTGTTTTGTGACAAAGTTGAATTTGGCATTGTTTATTTTTATTTGTTCATCTCATTTTACTGTATTTCTGTTGTATTTCTTATTAGTGAAAATAAGCAATGCCAAGCTCAATAATATTCTCGTCTCAGTCTCACACTCTTACTTTGAGTACTGGAAAGAAATGTGATTTCTGGTTTGTTGAACATATATCATTTGTGATTGCGAAGGTGGAAGTCTAGTAGATCTGAGAGGCAATACTGTACGAGATGCGAATGCACTCTGCATAGAGAGTTCATTTTCAGACGAGAGGTGTAAATCTTGTCTCGATTTGATTTATATGAATTTTGAGTTCTCTTTGATTTACTATTTTTTCTGTTTTATATAATTGTGTGAGATTTGAGTATTCAAATATCACAGATTAGAGTTTGGCCGAGCTAAAATGTCCAACAGATTTACCCAAGTCTGCAGCGGCCGTTATCACTGGATTGGATTCTAGCTGCATTGTCCAGTCGACATTGATAAAGATGTTGTAGCTAAAGTCCAGAATATGAACATTTAATGCAGAGAAACTTCTGGATTCGATTGGGCAGACTGTTGATATATAATATATATATATATATATATATAGTTGAAAATTAATGTGACAGTAATTAATGTGGAAGTGGGGAATTAATTGCTTTGGTAGAAGTCCATGGGCTGAGAAGCCTCTAGCTCAAAGCCCATGATTGTTGGACTAGGGTGTACTAAACATACAAGACTCAGCCCAGAAGTCAAAGGTGAAACTTCAAGCCCATTAGGCTATTCCTGATTAGTGTTGATTAGACCCAAATTATGGTTGGGCTTGTATGAAAGATTTCTGTGGCCCATCTTTCCCTATGAAATTAGCTACGTACGTACAGTAATGGTACAGAAAAGAAGGCTCGGACTAGCTGGAATAAGGTCTTGAATCGAAAGAGAGAGCCCACATGTACCTCCCGATTTGGGATAAAACTTTTCCGACAGATTCAATACTCCTATTATCGTCTCCATCCATTTGTCATTTCTCCGACAATACAAACATTGCCAGCACTCCGACATTCTTAGTCTCGACATTTTTGGCACTCAAAAGTTTCTTTAACGTGTGGGCTTAGGGCATCATATATAAGGATGAAAAGAGTAAATTGAAGTCCGTAAAAGCTATATTGAAATATGTGAGTTTCAGGAGTCAGGTGAGAGAGTGTTTATCACACATGTCATGCGGTGGTGAATCCTTATCTTATATATATTCTAAGAACAAACGTTATCATTATTCTTAATAATTAATTAACATTTACAAATGACTCAGAGAAGCAGATATGCTGTTGCCACAACCTCAACCTCCCCAAGTCCAACCTTTGTCAGCTACGTCACTTTGAATGAAAAATATTCACGAGTTCTAGTAAAAGAAAAGTTGAGAAATTGTGTATCTGAACTAAATGTGTTAGAGAGAGAGAGAGAGAGAGAGAGAGAGAGAGAGAGATTAATGATGATGGAGGAGGAGGTGGCTTTTGGGACGAAGGTGGCTGCTGTGGACACAGCTGCCGGTGGAGTGGTGCAGCCGTTGGATCCGTGATGTAGCATAGGATCTACACTGTTCTTTTAATCATAAAAATAGATTGGACGACTGCCCAGCAACTGTAAATATCACTGACTAGTGTGTCCACAGTAGTCCCTATAACCCACGGCTTTATGTAGTGGGTAGCTCAATTGATTATCTCTTTAGAGCGAAAACTTAAAAGTGCTTGACGTCGCGAGTTCGAAACCCACCGAAGGATTTCTTAGGAGTTCTCCGTAGGTGTGCTTCGGTCCACAGTCCATTTACAAGGGGTAAACCTTGCTAGCTACTGGAATTCAACCCGATACTCAAACATCAGGGAGCTTAATCAAGTACGCTATGAAATTCGACCCGGTACTGATATGTCAGGGAGCTTAGCCGAGTACGCCCTGACCCGTGTTTAAAACTAGTTCGATAGTCAGAAATGACATGTCTGCCTCGGGCATTCCCAGGTTTGAAAAAAAGGAAAAGAAGTGTCCACACCGTTTTCGGTGGGTTTTGGGCATTTACTGATCTGCTAGATTTCTCTTCAAGTAGTGAAAACGGAAGTTGAAGGGAATCAATGACAATGAGAAACAGAAACCGATCGATCTACTGTAAATACCAGATACCGATAAAGCTAAAACTAAAAGCGGTGGCGACATTGAAAGGAGGAGAAGATGACACTTGTATATTCATCCACAAAAACTATAATATTCACACTTTTCTTGCATGCCAAACACGTTTGCTGCTAGAACATCGATCCGATGATCATCACCAGTCAGCTACAACTGAAACTGATCACCACTTCTTCTCTGAGAGACTTCCAATTTGAAACAAGTTTCCAGATCAATTCATGATGAGACAAGCTATATAGACAAAAAAACTAGCTTTGAACAATTATTCATGATCATAATCATCAGCAGCAAATGTACTGAGAATTAATAAAATAACTAGTGGTCATCATTCTCCATCCTCTAGCTACACAAAAGATTAAACTGAGCTAAAATCAGAATAAAAAAAACCCCAAAAAGAAGAAGATAGAGAGAGAAACCAGTAAGAACCCTATAGCTAGTTAAATTTCTCAACTATTCTCAATCAATTGCATCTTCATCGATCACTCTTCACTATAATTGCAGTCACCAAATGTGGGACAGTGCTAAAAATTAGGGTTTCTTACCGAGGGTGTGTTTGTTATTGTGCATCCAGACTTTCAATACATGACGCTTCACTCCCGTCTCCGCACAAAACTGCTCCACGGCTGCATCATCATGCTTCTGTATCCTCCACCCCAGAGTCTCCGCAAATGCCAGCATCTTGTCCTTCTGCTCCTGCGTAAACTTGGTCCTTACCCGCTTCTTCAATCCACTACCTCCTCCACCGCTACTACTCGGATTCGAAACATCCTCATCTTCTCTACTGTATCCTCCACCACCGGAAGCGGCGGGTAGTGCCAGTGGCCGAGGGGTTGGGGTCGGGGTCAAGTGAAGGTACCCAGCCGGAGGAGGGGCACGGTAGAATTGGAGCTGCTGCTGGAGAGAATACGAAGATTCCCCTTCTGTCTCCTTGCGGTGGAAATTTCGGTGGCAGCTACAGGCGGCGCATATTAGGGCGTCCATAGTCCCTTCATCGCCTGCAGCCATGAACTCCCCGCAACCATCGACCGCGTGTCCCCCGATACTCACGGCGTGGTTCTTGAGACATTCTTTGTACCTAACCACTCCGCTATTTCGGAGAGCTGCTGTTGATGCACCACCACCTCCTCCTCTTCTAGACCTAGCTGATGAGTTGCCTAACGAGTCGTAACCTGCAGGACCCTCGGCCATTCCTATCTCTTCTTCCTGCTCGTCAAAATCCATCCTTTCTCTTTTATCACTCTATAATATATCGTTCGATCAATTTTGATATAAGGATCAGAGAGATCTACATGGCCGGTCACTGGCAAATCGATCCACAACCAGGACCGGTAATAAAAGAGTCAATCTACTCAAGAAATCTATATATAACTGAACAGGGAAAAAAATTTACTTTTTTTTTATTTGAATTTTGGGGTTGAAGTCAAGAGGAAGAAGAGGAGATAAGAGGAGGAGAAGAGTGTGGCCTGCAGAAAAAGAGTAGTCATAGTCGAGAAAGTCTATGGGAATCACTTATTTACTTATGTTTTAATTACCAACCAGTTGAAGTGGGAATTACGGCCATTGATCACTGCACATTTATTGTCTTCTCTGTTTTACTTTTGTTGAGTAGGTTAAATAAAATGGATTCAGAGAAATCCTGCAAGGTCTGTCAAACAAATTATTTGACGTAAGAGAGAGAGAGAGAGAGAGGTTAGAGAGAGAAGATGAAGTTGGATTCTATTTGTGGGGAGATCAGACATGACACCCATAACCTGCTAAATTCTGACACAACTGAGACTGAAAATTTTGCACTCTAATTACTTTCATGAGAATTGAAATAGAAAAAACTATATTATGATATGATCTTATCTGAAATTACAGTAAAACGACAAGTTTCAAGTGAAAGATTAATTGATAGGGTATAAAGACAGATGATATGAGGGGATTAATGATTCTTCCACCTCTTGATTTTAATGTTGGGAATTAATGTAGGCCATAACATCGTCAAATCAAAGGCAGTAGGATCTACAACAATACCAGTTTCGGACACGGATTTACACCCACAAAAATTTAAGTTGTCGGCATTTGTAGCACCTCCCTTCATGCCCTCCCACCTCCGACATCACGTGATTCCTTTATTTTAGACAAGAAGTAAATATACCCAGGAAAAAAGTTTAGTACAGTTCAATATATATATATTTACCCGAGTCTCAACTGCGAACGGGGTACCTGCAGCCTGCAGTTTCTAATACAGTGGTCGTGGTTGGATCTGTTTTTAAAATTTTAAAAATAGTTTAGATTTTCTTTCTAACGATTGCAGTGGAAATTAATTATAGGGACTGTCTGTAGTTTACGTTGTAGATATCCCAAATCGAGTCATGCAGATCGGATATCAGTTTTTTTTTTTTTTTGGGAGAAGTATGATTTTGTGGGGAAATTGGGAAGTGGTGGTTATTAAAGTAATTGTTTGTGTTATTTGATTGAGCTGAAAATCACACGATTGATTTCAAACGCTTGATCTTCAAATTCCTTCATTTAGACCTCGGAATTAGCAATTTTTAGTGATTTTAGGATTTTGCTTTATTTTAGTATTATTGTGGTTTTCATGATTTCGTTTCCAATTTTTGTTATTTTAGGGTTTAAGCTTTCGGAGTATTATAAAAGATTGTATAAGCATCCACAATAGAAAAATTTTATTGACTGGACAAAATTACATATTGAGTCGCACATCCGTTATACAAAAAGTTAAGTTACATATTTCATATCAACAAAATACGTCTCTCAATACAGAAGCAAAAGCAAAACACAAATTCATATACATTTGTATTTCTCAATAAAAGTCAAGCATCTACTCTTCATCCATTCATTTTCTAACAAAATTACAATAAAATCAATAGTAGATCTCACATATTTTATAAAAAATCAAGTCACATACTCATCTACATCATCAAACGACATCTCCTAATATAACCACATCAATAAAACATGTATTCTAATGTAATCATATAAACAAAAACACATATTATCATATATTATCTATTATCTATTAAAATTGCATCATTGTGGGTCGTGAGAATATTTGAGTTATTTGTTGAATGAAATAAAAATGGGTAATCTTTCTTTCCAATTCTTCGAATATTCTTAGAATGAAAAAAAATATTGAATCTTTATTTCTAACATTAGTTTGGCACAAATCAACCGATTCAAATATAATTATTCTTGGATTTTAATGAATTAAATCAACAAATTTGAATACTCTCAAAGTCCATTGAGCAAGGAGGGGAGGGTTACGCGCATTGGGACTTGAAGAATTAAAAAGACAAAGAAAAAGTGTTGTTCAAACTTAATTGAAAATTATATTCAGGCAGGCAGCGATAGTAATAACTGTCGAGAAACCAGACTCCTTCACGTGATTAAGCATCTGACGCGACGGTCTGACCACCGTACTGCTGTCAACCTCTCTTGTCAGGTGGCGGGAAACCAAGTTTTGGTGGTCTTACGTGGTTGTCTTAAAATTAACAAGAAACGTAATACCACGCCACGTGTCACTCGATCCGTACTATATGATTTTCCGTTCCGTTTTGAAATGACCGAGGTTCTTTTTTCCTAGTGCGAGAGAGGAGACAGACAAGGATTGTGACAACACGATTAAAAAAAAATTAAAAAAATTAAATTTTTTTTTTTTAAAACGAGCAATCATGAAAAGCTTACTGGTCATCAATGGTCCGCGATTTCCATCAGATTAATAAGTTGGAAGTCGAGGATGCCTTCCACTAGATATTGTGATGCATCGTCAGATAACTGAATTTGTACGACTCTAATTAAAGTAAAGTTATAGGTTTGAAATTCAAGTCTAAATATAAAAAATTAGTTTGATTTATATGGGATTCGAATTCAGATTCAAATACAATTTTTTTTTTAAAATTTAAATTAATTTTAAATATGATTAATTCGCCATGTCCGAAAATTCAAATTAATTCAAATTCGAACATGCAAATATTTATTGAACATTTTTTTTATGTTATCCGAATGTTATCTGCCATAATTGTGTTTTTTTTTGTCTTCTGGAGCTGCTGTTAGTTGAGCAATGTTCCCCATTTTCAGTTTGCCAGTTGTAAATACAGACCCTGAATCCCTGATCACTTTTCAGAATTGGGCCCTACCCCTGGATCATTAGATTCTGACAGTATTTGGGCCAACTTTGGCCTTTATCCACATTTACTGAGGCAACGATCTGGCATATAGAGCCCAGCGAAAAAACCAATGTATAAATCTATAAATGGGCCAGCGTAGGATCTCCCACGGGATCCGTTAAATAAGTCGAATTGACACTGACACCCCTGTGCCGGTAAAGAACCAGAAACAATTTGCTAAACATACCTGTAATGTATTCCAAATGCCACAGCTATTATTATTAGTCTTTTCTGAGACGACATCGTTTTACTAATAGAACATTACAAAAAATGCATTATTAAAAAAAATCATGTATTGCATTCCAAGAGTATCAGCAATCAGTTTATTGAATATACAGCCAAGGGGTTCCCAGCAACGAACCAAAAACTACAGGCACACCAACAAATGGAGAAGGTTAACTTCAGCATAACATACATACATACATATATATATTCCCACCAATCATCATCCCATGCAGGACACTAATCAACATTATGTTATGGATCAAAAGCCACAATTCATCATAGGAAGTTTTAACACTGATAACATCATCAGCCGCGGGATTGCAAGGCTACTTGAAGATTTTTTACAGCACTATCATACTGTACAAAGCCCAGGAACCAAAATTCATGGTTGTCAACAGAGATAGCCTGAATGTACTTTTCGTTTGGGTTGACCTTGCTGGTAGATGGATTTACTGCCTTCAGCTGATTTATTGGAATAACCACCTACATGTTCAAAAGACAAGCATGTCAAGATCAATATTGTGCTATAAATATCTGAAGCTCAGCTAAAGAATATAGATAAATACGAGCCAAACCTCCTCTGCAACGAGTAAAAGAAAAAAGACGAACCAGGACAAGGAAAAATTTCAGCAATAACAATAAAATCATTCCTATACGTAAGACAAGCAGGAGGAGGTTACTAACTACTACTACAAAAGAGAGCAAAATTACTCTTATTAAATCTTTCTCTAACAGTTCATATCCTAGCATATTTCTGTTATCTAGCCACCAAACCTTTTAGTTAGGGCAACTACAATGGTGTAGTTACTAATGACCCAATAAATTTTAAAAATGGGTCCTACATCTATCTCACAAAAACACAACTCTCAATACAATCAAATCAGCATAACACATATTTCAATACTGTCACATCAGCAAAACACATCTGCCAATACAAAATCATTATTCAACCCAACTATTTTTCTATACTTCATACTATTCTATCAAATTTACACCAAAATCAAGACTGGGTCCCACCTTTATTATAAAAAGTCAAACCACATTATCATCCACATCACCAAAATACATATATCAATACAACCACATCAACAAAACACATTTTTCAATACAGTCATATCAGCAAAACACATATTTCAATACACATTTGCTGACCTATTAACTTTGCACCATTGCAATTGCACTTAGAAGTTTCAATTCTCATGTTTTAATGAGCTTTTGTTGATACCTCCACCAATATACAGCTAAATTTCCGTCAGAAATTTGAATAAGAAATTTATCACCCAATTGATTGCACATGGTTTCAATAAGAAGTTTATGAACACCACCCATAGCAATAACGGGCACTCTAATATTTAAAGAGAGTTTCAGATGTATCAAGCATTATAATTTAATTAAAATAAACAAGCACAGAAACCAGTAGTGGTTAATTTATTCTTTCACTACTAATTAAGTAAAAGATCAGTCTTTTTTCCATATTCCTGATGATGGAACCACAAAGCTCCTAGCCCAAGTGAAGAACACGTGACAAGCCACCTAAAAATCTAGCATTGAGTTCATCCGGTCTAAGCTCCACCACTGCATTATATCCATGTCACGTAGCTCGATAATTAAAAAAATAGTCCCACAAGTATCATCATAACTTAAATGGAGAAATGGAAGACATCAAGAATCAAAGCTAAAATAGAAGAAAAGGAGGAAAGGAGGGGACAATCTCTGTGAAACTCAAACAGATTAAATAAATCTTGTAACTTTGTGGTTCATCATAGTTCTAAATACTAAACCAAACCTACCCCCAGACCAGATAAACCCAGAACAAATTGTGAATGCAAAAATCCAACCCAGAGCCGCACATAAACCTAGCATTAAGCTTTCAAATACTAAGGCCATCACACAAATTATCCTTTTGGCCTCATTCCAAATACAATGACAAGATAAAACCAATAAGAATAAGCGATTATAGGAATGCAGCTCAAGGATATTCGAAGGCTATGAAGTTAACTCGTTAAATATTTGAATGTAAAATGACTTTACCTTTCACTTTTAACAACTCTGACTTTGAGGCGTCAAATTATTCATAACAAGCTCCTGGGCTTCTAGCCCATGTAAAGAAAGTGTCAATTGTAAGGTATACGAAGCAACATAAGCTATACCTTATAATAGCTCCACTCAGTTTTGTCACCAACTTGGTATGATAGAGGATTGTCACTAGAAAAAGCAAGCTTTGCTGTGGATAGGTATAAAACCCCCATAACAGGACCGGCAGAAGTGGATAGGTAGCACGCATATGTCTTCAAAAGTTTCTCGTCCGGCACATTCTCAAATGTCTGTTGAAATATCTTCTCATAACCACCTTCTGCGAGAACTCTAGTTCCTTGAGCAATTCTTCCCACAGTAGCATCAGCAAAACTAGGACCCGTTTTCACTGATCAAGAATAGCCTGAATAGGTCAGTTTAAATGCTCGTGCATCACAAAAGAACTTGCTGATAAGACACAGCATGATCAATCAATGAACTCCTTATGCTAAAGATTCTTATAGCTACTAAAAATCACTAAAAAAAGACGATTGTGAAGCAGTAACAACAACTTCCCTACCTCACCCTACGCAACCAAATTCAAACTACTCAAGAGCCTTCTATCATCCATGAGAGAAAAGTAGTTGTGCAAATTGACTAAGAGAGTAAAAGAACAACATTTTCCACAATAAGTGCTAATATCAATTTCCACAATACTCATGCTCAGTCAACTATTTAACATTCAGTTTCCTCAATAAAGTCCCTAAGCAGATATAGAAGCTGAACAAGAGGCCAATTAAAGATGCTTAAATTCATCTTTGCTTAGCTCAAACTTCCACTAAATCAAGAGACGTTAAATTCCAACAGCGAATAATCAAAGCAGAAATATCAAGAATAAACAAGTAAACACACTTTCCTTAATCACGAAATGCAATTAAACACCCTGGAAAGGGTGATGTAGTTGGGTTTCGAGCTTTCGAGTCACCTTGGATATGAGAAATCCATCAGCCCGGTGTAAACACAAAACTGTATAGGTTGGAAGTGAACAGCACAAAATTCAAAATAATTTGCACAACATCTACAAAACACTCACAGTGTTGCCACATATTCCCAGCAAGATCCTCGGCCTTCTTTGTACTCTCCGCCACCTGCTTTCCCCATTTCCCCAGCATATCCTTCACTGAATCCATTTTATCTACTCGACAAGCAATTTAACTGTATTAATTCCAATTCCAATTCCAATTCATTAGCTCACATAGAAACCATGTAAGCACAGCACACGGAGACGAAAATTACTCTTAGATGGCTGATTCGGGGCAGAAGTGACGTAGGGATTAGACTCCGAAGGCATGGTGGAGGCGGCGCTACCGGAAATTGGTGCCGGTCCTTGGTCTGCGCTCGCCTGTTTGGACAGAGATTCAGATGGACCCACCGACACGTTGCTCCAATCCTCCGGTGGCGGAGCCACGTCTTTCGGGTCGAGCTTCGGATAGGGAGCGTAGTCGGTGGAGTGAAGGTCTTGGTTTCGGTCCGATTCTAACGATGTTTTAGCTGCGTAGGCTTGATCGGTCTGCTTTTGATTCATGTTTTGTGGACAGAATCCAAACGATGGCTGAATCAAGAACTTCGATTTGAACTAAACAGAGCACAAATTCTAGGGATACACAGCCTGATCTCTGTATCGCTCGAAAACGAGTTGGAATGAGCGCAGGGTCCACGCGGGCAGTCGATCGATAGATCATAGAATATTCTAGAAGTTTTGGTAGCAGTAAAATATGCCGTTACGCGTTTCGAACTTTGAATTCTAAAATTCAAGGCCCAACTCCCAGTCCAGCCCATTAAGAAACAGGTCCAAAACGATTAAGGATCAAAAGTCCGCCAGATTGAGATCCATTGAAATTCTTAGATAAATTGGTCTGGACGGATAGCTAAAACTCCAGAAGTTGGGCCCGGGCCCAGCCCAGCATAAAATTGATGGAGATAGACACCCTTCAGATTTCACTTAGGACATCTGCAGGCATACGTCTTTAGCCAAAGCCGATAATTAAGTGGGCATGGTCCATTAATTAGCTAAATATTACTGCTAATTGCTAAACACGAGGGTTTGTCGAAAAACTTCTAAACATAAAATTGCATACTAATGTTTTATATCATACATTGAATCTATCATCTGGGGCATAATAATCCTAATCCAAGATCTTCAACTTGTCAAATACATTCCTCACATCACTAATCTAATGGATTGTATTGAACCGAGAAACATCCTACGTTATCCTCTTTTCCCTGTTTGGATAATGATATATTCCACACAAAGTATCAAATACTAAAGTCAACTTAGCAAAAATAGAAAAGAAATAAATGAGTTAAAATTACAAAACCCAAAAAGGGTTTTAACTTTTAAACAAGGTTAAGTCAAAACTTAAGTATGAGTAAGAGATGCACAATGGGTAAGAAAAAAAGTCAAGTAGGGTTGGTTGATTTAGAGTGTGAAATTTACATAACAAGTAAAAAAGAGGTGATAAAGAGGGAGAGGAGAGAGATTGGATCTCATTTAAAGACAAATGATGCAAACCTTAAGCCATACCTAAAGGAGAGGGTGAAGCCAATTACATCCACTCTCTTTTGTTTACTTTAAATAAACAATTTTTTTAGGGGTAAGTATGAAAAGGCTCATCTACTTTCATTCCATCTAAATCCCTCTATTCTTTTTTTTAAACGGAGGGGCTTAAATGATCCAAAAAGAAATAGAAAGACTTAAATGATCTCTAAGTGAAAGTATGAAAAAGTACGGGGTCTTTCTATGATACTTTCTTATTTTTTAGTACTCTCTCTTTTGTTGTTAGGGCAGTTACAATAATACATCTATATTCTCTAATGACCCATTAAATTTTAAAAATGGATCTCACATCTATTTCACAAAAACATAACTCTCAATGCAATCAAATCAGCATAATACATATTTCAATAATGACACATCAACAAAAAACATCTCTCAATACAAAACTATTATCCAACCCAACAACTTTCTCATCATTCATACTATTACTATCAAATTTACACCAAAATCAAGACTGGATCCCACCTTTATTACAAAAAGTCAAGTCACATCATCATCCATATCACCAAAATACATATTTTAATACAACCACATCAACAAAACACATTTTTTAATACAGTCACATCAGCAACTAATGAGTCATTATTTTTGACATTATTGCGGTTGCCCTTACTGATTTACAACAGCTAACGACACTAAGTAAGAGAAACCACAATCTTCATTAGGGACAACAAATATTATTGAGATATGTGTTATGTTGATATAACTGAGTATATGATTTGATTTTTTAATAATAGAGGTGAGATCTAATATTAATTTTAATAGAGAATTGATGAACGAATGAAATGTTATTAATGACTTGACCTTTAGATGATAAAAAAATTATATTAATAAATATATTTTATTGATACGATTGCATTAATATACGTATTTTGTTAATATAAATAAATATAGGAGATAATTTTTTATACGTAAGAGAGACGATATCGAAATGAAAAATTCATGGGCATTTGTTGTTGGACAAATGCAATAAATTTCTGGGAAGTGATTTTTCACGCGAAAGCAGAGCACGTGAAGGATGTGTCAGCTTTGTCCGAACCAATGTAGTAACTGACAACTGTTCAAACCTTTTTTTTATTGGGTCGTGCTTTTTACTTTCTTTACTGAAGCGTTTGGCTGGCACAGTTCGCTTGTGTTTGCATATATATTACCAAGTTTCTGTTGCAAAGTAGTCCTTATTTTTAAGTGAATTTCGGGTGAGTCCACAACTATTTTTAGAGTTTTGATTCACTCCATGATTTCCATCGTGAAAAGTTTCAGTGTTTACAATAATATTTTCTTCCAATATATGCCAAGAGCCTTTATTTTCTTTATCCATCATCCCACAAGAACGTAAAATTTGTTTCCAATTTATTTTTTATTAAAAAAAGGAAATACATTACATTGTAAGCAATAAGGGTTGTCTAAAAACTAATTTTAAATATCAACCGTTATGTACCAGGCTCCTCTCACCAACATGATTCAACTTAAAATATCAGGTTGAATCGAATTGATAAAACGCAACCTTAAATGCTAAAGGAACATAATTTTTGTTACTCTCATAATCTTATATTTCTACTGTTCGATCGGTTGAATCGATTATACAAATGTAATAATAATAGAAATGAAAAAGAAAAAAAAACTTAGGTTGTTCTACCAAACGTATGAGATCTTGTGTTTCTTTTCTCCACTCAGAAGCTACGCGCGTTACTCACACTTGTCAACACGCACAACTAAAAATTTCTTCAATTTTTCATATTATTCATGTCTTTTTCACACATTTCTCTCAAAATATATATTAAATTTTGAAAAAAAATTACATATTTGAAGTCAACGCATAAAACTGTTTCCAACAAGACTCATATTTGATAATTTATATTTTATTAACAAACTACTTTATATACCACTAGTAATAAATTAAAAACTTATACGTTAGTTCATAATATACGATCATAAACTGAAGCTCCATCAGCGTATACGTTTTATAGTTTATACACTACTAAAATTTTTACCCTATCAAACCAACGCTTGGAGTGAGAGAGAATGCAAAGACAAGTTTATTTTAAAAAGTAAGAGGAGAAAAAAAAAAACCCAAATAATGGAGGAGAGTAGAAGATGTGTGGAGAGGTATTAGATGGAGGTATGGAGAATCCCAATGCTCAGAAGACAAAGAGAGTGAGTTGTCACTGTTCACACACTTCCCTGTTAACCAATTAAACTAAAACAAAGACAACTCATTCTCCCTATCAAAACCCTCCCTCTGTTTCAGATCAATCATCACACACACTCTCTCTCTCTCTTTCTTCAGGCAGCACGATTGCTCAAAAATGTCCGAAGACGATGAGCAATCTCCGCCGGCCGATCTTTCCTGTGCCTCCATTTCCGAATCCTCTACCAGGCTGACAAGGAACTGCCATAGCGTATCCGGGTCGGGTCTGAGGTCCAGTTCCGACTTTCAGTCTCCTTATCCGGACCAGGTTCTCGAGAACGTTTTAGAGAATGTGCTCCACTTCCTCACATGCCGCCGTGACCGCAGCTCAGCGTCTCTGGTGTGTAAGTCTTGGTACCGCGTGGAGGCCCTCACCCGATCCGAACTCTTTATCGGCAATTGCTATGCGGTCTCGCCTCGCCGGGTTACTTCTCGATTCACTCGTGTCCGCTCCGTCACGCTGAAGGGGAGGCCCCGGTTCGCCGATTTCAACCTCATGCCACCCAACTGGGGGGGCCACTTCGCTCCCTGGCTTAACGCCATGGTGAAACCCTACCCTTGGCTCGAGAAGGTTCACCTCAAGCGCATGTCCATCACCGATGATGATCTCGAGCTTCTTGCTGAGTCCTTTATCGGATTCAAAGAGCTTGTTCTCGTTTGTTGCGAGGGATTCGGAACCAGCGGCATCGCTGTGCTTGTTAGTAAGTGCAGGTATGTCTAGTTCCGATTCTTCTTTTGCTTTAATTATTTACCATGACTTTTGGTTGCTGTAGTGGTGGGTTGGATCTGTTTATAGCACTGATTTTCGCGGGTATTGCATTACTTTAAGGTGAATCTGAGGGCTAAAGGCTTTATTTGATCCGATGTGTGCTCATCGAAGCTCAGTTTAGATCTTTGAAAGTTTGTAATTACTCTGGGGTCAGTATTTTGGGTAGGAGTGAAATGCTGTTGCATTTTATACAATGGAATAACGAACTCATAGGTGTTTTAGATTTATAATTTTGCAGACGCCTCAAAGTGCTGGATCTGATTGAATCTGAGGTTGCAGATGATGAGATGGACTGGATATCATGTTTTCCAGAGGGCGAATCCTGCCTTGAATCGCTGATTTTTGATTGTTTAGAATTCCCTGTTAATTTCGAGGCACTGGAGAAGCTGGTAGCTAGGTCCCCTGCATTGAAGAAACTCAGGGTGGACCGTCACATTTCAATAGGCCAGCTCTACCGCCTGATGATTCGAGCTCCCCAGCTCACGCATCTTGGGACAGGCTCATTCAGCCCATCGGATGGTGTAGCACAGGATGAGCAAGAGCCCAATTATTTTTCTGCTTTTGCTGCTTGCAAATCTTTGGTCTGTCTGTCAGGTTTTAGAGAAATCATTCCGGGTTACCTTCCCACCATCCTCCCTGTTTGTGCAAATCTCACCTCCCTGAATTTCAGCTATGCTAATATTACTGCAGAGCAGCTCAAACCAATCATAAGCCAGTGCCACAAACTCCAGACTTTTTGGGTATGTATGTTTTATGCTTTGTGGTTAATGAAAGATCGTTATGCAGACACTCCTATTTATTTTTATTCCAGAGCTCATTTTTAGTTTTGTTATGCAGGTCCTCGATTCTATATGTGATGAAGGACTTCAGGCGGTGGCTACGGCATGCAAAGAACTCCGTGAGCTCCGCGTCTTCCCAATTAATGCCCGAGAGGATGTTGAGGGCCCTGTTTCTGAGGTGGGCCTCCAAGCAATCTCCGAAGGTTGCAGGAAACTCCGGTCCATACTATATTTTTGCCAGCGGATGACTAATGCAGCTGTGAAAGCCATGTCAAAGAACTGTCCAGATCTTGTTGTGTTCCGTCTCTGTATAATGGAGCGACACAGGCCTGATCATGTGACTGAAGAACCTATGGACGAGGGATTTGGAGCCATTGTCATGAACTGTAAGAAGCTCACTCGTCTTGCTGTATCAGGATTGTTAACTGATAGAGCTTTTAGTTATATTGGAAAATATGGGACATTGGTTAGGACTTTGTCAGTTGCTTTTGCTGGAGACAGTGATATGGGGCTAAAATTTCTGTTGGAGGGTTGCCCAAGATTGCAGAAGCTTGAGATTAGGGATAGCCCATTTGGAGATGCAGCTCTACGTTCTGGCTTACACCATTTTTACAATATGAGATTCCTTTGGATGTCATCATGTAGATTATCTCTTCAAGGTTGCCAGGAAATTGCTAGAGCATTGCCCCGTCTTGTGGTGGAGGTGATAGAGACTGGAGAGGAGACGGAGGTGGACGACTATGTCAAGACTTTATACATGTATCGCTCCCTAGATGGTCCAAGAGATGATGCGCCAAATTTTGTTACACTCTTATAGGCATCCAAGGCGCAGGGAAGTTGTATTAGTCGTTCCACTCTGACTCTTGGGCAGTTGGTGACTTATTTCACAGCAAAGTTGAATGCAGCGGGTGCATTTTACATTGCCCATGAGAAGGTGTCCGTGTCAGTTAAGAGGGTTTTAGGTTGGGTGGGGCTGTTGCATGCCCATTCAAAGCAGAAGCTCTGTAAAGAACAGCATTTTTTCGTGGGACTTGGAAGAGAAGTCTGATGCAAATATAAAGGGCGTTGGACTATCGGATGGATGTTGTTGTATCGGTACACTTCTAAATTTATGTTTTTTTCTTAAAATTTTATATTCATTTTACCATAACTAAGGCTACCAGAGGAGAGGGATGTCTGTATCGCTACATCAGGAAATCAACGAAGCAAATTGCCAATCCAAGAATTGTCCAAGGAATGAATGAAAATTCAGAAAAGTGACATGAGAATCTTTTCTTCCACAGAACGGGGAACCAGCGAGGAATCAATGGTGAGGCCAACTGTTCACTTTCCAAAGAAAGAAAGTAGCCTGTTTTGATTCAAATGGTGGTTATTTAGATTAAGCTGTAGCCTGGTGAGAATGCCTAAACTAGTACATCTCTCTCAGTGTTTTTTGTTTTCGTTTCAGATGTGATGTAGCACCTGACTGTTGCATTTATTGTTATTGTTTAGCAATGTAAGATGATTATTGATTAATAAATGCACAGTTTGCATATGCATGGACCACATACTCTTGTGTGATGTTATCGTCAACCTCCTTTCTTTCCCCCATTAATAATTTGTGCAAACTGTAGTACAAGTACGCATTGCAGGCCCCTTCACCTTCACTTTGTGGGGTTTTTATACCAATTTGAAAAGGGGTTGGATGGTCTTGATCATCCTTTCTATCAATGGCTCCAACAAGTCTGCTTCAGTTTTTTATGCAGCCATGGCTGCTAAATAGTGTGTTATCTGTTGTATTGAAGTTGAAATCATTGGTTTTGCTAGAGTTGGGGGTGGAGCCGGACAATGATGACTAGTCACATCCAGTGTTTGAGAGATAAAAAGTAGTCAAGTCCTCTCTAATGGTCTCTCTCACCCTCAGCCACACCCTCATTATTAGGAGAGAAATCTAGCCAGCCTTCTTTGTTGGTATTCTTTCTGGCACGGAGTTAAAAGAAAAGCTTATCAACAAAGTGGGATCTGACTCTGCTATTGAGCAAGCAATAGCAATGGGAAGCAAACCCTTGGTTTTCTTTCTTGTCTATCCATCCATCCATTTTGTGGGGTTTGGCAAGTGGACCAAACATATAAAAAAATTTCCTCTTTCTTACCACCAGCTGCAATATCTATTTCACCCTTCACGATTTTCAATTGGAGGATAGGATAAGAAAGTTTTGTGGGTTCAACGCAAACATGAAAGAAAATTTGAAATGTTTAGTTCTTGTCTTATCCACAATGCTTATGTGGGAATAGTGCAAGGGTGGCCTCTGCTTTTAGATTCACAGGTTGGGTGCCTTGGATTGTTCTTTTTTAGCAACCCACACTTGTCTCCCTAGAAAGCAAAAGAAAGAGGTGAAAGACAAAAAAACAGATAATGACCTTACACAAGGACATCAAATTGGGGAAAAAAAAACCCTTGGCTCTTGGGGCTTGGACGTGTCAAGTGTCCCCAAGTTTGAGAAGCCTGTATTACCTGCTTGACATAATCTTATCTATGCATATCATATTGATGGAAAGACCTTTCTTTTTAATTGAATGGTCATGATTGAAAGATCCCAAATCTAGGTTAGGGCACATGCATGATGCATTGCACTGTTTTGCTAAGCAAAAGCATCATAATAATAAATAATATATGTTTCAACAATTCATAACAAAAGTTTAAGTAACTCCTGCCGATTAGTCCTTAATCCCCCGAGACATGAACTCACACAGATTTCTCCTGTGTTTGTCCAATCTACGTGATTTATATGTTATTGCATCGGTCCGATGGTTTACGGGTCTACACAAAATATAGGAGTAAATGTTACTTTTTACTGTTGAAAGATAAGGTTTATTTCAACTCAGTTCTTGAATTATCCAAACTTATCGTATGCCAAAATCTTAAACTTAAACACAAATAATTTATTTAATAATTTATATGCTATCATAAGTTCCGTTCTACCACAAACATGTTTGCAAGCTTTGAAGTGTTGCACGGTCGGCTTTTCTTGTATTTGGTTAGTCATATATAACTGTAGCATGTGGGTTTTTTTTAAAAATAAAATAAAATAAAATTAAACAAGTTATCTGGTATGATTGGTGGATCCCCATCTCAACATATGGGTCTTACAACCAGATGATTGAGTGTTGTGGGCCACGTGTACGGTATGGGAGGTGGGATGCATTCAGTTATTATGTGTGTGTATATATATATATTATATATATAATTTTGTAATGCAAGTGCAGAGAGACAGATAAATAGAACAGAAGCTAACGTTAGAAAGTAGAACAAATAAAGCCAAGTGAGTGGTGTGGGTAAGAAAAGAAAAAAGTCGGTGAATTTCAGATATAGTTTTTTTTTTCAACAAAAGTGTTGTTTGCTAAGCACATTGACGGCTGAACTAAGCACACGAGGTCAACCACTAAAGTGCGCTCATCTCTTCTCTTCTGGTGCGGCACCACTTCATTCATTTTATTTCAACATATTTAATAATCATATATGTACAAATCGCACTACATAACCAACACTGTTCTAGGGGGATTAATCTTACTTTTCGGTGATAAAAGTCTAAAGATATATATATATATATATATTTCAACTTATCTTAATTATAAATTCATAATGGGAGGTTCCATCATCTTAGCTAGTCTCTCGAGATAATGTCACAAATCATAGTCTAAGTAACCTTAATCTCAACCACTTGAATGATAGTCTAATTGGTAAACTTTTATGGGGTGAAATCTCGTATGAATTTAAAAGGTTCTAAGTTCGATTCTCATTAAGAGTAATATCGCTGTGACCATGCGTTGGACTTTAGCCCAATTTATACTTTCATTATATGAGAAAATTATTTGCACGCAGACTTGACAATACAAGTTTAGACTCATATCAGCTGTACAAATCTTGAATTGGGACGGGATCAAAGAACTTGTTCTACCCCAACCCTGTCTTGGACTAATGAGTAGAATGTAAGATGCGGGTAATGTAGTCCAACAGCAAGGGGAGGAGGGATTTTCACGCTGCTCACCAGCTCTGAGCATTAAGGGCGTATCGCTAGCGAGACTCGAACCATTAACTATACAAATCTGATGTCGTTTCAGTTACCCAAAAAACCATTATCTCACATATATGGGGTCCACTACATATATATATATAGACATACACGTAATCAAAAATGATTTGGAATTCATTATTAGCCAACTTAAAGCACTTGGTGACGATTGGTTTCTGTTTGATGATAGATAAATTTTGAGTTGTGAAGGAAACTTTAGTTTCCACATGTGACATTAACACCTAAGTTTGTGAAGGCATTTTTTGCCAAACATGAGTATTATAAGAGGCTTTATTGTCTTACAAGCAATTGAAGAAAAAGATACATAACTAATTCTTATGGGAAATTTGGAGATTCCAATCATGTACAAACAAAAACTCGTTTTGACACAAACCTAACCTAATCCTTTTCTCTCTTTTTTCAACCTATGAGACTCCCAATGATTTTGAATTTTCATAACCATATATAGTGTTCATTGTCAAGATTCAAATCTTGATATTTGGTATAGCTAGATCCTGCATGCATAACGTTACAGGTCAATGGAAAATAACTTTTTTTTAAAACCTTAATTTCACTTGTCAAATTTCTCAAATGATGACCTACCACTTAGATAAAGAGAGACGTGCTTGAATTAATGTCGTTATTAGTGAATGTTTAATCTTGTGTAAGATAATGGTGTCTGGCCCCCTCATAGTGATTATTATATATCCATATACATTCATATTTTGTTATATATAGCAAAGGTGGTGCATAGAATTATTTTTTTCATCGATGTATACGACCCCTCCTCGATCTCTCTTACTCAAAAGATTAATCACGTCAAATTATTAAAATCATCATTAGATTCGTCGCCCCTCGCGTTCAATTAGGTCAACAATAGTGTACCATGCGAGATAGAAAAAGGTGCCATCTCTCTCACAAGTGCTGTTCATGGCCTAGCTAGGTTTTACACTCTCCGTGTGTAGAGGTCCCCTAAACTCTATCCAATTGATGGTAGGGCAGGCACACCAATCATTTCTTTATTGAAAATTAGATACAAAAATAATTTTCCACTTTCAATCCTGTGGAATTGAATGAACTTGTTACAAACCCATTGAGAATTCAAGCAATTTTGGGAAAAAAATTATCGCATGATGATTCAATCCCAGCTCTACCCCATTCAGAAACAGAGTTTTCTTTCGTTTTCAATTCGGGTTGTAGAATAGCGAATGGGGGGCCTGCAGTGGCCGTTGGATCTGTTTTTTGAATTCAAAAAATAGCATGGATCCCACAAACATCGGAACAGATCAAATTACAGAAACTGCAGGCAGGGACTGTCTGCCGTTTCCACCAGAGGCAGGAAACCGGACCAGTAGAATAGGAAGTAAACTTCTTGATGGTAACTTCCAAGACAATCAACTAAGACAGAGTCAACTTAGAGCATAAATATGATGGGATGTTAATATGCATCCTCTTCTTTTTCTGGAAGCTGAATTTGCTTGAAAACGATGCTGGTGGGGGGAAAATTCATAAGCATAAACCACTTTATGTGAGAAAATTCCAAAGAACATTACTTTGTTTATGGATGTGGACATATCAACAACACACATACAGAGTGGCTGGGTCAAACCTCTGATAGCACCTGCTCTTAGGTTCTTTAAAACATAAGCAATAGTGTCCTAAGTGCTCAAGCTTAATGGACTAAAAAAATCCCCTCAAAGTTCTTAGAGATATTTTAGAGGAATGGTAACAAGAACCACAGGAGTCTAACATCACACTCAACTCTATCAGGAGAAAGTAGAGAAGTCACATTCCATCAAATTCGCCTTTCAAAAAGGTAATATGTCAGGATTCAGGTTCAGCATGGTCAAAAGATCCTTGAAAGGGAACTGCTGATTTTCTTTTTTCTTTTTCCCCCACAACTGGTGGATCCCAGTTTGGTCAGATGGTGATTGAAAGCATCAATAAAGAAAAAACCTCGGAGGCTTACCTATCCTATGTTAAGAATAGTGAAATTCATCTTGCTAGAACAAGATCATATAGAACTTTCCATTGACATCTCTAAATAAGTCAAAGTAAAAAAGATGCACATCAAAGGAGACATGCCAAATGCAGATCAACACACTAATTTGGATGATGCCGACGAGTCATGATTACAATAAGGCCACATCTAATAGTAGTTATCATGCTTATACGTCTAAGTCTGGTATCCCAACCCGCATTATCAAATATCAATGGCAAGTCTAGGAAGGAAAATTTTCCAGATCCACTAATAAAGTAACCCCCATCATGATAACCACCCTCCCTACAATTTGTATTAGAGAATTGTGGCCCTAGCCTTCTTTATGCAACAACAATCAAAGTAGCCCACAATCAAGGAGGGTTTGAAAAATGAAGTCCACTAGGAGAATAGTTAATAAAATGTTTGATTGGTGGCTGAGAAAATAGGACTTCCAGCCAATCCTGAAGACAAGTCCAACAATTTGCAATCCTAGTTTGCAGTAGCAAGGCTAAGAAAATATAGACGTGATTATTTATGCTGACTATGAGGAGTAAAAGAAAAGTGGGTGAAAGGCTTTACTACTAAAAGGTGCTTCAACGAGGAGATGTGAAAGGAACAGAGTTATAATTTTTGAGAGAAGGAATGACAAGAAAAAAGGACAAACCTTTGTTGGTGGGCATTACATATGGGCGGCAATATATTTTAACAAATATATACTGGCCAACTTAACATATCACACAAACTATTTCAAGGATGTCACCAAATCGCATTCTACTTATCCGATGCGAATTACAATTCACTGGTTTTCATCAGCAATCTTTCAATAAGGCTCTCCTTCCTGAGCAGGAAAAAAAAAAGAGAACATAACTTACTCCACTACGACATTCACATGGTCAGGAAGGATGCCTTAATTTCCCGACCTTACACGGAAAAAAAATAAATTCCCCCACACATTTCAGTTTCTAGGCATCTTAATTTCTTCTTATTAGGTTACAATATATAAGATTCTATTGGGCAATACGCTGAGAGATACTGCCACTAAATTGCATGGGGCACTGCAACAACAGCCAAACATTTCACTACACATATCCTTGAATTAGAAGAAATAAATAAGAAGCAATAGGTAGCAGCGAGATACCATGAATGAACTTCCAACAAAGAAGATGAAGATAGTCAGGGAGCCAACCGCTCAATTCTCCATACTTGCTTCCCATCAACATCTTGAGGAGAGTATCGCAACCTGTCAAGGGCATACATACATACAAGCAGGAGAACTGTCATTGAACTGACTGACTTTTTCTTTGAGTAGGGACTAGGGTCATTAAATCAAACTCCTTTTATCATAAAGTCCTTCAAATGATGGAAGTTTCACTTCTTATGCTTTATGAAAGTTGGTTCCTCATTTAACCAAACCCAATTAGTGCATCAATGTTATTTGCATCCATGCAATAGCCAAATCCAAGACAAATCAATCCAAGATGGACTCGCTATTACTTAGTGAACATAAATTATAGATATGTTTAGCAAGAACGAGAGGAAAAACCTGTCATGCAAGCGAGACTGTTGTCCTTGCCAAAATTCGAAATATTCTGGTTTCAGCCTATATCCTCCCCAATACTTGGGCTTTGGAATCAAACTTCTGCACGCAGAAGATTAGGACTCAAAATTTAAAACTTTATCCATAAAAGTACAAAACTTTTTTCCTTTTTTGTCTTTCACTGAAGGCAGGAGGGTGGTGAGGGGACAATGCAGAGAATCTTATATTCCATTTCGATTACAAAAATAATATAAAATAATACCTGAATTAATAGAAAAATAAACACATGCAATACTTAAAATTACCCGTCAGAGTATTTCTCCACCAATTCTTTGTATTGTTGATACATATAATCCCTCCCTGGAACAACAGCGCTCTGAAGGAGGGAAAAGAGACGATTGATATCTGAAATTTCTGTAAATACTATTGTTAAGATATCCAGCATAGCTTAACAGAAAAAGAAAATGACGAACCTGCTTGCTGACTATTGCTCCAATCTGACTTCCTCGAGGACGGCTATGGAAGTACTGGTCAGATTCCTCGTCAGAAACCTTCTGTACAGATCCTTCCACCCTTACCTTGAGAAGGCAGTTGCAAACATCTTAGGCCTTGAGCAAGATGCACATATATGATTATTTTCTAAATTATCGTTTGAATATAGCAGTTGTAGAGATAACAGAGACAAAAAGGGCGTAATTTTAATGGGTTGAAAGCCTAAAAGTTATGTGAGGCGGACTCTTGAAGATGACAAAATCTCTCTCTTCTTTTATTGCATTGCAATGTGGCAGACTCACAGACAATAACTGAAAATACAAGATAAACCAAAATCTGTTCCTCACTAACAAGAGACCTTCAAGCTATTGGCAGCTTGGTTAAGCCTCAGTTGAACTTCTATTTTGGTGAACCCCAGAACCAGTAGGGACAAGAGCTAAATCGCACAGGGTCCAGGAACTTTTCAGATGAAGTTGCTTAAATGAAAAGAATTGATGGTTAAGTAAATAATTTAATTGTGACCTAAGTCAACTGACCTCGTGCTTAATATGTCTATTTCAAAATCAACGAGTAATTTCACTGCTTTTCGTCATGACCTAAGTGGCTGTACAATGTGCCTACGATGGCTACTTCACTGGATTTCTGTATGGAGGAAATGACTTGTAAAACAGAGCACCAAGACAAGATATGCTGTATCTCCATATCTATGATGCCATTAAGGCATTAACAATGCTCAAAAGAGTGTTTAAGAAATGGTAATACCTGTCGATTAAGACCATCCCAGTAGAAAAGAAGAGATGCTCGAGGATTTTCCGCTAATTCACGTGCCTTTTGACTTTCATAGTTCGTGTACCTGGAAAATTAGCAATAACATTGACAAAACAGAACAGGGGAACAGCATCATCTGTCACTTGCACTGAACAGTAATGGGAGATTACTAACCAGACAAAACCATCCTTGTCAACTCCTTTCAGTAATACCATTCTTGATGAGCTATATCAGGGACAAAAAAATGTGAATTAACCAGTCCAGTGACTCCATGTATGCCGATTCAGAACTCACACAACCATTTAAAAATGAAAAAAGTGGAGCATCTAAAGTTTCCAGGCAAGAAAAATCCATATGCACCCATTTTCACTGAGCAGAGTCAGTATACATACAGTACATACTACTCCAAAAATAGAACTGATTAAACAACTATGTGATTTTTACAACGCCAAATGGTTCCCCGTGATTGCATGAATGAAACATTTTGAGCTATTCCTAACATTTTCAAAACAATACCCGGAACATTGTATGATATTCTTCACAAGTCTACTGGAAGGACTCTTCTTTTCCTGCACTATAGCATTCTTCATTCTCAAACCCTTTTAATCAAGGCCTGATTAACCAATGCCAAAGCAATAATCGGAATTTAATAATGTGAAACTCGGGAGTTTGTTTAAACCCTTTTCTCACTTAGTGGCGGACTAAAAGCCTAACAATCAATACCAATATTAATTTAGTCTTCAATAGATTGTTTGTTTTAAAAGGACCATAGGATGTTGTTTAACCAGTAAACGGAAAATCTCAGAATAAATACCAAGTGGAAACTGCAGTCCTTGCTAGACTACACATTCTAGTAAGAGCTATCATTCTCTTCGTTTTAGTCAGGTTCCAAAACAAATTTGAAAAATCAGCATTCAGCATAAATTGTTTTTCAAGTTTCAACTGCCAAACATGAAAGGTCATTAATGAATTAGTTTTTTTTTCCTCTCAGGAATAAAAGAACTAATATGTTGGCAGTATAAAATTCACAATCTATTTGGTCCATGTAAATAGTATACCTTATCTAAATAGAAATCCACTTCTCCTATCTATCTTAGTTAAGTTTATTTGTAGACAAATAATAAGTTAATAACAAATGAATTCTGCACAAGTCCACATGCAGCATGGTACTTCATGCACTTAGACAAAAACGACATAATTTACTTTCAGTGAAAGGCTGACAAAAGAAGAGAACTTTACGGTTTTCCATCCATTCCAGCAGTTGACAACGCCATAGCATTGGGTTCCCGTAAGCCAGCAGCAACTGCATCATCGAACCATTTACGAAACTGCAAGATAACACATGAAATATTTTCAGAAATATTGATAGATTCTCAAATTACTATCAACAAATAACTGCTGGAAAATTTAAATCTCAAGTAATGAACATCCACCAGCATCTTCATACTTGAATTCTACCTGATCAATAGGATCAGCCTCAACCTGCCCTTCAAGGAATTCTGGAGAAATGTAGTTCTCTCTAAGTGCAGATATATCAACTTGTGGAGGCTTCCCGATTCGCACACACATAGCAGTACCAGGATATGGAGGAAGGCAAAGCTTATATTTATCAGCAATAGCTGGTGGGACAAATCTCCCCCCAAGAAAGTGGTGAGGACCAGAGAATTTCTTTGCGCACAACTTAGGAGCAGTTAAAGAAACCTAAAACAAGAAAATATCATATCAACTTCACAGAAAACAGACCAACTGCATAATTAAATGTTAATTATCAAAATTTTCCTTAAAATCAAGTGAAAGGAAAGCACAGTTTAATGTACCAACATATCAGGTTTAATTCCTTCTCCCCCAACATCCCCTTCTTCAACAAGCCATCCAGATGGAATATCTACAGAAACAATAACAGGGGCCTTTTGGTGTGTTTGATCACTAACATGTAAGCAAACCAGCCTTTGAACTAGATCATCAAAAGGTGGCCTTGGAGCACCTGCAATATTTGATAGAGTATAATAGATCACAGAATTAGAATAGGGACTTCCAGTGGCACACTAAACAATTATCAGCCTGCAAAAGTTGTTTATTCAATATGTGGAAGAGCATGAAGCCTAAACTATTAAAAGAATTACTCCTTTTATGTTTAGATTAACCACCTTTTATAGTAATAATCAATTGACATGGAAAGTTAAACATATCAACTTTTGCTAGAATGTTTTCCTACTGACTAAATTACCTAAAAGCAGTCAGTATAGGACTAAGAATGGCTGGAGATGATCTGTACAAGAAAGAAAATGATGAATCGATGTTTCTAGATCACGGTTAAGCCAAGAGAAATTCAAAGAAATCATGAAAAAAATGATAATTGAGATTTATTTGAATTGTAGACAGCAGAGGAACCAGGAACCAGGCAACAAGCTTCTCTTACATAACATATGGACAAATGAATTTGGGAGATAGCTTTGGTAATCATCGAGATCACATTGGTGAAAATCTCGTCCATTAGAGATGAACTTTAAGATAGTAAACTCATTAATTTAAGAAGATGAAGCAAATTGAAAATTGGACTCAACTCCCTGATTTGTTAGCTTGCTTGGAAGGAGAGAATTACAAGATTGTTTGAAGGTGAGGAAAATAGTGAAAAGTACCCTGCAAATGAAGCAATGCTATTCAATACACTCTAGGGCCCTAGGCACTACAGTGCTTCTCAGTCCCTGATTAACCTTTCTATATCTCTTGTAATTCGGTGGCACCCCTTTGGTTATGGATTGAAAGAGACTGAGAGAGTAAAACTGAAACAAATATAACAAGAAAGTTTGACAGCAAGATTCTATCAGAGAGATGTAAAAAGAAGATGCAACGTAGTCATAGAAGAACCTTGTTTTGTTTCTTCAAAAAGAAGTAGTAGGAGGAGGTAGGACATATAACTATTTGAGGTTAAGAAAGTATTCTGACTGAAGGACAGCAAGATGGTATCTGCATCACTGCACGAAATTTCCCAATGCTTAAGACATTCAAAAGAATGCATAGCCTAAATTTTTCATGATGTCCAATTGGACGACAGTACCTCCAAGAGTTACGGCAGAACATAATTATACTTATAGAAACACGCAAAAATCAACAAAAATAAAACAAGAATTACCATGGAACGAGAACCCAAAAATGGCATCTACTAAAATGTCAAAGTCCTTTGACAAGTCTGATGGCAGATCTTCCACGGACAAGAAAGGAACTGAGAGAGACTCCAGCTGCAACATTACTACATTAGAAATAATTCTAACAAAAAAACTAAAGCTGCAAAAGCATTTAGCTTGCCATACCTGCGTAACCAGGCCAGTGTATAGTGGCTTCTCAGTACGTTTGGGGTAGCAAATAGATGGTTTATACCCAAACTGAAACAAATGACGAGCTGCTACTAGACCATCACCACCATTGTTTCCTGGACCACATATTGCAAGAACACGGCCATACTCACCTGGTTTATAAACCTGTAAAAAAGATTTGAGGTCCAACACTAAAAGCATCGCATGCCCCCAGAAACTGATCTTCTTGACTAGGTTCTTTACAAGAAGAAACAAATTTAGTTTTTTTATAGAAATAATCCTAATAAGATAGAGCATTAGACTTGTTAACCAAACAGAACTGTTCTAGAATCTTATACTAGAATACATGCCCATTATCATACCCTTATCCGATTACCTGAACCATAAAAGTTTCTCTAATTTCAAAAGAAACATTTGTGGACATGCATAAAGAAAGCAATATAAGAAGGCCTAAAACTGCACAACTTATTACAATTTTTTCTTTATTTTTTTCCTTTTTGGGGGAACAGCCTATATATAGTTTAGACTCTAAAAGAATCATTTGATGACGTAGGTTTGGACAAGAATGAGCAAGAGAAAACACAGAATTTTGTAGCCAGTGCCAAATTGTTTGAATAAAAGCATTAATGATTATCACTTGTTGCTACAACCAGAGATTGCTTGATTTATCCTTTTCAGTATCACAATAAGCCAACTTAGGTTGAGATTTTTTCCCATATGTGACATGGATTTTATTATTGCTTATTTTAACATGGGGGATTCGAACCTTCGAATCTTAAACCCGTTTGAAATCCTAAGGAGACATCAATTGAAAATAACGTCAATGTAACTGAATAGCATAATAGTGCCTAGGACATTGGAAAACAATATCAGAACAGAACATTCAAAAGTTTACCTCAGCTATGGATGTAGCTATGCTCAACCCGGCCAACTCCTGCAATCACCACAACACAAATACACTCCTCCACTAAGACTAGTTCGAAATGAAAATAAAGAATCAAAGATAAAACAAACAGAAAACAGAGTGCACCGACCATCAACTGATCGACACTAAACCCCAGCGGCCCCATGAGAATCTCGTCAATCTCGGCAGCTTCTCGCTGACTGAGGTAAGAAATAGAATCCGGATTGTGAATGGATAGAACCGCTCTATCAGCCATTCCTCTAGCTTCACTAGATTTCGAACAAAACGCGCGAATTGCAGGGCCCGAAATTGGGGCTGCAAAAACCTGAATCACACACAGCCAACGTTCAGTGGCACACAGTTCGCTACAGTGAAGCTAGTCTACAGGCGGGAGAAAGGGGAGGGAGAGAGAGAGAGAGGCTTACCGGGAAGGTTGTGACGAGAGGGTTCTGGAGGGAGCGATTAGGTCTATGGATTGTTGAAATTGCTTTATAAGGCAGTGATAGAGTGAGCAATGAGCATGGCATGGCTCTGCTCTTTCGTATCAACGACCACATTCTTTTATGCCTCGCTTCTTGCAGCAGCGTGCGGTCGTTTTGAAGGATCTTGTCAATTAGGTATTTAAAATATTTTTGGATTATTTTGTCCTTATTATTTATTTTTCTCTAATATTTTAATGTCATTTAGTACAAAAACATTGTTTTTTTCTTAATAACATCATACAAGTCTATTCTTTTGGAGTTTGGACAATCGATATGTTCTTAAACTCGAGCTCTCAAGTTCAAGTTTGTAGGGAAATTTGCAAAATTGACCTCCTCAATAATCGAAAATTCATATTTAACTTGTTTTTTTAAAAAATAAATAAATTACCTACTTTTACAACCAAAATACTAAATAACCCTCTTCCACTTCTCAAACCTTTTTCGCCTCCTCCACTTCCCATTAACTTCTTCGCTTCTTCCAAATTTCTCATTAACTTCTTCTGTTCTTTCCACTTCTCAATAACGAATAATCGTTTTTTTTTCTAATGCTATATATATAAGGGAAATTCTCCAGTAGGTGGACTCACAACGATGAAACACCCACGTACCCACGTCTTACTTGAAGTCAATAATATCGCCTACATGTTTGTTAATGAAGAAGGTTTGTATTGAGGTCACTAATCTTATCTACATGTTTGTTAATAATGGAGATTCTCTCTCATTTTTTTAAAGTCACTTTGGAATGAGGTCGAGCACTTTTTTGTGGTCGAGTATTTATTTATTCACGTTTTGATTTGGTCATTTATTTGATCGGGTAGTGATCTGTTCTATTTTTATGTTGATCAGATCGAGCAACATAAATTTACCTAGAGGGGAAGGGTGATCCCTTAGAACTCTGCAGAAGCTGCATCTTCTCCAGAGTTCTAAGGGATCACCCTTTGCATTCAGGACAATATTCTCGCTCCTTTCGATTATGTCCATAGGAAGTTGTTAGCCTTCTTAATGTTCTCGATTGCCTAGCAATGGATAGAGCATGAAGGTTTTTTTTTTTTAAATTGAATGTTCGATCACAAATTAAAATTTTGTCTGACTTCATAAAAAAAGTCACATAACACAAAAAAAAAATGCTCGACCAATGCTCGTCTACTCGACCACTGAAGGGTACTTTAGTCATAACATTGCAAAAGTAGGTCATTTATTTAATTTTTCAAGAAGCAGGTCAAATATAAGTTTTCGATTATCAAGGAGGTCATTTTTACAAGTATCCCAAGTTTGTAAACACAAAAATTTCTCGCTTGACGATTAAGTAAATTGGCCAAAACTCATCTCGTAGTCACAAGTGTATTTTTTCAAGTGAAAATCAAATTCAAGACTTTTCGATTTCAAATATAGACATTGGCTAATCTATTTTCACATTTTCACATTTTTTAGTACATTAGATTTTTTTTTTGATCTAAATCTGAACCGAGCTAAGAGGGTTCCACTAAGGGGGCAAATTTCTTCCAACAAAGATTTTTTCCATTCACAAAACTCGAACTTGACACCTTACTTAAGGGACCGTACTACTTCAACCAACCACTTGTTGGTTTTCATATATGCATTAGATTGTTTTAGTTAATTTTTAAGTAAACATATTGTTAAACAATAAAAAATACTCAACAAAAATAAACAATGCCAAACCAAGGGCTTTGTTTCATATTGCTTTTCGGTAGATAGTGTAGGAACTTGTTACCTCGACTGCGTTTTATCACCATCGATCAATTTAAATAGAACTTTGATTGTTTGATAGAAAATTAGAGGATACCAAGTCAAATGAGTTTTGCATGAAATATCAACTCAAGTCTTACAAATGGCAATCCCTCAATTAATATAATTAAAATACAATGAATATGCATGAATAAAACTTCCAAACAATTTTTGCTCCAGATTAAGGAACCATCCTCATCAATCTCCGCAACTATTTATGGGTTCACATCTTTTGAATTCTCTCGATGAACTCCATCACCATTGGCAAACTCTTCTCATCTGAAGAAAAATAAAAGAACCCCTCACAATTAATGAAAAAAAAAACATTACAATCATGAATTTTTTTATTTTTTTATTTTGGTATCAGAAAATCCCCAACTCAACGACTATTTTGTGACCTCTGGACCATTTCAAACTAGACTTGAGGGAGTACCAGTGCATTTTTGTACTGATTTTTAAACAACCTATATCTGTACCATTAAATATATTTTAGTGGTCCTGCAATAAATATATAATGTTTTTTTAATTTACGATCATAAAGTGCAGTGCACTCATCCTCATCTTTTTCTTTTCAAACCTGGAAAGCACCAGCAGAGTACAACCCAGCCCGCTCCACACTACCAAGCATTTGACTTGGGGCGAAGCGCAATGCAGGGGTGGATCAAAGCCTCCAAAAAAGTGTGAGGTAACAAGTTTCCAGCCTTCGACCTTTGCCACAAGCCCACACGGTCACATGAAACCCCGAAAATCTTAAGGAATTGAATCTCATGCGCCGCCTTATGGCCGAAGAAATAACCAACTAGGCTAACCCCAAATTGTTTACAGTCAAGAACTCATCAAACAATAAAACGACAATGCTTAAATTACCAATTCTGGGAATTGTGTGTCCTTTAGGATGATGAATCACGACAGGGTCTACACATGATTCCAGTAATTCCTTCCCATATTGCTTCAGAAAGTCATGCTCTCCTACAACAACCATGTAGACATACACTTTAAGCACTTGAGTAATCGCATTTTAAACAAAGAGAACGAACAGAAGTAAAGTACCTAGAAAGTGGAGGGATGGGCATTGGATGGGAGCAGAATATGCCTGTTCAGCCACCATTGGTGATTTGAACTTGGCCCCTCCAATTATCATAAGAAACTTTATTTTGGGCACTTTCTTTAGTGCCACACCCTGCACACAACAAAGAAAACACAATTCAGCCCACCATCACTGACCGACTGATGTTGGTCAATCAAGAGCACGTTCACCGTACCTTCCTTTGCAGCCCTGGTAGCCCAGCCGACAGTATCGCGCCCTGCGTTGTTTATCATGCACATTAAATCAACTAATTTTCCCCAGTTTTCTCGGTAACCAAACAGAAAATTAAGCTAGAACGAAGAAAACTAAAATAAAAAGTATACATGCCTGTGAGAAACCCAGGAGGCCGTCAAATGGTCCGTGCTTTATCATGTAATCCTCGATATAGGCAAGGCACTCGTCGAAGTTTATGTACTCCGTGAATTCCTGGTTCAGAAATTAAGTCAAACAGTTTTCCTTCACAAATGGTCAGCGATTCGAACGCAGACAAATGATTACAAACTGGAACCTTGTTAAACTGGAACCACTCGTAATAAGGAGGATCGAATATGCCTTCAACGTCGGATTTCCCTTGGGCCGGAAAGGGACCATCTGGGAAAACAAGATCTATCTTATCGAGAACCGAATCGGGCCACTTCGTAATCTGTTTCTTGAGAATTTCTCCGCTGGTTCTGAACCCATGGAGGCACAGAAACCTCGGTTTCTTCGCTATCTCAGCCTCTGATCCCATCGTTGGAGTTTCCTCGATTTTTCTTGTCCCTAGGGGATTTGTTATATCTCTGTCGAGTTCCGGAAGTTCTGGAGGCTATAAATATGTGTGTCGTGCAGACAAGAACAGTGAGACAACCGTGTGAAAATTATGTCAGGTATGACGAGAATACAAATTTGATTAGAAATCTTCGATGACAGTGATGTGGACTTTCCATATAAAATATCGTGTGAATTGTGAACGCGCTACGTTGGTGGCTCATCGTCGCTACGATTAAACTATAACGCGAACCACACGAGGAAAGTTTGTTGGAATTTTTGAATAGAAATGTCCGTTACACGATGAGCATTAATGACTTTGGTTTTAATGGAACTAACCTGATTTTATTTCTGACTTTATGGTTTGCTTTTAGGAAAATGATATCTGGCGTCATTTTATTGTTTTTTGTACACTTTAATTTTTTTCCTGAGAAAGTAATATATTGTATTAAAATGCAAATCATCAAGTACAAACTGGACAAAGGTAGTCAACTCATTACAAATGACACCATGTAGATCCGAAAATCCACGATCAATGAAATGTCGAGAATAGGCCCTCAACAATCAAGTCAAATGCACTCTATTGGGTGGAAGGCTATTGATTAATGAGAGAGAGAGAAGGAAAGGTGTGCTTTTTTAGAAAGAGAAGCAGTCATCCTTTTTATGGGTGAGACTGCCCGTATTTATAGACTTATTACTCACGTGTAGAGCACGTGAATCATTTATCATACGTTATTGCTCTTAAATTTGGGCCAGTTGGGCCTTCAGGCGCAGAAATGTTTACTTGGATATGCTGGTTTTAAAGGCTTTAGTAATGTTAATATTAATTGGGCCTTAGCCCGTTGTCTGTTATGGGTCGAAAGGATGAACGGGCTCTGTGGGCTGATTTGGGCTAACAAGCCTATAATGTCGAACGGGCTCTATGGCCTGATTTGGGCTAACAAGCCTATAATGTCGAACGGGCTCTATACAGCAGACGGTTTTCTGCTCATACAGTTTGTCCCCCACAGTGTAAGATTGTTCCCCTCCAAAGCCAATGAGTATAGTAGGTCGACCATAAATGTGTGACTCGTCGATCTCCATGGTCTTTAAGCAACTTAAGAACAGGACGTTGGTCGAACTACCATTATCGATTAAGACACGTTTAATATTGAAATTGGCTATCATGATGCAGATGACCAGAGCGTCGTGGTGGGGATTGATCAACCGCGTGGCTTCGTCATCAATGAAGCTAATTTTCTGTCCAGTTGCAGAAGGTATGCCTGTCGAGCGAAGGCCGGGATTTCTAGCACTTCGCTCTTTCTTTCTGGCTGCAGTATGTGAGATTCCACTAATCTCTGAACCGCCGATGATGACACCAATGTCCTTTATCGCTAATGGACGTTGTGGCGGGGTAAGCTCCCTTCGTTTAGCTATTGTAGCTCTTCCTTTGTCAGACAATAAATCCTTCAAATGACCACGATTCAGAAGTTCAACAACTTCGTCCCGTAGACCAATACAGTCTTTTGTTAAATGCCCGTGGTCTTTGTGGAAGTCACACCATTTAGTATTATCCCTTCTGTCGTACGGGGTCCTCATGGGTCTTGGCCATTGAACTTTATTCCCTAGGTCTTTTAACAGTGATATCAATTCGGTAGGTTCGACATTGAATATGTATTCTGGTTTGCGCGAGTTACGATCAATCGCTCTTGTTCGCTCGCTTGGACGGACATTCTCGCTAGGTCGACTTCTTCTGCGAGGATAATCATCCACTCGAAGGTCTGTCGATGGGTGATGTCTTGTCAATGCAAGCTGATTCCCATCATCTTCTTCCCATTTGACTTGAGCCCAGGCTCTGGCTAAAGCATCCTCCATATTCGTGCATGGGAACTTAGTCAGTTCTTTGTAGATCTCGCTTCCGGGTATCATAGATTTACGAAACGCCGAAACCGCAGTTTCTTCGTTGCAATTTGGTATGAGAATCTTTTCTGCATTGAACCACCCGAGATGTGATCTTAGCGTATGCCCCTTCGAGTGTTGGAGTTTATATAAGTCATCCGAAGACTTCTTCACTCGGCGACTGCTAGCGAATTGCTCGACAAACATGTCGGACAATTGAGAAAAGGAGGAGATGCTGTTGTTGGGTAGGTTTACAAACCACTGTAAGGCTGGTCCAGTTAAACAACATCCGAATCCTTTACACATGCATGCTTCCCTGGCATCCCGCGGAACGGAAATCGTGAGCATTCTTTGGCGATAGTGGGCGATGTGATCATCAGGATCGGTAGTACCATTGAAGTAAGCCATGTTGGGGAAATTGAACCTCTTCGGCATCTCGACTGAGGAGATCCGTTCGACAAAAGGAGTATCCGCATAACTATCAGGCTGGCTTTTCTTTAATGGTGTTGGCACTCCAGGGAGTCTCCGAAGGAACGCTTCTACCTCTGCCAACCTTTGAGAGTCGAACGACTGCAATTCGGGTCCGATTTCTGTGCTTGTGTCTGGGCAATTTATCTTTGGGCAAGGGGGTGATGGGGGTGCAGTCAGAACGGGTAGGCTGGAATTTATGAGTGTCGAACGACTAGAATTCTCTGCTGGCGATAAACCACTTAGATCGGGGAAAGGCCTAACTGGTTCAGCAAAGTGTGATAGAGAGGTTCGGGGTTGGTCGGTTGTTTGGGATAGTAGGTGGTTTATTTTGTCTTGTAGAGAAAGGTTCTCCGTTCGAACTGCTGCATTTTCATCAGCCAGGGTTGCAGAACGGACTGACTGCTGATGAATTTGCTCCTTCAGAGCTGCTAGTTGTTCAGCGAAATCGTTCGAATTCTCAGATGTCATTGCAGGCTTCGACAGAGTGCAGGATTTTGCTTAATACGATTGCTGAGGCCCCACGGTGGGCGCCAAACTGTAGATCCGAAAATCCACGGTCAATGAAATGTCGAGAATAGGCCCTCAACAATCAAGTCAAATGCACTCTATTGGGTGGAAGGCTACTGATTAATGAGAGAGAGAGAAGGAAAGGTGTGCTTTTTTAGAAAGAGAAGCAGTCATCCTTTTTATGGGCTGAGACTGCCCGTATTTATAGACTTATTACTCACGTGTAGAGCACGTGAATCATTTATCATACGTTATTGCTCTTAAATTTGGGCCAGTTGGGCCTTCAGGCGCAGAAATGTTTACTTGGATATGCTGGTTTTAAAGGCTTTAGTAATGTTAATATTAATTGGGCCTTAGCCCGTTGTCTGTTATGGGCCGAAAGGATGAACGGGCTCTGTGGCCTGATTTGGGCTAACAAGCCTATAATGTCGAACGGGCTCTATGGCCTGATTTGGGCTAACAAGCCTATAATGTCGAACGGGCTCTATGGCCTGATTTGGGCTAACAATCCTATAATGTCGAACGGGCTCTATGGCCTGATTTGGGCTAACAAGCCTATAATGTCGAACGGGCTCTATGGCCTGATTTGGGCTAACAATCCTATAATGTCGAACGGGCTCTATACAGCAGACGGTTTTCTGCTCATACACACAACATTAAGCATAAAAACTTAAAGAACAATTCAGAAAATAATTGGTACATTGTACACCGAAAAAAGTGGGACAACCAGAAGAACAAAGAGGACTATCGAGCGTCTGTTTGTTTCAGAGTATAAACTAGCTTATACTCTGTCACTCATACTTTCAGACACTCTCAACTTTTACGTTTTACGAGAGCTTATACTCTATAACACATACTCTAATCCAAACGGACCCCAAGTAAGCTGCAGCACCGATAACACCGCACACAACAAGCACTTGGTTGGAGAGCAAAGAAGCCCCCATATACTTACGAATACATGTCACGTTAGCCCTTGATAATGTTTTTCCTCAAAAAAGACTAATGTGACAGTTAAATGACGACACAAATTTTTCTTTGTAAAAAATGAATAATGACATGAAGAAAAAAATTTGGGGAATCAAATGGTGACACCTGTTATTAAAAAATTTGAAAGTACAATTTGACAATATTTTCTCATTTCAGTTAACTGATATTGACGGGTTATTAAAGTCCTCATCGTTCAATTTATAAGCCAAATAAGCTTTGTATTTCGAAGAAATGGCTCACATGAGCCTTTGTAATAAAATCAGTTCACAACAATCAAGGTCTCAAAAAAATTCCACCATTTCAAGTCTGGGCATAAATCAGTTAACGAAAAAGCATATAAATAAAAGCTAGAATAATAATAAAAAATAAAGAAATCAAAGGAATTAAACAAGAAATTGTTGACCCTACAAATCAACGACATTCTGAAACAGTATATTGTATGAGATTGCTACTACGAATCTAATATAGAAACTCAGCTTCACAAAAAACCTAGAAACCAAATCAAAAACCCAAATTTGAAACCAAATCGAAACCCATAATCCTGAACTTATAAGTCGAAACCTAGCTTCGCACAAAACCTAGAATTTAGATATAATAATGGTAAAATGGAAGAGAATGATGTACATACCCCGTTGAAGAGTCTCAACAACTCCGGGTTTGACCCGAATGAGCGGCAACAAGATGGGTTATATGAAATTAGGACTAGGATTGATAAAAGTGAAAGGAAAATCTTCAAGTCTTGTTTTAATCCACCGTATAACCAACAATTTTGGATGGAAAACACATGTAGAGACTGACATGACCTATTTTGATAAATATGGAAGCTTATTTGACCCAAAACAAAATATATGGAGTCCATTTTTTTTAGAGTGCATGAGTCATTTCATTACTTTTCTCTTTAATTTTAATCCACATAAAAAATAAAATAATGGAACTCAATTGATGAAGCGCTATATTTATAACTTTTTAGAAAATAAATAAATATTGATATTAAAATTTACAGAAGGCCCCCGCCGCTCCGAAAGTTCTGAATATGCCGACTCATAGCTTGTTACTCGTAACATAAATGACCGAGGCTTCGACTAACCATTGGATCGTGAAAATCAACGGTCGATTCTTCGTTTGCTACGTCACGGCAAAATTTCAGCTTCAATCTCGTCTTCAAATCTGGTCTCTCCTTCGTTGATAAAGATTAAAATTTGGTAGAAGATTTTAGATTATTCTTCTTTTATCTATTGCATCAATTCCGGATTTAATGGCAAGTTCGAGCAGAGCCGGTGGTGGTTCTTTGTACGGCGTTTCTGCTCCTTACAGATCAAGGTATTAGGTTTCGAATTCTCTTTTGCTTTGGTTTATTGTGGTAATCGGAACGGATTTTTCATGTAAATGCTT
Organism: Euonymus europaeus; assembly: GCA_963580455.1. Taxonomy (NCBI): domain Eukaryota; kingdom Viridiplantae; phylum Streptophyta; class Magnoliopsida; order Celastrales; family Celastraceae; genus Euonymus; species Euonymus europaeus. The sequence continues at coordinate 19,912,109 of OY756972.1, read as the reverse complement.
CTTGGGTTTTTTGCAGAGAGGGTCTAAGCACGAGACCGGCTGCTAGCTCCGATGAAATCCAGTTACGGATTGATCCGATGCATTCAGACTTCGACGACGAGATCACCGGCCTCCGTAGCCAAGTTAAGCAATTGCGCAACGTAAGTCATGCATGTATTGTGAAACGACTTGCTTTTTTCTTTTTTTCTTTTCGAATTTAGTCACGAAATGGGGGTTTCTGTAAAATTTATGCGTTTGGGAGGCCTGGTAACCGACAATTCGTGGGTTGGGTTGATGAAGAAGTAGATAATTGTGCTCGTTAAATTTCTTAATCTGGGTAGGGCGTGCCAAATCGATTCAGATAGGAGACCCCCTAGTATGCGTACTTTCATTTGCGTAACTTAACTCTGCCTCCCAGAGTTTGAAGTGTATTTTGGGTAACTCGAGGGCAGTGCTGCATAAATATGGAATTTGAACCTTGGTAAACCAGGAAGAACGTACATCATGCATATAATGAATTTCTCTTGTGGTCACGTGAGACTGGAATGTTTGGGTAATGGTTTCTGTGCCATTCATAACCTGCAATGGTGATACTTTATGAAAGCTTTCCAGAAACGAAGTTGCTAGAGTGCTGGAACCCCAGAGGGCTCATTTATGTTTAACATAGCCATGCTTTTCAAATTCCAGCCGTGTGGTGTTATTATAGATAGGAATTCTCATCTTCTCAAATCTTTAGAGTGATGATGAGGAAGGAGTCTCTTTAAAACTTCTTGCAGTTTAGTAGGTTTGTAACAGGGAAATGCCTTTTCCTTTTCTTTTGGTATCATTTGTTGACTTGTGGCTATGTATTTGATCTGTCTTGTTTTTTTAAATTATTTTTAGCAATTTTTTATTTTTGTTTTTGTTATTTCTTGATTTTATTACTTGATGTGGTGGTGCAGGTAGCTCAAGATATAAACATAGAAGCAAAATTTCAGAGGGATTTCCTAGATCAACTGGTATATCTTTGATATCGAAACTTTTTTTTTCTGGCCCATGTTGTCTGGCTTTTGATTGTCTGTTCATCTGTAATTTTTTTATTTGTATGGTGGTATTTGCCTTCCAGATTTTTATCCTAGTAACAAACAATTGGATTTCACACTAACCATAGTGGCGTGCTGCATAGGATCTCAGGATGAATGGAAAAATTAAAAGATAAATTATGGGTGGATCGATACTAAAATGAATATTATGGACTGCTCTTAATACTTTCATTCCGTCAAGATGATTAAATTGCAGTGATATTTTATCCCAAGATCTTTGGTGGGGAGGCTAGTAATTTTTTTCAAACTACTTTGTGAGAACATAATATAACAGTAAGTTTTTTGCTGTCAATAATGTTTGATCTTGCAATTTTTGGTGAGACTCTTCGTCTTTTGCAAAGAAGTTCAGAAACTTTTTGGGGTATTTTGAAGTTTTTAATTACTATCATGTGATTAGAGTCTTATGTTGGTAACTGGTTTGGATCCCTCTATCATTACTTTTGTTTGTTGCACAAGGGTTGCTATTAATCTTTATATTAGGGAGTAGGGACGTCTGACGAGATGCATTATGGCACTATTCTTCAACTAAACCTCCTTCATGTAACAATTTTTTTTACCCATTGGTGAGAGAGAAAATGCAAGAGCATATAATTGAGGAAACCGGCTTTTTGAAACAGCCGAATTGTTGTTTGATAGGTCTTTTGGTTGGTATAGAGTTCTCTTTAAAAGTTTTCTGAATGTGATTATAAGGTTTCAATCTAATGTTGGATACCTGAAGACTGAGTGAGAGGACCCTAGGAAGTGCTGTAATCATTCCTCCCGTATAACCATGTCTGTTGAACATTCAAATTAAAAGACGTACACTTTTTTTGGATTACAGTTTTATCCTTTTTTGCAATTGCTGATAGAATATTGGGGAGTGAATGTATTATATAAGTTGCCTAACAGTAGTTTGCAAATTCAGCATGGTGCTTGAATGAGATTTTGCAAGTTATGGGTCTGGCTTGTATAGGTAATCTATGCAAAAAATGTATAGGATTTCTGTGTCCGAGTTCTGTTAATTACTTACAATTAGAATAGAGTTTCTTCAGTAAAACCTAGAGGAACAACTGTTTTTAGTTTTCAATGATTTAGAAGCTTCTCCGTGTTCTTTTTTACTCACCAGTTTGAATGAATTGATACTTCGAATTATTACTGTCTAGTATATCAATAATGTGGTTTCACTCGCAAAGATTGGTGAAAGTAATGGTCATCTAGATGCTAGCTGCATCATGCGCATCTCTAGTCTCATTCCTAGTGCCAGGAAGCTCTAACTACTTGAGACTTTTCTTCCTTGTGAAACAGCAAATGACGATGATCAAAGCTCAGGCGGGCGTGAAGAACAACATAAGGAAGTTGAACAAGAATATCATCAAGTACGGGTCAAACCATATTGTTCACGTGGTTCTTTTTGCACTATTGCTGTTCTTTGTGGTCTACATGTTGTCCAAGATCTTCAAAAGATGAATTCTGCTGAATCTTCAGTCGGCTTTCCCATAGACCATAAGGGTTCATGATTGTAGACTAACGAGAGTGCAGGTTCCATTGTAAATTTTATCTCATGATCTTCAGTAATAATGAAGCATTACTTCGTTTTCAGGACTAAATTTGTACGTAAGTTATATATTCGAAATTGGGTTCAAACGCAAATATTTTGTTCAATTTAATAGTTCAACTCTAATTCGAATTAAATTATTGTTCAATTTATTTGCTCAAATTTAAATCAATCTAGATATGCGGGCTCATTTGGTATAAAGAGTATCTGCTTATACACTCAGCTTATAAGTTAAAGTAGCTTATAAGCTTAATTCTACCAGTCAACAATCATATTAAATCACATATCAAAAAATCTCTCAATTTTCTCTATTGCTCCTGTCCTTTCACACGTTTACACTTTTATCTCTCAAAATATATATTAAATTTTGAAAAAAATAGATATTCGAACTCAACTCATAAATCTCTTTCCAACCAGATCCACATTCGATAGCTTTCATTTAATTATTAAATTAATTTATATACCCTTAATTTCAAATTGACAGCTTATACGCTATTAAAACTTACGCTCACTCCGTTTGGATCAGAGTATTTTCATAGAGTATAAGCTCTCGTAAAGCTCTCTATTATTTGTCAGCTTATACACTACATAGCTTATCTACTAGCTTATACGCTGTCAAACATATTCTCAACAAAACATACACATGATCAATTAAATGCGTTTAAAAATTTCAATCAATCCAAATAAAGACATACAAATATCTCGTAATCACTATGTTATCAAACCCGAACATGAATTTTTGCCACCCCTAGGATGTTGCTGGTGATTTGTTCCAACTTGTACTCATTATTACCAAATCATGGACAACCCCTGTTTCTTTAGAGGAAAAAAGAACCGTACTCGAAGCGAATTGTACAAGTAGCAGCAAATTTAAGAAAGACACCCTCGTATTCACAGCTTATGTACATAATTTTCTCAGTTAATCCAGTGAGTACCATTATTGGGTTAACGCCATAAACATGAACGAGGAAGGAATTACAGTCAAATCCATCGTCAAGAAATGAAACCATACTTACAAGACACAGTTATCAAGGTTTGGAAAGGTTTGGAATGGTCTTGCCGCACAGAAATTAGCAACGGTGCAGGCTAATCTTCAGTCTTCAATTAAAAAACACTGGACACAATGACGTTAGAGGTGTCAAGTCTGTCAGCAGGATCAAAATGCTCTACAGAGATTGCTCGCCGTCAAGTTAGATGAATACTGCTGCTCGATTGGGCCGACACACAACCTACTCCTCTTTGGCTCAGAAATTCTCACATTAGAAATTGCAACCGCAAGAACATCGACGAAACCACCCTCATCCTTCTCTACTGACTCGCAGCTAGAATTTTCTGATACTGAATGCAAAATCAAACCCTCGCCAATGGAACCGCAATTTATCTTGTTACTGGCGCACTTCGGGTCACGTGCACCGGCTGGTTGGCAAGAAGGTTCCCCAGCTTGATTCTTCAATTTTGACCTGATAGATAGTGTCTTCAAAGTGCGCTCTGTGTAGAACAAAACCCAAGGATGCCCTGAAAAAACCAATTCCATCGTCAATTGAAAGAAAAATGCAGTAATTGCCACGAAGCACAAAATCCAGATTCTAATTAGTCCTAGGAAGTGGTTCAGGGCTGAAAAACAAAAACAGTAAAGGCAACGATATGCAAAAGAGCAAGATGAATTCAGTTATTGACAAAAAAAGTTAGCGGGGTGTATATGAACCCAAAGAGAATAAGAGGTGGAAAAATGACTAATGTGCATATATCAGTAAAAAAAGAAGTGAAAGTACTACAAATCAAAGAAAAAGTTACATAAATACCAAAAGAAAAGGCACAGAAACTTACTCAACACTTCATCAGCCGTTATCCTTGCACTCACATCCCTTGTAAGCATCCTTGCTATCAAATCACGTACAGGTTTAGATATTAACTCCCATGCACCTGAGTTAAAATCAAGCTTTGCATTTTTTATTGCCTCAAAAACTGCCTGTAAGGAGTCTCCCTGAAATGGAAGAGATCCAACTAAAAGCAGATGCAAGAGTACTCCAGCACTCCATATGTCAACCTTCTCCGAATAATCCCCCAACAGAACTTCTGGGGCAACATAAGCTGGACTTCCAGCTAAACCAGACAACGTTTGACCTGAAGTGGATGAGAAAAAGAACTCAAAATATTATCAAGTTGACTTAATAAGAAAGACTTAACACTCGAGAAAACACTTAATCAATGGTAATCATCAAACCAAAAAATAGAATTTCAAAGTCAGCAATATTTCTAGTCATCAAAATTGGCAGGTTCGTACCACAAAATCTCACAGAAAATAATAAAGTTCAATTAGATTTGATAATGATTTATTTATATTCATAACCAATTTCCTGTTCCTTTGATCACATGCTAACCATTTGAAATAGCAACACATAAACTTGCCTAAAAGATGGTTGAACAATAAGTAACTCCAAGGTCCTTACATATTCCTTTCTCTAGAAGAAAAACTACAGAGCATCAAAACGTGACAAACTTCATCACACAAACTCCCAGAAAGTTTCTTATTCAAACGTCAAGAAGGTAAAGGACTAAAGCCCTTTAGTTTTACTCCTGTTTCAGGCATCTCAATTAAGGAACTATCTTCTTCATTTTGTTTACTTGTCCCATAACAAGCCACTACACTTGTGCACTGAAATTTGCAGCAGACATAATGGAAGTTCATTTTATTTTATTTTTTAGTGCAACAACAGCAATCATAAATTTTGTCTTTACCAGTCAACGCATGGGATAAATCCCACTTGGGTGATTGTTCATAACTACGAATTGAAAGAAAATACTGAAGGAAGGAGCAGAAAAGCATAGATAACCATAGAAAGTGGATGTTGTACCATTTGAAATTCTCATTGCCAGGCCAAAATCTGCAAGTTTAATCTTCCCCGTTGTTGTGAGTAATATGTTCTCTGGCTTTATATCTCTGTGTACAACACCCATGTCATGACAATACTTAACAACAGACATCACATCCTTGAATATATTAGCGGCACGCTGCTCTGAATACCGTCCCTCCTTCACAATCTGATCAATCAGACGTCCTCCAGAGCACAACTCCATCACAAGATGAAAACACTCTGTCTCCTCATACACAGAATGCAACGTAACAACTCCCGGATGCCCTGACAAGTGCTGCATTATCTCCACCTCCCTATGAACAGTCTCCTCACCTTTTTGCAAAGTCTTACATGCAAATTCTGCCCCACATACCTTTGATCTGCACAACCAAACAGACCCAAATTTTCCATGCCCAATTGTGGCACCAGAAATATAGTCATCTCCAATCTTGTTTTTTCGACCCGTCTGGGTAGCAACATCAATGCACCCTATCTTCCTCTTAAGACCCCTTCCTGGTGGCACCAATAATGAGGCACCGCAAGGTGGAGCAGTAGCAATGCCTGCAAGCCTACTTTTGCAAGAATTAACAGGTTCGGTGTCTACATCTTCTTTGCACCTCTTCTTTAACCTGCCATAATCTCCTAGCGAATGATGAGACCTAAAATTTGATGATCGTGCATCGCGTGCTGGCACTACTTCTTCCAGCATATTTGGGCAATGATCACCTTCACTTCCTTTCCTTTTCTTCCTCATAAGCCCAGATCAACAAACACTTGGTACTGAATATTGCCAATGCCAGAACAGATTGGAGTTACACGTTTGAAGAGTCATACACTTCTCGGTTTTCGAATCTGCAACCAAAGGCAAAAAATCCCATCGACAAAATTATTCAAGAGCACCCACATTTACATACACTTGATTGACATGTAAACACAGATTATAATAACCCACAAACCCTATTAATGGAATAAATCAGGATCCCGGTGTCTATAAAGGCTTTAATATTATAATTAGGTAAAAAAGGCTTTAAAATTGTGCAAATATTTTTTGCCGTTTGTTCTAAATTCAGTATTGCAAATACCAAATTGTCAACAAAATCAGAGTACGTCTGTCAGAAATTCTTATTTACTTAAAAACAAATCCGAGTAAACAAAGAAGATCAGAATATTAGGGCAAAGAACGAACCTTTGAAGTAAGACAATGCTCATCGAGTTTCAGAGATCAGTGAGATCAACGTCAATGTCAAGAAGGGGTTTCAAAATCGAAAGTATTGGTACTGTGCGGAACATCCGACGATTAGATAGTCAAAATCAGAGAGCGACAGCAGCCAATCCCGTACGATATTGGGGAATAATCGAGTCGGAAACCCTAGAATCTCCGATTTCAGATTCGCCCAAAATATTATTGAATAGTAATTGTATGCATAGTGGGATGATGATGATTGGGGTTTTACTGTCCGAGTGTTTCTTTCACGCAACCGACGTGTCCGTGCCAATATATATTGCTGCACACCCGCCAGCGCCACCCGGGCTTCCAAATACGGGCCTTTTTCGGATACCTAAAAGAGATGGAAAAATAACGATTCCTGATCCTGGTCGGATAATATGTTTACATTTTTTCTTTACCTTTATTTGAATTGAATTTTGAATGTATTTAATTAATTAAATTAGGACTTTTAAAAAAATTCAACTAAATCTGATCATCATTCAATTCAAGTTAGAATTCGAATAATTAAATTAGACCACGTAGGATGATTTTGACGTGCCACGCAAGATTCGACCATTGACTTTTCAAGATAGATGACAAAAGTGAAACCATTAAAAAGGTGAAGGACGAAAATGAGCAAAAAATAGTTCAAGGACGAAAATAAAATCAGTTGTAATACAGGGATGAAAAATATACTTTAATCGATTGTAATCTGATTGAACCCAAATATTGAATAATATTTTAAGGCCAAGTCCAGTGTTATGGCATTATCAAGCACTCCAAATTCTGTAATTGGGTCCCATCTTTATTACACATAAGTGGGTTCCACTTACTTATCTACATCAGCAAAACACATTTTTCAATATAATCTTATCAACAAAACACATATTTCAATACAATTTTTTTCACTTTCCATATACAACACTCCAAATATCAAGTTTCAACAACATCTCTCTCATACTTTTATACCATTTTTCACTTTTTTCTATTTTTCTACACATCTTTCAATACAATTTTTAAAATTACTTTCTCTGCATACTCTAAAAGTTCGAGCACTCCAAATACTTCTCCAATTGCACTTAACCTAATCCGAGTTAAACAGACTTGACTATAAGGCATATAATGTGCGTGCGTGTGCATTGAACACTCGTGGAGTCCCGGGATCTGATCCGGCGATTTACTACGGCAGATTATGTCTGGAGATGTGATCTAGAGCACGTGGCACACCCCGAATGGACAAAGAGTTGACCTGTGACATGACACTTGGTCGGGCGTAGCAATTACGCTGTCTGAGTCTCGGCTGTGAGTGCTACACGTGCGGACTTCAAACTTTCCAAATTAGAAGCTTCTACGACTTTCTGTTCCTTGTTACCGTTAGGGTTTGGGTTGATAAACCCGAACTCGGAAGTGAAATTCTGATCGCGTTTGATAAACAAAAGCAAGTAGTGATTTCGATGGCACAATCCATGGGAGCCCTCAACCCTCCTAAAACCTGCTTCACTAAAACCTCTACCACCATCAAGCATCATCTCGTTTTCCCTTCCATTTCTTCGTTTGAACTGAAATCGAAATCGAGGCAATCAAATAGATACCCGAGAATTTCAGCATCACTGATGTCCGGTCAAAATCAACAACAAAAATCTCCGCTTGATGATTTGAGTAACAGTAGCCGCAAAGACGAGGTCCTTGTTGATGTTAATCGTTGTTTGTCTAATTGTCTGACTGAAACCAGTCTTCACTTGACAGTTCCGGGTCTCAAGTCCAAAACCAGAGGCAAGGTATCCATTCTACGTGCTTTAGATCCTTAATTTGGTAGAAAGTTGTATGTTACCCAAACAGAGAGCTTCTTATTTGGGTGTTCAATTGGACTCATTTGATTGCAGGTAAGAGATATATATGATGCTGGGGATTATCTTGTTCTTGTCACGACTGATAGGATGAGTGCATTTGATAGAATTCTTGCATCTATTCCCTTCAAAGGCCAGGTAAGTTTTCAGAGCATTGTAGGAATTAAGCAAGATGTTCAGCATATCGAAATTTATGACTCAATTTGTGATTGGGGAGTTTGAAAAGCATATAGCTTATTTGTTTGGCTCCTTTAATCTCAGGTTCTTAATGAGACAAGTTTGTGGTGGTTCAATCGCACTCAGCACATTACGCCGAATGCTATTGTAGCATCCCCAGATAAAAATGTTTCACTTGCAAAGAAGTGTACAGTGTTTCCTGTTGAATTTGTGGGTGAGTATCTCAGGTTTAGATTTTTGGGTTTGCCAGCTGTATATGAGCTTTCTATGATTGGATGTGTATCAGTTATTAGTTTGGTCATTCGTGGTTCAATCTAATTTCAAAAGCTTAATCAAGAGAAGTTTTGAAATTTTGATGCCAAAGGTCCTATTTATTGATTCACACGTGGAAAATAATTCATAAATATCTAGCAATTGAAGGAAACAATAAAATGCTGGATGATTTGGATTTCTGTATGACTTGTGAAGATATAAAGTGCGTTGTCTTACAGAAATTTGTGAAACAATCCATTTTATTGAAGTTTCTTTATTTAACTCTCGTCGCCAACCATGTCAAATAAAGTCATAAAGACGTCAATTGGTTAATGTTTACTGATTTTTTTTTCTTTAGTGAGAGGTTATGTGACTGGGAGCACTGATACATCACTGTGGACAGTCTACAAAAAGGGTATCCGAAACTACTGTGGCAATGCTCTTCCTGATGGTATAATTTCCTTGTGATGAATTGCTTTCCTTTTCTATTCAAAATTACATGCTTTCTAATTGTCCGTTAGTATATTATAGGCTTGGTAAAAAACCAACAGCTTCCCTCAAACATACTCACTCCCACAACCAAGGCCGTGGATCATGATGTTCCAGTAACTCCAGATGAGGTGTATACTTCAAACTTAATGTTCAAATTCTGCGCAGTGATTTTACTAGAACTTATTTGCAGATTATTGTGGTTCAGCTGGGTTTCCATACATGATATATATTCTCCATGAATGAGAACAGACCTATAGGTGGTGAATTTTTGGAAGTGGGCTAATTCATACACCTTGCATATTTCTAGTGTGATCTTTTGGATGCTAGGTAAGTAAGCTCTTATATTGTAATTTCTTTGCAGATAGTTGAGCATGGACTGATGACTCAAGCTGATTATGATGAAGCGAGTAGTAAGGCATTGAGCTTGTTTGAGTATGGACAGGTGACTTTGTTTCCATACTTTTAAAGATCCTTGCTATTCTGCCAAAAGGAATTTGCTCCAGCTCAATCTTCCTCTCTCTCTTGCTGCTGTGTTGATTGTCTAACTTGTCAGGGGCATAGAGGAAATCTACCATTTCATACTAATGAATTTTAAGAAACTAGAATAACTTTCTGTATTGAGCTAAAGTGTCATCTCTCTATTCCTGTTATACAACAGAAGAAACTCTCTTGTTGTTGTCTGACCTGCTGGTAGGCATAAGTTTTGTCAAGAAGTATATTGCATGCCAGTTTTTGACATGGAAGTGCAGTCTTAAGTTATGCTGAGAATTCCTAGTTTGGCTGAAATTTGGCATGTATATCAATTTACTGTAGGGTACCAGCTTTGTAGTTGTTTAACTACTAGTAATAATGTTCTTTTTATGGTGAGTTAACCGATAGCAACCTTTTGCAAAGGAATGGCAGATTAGATGATGTGGTCATGTGGACTAAAAGCTAAACTTTTGGATGGTAAATTATATGGATAGATTTCCTTCGGAATTGTATCCATAGAAGGGTTCTTGTCACTTTCGCATTTCTGTCTTGATAAACTTCATGATCACAGCGAATCAGCCTGATCATTTTCTTTCTTAAATTTCAGCGCGTGGCTTCAGATCAGGGCCTGATATTGGTTGACACAAAATATGAATTCGGAAAGGGTAGTGATGGATCTGTTCTATTGATAGATGAGGTTAGATATTATTAATCTATGCTATGCTGGTTTCACTCTCTCATTCTTATATGCCCGATTTCTCAAACACACATCATATGCATCTGTACAAATTAATGCAATGCTATGAGTACTGATGTGTTTCTTTTACATTCTAGGTACACACTCCTGACTCAAGCCGATATTGGATTGCCCACTCTTATGAAGAACGTTTACGTAATGGTCTTGAACCTGAAAATGTTGATAAGGTTTGTTATTTTGTTAATGATTGATGTGCTCGTGATCTGTTAAATATTCAACAACCTCTAGTCTCTTACACATTTATTTTCTTCTGCAAATTTTTGTAATATTCATTGCACTATTTTTGTAATGCAGAACGACTGATGACATGTTTTTAATTTTTTTTGGCAATTGTAGGAGTTCTTGAGGTTGTGGTTCAAGGATAACTGCAATCCATACGAGGATGAGGTAGGTCACTTCATGAACGTCAATTTTATTTGCTTGAGTAATGTCTTTGAAGCCATGTGTTTAATGTCTTGTGGATGTTCAAAATATATAGGTACTGCCTGAGGCTCCTGAAGAACTTGTTTCAGAGCTAGCTTGGCGGTAAGTCTCACACTTCATTATGGTTTTAAAGTAAGTCTTGCATCTCTTACTATGCGAATAAAGAATGAGAACTAATTGCATTTTGGCTGATTTAGCATTTGTATTTCAGTACTATCACCACTTGTTCAGTTCTTCCCTTTCACTCTTTCTGGATGGAAAGCAGGATAAATTATTTATTATTTTGCAGAATCACTTGATTTACTTGATGGATTTATACTTTTGGCAATCTTAAAGAGGGTTTTTATCTTTTTATTTCTTTTAATTGCATTTGATTTTGATGGAGATCGCTTCTGCTCTGTTGCATTGGCTTTGAGATTCTTGGCAGTTAAATCTGCTGTGCACATTCATCTATTCCGGACATCGATTTATCATTTTACGATAGATCTTGTTGCTAGCCTTTCGTTTTCAGCTGTCCATACTTCACATGAATTCCTCAGCATGTTAACATGGTTATGGCGCAAAAAGAGTCCCTTTACAACTACATTGAGGAATTTGACCCATTTATTTCATTCCCCTGTGGATTTTCTGTTTAAATTTGTGTTGATAAGTTACTTTCCATAATTTTGTTGTGCTTTGTTCCTGATTATGCCTGTTTAAATTTTATCCTCGGAATCTTTTTGATTACTTTGAACCTTTTCTGTGAAAAGTTATGTGCTTGTTTTATTTACAGTCATCCGCTGACTCCCCCGCTCCCTCCCAATGGCAGGTACATATTTCTGTACGAGAGAATAACAAATTCAAAGTTTGAGTTGCCGCACGTGGAGGTAATTCTAGTGCAACGGAGCCCATCTCTTAATAGCATTAATGTTGCGTTTGGATTTCTGAATTTGCGGGGGAGTGATTTAGATTTATGTTTCTAGTTTGAATGACTGAAATAACATATTTATGCGTATAGAGTAAATCTTCGTTGATTAGATTCATGAGTAGGTGGAAATCACTGCTCCAAGCCATTACAAGAGAGTACTGGCTGAGATCTAAAATAAGACTTTAAATGCTTTATATGTACTCAATGTGAAACAGCTGCTGGTTCTTACTGCAGGAACCAATACATGATCGGATTTCGCAGAATGTTGCACTGGCATTGTCATCTCTCAAGTAACGGCTTGACGCTTCTCTCTGATGGAACTAGCACCGGAAGTCAGCATGGATGTCTTTTGTTTTGTTTGGACAAAATGGTGCAAATTTTGGTTCTTGTCATGCATTGCGAGTGGTTAGACGTCCTGCGATAATTTTGATCAACAATTTGGTTGATATCAAAGCCAGCTTAATAAAACAAGTTTTGGAATCAAATTCACTGTTCTAGCAAAGCATGTTTAGTTCATTTCCTAAGGCCCAGCCTTCACACCTGCAGCTTGGTGCGACGGTTTTCATGGTTTCCGGTCTACATAAAAAATAACAGTCGATGCTCATATTTGTTTTCCACCATTTACATAACAGCTTAGAGAATATCGAACGAGATGGTATTAGTGTTGTTGCACTACTCTTTATATGGCCCACATGATCCCTATGAAAGCGCAAAGGCACAGTTCTGAGCCAAAAGCTACTCACGAGAAGGTAAAGAATCGATATCCTTCATGCCGTAGGTTAGAGATCTGTATTCAATCGACTGGAGCTCCTACAAGCGAACTACTAGGAATTTACAAGATTGCAGCTTATAGAACTATTAGCTGGAAAAACTATAACAACAACGAATTACTTGCAGCTTATATATGCTGGAAGGTGGGTTTTCGTCACCGTTTACTGATAGAACTCTGTCTTTCAGTGCGTACCAGCGATAATGAGTGCTTTCGTCAAGAAAGGGAGGGGGAAGGAAAAGGGAAGAGTCTAGAGAGCAGCTTTGAAGGGAAGCAATTCTTTGACGGTGAAACAATTGGTTTTGTAGACAATTACATAAGGTTGGATTGGAACTGAGATTACCATAACTCAAGAAATTGCAGGTGTGAATTTGATAGATGGGGGAGACCATGCCCCTGCTTGCTGCTTGGTTCAAAAATGTTCTTGAAGTTCCTACCATCAAGTCATCCATACTGCCTTTGGATAAATTGCTTGAGCATGTCAAAGGCTTTCACAAGATACTTACAGCTAGATCCACCTGAAGCCTTTATCACTAGTTGTGACTGCACTGCCTATGTTAGGGCCCCTGCATATTGCTTATGAATTAGCACCTGGGGATTATGAAGTCAAGAATAGACCGTCTAAATACTTATATAGGACTTTGCAATAAATTTGTATTTCTTGTAATTGGCATAGCATATGAATGTAAAAAAAAAAATAGTACCTTGAATTATCATTACCGATCACCGAATCAATCAACTTATCATGGTCACGATCAAGGAAGAGGCAAGGGATTCATTGACCAACATCTGCGTAGTGAGAGCGATTTCCTGTTTCCATGTACAACAAGTAACACAACCAATATTGATTCTTCAGTCTTTTACTTTTGAAGCTGTTAAGGCATAAAATACCAAAATCTCCCAATCATGCTCAGCTTTTGAAGCAGCTGTAAAGGTTTCTTGAAGGTTTTCATCCACATCTTCAATCCCAAAAGAAATATTGGATGGGGTAAACTCTGCTCTGCACTGGTAGTTTATGCAACAGAGAATTGATAAAAACAGATTTTGTTACTTCTTTAACTGAGTTAAATAAGGGAAGCAGTCTCCTCATCCCTCTCAATTCCATCCTTCTCCATCATTTCTAGGATATCAAAAGCTGGTCTCCGAGCACTGAGGTGCATCCTCAACAACGATTTATACAATGGCAAGCTTGCGAGCCCAAAACCATGAAGAAGTCTAATATATGAAATCGCTTCCACAAGATTTCCATGCTTCTCAAAGTAGTCTTCTATAGCCAATAAAACATCAGGTGCAGGCCTAATATCAGGTGCGGGCCTCCAATTACCCTGTTTCAACAAAGCAAATCCTTTTTGCATGGCATCAATGGCTTTGTCCATCTCATGGTTTCTTACCCATCCTTCCATGAGAATTTCCCATGTCTTATAATTTGGACAACCACCTTTCTCCAATGTCCGTGCATGTAAAGACTGAGCTTTGTCCATGAATCCATTCCTCGCATATGCACCAAGAAGGACATTGGAGACTCTAATATCATACTTGAGAAACAGACGAGTAGACTCCCACTCCATGAAAACCCTCTCGGCCTGTCCAAGGTCACCTAGCTTAACGAAACATAATAATATACACATGTAACTGGCACATGTTATTCTCCCAGGTACCACTTTGCTGACTTCCCAAAGCCGAAGAACTTCGTCCTTATTCTTCAAGGAGACGTATATGGTCATGAGAAAGAGATAACCACGACAACTGACAGGAGATAGCTTCTTCTCCGCATTTTTAAGGGCCAAAGTAGCTCTCTCAACAAGACCTGCTTTTGCGTAGATATTGGCCAAATGAGCTAAAGTAGTCCAACTCACTGCCACAGTTTTATCATTTACCATTTCTTTGAAAACCATATCTGCTGAGGCAACACCAGATAGCTTCCCACATGAATCCAACCAAAGGTTGTAGGAAAGAACATTTAGGGATACTTTATTTTGCTTCATTTCTTGGATCACAGAGTGTACTTTCTCATACTGAGATGTGGCGACATAGAGCTTCATCATCTCATTATACGCATGAGGTTGCAGAATTAACCCCAAGCTGCATAACTTCATCATGAAAGCCTCTGCTTTCTCGACTGCCCTTTCCTTCACATACGCATGAAGAAGAGGGAGACATACAGCTTTTTGTGAAGAGGTGTTGCTTAACTGAGCAAAATACTCCTCAGCTTCCTTCAAACCATGAATTTTAAGGGTTAATTCCATCTTATTGAAATGCTCAATCGGTGATAGATTGAGATCGCTGCGCCTATCCCTCCATGTCAATATCTATAGAATATCAAGAAAGAAAAAAAAGGAACATCATCTCCAAACCCTAAATTAACATCACAGACTATGCCATACTGATGAATTTTCTTACCACCACTATTTTGATAAGAATAGCGTTTAAGAGCTGCTGAATGAACAATATACAAAGAGAATCCGAACCTCGAGCACTTGCTTATAGCGCCTAGACTTCTCTAGCTGCTTTGAGATGTTGCGGAGGTGAGAGACTGTAAGTTTGTGGCCCTCATTGACCCAATTCTGAAGCAAGAAGGTAACGGTATGCGTTGGAAGTTCGGGTTTCAATATCTGACTCTTGAGGCTACGCTCCCCAATAGTAGATTTCGACTCAATCGCCGAAGCGTGCGACGATATAGGCCTCCGGTGATCGAATCGGAGCTTGTTTCTGCATTTGAATCCAAACAGAGAGTAAAAGTGAAACTATAAATCTCATAAACAGAGAGAAAAAAATTTGAAATGAAGGTTGTCCTACCGTATCAAATTGGCGAACTGCGCGCGGATCGCCATTGAAGCTCTTCAGTTCTCTAGGGACTGGTTCTTTTTATCTTTCTATGCGGTGGGTATAGAAGATTTTGTTTGACTTTGACAGACTATTTTGTGGACCCCGCAATATAGACGGCACAGATCCTCTTGGTTTCTCACCTGATGGAACCAACGTCGTTCGATTCCCTAACACACAAAACATCGTAGTGCCGTTTAGCAAACCCATAAGGCAGGTAGGTTATGATCGGTTTTGGGATATATCCTGTTTTAGAGTATTTCAAAAATACCTTAATTCCTCTTAAATTAATATTACACTATTTTTTAAGATTTTAAAATATTCTCAAAATCAACGTTTATAAAATATAAACAAATAAATATTTTTAAAACTACTTGATGACGTCAAAAAAGGAGACTGCTCTGGATGACGTATCAGGTTGTTGGATTAATTGGTTGGATGTGAATGAACTGTCTGCCCAATAAACAAACGTGAGCTTGAAAACCCAATAGAGGTTGTCCTCTAACGTAGATGCTTTGACGCTTAAATCAGTTCGTATTTAAAAGTAAGGGAAGCTAAGTTCAGTTGTCCGGAGCTCTCTGTAAACTTAAGTGTGAAAATTGTGCTTAAAGACTTTCATACCTGACTTTGAGAGTCTTATATAAAAGTAGGGGAGTCTGAACTTTAATAAGATCAGGACTCTTCCTTCTCGCCATTTGTACCGTTAATCTTTGGAGTACTGGAGTTTGAGCCATAGTATAGGACTCTTCCCTCAGTAGGAATCGGAATTCACTTTCAGGTTAATCTCCTAATTATAATAGAAAATCATGCAGTATTGAGTAGCTCCTCGGTAGGCCAAAGAGATATACATAGCCTAAGATGGTTCCTCGGTAAGACAAGGTGACCTCTTGGACATAAGACTTCTTCCATAGACCGGTCCAATATATTTATTGAGGTGACATGTGTCCTAACCTTATTAGTGGGGTCATTTTAATAATATCACTACTCATTTTCAGTCATTTGAAAAATTCTTTATTTTCGATCTCGCAAGCAAAGCCTAAACCTTCTCAATTATATTGAGAAGAGTCAACTGGGTAGGCCTCGTGAGGGATGACTCGATTGATGAATCTTTCTGTTCGAGTATTTGTTTTTCTTGCTAATATGTAGTTTTACTCTTCCTTGTGAAACTTCCGTCATCGATTTCTAACTCCATTTTTGTCTCTAATTGTTTAGATCAGTGTTCATTTGAATACTTTATTAGTTTTTCTAACTGTGACTGTGCTTGTATTCATTTTGGCAGGATCTTCTTGCTCTCCGGCATGAGACTATGATGAAATTCTTGGGCTGTGGTTGAAAGATCGAAAATGATTGGAAGTGAGATGTTTTTAAATGATTACAAATTAGTTATTTTAAAAAATTTTGTTTACATTTTAGGGACACTGGTTTTGGGATTTAAAAACTCTCCAGAAATCTGTGTAGTGTTAATTTGACCAATTCTTAAAACACCCCCAAATCAAGATGTTTTGAGATTTTTTGAAATTCATGTTTTATTTACTCCCATCATAATAATTTAATATTTGATTTTTAAAATTTTCAAAATCCTGATAAGTCAATACTCCAATCTTCTCCAACAATCAAGCCTATGCCAGATAAGTCAACTACGATGTCATCTCCTACAATCAAGCACAACTGATTCTGCAGTAATCCTACAATCAAGCTTAACTCAACCTATGGCTGACTTTCCTCCATCGTATCACAAGATTAATGCTATATTTATTATGTAATCAATATTGTCCATAATTAGTGTTATTCTTCACTGTATAAATAGATGACTTATAGTCTCACAGATAAATAGATTGCAACATCTCTTTTATTGTATCGGAGCCCCAACCATTCATTATTTATTCCTCTACCCAGAATTTCTCGATATCATCATGGCAGCAACAATTGATGTCACGTTAACACCAGTTAACAATGATAACTCCTCTTCCTCATCTTCCTTTTCTTCTACTATGGCTCCAGTAATTTCTCTCAACACTGCCACTCTCATCCATCAAAAACTTAAAGGACCCAACTATTCAATGTGGAGTTCCCAGATGAAAAATTTATTTTTGGGCTATGATCTCATGAGGTACATCGATGGCACTTATCTGTGTCCATCTCAAAGTGATCATTCTTATGGCGTCTGGATACGTCATGATCGTCTTCTTCTTCTTGCTATCCAAACTGCAGTCCAAGGAGCTCCTGGATCATTGGTGTCACGCTACCAAACAGCCAAAGAAGCCTGGGGCATTCTACAAACTGCCTACGCTCAAAAATCAAACACTCGCATGGTAAGCCTTATTGACTCACTCACTAAGGTAAATCAAGAATGCAAAAATATCTCTGATTATATGCAATCGGTTAAAATAATCATTGATGATCTTGCTATGATTGGTCACAATCTGAGTACAGAGAAATTGTTGTCCACACTATCAATGGTCTCACAAGTGACTACAAAGAAATGAAGGCAGCCTTACGTGCGCGAGAGACACCAATCTCCTTTGAAGAACTCGTGGAAAAACTGCGTGATTATGAAACCAGCCTCAAGACTGTTGGTGTTGTGGAGGATCAGCCTATCACAGCTCAGTACACACAGAAACAGTATTATAGAAAAGGCAGAAATAATGGCTCCCGTGGTGCACAAAATCATCAAGGAGGAAATGGCTATCGTGGTAACAATAGCTATTCTCACAATCAGTTTCAACAACCTCCTTCTGGTTATCGAGGTAATACAAGCTACTCCAATCCAAGCTTCTCCTCCCAACCTTGGCGGCATTCCAACAATGGTGCATCTTCTCGTCCAATCTGCCAATTATGCGACAAACCGGGTCATGCTGCTAAGTTTTGTCGCTCTAGACCCGCACCATCCAATTGGCCACAAGCCAATTTCACTGCCCCTGAGAATTCAACTAACCAACCAGGCTGGCTTGTCGACTCCGGTGCTTCTCATCATATAACTTCTGATTTACAGAATCTCTCCATTCATTCGGACTATGGTGGTAATGAGGACATCACGGTTGGTGACGGTAATACAGTTCCCATTACTCATATTGGCTCAAGTGTTCTTCCATCCTATAATACTACATTTCAACTACATAATGTTTTGTGTGCTCCCAACATCAAGAAAAATCTCGTATCTGTCTCTCAATTTTGCTCTCAAAATCATACCTCCATTGAATTTTTTCCTAATTTTTTTCTTGTGAAGGATCTAACTACGGGGGCATCCTTGGTGCGCGGCCGGAGTAGGGGTCACCTATATGAATGGCCAGCGTCCGTGACTCAGTTTTCACTTTCCCCACAACACTCCATGGTTGCACAAAACTCCAGTGTGTCTTCTCCAACTCACCAACTCTGGCATGATCGCTTTGGTCATCCATCTAACCGCATTCTTCATCAAATTCTTACCACTGCTACTTTACCTTCGTCTCCAACTTCCACAACTCTTCAGTCTTGCAACTCATGCTTATGTAATAAAAGTCACAAACTACCATTTGGTGTGTCTTCCTTAAAATGCTCTCGGCCTTTGGAAATCATTTTTATGGATGTTTGGGGGCCTGCACCTCTACTTTCATTTGATCATTTTCGTTACTATGTTATCTTTGTTGACTATTATACAAAGTATTCATGGCTCTTTCCACTCAAACAAAAATCTGATGTCTCATTTATCTTTCCAAAATTCCAAAACCTTGTCGAACGATATTTCAGTTCCACAATTCAAACATTATATACTGACGGGAGTGGTGAAGCCACACGTCTTAGCCACATTCTTTCTCAAACAGGAATTCAACATCTCAAATCTCCCCCTCACACACCGGAACATGTCGGCACTGCCGAACGCAAACATCGTCATGTTGTTGAAACTGCAATTACTATGCTTCACCATGCAGCCTTACCCCTCAAATACTGGATTCTCGCCTTTCAAACTGCAGTTTACCTTATTAATCGGTTACCATCTCCAGCCAC
This sequence comes from Euonymus europaeus, assembly GCA_963580455.1. Classification (NCBI taxonomy): domain Eukaryota; kingdom Viridiplantae; phylum Streptophyta; class Magnoliopsida; order Celastrales; family Celastraceae; genus Euonymus; species Euonymus europaeus. Next base: position 19,892,550 of record OY756972.1, on the reverse strand, counting down.
CAATAACAAATCTCCATATTTTCTCCTCTTTCAACAGCAACCAAACTACATGTCCCTCAAAGTGTTTGGGTGTTTGTGCTATCCTTGGTTACGCCCATACACTACCAATAAACTTGAACCACGATCCAAACCTTGTGTCTTTGTCGGCTACTCCACTCAACACCATGCGTACCTTTGTCTTGATCCTACCAGCAATAAAATACATGTCTCACGTCATGTTGTATTTGTTGAACAAAAATTTCCTTTTACCACTAAACCTTTCTCCTTGTCTACTCCAGTGTGTGATTCTTGGATCAATCAATCATCCTCCACCACATCTTCAATAACCTCATGCCTGTCACCCCAAACAATTCATACGTGTGTACCCCCTCCTCCCAATATACCCGCTACACCACTAACTCCCACCTTATTAGTCCCCACATTTGATTCCTCACCCACCTCCTCCAATGAATCGCAGACATTGGCTTCTTCATTATTGAGCCCTCCAACTCCGCCGTCGTCTTGTGATACCCACGATTCGTCTCAAGTAAGTTCTCCTTTGCCCTCTGATATTCCCACATCTATCTCACCTCCTCCACCTGCTCACCCATACAACACCCGCCTCCGTAACCACATTGTCAAGCCTAAACAAGTTCTTGACCTCCACGTGACTGCTATCACGCCACCTATCATTGAGCCCACTACATACAAACAAGCCCAACAACATCAAACCTGGCGCAATGCCATGTCTGACGAATACAATGCTCTCCTAGCAAACGAAACATGGTCCTTAATTCCCAAAAATTCCACACAAAATGTTATTGGTTGTAAATGGGTCTATAGGATCAAGAGACATCCCGATGGCTCTATTGCCAGATACAAGGCACGCCTTGTGGCCAAAGGTTTTCACCAACGACCGGGCATAGATTTCTCAGACACCTACAGCCCTGTTGTTAAACCAACAACCATTCGTTTGATACTAAGTCTTGCTATAACTAATGGTTGGCCTCTTCGCCAACTTGATGTGAACAACGCTTTTTTGCAGGGGACTTTGACTGATGAAGTTTTCATGGATCAACCACCTGGATTCACAAATGCTGATCATCCCACATATATTTGCAAACTAAAAAAGGCTATCTATGGTCTTCGTCAAGCTCCTCGAGCATGGTATCAAGAACTTCGCAGCTATCTCACTTCTATCGGATTCCATGTGTCTCAATCCGACACCTCACTTTTCATAAAAAATGTCAACAACTCAGTGGATGACATAATTATTACCGGCTCTTCTACCTTGCAAGTGGCCGCCCTCATTTCTATGCTATCTCGCCGGTTCTCTCTTAAAGATCTTGGTCATCTCTCTTATTTTCTTGGCGTGGAAGCAATCTTTGTGCCTAATGGTTTATTTTTATCTCAGAAGAAGTACATCACTGATCTCTTAACTCGGCTCCACATGTCCACTGCAAAACCTGTCTCTACTCCTCTGGCTACCACCGAGTCTCTCAAATTGAGTGATGGATCCGCGCCAGCCGATGCCAAATTGTATCGCCAAACACTAGGCTCCCTCTAGTACTTGTCGTTGACTCGGCCGGATGTGTCCTTTGCTATCAACAAACTCTCATAATTCATGCATTGTCCAACTGTCATTCATTGGGCTGCCGTCAAAAGACTTCTTCGCTATCTAGCGGGTACAGTTGAGCATGGACTTCTGCTACGCAAGAACTTTTCTCCCAATCTCCATGCCTTTGCGGATGCCGATTGGGCTGGCGATCCAAATGACCGAACATCTACATCTGCCTATGTCATTTTCCTAGGCTCAAATCCTATCTCTTGGAGTTCCAGAAAACAAAAGACTGTTGCACGGTCTTCCACAGAAGCAGAATATCGGGCAATTGCATCCACTGCGGCAGAGGTCAATTGGATTATGAATCTACTTCAAGAACTACGGATTCCTCTCCAATCGACACCAGTTATTTACTGCGACAACATTAGTGCCACCTATGTCTGCACAAATCCGGTTTTCCATTCTCGCATGAAACATATTGCGACTGATTTTCATTTCGTTCGCAACCAAGTGGCAAACAAACGCTTAAGGATCTCGCATGTCCATACATCGGATCAACTTGCCGACTCCCTCACAAAGCCCTTGTCACGTGTTCAGTTCCTCCATCATCGTGCCAAGATTGGTGTCCGTAACGGACAGCCAATCTTGCGGGGGCATGATAAGTCAATACTCCAATCTTCTCCAACAATCAAGCCTATGCCAGATAAGTCAACTACGATGTCATCTCCTACAATCAAGCACAACTGATTCTGCAGTAATCCTACAATCAAGCTTAACTCAACCTATGGCTGACTTTCCTCCATCGTATCACAAGATTAATGCTATATTTATTATGTAATCAATATTGTCCATAATTAGTGTTATTCTTCACTGTATAAATAGATGACTTATAGTCTCACAGATAAATAGATCGCAACATCTCTTTTAAATCCATGCTTTAATACTTTCCCAGTATTAGACAGAATTATTTTAAAAACCGCTGTTAAAATTATTCAAAACCGCTACTCTCATAACCAGTTAGAACCGTAGCTTTAAAAATAACTCAAAATCGTGTATCCCATATTTACCAAGCAGAGAGGGCTCTTTTTTGAGAATGGCACCGGAGATGATATCAGAAAGGCCTTTTATGGGTTAGTACAATACTGGCATTTTGTATTACCTCCTTTCTTTCCAATTCCAAGTTCTGCCTATATGTGTGAATCTACATCACTAATTTTTTGCAGTAATTGTTCATAAAGTTACATAGTGCACAGCATACTTTTAATGTTTTGTTTGAGGTGATTATGTGTTGTCTCTACAAATCCATAATTCTGCTTTGATAATGCGAGAACTGAATTTAGTAAAGAGACCTTTAGGAACCTAATAAGTGATTGATGGAAACTGCATATCAGCATAGAACTTTTAACTGTTCACTCTGTTTGATCCTGGTAATTGAAGTTGCCAACATCTTGATATTAATTTAATAGGAGCTAATGAATGTGGGATTCATGATAGAAATGAATGGAAAAAAGAACACAGTGGTGGATTCGCGTTGATTTTCTCATAGACTCATCTACCCGAACCCCAAACTCATCTACCAAGAGAAGGATGCATTTGTATTTCCGTATGTTTCGACTTTCAACCTACAAGAATAAATACCACTGGATATTTAGTAGTACATGGTCTTTTATGTGCTTCATCTTCCATGCAAGTGAAAGCTGTCCTTGCATTCAAACAATTCCATCTATGGGAACTGAGGAATTAGCTGGTGGAGACATTTCTGTTTCTAGATTGGAATTCTTTTTCTTGCTCTGTTCAATCTCACCATAAAAATATGAAACAAATCCCCAAAGAGAGAGTGCAAGAGCAACTCCTTTTTCTGCTTGAAATTTCTCTTGGTAGAAAATGACTGCTAGGACCTCTGTCACTGGAAGTAGAACTGCAATTATAACACCAGACAACAAAGCTGAAGCACAAAAGATTACTCCTATAGCTCCCAAGAAGAAAAACTGCCAGAGGATTGCACTCCACACCAGCACCACATAATACTTTGCTTCTCCTAGTCCAAATTCTCTTGCTTCTCTTCTAATCGCCTAAGAGATGAATGAAATATATTTAAATGGGCTGAACTTCAAGGCAAAAGCACTAGTCTCTTGCAAACATCCAGAATCTTATCTAATGAATAAATTAAGTCTTGTTAAGCTAAATTTTCATAGGGAAAGAGACCAACCTGGAAATCCTTGTTAACCAGCATTCCCACAGTGCAGAAAATAGTAGCAAACAAGCACATCACTAGCTGGTACTCCATCACAAGGATGTAGTTTATTTCCTGCTTAGATTTCTTGTAGCTCAACTCCACCAAAGGCAACACAAACCCATATAGTAGAGCAGCTCCTAGTATCATCACAAATCCTAGTATATACTTTCCTTCTGATTCATGTTCAGGACGATCGTTACTTGTATGCATGGCTAGTACAGCTGCTCCAATCGTCAACAAAATGACTGCGTTTATCGAGTATGAGGTGAACTTCTGCTTCACTAAGAGATAAGCGAAACCAGCAGTGAAAGCCAAATGAGTTGCAATGATTAGAGAAAAAGTGGATACAGGAAGAAATTTTACGCCTATGGCGTAGAGATAGTCGTCCAAGCCTGTGAGCAGACCAATGACTGCAGCGGCAATGAACAGAGGAGGTTTCATGAAGAAAAGGTTGGTTTGTAAATTGGTTTTCCGGCGGTGCAGGTAGGTTATGGTTAGGGGGATGAGAATTATAGGCCAACCAGCAGTTTCAAGAAAGCTTGAGAGCCAGACACGCTTGCCGCCATGGATGAAGTATAGACGCATTATTAAAGGACCTCCACAGTCACCTAAACATAAAAGGATACAGTTTAGGACTAGCAAGGACTTTTTCATGGTCGTATTAGGACCGTCGGTGCTGGGTTCCTTGTTCTCCATCGCAGAAAACTATTCTGGAGATTGATCTGTGGCTCTGTTAGTGTTTTTGGTCTTTAATTAGCATGGTAAAGCCAAGGATCGTGTAATGATTGGACAAAATCACTGCTTGTAGTCATGATTGGGGTGGGTCTTCATTGAGACCACAGAGAGAAATTAACATCCACTCATCGCATATAATTTTGGTCTGGCGGCTCACATACTACTATACTAGTCAAAGATGTGCAGCTAGAAGTCAAGATGAGTGAGATCCCTTGACACTGATTATATGCTACTACCGGTGTCATGCAAGATCAAAGAACAGACAACGACAGAGGGAGAAAAGTGAGTGAGGATAAAATGGGTTTTTTTGGTAACTGAGAATAATAACCCAGTTCATCATGTCCTTCGCACAGTTGAGTATGAGTAAACTCGAACCGTGCACGCCCTTTAAAGAGCTAGGTAAACTTAAATTTGAACTATCAAGTCGGCTCATCACTGACAATAGATAAGATTGGGCTAAAATCCATGAGTGTAAGCCTTACAGGCGGCATATGCCAACGATGTGAGTACCATTAAGAAATATCTCAGAAGGTTTAACATCAAACGCCCACACATACGAAATGTCTAACAATGAGATAACCAATTGTACTGTAGGCGGATGGTTGGATTTCTTAATCATTAGTCATATATAAATGAGAGTTAGAAAATGTTGACAACAACAGAATTGCTTCCACACTGAATAAATTGCACTTGTTCTCTTTGTGCAAAGATTTTCTTGTGCCCAGTCAAGACAAGCAGTACCCACTGCTTATATTCTGATATTCATATTCTATGTAAACAAAATTCAAGGCCTTGTCTCTGATGTGCTTGATGTTCCAACGCAAGTGAAAGCTAATCCTTAATTACAATCACACATTTCCAACTGTGGGACTCGGAGATTTGATGGGCAGAGACATTTCTGTTTCTGGAACACTCTGAGTGGTTTTCTTGTCTTGTTTAATCTCACCATAGAAGTAGGAAACAAATCCCCAAAGAGAGAGTGCAAGGGCAACACCCTTTTCAGCTTGAAATTTCTCTTGGAAGAAGATGACTGCTAGGACCTCTGTCACTGGAAGCAGAACTGCTATTATAATACCAGACAACAAAGAAGATGCACAAAATATTACTCCAATAGCTCCTAAGAAGAAAAACTGCCATATTATTGCACTCCAAACCATTATCACATAGTACTTTGTCTCTCCTAGTCCGAATTCTCTTCCTTCTCTTGACATCGCCTGACAAAATGAGATTCAGATTAGGTTGTAGTTAATAAATAAACAAACCTTCTCTAACTCTAAAATAGCAACATATAAAATATTTTATTTTTTTAAATCGAGAAATCATCAGTTCAGCAAGTATTTGGATAGTTTGGCTGACTACAAACTTGAATTTATCTGCACACATAAATTTTTCATTTATAACATGATAATCCTGGATCGAGGCCGAGTGCATTAAAATCATCATGGTGGGCCAGAGCCCAAATAATCATCGCATTCATTACTTTCAGTCCCAGCACATGCTGCCGACTACTACCCAAATAATAATGTTGGGCATTGTCATTGCTTTTTTCTTTGGCCCCTCCAAGACTTTTAAAGCATAGGAAGTAGGAACACAAGTCTTTACAGGTTTGATTTGTTAAGAGTATATGAGAAAGTTGGAGAGATACTTGCATTTTTTTATATGAAAATATAGTAATTAGGGGAAAAAATAAACTTGTCTAGTCAAATAAAGAAATATGACAAAAGGTATGAGCATAAATTATCAAAGTTCCACTAATAGAAAAAAAAATTTATTAACGTTTGGAGCTCAATGATTGTAACCCCCACCACCCAATTCCAATGGGCAAAAAGAAAATATAAGCCAGTCTTTACTTTTCTTCTTAACTTGTCATCCCCAAACATTTTATTTTATCTAGAGGGACATAATAACTAATCGATATCCACATCATATAAATTTATCTTTTAAATATTAGTATAGTCATACATAATCATTCAATTACCGGGTTTGTTGACTCATCCAAGTGAGGATAAGCTAACCTAATTGATAAAACTTTTCTTTTCTTGCACAGTTGCACGATTTCAACTCAAAGTTTGTCCTTAAGATTGTCAAGATTCGTAGTTTAAATCATCAAGATTCATCACCCTAAATACTAAAGTGGACATCATCTACTGATACCGATCGATTCCTCGCGCGGCTTCATGTCATGAACTAATTGAATATGAATCTGCTATACCCATGCAGAGCCCAGCTCATGTTCATAATCATGCTGTTACGGGGATTTGATGATGAAGACTATGATTTCAGGCCCACGCGAAAGATGAAGGGTAAGCTAAGCTAAGATCAGAGTGATAACTCGTAATAATTTGACGTGCGATCTTATTAGAAACATAGTCTTTCTATAATGAGTCCAACCAGAAAAGACAGAAGCTGGACTAAGATTCCAGGTTATCGGAACGTTTGCTTTATCATTGAACATGCTAGGACGGCAAGAAATTAATTTAAAGGGATACTAACCTGGAAATCGTTGTTAACGATCATCCCAACGGTGCAAAAAACAGTAGCAAACAAACACATGACCATCTGAATCTCCATCACAAGCGTGTAACCTATCTCCTGCTTTGCCTTCTTGTACGTCAACTCCACCAACGGCAGCACAAAACCATACAAAGCCGCAGCCCCAACTGTCATAACGAACCCCAACACGTACTCCTTACTCGACTCATGGTCCGGACGGTCGCCACTGGTATGCAGAGCCAAAACGCCGGCACCGATAGTCAACAAAACGACAGCGTTTATAGAATAAGGCGTAAACCTCTGCTTCACCAGTAAATAAGCGAAACCGGCAGTGAAAGCCAATTGAGAGGCAATTATGAGTGCTGACGTGGACACGGGGAGCCGCGCCACGCCGTAGGCGTATAGGTAATCGTCGAAGCCGGTTATGAGGCCGATACCTGCGGCAGCTAAGAACAAGGTAGGTTTCATGAGGAAGAATGTGTTTGGGGATTGGTTTTTACGGCGCCGGAGGTAGATTATGAAGAGCGGGATCAGGATGAGAGGAAAACCGGCGGTTTCGAGCCAGCTTGAGAGCCAAACACGCTTGCCACCGTGGACGAAGTAGAGTCGCATGATTAATGGACCCCCACAGTTTCCTATAGATAATAGGATGCAGTTTAGGACCAGTAAGCCCTTCTTCGTCATGGCTGTGTTATTATTTTCTCCTTCTCTCTTCTCCTCCATGAGATATGGAACAGCAGAGATCTGTTTGTGTTGGGGTTTGTGTCTGTAAGAATGGAGGATATATATAATATATAAACTATATATAAAGAAAGAAGAACTTCCAAAACAGTTGTCAATAACTCAATATAACCCCGTTTGTAGAGCGGAGAACAGTTTATACGCTCGTATGTTGTATTTACTCACGTTAACATGCACATCAATAAATTCTCTCAATTTTTTATATTATTTTTGCATTTCTCATACATTTGTCATCTTATTTTTCAAAATATATGTTAGATTTCGAAAAAAATTACATATTCGAACTCAACACTTAAAATTCTTTTTAATAAAACTCATATTCGATAATTTTTATTTCATTATTAAATTACTTTAAATACTCCTAGTAGTAAATTGACAACTTATACCCTATCACAGAGTTGCGCTCTACCAAACATCGCAGAGTTTATTTGACAGATTATACTCTACTAAAATTTATGCTCTACTAAATGCATTGAGGTCTAGCCTCCGGTGCAGGACGACAAAGACTATATTTATGAATGATTTTTTTTTTAACAAAAAGATCTGCTACCAATTTATGTAATATATACAGTCTTTTTCTAACAAGATAGGATGTTCGTATTGATATTTGGGATCCGAGAGGAAAAAAGAGAGTAATCTCAAGAGAATGATCAATTAATGTTATTGGCTAAAATATTAGCAGCTTTTTGGTAGCTAAATCAGATAACGTGACGCGATTCTTCTTTTCATTTACACTGTCTCGTGTTCGCAATAAACTTTCACTCTGATTAAATTCAGACCGAGCTGGGAGAGTTCAGAGGGGCAAAACTCTCCCAAAAGGATGAAGAATAAAATATTGAAAAGTAAAAAGTCATCCTTTTTTATTGTATATGGTAATTAGAGAATTAACTACAGGTTTTAAAAAAAATTATTTTAAAATTGAATTAAATATAAGCACTTTAAAAATACTAAATAGAATAAAAAACTCTAAAGGATTTATCAAAAAAAAAAAACTAATAAGAATCAAGATTTTGGTTTTGAAGATTCGTTGGCCTTCCTTTACGAGTCCACGCAGGGAGACTTTATGTCGTTTTGTAGCATAGAAACGTGTGCAAGGATAAACTGCTTTAATTCACAACACGTCCTCATCGTCAATTGATATTTTCTTCTTTTCTTTTGTTATGTTTAAAATATATCCTAATAGAGTTGAGGGATAAAAATCAAAACTAAACAAATATTTTTAATTTCGTAATCGATTGTTCAAATGTTATGAGTTAATCGTTTAAAATTTTGATTTGTTTTAATATGATAATTTTGGGTTACCATATTGAATTGCTTCATTTGAATAATCGATGTTGAAATTGAAAATTTAAATATCTTTGGATGACTAAAAGTTAACTTAACTCATAGAGATGACCATAATTGAAAGTTAAAAAAATTACGTAGCCTGATGGATTTCACAGACAATAAAGCATTCATTAATAAAACGTATCATTAATTGAGACGACCAAAAATAATAAAATCTTATAAATTTGATGTGTCAATGAAAATTGAATAATGTTCATAATATTGTTGTTGTGATGCGAATGAGTCTGCTATTTTCAACAAGACATATGAATAGATTGGAATAATATATAACCAAAAACAAAGAACGTACATTATTTACACTATATACATATAGTATCTCACTTTAACTTCCACTACTTACTGCTAATTATCTTCTGTTTGGTCACGCCTTCTTTTGTCAAATCAAATCGATTAAATCGTGCAGGAATAAAATGTGTCAGTTGCTCAAATCATGATGCCAGCTCATGGAAAGTTTCTTTTATGTTATTGATATTATCAAAATGTCTCTACAAATAGGGTTTTGACACGTGTTCTCACAAGAACCAAGCTGGATAGGCCTAAGAACCAACATTCTCCGACCAAATAGATCACCTCAGTAGGGGAGGCCAATAGGCCACCGCGCCCTACCGAGGAGGGTACCTTGGTACGAGAGGTCCAATGATCAACTTTACCTTATTGAGGAGGGAACCTTGATAGGGTTTCCTTAGAGGCTGTCGTACCGGGAAAGATTTCAACGAGACATTGTTTCCTACCATAATTAGGAGACTAACTTTGAAGAATTCTGATTCCTACTGAGAGAAGAGTCATACTGAGGCTCGGACTCCAGTTATTCAAAGATCAATAATGTGGATGAGAATAAGAGACAGTCCTTATGATATTCACGTTCGAACTCTCCTATTTCTATATAAGACCCTCAAAGTCAGGCATGCATCTATCTAATCACAATATGTACTTTTGCTTATAGAGAGCTCTGGCCTCCTTGCTTTAGAGTCTAGAGGTCAACCTCTAATGCACATGAAAGATCTTCACCATCGATTGTTGTAACAGGTCTGACTAACTAATCGTCTTCTTGGAACCAATACCTTTTCAATGTCATCATTTATATTTGTTAATCTAAAAAAAATGATCTATATTAATTTTGGATATAATATATGTAAAACATGTAAGCATATGGACGTTCTCTTTTGTTTTCTTCTTTCAAGTTATAATGTCATAAGAGTTGGACAACCATAAAATAAAGTCAAAAAAAGAAGAAGAAGAAAGAATGCATCCAACATTACCGATGACGATGTTAACTTCAAATGTATAAATATTATTAAAAGTCAATGTTTGTCTTAATTCGCAGTCCATTTTCTTTCATTAATATCGATTATGGAGAGCTCTCAAAGACACTCGCAAGATGACTACTCAATTTTCGATAAGTATGATTATAAAAAATGAAAACAAAGAATATCCAAACCTTAATAAAACATTTTTAATCGAACGGTTAAGAGCGAGTTTTCTTGATTGCGGAGATCGTAAGTTCAATTCTTATATAAAATTACTTATTTGACACGGGATATTATACAGGTTCATGGTTTAATCCGCTACATACGTACCCAAAGTGTATAAATTGCATATAATATCTTCATTGCATAATATATAGCTGGGTTTGCTTGGTAAATGTACATTGTTACTGGGCTCAAAGCCCAAAATTATATGTTCATCGTGCGGAGGCAAAGGGCCTTCTTTCGAATTCCAAGGCCCATTAGCGTCACCGCTTGAGGATTGATGTGCTATAAAGACTTTTGTTTGGAATTCCAATTTTTACCGATTTCATTGCAACAAATCAAAAAAAAAAAATACGCATCTCTCTCTCTCTCTGCACGATCCCTCTATCTTGCTCGATCTCGAACCAGAAAATCCAGTGACAAGAAGAGAGTTGGGAAGGAAAGAACCAATGAAAGTTCACCTTTATCATTTCTTTTCTTTTAGAATCGATTGGAAGGAAGGCAGTAGCTCCTCCTACATAGGAGTAGGGAGATCCTGAACTAATTAAGGTATGATTCCATTTTCCTCTTTCCTTCTTCCCCATAACTAAGATTGGACTGGTCTAGTGATGACGGCCCCACGTCACTTCTTAGCTGAATTCCTATCATTCTCAATATATTCTCTTCATTCGGTTACATAACGAAAACGAGCGACAGGGATGCTGGAACGTTACGTGCTTGAAGGAGATCAACTACGATGGTGGGTTAGAAGGAGATCTGCACCAGAGAGCTAGGAAGAAGAAAGAGGGTCATCTATCATGGGCTGTTATTGTCTAAAGTCTAAACCATAAAAAAATGAAAGTTGGAATTGTTAGGGACAAAAGTTTCAGATCGAGAAAATATCTCAGTAGGAAAGACTCATTAATAAGGGCAAGCCTCTCCCAATCTTGTAGTTAAATTTTGGGCATAATCTTGGGCTTAGTTAGAATCGGCCCACGACTTCTATGCGTTAGTGACGATTGAACTTAGTTGCGGATTGGGTTCTTCAGAACCTAAAATTATTACAAGGGTGCAGTTAATTTCTATGTATTTTGAATTGGAGTTTTCTAATTTTGGGATGTGAGTAAAAGTTCGGTGCAATTAACTCTGCATATTCACTATCATATGAATATCATGTCTTCAAATTAAGACCAGGCCTTCTTTTAAAGAATTAAAAGTTCGAGACCCATTTATGGGTACTCTTTTTGTACTTATTCTTTTCAATTCTTCATCGAACTTCCTTAAGTCATTTTTTTTTCTTTTCCTTTTAAATGTCTTCTAGTATTAAAACGATTTTATTTTTTCATTACAAGCCAGCTCAGGAAACATGAAATTGAGGATGTATTGATCTAAAGATTAAACACTATCTCGATCTCGGGATTCGAAAGAGTTACAATGAAAAAAACATATCATATGTGATGAATACTCTTTCACCCCATTTTTGAAAGTTAAAATACATATTTTAATATAATTTTTCATCCTTGAATGCACATTATGTCACATATCCAATGTTTCAATGAAACTCGTTATCATGGAATGCCTTGCATGATACCTAGCTAGTTCTATTCTATCTATTAACATTCCCTACTACCATTACATACATAATAGCGGGTACTAGAATTAGTTAATATATATATTATGGGAAGCTATACCTTATTAGACATATGAGTGTGTTTGGAACATGTTTCCAAAACTGTTTTTTGTTTTTCAAAATAGAAAACTGGATGAAAATTTATTTGGGTGTTACAGTTTTTGAAAACAGTTTTTCAGAATTGTGTTTTTGAAAACAGAAAATCGAAAACAACTAAATCATGTTTTGGAGAATTTTGAAAATAGATTGGTGGCATTTTTGTGAATAAATTGAAATTCATTTTTTTTCCTCTTGCTCTACTTCTTCCTCCCTTTCTCATTAATTGTTACAATGTCTTCTCTCTCCAACTCTTATCTTCATTGTCTCTTCTTCATTATCTCTCCAAATTTATTTGATTTACTTTCCGTCATTGTTCATTACTCTTCTTGTTATATTATATAACTAATCTTATTTTGTGTCTAAACTTTGTATTTTTTTATTTAGAAAACAGTTTACAAATAACGTAAGCCAAATGAATTTTTAACACTTCATTCATTTTAAAAACTGTTTTTAAAAACTATACTCAAAATCGTTTTTAATTATTAAAAATAAAAACAATATCCAAACATACCCATATTCTGGCAGTCTCAACTTGGTGCAAGCACCACCTTCAATCACAACCTAATAGGCTAATACATCATCTCTTGCGACAACTTATTATTCTCACACACAAGCAATCATACAATTCCAATATTAAAATACCAACAACAAAGCCCAACCCTAAAAAATCAAAAGAAACACTATGCAGCATTCAGAGCACAATAATATACAAGAATTGTAAATCTAAATCCAACACTTAATCAGCCTTCCCACCATGATTGCGATGATGCATGATGAGCATGACCAGACAAAGTACTCCCGGCACTGCCCGGTTCACATGGCGCCCCGTCAACGATTTCCACATCAGAAAACTGTGTAATTTAATTCATGAACTTGCACCTCATCATCAATGGAAACCGTTACAGTCTGCTCACCGCAGGGGCCAGTGGTGATGGTTTCTTGGATGCGTTCGTGTTCTTCGACGACAGTTGTGGTGGTAGGAATCAGGACGTGCCTTTTCCTTCTCTTGGCCAAGCACAAGAGACCGAGTGCGAGGAATGCAAGGAAGAAAGCACCACCTAATGAAACAAATACAACTAGGATAGTCGTGTGTTCCCCGCCAGGTGGTGGTGGAAATGGAGTAGCAGTAGGGGGCGGTGGAGGAGGAGGGGGAGTTGTAGTTGGAGGAGGAAGTGGGTATTGAGGAGCTGGAGTTGGAGGAGGTAGTGGTGGAGGAGGAGGAGGGGGAGGGGGAGTTGTAGTTGGAGGAGGAGGTGGAGGTGGAGTTGGGTAGTGAGGAATCGGAGTTGGAGGAGGTAGTGGTGAAGGAAGACAAACGCATTGACACGGTGGAGGAGGTGGTGGTGGTGGAGAGTAGTATATGAATCCTGTCATTTTATGACAAGTACTTGTAATGTTATATAACACAATTAATGTTAATTAAGGATAAATGGTTATTTGGGGATGCCCTGTATAAATAGTGGCTGTTGGGGGATCCTTATGAAACTTCAAGGTCTTTTCTAATTCTATGAATGTGTGACTTGATTTTGGAATTTAAAAAAGTGACACTTGAAATGCAACAATTAATTGTGTGCACTCTATCTTAAATCGTCCGAACACAAATGACATTATACGTATTAACTACGAATGGTCAAAAACTACTTTGTTTCACGCGTGCTAAAATAAACTCAAGTGGGATATTTTCTACTTATATATGTGTGTGTGTGTGTATATATATATATATATACAAGGATATATTAGTAGATGACAAGAGTTTGAAAAATTAATTACATACTTTTGTTATAAAATATCTATATATACAAGGATATATTAGTAGATGACAAGAGTTTGAAAAATTAATTACATACTCTTGTTATAAAATATCAGACAGATCATTTGGAGAGTATCAAGTCATGTAATTTATAAGCAAGCCGTGTAAGACTTGGGTTCAAAACGAACAGAAAATGTCTCAAATGAATTGCAAACTTATATATATATATGTGTGTGTGTGTGTGTGAGAATATGGATTCTTATGAATTTCATTAAATAAATATTGGTTTACATTTTAAAACCATTCAATTGTAAAGCAAGCTAAGTTATAGTGCTGAGACTTGAGAGATATAGCCGACTTGTAACGCTATGCACATACAATTGACATAGTCTACGAAAGGCACATCAGAAGAGAATTATATATACATATACACACACACACACACACACACATATCTTATCTTATCTTATCTTATCTTATCTTATACTATCTTATACTATCTTATACTATAATTATAAAATCCATAGAATTCAGCTCTTCTCGGGGCGAGTGCAATATTTTTTCCCACTCGCGCGACTATCGGTGAAGTCCCATCGTCGATTGCACTAGCGCTATCTGGACCACTCAACCCCTCTATGCCTGAATAGGTCAACTACACAAACTCCTCCTCTTTCATAGCCATTTTCACTGTTGATAGTCGTTGCCTCCGCTTCGCTTCCGCTATAACCTTTCAACAATCCAGCAAACTCCACCGACTCATTAACACAAATACACAAAATCCACCGACTCATTAGCCGCCACAGGATAAGCAATCCGGTTTGTGCTCAGCTTCAGCTCCACAATTTGGTATTCACAACTTCTTTGCGAGCCACCTCCGCGATAGTGCAAGGCGATTGGTTTCAGCTCCAAAACACCCACAGGTAGACTGATTTCTCCTTCTCTCCGCTATTTGCACTTGCATATTGTTCTTATGCCCGGGTTAACGGCGTACGTTACAATAACTATTGTGAAAATGCAATTGTGGCTACTTGTATATAGATCGAAACAGTCGTGATTGTGATAGTTGTCGTCTATTGTCTTATTAGATACTGCTCTTGTAGAATAGATTTTGGATTTTCTTTCCCCATCACCTACATATGAATTATTGCCTGCAGAAGTGTGAAAAAAAAACTTGTACGAATAAGACAACTTGTACGAATCCAAGTGTTGTTATGAATAGATAATTTAGGTGGAGCCTTTTGATGCATTGGGTCTTAAATTATAGAAAAAACTAGCCTTTGAAATTTTCAGTTTCTTATGCATTAGTTTCATTCCTCTATGTCCTATCATACTTTATAAAAGTTTTGTTAACTGAATTATGTACAATAATCAAAATAGGAACTTCTAAGTTTGGCTTGTAGAGGAATGTTTTAGTGCTCAGGGATTGAGTTCAAATGAGATATACAAATATTGAGGGTAAAATCAAGTGATTGGATTAGTTTCTGTGATTAGCTACTCTAATGCTGTAGCAACGTACATAAAAGTGAGAAAAGGAGAAACAAACTCCATAGAGGCAGACAGATAAAGCAACAGGAGAAAATGCAGATGAAATAAAATAAAATTATTGATGTTCTATCAAAAGTGAACACATGCAGAACTACAGAAAATTCCTTATTTTATGGTTGCATTGTTGACCCTCAGTAGCCTCCTTTGGTAGTAGGGACTTAACGTGTCCCTCAACCGCTCTTTGTGTTGCTTCATGTTAGTAAGTAATAATAGGTTTATCTTACCAATGTCCCTCATCGGTATTTGTAACAAGTACCATTTTTTACCTTTTAACTGTATATATACTCTGTTAACGTACTTCATATTTTATGAATGGAAATCCCAACCAAAAATCATTATGAGTAGTATCTCATGTTCCCCTCTTGAAAGTTTTAAATGAAATTCTAAATTCTAAAATGTCTTTGCTGAATTTTTAATTCTCTTATTCCTGCAGGACTCAATTGCATCTATTCAACTCCTTCGGCTCGCTGTTGCTGGAAATCTGGAATAGCACGCATTATTATCTCATCTGAAATTACAGATTCATCCATACTATTAAAAGGTTCGTATTTAAATGATTGATTACTATCCACCTGTCTAGACTCGTAATTAGACAATGTACCTAACTGAACTCAAGTTAGAATCATGAAAATTATAATATTTAGCCTAAATTTCCCTTCAGCTATGTTACTATTTCAATTACTGATGACACACTGCCTGTTTATATGCTTTAATCACACAATATACCAATTTGAAAGAAAGTAAAAATCATGAAAATGACTATCATGTTATATAGTATAAGATGCTAATATAGTCATCATCTCTAAATGCCTTGATGTTTCATCCATTCAAGAAGGTACACAATGGATAGAAGACAGACAACTACAGCTAATAGGCTAAATAGAACAGAAATTCTAAGGCAGAAAAGGAAGTCATATGATCCGTTGACATCTACTGCATCTGCATCAACATCTCACATGCCAGCAAATGGTCAACATCTCTCAACTACGACAATACCACCTACCACTGAGATTTCACCTTGCAACAGCCTCATCAACACATCCAATCTTTCCACTCCTTTAGATTTTGGAGCACCTGAATATAGCTGCGGTTATTGCGGTGCAATATTTTGGTTTGCAGAAAGGCTTAAATCGAGCCCTATACAAAAGCCTATATATTCCAATTGTTGTAGGCAAGGAAGAATAAAGCTCCCCCTACTAAAAGAACCACCCCCTCCATTAAGACAACTCATAGATTACACTGCTGGCACAACTTCTAGGTTATTTCGTAGTCAAATTAGAGTATACAACTCTATGTTTGCTTTTACTTCAATCGGTGGGAAAATAGATAGAAATATAAATACTGGTCAAGGACCATATGTCTTTAAGATTAGTGGTCAAAATCATCATGTCATAGGATCAATGCTTCCTTTGATAGGCCATAAACCGCAATTTGCACAACTCTACATATATGATACAGAGAATGAGGTCAAAAATCGGATGTCTAGCTTTCCGAGTGATGGAACTGATGAGGTTATTGTTGCTGAATTAATATCAATGTTTGATAGATGGAATGAGTTAGTTAAAATCTTTAGAATGGCAAGAGATAGGTTCAAAGATCAACAGGAACTTAGCTTATCCTTAAGATTATGTGGTGCTAGAGCTGGTGATACCTTGCAGTATAATCTGCCGTCCACCAGTGAGATGGCTGGTTTAATTGTTGGAGATATAGCTCAAACAAACCACTCAAGGGATATAATTGTAGAATCTCAAGGAGGACAATTGAGGAGAATTAACGATCTTCACCCTTCATTCATGGCAATGCAATACCCTTTACTATTTCCTTATGGAGAAGATGGGTATAGATTAAACATTAGGTATAACATAGATTGTAATGTCCCACAAATAAAACGAGGCAATGTCACTAGGAGGGAGTATTACTCATATATTCTCCATCAAAGATTGAATGGTTTTGATGTTTTAATTCGAGGAGGAAAATTATATCAACAATATATAATTGATGCTTTTACAACCATTGAGGATGAAAGGTTGAGGTACATTAGATTTAAGCATCAACAAGATCATTTTAGATGTGAGATATACAAGGGTGTACAAGATGCATTCCTCCGAGGAGATTCTTCTTCAAATACTATAGGACAACGCATCATATTACCATCAAGTTTCACAGGTAGCCCCAGATATATGATTCAGAACTACCATGACGCTATGGCCATTTGTAGATCTAGGGGAAATCCAGATTTATTCCTTACATTCACTTGTAATGTGAAGTGGAAAGAGATTCAGGTTGCCTTGCAAATAATACCTGGACAAAAAATAGAGGATAGGCCAGATATAGTTGCACGAGTTTTCAGCATGAAACTTGATGAGTTCATAAAAGATATTAAAGCTGGTAATTATTTTGGAAAAGCAGTGGGTATCATCTACACAGTGGAGTTCCAAAAAAGAGGCTTACCACATGTGCATATTATCATATGGTTGCAACAAGAAGATAAATTCCCAGCCCCTGAAGATATTGACATAATTATTACAGCTGAGATCCCTGATGAAACATCAGAACCACAATTGTACAACATTGTGTCAAAATTTATGATGCATGGTCCTTGTGGTCTAGCAAATCCTCGAGCACCATGTATGAAAGACGGAAGATGTGTGAAGCACTTCCCCAAAAAAAATTACTCTGAAACATTAATAGGAGAAGATGGATTTGCAATATATAGGCGACGCAATGATGATAGAATTGTACTGAAAAATGGTGTCAATCTTGACAATCGATTTGTAGTACCTTATAATCGAGGCCTACTGTTGAAGTACGAAGCTCATGTGAATGTGGAGTGGTGTAATTGATCTAGGTCTATAAAGTATCTCTTTAAATATGTAAATAAGGGCCCTGATAGAACACATGCAGTTTTGCAAGAAAATCACGAATCTTCAAACAACCAAGTCGTGGATGAGATCAAAATCTATTATGATTGTAGATATTTGGCTGCATATGAATCATGCTGGAGGATATTCGAGTACCATATACACTATAAAACCCCTGCGGTGGAAAGATTGACTATACACATGCCATTAATGAATAGCATTGTCTTTCAAGGACACAAGGAAGTAACAGCTGTTCTTCAACAACCAGGGATTGAAAAAACTATGTTGACAGAGTGGATGCACACCAATAGCATTTATGATGATGCACGAGAATTAACATATGCCGATTTCCCTTCATTCTGGAGGTGGGATAGCGCAGACAAACTATGGTTTCGTCGCAAAAAAGGTCAATGTATAGGAAGGATATCCTACGTACATCCAACAGCGGGAGATGCTTATTATCTTCGTATGTTGCTTTCGCATGTAAGAGGACCAACATGTTTCACTGATGTGAGAACAATAGATGGTGTATTGTATGAAACTTTTAAAGAAGCTTGCAATGCTATGGGCTTAATAGGAGATGATCGTGAATGGCATGAGGCAATGGAGGAGGCTACACTGTACGCTACATCATATCAGCTAAGAACTCTATTTGTAACTTTAATACAATTCTGTGAAGTCACAGACATTAACAGATTGTTCACAGAGCATTTAGCTGCAATGCAAGAAGATATTGTATATACAATTCAGAAAAGACTCAATGTTACAACGTTGAATTTATCAGAGGATGAGATCAAAAGCCAAGTACTACAAGAAATTCAAAAGCTACTACAAAAATCTGGTTCAAACCTCTCTGATTTCAAATTACCATTGCCAATACCAGCTCCAGTGCATGATGTTGCTAATACAATGTTGAGAGAAGAACTGAATTACAACACAGCTGATATGTATGATGAAAATCAGAGATACAGTGCAAAGTTAAACAGAGAGCAAAGAGTCATATATGAAGATGTTTTGGCATCAGTTTATGAGAAAAAGGGTGATCTTTTCTTTGTATATGGTCATGGCGGAACTGGGAAAACATTTGTTTACAAAGCTTTAATAACTAGGCTGCGTTCAGAAGGGCAAATAGTTCTTGCAGTAGCATCTTCGGGTATTGCGTCATTGCTTTTACCTGGTGGAAGAACAGCACATTCCAGGTTTAAAATTCCAATTGATATTCATCCTGAATCAACATGTTATATAAAAAAGTCCACACACGCTGCTGAACTGATAAAAATGGCAGCTCTAATAGTATGGGACGAAGCACCAATGGCGCATCGAAACTGTTTTGAAGCTCTAGATCGAACGATGAGAGATATTCTCAATATGGAAGGAGATATCAATGACAAATCAGTTATGCCTTTTGGGGGGAAAACAGTCGTTCTTGGTGGCGACTTCCGACAAATACTGCCAGTCGTGATAAAGGGTTCAAGGCATGACACAGTACATGCATGCATAACAAAATCAGAACTGTGGCAGAAATGCAAGGTCTATAAACTCATGGAGAATATGAGGTTAAGTGTGGATGGCTTACAGGGAGAAGAAATATTAGAAATGTCTAAATTTGCACAATGGCTACTTCATATCGGTGAGGGTACCTTGGAGTCTATTAAGATGAGTGAAGATGAAGAAACAGCTGCTTGGATAAAAATCCCAGAAGAAATGCTGATAGTATCTGAAGATAACTCAGTTGAAGATCTGATAACCTATATTTATGATGATTTGTTGTTAATGTATAAGAATGAAGATTATCTAAAGGAGAGGGCAATCATCACAGGGACAAATGAGGCTGTGGACCAGATAAATTCAGTTGTCTTGAACAGAATTCCATCAGAGGAAAAAACATATTTAAGCTTTGATTCTATTTGCAAAGTTGTAGGTGGCTCAGATGAAGATGATATATTGTACCCACCAGAATTCCTCAACTCATTGTCATTTGCTGGGGTTCCTCATCATTCTTTAAAACTGAAGACAGAAACTCCAGTAATGTTGCTTAGGAATATAAACCCAAGCAATGGACTCTGTAATGGAACTAGACTGATGGTTAAAAGATTAGGCACAAGGGTTATAGAAGCAATCATAATTACAGGAAGTCATGTTGGGGACAAAGTTTTTATTCCAAGGATCATTATGTCAGCAACTGATAAGAGATGGCCTTTTACAATAAAAAGGAGACAATTTCCAATACGATTGTGTTATGCAATGACGATCAACAAGAGCCAAGGTCAAACACTAGCAAGAGTTGGCCTATATCTACCAAGACCTGTATTTACACATGGACGACTATATGTTGCAATATCTAGGGTGACTACATATAAAGGTCTGAGAGTGTTGCTTGGTTCTGACAATGAAACATCAATGCAGTACACTAAGAATATTGTGTATGAAGAAGTTTTTAATGATCTATAAAAAGGTAAATGATACACCTTTTCATATATAAGTGCAGATTATCTATGATTTGATTTAGGTATAAGTAACTTCATTTGATGAATGTCAATAATGCAAACTTTGTAACCTGCAGAACAATTCCAGGAACAAACTAGGAAAACAGGCAGGGTTGGCAAAGTGTAAAGATCAAAAGTCACCTAACCCAAAGGTAAGGAAATCACTCTTTATTAACTTTGTTTACTTCGTGGTCTTCATTGACTTCCCCCAACCAATTAAGGTTTATCAATGTTTGTTTGTCACAGCACCAACAGATGATTACTTGAGTCCCCATATACAAAAATACAAACATTAAACTACTAATCTCAACACCTTATTTGAAAAAGTAACAATCATATATTAAGCCTGCCCCTAAGTTGTTGTTATTCATTTGTAAAATCCAAATATCTGCATATGATGACCCTTGACTTGCTTTTCATCTCATTAGTTTTGGTCTTTTATTTATGCAAGATACTTGACTGGCCTCTCCACTGACCATCAATTTTTCCTTTATGCTCATACTCTTGCTCCATTACAAAAATTGCTCATCAGATGCTATGTTGGAAATAAACTCTTTTCCAATTCAAAATGCTGATAACATTTTCCAGAATTGACAAGGCCATATCAAATACCAGTTCCATCCTCGGGGTAGAAGCAGGACTTTCATGGACAAAAACCAACAAATAGGTTCGACTCTTCCCAACCTTTCTGATGACCGCAACATTTAAATTTAAATGATAGTATATCTTTTGATCATAGTCACGATACAGGACAATAAACTTTTCTAACGCTCAAACACTTCGTATTCCATTTTATTTAATCTCATCTTGTATAACTCGCGTTGCAAACATAAAGTCCTCCTGTGCGATACTTTTTTTAACATCTTACGAAGTTTTTGGATCTATACTTTTTTTTGGGTTCATGAACTTATAATGTTTAACTATTGGTGTAGACTCTAATATTTTATATTCATGATTTCTTCCACATTATTGGCTCTACTGTCTATTTTAGCTATGAAGTAAAGGATTTTGTGTCTTACTAAGCTATATTTTTATCTGTTGCAGAAGGTTTCTATGTTCCAATTTTTGTGGATGAAATCCCAAGCGAAAGGTTGTTAACCACAAAACTTCTTTCTGGTACTCTTCTTAAAATTCAATGTTTGCATAAACTGTTTCTGTTCAGTGTTATTAACTTTGGACAGATCCTTGAATTTTTTAGACAATTTCTTGCAATAGGGAAATAAATTATAGCTTATGAGAACTATGGCTTTGTTTGCGTATGTTTCCCTCTTGTAGAAACATGTTGTCAATTCTATAAATCTCCTATGGCTTCTTTGATCCGTTTTATGTTTATACAATAAACAGTAGCCTATACTTTTTCATGAAATGTTCACTGCAGTAGAAATTAAAGAATGCCAGTATTAAACCCCAAGGTAACAATATAACCAAAGAAAAAAATCAATTCACAATCGACTGTTTTCTACTGATATATTTTCATTATATAATTTATTTTATTATTTCTAATTATCTTTCTTGCTGCACTGTACATATCCATATATTGTGTTGTACACTATAAATTCCTTTCAGAATCTATTAAGCTATAATTTGAGAGGCCTCTATGGTAGTTTGGTTGTACATCTATTTCTGTTTCTGCTTCTGCTCCTGCTTCTTTTGATGCATCACTATAAAAATTTATAAACCTGGGACAAATCTTTTTATCACCAACCTTGCCTCTCAAATATAAATAAATAGATATATATATATATTTTGGAGATCATGCCTTTTTATGGTATTAAATCTGTGCATAACTGAAGACCATTTAAACAATAAAAATATACATGTTTGTCCATATAGATTTTAAAAACAAGAAAAACAAAATACCAAATAAATGTACATGGAAAAACAGGCACCAAAGTCATATACAGTGGATGAGCACAAACAGAACACCAACACACCGACATTCCCCTAAACATTTTATCCAGTAAAAAAAATTCTTCCCCTACAATAGCAAGTCGGTGACTTCGACCGACCTTAACAAAAATATCTAACCAAAGCAAATTAACTATTATATTACACCAAAAAAACAAACCAGCAAAATATTAAAAGAATAGCACAAAAGTAGTGCATGGTCAAAACAATGCACGAAAGTCAAACGGTGCTAAAAATATAACAGTAAACTCCAACGCCTCATTTATCCGCATTTATAAGCAGATAATTCTTCTGTTGTTTTTGTCTGTCAAAAAAAGCTCAAAAACAATTACCCAAACAAAGAAACGACCTTCAATCACTTATAAAAACCAAATTCTTCACAGCCATCTTCCAATTCCAAACAATACACGAAAGCTACAGTTAACGTAAGTTGATCTAAACCTTTACACATTTGCCTCTTCATGGCCGATTCCTTGAGGATTAGAGAGCTCTGTCTATGTTTTTGTTCTGCAGAATCTCCTTTCTTGATTACTTATATAATCATCTATTGTATGTGGTGTTTGTTTTCTTCATATTGTTGATTAGCTATGATTCTACTATATATAACTAACAAACCGAAGTATATACTGCAGGTTTATTTATAATACATGGAGTACACACCAGTGTCGCAGCTTCATATCGCCCAACGAGGATGTAAAATAAGAGGAAGGCTTGCCAGAATTTGGAATTCAACTAACCCAAAGATGAATGATGAATTGATAAGTGTGGATTTTGTTCTCGTAGATGCTGAGGTACACTCATACATTGAATCATCAGTATGATACAAAAAAAAACCATTACTTACAATAACAAATTGTTTGAAATATAGAACACAGCAATACAGGGGTCTATGAGAAAAGAAGATGCGCAGAGGATACAAGAGACGTTCAAGCAAGGAAAAATATACACATTAGCAAACTTTATGGTCGTGGCTGCTAGGAAAAATTTCAGAGTTACTGCCAATGAAAATATGCTGAGGATAGGGACATGGACAATCATAAAGGAAGAACATGATCTCGAACTATCATTCCCATTTGACAGCTTCTGCTTCGTTAGAGATGATGAAATAGACGATCGAATGCACAATGACACACAACTGACAGGTAATTACTATATCATCAAAAACACATATAACTACAAATTATAATGTCTTAAAGAACTAATTTATTACACATCCATGGTTGGCAGATTTCATAGGCCATCTGACATCTGTTGGAAGAACAAGCAAATTATATGCCAATGGCAGACATGTATCAAAGAGGAACTTAACAATCCAAAGCTTAAAGTAAGTGAGAAAGCCAGTTAAAATATTTATAATTTACTAGACTATAATAACTGCTTATAGAAAATCCCATCAATTAATGTTCAGGATCAAGAGCCTACCTGTCACTCTATGGGGTTCAACTGCAGAACAATTTGATGAGGAATATGTCAGGAACATATCAAAAAAAGAATCGCTGATCATCATCCTAACTGGAATGACGGTGAGGTCATACAAAGGTAAATAAAATAAATTGTTATATATATTCTTTATACATTTACCCTTATATAACACATGTAAGAATGACTTCAAAAACAGCGGAAACCACATTGTCAAGCTCATCGGCAACACATATTTACCTGAATCTAGAGACAACAGAGGTAGCAACTTTCCGTGAAAGGTAAAAATGACAATTATTTAAGTATTTACTCTGTATACTATCATCAACTAAATTTCAAACATTATACTAATACAGACTTGAGTATCCAAATGAGGTGACATATATTGAAGACAAAATTGGAGATTCATCAATTCTCACGGCGGATGCATCAATAGGAAAACAAGTGATTTCACAGCTCTTACAACTAGATCCACTCTCTGATATGGTAAACTTAATCAAGTTACAATAACTACATTACAAATAAATCTTGCATTAAATAACCATGTATTAAACAATATTGCAGGAGAAAAGTTTTTGGACCCAAGGAACAATTTCAAAGATAGATGTATCAAATGGGTGGTGGTACAATGCCTGCCCTAAGTGCAAACTTGGCATCAAAAACTTCGATGGAAAGCTTGATTGCCTACAGTGTGGTCCATTAGGGAAACTACCTCTACCATGGTATTTTACAAACAAAATATGCCATGTTATATTGATTTGTACAATGTCATTCTCCAGAAAATATTAACTCATTGGTTTTTATATTGTAGGTATAAATTATCACTGGAAGTTGCAGACGACACTGGATCCGCAGTGTTCCTTGCATTTGGAGTACACGTAGAAAGATTATTAAAGATGACGGCTAGCCAACTTTGTGAGCTACCAAACTCCAACAGGGCCATCGCACCTCCAATCATGCAGCAACTAGAGGGACAAAGCTTCATTTTCAAGGTTGCTATCAATCCAAGAGATAAGAACAAAGAGGTTTTATCCTTCATTATATCAAGCATTCTCGATGAGCATTTGATGGAAGTGACGCATCAAACATACTATGAAAAGATGTTGTCGAATCCAGATAGAAGCTACAATAAAGATTTTGATCACAGCAAAGACCAAAATAAAAAAAGGTATACAAAAACTAAAATCCCAGATTCTATAATATATATATTCATATATTATATGACCACAAACATTATTTGATATTGTTGGTCATTATTATGACACATTGATGACATGTCATTATCTTCAATATCTCAATAGGGATGGAGAAACATGCTCTGGAAAAGAAATAAAGGACAACCATATGGATAACATGAAAGCTGGGAAAAAATGCAAGGAGAATTAGTTCGGTGAACTGAACAAGATATATGCACTATATAGGGTATAAATAGCTGCAATTTTGAATGTTAAATATTCAGCAAAACAAACTTCGCTAAGATTAAGTTTTGATGTTTGAGACATGCAAGTGTTGAATATTAGTTATGGAGGATGTGTAATCACCATGCTTACCTTTATGTAATAAATAATGAAGTCCCAGATGATGGACAAGTATGTTTATCCCCTCGGTTAATACTCATAATATTTGTGTAAAGTATGTTTTTGGGTTATATTGTGTCTGCTTCAGGGTGTTAAGTTGGTTTCCCTCATTAGTTTTGCTCATTTGCTGTTGCAAGATAAGTAAGCTGCCTCTCCAATGTATATTAATATTGTCATGAGCCTGTCCATTCTACCAGTCTACCTTGAACTTAACAAAAGTAACAGTAAAAACAGAAGAAAAATAATCTCACAACAAGATAACCTCTCAACAGGTAAAAATTACTCCGGAAAAAATTGAGGGTCATACAAAAACTTAATGAATACAGCATGCGAACTGCCCAAAAAATAGACAAATCTTCTGGTATTGCTATATCAAAAAAAATACAGAAGATATACAATGCCTTAAATTACTCCAGACCCAAACAACAAAATTATTTGAACCAACACAGGTAGCAAATACTTTTTCCACCAGACTTACCTCGCAGCTCGGTCCTGTGCATGCTCGAGGGAAAATTATATAGTTACATATTTTGAGAATGTCGGTAGTAGGAATTAGCTTTTTCCCAATTTGAAACTGTAGGTTTTGTTGAGGCGGTGCTATGTACCCAAACAAAATATCCTGTCATTAATGTCCGATGTCACAAATTTCCAATCTACCTAATGCTTAGCTGAATCATTTGACAAAGATAGATATGCATATGGTTAAAGTCAAGAACTTCAATAACCGCCTTTAAAACAACTGACTTCTCCATTACGGAAAAACCGTCCCTTGAGATTTGATAGGAACTGAGATAGTAACCGCACAAAAACACCTTCCGCCGCAAGAAATTCAAGCTCTGCATTTAATATATCAAAAGCAGCACACAATTGTGTACAAACGTGCACATATAGAAGCCTTTTACCCAATGGAAATTCAACATAGGCTATCAGCCTATGCTATATACACTGCACAAACTATCTTTAGTAGTCTGTTAACTTGGTTTTATCTTATTACCCAGATAGAGCATTAAAGACACGTAATGACATGGCCCAATTATCACACAAATGGCAAACAAAAGTCAAACACATCAAATACCCTCACAAAATATCTTCATAAACCCTGTAACTTAATATCTGGTAGAGAATGAAACACGACAACAACCACATTCAACAAACCTTTTATATTCAACTAATAAATACGACCTCAAAGTGGAAGAAACACATGCAAAATAACACGATACATCAACCCCCAATCAAACTGAAAAAAAGGAACAACGGACCACGCTTTCCAATCTCACAGGTGAGTATCTGTCACAACTCCAACACATTATTACCATCTTAGAGCCAACCATTACCCAGGTTGGACACTACTAGGACGCTTTCCTAAATTCAGTTTCGTTTGTTTTCCCTGTTCTGCAGGATAATGGCAGGATTATTCAAACAAGTTATGAAACATAAGCTACACGACCACAATCTATATGGGCCAAAACACGCAGATGCTATCAGAGATATGTGGTGGCTAATAAACCAGTTGGAGAATGCAGCGTCAATGAAAAATGATTTAACAGCCGCAGAATTGTGCATCTTGGTTGATTCGTCAGAGTCTTTGCATGATAACTTCAACCTACTGAAGATGAGTTATGAATGGAAAAATCAAGGTTTAGATGAAGATAGCATCATCAACTTGGCTACAACAGACACCAACACGCGAGTATCACAAGAGGAAATCGAAGTTGACAAGATCATGAAATCAACAATCCTACTGCATGTGTCAATATTGACATCGACTCAAACCACTCGGAATCGAAGGCAAAAGTACACCAACATCCATCAGTTGTATCAGAGAGCTCGAAATTTGTATGAACAACTTAACCAAAAGAAACACTTGCAAGTACAAAATAGGAGCTCGGCCACAGTAACAGAAGCTTGCAACATCATGAAACAAGACAGAAACGCACAACAGTTGCACGTAACAACCAGGAGGATGGACTGGTGCAGGATTCAAATGGAAGAATTATCCAATGCTGCTATACAACAACTCAAAGATGACCTCGAATGCAGCCAAACAAACTGGGAGGGATCTTCAATGCAGGCATATGATAAAATTGGCTTTTTGAAGGAACAAGATTATCTAAAGGAAGCCTCTAATGAGAAAAGGTATTTTGTTAATCAAATCTCTGGAATTTTAGACATAAAGAATGAGATAGATTTGATAGCAGATACAATATGGAGTCTTACAAATGCAACACATATATAGAATACTCTGACTATATGTAGTTTAATAGGTAGAAATAGGGATATGTATCATAATATGACTGTGTGTAGTTAAGGAGGAATATGCCGACTACAAAGTATGCATTGGAGCAAAGAAGAAATTCCTTCTACGCAACAGACCATAAAGATGTCGGCAATTTTGAAGTCAATCAAAGAAAGATAGAAGAAGATGGAAAATTTTGTTCTCATTGTCGAATCATTTTGATGGCTGTGTGTAACGAAATTTTGTTAAATGTTTTCATAATTGTAATTTTGCCTTGTAAAATATCTTCCTTATGCTTTCTCATATATATATACATTACAGCTTTATAAAGTTTATTATTGGAACATTACCGCACTTTCATGCTAGCACTACACATGTCCATCTAATGATCTATGGCTTCTTCAACTGCTGCTTTTAGTCTTTGCCTATCATATACTGTATTGCCCTCAAATTTTGGGAATTCCCCTTTATTAGATAGCTTTGCCTTTTTTTGTTAGTGTTATGTGATTCTACGAGACGAATTACTAAAGGCTGTGAGAATTTAATAGTCTTTCTTGATATTCCGATGCAATAGTTGAGGTAGACTTATGTATTTCAATTGTGTTGCTGGTACATGTATAAAGCATCAAGTTTTGACAAATCCATGTATCAGTACATGCTCCTGTGGAAGAGGGAGGCGAAACAAGGAACCTATTACCTTAATATGTTGCCTAATTCATACTGACCCATTCTATATATCATAAACCATCTACTTCGGCTTTTGTTTCGGTCCTTTGGAAACCTAAAACAAACTATAATATTGAGATTTGAGGCCCAATTAGTCTGCCTATATCAACTGTGCCCTCAACCATCTCATAACATATAAGCCGCATAAAAGCTACCACAGAGATTTCAACTTGCAACAGCAGCAGCATAAACACATCCAATCTTTTCACTCCTCATGTGCATGATTAATTAATGATAAACCAAAAGAAAAAGGAGTTTGAACTCGTCACGCTGAACTTGAGTTGGATTAATATGCTTCATATAATTTATTAATACAGTTAGAGGAAAGGGAAGTGATGAAGTGCTTATAATATATAAAATTATAATATATGATCTCTTTAACGAGATAACCATCTTGCAACAGATTGCAGAGGTTGGGAAAGCAATAACCTCCTCGAGTGACGTCGCCTATAAGCACACAAATTTCCTGATGTTTTTTTGGTTCGACAAAAAAAGCCAAAGCCAAAGACAATGTATTGTATTTTACATACCGGATGCTATGACTTTCACTGGACAAGGAAACACTGAAGGAAACGAACAGCAGTGGTAGGATCTCCCCTGCAAACCACACAAATTAAATGTTGCATATCTTTTTGCGATAAATGTTGTATATCATAACCTTTCATCTGTTATGTTCCTTAATGCCATTTTATTTCATTTGCTTGCATACATACATTTTCTTTGTTCCATTTAAAAGTAAAGGCAATCCAATTTGTAAATTCATACACAAATATGGGACTTGCACTTCTAAATTATCCGTAAATCTTCAAAATTATCTACGGTTAATTATCTTTTTGAAGTTGAAGACACCAATACTGATTAGAAGAACATGTCATACATATTTTTAAATGGTATAAATATATATAAAAGAGGTTGTTATTGAACCATTTCCCATAACTTTGATGATTTAATTACTTGGCCCAAAGTATAAGGGATTACCTGCTCCATTTTTCATAGTATAAAGGCTCATTTGACCCATTACTAAATGGCCGAATAGTGTCTCTGTAATGTACATGAGTCGCTCATGTGTTGTTCGAATTCACATCGTTTCTTTTTAACAAAAATAAAAGATGTCATCGGACTAAAAGCCACGTCACTCATATTTAACATAAAATATCTTTAGGGGCTAACGTGGGCCGTTTTAGAGGAATTCTCGATTAAATGATTAGAGGAAAGGGAAATGATGAACTAATGACATGATATACGATTGCATATATTACGATAATTACTTGCACTTTACTAACCTACAAAGGTTTTCTCGATTTGAATATAATGTTATTGATTCATAATTGCGAACTTTCTCTCTATTTAATCATAATCGCAACTATTAGCTTTTGCTATATTACAAAAACGAACGTTATAACACCCGGGGCGAAGCCCGGGCATGCCCTCCTAGTATATATATATATATCACCAGTTAATTGGTTCCCTAGTTCGAAATCATCAGCATATGTATCGTTCTACAGTCAACCAGAATGAGATTTTGAGATAGAGCCTATGTGTGTGTGATCAGTTAATTAACTCCATGACTCAGATTTTTTAGCCGCCAAAGAGAAGGTGGCAGAGTTTCAACATTCACTTCTACGACCAATACCCATCTTAATTAATTAATTAGTTTTTATACTAAAACATCTTTAAAATGTGCACGTATAGTTGAAAATTTATGTGCATAAGATTTTTGCACTGGACATGATCAGGAATATGTAAGATGTACGCAACATTCTCCTTATATAGAGAGGCTATTTTCGGGTTTAAACTTATAAACTTAACCACGAGCCACATATTTGTCATAGTGTTGTATATATGCATACATTAATAATTGAATTCAATTAAGCAAGTGTTCATGTTTTCAACTATAGACCGCATACCATACTGCTAATCCACCATAGGCCATAGCCAAGTCAAAAACCGAAAGATGGATCTGTGTGAACACAACATGCAAAGTCAAGGGCTATAACGTCATTGGCCATAATCAACTCTGGATTCTGATCAGGATTCGGGTCCATTGATGGGCCTAACTGTAACGAACAAGAGCATGAATAAGGGCAACCACAATGGTTGCCCTTTTAATGGGCCAATAACTTTGTTTTTGGGTCCCACATCTATCTCACAAAAATACAACTTTCAATACAATCAAATCAGCATAACACATATTTCAATACTGCCACATCAGCAAAACACATCTTTCAATACAAAACTATTATCCAACCCAACAATTTTCTTATCTTTCATATTATCCCCATCAAATTTACACCAAAATCAAGGCTGGGTCCCACATTTATTACAAAAAGTCAAGCCACATCATCATCCACATCACCAAAATACATATCTCAATATAACCACATCAACAAAACACATTTTTCAATACAGCCACATCAGCAAAACACAATAACTTTGTTGGCCCATTAACTTAACAGCATTGCAAGTGCCCTAAGAAAGCGGCCTAATAGGCTATGCGTGGGCCGATATGGCCCAAATAAGTAAACTGGGCTTAAAAGAATTACTCCTCTGTCTTCCGATTTGGCCTGCGTAGACTGGCTTGTCGGCTACAGTGCTGCACTGCTGAGCCTTTAGATCAACGAGAAACAGCAACATAATGAGAATTATAAGAGAGGAAGAGAATCCTTTACTCCGTCAACGTGAAGAGTCTAACGGTCTGATTTTGGTAAGGGAAACTTGGGTTGAACCAAAGAAAATATGGAAGATTGCGGGTCCTTCAATCTTCAGCCGCCTCGCCATGTTCTCCATGACTGTCATCACCCACTCATTCGCCCGCCACCTCGGCGACCTCAACCTCGCGGCCATTTCCGTCGCCTGCACCGTCATCATATCCATCAGCTTCGGATTCTTGGTAAACCCACACAAATCAAGATTCTTGAACTCTTTTAATTTCAAAAAAATTACTATCTACTTTTCGTTTCAATTATCAGTTGGAGTGAAAATTGAAGTGGAATTGGATTAGTGTTATAGCTTGGAATGGCGAGCGCGCTCGAGGCTCTGTGTGGCCAAGCATATGGTGCGCGACGGTACCATCTTTTGGGCATTTACTTCCAGTGGTCGTGGATTGTGTTGTTTTTGTGCTTAATTTTGTTATTAACCATATTTATCTACGCCTCGCCGATTTTGAAACTCATTGTGCAACCCAAAGAAGTGGCAGAACAGACAGGTCTGGTGGCAATTTGGTTAATACCGTTACATTTTAGCTTCCCTTTTCCTTTCACGTTGCAGAGTTTCTTTCAGAGTCATCTCAAGACGGTCGTGACTGTTTGGGTCTCTGTTTGGGCTCTCCAGAGAAGCTTTTTGTGGGATTTGGGGGTTCTTCAAATGGCTTCTGGAGTCATGCTCTCGTATAGAGTGTTGATTATAGTATCTGGGTATTTGCACAAAACTCAGGTCGCACTTGATGCTCGTTCCATCTGGTTGGGACTTTTTTTTCCTCTTAATTTTTCGTATTTTTTTGTTTGTTTTGTGTTTCATTTTCTACTATATGCTTGTACTGTGTGTCATCTTGTCCGACAGCAGAACAATCTATGGCTGGGAATCAATGATTCCACTTGGATTTTTGGTGGCAACTGAGTATGTTCTTTCTTACTGGTTATATTAAAGTTTCTCATTACCCATGCATTTCTTGATGTGTAGAATGAAATTACTCGTGTATGAATCGAAAATGGGAGGAAGGGAATAAAATGCTATATTATTTGGTCCAAGGAATGTCCCTTGTGCCTTTCCATATTCTCATTTTTATTCGCAGTTGCCTTCCTTTTCGATGGATAGAGAACTCTTTAATCTTCGAGTGGGGTACCCAACCCTATGTTGTGAATTTCTGCTAACGGTAGGTCTGTAAACATTATATTATACGTCTGGAAAGAAAACTGGCCCTGGTTTTTTTTTTCTTCACTAATTTGAATGTTTTTGTAACAGAGTACTAGTCGCAAACGAGCATGGTGCAGGCAATGCAAAAGGTGTCAAATTTCCAACCAGTGTCAGTACTAACCTCCCTTCCGGTTGACTGGTTTTTTGGCTAATTATCATAATCTTCCAGAAACAACTTGCGATGATCTTCTCCTCTGGCTCTACAGTTATCGTTATGGTTAAGGACTCTGAGAGTCTTACTAGCATTCACCATTCTTCTCAATTGCATTCAACCAGTTCTATCAGGTGAGAAGGATATTTAAACACTGGCATTTTGTATTAGTATTACAAATGCAAATCTCAATTCATGATCTGGTTGGTGAATACTTCTTTCCAGGTGTTGCCGTCGGATATGGTCGGCAAGCATTAGTAGCATGCATAAACAGAGGCAGTTACTTTATAATATGGGTTGCCTCTTGGGGTATTTCTGGGATGGTCACTTCACTTTGGAATTTCAGTAAGTGCTTATAGTTTTACTATAGTCTCTTACATTTTTTAGGTTATGCATATTTGAGTAAGACGATAGCTGATGAGATATATCTGAATTCTCCAACTACCATTGTGAAAGTGTAACAATCTGTTTGCTATATTTGGTTTTGACATAATTTTTCTGCAAAATTGCAAGTCTTTCGTAATGTTTATATCCGACTAAGGTTATATTTCCTGCAACGCTTTGCCAAACAGACTAAATTATGTTTGTATATGTTCGACATAAACGGGGTATCTGGGCTGGAATGATGAGTGGAACTGTGGTTCAAACACTGATACTGACTATTGTTATCGTGAAATGCAAATGGGAGAAAGAGGTAGATTTCGTTTTGGCAGAATGGTAGTTTTAATAGATTAGATTTATGTTTTTTAATGAAGTAATAGATAGTTTTTTGTTATATAAAATGTCAATGACAGGCAGAGAAAGCTGAGGTGCACATTACCAGTTAGTCAATGTCCACTCGATGATATTTTGCAGGGCACCAATATTTTTTTCTGGCAAAGGCAGCATTACATGATAGTTTCGACGGTCATTATGGCATTAAAATTAGTAAATTACTTTGGTTAACCCTCACTGGGGGCTGGGGTGATTTGGGAAGGTAGGGATGAAGTTTTCTAACTCTGGACTCGAGTTCGACTCGCCGCTAAACAGGCTGAAAATTGTATATTATATGGATGATCCGATCCTCAAGTACTAGGATTGGGAATTGTTTGATCGTCTGGTGAAACATAATCAACTTGAATTCGGGACGACTATTCGAAATTTTAGTGAAAGTCGGATTTGTTATCTCACTGAAGAAATGTTGAGTACCTGCAATCTTATGCAAAAGGAATGCTCTCAAGGTGATATTCTTCTTGTTATCACTGATATGGGGATTTCTGCATCAGCGGATGAGAGCAACAAAAACCTAATATTCTTCTCGTCTGCGAAATTGGTTGGGAGATCAGTCAATTTTTGTTGGACTTATGGTCCTACATGTTTGTTTTGATGATATTAAAACCTTTGTCGATGATATTGAAACATATAAGCACCATGTGATTTATGAGAAATGAATTTAAATTTCGCATGTGTACCTTTGTGGTTGTGGTCAACCAAATGAACTCCGATTCACATGAATTTTTGAATGTACCTTAGTTTCATCATTATGAACATATTTGAATAGGAATGATTCAAGAGAAAATCCCATCTACGCTAGATTTACTAAATGTGCCCTGATTGACATGAAATTTTGAATGCACCTTAGTTTCATCATTATGAACATATTTAAATAGGAATGATTCAGGAGAAAATGTCATCTACGTTGGGTTTACTCTGTGCCCTATTTGTGTAGTCAATTTGGTTAAGTCATAATTTGTTCATTTGTGAACCAATTGACGTGAAATTTGGTATGTTAATTATATTTTATCTTGATATATGATCTGAATTATTATCAACCAAATTTTGACCACCACATATAAGGGTTGCACAGTGACAGTAGGTTTAGGCTTGGAATTTATCTGTTTTGACTATTAGTGACCTACTAGATTCATTGAATGATCAAACCTTATCCAAATGTTATGAAATTTTATATACACATTCTAACATGCCTAATAAGATTTTTCATGCATGAATTAGAATTTTTTGGGCTTGTTTGTATTATGATTAACCTATGTGCTTTATATGAAGCTCTTTGAGCTTACATAAATTTGTGGAGTCCTTTTACCTATTTCTTTGTAGGTTAATCATCATGATGATATTATATCTCTCAATATTCAGTTTGAACATTAAATTTAGATCCGACATTTGGTTATGGGCCGAAAAATGTTTGAAGTCTTGCTGGGGCTCTTGGTGTAAATTAGAGGGAAAAGCTTGTGGTTGAATTCAAATTGAACAAGTCGAAGTTGATATATGTACCACTTTTGAAAAATTGAAAGCTTTGGAAGAAGAGAAACTTGTATGATCAAGATTGATCCACATCACATCATTGAATTCAAGAACAATGACAACCCTTGTAATGTCTTCAACGTGTGGAAAATAAAGAGTCAATATTGAAGCTTGATTTGCAATCTAAAAGTGCTATTATTAACGCTATACTTGTGGTCCAGATTGTTTGCTGTTTTGGAAGGCTAAGATCGATAAACTGAAATTGATCCAACGGTGGAGACTATGTAGAGACAAATGAAATTATGTTCTCTCTTACAAATTTTTAGAAAGAAGCTATTGTGAAAATTCTTAAAAGAAAAATTCTTGCGTCAATCTTAATCAAGCATTTGATCATTCATTTAAACTTCTTCTAAAGATTCAAGCCATCATTTGATACTAATTTCAAGTTTCACCAACCCTTTACATCAAAGAGAATATTCATTCATTTGCTTAGTGCAAAGGTGAGGTCTCATCATTCTACTCTTGTTGCAATAATATGATTTTGTCTGAAGTGCAAAGGTGGGGTCTCTACTCTTGTTGCAATAATATGATTTTGTCTGAAGTGCAAAGGTGGGGTCCATCATTCTAGTCTTGTTGCAATAATATGATTTTGTCTGAAGTGACGTGTTGAGATCAGGGAATTGCCGACAGAGGCAGTGAATTGTAGAAACAAGAAATAATATGTCGAAATCAGACTTTACAACAAAACGACACTCAACTATCACCAGCTCACCCAGAGTTTTTTTTTCAAATTATCATTTTAAAAAATAATAATTAGAGAAATAACAACGGATATTTTTTTTCACAAATAGCCATACATAATAGCTTGATTAGCTTTGTGTTTTTTGAGATCATACTATTAGCAAGAGCTTGATCTATGTTTCAAAATATTACACTAATCACGCTATTTGTAACAGCGTGATTCTTGACTGTTCTTCGTTTATTGATTCTCCCACCTCTCTCTCTATATATCACTGTTGTATTTTACTGTTTGTTCAGTCTCGGCATTGCTTGCTTTTCCTCTTCTCCTGCTTTTGAGTTTTTATGTACCTACGTACTTCTGCAGAGCATCTGAACCCCATGTGGGTTTCTTTTAGATTGCTTTTGCTAAGGTATTGAAGGGGTGAGAGAGAGAGAGAGAGAGAGCAACAACATAAACATCTCTTTCGTAGTGTTGTAGATAACTTCAAGAAACTCACAAGCAAGCCCACTCCAATAATTTTTCTGTTGTTATCTAGCTGCTTCTTTTTTTTTTTTTTTTTTTTTTTGTAGCAGTGTGTGTGATTGCCTATTTCTCTCCCGCTTGACGTTATCTTTTGTCTTATAAAGCTACTCTTTTTTCTTTTTAATTTCTTTTTTTTTTTGCAGCAAAGTTTGAGTATTGGTCTTTTTCTTCTTGTTTTATTGTTTCTTTTTTTATCTAGACTTGTGTTCTCAAAGTGAACATGCATTGTGGTGAATGTTAAGTAGAAAGTGAAGAATCACGCTGTTCATAACAGCGAGATTAATATAATTATTGTAAATTTGGATGACGCTATTGACAATAGCGTGTTCCAAAAAGCACAAAACTAATCACGCTATTGGCAATAACG
The DNA here is from genome assembly GCA_963580455.1 of Euonymus europaeus. Lineage (NCBI taxonomy): Eukaryota > Viridiplantae > Streptophyta > Magnoliopsida > Celastrales > Celastraceae > Euonymus > Euonymus europaeus. The sequence continues at coordinate 19,855,838 of OY756972.1, read as the reverse complement.
TGTATTGCTATTTGTGTAAAAAAATATATCTGTTGTTATTTCTCTAATTAATTTTTTTAAAAATGATAATTTGAAAAAAAACTCCTCATGCCACGACACTTTCTGCCACTTGCTACCTATATTTATCAACAACTTACAATTAATATTATTTTATTTTATTTATTTTAAATATAATTACTCAATTTACACTACGTAGTTACATTTGATATATGTCGTAAAAATAAGCTAGTTTATAAAATGTAAAAAATAAATTAATTTATAAACTATCAGGTGTTTCGTGAACCTTATCACTGACACTAGCTTATAAGTTTTGTAAATTCTATTATATTTCATTTAAAAGGTAAAATAAAAACTACACTAAAATATGATAAATGTATAAATCATTTTTATTTTATGATTTTTATTTTTTTGTAAATTATGTTTACTTATATTATAAATATTTATATTTATTATTAGAATTAAAGTTTAAAAGTTAATTGCTTTAAATTAATATTTTAATATTTTATAATATTACTTAATAAAAAATTAAATAAATAGTGAAATGTGCTCTGAAATAAACTTCGAACTTGAAAATTATTTTTTAAAATCTATAAGCTAGCCATTGTTAGGTGTTTGAAATAACGTCTATTACTAACTTATATATAAGCTAACTTAAAACTCTAAAGTAAGCGCTATCAAATAAACTATTTTGTTGGGGATTGTACCAGTATTGGTGAAGACTATATGAATAATTATCTCACTAATTACATCAGGTAAATTCTCAAGAAAAATTGGAAATAGTGTAGTTAATGTTGGCTAACACCAACCAATAACCCCATTTCAATTTTTATCTCCTAACTATAATTTTCTAGATGTGATGGTTCCCAAATAGGGTGTACCATCGACTAAGAGCAACTTCAATGCACACTTTTGAAATCCCACTCCAAATTTCACTTTCGCATTTTACTTGTATTATATACAAAACACGTCTCTCAATATATTTACATCACATCTTTCAATACAATTTGTTCACTCTTTATTATAGTACAGTGGAGTCTACCTTTATTCGTACATGATTTCTAAAAACTTATGGTATGGCCGATCTACTGGATAAAGAGCAATCTTAATTACATCTTTTTTTAAAAAAATAGATGATAGCGTAATAAAATATTCCAGTGGCCCTAAGAAGGTATTTGATGATTATATTATTTTCATTGAAACTCGTCATCATCAGAAACGGCTAGGTTTTTTTTATCAACTTCGCATATTCTCTCCAACGGACAAAAAATGGCTTACAAATTATAGTAATATTCATGTGAGGTAGTGCCATTAAATAAATCTCCGTGATGACATCAAAAAAGTGTCAGAATTATGACGATCAGTTGGTCAGGTTCGTACTACTGTAAGTGAATATTCTGAAAGAGATGTGAACAAACGTGAATTAAAGACCTGTCTGAGATTGTCCTCAGTCGTAGGCGCTCCGGCACTCAAGTCAGTATGGATTCAGTTAATAAAAACACCTCAATATGCAGAGCTCTTCTGTACGCTTAAACAATGAGTTGTTAATTTTTTTACCTGAGAAATGAGGCTCCCTTTTATAGGGATTAAATGGTCCGAGTTTTACCTATGATAAAATTTCACAATTTATTGGCTGAGCATATTTATCGGAGGCTTAGTCCTTTTAGGACTCCTTCCTAGGCCATGGTGTGGCATTATCATGGCGCAGCGCGCCTGGCATTACCATGCCATGGCACGGAGTGGCTTTACCTAGAATGGCTTTACTAAGCCGTGGTGTGCCGTCTGGAGGTTGATCACCTAAACGACCAACGCCACAACAGTCTTACCATACGGGATATTGTGTATCGACACGTATCATCCTCTTATTGGGCAGGATTATTTTTGGCATATCACTCAGCTAATGATCAAAACCCTGATTGTTTGGTACAGTAATAGAGAGAAAAAAGACAAGAATTGTATATATCATTCTTTTCTTCTTCTTTTTTGCATATATAGATAAACATTAAATTCAATGCATATTTCCTTCTTTAAGGCGGCGTATGTGTACAAATTTTACACGAAATATATATATATATAGAGGTTATATACCAGCCAAATATTCTGTTGTCTATCTATAATTACCATATTCGCACATTCTCCCTTTCTTTTATCTCTCGGACAAGATAAACAGACGCAGGGCAAAAATTAGTGGACTGGGTTTGCTCGTTTGTTCTGCTCAAGGTCATGGGGAGTCTGAACAGAGATGGCGATCTCGACCAACCCTTATTGCCAGAATCATCATCGATTGAGAACGTTACTTATGTTGATAGTACTGTTCAAGAATACAAGGATTTTGGATCAAAGCTCTGGATTGAAACAAAGATGCTATGGCACATCGTAGGACCTTCTATTTTCAGCCGGATAGCCTCCTTCTCTATGAACATAATCACTCAAGCCTTCGCCGGACATCTTGGCGATGTTCAGCTCGCTTCGATCTCTATCGCCAACACTGTCATTGTCGGCTTCAATTTTGGATTACTGGTATCATTAAATCTCAACTTTATGCCTTTTTTATTTGAATCTATAATAACTAGTTTTTTTTTCTTCCTTGTTTGACATATTTCCGACTGTTTTGGATAATTACTAGTTAGGAATGGCAAGCGCGTTAGAGACGCTGTGCGGACAAGCGTTCGGAGCCAAAAGACACCACATGTTAGGAATATACATGCAAAGATCATGGATTGTCCTATTCTTGTGTTGCTTCTTGCTTCTGCCGTTTTATGTTTTCGCCACTCCGATTCTGAAGTTGTTGGGACAGTCCGACGCGGTGGCGGAGGAGTCAGGGGTTGTGGCTATATGGTTGATACCACTTCACTTCAGCTTTGCATTTCAGTTTCCTCTACAGAGGTTCTTGCAGAGCCAGTTGAAGACACAAGTGATTGCTTGGGTTTCTTTGGTGGGTTTGGTGATCAATGCTTTTACTAGCTGGTTGTTTGTGTATAAGTTGGATTTTGGGGTTGTGGGTGCGGCGATTGCATTGGATATCTCTTGGTGGACTTTGGTTTTTGGGATGTTGTGGTACACTCTGGGTGGTTGGTGTCCTTTGACTTGGACTGGTTTTTCTGTGCAAGCATTTACTGGTCTGTGGGAGTTTCTCAAGCTCTCTGCTGCTTCTGGGGTCATGCTTTGGTAATTATTTGGAGTTTCAACCCTAAATTTTGGTCTCATTACATGAATATTGTCCGGATTTAGGGGAGTATTCAGTGTACTTTTGCATTGGTTTTTAAGCAGTGCTAATATGCATCATTAAAGACACTTTGTGGGTCGTATAACAAGTGTGTTTTTTCTCTATATTTTCAATCTACGGTGATAAAATACATTGACAAATGCATTGCACTGATCCTCCTCTATTTCGATATGATCCTCTCTTTTTTTAATTATTGGAAATTAATGCAGCTTGGAGAATTGGTATTATCGAGTACTAATTTTGATGACTGGATATTTAAAGGATGCCATGATTGCAGTAGATGCCTTGTCAGTCTGGTATGTTTAATTTTTTTTCAATCTCACCTATGTTACCCTTCGAAATAAGACTTTTGTTTCCTTTTATGTACTTACAATTGTAATTAGGTTAACTAACCTATAGAGTTAAAAAGAGTTTTTTCTTGTAATAATTAACGCATTCTTTTCTAATGTTGTAGCATGACTATAAATGGCTGGGCGTTGATGATTCCTCTGGCTTTTTTTGCTGGTACAGGGTAAGTACATTTCAATTTCCTATGGTTAACTTTTACTTTAGTTTCTCTAAATTTATCTTCAAACAAACATGGACATGATCATCTATATATATATATATATATATATATTCTGTATATGGTACCCGGTTCGAATTGGCGGGCCCCAAGTCTCTGCATTGTCATGTTTGATGGTGCTAGATGAGATGTCGAGTGGCGAGAAAACTCAGTGTATTGAATTTCAAATGGCTCAGGGAAAGAAATAAAATGCAAAATATAATAAGTCAAACTTTTTAATAGAATAAATGAGTTTTCTCGGCCAAAAGATGCGGGAGAATAAATTTGTGCGGGCTGATATGGGGTTGAAGCCACGAATGTTATATGAATTGTGCTTGAAGCCACGAATGTTATCGAAGAACAAACTTTATCGATGTGTCATCTTGTGTAGATTCTATTCATTTTCTCTCTTTGATAATTAACTAAAAAAGGAAGGAAGTGTCTAGTATACATGTTACATATGGTTTGATGATGCCATTGGCATTTCTGCGGTGAGCATATTCTATTTTCTTGGCCACCTTGAGTTTCAGTGAGGCCCCAAGTCAAAGGTATGAAAATGAACACGTGAGCCTTTTAGGGAGAGTGGGGGACTATAGTGTTGAATTATGGTGTGACTCATTATAGCGAAGAACTGAATATTAAAGTCCAAAGGTAAAGTTGAAGGCTTTGAGAGGGAGACGAGAAGCCCGATGGGCTCTGAGTCTCCCTTCTCAAAGCCTTCGGGATAGTTTTGTCTTTGTACACGATGGAAACTAGGGTTTCATAGATAAGCCTTATTATCTTTTGTAAGCCGTACGCGGCAATTATCATAGTGAAAGAAGAAGCTTCTCCGTGGACGTAGGCTATATTGGCCGAACCACATAAATCTCTGTGTCAAATCTTCTATTGTTTTGATTTCTTATGTTTGTGTAATATTGTCTTGTGTGTGATCAATTTCAATAAGTATCCAATTCGGATGGGCCAAAAAGCCTTTTTCCTATCAAGCAGTGAAGAAGTCAATGCTCCAAATCCCACATCATCTCGGAGAAAAAGTGAAGTGCATTTTATAAGAGGTCAAACTTCTCAATATAGTAAACTTGTTTTCCGGACCAAAATACTCAAGCAAACAAATTCGCACGGGCTGATATGAGCGACGGGCTGTTACAAGTTTACAACATCCGTCTACAAAAGCATCAGACTGTCAAATATTATATGCATACATTTTGATAAAATTATAAGTTTTCTGTGACGAATTTTTGCAGAGTGAGGGTGGCAAATGAGCTGGGAGCTGGAAATGGCAAGGCAGCGAAGTTCGCGACAGAGGTGGCGGTGGCGCAATCTACAGTGATTGGATTTATTTTTTGTGCACTGATCATGGTATTCCAGGACAAGTTCGCGTTGATATTCACATCCAGTGCTTATGTGCTTGACGAGGTTGACAAACTGGCCTTCCTCTTAGCCATCACAATTCTTCTTAATAGTGTACAGCCAGTGTTATCAGGTAACCCTTTTTTTTAAATGAATTCAAAGAAATTTATATTAATTATGAGCTTCAAAATTCAATTATTTTTCTGATTTTGGCAGGAGTGGCTGTAGGGTCTGGATGGCAAGCTACAGTGGCCTACATAAACATTGGTTGTTATTACATTATTGGGCTTCCGCTTGGGATTCTGATGGGCTGGGTCTTCCACTTGGGTGTTGAGGTAAAAAGATTAAGATTTCATGCTTGCCTTTGGGCTCCAATCTCTATTCGGTGGTGATAAATAGTCTAATGTTAAACAATCAATATTATCTCGTTTCATTGTAATACGATATTTCATTATAAAATTCATAATGAAATACGATATTACAATGAAATAGATTGTTTATAACTGAATTATACAACATTTTTCATCTCTATTTAGTATTTACATTTGCTAAGGCGCCCAGAATTTGTGGGCTAAGGAATTGGAGTATTATGATCCAACTTAAAGGCCCAATGACCAACCCATTTTTTTTTCCTTTGCTTATGGGCCTTGTTATACAATGAAAGAAGGCTCAATGATGGGTCCATGCGGAATGGCTAAGTACTTAAGCAGTAGGATGTTCGCTGTTGGTTTCGATTAGTTATTTGATATGTTTTTGGTCAAATCGTTTACTCGGTCGATTGATGTCAATTTTTCGATTTTCGGTCGATTATATAGTTGAAAAACTATGGGGCTTGCTTGGGTTTTGAAAGCCTGCGTTAGCTATACAATTTGATGTTTGTGCATTTGTGTATCAGGGGATATGGGGAGGAATGATATTCGGTGGAACAGCTATTCAGACAGTAATATTGGCCGTTATTACAATACAATGCGATTGGGAAAAAGAGGTAGTTTCTAATTCTATAGACATTTTTGTTTTGTTGGTCATTTTTCTATCTATTATGGTGTTTATGTATATGTATGTATTGGCGCCTTGGCTGGTTTTGCAGGCTGAAAAGGTCCGCCGCCGAGTGAAATCATGGTCGAACCCCAACTCAGCTAATGAATGGTGAATCTGCTGTGAAAAGTTGTTCCACCTAAAACTAAAAGTGTATAGGATTATCGCAAATTAGCTGATGAAGTGAGAACGAATATGACTATTCGGTGGTGTTAGTCATTCTAACACAAAGTATCTATAATCCTATGCGAGAGCATATAGCCACATGATTTGCAGATAAATTCAGGATTCAAAATTTAAATTTATGGATTATGTTTTTATTGGGATACGATGACTATTTGATGATTTAAATTTATGGATTATGCACGATGACTATTTGATGAAACAAATGGTTGAGATTAAAACAATTTCGGAAATTCCAGCTAAAAGCAAATTCAGCTCCCGCCATCCCGTCACCCTCATCCAGTCACCCTCATGCTCATATTTTTCTTTTCATTTTGACTATTATGAGATTTCATACTAAAGTCTAAAAGCTTCCATTATTATAGCTCTAAGATTAATGTCAATAATATTTTATACTACCAAGGCATTGAATAATTCTCTCACGAGATCCATGGTGCGAAAAATAATTATTAATTTTTTTATTAAATTAATGGATGGACGGCTCGCACATGGATGTTAGAAGGAATGTGCACAGCTGGGATCTCCCTGTTTGTTTCAGGGTATACGCTAGCGTATATTCTGTCACTCATATTCTCACACACTCTCAGCTTTTACGTTTTACGAGAGCTTATACTCTATGAAACAAACTCTGATCCAAACGGAGCCTAAAGTCTATTATAAACCCAAACCTGTGTATAGGTTGTTAGCTTCTTGTGAAATGACAACAATTCAATCATTTTTTATAATAAAATATTCATAAAAAGTCTATTTTACAAATAAAAATAGAAATATGTCTCCCTTCTTCTTGGATGTCACCTAATCAAAATTGCCACTGACGAATGAATCTTTCTCACTTGCAGGTACTTACACCGTGTGCATAACCCAAGTCGCCCAAAAAGGTTGCTCTCCCACCTATAGTTTAGCTTCCTCCACAGGAGTTTGATAAGTCAATATTTCTCCAATCCACACACAATGGGTCTGCTTGTTAAGGATTCTTTAAAAATGCAATCACCAAACCTAGATATATACGTTGATTGTTCTTTCCTGGGGAAGGTGATCATGAATCGTTCTGTCGTTCGTATCAGATCTAAAACCACCTGGAATTTAAAATCCCAATTTGACTTGAAATTTGCCTGTGATTATAATTATTGTTGATGTTAAAGAAGTGCCTAATCGAGAGATCGGATCTAAAAAACCTTATAGCTGAGAAAAAGAAAGAGAGGAGGAGGTGGTGTTAAGGTTTGGTTGCATCGGCGTCCATGACGCTGGAAGGGGAAAGAGATACGTCAAAAAAAATTGCTATATAGTTTTTTGGAGGTTAAGTTTGGGACCCACATAAGTAACACTAATACATCTAGGATGAGGGTAGAGTAGGGTTGCAATAATGCCAAATATTTAAATTGATAATAAAACAAAGAAATGTACGGCGCACGAACAACAAAGGTGAATTTGTTTATCAAAACCCATCCCACTTCCATGTACATTTATTTACACAGCGCGTCTTCTCTCTCCCTCTATCTTCTTGGACCCATGCATAAACACACACGCTCAAAATAAATGAGCACTGATCGCAAAATGGGGAGTGAAAACAGAGACGGCGATGATCTCAGTATACACTTGTTACATGACCAATCATCATCGGTGGAGCTTCGCCGTCAAGAAAACAAGGATTTTGGATCAAAGCTCTGGATTGAAACAAAGATGCTATGGCACATCGTCGGACCCTCTATTTGCAGCCGGGTGGCCTCCTTCTCTATGAACGTAATCACTCAAGCCTTCGCCGGACATCTTGGTGATGTTCAACTCGCTTCGATCTCCATAGCGAACAATGTCATTGTGGGCTTCAATTTTGGATTATTGGTACTAAATCTCAATTTTAAGCCTTTTTTCTTTGAATCTACGAGTTTTTTTTTTCTTTCACATATCCAATTGTTTTGGATTACTAGTTAGGAATGGCAAGTGCGTTAGAGACACTGTGCGGACAAGCCTTCGGAGCCAAAAGATACCACATGTTAGGCATATACATGCAAAGATTATGGATTGTTCTATTCTTGTGTTGCTTCTTGCTTCTGCCGTTTTACATTTTCGCCACTCCCATTCTGAAGCTTTTGGGACAGTCCGACGAGGTGGCGGAGGAGTCGGGGGTTGTGGCTATTTGGTTAATACCACTTCACTTCAGCTATGCATTTCAGTTTCCCTTACAGAGGTTCTTGCAGAGCCAACTGAAGACACAAGTGATTGCTTGGGTTTCATTGTTGGGTTTGGTGATCAATGCGTTTACAAGCTGGTTGTTTGTGTATAAGTTGGATTTAGGGGTTGTGGGTGCGGCTATTGCGTTGGATATTTCTTGGTGGGCTTTGGTTATTGGTTTGTTTTGGTACACTGTGGGTGGCTGGTGTCCTTTGACTTGGAATGGTTTCTCTGTGGAGGCATTTTCTGGCCTGTTGGAGTTTCTCAAACTGTCTACTTCTTCAGGGGTCATTCTCTGGTACTCATTTCTGTCACTCCTCTTCAATTCTTTTCCGAAAACGATATAGATAATAGATCCCATCAGTTTGGAATCCGGTTGCCTGCACTGCTAAGTTCTATGCACAAGATCTGGGTGAATGCGTGGACTCCACATCTTATACATCAAAAATTATGCGTACAACCTAACAGTTGGGACAACTGGAATACCAAATACTGGGATCTCTATTATTACCGTTTCTTTTCTGTCCGTTTATATAGATATTTTGAATTGTTCCCTCTCATGCAGCTTGGAGAGTTGGTATTACAAAATAGTGATCTTGATGAGTGGATACGGAGATGATGCCACTATCGCTTTAGATGCATTTTCAGTCTGGTATGTTTATAATAATTTCGCGTTCAATTCTATCAAAAAAAAAAAAAAACTCGTTCAATCTTTACTAAACTGTTGATGTTAATGAGATCCTCAATTGGTGGTTTATTGTTTTTTTCCAGTGTCAGTGTCATTAGTTGGGAGATGATGATTCCGCTGGCTTTTTTTACTGGTGCTGGGTACGTATGGATTGCCCATTCCATTGACTTTGAATATAAAAACACTTCTGTGTGTAGTTTCCGAAGAGATAATATATTAATAATAAATGCAGAAGATCACAGTTCAACGACTTTTTATTTCTTATTTTTAATGCAATTTAAAGCACAAAACCAACTTGAATGAATATTTTCCCCAAATACTGATGAAGCCATCAATGGCCATAATTCTCTTGTCATAAAAATTGTTTCTAGGTAATTGAGCTTGTCAAGAAATTTTAAATTTCGAACATTTTGCAGAGTAAGGGTTGCAAATGAATTAGGAGCTGGGGATGGCAAGGCAGCGAAGTTTGCGACGGAGGTGGCGGTGGCGCAATCGACTGTGATTGGGCTCATCCTTTGTGTAATTGTCATCATATTTCCTGAGAAACTGGCGTTAGTGTTCACATCCAGTGCTGTTGTGCTGCGAGAGACTGATAAACTCGTCCCACTCTTAGTCCTTGCAATGCTTCTTAATAGTGTACAGCTTGTTTTATCAGGTAAAGTACTGCCAAAACCCAATTAGTTATGCTAAAAAAGTTAATTATACTCCAAAGAAAGTCATAAATATTGGGCATGTGTTAATTGGATGACAAATAAACTGTATGGCATATAAGCTAGAGTTCCTATGATAGGAGTGGCTGTGGGATCGGGATGGCAAGCATGGGTTGCTTACGTAAATATTGGGTGCTATTACTTTATTGGGCTTCCACTTGGGATTCTGATGGGCTTGGGCTTCCACTTGAGTGTCGAGGTATGTTCAAATCCTAACAATGGCCCATTTTGAACTTTTGTCCCGTTAATTGAACATTTGATGTAGGTGTGTGACAAAACTATATCTCTACCCTTGATTAAATTACGCTTGAATATAAATTATATATCTGAAATTTTGGTCTAAACACACACAAAAATGTCTAGTTTACAATCGTGTTCGAGTCTAAACATAAAAATCTTATCCGGATTTAAACCAACATGGGTATGATCAATTAAGGACGTCTAAAAATTTAAATCAATCCTGATCTAGAGACTATGGACATGTAAATATTTTTTAAACACTTTATTATATTATTAGACTCAAAACCCTTTTTTTCCCGCCCCTAATTTGATGCATGGAACAGGGGATCTGGTACGGGATGATATTCGGTGGGACTGGCATTCAGACAGGGATGTTGGTCCTTATTACATTAAGATGCAATTGGGAAAAAGAGGTACAGATTCCATATGACAAACTATAAATTGGAAAAATGCTGTCTTGCTTTTTTCTTCTTCTTCTTAATATATTCTGATATAATATTTTTCGGATTTGCAGGCAGAAAAAACCTGCCTGCGTGTGAAATCATGGTCCAAGACTACTTCAGATGAATCTGATGGGGGATAGGGGGCTACAATTACTGTAGTCTGTAAGTATAAAACATGGTTTGGAAACTGAAATTAGTTTCTCCTGTGTAAACATGGAAGGATGCAGGCATAAAGTCAAACAAAGAAAACAACCTATATTATCATCTTCATTTTCTTTCACCTCAATTACGTAATTTTCCTAGAAATATATAGAGTTTTCTGTCCAAATTCAAAGCTTCCAGATGTCAGCAATTGAACATCCAAAAAAGTAGTTTTAGTTTGTCATTTTTAATAATACTAATTAATCTAAACCAACTCCCACCTAGTATTTTTAAGAACTAAAATGATTCTATGTATACGTATACGTGCATAGTTGTATATAAAAGTTGTCGACAACACGCTGTAGAAAGTTATATGTGAATATGACATATATATATCGCTGATGAAGAAAAATCTTTAAGAACAATTCAAACAATTGAAATAACCGCCACCAGAAAACATATGAATTCTTAATCACGATCCCGAGAATATGTCGTATAGAATATAAACTGATATGCAAAGAAAAATTGAACTTTAAGATATTAAAATAGAAACTAGTGTATAAATTCGGCAAACACACGTTACATGTTTATATGTTTGAACAAATTATTATTTTTTTTTTAAAAATGGAAAAAATTGACTGAAAAAAAAGGACAAGCTCTTAAGCTCTCATCCGATTGCAGATACAGTTACAGGAACCAGGCCCATGCCCAACCACCCACCACCAGAAGTCAACCGGACCAACTCGCTTGGCTCGTCTCTGCTCCTCACTTTGATAATCGACAACTTCTCCTCCCTCTTCTCCTTCACCATCGACGAAATCTTCGTCCTTGATTCCTTCACCAGATCCCAAAACCCATCATTTTTTCTCACAAAGACGGAAAACAAACTCTCTCTACAACCTTCAAGCTTTTCCAAGGCTTCGAGAGAGCGGGTCAACTCGCTCAAACTCAGATCCCCAATTCTATCTCCAATTTCGACAACTCGGACGAAAATCTCGCGTTGAGCCAGCCTATAATCCTCACCTACCAACTTCAAAACCTCGTACACCAAACTATTACGCGAAGAGCCGGGTGAGTCACTAACTCGTCCCACGAACTCAGTCAGAACATCTAAATCAGCTAACAAATCAGAGTTCAACGAGGCCAAAGCCCTCTCCTCTTTATCAGTATCCGAAAAATACCTAGAAATAGAGACGTTTTGTTCAAGAAACCCTGCGTACCATCGAACCCACGACGAGAGCTCCCACATCTCAGGGTCAGAATGATCTTTGAACATCGACAGATTCAAGTAGTTACGGCCACCAAAAGAAGGATAAATCGAGAGTTGGTCTTTGATTATGAAGGAACCTTTGGCCAGCACGTTGTGGACAGTGAGAAGGCATTTCAATGCAACTGCGGCGTTTCGGGTGCCATGCAGGCGGTCCATGAGAGACTCAACGCAGGCGCAAGCAGCGGGGCGGGATCCTTTCCCGAGGGAGAGGACGGCCGCGATGGTCTCAGGCGGATGAGGGGAGTCGTCGTGGGTGGTGGCGCGGAGGACTGCCACGCGTGCGGTGGAATAATTGGAGTTTGTAATAGAGAGAGTTGCTTTGATTATCGAGGTCTTGTCTTTGATGATGCCTATCAGAATTCTCAATCTCTTGCGGTAACCCATGGTGATGAGTTAATTCATGGAGAAATGGAAGATAAATAATACGAGAGGATATAAAATGGGAATGGATTATCTGAATTTGTCCAAACATGTGTGGGGAATACACGTATAATTAATGTTGTGAATTAAGTAAACGATTATATAATACACGGATTAGAGGTCATTTTCAGCCTCCATTTTTTACCATTTCTAATTTCATTGTATTAAATGTCAAAATTTGGAAAAATAAAACAATAACTACCTGTGCGTTGAAGGGACACAAAAACTTCACAATAAAATAAGCAACTGATCTAGTATGTATACATGTCGATGCAAAATTCCGCACAATTATGTCATATGTCAGCAGTGATGAGGTTGTAATGTTGATAGTCCATAGAGAATAATGAAAAATTGATTATTCATGATCCGGAGAGACTAATACTTAGTTAGTAAACTCTCTCGGAGAATATGTTTAGAATGTGTTGTGATTCAAGAGTCTACATTGGATGGTTGGGCGTGAGTGAGTTTATATGCTCAGCTTATAAGCTAAGTAACTTATAAATACAATCTCATCAGTCATATATATAAAAAAAACCTTCAATTTCTCCTATTGTCTCTGATCTCTGACACATTTGCTTTTTTATCTCTAAAAATATATGTTAAATTTCGAAAAAAAATTACACAATATCAACCAAACGCATGCTTAACTTTTTTTATATAGCTGTCTAAGTGCGTCTGCATAAATTATGATAGAATAAAATATCCTAGTTGTTGAAAATTGAAATACAATCTCAGACGTTGGGCATACGATTTTAATTTTTAGCAATGGGATTCATGATTTTTCCCTTTATTATTAGTTTGACTTTCTAACTATAGGAAAGTTTCTAACGGGCTAGTACTTATCAAACGAAACGCTTGTGATTAAAATTTTAAAAAATAGCGGACCTTGGGCCTATAATCATGACCGAAGAGCCCACCCATACTGTAGCGGGCTTGGATGTTAACGGACAAATCGACGCCTCATATTGTCGAATGCAATAAAAAGCAACGACAGCTCTCTTCCGACTGAAACTCCACTCTTTCTCGATAAAAAATAGCCGTTAGAAGCAGCTGCCCCACTCGACGGCTCATATTTTCTTGAATACTCGCTCTCTTCCGATCTGAAACTCTACTCTTTCTCGATAAAAAATAGCCGTTAGAAGCAGCTGCCCAACTCGACGGCTCATGTTTCCTTGAATACTCGCTCTCTTCCGATCTGAATCTCTCTATCAAGCTTTCTTCGGATTCCAATTATATAGCCGTTAGAAGCAATCTATGCCTCATATCTAAACAACCCTCGCTCTCTTCCGAACTGAATCTCTCTATCACGCTTTCTTCAAGATTTCAATTATATAGCCGTTGGAAGGAATCGATGACTCATATTTAAACAACCCTCGCTCTCTTCCGATCTAAAACTCTCTCTCTATCACGCTCTCTTCGGATTCCAATTATATAGCCGTTGGAAGCAATCTATGCCACATATTTAAACAACCATCGCTCTCTTCCGAACTGAATCTTTCTATCACGCTTTCTTCAAGATTTCAATTATATAGCCGTTGGAAGGAATCGATGACTCATATTTAAACAACCCTCGCACTCTTCCGATCTAAAACTCTCTCTCTATCATGCTCTCTTCTGTCTTCCTCTCTCGCTCAAGCTCTGCGAAATTTGGCAACTTGAATTCTCTGATTTTGGAGTCATGGACGGTAATTCTATCGTATTAAACATTTTTGTTGATTTGGGAGTGCGATTTCTCACCCCCATTTTTATATAATCTTCCTTTCTTGATCTACTTCATCAGTAAAAAAAATCTTTTGTTTTGTCGATAGATCAAATGATGGAAGTATTATCAGGGAGAGACGAGCATTTCATTTCTCGTTGCGACACACCACCCTTTCCGTCCTCAAATTCTGGTTCTTGTCCTTTTGCTTTCCTGCATTACTTTCGCTTGTTTTCTGTGATCTTTATTGTCCTTGAATGTACTAATACTAATTTTAAATGAGCAGATCTCGTACGTTTCTCTGATTCGTATTTTTATTTTCTTTACTTGTTGACCTAAATTTTCAATGAAATATAGCGAGGTTTGATATCTTGAAACGTTAAACGTTTGGTTGTTTTGTTTGAAGTTGCTTTATGAATTTCTTAATCCCTTTTCAAGCTAGGGTTTGAGTAATTTGAGGTTTTGATGATTATGTTTTTTACTTTGTTTCAAGAAAAAAAATCCAATTAAATTGTGGCTGGTGAGAGAGTTTCATTTGTTTCTTTATTTTTCTTTTTATTTTTTAACTCAATTTTAATTTTGGACAGACACGGTCAAGTGTCATGTCCTTTTCCCTCGATGACCCATGATTAATGCAAAATATATAGTTTCCTTGTATCCTCTGTGACTCTGTCTTCAGATTTCTTTTTATTGATAAAATGATTTTGTTGTTTGCCATAGAATTGGTTGATAATAGTGGCCATTCCATGAATGGAGATAATGTATGGAACAAAAATGAAGTTGAAGAAACTACTCATGTAATGAATGAGGATAGTATATTGAATATCAACTCTCACTGTTTCAGAACCTAAACCAAGAACATGCTATTTATTCTACATGGTCAATTGAAGGGTATGTCGACAGATTCTTTCCTGTCTCGGAGGCTATAAACATGCTTCAGCATCTCAGTGAGTATCTGGAAGTGTTAGTTATTTATCAGATGTTAGATTTGTTTGCTCTTATGACATTAGTTTGATGTTACGTCATGAGCACGAACTTCTGCAGAAGAAGTACCTGGAGGAGTCTTGTGGATGGAAGCGGCTATACAATGAAGTTAGCTAGAAAATGTTAGGCTCTTTTGCAGATGTAGACCATTAAATGGAGTTGAAATTACCATTGGGTTGAAAAGTATCGGAATTTACTCGTCAGAGGGCAATGAGCTACAGATAATCCCCTCTGATTCTTCCAAAAAAGCTATTCAAGTTTGAGATCTCCTGGCTGTCTCTGTTTTTTGCTGTACTGTGCATGTGTGTCTCAGTTTGGTTCAAAAATTTTCATGTGTGTCTCTGTTTTGGGAATTTTTTTTTTGGTTCATCACACCTGATAAAAACATTCATTTCTGAAGCAAGGGGCCTCTCAATCATGTTATAAATGAGAACCTTTCAAGCAATAGTGGATTTCAAGCACTTTTCGAGGCAGGTCATTCTAATATAAGCAAATATGAGCATTATGTAAACTACATACTGTAGTAGCCAATTATTAATCTGTTGAAATTGTCTGTCACTAATAATGTGCATTATATTATTTCTGGCATAATAATCTCTATGATTTCTCACTTATATGATACTCCAGTAGTCCAGTGTATGATATATGTGGTATTCATTATTTTTATAGGTGATTGGGACAATATGCATAGTATTCACATTAGCACCCCAACCATCACCAATTCATGAGAACCTTTCAAGAAATAGTGGATTTTGAGTACTTTTCGAGGCAGGTCATTCTAATATAAGCAAATATGAGCATTATGTAAACTACATACTGTAGTAGCCAATTCTTAATCTATTGAAACTGTCTGTCACTAATAATGTGCATTATTATTTCTGGCATAATAATCTCTATGATTTCTCACTTATATGATACTCCGGTAGTCCAGTGTATGATATTTGTGGTATTCATTGTTTTTATAGGTGATCGGGACAATATGCGTACTATTCACCTTAGCACTCCAACTAACACCAATTCATGAGAACCTTTCAAGGAATAGTGGATTTCGAGCACTTTTAGAGGCAAGTCATTCTAATTTAAGCAAAAATGAGCATTATGTAAACTACATACTGTAGGAGCCAATTATTAATCTATTGAAACTGTCTGTCCCTAATAATTTGCATTAGATTATTTCTGGCATAATAATCTCTATGATTTCTCACTTATATGTGGTATTCATTGTTTTTATAGGTGATTGGGACAATATGCATACTATTTACCTTAGCACTCCAACTTGCACCAATTCATGGCCTATGGATGCTTACTGTGTCGGAGTGTGTTGGTAAAGAATTCTCTTTGAAGTGCTCAGGTTACTGATATCGTTGCAAATTTTGAGTGCCTCCGCCCTCCTGCATATAATCATCACGTAAATGATGATCATCCACGATTTTTATCATGCTGCAAGCATTTGCTTAATAGTTCTCTTCTAGACTATAGATCCTGCTTTGCAAGATTAATTCTTCGAACATTGCCTCTGGAGAAATAATAACATAAAAATTGTTTGAAACTTTCATATATGATGTTTTTCTAATTTTGATAAATTATTGAACTGATATCTTTTTCTTTTGGGTCAGTTGGACTGGTTTCCTCTGTCTCATATGCAGGAAAAAAACATATGTTTATCACATCACCTCCACACCCATTCATTTTCCTCAAGCCAAGCGAAGTGAGATGGCAGTTGTTCTTCTTTTTTACTTTTTTGGCACTTTCGGTTTTGGCAAGTACATCAAGTTGCATCTACGTTTACTTTGAATATATTTTGTTTAGTCCTTATTATGAGCTTTATATAAGATTTTTATGGCTGTGGAGCACTGAATGTGCGGTGCTTTCACACCCTTTTGACCCACATTACCATCCCAATCACTTGATTCGCACCTATAGTACCCATTTTCAAGCTTATATATGTTGAGAATTCGTAGCAATCTTTCCCTGGGTCTTCAAATTGTTTGGAAATACAGGGTAAATTCCTTGATGTTGGCAAAAAAGCTGTCTTATTTGTAGTTTTGGCACGCTGACACAATACCTCGAGTCATTTTGAATCTTCTTAGTATTCTTCTTTTGGGTTCTATACTAGCAGTACTGGGATTGCAATCTTGCTGTATTCTATTTTCAATCTTGCCATATAATCATATTTCTTTTGTTTTTTCTGATAAAAAGGCAATCTGCCACCCCATCAATTCATGACAAACTCCACATTGTATTCCACTACAGATGTTAGATCCTGCACCCTTTCAATGCAATCTCTTCCTGGAAAACTGTAGTTTCATAGTTATAGGGTCTATTTGTTAGTAAAGAGACCATGGAAGAGAACTTTGTACCATTTTGGGAATTGTTAAATATTGTAAGAGTATTTTGGTCCTTTGTGCTACCATATATGTCTTATTCTCTAGGGTTTCTCTTTATATCTGACTAAGAAAATCAATACGACACTTTTCTTCTCCCTCTGCATATCCTTCACTGTTCTTCAACTGATCTGTGCTAACTGGAATCAAGAATGATCTTCAAGGAAGCCAGAAGTGTTACAAGGCTAGACTGGATTGGTGGTTTCAGGTATACAAACAATTTCCTTTGCCTAAAGAAAAAAATGCCTGTAATCATTTTAAGGTTGTTCTACATATATAGCTCAATTATAAAGATTTTATGTTACTTAGAAAATAATGCCCGTAATCATTTCAAGGTTGTGCTACAGATATAGCTCAAGTATACAAATTTTATGTTACTTGATGGCAACTGTCAAAGAAGCTGAAATTCGTTACGAGGTAAATTGTTTGATGATAGTTTATATTAATGGTCTCAAGATTTTGGCCCCCATCACATACATATATTTTGCATCTGCAATTCCATTTATTTCATTTGGGGAACAATTGGAAACAGATACAGATAATGTTGTAAGCTATATATTGTATTTGAGTTTTATTTTCATTTTCAAATAACCGTGCAATAGTTTTAACTGGGTCGTAATTGAAAATTTCAACTTATATTGAATATCTGATTTGTAGAATCTGAATGCAGATATATACATTGCAATTCAAGTTTTGAAGTGTTTTATGCGATTAAACTGGTTCTCATATTAGCTGACGGAGTTCTCACAGCTGGTCAAACATTAGCTTCTACTGCACTTTGTTGAATTTTTACGCGCAACCATTGGGGGTCAGCCTACCTTTACTGATTCTTGGAGTTACAGAGCCAACTGCATTTATTTTATGTACACTTCATGTTCAACTTTGCTAAAAATAGACAGGATTTGGGCTTAAAGCTCTTCAATATGTCTACTGGATCGTTTATTGTTTTGGGTTCAAAGCTCTTTAATCCTTTTGGGAGAGATCACAATTTTTATTGCATCTTATGTGTAGATATGCAAAATTTGTTAATAATACTGCTTGTGGAACACAGTAAGAATGGTCAATTTATTACTTATTATTTCAGGTCTTCTTTATGATAAACTTGAATGAAGTTCTCACTTTATTGCATTGTTAAATCCCACGATGCCACTTCATGTTCGATCCAGAATGATCAAAGCTCCTTATCCGCCTCTGTGGATTCAGTGAATCCCCATAGTAGTCTTTACGGCAGTTCCTCCAGGACCCTTCACTGCTCAAGTTCCCCTTCTGTTTAGCTGGGACCAATGGTGTAAGTGTAGGATGTGGGCAAAAAACTAAGAGCGATGTTGAAGGTGAAAGGCTGAAGGAATCTCAGTTCATAAACAAATCTCTTTCTGCATTTGGGTATGTTATCTCTGCCCTTGCATCTAAAACAGGCCACATGACTTACAGGTCTATCTCTCTAGTCTCTCCTTTCTTGGTTGGACACACATTTGTTTTTCATTTTATGCTCACCAGTACTTATCTGACTGGATTTTTTTTCATCCATTGCTGTGCACTAGGAACTCCAAGCTCACCCACTTGCTGGAGAGTTTCATTAGGTAAGTGATTTGTTTCTTCATTTTATATCCTTAGGACTGGATGATCCAAATAAATTTTCCTTCAACAAACCTGAAGGTTGTTATAGGCTAAAGGAATCTCAGTTCATAAACAAATCTCTTTCTGCATTTGGGGATGTTATCTTTGTCCTTGCGTCTAAAACAGGCCACATTACTTACAGGTATAACACATTTGTTTTACATCTTGTACTCACCAGTACTTATTGACTGGATTTTATTCATCGGTTGCTGTGCACTAGGAACTCCAAGCTCACCCACTGCTGTAGAGTGAATTAGGTTTTCTAGTCTCTCTCCTCTCTTGCTTGGACACACATTTGTTTTTCATTTTATGCTCAACAGTACTTATCTGACTGGATTTTTTTTCATCCATTGCTGTGCACTAGTAACTCCAAGCTCACCCACTTGCTGCAGAGTTTCATTAGGTAAGTGATTTGTTTCTTAAGTTTATATCCTTAGGACTGGATCCAAATAAAATTTCCTTCAACAAAGCTGAAGGTTGTTATAGGCTAAACGAATCTCAGTTCATAAACAAATCTCTTTCTGCATTTGGGGATGTTATCTTTGTCCTTGCGTCTAAAACAGGCCACATTACTTACAGGTCTATCTCTTTAGTCTCTCCTCTCTTGCTCGGACACACATTTGTTTTACATCTTATACTCACCTGTACTTATTGACTGTATTTTATTCATCCGTTGCTGTGCACTAGGAACTCCAAGCTCACCCACTGCTGTAGAGTGAATTAGGTAAGCGATTTGTTTCTTAAGTTTAAATCCTTTGTACTGGATACAAATAAATTTTCCTTCCACAAACCTGAAGGTCATTATCTGCTAAGGCTGATTGCAAAAACGGATGTTTCCTCTAGAGACCTCGGGGGAAAACCTGATGTTTGGTTTGATCAGCTATTAGGTGGATGGCTTGTGGCTTCACTAGTGGCTCCTGTGTTGGCCTAGTCTGTTTACATCCTTGGCCTGAAGCCTAGTGCTTCTCCAGGGTAAAACGGCTTTGTTCCTGGACAGGATAGTAGGTGAAGTCGTCAGCTCGGCTTAGGGTGATCCATGTCTGTTCATCAAAACTGACATTGAATCTGAATGGAAGAACATGAAGGAAACTGAGAGGAAATCCGAAAATTCCAATCGAAGAAGAGGAATAGATGGAGATGGAGAAGGAGAAGAAGTAGGAAATGAAAATGTATTGTGATTGCTGGACTCCTTGGTCTAATGGATGTTTTTTTCTGCAACGCTTCACCAGGTTCTTTAAGCCAGAAATTCTTTTGTTTGTTTTAATATTTTGGACGGTATGTCAAATGGGTTGCCACGTTTTTATGTGATTGATTTTAGTTTGTTGAAAATATCCATGGACCGATTGATTTTGATGTTCTGACATGGTTTAATTTTAAGGAAGTAATTATTAATTAAGTTTAATTTTTAAGATCCTTGAGTGATTTTGGTGTGTGTGTTGTAGTTTTGAATAACTATTATGGCTTTCTTCACTGCCATCTTTGATGTGAGGGCTACTGTGATGTTTCTGAAATGCTTTTTCAATTGCGAAGAAGCTGGTATTTGTAAACTAATGGTTCTTTGCAGTTTCGGTTTGTAGTGATGGGAATTATGTTCTGCACAGAATTAAGGACACATCAAAGGTTTGATTCACTAGGGCGTTCTACAGATAACATTTAAATTGATGAGAGCATCACCCAAATTTTGGATCTATTGCTTCTGTTTGGAACCTTCCTGGCAGGATGCTTTGTTAAAGTAAGTGATAAATTTGAAGCTTTATATACTTATGTTTTTTACTTTTAGAATTTATTGGATAAATGGTTGATAATTTTCTGTTGCAGACTTAATGATTGTACTGTGTACATGCAATGAAAATTATATGAATGCAGTTTAAGTACATATTTTGTAAGTATGTTCAGAGACATGTTTTTTTTCCTCAAAAGATCATCGACGATATAATCTTTTTGAATGCCTAAGTTTTCATGAATTTAATCTTTCAAGGACATATGTTACTAGCTGCCAAGTCTTATAGCTGCGATTTTTTCGTTAGAAATCTTAGTTGTTCTTATACTTGCCGTGAATAAATATTTGGTGTGTATTTCTTCACTCATTGTCATGATTTTTCTCCTCCCCTAGATCCAAGCAGATTGATAATTGTCAGTAAATTTTTGGAAGCACAGCAGATTATGGATGAAGCCTTATGCAAGGTGTACATTATCGAGCACCCCAACCCTGCAGTCTTTCATGTCCCACAATCGGAGTAGAGTTGGAGATGGACTGGGAGTTTTAGCTGAGGAAGGTTGTGCTTCTCATATCTTATTCATTTACTAGCAGCTGTTGGGCTTGCTTTATAATCTGTTTTCAAAGCTCTCTCTTTCTCTTTATCCCTTTTCCCCTTCCTTGATGGCTTAAGGCTTACTTATATTTGGAGTAGATGTGGAAAGGAACGGCATAAGAAAGAAAAGACACTAAAATATTAACATGATTGTACAATACAAAGAAAAGGAAGGAGGTAATGCACTAATCTATCTATTATATAGGTCAGATTCACTGATAAGTTCTTAAAGTATTCATTGGAAAAACTGGCATGCTTCAAATGGGTTCTTAATGAGTGCCTTTTATCATAGCAGCTCTTATAGTCTTACGGCAAAGACCCAGAGTCTACTATATTATCAGGGCACTGACTGCATTGGTTGTTATGAAAGTAAGTTTATTATTTCTTCAATCTCTTTTCAAATTTGACTAGAAGAATGCCATTTCCAAATTGTTGCTTCCGGAAGAATGTCATTACGCAGCTTCTGAACAATCTATGCCTCATATCTAAACAACCCTCGTTCTCTTCCGAACTGAATCTTTCTATCACGCTTTCTTCAAGATTTCAATTATATAGCTGTTGGAAGGAATCGATGACTCATATTTAAACAACCCTCACTCTCTTCCGATCTAAAACTCTCTCTCTATCATGCTCTCTTCTGTCTTCCTCTCTCGCTCAAGCTCTGCGAAATTTGGCAACTTGAATTCTCTGATTTTGGAGTCATGGACGGTAATTCTATCATATTAAACATTTTTGTTGATTTTGGAGTGCGATTTCTCACCCCCATTTTATATAATCTTCCTTTCTTGATCTACTTCATCAGTAAAAAAAATCTTTTGTTTTGTCGATAGATCAAATGATGGATGTATTATCAGAGAGAGACGAGCATTTCATTTCTCGTTGCGACACACCACCCTTTCCGTCCTCAAATTCTGGATCTTGTCCTTTTGCTTTCCTGCATTACTTTCGCTTGTTTTCTGTGATCTTTATTGTCCTTGAATGTACAAATACTAATTTTAAATGAGCAGATCTCGTACGTTTCTCTGATTCGTATTTTTATTTTCTTTACTTGTTGACCTAAATTTTCAATGAAATATAGCGAGGTTTGATATCTTGAAACGTTAAACGTTTGGTTGTTTTGTTTGAAGTTGCTTTATGAATTTCTTAATCCCTTTTCAAGCTAGGGTTTGAGTAATTTGAGGTTTTGATGATTATGTTTTTTACTTTGTTTCAAGAAAAAAAATCCAATTAAATTGTGGCTGGTGAGAGAGTTTCATTTGTTTCTTTATTTTTTAACTCAATTTTAATTCTGGACAGACATGGTCAAGTGTCATGTCCTTTTTCGCTCATTGACCCATGATTAATGCAAAATATATAGTTTCCTTGTATCCTTTGTGACTCTGTCTTCAGATTTCTTTTTATTGATAAAATGATTTTGTTGTTTGCCATAGAATTGGTTGATGATAGTGGCCATTCCATGAATGGAGATAATGTATGGAACAAAAATGAAGTTGAAGAAACTACTCATGTAATGGATGAGGATAGTATATTGAATATAAATTTGCTCAGGAGACTAAACTTTTTAAGTTGCTATATTGTAGAAGATTATCAATTTGAGCAGAAAATTCAGGTAAAATCTTAATTATTTTCCTAGACTGTGGTCACATATAAAATATATTAGTTCTGTCTCCTGTTTGTTTGGACGTTAGAATTACGTGCATTCCACCAGTTTCTCAAACACCTGAAAATCATCATTTTTTTTAGGGTGAAGTGAATCAAATTCTTTTTAGAAGTTCAACTTACTGTGTTGAAATGTCTATATTGTGATCAACTCTCGCTGTTTCAGAACCTAAACCAAGAACATGCTATTTATTTATTCTACATGGTCAATTGAAGGGCATGTTGACAGATTCTTTCCCGTCTCAGAGGCTATAAACATGCTTCAGCATCTCAGTGAGTATCTGGAAGTGTTAGTTATTTATCAGATGTTAGATTTGTTTGCTCTTATGACATTAGTTTGATGTTATGTCATGAGCATGAAGTTCTGAAGAAGAAGAGTACCTGGAGGAGTCTTGTGAATGGAAGCGGCTATACAATGAAGTTAGCGAGGAAATGTTAGGGTCTTTTGCAGATGTAGACCATTAAATGGAGTTGAAATTGCCAATGGGTTGAAAAGTATTGGAATTTTACTCGTCAGAGCGCAATGAGCTACAGATAATCTCCTCTGATTCTTCCAAAAAAGCTATTCAAGTTTGAGTTCTCCTGGCTGTCTCTGTTTTTTGCTGTATTGTGGCATGTGTGTCTCTGTTTTGGGATTTTTTGGTTCATCACATCTGATAAAAACATTCATTTCTGAAGCAAGGGCCTCTCAATCATGTTATATAAATGAGAACCTTTCAAGCAATAGTGGATTTCAAGCACTTTTCGAGGCAGGTCATTCTAATATAAGCAAATATGAGCATTATAATGTGCATTATATTATTTCTGGCATAATAATCTCTTATGATTTCTCACTTATATGATACTCCGGTAGTCCAGTGTATGATATATGTGGTATTCATTGTTTTTATAGGTGATTGGGACAATATGGATACTATTCACCTTAGCACCCCAACTATCACCAATTCATGAGAATCTTTCAAGGAATATAAGCAAATATGAGCATTCATTTTCGAGGCAGGTCATTCTAATATAAGCAAATATGAGCATTATGTAAACTACATACTGTAGTAGCCAATTTTTAATCTATTGAAACTGTCTGTCACTAATAATGTGCATTATATTATTTGTGGCATAATAATCTCTATGATTTCTCACTTATATGATACTCCGGTAGTCCAGTGTATGATATATGTGGTATTCATTGTTTTTATAGGGATTGGGACAATATGCATACTATTCACCTTAGCACCCCAACTATCACCAATTCATGAGAATCTTTCAAGGAATAGTGGATTTCGAGCACTTTTAGAGGCAAGTCATTCTAATGTAAACTACATACTGTAGGAGCCAATTATTAATCTATTGAAACTGTCTGTCACTAATAATTTGCATTATATTATTTGTGGCATAATAATCTCTATAATTTCTCACTTATATGTTACTCCGGTAATCCAGTTCATATATGTGGTATTCAATGTTTTTATAGGTGACTGGGACAATATGCATACTATTCACCTTAGCACCCCAACTTGCACCAATTCATGGCCTATGGATGCTTACTGTGTCGGAGTGTGTTGGTAAAGAATTCTCTTTGAAGTGCTCAGGTTACTGATATCCTTGCAAAGTTTGAGTGCCTTTGCCCTACTGCATTATAATCAACACGAAAATGATGATCATCCATGATTTTTATCATGCTGCAAGCATTTGCTTAATAGTTCTCTTCTAGACTATAGATCCTGCTTTGCAAGATTAATTCCTCGAACATTCCCTCTGGAGAAATAATAACATAAAAATTGTTTGAAACTTTCATAAATGATGTTTTTCTAATTTTGATATATTATTGGACTGATATTTTTTTCTTTGGGTCAGTTGGACTGGTTTCCTCTGTCTCATATGCAGTAAAAAAACATGTTTATCATATCACCTCCACACCTACTCATTTTCCTCAAGCCAAGTGAAGTGTGATGGCAGTTGTTCTTTTTTACTTTTTTTTGGCACTTTCGGTTTTGGCAAGTACATCAAGTTGCATCTACGTTTACTTTGAATATTCATCTTTTGTTTAGTCGTCCTTATTATGAGCTTTATATAAGATTTTTATGGCAGTGGAGCACTGAACGTGCGGTGCTTTCACACACTTTTGACCCACATTACTGTCACAATCACTTGATTCGCACCTATAGTAACCATTTTCAAGCTTATATATGTTGAGAATTCGTAGCAATCTTTCCCTGAGTCTTCAAATTGTTTGGAAATACAGGGTAAATTCCTTGATGTTGGCAAAAAAGCTGTCTTATTTATAGTTTTGACACGATGACACAATACCTCGAGTCATTTTGAATCTTGTTAGTATTCTTCTTTTGGGTGCTATACTTGCAGTACTGGGATTGCAATCTTGCTGTATTCTATTTTCAATCTTGCCATATAATCATATTTCTTTTGTTTTTTCTGATAAAAAGGCAATCTGCCACCCCATCAATTCATGACAAACTCCACATTGTATTCCACTACAGATCTTAGATCCTGCACCCTTTCATTTCAATGCAATCTCTTCCTGGAAAACTGTAGTTTCATAGTTACAGGGATCTATTTGTTAGTGTTATGAGATAGGAGGGTAGTTTGGGTACTTTGTGTTATTAGGGTAGTGTATGTAAAAGATGTAAAAGGGATGTTAAAAATATATGAGAGATACGAATTGAGCCGCCTCTCCTCCTCCCTCCTCCTCTCTTCTTCCTCACCAATACTTCTCCAATCTCTGTCTAACTTCATTATCTTATTTCAATATGGTATCGGAGCCGGATTAGCTTCGTTTGTGTCTGATTTGTGGGCTGTTTCTGGGCTGTTCGGATTGATTTTCCGGTGACCTGGTTTTGGTGCCAGAGAAAGAAAAAAAAAAACAAAACTCCGATTTGGCTTGATTTAGACTTCCGGTTAGCGCACCTCCTACACAGAAGCAATGGTCGGCGTCAGGCGCCCAGTTCTGTCCCGATCGGACACTGATCGGAGCCGCGCGTGACCTGCACGCGCCACCGCTTCTCCACGCGCCGCTGCCGGAACGCCACGCGCCGCTGACGGACGACTGTTTTTGCTTCTTTTCAGAGTTTGCTTCTTTTCCTCTGCTGAACTACTGATTTTTCTGCAATATTCTAGCTCTTATGCCAATGGGTCTTTGCTTTTGGAGTTGAGTTGCCCAGTTTCATGTGTTGTAATGGGTCTTGGCTACTTTCTTTGCTGATTTGTGCTAGGAGAGACAGGTTCTTTGATGGTTCAGTTCTGATTGAAGGGGTTCTGCCTTGTATGTGTTCTTTGGCTACATTCTTGAACTAGGTGTTCTGGATAATTTTTTTTTTTTTTTTTTGTTGCTGTCATACTCATCATGAGTGAGGAAACTCCGAAAGTTGTCACTGAGGTGGTGGCCACCTCCAGCAAGCTCACTAATCAAAAACTCACTGGTCCTAATTATCAACATTGGAGGAAAATTGTGTTGATTGCCATTCGGGGAATGGATAGGGAGGATCATCTTGTTGATGTTCCCCCTGACTTTGTTAAGCATACGGCTGAACACAAGTTATGGATGCGTGATGATGCCCGGTTATATGGTCAATTATTGAATTCCATGGACTCTAAAGTTTCTGAGTTGGTGACCCATTGTGATACTGTTAAACAAATATGGGAGTATCTAGGTGTACTGTATTCTGGGAAGAATGATATGAACAGATTGTATGATGTGGCATTGTCCTTCTTTCGACCCGAACAGAAGGATACATCTCTGGGTGACTATTTTGCGTCTTTCAAAAGAATTTATGAAGAATTTAATTCTCTGTTGTCTTTGGACCTTGATATTGAGAAGAGACGCCAGCAGCGAGAGCAATTGGCTATTATTGCATTTCTGAGTGGAATGCGATCTGAGTATGAATCTGCACGGTCACAAATTCTTGCTAGTGGAGAGACCTCTCTCACTGAGGCCTTTTCTAGGGCCAACCGCTCTGTTCGACCTACTTCTTTATTACCAGATATTGCTGAACGGTCTGGTCTTAGTGGTCATTCTTCATATGAGGTTAGTGGAGGTCGTGGTGGTCGTGGCAGCCGTGGTGGCCGTAGTGGTTCAGATGCCAAGTTTACTTGTTACCATTGTGGTGGTGTGGGTCATACTCGGGATCGATGCTGGAAGTTACATGGTAAACCACCACAGATTCGCTCTGCCCATGCTGCTTCTAGTGGAGATGTGAGTGCTGTTCCAGCTCTGCATACCTCCATTTCTGATGATGGTCGTATCAGTCTCTCAGCTACCGAATATTCTCGTATCATGAGCCAGATTTCTACTCCCAGTGCTGCCTCTGTTACGAGTAATGCTTCAGCATGTCTGTCGGTGTCCCCTCAGACTTGGGTTATTGATTCTGGTGCTTCTGATCATATGACTGGCAATACAGGTACACTTGATACATACTCCTCCACCTCTTCCTACCCTGATGTGCGGGTGGCTAATGGTACCTTGGTGGAGGTGACGGGAATTGGCACTGCATCTCCTACTCCGCATTTGACCTTGAACTCTGTTCTCACTTTGTCATCATTTCTATTCAATTTATTATCTGTGAGTGCTATTACAAAGACTCTTAAATGTTCAGTAACATTTTATGATGATCATTGTGTTTTTCAGGATCTATCGACGAGCAGGATGATTGGTAGGGGTCACCTTAATTCTGGAGGGCTATATGTATTGGATGTCCAACCTTCTTCCCTGATGGTGTCTAGTCCTCCTTCTCCTTTGGATCTTCATTGTCGTCTTGGTCATCCGGCGCTCCCTAGTTTGAAGCTTTTGTGTCCTTCTTTATCATCTCTACAACAGTTATTTTGTGAGTCTTGTCAGTTTGCAAAACATCATCGTCGGTCTTATGTATCTCGCAGTCTTAAACGAGCTTGTGCTCCCTTTTCCTTAGTTCATTCTGATATATGGGGTCCGTGTCCAGTTGTATCTAGTTCTGGCTATCGCTATTTTGTTACATTTGTCGATGACTTTTCTCGAACTACGTGGGTTTATTTAATGAAAAAGCGTTCGGATTTATTTTCGATATTTTGCTCTTTTGTTACTGAAATTTCAACTCAGTTTGCTATGTGCATTCGTGTTCTTCGTAGTGATAATGCTAGAGAGTATCTTTCCAAAGAAATGTCCTCGTTTATCTCCAGTAAGGGTATACTTCATCAGTCTTCTTGTCCTGATACCCCCCAGCAGAATGGGGTAGCTGAACGTAAAAATCGTCATCTTATGGAAGTTTCCCGTGCTCTTATGTTTCATATGCAGGTTCCTAAAATATTCTGGGGGGATGCTGTTTTAACTGCTACTTACCTTATTAACCGTATGCCTTCCTCTGTTCTTAGTGGTCAAATTCCCTATAAGCTTTTGTTCCCTAGGGATGCAATTCACTCTATTCCTATTCGAGTGTTTGGTTGTACTTGTTATGTCCGAGATATTCGACCTCATCTCACTAAACTTGATCCTAAATCATTACGATGTCTTTTTCTCGGTTATTCCCGTACTCAGAAAGGGTACCGGTGTTTCTCTCCTGACCTAGGGCGGTGTCTTGTATCTTCTGATGTCACTTTTGATGAGTCTACTCCGTACTCGTCCTATACTACCCCAGTTTCTTCTCCTGGTTCCTTCTCTGCCCTTGATGAGTTCCTAGTTTATGATCTTCATCCACCTCTTGAGCCAGTCATCTCTACTCCACCTCCATCTCCACCTCCACCTCCGCTACAGACCTTTGTTCGAGGTCCTCGTTCTGTGTATCGTTGTCCACCATCCACTCCTGTTACAGTGCCCTTACCATCTCCTGTTGTGGCGACGGATCCTGATCCTCCTATTGATCCTGATCCTGTATCGGCCCCTACTCCTACTATTGATCCTGATCCTATAACGGCATCTGATCTTGCTGTTCCGATTGCAATCCGGAAAGGCCGGCGCCAATGTGCCCACTATCCTTTATCTGCTACTATCTCTTATGCAGGGCTCTCTCAGTCTCTACGGACATTTGCTTTGGCTATTGATTCTATTACCACCCCTCGCTCTTTATCTGAGGCTCTTGCGTCCCCTGGGTGGCTTACAGCTATGACTGATGAAATGTCTGCCTTGGAACACAATCATACTTGGGACTTGGTGCCTTTACCTCCGGGCAAGCGCCCTATTGGTAGCAAATGGGTCTTTACTGTTAAGACTCATCCAGATGGGTCTGTCAATCGTCTTAAGGCCCGCTTGGTGGCGAAAGGGTATGCTCAAACTTATGGTGTTGATTATACAGAAACCTTTTCTCCGGTTGCAAAGTTTACTTCTGTTCGATTACTTATCTCTCTTGCTGCCACTTTTGGGTGGCCTTTACACCAGTTGGATGTGAAAAATGCTTTCCTTCATGGTGATCTTACTGAAGAGGTATACTTGGAGCAACCACCTGGGTTTGTTGCTCAGGGGGAGTCCGGTATGGTGTGTAAGTTGAAGAAATCGTTATATGGTCTGAAACAATCTCCTCGAGCTTGGTTTGGCGGTTTTCTGATGTGGTACAACAGTTTGGGTTGAAGAGATCGGAAAAAGACCACTCAGTGTTTTATCATCGATCTAATGCAGGGAATATTCTGTTAGTGGTGTATGTAGATGATATAGTTATTACTGGAAGCAATGGAGATGGTATATCATCATTGAAAATATTCTTGCAACGCCACTTTCAGACTAAGGACTTAGGTCCTCTACGATATTTCTTGGGTGTAGAAGTTGCTCGATGTCGGCGTGGGATATTCTTGTCCCAAAAGAAGTATGTTGTGGATCTATTACAAGATACTGGAATGAATGGTGCAAAGCCCTGTGACTCTCCTATGGTCTCTGGGGTGAAACTTTATCCTGATGAGGGTGATGTGTTTGATGATCCTGAGAGATATCGACGACTTGTGGGAAGGTTGAATTATCTCGGAGTGACTCGGCCTGATATTGCGTTCTCAGTGAGCGTGGTTAGCCAATTTATGTCTAATCCTCGTGTTCCTCATTGGGAGGCTGTTTTACGAATTCTTCGGTACCTTAAAGGTGCTCCGAGTCGGGGTTTGCTATATGCAAACCATGATCATGTGAACATTGAAGCATTTTCTGATGCTGATTGGGCGGGATCCCCGTTTGATAGGAAGTCCACCACTGGCTACTGTGTGTTTGTTGGTGGCAATTTGATTGGTTGGAAGAGTAAGAAGCAGTCTGTGGTAGCCCGATCTAGTGCTGAAGCAGAATATAGAGCTATGGCTCACACCGCAAGTGAGATATGTTATGTGAGACAATTAATGCATGAATTGGGTTATATTCCCTCGGAAGGGACTCAGTTATGGTGTGATAATCAAGCTGCTATTCATATTGCATCGAATCCTGTTTTTCATGAGAGAACTAAACATATTGAAGTAGATTGTCATTTTGTGCGTGAGAAGGTGCAATTAAAGCAAGTAAGGTTGAAGCATGTTAGAACTCATGATCAGCTAGCTGATATTTTCACTAAGGCCTTAGCTGGTGCTCGAGTTAACTTCATTTGTAACAAGCTGGGCATGACTAACATCTATGCTCCAGCTTGAGGGGGAGTGTTATGAGATAGGAGGGTAGTTTGGGTACTTTGTGTTATTAGGGTAGTGTATGTAAAAGATGTAAAAGGGATGTTAAAAATATATGAGAGATACGAATTGAGCCGCCTCTCCTCCTCCCTCCTCCTCTCTTCTTCCTCACCAATACTTCTCCAATCTCTGTCTAACTTCATTATCTTATTTCAATAGTTAGTAAAGAGACCATGGAAGAGAACTTTGTACCATTTTGGGAATTGTTAAATATTGTAAGAGTATTTTGGTCCTTTGTGCTAGCATATATGTCTTATTCTCTAGGGTTTCTCTTTATATCTGACTAAGAAAATCAATACGACACTTTTTTTCTCCCTGTGCGTATCCTTCACTGTTCTTCAACTGATCTGTGCTAACTGGAATCAAGAATGATCTTCAAGGAAGCCAGAAGTGTTACAAGGCTAGACCGGATTGGTGGTTTCAGGTATACATACAATTTCCTTTGCCTTAAGAAAAAAATGCCAGTAATCATTTTAAGGTTGTTCTGCAGATATAGCTCAATTATAAAGATCTTAAGTTACTTCGGTAATAATGCCCGTAATCATTTCAAGGTTGTGCTACAGATATAGCTCAAGTATACAAATTTTATGTTACTTGATGGCAACTGTCAAAGAAGCTGAGATTCGTTACGAGGTAAATTGTTTGATGATAGTTTATATTAATGGTCACAAGATTTTGGCCCCATCACGTACATATATTTTGCATCTGCAATTCCATTTATTTCATTTGGGGAACAATTGGAAATAGATACAGATAATGTTGTAAGCTATATATTGTATTTGAGTTTTATTTTCATTTTCAAATAACTGTGCAATAGTTTTAACTGGGTCGTAATTGAAAATTTCAACTTGTATTGAATACCTGATGTGTAGAATCTGAATGCAGATATATACATTGCAATTCAAGTTTTGAATTGTTTTATGCGATTAAACTGGTTCTCATATTAGCAGACGGGAGTTCTCACAGCTGGTCAAACATTAGCTTCTACTGCACTTTGTGGAATTGTACGCGCAACCTTTGGGGTCAGCCTACCTTTACTGATTCTTGGAGTTACAGAGCCAACTGTATTTATGCACACTTCATGTTCAGCTTTGCTAAAAATAGACAGGATTTGGGGTCAAAGCTCTTCAATATGTCGACTGGATGGTTTATTGTTTTGGGTTCAAAGCTCTTTAATCGTTTTGGGAGAGATCACAATTTTTATTGCATCTGCTGTGTAGATATGCAAAATTGCTTATGGAACACAGTAAGAATGGTCAATTTATTACTTATTATTTCAGGTCTTTCTTCAGTTTATGATAAACTTGAATGAAGTTCTCACTTTATTGCATTGTTAAATACCACGATGCCACTTTCATGTTCGATCTAGAATGATCAAAGCTCCTTATCCGCCTCTGTGGATTCAGTGAATCCCCATAGTAGTCTTTAGTCTTGGCAGTTCCTCCAGGACCCTTCACTGCTTAAGTTCCCCTTCCTTTAACTGGGACCAATGGTGTAAGTGTAGGATGTGGGCAAAAAACTAAGAGCGATGTTGAAGGTGAAAGGCTGAAGGAATCTCAGTTCATAAACAAATCTCTTTCTGCATTTGGGCATGTTATCTCTGCCCTTGTGTCTAAAACAGGCCACATGACTTACAGGTCTATCTCTCTAGTCTCTCCTCTCTTGCTTGGACACATTTGTTTTTCATTTTATGCTCACCAGTGCTTATCTGACTGGATTTTTTTTCATCCATTGCTGTGCACTAGGAACTCCAAGCTCACCCACTTGCTGCAGAGTTTAATTAGGTAAGTGATCTCTTTCTGCATTTGGGGATGTTATATTTGTCCTTGCGTCTAAAACAGGCCACATTACTTACAGGTCTATCTCTTTAGTCTCTCCTCTCTTGCTCATACACACATTTGTTTTACATCTTATACTCACCAGTACTTATCTGACTGGATTTTATTCATCCGTTGCTGTGCACTAGGAACTCCAAGCTCACCCACTGCTGTAGAGTGAATTAGGTTCTCTAGTCTCTCCTCTCTTGCTTGGACACACATTTGTTTTTCATTTTATGCTCACCAGTACTGATCTGACTGGATTCTTTTTCATCCATTGCTGTGCACTAGCAACTCCAAGCTCACCCACTTGCTGCAGAGTTTATTAGGTAAGTGATTTGTTTCTTAAGTTTATATCCTTAGGACTGGATCCATAAATTTTCCTTCAACAAACCTGAAGGTTGTTATAGGCTAAAGGAATCTCAGTTCATAAACAAATTCTCTTTCTGCATTTGGGGATGTTATCTTTGTCCTTGCGTCTAAAACAGGCCACATTACTTACAGGTCTATCTCTTTAGTCTCTCCTCTCTTGCTCGGACACACATTTGTTTTACATCTTATACTCACCAGTACTTATTGACTGGATTTTACTCATCGGTTGCTGTGCACTAGGAATTCCAAGCTCACCCACTGCTGTAGAGTGAATTAGGTAAGTGATTTGTTTCTTAAGTTTAAATCCTTAGGACTGGATACAAATAAATTTTCCTTCCACAAACCTGAAGGTCGTTATCTGTGCTAAGGCTGATTGCAAAAACGGATGTTTTCTCTAGAGACCTTGGGGAAAAAACCTGATGTTTGTTTTGCAGCTATTAGGTGGACGGCTTGTGGTTCACTAGTGGCTCCTGTGTTGGCCTAGTCTGTTTACATCCTTGGCCTGAAGCCTAGTGCTTCTCCAGGGTAAAACGGCTTTGTTCCTGGACAGGATAGTAGGTCAAGTCGTCAGCTCGGCTTAGGGTGATCCATGTCTGTTCATCAAAACTGACGTTGAATCTGAATGGAAGAACATGAAGGAAACTGAGAGGAAATCCGAAAATTCCAATCAAAAGAAGAGGAATAGATGGAGAAGGAGAAGAAGTAGGAAATGAAAATGTATTGCGATTGCTGGACTTGATGGACACGTTAGTCTAATGGATGTTTTTTCTGCAACGCTTCACCAGGTTCTTTAAGCCAGAATTCTTTTGTTTGTTTTAATATTTTGGACGGTATGTCAAATGGTTTGCCACGTTTTTATGTGATTGATTTTAGTTTGTTGAAAATATTCATGGACCGATTGATTTTGATGTTCTTACATGGTTTAATTTTAAGCAAGTAATTATTAATTAAGTTTAATTTTGAAGATCCTTGAGTGATTTTGGTGTGTGTGTTGTAGTTTTGAATAACTATTCATTTTGAAGTTGTTAAAGAAATATGAGGTGTGAAAATGACTAAATGAGAAAATAGAAGTGGAATTTTTCGAGAAAATGAAGAGGAGGGCTAGAGATAACGTGAATGGCGTTAATTAGGTAGAATTTTTAACTCAATGGTATAGATACGAGCTTATCGGATTGATTGGGTGAAAGAGGATAATGGGGATTCTGTTGCTGATTCTTTAAGGAAGTAATTATTAATTAAGTTTAATTTTGAAGATCCTTGAGTGATTGTTTTGAATAACTATTCATTTTGAAGTTGTGAAAGAAATATGAGGTGTGAAAACGAAGAGGAGGGCTAGAGATAACGTGAATGGCGGTAATTAGGTAGAATTTTTAACTCAGTGGTATAGATACAAGCTTATCGGATTGATTGGGTGAAAGAGGATAATGGGGATTATGTTGCTGATTCTTGGTGTCATGGTAGAATTCACTTGTATTAGTATTCTATTGAAAGTTAACTAAATAATGAATTATTGACGTCAATTGGCAAGCTTACTTCTTTTTGCAGGGATGGTTTGAATTAGCAAGTGCTAGGCACTCTATGGTTGCACTACGGTGTCAATGCAGCTTTATTGGATCTCAAAGTCCATCCTGATGCTACATCATTGACAGTAACCCAGGATGACATTGGTGATAGATTTACTTCTTTTTCGTTTAACTATTTTAGTTGTGATTGATGATTTTGTCAATAAGAAGATTCTGTCATAATAGGGCCAATGTATGTTTTGAATGGAATTATAGCTCATTGTCAAGATGCCATTGAAGGGCATTTCAATATGGGATGGAGGGGTTTGTCAAAATTTCTAGAATGAAACTATTGAAGAGTGTTTATGTGCGCATGTCAATGGGCAATGCAGTCACTCGTAAAAAATGAAGTTCAAGAAAGATAGACCCTATTTTGGCAACAGATAAAAGATCACATAGTAGTTAATAGTCCAAAATAACTGATTCTCATTATGTGATGAGTGCTCCTCTGCATGAGTATGATCAAATCACTCGCTAAAATTTAATTATGTTCGAATTGCATTTTCTTTGTCAGTTAAGAGTGGGTTTTTCCGGTTTTCTTATTTATTTGATTTGATGGTGCTCTTCCATGTTTAACAATTTGCCTCTTATTTTTATGTCTTAGCTCTGGCAGTATTT
Organism: Euonymus europaeus; assembly: GCA_963580455.1. Lineage (NCBI taxonomy): Eukaryota > Viridiplantae > Streptophyta > Magnoliopsida > Celastrales > Celastraceae > Euonymus > Euonymus europaeus. The sequence continues at coordinate 19,820,796 of OY756972.1, read as the reverse complement.
TGTTCCACCATTGTTAGGTGGTTTTAAATGGTTAACGCAAGTGCATGTGATCGTTGTTGAAATGGTTGCTGTAAGATGTGTGGTTATTTTGGATTTAGGTTTATATAGGTTCTTATTGCTTTAATGAATTTTATATCTTGACATGGCTTCCTAATCGTTTAATCTATACCCTCACAAGGATTTCTAAAGTACAACTATTATTTGCATCCTTTCTTAAAATGATTAGGTTGATCAGTTGTCATGTAGCTGGAAAATTTCCTTGGGAGCTGTTTTTGAGAAGCCTCTGCTCTGCTATATTAATAGGGGTGGTACAATTTAGGGAATATATACCATAGCCTTTGATCTCTTGCAAATCACCAATCAATGAAAAACTGATCAACATATATTCTGCTTTGAAATTTAATTAACCATGTGAATTTTGCATTGCTCCCCCCAACCCCGTCGCTAAATCTTCAAGACATTATTCAAGTTGCTTAATTCCCTGTTGATTAACTGGCTTGGCATATGACTAAAATTTTCTGGGTAGATGTGAGTACACAACATACGAATTAAGCCTGAAAAACTAATCAACATATATTCTGCTTTGAAATTTAATTAACCATCTGAATTTTGCAATGAATAATTGTTCCCCACAACCCCATCGCTAAATCTTCCGGACATTATTCAAGTTTCTTAATTCCCTGTTGATTAACTGGCTTGGCATACGACTAATACTGTCTGGGTAGTTGTGAGTACAAGACATATGAATTAAGCCTGACTGCCTGAAACAAATTAAAGGGTTTTCTTCTCACCTAAAGCATGTTATTTTTCTGGAGGGTGTATCTTTTATGATGGGTCCTTAATCATTATGTTCAATTTAATTCATTTCCAATGGTTAACTCTTTTTTTATTTTAATCTCTGTTTCATTATTTCAAAATAAGTTCTCCCGAACCAAGTTCTTATCCGTAGGTTCTTGTGAAAATGCTTCCAGACTCTCATCATGTGTGGACATATGAGAACTCACTCATCACAAAGTTCTTCGGTCTTCACAGGATCAAACCTTCAAGTGGTCAAAAGGTAATAAATACTCTCGATTGTCGCTTTGGATTGGGGTACGCTCAGCTCCTTTAAAAAAGATATTACATCTACACTTTGTTTCCAATGGTTTAGAATCATTCAAGTTTTTCATGCATTTTCTTTAATGAATTTGGTTTTTTTATTCAATGCAAAATACATTAGATTAGAATAAACCATTGATACTTCTCTTTTGTTATTTTTTAATAATTTTTTTTTCAAAATATTGGTAGAGTAAAAAAGTAAGGAAAATGAGTTTAGAAGAGCTTCTACCCCAGTCCTGCAGGTTTTAGGTTTCAGTTGCTATTTTGGTGTATGATGATATCATGATTCTCTTAATGCTCTATTTATTTATTATGGCTTTCTTCACTGCCATCTTTGATGTGAGAGCTACTGTGATGTTCCTGAAATGCTTTTTCAATTGCGAAGAAGCTGGTATTTGTAAACTAATGGATTCTTTACAGTTTCGGTTTCTAGTGATGGGAATTATGTTCTGCACATAATTAAGGACACATCGAAGGTTTGATTCACTGGGGCGTTCTACAGACAACATATAATTTGATGAGAGCATCACCCAAATTTTGGATCTCAACTATTGCTTCTATTTGGAACCTTCCTGTCAGGATGCTTTGTTAAAGTAAGTGATAAATTTGAAGCTTTTATATACTTATGTTTTTTACTTTTAGAATTTATTGGATAAATGGTTGATAATTTTCTGTTGCAGACTTAATGATTGTACTGTGTACATGCAATGAAAATTATATGAATGCAGTTTAAGTACATATTTTGTAAGTATGTTCAGAGATATGTTTTTTGTCCTCAAAAGATCATCAACGATATAATCTTTTTGAATGCCCAAGTTCTCATGAATTTCAAGGACATATGTTACTAGCTGCCAAGTCTTATAGCTGCTATTTTTTCGTTACAAATCTTAGTTGTTCTCATACTTGCCGTGAATAAATATTTGGTGTGTATTTCTTCACTCCAAGTCATGATTTTTCTCCTCCCCTAGATCCAAGCAGATTGATAATTGTCAGCAAATTTTTGGAAGCACAGCAGATTATGGATGAAGCCTTATGCTAGGTGTACATTATTGAGCACCCTAACCCTGCAGTCTTTCATGTCCCACAATCGGAGTAGAGTTGGAGATGGACTGGGAGTTTTAGCTGAGGAAGGTTGTGCTTCTCATAGCTTATTCATTTATTAGCAGCTGGTGGGCTTGCTTTATATAATCTGTTTTCAAAGCTCTCTCTCTTTATCCCTTTTCCCCTTCCTTGATGGCTTAAGGCTTACTTATATTTGGAGTAGATGTGGAAAGGAACAGCATAAGAAAGAAAAGAAACTAAAATATTAACATGATTGTACAATACAAAGAAAAGGAAGGAGGTAATGCACTAATCTCTCTATTATATAGGTCAGATTCACTGATAGGTTCTTAAAGGATTCATTGGTAAAACTGGCATGCTTCAAATGGGTTCTTAATGAGTGCCTTTTTATCATAGCAGCTCTTGTAGTCTTATGGCAAAGACCCAGAGTCTACTGTATTATCAGTTTCCAAATTGTTGCTTCCGGAAGAATGTCATTACCCAACTTCTGATTAGTGGTTCCCAGGTCGTTTGGATTAAATACATCAAATTAATTTGTTGAATTCCTGGCGCAGGCTAAGAATAAAGACCCCAAAGTATCTGCACTCTGCAGAAAGTAGTTTCAAAACATTTGAGTGGCATAGTTTATGATGATGATCCATGTATATTTCAATGCTTTTATATTGAATGGTTTATTGGCCATGCTAATCAATGTTGTTAACATTGTTCCACAAGTGAAGATGCGCTAATTATTTTTTATAGGCAATTTCTATTTCAGGTGGAATGCATTATAGTTGGCCTGCACAGAGCTCTGATGCCCGAGTGCTAGATGCTACCCCTAATAAAAAGAAGGGGGAAATGCTTGCATTCCTTGAGATGGTTTGTTTGTATGCATAGTATTCAGCTGCTCTTCTTTGTGCAGATTATTACTAAGTCAGGTGAAGATGATGACTGAGGATGAATTGGGGTACACTTCTTTCAATTTGATGGCAATATACGACGACACTTTCCTATTGTGTGTGTGTTCACTTTGTGTACTTGGGGCATTACTCAATTTATGTCTGTGGTCAATATTATTATTAATATAGTTTCTTATCTTGGAAAATTGTTTCTGACGATTTTGTGTTGGATAATCACCAGGTCCCAGGCTAGGAAAGATGAAAGCTGAGAAAAGGAGAGGAATTGCGATGTGGGGCGTCAATAAAGGAGAGGCGATGGGTGGGACAATAAAAGGGCAGATGAGACCGACTGTCCAAAACACCGCGCAGTGAGACCAAGTGAAGGCAGGATGCAAAGTGACAATCTGGCGACGGGAAAGCCAAATGGTTTCACCGATCAAAAAAATATCCTAAGCTGACGTCGTTTCTCGCGCAAAGACGAGTCCCACCGATGACCAACCCAAAACGTCCCCGTAATACCACAAAAACACCCTCAAATGACCACGAAGACCTCGAACAGGGCCACACTTGCACGCGAAGCCTAAGCTCATGGATGCGACCCGCAATCATATATACCATGCCATTCAACACTTAAATCCATAAACCTAAACCCTATGTCGAAATCTAAATCTTAAAACTCAAAAATCACCTTAAAGAATCATAAATCCCAAAATCAAAGTAAACTCAAAAACTAGACCCTAAAACTATTAAATCCTAAATCCTAAATTCTCTCTCTCTAGCAATCTCTACTAATAAAAAAAAATTTTGGCATCACCACCAAGATTTTCCATGGTCTCTGGAAGCACGACGGCTACCACCTCTCTCCTCTTAAGGCTTAAACTGACATAAACAAAGTACTCTCTGAGTAAATTTAGTAAGAGAAACTGACGCAGATGCTCTAACTACTCCCACGTGTAACTTCCTGGATGGATAAGGTGTTCGGCCCAGCCCAATAGAGCTTGTATTGGTCCTCAAAAATTTTACGTTGGGCCTTCACCAAACATATATATAATAAAGTCCATAAAACATAAATTTGGTGACCCAATAATCCAATATGGTCTTTGACTTTGACTTTGACTTTGACTTTAACTTAGAGACATTAATAAGGCTTCAAGGGGGAGGCCCACTAATCCTTCAAAATAGCTTCTACTCCAAACCCCACTAACCACCAGTAGTCAAAAGGACTGCTACCAAAACAAAGGGAGGTGACTGGTGAGTGAGGCTAATTGCACACCATGGACATCTTCCACCATGGACAAATGGAATTTTTCTTCTTATTTTGTAATGGTTTCTCTCTCTATAAAATCCATATGGACACAAGCATTGCTGACATTAGTAGCAATTCAGATAGAACTCTTAACTTTTCTGGATAAATACATTCCTTCAAAACTCACAGACATTTCAATCAAATTGAGTAAGAAACCTAATTCTAATGATGTCATACCCATTCAATCAACGATCAAAACATGGTATATAGAATGCCATTGGATTCCATAATCCTCAAGAACATTAACATTATTTGGCCACAGTAAACTGAACTAGAATGCAATACAAGAAGCAAAGGCGGGCAATATTGAAATACAAGTATGATTATCTCTTTTCATTGCTTGTAAAACTGTTGGGTGTCCTGCACCCATTTTGATCATCAAAAAGGGTTTCCAAACATATTTTCTTTTGCAGCAAATAGAAAAATTGGACATACTTACATATCCCAATAGCGAGAAATCAGTCTGGTTAATTTGTATCTCTGGAAATGAAGCCTTGCATATACCACTTGGTGATTGTGAAGGCAGCCGGCAGCCGATACCGGAAATGTTTTCATTCTGAAGCAGAATTAGAGGAAATATAGGATATGCTGCCTCTCGCAAATCCTCAGAGAGACATCTTTATGTAAAATTATGTTGCATAGATTATAATCTACAGGGAAGCAATTAATTTGAGTTGTGAAATAAGAAAATCCTATCACAGGACAACGATCGTCTCAACCGATCCCGATTATGACCAGAAATCGGCAGTGACTGAACTGAATTTCCCACACCTTCAACCGAAGAAAAATTAGCTACACCAGCAAGAACTGACTGATGACCCAATGAAACAGATCTTCTCAATTTCTGTACATCATTTTTCACCATCTCTAATGTTCTTTCACTACCAAATCCTGGCATCTCTAGTCCCTCCTCTGTTCTTCCTGTCCAGTTTTGACGAAGTTCCGGACGCTGCTCACCATCTGTTTGCGAAATTTCCATCTGGGTATCCACAATCAGAGTAAGACTGTCCAAGTTTTGCTCAATCGAACCCGAACCAAAATCGACAGACTCTGCAATTATCGGCGCACGACACAAGGGACAATTGGTATGAGACCTTAACCAAGTATCAACACAACGGATATGAAAAGCGTGACTACACTTGGGCAATAGCCTGAGCATCTCATCTTCTCTGAACTCGCTCAAGCAAATCGAACACTCAGTCCCTTCAATCAATCCTTCACGCTTCTTGTACCTACAAATGGTGATAGAATTTATAACAGATTGTTGTAAACCAGCGGTTGTGATGAACCATATGTGATGATCAATCCTATTCTCATCCAAGAATTCCTCATCGTCTCTGCCCTGCGATTGAGCTTGAAATCGACGCCGCCTGTTATTCCTCCAACCCAAACAGAACTTGGAGATCACCATGTAGTAGCTCACAAGAAGGAAAAACCCAGATAGCACAATAACCATGATGATCAAAATCATTGACAAATGTTCTCTGACATGGCCGGTGAGAGGATTTGCTGGTTGGGGCGGTGGTGGTGGTGTAGGCGGGAAGGTGTAATCTGGGTAAGCATCGCAGTTATTGGGACAGGCTGGATCACAAAAGTCTATGCACTCTATAGTTTCATTTGCTGTGGTTGGTGATGGAAAGAGTTTTCTGTGTTTCATTGTAATTGAAGAACTCTGAAGAATGCAAAAGAAATCAGAGGAAATTCAGGGTGGGGGAGTGATTGTGTTATTATGTTTGGTTTGAAAGAAAAGATATCACCCAGGCTAAGGTAAATTCATTTATGTCCATTTATGGATTCATTGACAATTGATACTTCTGCTAATTTTGGTCTTGAAATGAATCATCTTTCTAATGTTCTCTCATTTATGGCCTGAATATTTCAGAATTTATTAGGATTCTTGATATGGACATATTACCTATTAATGGTTAGGGATAGGGTTGTAAAAAAAAACCAGAAAATGTAAACCTAATCGTTAGGTTGGTTCTTTCAAAAAATATATATATTTTTTCAATTAAAATCGAACAAAAAATCACATATTTGATATACCGATCGAAAATCAACTAAATATTACCTATTAATGGTTAGGGATAGGGTTGTAAAAAAAAACCATAAAATGTAAACCTAATCGTTAGGTTGGTTCTTTCAAAAAATATTTTTTTTTTCAATTAAAATCGAACAAAAAATCACATATTTGATATACCGATCGAAAATCAACTAAACGGTTTAGTCAAAATATGTCAAAAAAATCATTCAATATGGACCATTAACACCCATAGTTAGAGAAGACTAATTTATTTTTGAAATTATTCAATTTTTCAAGGGTTGTATTTATTTTCCAGAAAAATTATAATGTATCTCAACACATGCTTCATGCTGCCTTGAGAACACATCACATTCTGAAAATGTGTATAAATACTTTACATTTTACACATCACATTAAAATTTCTATATAGATAAATACAAATGGGCACGCCAAACATTAAATAACGATATACAGTTGAATTCAAGGTGTAGAATGCAAATCCATTCCCCCAGGAATATCATCTAACACCACTACCTTAAATTGAAGTCCACTCCTGTTTTTCTTATTAAAAAAATATTCACAGTCGGTGATGGATATATCTTCTTTTTGGAGCCACCCCATTGTAGGATAATATAGGATGTTTAATAGATATTTGTTTGTCTTAATCTAGGTTGGTTTAAATTTTCAGACATGTTTAATTGATATTATTTGGATTGGTTAAAATTCAAACAAGTAAATTGAAAAATAATATCATCATATTTAGAATCTGTACAACTATATCAAACAAATTTTTTATGTTTGGATCCTAACATGATTTTAAATCGGACAATTTTTTTGTGTTCGAACCCAAATTAACTTGATTTAATTCAGGTTAGACAAATCGATCATCTAGACCACATAAAATTTGGCCAACCCTAAACAAAACTATTATCAAATCTTAAGAATTGGGGTGTGATTAACAATGCCTTAAAATAATGGGCTAAGACGTATTAGAGGTTCTGCAATTCTGAGAGTGTTACAATTCTCATTTAATATTTTCAAAGGTGTATTACGTCACACCATATTTTCATTTTTTTTTCATAAAATTCATAGAGCATGGCAAACTATACAAAAAGTAGCACCTTAAAGAATCACAGTTCCTACAAACCCCAATGGGAGTTATTGGGTTTATACTTATAATATAACAATTGTGTGATGTGTATATGCATGAATTATACTTGAATAATTTTGGATAAATATGTAGGTTGTTTATACCATGCAGTTTTTTATAGAGATAAGAATGAATTTTATCTTAAGGTTTTTTGCAAGACTTAAAACTCTTAGAGATGTTTTTAATGTCTAGAACTCTAATCAAAACCAAGGTGTCTTTGAAATTTTTTCATTCACTCCGAAACATATGGCTCAAGTTGCGACTAATCTGGTGAGGAATTATGCTGAGGCAAATCGTCTTGTCCCCCAAAATGGAGCTGCTGGTTCGGAGCAACAGAGCCATGTAAGTAATCTGATGCCATGGTGTAGACCAGCTGCTGAACAAGTCAAGGTTAATGTGGATGCTGCATTTTCTGATTGTTTTCTTGGGTTAGGAGTAGTGTTAAGGGATGAGGTTGGTGATGTTCTGGGTTCAGCTATGTTACGTCGTCCTTATTGCCAAGATATTTGTCAAGGTGAGGCGGCGACTATGATGGAGGGTGTCAAGTTCGCTTATGATTGCGTCTTTCATCATGTTTTGATCGAATCTGACTCTTGCACTGTTGTGCATCATGTTCAGCAGAGGGTTCCGACTTCTTGCACTACGGGGTTGTTATCGAATCTATTCAATCTCTGCTCAATTGTTTTTCATTTTTTTCAGTGCACCATGTTCGTCGGAGTGCTAACTCTGTGGCTCACGAATTGGCACAGTTAGCTTTAAGGCAGGAGCGAAATTTGTTTCTTATGGAGGACTACCCTCCTTAAATTCATCCGCTTGTAATCCAAGATGTTCTCATCCGCTTGTAATCCAAGATGTTTTATTCTCATAATATATTATGAGGTTTCATGATAAATAAAAAAGAACTCTAAAAAAACTTAATAGGGTAAACTTGATTAAATCTTTTAGGCTTAATTGTACAGGTTTATCTATTAAAAGAGTTTATCCTTTCTCTCTTTGTTATGTTTATATCATATTCTTAAAAGGTATTTATTAAATATCACATGTGTCTATTTTTTAATAGGACTCATTGTGCAATTTTGTTTAGTTGGAGTAACCTTCAAGTAGGCTTCATGTTACCTCAAGATCAGCTGTACCCTCACTTATTATTATTATCATCATCCATCATTGAATGAAAATTATAAAACTGAGGAGTTCCAGAATTCCCTCGTCAGGCTCGGACTATGAGTTGCAAATGCAATTCAGGGTAGTGCACACCTATCGAGTGTGACGTACCTCCAATCTGCTTTGGCTTTATTGATGATGATTAATCATTAATTAATGTCTCTGTGGGACCATGTGGTAGTTGGTTAATAAAAAATGTACCGCACCTATTCCTATTTTTTTGCATTTCATTCTGACTTGTAGAGAAAGTAAAAGTGACATCTAATCAGTGAGTTGTTGTATTTCTACTGTGTAAGAAGTATAACGTATTATGTTAGAATATCCTCTGTTATAAATTCAAATAAAATTTTTCACAATTATTGTCAGAGTTATAAAAAGAAATAAAGCTACCACCATTTGTATAACCTACCGGTCGATTGGGCCTCCTTGATATAAAAAATATATAAAAAAGTGCCACCTAATCAGTGAAGTTTGGGCTACAAATTAGCCCGCTCACTAGTGGAAAAGGCCTTATATTGTGATGGGCCTGACCTAGTTTTTAAAGCCCAAGATTCCGAAGCCTATATTTTCGTGGGCTTTCTACTCATAAGTCATCTGTACCCGCTCCATATGTCTTTTCAATTTAAAGTTTAAACGCGATGTAACGGCTAGCCCTCACTTTTTAAGTTTTAAATTTTAAATCGAAAAGACAGCGAGATCATATTCTCAGACCAAAAACCCTAATCAGAAAATTTAGGGATCAAAATCTTTATTCTTGCAATGTTTAGGGCGTCTTGTTTCTATCGAAGAGATCTTTGAAGCGTAGTCGATCTAGTGCTTTCTCTGTTGCTAGATATCCTTTTTCTTCTGTTCTTTTCTGGGTTATAGAGAAATCTAGGGTTTCTGACTCCAGGTTTTAAATGGATCTCCCTCAAGAACTCGACGACTACATCAAAGAATCGATCGAACACTCCTTGGGTCTTCCTGTATCTGCACAAACGCTTCAGTTAAAGCTTCAAGCATCCGAGGAATCCCGACGCCGACTGTGCGAGCAGTACATTCGACTCGTTTCAAAATTGAACGAAAAGGACGAAATCATTGAGCGCGCTAGGGTTTGTACTGTCAACATATATTCCTCGATATTTGTGATAAAATGTGGATTAGCTTAATTTTTGAATTTTTAAGCTATCTTTTTGTCTGTTCCTTTTGATACGTTTATCTGTGCTGATTAATAGGCGGAGTCGAGTATGAATGCACAAGCGTTGAAAAAATTTGTTGATGAGAACCAGAAATTGGCAGCAGAGTGTGCTACTCTGTTGAGCCAGTGTAAAACATTGGAGAGGGAGTGTTCACTTTATGACCGTGATCGAGAGACATTGATGGATTTTGGGAATGAGGCTGACGAGAGGGCAAAAGAGGCAGAGAATAAGGTCCAGCAGTTGGAGGAGAAGTTGGAGAGGTCAGCTGAGGATTTGCAGCTGTACAAGCATGAGTACGAGAGGCGTGGCCTGGTAATTTATTGTTTTGCTTTTGTTGACTGATTTATGAGGTTCTCAGTTAATTTACTTGGTGTGACGTATGGTTTTTGAAAATAACAGTGAGTTATTGTTGTGGTCTAGATAGATGGCAGTTATATCAATAATTTAAATAATCAGGGGACCCTTATAGTATTTCAAGTCATTCTGTTAAAAGGATTCAAAGGTTTGCCTCTAAAAGACAGTTGTCTTGTGTTTTTCCCATCTTATTCTTGTGTGCACAAGAGCCGTCCTTTGATATTGCATACTGAGCGGTCCTCAGATGGTGTGGTATATAACTTGCTGGCAGGAATATGTGGTGTTTGACATAGTGTCATAGCATTTTATCCGCAATGAGATGGTTCTGATTTTTAGTTTTTCCCTAAAAGTTTGAGGCTCCTAACTCCTAGATAAGAATTTCCAGACACTATGGTTTTCCATTTTTTTCATGGTCTTATGATGTGTAAAAACTTGCATACAATATAGTATTAATGAGTAATTATGGATATTGAATTTCTTATTGATACACTTGTTTGCAATATCTGGGGGTTAAAAAGGTGAAAGCTTGTGTGGCATAGTTAGCGAGATAATCATAGGTGGCTGCTGTGGCACACCAAATTAGAAAGCATCATCTGGTGCTTGAGGCTCCAGTAGACGGTAGTGGTATTGGAGGGTTGGAAAGCAAAGATGTACACGGCCTTATATTTTTATCTCATGGAGGCTGTTTTTGTAGCTTCATACATAGTTAAACAATGTGGCTTGAAGTCTATTTCTTCTCGTCTGAGGCAGCTGTTTAGTCAATATGAAATTAGTCTCATAGCATTTTATCATCAATGAGATGGTTCTGATTTTTAGTTTTTGAATTTTTCCCTAAAAGGTTGAGGCTCCTAACTCCTAGATAGGAATTTCGATACACTATGGTTTTCCATTTTTTTCATGGTCTTATGCTGTGTAAAAAACTTGCATACTATTATTAATAAGGAATTATGGATATTGAATTTATTATTGATACACTTATTTGCAATATCTGGGGTTAAAAGGTGAAAGTTTGTATGGCTGAGTTAGTTAGATAAACATTGGTGGCTGCTGTGGCCTTTGTACACAGCCTTATATTTTTATCTCATGGTGGCTTTTTTTGTAACTTCACTCTTAGGTAACACAATATGGCTTGAAATCTATTTGATCTCGTCTGAGGCAGCTGTTTAGTCAATATGAAACTGCACTATGGCCTCATTTCCTGAAGCACTTAAGCCAAGTCTTTGGCAAGGACATTTGATTTTCTGTTCAAAAGAAAACCTTGAGATTTAATTTCGGATTCATTCCATTTTATTTCGTTCCAACTCTTTAGTGGATATTCACCACAGTAATGTTTTCTGTTAAATATTGTGCTGATTATTTGACAATGATTTGGGCATAGCATGTGTTGAACAAATGGCTAATAGAAGCTAATAAATGTACATCTACCGTCTTCCTAAAGGTTGTTTCATCTGGTGAGAGAGCGGATATTGAAGAGACTTTACTTGAATCAGTCTTAGCAGCATTCGTCAATAAAAAAGAATTTGCGCATGGATATGGTTTCCTAGAGGCGAATATCGGACATGAGTCATGTCAGAAATTGCTCAAAATGTGGAATAGGTGAGGGTTCCAATTATTTATAGTTCTTTTGGTATTCCATTGTTTTGTGGTTTTGTTTAGTTTAGTGTTGACAGTGAGTTGTACAACTATAAAAACATCTGGCAAATTTTCAAATTTTAGTAGCACAAAATATTGGGATTCTCTCCGCAATTCAGTCACACGTTCTTTTTTCTGATCCTTGTACGAGGCAGATTGAGGCCATCAACTCAACAGGTTATATCATTGGTTGCCGAAGTCAAGAGTCTTGAGAAAGATAAGGAACATCTCAAAATTAACCTTAGTAGAGCTGAAGAGGAGGTAAGAATATTTATAGAATATGTCCCTTTGTTTAACTACAGATTGCATTATTCATGGAAAAATATTGGCATGTAGGCCAAGCTGCTTTTTGAAGAAAACAACATATTGGATAAGGAAAACAAAAGGTTCTTGAGGCAACACTACAGGGAACAGAATGTTCATGGTTCTGGTGGAAAACACAGCTGCAGTGCTTCAGCCAAGGTTAGAAAATGAACAATTGATAACTCCTTCATTGTGTGTTTTTGTGTTTAAATGTACTATCTCATTGAGAGATGCTCCATAGGTCTAATGAGACTTGCTTGTCATGTAAGCATAGTTGAACAATTTTACTGAAGGTTGAAATTTGTTTGTTTTTCTTGCAGACAAACAAGCGGAAATCAAGTCCCAAGATGAGTAGCCCATTAGAGAAGAAGATTGATTTTGATAATATGGACTCAACCCGTTATCCTTTGTCACCCTTGAGGTGCAACTCCCCGGAATCTAGAATGCGTAAGACGTGACTATTAAGTCCTCATGCACCATGCTAACTTCTCTTACCGCCTGGTATTGTTGGTATTTAGGATGGTTTCCCTAAAGAATGCTTTTCTTGAACCATAGCAAAAAAAAAAAAAAAAACAAAAGAAAAGAAAGGAAAATGATGAAAATTATTTTTTTCTTGAAGCCTCCATACATGCCATTTACATAACACTCTTTAAGTCCTCGTGATTCGAGGGTCTTTTATGTTTCTTTTTCTTCAATCTTGTATTTTCCAATGATTTTCCTGGGAATCTGATGCATATTAATTTGAGAAGAAAACACAATCTTGGAAGGGGAATCAAGTTATTATGATCCTCTAGGGCTACATAGTACATACCTTGTATAGCAACTGCTTACCCCTAAGATATGCTCATGTTTTTTCTTTGTTGAAATTCTTGTTAATATCCTAAATAGCATGCTGCTAAATAGTGGCTGTGCTTATATTTTCACTTGTCAGTAGTTTCATTTCCATCTTCAATGGAAGTCGTAGTGCTGCTATATATTATATAAAGGAATTTTCGGACTCTTTCTCCAAGTAAGTTTTTTGAGATAAAAGGACTCCGTTTTCAGAGCATATCAAATGGAGCCATTGGCCATTTGTTTATTTTAACATCATCAATTTCTTATTTCTTTTGGTGTTTTGTTATGTGAAAGTGTCTTTATTTGCTAATTTTTTGTCATTAGGGTGTATTTTATAAACATGTGAGTAGAGGTTTATTATAAAGGCTCTACTTGCCAAACATGTGAGTAGAGGTTTTGGAGTGTTTTTAAAGTAGCGGTTATGACTGGTTTTGGGTGTTTTAAAAATACACTGATTTAAAGTGTTTCAAAATTTTTTATTTCAAGTCAAATTAACGCTAAACTGATAACTCCCAAAATCAGTGTTCGTAAAATGTAAACAAATAAGTATTTATAAAACTCCTCATTTCTGGTCACTTCAAAGACCTCTTGTTTTGAATTATTTTCAATTTCTCAAATAGTCTTAAGATGTATTTAGTTTTTTTAAAAAAATTTATATGAAGTGTAGATATATTAAAATGTTTTGAATCATTTTTAGTTTCTTAAATAGAGTCTTAAGATGTATTTAGTTTTTTTAAAAAAAATTATATGAAGTGTAGATATATTAAAATGTAGAATGGGATACAAATATAGCGCACCGAGAATAGTTGTTTTTTGGAAGATTTGGAGGCTGGTCCATAAAATGGAACTTATGAGTTTTAAAGTCCATTGAAAAATCTTATATGTATTCCAGACCAGTATACTACATTTTTTTTTCATAATTTTTTAAAAACCTTTTACCTTCAAAAAATACATAGTAGATTTTAAAAAAATTGTATAATGTACTTTTTTAATTACATTATTCTTCAAAAACAATGTAATTAGTATAGGCTATGTAATTGTGTTTTTTTTTGCATTATTATAACCTAAACAATAGGTATTAAATCCTAAGGGGAATGAATTTACTAAACTCTATCGGACTCGTATATTGTATTTTCATGTTATAATCTAAACAATAAATATTAAACCCTAAAGGGAACAAATTCGCTAAACCCTAAATGACTCCTATATCGAATTTTTATGCTGTAACCTAAACAATAAGTATTAAGTCATAAACGAAACGGATTCGTTAAACTCTAATATGAGCTCGTGTATACTCAATATACTTGGTTTACATATATGATAATAATGAAATGATTTTTCTTATTTTAAAAAGAACTTATGTAATTTAATCAATATAAAATTAACTTAATTAAAAAAAAACTTAAAAATTGGACTTAATTATAAATAAATTTAAATGAGTGAGTTTATTTAAATAAATCTCATAAAGTAGGTCTACCCCTCTTTCTTACTTTTAAGTCATTCCCTGGGCCGATTGAAGCCCAGTTGAGTCAAACGGAAAGTAATCCAGATGACGGCCCAGTAGGGTCAAACGCCTTCGTTAAAAACGACGCCACTTTTCTTCGTACAAAAATCTTCTTATTCCTCTTTCCCCTCTTATCCAAAAGAGTTCGAGGGTCGAGCCAATTCCGTCTTCAAACTTCAAAGCTGAAACATCCGGGAGAGTGAAGTCTGTGTTCATGGCTTCACTTCGCCTTCTCCAATACCCAAAACCCATTCACTTCTCGACTGAACAAAAAATTTCACAAAACCCACCATTATCGTCTCTTTATAAACCTCCAAACACAAACTCGGCCAATAACATCTTTCTTTCTTGGTCTCTATCTACTTGCTCTCCTATTCAGACTCAGCTTCTCCCAATTAGAAGACGAAGAATTAGCTATTTAGTTTCCCATTTCTCTTCTACTATCCAAGACACAGTTCTTGATGATGTCTCCACCCAGCCCCAGTTAGACACCAAACAAGAAGAAGAGTTTTCCAATACCAGGTTGCTTGCTTCGAATGTACCTTGGACGTGCACTGCTGAGGATATTCGTTCTTTGTTTGAGAAGTTTGGGACGGTTCTCGATGTCGAGGTATTGTAAATTACTTGTTTAATCGTTTTTGTTGAGAAGAATTTTGGTTTCCACATATGGGATTTTTCTTTTGATTGAATTATTGATGCGGCTCTGCTGTTGTTTAGTTTTCGATGTATGACAAGACCAAAAACAGGGGATTGGTGTTTGTCAGCATGGGCTCACCTGAAGAGGCTAGTGCGGCTCTCAGCAATCTCGATTCATATGTAAGAATATCTTTCCATCTGCTTCATGGTTTTATCTCAAGTTCTTGTGATTTTCGTCTCACTTAACTGTTAGTTTTCTTGAGGTGATTTGACGATAAATGCAATTAGAGTTATTTTTCTGAACATTTTCTAACATATGAATCTATTTGACTTGAGTTTGATGTAAATGTTTGGCTCATTTGTATCTTTGAGTGCTGCAATTTTAGTGTTAGGAAACCTAATCTCCATGTAACGACAATGAAAAAATTTATCTTCGTGGGTGGAGAATTAGTTTTCTATTATCTTGGTGGTTGCACTTTAAGGAGCTTTCTCTTTCTCTTTTTAATTTGTAGTCTCATGAATTTGGTTTAGGAATTTGAGGGTCGTCCTTTAAGAGTCAATTATGCAAAGCTGAAAAAGAAAAAACCTCCCCCATCTGGACCTAGGCCGGTGCCAACGTTCAATCTGTTTGTGGCAAATATGTCCTATGAGGCAAGGTCTCAACATCTTCGGGAGTTCTTTAAGGCAGGGGGCACAAATATTGTTTCTGCTGAAGTTATATTTCATGATAATCCAAGAAGGTCCTCTGGGTATGGATTTGTCTCTTTCAAGACGAAGAAAGAAGCTGATGAGGCCCTTGCTGCATTCAAAGGAAAGGTAATACTGCATTTAGTTGTTTAAGCTAAACTATTTAAATCGTTAAATTTGAAATGGAGCATGCCAGCATGAACTTCGAATGATACTAAATTGCATTGTTAAATTTGAAGGCCGCCTGGAATCAGAAGTGAAGAACTCTGATAAATTTCTTTCGTGCAGATTTTTATGGGAAGACCAATTCGAGTGCAACGTAGCAGACAGTTTGTGAAAGTGCAAGCAAAAGAGGATTCACCTTCTGATGATACTCAGAATGAGTTGACATCTGGCACTGAGCAAAAGGATACTAATGACACAAGTTGATTGTCCGATGATGGAAGCATTGATATTTTATCACTTTCTCCACTTAGAAATTTTGCAGGTAAACCCTCTGAAATGCCTTTCACAGATCTTAGCCTACTATATTCTTTGTGTGCCTGCTTAATTCAGCTGGTATGCACTTTCTGCATCTTAATTTTGTTCTCAAATCTGCAAGGCCTATAGTAAAATGGAGCATAGTTATAATTTAGGTTCTACTGTCATCTCTTAGATTTCCTCAAATTTGTACTATAACATAACCCTTTTTTCACAATGCTGCCTGTCAGTAAAGTAAGTAGAACCCTCAGAGAAACAAAATGCCGTGTCTACTGTATTTGTTTCAATCATGTAGGGCAAACTGGATTTTCATTTTTCTTCCGCAATTATATTTGCATGTGATAATCTTGTGTTCCTTTGGAGAAAAAATAAAATAAAATATGTTCATTATTCTGTAAGTAACTTTTTTGTCCAATGAATACAAGAAAGTATTTCCCTGAAATTTGAATTGCTTGACTGGAAAGAGTTTAATGGATGGACATGTTCTTGGGTAGCCTGCTGTTAAGTCAATTCGTTGTAGTTTCATTTAACTTTGGTCCATTATCTTTGTGTACTTGGCTATGATATTTTCCATTCACTCCTGCAGAATCCTGGCTGTGAACTTATAGAGGGTATGTGGGGACGAACTCTCAACATAAACATTTAATATTTTCAATTGACCATTAGGATCTACCTTCTTGAGCTGTGTTAGTTAATAGGGGTAGGTAAACATCGGTAGCTGAACTTTTATCCAGAAACAGTATATTGCTACTTGAGGGCATGCTGATGGTCTCATTGTTTGAATGGCATTTGAAAAAGTGTATGATAAACCCTAAACCCTTGATCTGTCAACGAGCTTGTTATTTTGGCAAAATTGGTTTCATCTAAAACTTTCAATGGATTACATTATCTATTGATGATTTTGGTCTTTCGTTGCGGGACTACCAAACTCCATGTCATGGTTTAAGCCATTTGAAAAAATTTCATACTAAATTTGATCTCTCTCTCTTTGAAACTAATAAACATTCAGTAAAGGTTTATAAAATCCAAAGAAAGCCGAACATTGCACAAGCTCATTATTTGCTACCCATTAATCATTATATGCATTTGCATCTGGAGTTTCTTGTTGCTGTGAGGTTCATTTTTGAAGCAATACTGGTTTTTTTTTTATGACTGTTATTTCTGGAATATTATACAGCTCTACCCGTCTCGTTTTCTGTTTGCAATGGATGTTCATCCTTCTATTTTCCTCTTTTCTTTGCAAAATTGTGTGAATATCCTCAACTTCATATTGCAATTTCTTCTTGTGATCACAATCGATGTGTAATCTCATATTTCATCTCTCACTGAACACACTCACATTTTCAATTCTTTCACATTCTAATATAATGCATTGTATCAAGATTTCTTCCTGCCTATTTTTTTTTCTTCCATTGCGTGCAGATTTTACCTCCTTCAAGCTTATTGCTCTTATCAAATCAACCGGTCTGAATACAAGGAATGTGCTATTACTGTACTCGTTTGGTCGATATTTCATGGCGCTAAACAGAAATTACACATGTTTGCTATAATATATTTCAGATATAAGATTACGTTACAGATATAAAATTATGTTATGATCTGTATTTTCCAAACAAAACCTTTCTGTCTTTTTTTCCTAGTAAAAAGTCTTTACAGATGAAGTGGTAAGGAAAATATTCTGCTTCCAAGACGAGGAGCCAAACTAATAGGGTGTAGTTGGTGATTGTACAGAGTTGCAGAGATTACACAGAGGGAGGGGGAAGCAGTTGGCCGAAAACTCTAAAAGGGACAAAATGCACCAACCCAAGCCAAAGATCACCAACTAGTCAACTACACACCCAAAGTAAACCAAATGACCATGCCTTTCTTGAATATAGCATGTGATAGGAGCCCACTTGTTCTATTTGGGAAATTATGCCACAGCATTTGGTTACTTTCCACTGAAAAACTTATCATGTTTATACATACTGGTTAGGTGGCCAGTCGGTATCATAACAGGGATGCCCTACCCTCTCTAAAAAGTCTAGAACCCTAATAATGTTTCTGCACTACGCATCATGTTGTTGCTATGTTGATGTATATACTCTGTTCTTAACGTGTATAACCAGTTTGATCAATTATGGTTATAACATTTCAGGTTATTAGCACAGACGGTCTTATTAAATGCAACATGGAGTTTGTCTAAACAATATATCTGACCATCTTTTATGTTTGACTTAAGTTTGCAAGTTCTCTACCTATTCTAGGCAATCCATTAGATTCAAAGACACAAGTCAATCGTCTGGTCTTATTAATTAGACCAGTTTCTAAATTTTTTGTACAGTAGCATTTGTGGCTTTGTGCCCTGTTTTGGCAGCATCTTTGAAGTTTCTTCTTCAAATTGGGTTACTTGCATGGCGTAACATAAACTTTTGCTGGTGCACCTACGTTAGCTACAATGTGCATCTTTTTGGTAACTGAGAACGACACTTAACAAGATTATCATTTAGATAGTAGACATAAGCTTCTTACCTTGACAACTGGATCAGTTGAGCCAAAACCTGGGCCAAGGGGTATTCAAAATGTAACGTGTGCTTATGTCAACAATTGAAAATGCAGAACATGAGAGCAATTCTATTATTATTTTGGAAATATTTATTCGAAAAAAATTAAAAAAATAAATCCCATTCATGGTTTTACCAGAAGAACATATAATTGGACAACCATGTCAAAGTTTTGGTTATGGCCTTGTGACTAGTCACAAAGTAACAGCTCAACTTTCCTTGCAGACTACTTTGAGTAGGTTTTAAGCAAATGTAGTACTGTGCTACATTATCTTCCATAACATAATCATGTCCATCTTAGTTTAATGTTTAAGATATTCTCATCACACAGGTCTCCCATAAACTCATAGCTACTAATTAATCTAATCTTCAATCATAATCCATCTGTTAGATGCAAAAGTAAACTATAAACAAAACCCAAATTTCTTTTCTTTTTTATCTTAAACCCATGCTCATGCCCTTTTTGATGCCTAATTATGCCACTTTCTTGATAAACCCTCTTTTCAACAACCATGGTCCAACTGAACCAACTAGAAGAAAAACCAGAGAAATTGGGACCCATTTCCCTCTCACTGCATTAGGTATGTTATGTATGAAGGTCTGCCCCAAAGTCATGAGTTCCTTTCATGAACCCTTTTGAGAACAGATGGAATTAGTGGACCAAACCTTTACTCACTCCAATCCCTTTCTATGTTTATATAAAGCACCAAACCCCTCAAATCCTCCAGCAACTAGTACCCAATATTAAGCCTCTAGCTTCACTCCTCTTTCTCTCTCTAAAAAATAAAAAATGACAATGGCATTTGCAGGCACAACAGTGCTTCTGGTTTTGTGTATGGTGGTGCCAGTTAGCTTGGCAACTGTTTACACTGTAGGAGACTCCTCAGGATGGGCAATGGCTGTTGATTACACTACATGGACTAGTAGCAAGACCTTCACAGTTGGTGACAAGCTTGGTAATTTTTATTCACTAAACTCTCAAAATGTTTACATATATACTTCAATCTAATAATTTTATCTTCTTCTTTCTTTGGCTCTTGGGTTAGTGTTCAATTATGGAGCTGGGCATACAGTGGATGAAGTTAGTGCCAGTGACTACAAGAGCTGCACAGCAGGGAATTCAATTACAACAGACAGCAGTGGCGCAACCACAATTACACTCAAGGCAGGGACTCATTATTTCATATGCAGTTCAATGGGACATTGTGGGAGTGGGATGAAACTTGCTGTCACTGTTGGATCCGGATCTCCTTCCCCTGCTTCACCATCGACTGGCAGTAGCCCTACTTCTCCGGCTGCTTCCGGTGGCAGTACTAGTACTAGTACTACACCCACCACCACCACCACCACCACCACGCCAAAATCTTCTTCAGGGAATCACTCTCCATTTGTAGCTCTAGTGATCACCTGGGTTTCATTGTTTGCGTTGATTTTTTCGTAGAGCATGGCAAGGGGGATCCCACCCTGGCCAGGATAGAGGCAGTGCTCTGTTCTTTACTTTTATTTCTGTTGTTTTCAGTTTAGAACTAGAAGAAGAAGAAGAAGAAGAAGAAGAATTCACCAGTGCTGTGGTTTACTATGATGTCTTGCATATCTGTGTAATTTTATAAAAAACCATGGAAAAAAAAAACAAAATTAAAACGAGTAGTCTGTCAGACAACCGTGTGACCATCCCAACCATTATATGGCCAAGAACGATCATCTACTGCATTAGCGGCCTGAGGCCACGATGCTATTAATCACGCTCTGATCACACGGTCAAAGTTCATCCACCAGACTTTTGTTCCTGTCTCCTTAGAACTCAAGGACACAGATGTACGATCCTATAGAACAGATCCTGTTCAAGTAAGGTCGTGACATCTGTTACTCTCAGAGGCCTGTATAAACAACTTATTCTTCTTGTTTCTTTCCGATGTGGTATTTTGTGGCCTATCTTGTCATTAAATCACGTGATCACATCATGACGTGGCAAAGTAAGACGACGACGACGACGTTTTTTCCCAAAACGAATAGACAAAACCATTTTTTGCAATAATCAAGATTACAAAAGAAAATCTACTCAAACTTATCAACGAAAAAGAACAAAGAAATTAAAAACAAAATTCTTGAAATCCTTGCCGATTGTCAGTCAAGCAGGTGTTCGATTCTCCTCTGGCTAACAGTGCCAGATGATGATAAATCAAATTATTAAGAGATTAAAATATATTGTCTGAAGAGAGTTAATCATTGCAATGCATTAATAATTGAAATGATAACTGTGAAATATATATATTGATTGCTTGTGTGATTTTTAAATTTAAGAAAACATATCATATGCTTAGTGTAATTATGCAAAACAGAATTGCATAGTTAAAACACGAAGCCTGCCATAAATATAATAATCAAAATATTTTTTCTATCTTCCTAGCCAGTAGAAAATTATTGTCATTGGAGCTTAACGATAAGAGTGTGGATATGGTCACGTTTTTGATGGTTTCGATTAGGGTATCCTCACCATTTATTAGTTAGTTCGGGTCCCCAAAAATCGGCATCAAAAACCAAAACCCATGTGAAACCGCGACAGGTTTGAAAATAAAAATTAAACCGCTTTCAAACCTTATAAGATCGATTTCCAGATTTTAAACAGATCGGATACCCTACGGATAATATACGGATCAGTTTTTTTTTAGGATATAGATAAGTCAAACAGAACTCGATTTTCTTTCCTTTCTATTTTTCTTCTGTTGGTCCCTTGGTGGAGACTAGAGACTACATTGCATTTTATAATTTGGATACCAATTACCAAGTCATAAATGGAAAGTATAATGATGTTAATCATATATAATAAATGCTTATATTATGCACAATTTAATTTTTTGAAGATTATTAAATATGCAATTCTAATTACTATAAGAAATTGTGGTTTTTGTGGTATCATGAAAATGAAATCTCTTAAAAGGATCAAAATCTATGGTCTCTCCTTCTATTTATTTGTGTGATCAAAGTAATTTTTTGTAATGCCATTTTCTTTTCATTTGGTCCATTACAACATCATCTGAACAGAATGGTTGGTGCAAGATTAGACCAATATTGGCTAACCCTTGTAGTATTTTCTCTTTTGTTGCTGAAATCAGATGCTGGTTATGTTGGAATCACAATCCTCCAGAGTGCCACAGCTACCGGAGCCGGTGACAGACTCTTTTATCCTCAAACAACTTAATAATCTTATAGTTTTGATTCTCTCTGTGTTAATTTTAAGAACTTTGTTTTCTTCTTTTCCTTGCAGTTTGTTTGGATGGTAGTCCACCAGCATACCATTTAGATAAGGGGTTTGGTAGTGGCATCAACAACTGGTTGGTTGACTTAGAGGTTTGTCATGCTGTTACATACAAATTTTTATAATGTAATGCACATATATACAATTTAGTTGTATGCATTATGACATAATTAGCAAAAGAGTTGCAAATTCTGATATTAGCTGGATAGAGTGTGTCAGTTTTCAAAAAATGGCTTCTTGTTTGGGTACTGCTAGGGAGGAGGATGGTGTCACAATGTCACAAATTGCCTCGGGCGTAAAAATTCGCGTTTAGGTTCATCGAAACAAATGGCTACGCAACTTCCTTTCTCAGGAATACTTAACAGGAAACAAAGTTTTAATCCAGGCAAGCATTTGTGTTGCGGAGAGTTTATCATATCATTCTGGATTTTTCATCATTTTTACTGTTTCAACTAACTTAGATGGACTTTTGTCTGAATATCTAGATTTCTACAATTGGAACAGAATCAAGATTAGGTACTGCGACGGGTCATCTTTTACTGGTGATGTTGAAGCAGTGAATCCAGTAAGTTGGTGTTCTTCAATGAGTTTTTATCTTGAAAATAATTTCATTGATTCTTCACAAGATTGAATTTTTTTGATCAGGAGACTAATCTCCACTTCAGAGGTGAAAGGATCTGGAATGCCGTCATTCAAGAACTACTAAGAAAAGGATTGAACGATGCTGAAAATGTAAGCAGTTTCTTTTGAACAATCTTCCAATCTTCTCTTTGTGACTTCTTTGATTCAAGTTTTAAAAAATACAGGCTTTGCTTTCTGGTTGCTCCGCTGGTGGTCTGGCGACGGTTCTACATTGCGACAGCTTCAAATCCTTGCTACCTAAGAGTACTAAAGTGAAATGCCTTTCGGATGCTGGTTATTTTGTTGACGTGTAAGCTCATTCACAAAAACCCTAAAGAACCTCTAAGACACTGTTGAAGTTATCTACTATAGTCTAAAAAAGTGCAATTTTTTACAGGAAGGATGTCTCTGGGGCAAAACATGTTGAGGAATATTTCACTGAAATAGTTGATCTTCATGTAAATTATTAGCTCTTGATGATTTTTTTTTCTGTCGAATTCAAAATATAGTTATTGCTTTTGAAAGTTACAAGTAAATTCTCTAGGGATCTGCAAAGCATTTGCCGCAATCTTGTACGTCGAGAATGAGACCAGAACTGGTATGGATCTGTATCATGATCATCATTTGTTGACTCTTGAACCATTTCTGGTTTGGTTCTTGCTAATACTTCAAAAAAAACATGGACATGGACTTTTACAGTGCTTCTTCCCACAAAATGTGGTGCAACCAATTCAGACACCACTCTTTCTATTAAACGCAGCCTATGATTACTGGCAGGTTAGTGCATTTCTGTTCCGAAGTGAAATCGATTGGTAACTTAGGTTGATTTTTCCACGAAGTTCGCGATTTTTTCCGCTTGTTTCTGAGGAGAAATTCAACTCAATGTGTTGATTTAGATAAGGAACAGCTTGGTGCCTGACACAGCTGATCCTCAAGGCAGTTGGAAAGAATGCAAGGCTGATGTAAAGAAATGCTCAACCAGTCAACTGAAAACCATGCAAGGTTGAGTAACATAAGCTGCTTATCGTTGAATCAGATGATTCAAGTATAGACTGGAACAATATGTTGTCTAACTCATTTGCCCCTCCTTTTCGATTTTTTTGTTTCAGGTTTTAGGTTGGAGTTTCTTAGTGCATTATCTGCAGTTGGGAAATCTCCATCTAGGGGATTGTTCATTGATTCTTGCTTCTCTCACTGTCAAACAGAATTTCAGGCAACATGGTTGATGCCTGGTTCACCAATGATAAATAATACTGTAAGAGACTACTACTATACTTTCTCCTACCCCGCTCCATGTGTTTTTGCTTGTTTCGTGAGATGACTGTCTTTTCTCTGTCCACTATTCTTAATTTGCAGACAATTGCAAAGGCAGTAGGGGACTGGTTTTATGACCGAGCACCGGTACAAAAGATAGACCCTCCCTCTTCCAGTCCGATTTGCCAAAATAAAGAACTGTATGATTCATTATGGGAAAAGATGAGAATGAGTTCTTTTTTTGATTGATTTAGGCTAACAAATAAGAAATAAGTCCAACGAGCGTGGGTCTCTCATGGAACCAATTAGTGTTCTCCTCTCAATACAATGTTTCACTCAAGTTTTCTTTACAGAATCAGAGATAAGGATTGTCAAAATCAATATCGATATGCTTAAGCAAACATTGACAGAAGAAGTTGGGAGTGTAGACTTTTTAAGACTTTGGTTCAGCAGCTAAAAGCCTAAAACCATATTACAAAGTAATTACATCAAGTAAAACAACTTTCAAAATACAACATAATACATAATAACTTTGAAAGCAATTATCAATGTCTACTTGAATATGTGAGGACACCAGTAGATGGAGCAAAATGTCTGCAGAGGGATAAAGTTAACCATTTACCTACATAATATATTAATATACATGGAAGCATGCAACTGATACTCTGCTAGCAATGTAGTAAAGAGAATGAGCAACTGAGACAAGAGAGTGAGGTAAGGAAAAAAAGGCATTGCATCTGCATGACAGGCCTTTGGCGAAATGGCTCTAAGCTCTAGAACCTCTTATTTGGTTTAGTTAGACTTACATGGTATCGATCCAATTTATATGCTGTTTAATAAATTATTACATTTTTACTCGTTTTGTATACTATGAGCCTATAAGCAGGGACTCCGAATTTCTGTTCGAGACTCGATACTTCACATATTTATGCTTACCTTCAAAGATTCTTCTGATCTCCCGCTTGAATCTCCCGCTTGAATCCCCCGCTTCAGTTTTATTCTCGTCTCAAAGCGTGAAGCCCGAATATGCTTCCAAGTCCAGTTATTAAATTTCCACTGCAGGTAATTTATCCATCATATTCATTTAAGACTTATGAGCAGCTTTTGAGGTAAGAGGCCAGGTCATCATTTCGCTTCGAGGAGAAGGGAAGAGTATGGAGCAATATTGTAGGTGCTTCCAATGCCTGGGACACCTTTGGCCACAATGTCATGTGGAGCTTCAAGATTAGTGTCCACCTAGAATTCAGAATCGAGTTACATTTATGACAAAAAATCAACAAATGACAAAGGCAACATTATTACCAGCAAAACTCAATCCATTTTCCACAATACCTTCCATTCAACAATATAGAGCTTCGAGCTAGGAAACAAAAAGAAGGGCAGAAACGAGGTAAAAGGCTATAAATCACCATATATTGTTCATAACAGAATATCTGCATCTGTCATGTTGTGAAAATAATCGGGTTATGTTAAGATTAGTTGCAGGAGGTAGAGAATGAGAGGATTCAGAGATGCCCTAATCTCAATGAAAGTTGGTTGCATCTATATGATGCAAAGACTCCGCAATGTCAACAATTGTGAATCAGTTAGACCCAGAATGGAGTTGCAGAAGTGTAAGAAACAATCTATTACTTCTTGGTTCTTATACCAATTAATGTGGGGTACGTACAATAAGATATGTTTTAAATTTTACTGCAGAAATGCTGCATTGGAAGTTTTGGAACAACTATGAAAAACTTCTGACAATGGATGACATCCATTTCTTAATTTCCTTAATAAATTGAAACAAAACTTATCAACTCAAGCCACATCATTAAAACTCGATATTTCAGAACAAGAGACTTGTAATTCTAGAAATATGCAAGAGGGAACTGAAAACTAACCACTCGAAACCAACACCTCTTTGATGGAGGTGGCGGTATAGGAACTTTCACAAAGTAGTCATGAGCGTTGAATGCCAAATATATGTCACCGCCACTCTTTTCATGAAGCCTACATGCACAATAACACAATACTATAATAGAAGTAGTTTTCACACAGCTGTAGATCCATACATAAACATCTCAAAGGGTGACAAACATATTCTGACAAACGTGTTTCTCCTATTTTCCCCCTTTCCCCTTTTTTTTTTCCTTGCAATTTTCTTCTTTGATATGAAAATTAGAAGAAAATATTTTGATGTGACTTGTCACACATTTTCTCTTATCGCATACCACAACACATTTTTCCATAGCAATCAAAAGGAAAAATGAATAATTTCTTACGTAAATGCAAGGAATTTGCTTTCATAATTGTCCCAGTGTTTCTCATGCCATGTAACATCCTTCTGCCAAGGAAGAATTTGTTTCAGAGCTTTAGCAAAAGGTGAATAAATGAAATACATAATATCTTCAGAAACGCCTCTTCATAAAATAGGAATGCAGGAAATTACTTCATCAAGAAAATTTTCATGACGAAATACTTGACGTGTTCGCCGATATTTTATCACCTCCGAAAAAAATCTGAAGTGATTCCTCTTCAGTGAGGTCAACTGTTACAGAAGTTGATGCCAGTTAGCAAGGATAAGAGACATGACATCCAATAAGGGGGAAAGACAAACTTACAAGTGCCCACTGGAAATGGTTAATAGCGGTATCATGTCCATAACTATTGTTATTTCCGTAGCGTGTATGCCCATATTCATCTCCCATCAGCATCATTGGTACTCCCTGGTTAGATGCACAGATTCACTTTTGAACAACAGAGCCAAAAAAACAAAAAGGCTTTCAAATTATTGCGGTAGGACTTAGGAGGACAGGGGGAGTCATCTATCGAGAACTTTCAGTAAGCAAAAGAAGGGACAGTCTAGTAGGCTTATGTCCCATTGTGAAGGAAGACAAATGAAAACTGGCCAAAGATCCACAAAACAAACAACGAGAAGTAGAAGGTAATGAAATTCCGCATCTATGAAAATCATCCAACTTATGCAACTCACAGCCATAAATCAGTGGAATTGTTCAGTTATATGAGGAATAAGAAAACAGTTTAACTTTATCCCAACTGAATAAAATTTGAGATACTAACAGCGAGTAATACTCTACCAGCAAATGACTAATGCTTACCTGAGATATCATTAGTGCCAAATGGAAGTTCTTCATCTGCCGGGACCGTAAGGCTTTAATATCTGGATTACTAGTTTCTCCTGTGAAACAGATAATCATATTCATAAAATATTTAACAGAAGTCGGCCAAACATGCTAAACCAAGATATTGTGGAAGTTAAGTAATCACGCTATTATTTTCTAACCCCGCAGAAGGATGCCAATTTTCTTATCCTTAAGGAATTCAGTATCCCAAAGACACTATCCACAAAGTAGCATCAAGCTTGGAGCTTACCTTCAAATCCACAATTCCAACTAAAATTATCATTGCATCCATCATTTCCACCTTCTCCATTGGCATCATTGTGCTAAAATAAAAATAAAAAGGTAGTCAGACAAAACAGAAGTTTCCAAATAACAAAATGAAATAAGATCACGGACCTAAATAATTCATAACTACCTTATAGTTGTATGACACAAGATCACAAAGTGTGAATCCATCATGTGCAATGACAAAATTTACACTATGACAAGGTTTTCGTTTATTAACCTGTACAATAAATAAAATTGCGATATTCATAAGTTATGTAAGTACACTAATACAGCAGTGACATACCATGAGATGAGTATACAAACACCACCACCTTTAAGAATATTTATAATATTAGTTATGCTTACTTTGTAAAGATCAGCAGATCCAGCAACACGAGTAGCAAAAGCCCCTTTCATACCAGTATCACCCTACATTATGCAAAAGCCATATGCAGTTAAGATTCACTGGGCAATCCCTTCTCACCTTAGCCCAAATCTGATCTTATAGCTAGCTCTTTCTTATTTGATGACTGCCGTAACCCATGTTTGTTTCTGACTTCTGAGCTATATCTAAAGCAATTTCATCTAAGCAAACTTTTAGCTGAGTATCACCTTAAAAAATCTTCTCATGTCATCACGATACTTCCCATTCCACTCAGCCCACCTACATTGAAGAAAATAGCATGAGGCACCCAGGTTTGAGGACACAAAATATCAGCTAAGAAGTAGCTTGCAAGACAATGGCACACAAAAAATCTGCCATTGGAACAATCTACACATATTCCTGCATATAACTAAAAGGATAATACAATTCCACTTGCAAGGTTTTTTTCAGCAGAAAAAACCATCTCTGTAACAAACAAACAAACAAAAAAAGCCAAATAGTTTGTTCCATAAGTCCATTGCCATGCGCACAGTGCACAATCATAAAGCCCCATGAAATAATTGTTGAAACCCAATTGTTTTGTCAACATGTTTCTCTCCAGAGTTAATATTCATATGTAGAACCTTCTATCTTGATAACTTTTTATCTCTCAAAAGATCAGCTTCTTTTTACATTCAACACTCAAGCACACCAACTCTAAGATTCTTATAACCTGATATGACATAGAGAAAAATAAGACAACAAAAAGATGACAATGAAGATTCTGTGATAGTATACAATATGGCCAAAATCTCACTCTCACTTTCTTGGATTTGACTGATCAAACCTTATGGGAGGTTTTTCCAACAGAAAAGGGAAGTGCCAGTAGCAGCAGCAACAACAGTAATGCAGTGTTAATATCCCACCAATTATATCACCATAGAAGAAACAACATTTAAAGGAAAGTACAAATTATCAATATCATCCACCAATTACAAGAATAAAAAGAAAAAGACATGAATAATCAGAATCATCCACTTGTTCTTAAAAACAAGTGAAGATGGCAACGTAAAGAGAGTAAGAGACATTACCGATCCCAATTGGGAAATCTTCCAACAAGATAAAGGCCACCACAATCCCAAGGTTCTGCGATAATTTTACATCTTGACAGTATGGCATCTTTAGCAATTGCCTGATTCATTACCAATTAAGTTAGCGCACCAAACATCATGATTTTGCAAGCTACAATGCAACAATACTAAATGAAAGACGAGCTTTTCTACTGCATAGATAACCAAACTTATAGAAGTCATTCTAACAAAGCCATGAACTTGGCATGAAATGATCATACTGACCAACATAGAAAATCATTTCCATAAGTGGGCAGTGCACAACTTTATGTAACTCCTCTCAATGAGAAAGAGGAGAAAAACAAGCCACTATTAAAATATATTGACCTCACAGTTCTCTTTGAATATATGCTCTAAAATGGATCAGGAAAACCTTAAAAACAAGCCACCTGAATTCACAGGTGCATTAATATAGAGGGATACAACTGAGGACAGTTGACATTCTAAAGCAGTAGCTAGCAACAGGGCATTATATCTTTAAACAGTGATCGTCACAAGAGAATTCACATTGTTAATGCAATGACTGCATGCTATTCCCATGGTTAACTACACATAGTTCGAAAAGTTAAACTAAAAGAGTTCGAAAAGTTAAACTAAAAGAGGGCCCAGGGTTCCGAAATTTGTTTAATTTGACTATCCATTTTATTGAATTATTGAAAGTTCAATCGGTGCAACCTAGATTTCAATTCCAGAAAATAGACTCTCCACATATTATGTGGGAGTAAGGTCCGTGTACATACTCTCAGTCCACGAACTCGCGTGATGCAGAAGCCTTATGCACGAGAGTTGTTTACAAACCGTTGAAAATTCAATCGGTGGAAACATTCCTTGCTTTAAGTCTAAACAAAAGAAACGATTAAGGGAAGCCAGGTGAAAGAGCCATGCCACATTGTTCTTTTGAAAATGTGAATATAAATGTTTGTCAATTTCTTACCCTAATAACTGGCGGAGCATTGAGTGGAGAACCATCAGGCCCTCGGCAAAGTACACTGGCAAGGTCAAATCGGAATCCATCCACATGATATTCAATAACCCTACAGTAAGGTAGAAGAAAAGAACAAGAAATATTGATAAATAAACAACAGAATAATGTTATGTAAAATTTATCAAAGAATCTCTCTCTCTCTCTCTACAAAATTTCAATCTATTATAACCCGATAAAGAGCACTAGAACATGAAGGGAGGGAGAAAAAGAAATATAAAGTTCATATCATAACCAGCAGGATGAGTCCACTTCAAATTAAGGACAAGACTAATGAATTCTATTGACAAATTCTATGATGATATATAATTCAGGTCTTTGGAATAGTTGATGAACTGTTATTAACTGACTATTTACTATTCCCAGTTATTAGACTAAAATGGCAAGCAACAAACAAGAAAGACGCCTAACATGTTCATACCAATTGCCTACCTTTTTCTCATTAAAACTTTGGCTTCATAAAAGAAATGCACTAAATTATAGGAAAACTGATCCAAGGTCTATAATAAAGGTTCTCCATCCAATATTATGATGCTATCAGCAAAGATACAGACACACTTTTTGTCTTCTTCTTCTTCTTTTTTTTCCTTTTTTTTTTCACGAGGTATCTATATGCCTTTGGCTCCAAGTACATCCCTAACTATTTGGAATGGACCATTCTCCCCAAGCACCAGGAAAACCATCGGGCAAAATGAAACCAAAAGCTTAAATTTTTTTTTTTTTTTGAGGAAGAAAGCTTAAATTCTTAAAACATCATGAATATGCATTGGATTCCATTCACAAAGAATCTGAAATTGGTTAATTGTAATACTTCCCATGATCATTGGTATATGGCCTTACCAGTGCCTTAAACTCTCAAGAATGAGTTCCATAACCACAGGATGATTACAGTTTAATGTATTCCCTGAAGACAACAAGATTATGAAACAGAGAATAGTCATGGACTTGTTAGTTCTTTACCAGAAATCAATATAGAGAATTATATTTTGCAGTGCAAATCTGTCTAGTAAGTCAACCAACTGAAGAAAATAAATAAAAGTAGTCCTAATATGACACAAATATCAAAAAAATCAGCGGCAGAATAAATTTAGAGAGAGAAAGGGATATAAGTGTATTCAAGTATGACAAATTACCACAGCCAGAGAAGTTCAGCAACTGTGCATTATTGTTCAGATCCACCATGTAATAAACCTGCAGATGAAGGTACATGATATATCAATTGGAAATGAAGAAAATATCCAAGGAGAGTGAGCGCCTACAAACTGAGAAAGCCATGCCTTCGTGAACCAGTTTAGTTCCAAAACTAACATATCTAGTTTATTAAAACAAATGTGAAACATGGAAGTTTCAATGCGACAAACTAAGAAATGGATGCTGCATTACTTGCTAAATTTAGTACCAGATCCAGAAGTGAAATCACCTTATTATCTATGCCTCGGAATGAAGTTACATAAGGGTTGTCATCATCAGCCTCATTTGTATGATTATATACAACATCCAAAATAACCTGCAGAAATGTTCACTGTACTTCATAAGATGTATTTCCAACACCCGAGATGATAAAAACAAAGACAAACTAATTCCACTAAAAAGAGCATGCATGTTTACCATGGGAGCGAAAAAAGACATGGTTTACCTCGATACCGGCACCATGTAAGGCTTTAACCATCCTTTTGAATTCCAAGGAAGCTTTACCAGGTCCTCCACCATCACTAGCATAACGACTCATAGGAGCAAAGAAATTTATCGTAGAGTAACCCCAAGTGTTTAGCTAGAAATGAAACAAGAAAGAAAAATCAAAGCTCCACCTTCATTAGAACTTAGTAACTTACAAAATTACAAATTAGATATCACAGGGAACAAAGGACATCGGACAATTACCAACTGTCTATATGTGAGATTTGAAGGGCATGAAGCACAGAAAATGAAATACTCTATTTTACCATATGATCTCTATGGTTTGGGCGCCTCTGAAACTCGAACTCATCAAATTCAAAGACAGGAAGCAACTCCACAGCATTGATACCAAGCTCTAGAAGATGTGGGATCTTATTATTGAATTATAAAAGAAAAAAGAGTCAGAAAAATAATTGTAGAAATGGCCCGACAATATCTTACTAGCATAATTAATTGAAGAATAATATCAATAAAAGGAAACTGGAAATGCAAGAGCAGCTTTGAAGATTGGAGAAAGAGCCCACTAGAATGCATCAGAAGTTCTCAAGGATAGCAGGAATCCTATTAAACTAGAGTTTCACATGCTAAACTAAAAAAGCTTAGAGTTCTCCCTACCCTCTTTTGGGCCATCAAAGAGCAAGCCTTCCTATTTCTCATTGAGATTCAATATTATTTAAGAATTAACTTCAACCTTAACGTCCTTCCAAATTCCAATTAATTTTTATGTTGCTCTATTTCGTTATTTTTTCGTACTTGGCATTCGAAATGGAATGTTGAGATACTTGCAAGATAAAGCTCATCATATTGAAACATATGTCACTAGGAAATTTTAAAATTCTTGTCCATCTCAAAATTATTTTGTAGTACCATATTAGATCACTCGCACCATGATGCCCATTATGAAAAACCACAACGATGCCTGCGTTATATGTTACATTGAGTCCCTTGTTTATGAATACAAGTGAATACATCTCTCACTCTGTTAGGCTTGCGTGTTTTAAAGGTATCTACTCTAGCATCATTCAGATTCATTGAGATGATCCATACCTTCTCAATCACCCCAAGGTAGCTGCCACGTATATCTGGAACCAGCCCACTGGATTCGTCAATTGTAAATGCACGAACATTCATTTCATATACAACAAGATCTTTCTGCAAAGACAATGGCTCATAAGATGAAACCACAGGAGCTGAAAAAAATTAAATTTGCTAGACGTAGATTGAGAGACAAAAATTCAATGTCACCTGATGTGATGGATTAGCTCATGAACAACATAAAAAAAATACTGCAGATTTCTGCATGCCGATGTATGAATGTGTGTGAAAGAGAGAATTTTGCGTTGAACTGGAAATGCAGTTGAAAAAAAAAAGGCAGTTATCTTTCATACGACCTGATATTAATGGAAGCAACTTTCAGTACCTCTGCTATGTTTGGAGGCTTGTAATTGTCTCCCCAGTCAAAAGGCAAGCTATCAAAATCATAGGTTCCAAGAAATTTTGATAGCTTATGGCTTGCATCACCAAAATATCGGCGGCCATCAACTAGCTTTGCATACGGATCAATAAGCACAACACTGCTGTCAAATCTATGCCCTTGATGCCAAGAACGAGGACCATCCATTCGATAACCATATAGAACATTGCTCCGAGGAAAATTCTACAATTACAGGAAAATAGTTTGTCAATGTTCAAAACTCACCCATCGAAACAAAGAAAAGCCTACTCTACCAGGCTGCATGTATGCTCACATGGAAAAAGTTACCCCCAAATGCTCTACCTCCCCAGGTAAAGGGTACCCACAGCCAAAGTAATTGACCACTAGGCCACAAACACACAGTTTGAACATTAACAAAAATGAATAGAAAGGATATATTTTTGTCTTAGCAGTCCACCATGCAAGATATTTTGCAGGGAGGATTTTCAAAGGCATCAATTTCATTTGTGTCGTTAATCAGTGCAATTCCTAGTATCTTACCATTGGAAATAACAAACAATCTCCACTCAACTTAGCACTGCAAGATGCAGATAATAAAACAACACTATCTACTACCAGACAAATGATAACGAGAAAACAGTGCACACAGGAAACCACATCGCAATCAAAATATGTTCGAATCTGCAGATCAAATGGATTAGAATGCAGAGAAACCGAACAAACGACTTCCACTACGATGATGAAAATAAAAACTACTGATACTTGAATAAACATGCCTAAAATTAAGTTAATATAATGCCACTTGAAACAAAACTACCTCAATACAAATGTGCCAAATATCTCCTGTTTTATTCACATGAGGATCCAAGCTAAGCTCGATCATTCCATTATCCAGCCGGTCAATCTTCCCATCAATAAATAAATCAGAAAAAAACCTGATATTTGCTTGGACAAATCAAAGAGAAAACTCAGAGAACTTGACATCATCTGGCAAAATATCCAAAGAATTGAAAAGGCACCAAAAACAATATGCAGCAATCATCAAGCAGGTGACATTGAAGCTACACCACCCAACAATAATCCACCTTAAACATCATCAGCAATCCAAATACATTATGAAAACTTCTTTTCAAAAATTGGAAAATAATTCAACAACCAAAACAAAGAGGGTCAGATATCATATCACTCTCACTGTATCTTATCAATGAAAGATGAGACAAAACCTAGGAATTATGTTATTCAATTAGCGGGGCAAGAAATATATGGCCCATAAAAATATTTTCTTGGATCAAATTGACCTCGCACATTGTAGATACTTGTACTAAGATTCATAACGTCTCAGTGTCTTCAGTTACTCTCCAGTATCCAGTTTTAAAAAAAAAAAGTGAATATCAATTGAAGTTTATATAATAATATAAGGATCTGGAAGCATCTGTAATTCTGTATAAAATAACTATCACATTATAGTTAATCTAGAAAGATCACAACAACCTAATCTCAAAGAAGCTTCAAGAACCACACCACATCTAAATCTGACCTTAGAGTTGGAGATGAATTAGTAATGAAGACAGAGAAGAAAAAGAATCGCACACTCTAAGCAAGGAATTCTCGTCTAATTTGATTACTAGAATTAAATCAACGAAAATTTTAAAAAAATCCATCAGAATGAAATTGTGCTCCCACCTTTCAGGAACTGATAATCTAAGTGTGACTGCAGTTGCATGCTGTGAGAAAATAGCAAAATTGATCCCGTTATCAACTTCTGATACACCAAG
The DNA here is from genome assembly GCA_963580455.1 of Euonymus europaeus. Taxonomy (NCBI): domain Eukaryota; kingdom Viridiplantae; phylum Streptophyta; class Magnoliopsida; order Celastrales; family Celastraceae; genus Euonymus; species Euonymus europaeus. The sequence continues at coordinate 19,786,081 of OY756972.1, read as the reverse complement.
AGGGAATGCTTGACCTGGAAATATTTTTATTGATGGCCCGGATTCTGAAATTTGAGGGGCTTCTTCCTACAAATTACAAGATAATATTATTAATATATATGAAACTTAGATATAACTACTAAATTGAGAACATAGCATATCAACAAGAATAGCACTGCCTTTTTCAAAAAAAAAACAAGAATAGCACTGCCACCACCACAACAAACTAACTTTAGATGGATTGCCACAAATAGATATTCATTTTCGTTAGGCTCATCGCGCGTTCATAAATATTATAAAAAAATATCGCAAATCTTAAGTTACCTCCAGTACACGTTCTTTAGCACCTCGAGTATGGACATTGACTGCCATCTGCTTAGGACGTCCCCTTGTCCTACTGGAAACTCCATGTCCACCGCTGTCTGTAGTTTGTTTACTTAACTTGAATCTGTACAAAAGCCACAAGGAAGGAGAAACAAAGTTACAGATTCAAGCGCATGGAAACTGAATGATATGTAGATACAATGGAGTGAGTGACAGGTTGTGATCGGCGTATTACCCCATGTCGAGCAGAGAAGAAGCTCCAGGAGAAGCTGAACGAATATGAAGCGGAAGAGTATAGGCACATACAGGAAACTTCATAGGGTTGGAATCGCATAGAAGAGGAAGAGATAGTAGCATAATTTGCGAAAAAGTTCCTTTTGTGATTCGCAGAGAAAAGCAGGTGAGGAAAAGAGAATCGAACTTTCAGAAAACTTTTTCAAGTTTCAGTGTGAGATGTGAGATTTGAAGGGGGAGAGTCAGACCTTTTGTCGGTACTTCCACTTTCTTGTGATCTTTTGGAGGGTCCCAGTTCCGAGAGTGTCATCGAAGCGGGATGCTTCGTACTTATAAATGTCTGCCACGTGAACGGTCAAGAGAGGGGCTTCATTCCATGCATTTCGAGCACCACACGTGCTTTCCATAACCATTTTTCGCCCAAGGCAATTTAGGCAAATATCACTTCATTGATTGCTACGACCCTACTAGGCTCTCAGGCCCATGCCAACCCCAAGCCTAGGCCCAGTTCTGCTAATGTCCGAATATTACCATTGAATTTGAAGGTCTGAAGCAGAATCGCAGAGATCGCGCGTTCGTAGTATCATGTGCTGCAGCGATAAATGAAGTACCATGCGTTTCCATTACAAGAGACTGAAGAGAGTGCAAAGATATTGAAACATCAATGAAAGAAAACGGGATGAGCTCTACAACATCTTTCAGAGTACAGTAGGCTGGGATCTCAGTGGGACAAAAAAAAGTGATTTTTCATTGCCATAAATAAAAAATAAAAGACAAATCATTGACGTGTGCAGTGAATTTGTTGGATTTTGCAGAACAAAGTGCCATTGAGAAATCACAGAGAGCTAGCTCTGGGATTTTAGATACAGCAAAGAAAAATAGTGTACAAAGTTCACAAGTCGGGTAAAAAAAATGATCATCTGCAGCTCCAACAATATCAAGGCCCCGAAAGGGAGAGTATATTTCTCTTTTCAATCCCCATTCAAATCAGGAGTAACCAGAATGTAACCACTAACCAAGGTTCAGAAGATACAACCTGCATTCATGCAATGAAAGGATGTAAAAGTTGGCCTATGGAACAGAGATTGACTTGTAAAAGAAGATAATAATCGGTATGTTTAAGGAGCTCGTGGCCCAGCTGTGGCATGCTCCTTATTATCTCATGCAAGTTTTGATACCCTCCCTCAATAAATTAATAAAAAAATATCCATACGGAAACCTGTGATTTTAAGTGGTAACCACCTAAGAAGCAAAGACATGAACATAAATTTAGTTCGTTTCTGAACCGATAATTTCCTACAAGTAAAAGACAACGCAAATGAATGGAAGAACTAGGATACACAAGGTTTTAAGCAGACATAATTGACAGTGTAGGACTTCCATTCAGGGTTTTGATTCTTCTAGCTTCATAGTATTTGAGCATAGTACTCTTTTTTCCCGAGTGAAGCATTACCAAAGAAGTTTTGAGAATTCAACATGTGCAAGGTAAATCTGAAAATCATTTATGGAATCTGTAGACAAAAAACTTTTTACCTCAGACATAAGAACAACTGCCCAACAGCATGCACAGTCACCAACCTCAAGATAAAGCAGTTGACTGAACAAGCTAAATAGAGGCAGAACGTAGGATGTGATAAGTTGAAAGCTCAGGTCCGGCTCTATAAATGAAAATTTTGACTTTTAACACCTTGGAAGCAAGGTTGTTGCAGAAGGTCCTACTTAATTGCAGCAGAAGCTGAGGCTGAGGCAGCCTCTGCTATTAAGGCAACTGGTTGCCGTGCCTGCAGACAAGCACCTATGTCGAAGGGGTGCAATTCAGAACCATCGAAAAGAAGATTGACACCAGGAAGAACTACTTCTCTGCTTTCAGCTTCATCAGGATCAACTTTTGGCATATTCACTGAAGGAGCTTCTTCAATTGGCCTAGTGGCAGCCTCATAAACAGGAGCAAGGGCATATGATCTGCAAATACCATTCCACAATTATGGTTTGAGAGGTTCTAGATTGCAGCAGTATGGCAACAAATAAGAATAAACAAGTCATTCCTCACACACTAAAAAATAGTAAATACAATATGCCCACTCCTTTTACAAAGCGTCATTGGAGCCTCTCAACTTATTGATTCGCACAACAATCAATTCGCATAACCAACTTCTATAATTCCTCAAGCTCAGCAATGTGCTGTCATGCAAGGACTTCAAATACTGCAGCATTAATAGGACATGGTTAGTCCAAGAACTTTGCGTCTTTTGCCTCGGTAATTGACAACTCAGAATTGTTCAGGATTAAAGACGGCAGAATCATTGATTCTGTTCACCTCGACCAATTTGGAATCTACACGCTTTCTCTGATGGAAATTATGTGAAATTTAACTCCTAAATTACATTTATGGAGTCTTTAAAAAATGCAAGAAAAAATGTGGGTATGAAAAGCCATGCTGGGAACTTAGATATGTTAGGACATCCAGCAGAACAGAGCTAAGTAAGGAAATAGATGGTCAAGAAAGAATAATACTGGTGAGATCTCAGCAAGCCATAAATCCAACAAACTTAAGATGGGAAAGTGTTTTCACAACAGAGAATTAAAAAGATGAGCCATTGAGCCTTGAAGAGAAATGAATAAGTTCCAATGTGAACTTCATGGCTTTGTAATACACATTAAGAGACAGACATGTCAAAACCTATTCCAGCAGATACAAAAGCATTTCAGATTTCAGATTAATTATACATTTAATAAAAAAAATGATACATCACCAATGTTTGCCATGTCACTAATGGTTCTGTAAAAGATTGACTCGAGTTCAAAATTGTAATTTGCAAACTACCAATTCCACCAAAATGTAAAGCAATGACAATAGTATCTGGGTGGAAGTCAATCTACATGTGATGACATCTAAGTTAATACATTTTTAGACAAGATATATGCAAGTAATTACTCACATAGATAAAAACAGACATACATACACATGATATATACAAGTAATTATTTACATATATAAAACACAGAAATACTGGTACTCACATTTAACACATGCAAAAGATAAAAAAAACTTGCAGACAATCTCATCTCATGAAGCAGTAGAGCTAAAGAGACCAGTCTAAGATGATCCACTCAAGCATTTGAAAATCTTAAACATCAAAGGAGTAAAAAAGGATAATGATACACAAGCAGAAGTGAAAAAGCCAGCATGGAAGAGGAAGCAAACTACACTAAATAGAAAAAGAAGAATGAACATACTGACCTCAAAATGCTACCATCAAAACTCAAAACTTCAGTCCGGCAGCGCTGTCGATTAGCAAGTTTTAACCTTTGATGTTCACTCAAAGCCCCTGAAATGGGAGACGATGGGTCAACAAGGGGATTCCACCTTCCGCTAGCATAGTTCATGAGTTGTCGAGATGTTTCCTTTGGACGCTCTTTCTGGTATAGAAGTTTGGCTGCAGGACCTGTTGCTTGGTATTCTGTGCACACATCGCGTAACCTTTTCCGTAAGGCTTGCATTGCATCATGATGCTCTGAAAGTGAATCTACTTGAAGCAATTTTGATGAGACAACCCTTTTACATATGTTGTTGCATAACTTGGGACTAAAAAGTGGTACACCAAATTCCACACTCAATGCAACCCATTCATATCTATCATTGTCGGGTGCAAAGTGATCCGACTCTCTTTCATTAAATAGTTTTAACAGGCGAATGTACCCAACAGTTGATAGTTCTAGCTTGTTCGCCAAATTAGTTAACATAGAGTTTAACTTTGAACTTTCCTTTTCACAGAGACTCAAATCATCTCCTATACGAACAATTGAACCATCAGAGTTCTTTAGGGGCAATGGTATATCCATCGTAATCATTTTCCCAGATTCATCAAGGTCATATCTGCTCAGTGGCTGCACTAGAACAGCCGAGTGCTTGAGAAGTGAATTTAAGCAATGCAAAAGTATACTTCCCTTCACCAGATTTCCCTCAGATTTCCCTCCCAACCCTCCAACAGTGGAACCATCCCAAGAACATATGATGGCTTTCTCACAGCCAGCCAATGGTGCTGGAAGCATGCGTAAACATTGACCCTTCATCAGAACAACTGATAGGGGCCCACTGGCCACAACTGAATATAGTACCAACTTCATCCATGGTGTCATAGAAGAGTGAGTGGGAGGACCAAAATGAATGGGACCTGCTGGTCCAGGAAGAACTGATGAATAAGGAAGAGGAATCATGGACACAACAATATCATAGTCACGAAGAAATAACCGATCTAAAGTTGCAGGTGCTAAAGAAGCCAAGCTTTCACAGCGGAGAATATCAACATGATATTTCTTTTTCCGCTTTGAAGTTCCTTCTCCAATCACAGACCCACCATTCGGTATATTTTTCTCATCACTCTGTACATGAGGATTTGTTTCAGAATCAATACTAATATTATGGTCTTCAGATAAAGTAGATGTTAAGTCATCCCCAGGACCTCCGGAAACAGACTCAGACAAAACAGTCTGCTGATGAAACGGTGATCTCAATGAATTATCATTGTCCAACCCAGTTGCACCTGTATCAGGCTGCATTGAATTCTCTGCCAATGTCGTTGTAGCTATCAGAGAAGTGGCCTCATCACTACTTGAAGACAAAGCGCCCAACTTACTGCAAACTTCCTCAACTCCTGCATCAGTAGCAATCCCACCAGATAGTAGGCATTCCAACACACAACGAAGGCTGAAAGCATGATTTGCAAATTCCTGTAATTCACCCTCAAATTTTGTTCCCTCTAATGTGCTAAGATCCCTGCAAAGATCCGCAATGCTGGCATGACCTAGTTTTCCCGCTTCATATAATGTTACAGCATGAGATTTCAAGCCTGCAACACATGGAAAGATGCACAAACTGAAATCAGAAAGGGAAAAAAAAGTCACACAAATATAATTTTGAATGAAACAGAGATGCTTCATCCTACCATAATACAACTCATTGTGCAACCTCAAGAACAAGAAAAGTTCCCTATCTCCACGAAATAGAAAAGCCTTTACATTTACCAGATTCAGTTATCCTTGACAAGTACTTAATTTTCCTTCCAAAACGAAACCAAAATATTTTATGTTCCAAGCTAAGAATCTACTGTTTCCTCGACATCCCAATATCCCATCCTAAGCTTTCCTCTCTCCTGCTGCACATCAGAGACTACATCTTGCCACCTGATGGCAACCTAGACCACACAATGGTGACCATAGAAGAACCAAATGCGCATTCTTATAAAACTGCCACAAAAAGGTTTACAGGAGGTCACGAATTTCCTTTAGTGCTCTAGAAAAATATGGTAAAGAGTGTATTCAAGAAGAGCAGACAGATCTTGAAGCATTTTGTAACCCCTTGCCTACTAAAATCTATTAAGGCTAGTCACTGTTCAACAAACATCTGACTGAGTCTCTTCCCCAATAGAAGGTTGAGCCATCTCACTACTTAACTCAAAGAGAGACAACTCCAGGTTACTACAGACCCAATAAAAGTATAATAACTAGAGACTGGGTTACTCTAAACGTACTTAAAGTTCTGGATCATTTACAAATGACAACCTCTCTAAATTCTGATAAATGTCTGTTAGGGTATCATTATTCTCATTTCACATAAAAAGTTAATGTCCTACAAAGCAGATGGACAAAAATGTTCAAGTGAAGAGATCACGGATTGCAAAAAGAATAACATGAAAGAGGAGAAAACCTGGTGAAACAGATCCCATCATAAGATAAGATGTTATATTAGCATCAACAATGAAAGCAACACGGGAATGACCAGACTGTGGCCCATAGTTTTCTGTCCCTGAAACATCTCCTTGCTGAGCAGCATCACCATCAACAGATACACTTGCCGAGCCTATACTAGAAAGAGAAGAATCATTTTCATCAATAAGAGTGTTTCCGGGGGTGCCAGGTATGGTTGTATCACGAAGAATAGATGCTGGATCAAATATTTTCATAGCCCATCCTAACCGACAAGCGAATGATGCAGCAGCCTGCAGCTGTTGGAGGTCAGCCTGTAAAGTTGATGCCAGTTCAGCAACAGTTGCATTTTCACTTGAAACAACAAAGACTGCATACAATAACCTGAAAAAATGGAAATAGTAGCATGATCGTTTTGGTCTATCCTCAATACATTCAAAATTACAACAACAAAAAAAAATCGACGTATTGCACAATGACTGCCTTACTCCTCAATTGGATCTTCATAAGATTGCTCCCTGTTCGAAATAAACCCTTCAAGCATGGAAACTGAACCGCTATGTATGTTAGAATATGAATTCACAAACCAGAAATAATAAGCCGACTGGAGACAGAAGTACTGGATGATGTAATATTAAACACAATTCCTTGTTTCACATCATATTTAATCACGTATTACATGACAAGAATAAACAACAAAGCATTATCAGAACTCTATATTGAGCTTGGATCCAAAAAAAATGAGAGCAAGGATGATCAGAAATGATCAAATGAATTAAAAGATTGCCTAGCTTAGCCCCAGCTTAAAGAGAGACTATCTGTGGTTTAGACCTATGATGCCAAGTTTGTTCCCTCTATTGAAAAAGATAAACTTGCTTAAATAAGTGGGGCAATGCAGAAAGGAGGTTAAACCGGAGAAAGCGAACCATGGAACTTGCGACAAAAAATTAGACGAATAACACAGAGCAATAGGGAGAAAATCATTTTAAGCTAAAACCAGTAGTTGAATTATAGAAATTCAATAAAACCCACAGAAAAACTCAGTTCTTTTAAAAGAAAGCTCAAACCAGACACAATTAACTCACAGGGCCTGATTTTGGAAAGCAAATATGAACATGCTAACTTACCTTTAAAACGGTCATCAGAATAGACAGGAACATCAAAGTAGATCAAACCGCGACGGTACAAACCCTTTATGATGTCAGGATCAAATAGGATAAATGAATTAGCTTCTTCCTTACACACTTTATCAATTGTGGCCGTTTCCTCTTCTGAGAGTTTCTACATAACAGAAATCAGGGTAAGTTAACATTGAAATCAAACTTGAATTAGTAAGCAAAAAACTATTTGTACTTCTTCTGAGGCAGAAATGTGCGAACAGCCAGATGGTTTAATTTGGCATCTGCAACATTCTCAAAGAAGAAGACAATTCTCACCTTAAATTCTTCCAGAGTAAAGTTGACAAGACAGACCCCCCACCATGATTCAATAGGAAAGTCAACCGGTTGTGCAGGTAATAATTCTTTTGCAATAGACTTGTTCAGCTTCCACATAATTTTCTGGACAGCTCCAGATAATGAAGGATATGTAAGAAAATAGTAAGCGTACTAAATGATGCACATGGAACCAACTCAAGCACAACCCAAAAAAACAAAAGAAACTGTGACTAAGCAAACAAGCAATCAAAAGTCTAGCACCTTAGATCTGCACTTGTTCATGATATCAATAAATTCATTTCTCCCAATTCCTGTCAGTCGAAAAGCATCTGCAGCACTGAAATTTGGAATGCTGTCATATGGTTGCTCTGTGAAAAATATAAAATCATAAGTATGGTACATAATCAACGAGACATTAGATAAAGCAATGCCACCAAATAATGCAAATAAATTATCAAGAAATAGGTTAAGAGACAAACTGCCAAAAATAAATATGCAGTTATGCACATCTAATGAAACGCATGAAACCTTTGATCAACAAGAAGAATGTAATCCTCGAACAATCATTACAAAGAAGATAACCTAATTTCGCTATTTAAATTTAAGAAATGATAAATTTTGGTCCACCCATCTCTAATGGTAAAGTACATGCATGCCACCAATTATGATTGAACACATTATCTCACCCTCCACCCAATTCTAAGGGCAGAGGAGAGATATCATTTAGCGGCACGGCCTTCTTGATTTTTGTCCATTCTCTAGACTGTCTCTGAATTCACTTTTCAGTATACAATATTAAGTTGGCTAGATTTTTTAGCATTTCCATTAATCATGGGAAAAATGCACTTCCCCAATAATTTTGGTAAGCAAAACACTTTTTTCACTGCTCTTTTAGCTTCGTGAAGTCATCACAACACCAAAGTTTAAACCACATTAAATCCATACTCCCCACACTTGCAGATACTAAATCTCCTACAATGAATAAAACTCAACTATTTAACTGTGTTGGTCCAGTAGAAACCTTGATCACTTTATGAACCTACACATATGATTAGAGCTTCCTGTTATTTCTTTAATAACTATATGGCCATATCCACAAAATGTCAGAAGAATATAACGTGTTTGGGGGGGATGGTTTAAAGATCCATGAACGTCAATTTCTCATATGTTTTTAGAAACACTGATAAATAAATCCATAGAATTCAAGCAAATATATATTCAGTCAGAAGCTAATAGTGAAAACACAGGGTATTCATTGTTAAAAAAAAAATGTTTTGAAGAAAAAAGGGGACTGAAGGGAAACTAATGAAAAGATATCATCTGATTAATTAATAATTATATTAAATTCCTTAATAACATGATATTGTTATTGATACACAATTCGCCAGCACTAATGAAATCTGTTAAAAAAATGTATCCAATTACCATTTTTCATAACCTCAAATATCATATCACAGTAATATCTGAAAGGCGATAACCTCATCACACGGCAAACATACTCTGCAAGGTGATAGGGGAACAGCTGCAAGAAATAAAACAGCAAGTAAGCAGAGAATATGAAAATACTAAAAAAAAATACTGTTTGTAAATGGTGTGTTTTCAATTTCCACTGTGAAGCTATAGTTCATACTTAGAGCACATAACGAAGATACACCACGAAAAAATGTCAAGCAAACAGTGGCAGCCGTCTTATGAAACAGTGGCAGCAAACACCAGCAATGTCTCTTTATTTGGCAATATATAATTTTGAACAACCATCTCTTACAATTCCAGAGACAGAAAATGATAAAAAGAATGATGTTCGAGCTTTTAAATCAATCTCATAATCAGAATGCAAAAAATAGCACTTCAACTATTACTTTTCAGTTTTAGTCAAACAAGATCATGCTTCCGAAGGCAGCTAAAAAACTTTTCATTCAATTTCGCACATTTATGTGGCATAATAAAATTCTCCAGAATCTTTTGAGTATCACTTACAGCCAGGTTCTTTCGCAAGTAACGCATCATGTCTTCATAATATTCACCTTCTTTGCACACTTTCCGAGCAAAACAGGTGTTCCATTGAAGTCTTTTCTTAATGCAGTGTTCAACTATCCTGAAAGAAGTCACAATAAGAGAATGAATTATTACATTTGATGAAAAGAAAACTCATCCAGGGAATCTACGAACCAGAACACTAGAGGCCCAAAGATTGATTGAATCATCATTCGGTTAGCCATTTGTAATAAATATGTACTTCATAGAAATCAATGATTTTTCCTCTCTACAGAAGATAGGATGGAGGTTAAGGTTGTAGGTTTTATCACCACTTCAGTGTGAATGTATTTGCTAATCAAAAGGAAAGGATATAATGACTACTACTCTCCCAACTCAGCATTCATTGATGACAGCTAATAAGAAGTTTCATGAACCATTTGATTCAGCAACTTACAGCCAGTAGCTCAGTAATTAATTTTGGCTTGATGCAGACTTAAAGTAAATATTTATTGTCCTAATACTTGCTACTTTACCTAACAATAAAGCAACCAAATAAAATCATTAATAGCCTTATCTAAAGAAAAAATAATTCCTTTTTCATGCAAAATACAGTTTTGAAGCATGAAATCCATCAGCCATACTTTTCAACTATACGATGAGTCTAAAAAGATCAGTAAACATGCATACTTTCTTTGAGGGACAATAATCTTCAATACAAGAGTAGAGCATTTAGTTGAGGCTGTAACACCTTAAGGCTCACTTCACACGCCTTATAAGACAGTCATAGCCTAACTGAGTAGTCTTTGAAACCTAAGGCTACTATAAATGTCCACTTGATTTCTTACCCAATTTGCATATGTTTCTGACTTCAGACGAATGATCAGAGTAGCAGATCCTACTGGACTGGATAAAAAGAGAGAAACCAGATTGTGAATCTTTACCCTTTCTAGTTCATATCATCCACCCTTTTAACAGAAAAGAACAATTGTTATCCCATTCTAAGTCCAATTTATCCTGTGTTGCCACGTCTATAAATTACAATCTACAAAAAGAAGTCTGGGAGTTCATTCTTGTGAATGTGAAAGCTAGAATATGGAAAACACCATTAGTAAACTTCATCTATTATGGTGCTGATAATAAAATAAATAACACCAGTAGGTTGTACTGAGGAAATGACGAACTGTTTTCCTTTGGGAAAATAAAAGAAGAATCTATATTCATCAGTAATTATCCAAAAATGAATGCAACATTACTTAAGGGCGGGGGAAAGAGTAGCACTCCAAAATTGCAAACCAAGAATTTCATGGAAGAGTTATTACTTCAAAAACATAACAAAAATAACAACAAAATATACTAAGACCTTCTATGCCACTCTTCTTTAGAACCAAGAGTTGCTTGGAGCCGTTTTGGGAGACTCTCCCAAGGGCATTCCTCTTTGATTGCTTTTAAAACCAACTGTTCCTCGACAGTAGGTGGATTGCGCTGCATATTGCCTAATCGCTCGCACCTGTTCCCTGCAAGCAAATCAAGCAACAATTATAGCCCACAGCCACAGAAAATTAAGGCATTAGGGAACATGCCACAGAATCAAAACGCCATCATCTTCCCAAACCCTAAACGCATACGAGAATTTGGCACCTAATACGAGCTTATAACATACTCATCACAGTAAGCAAAGCCACCATGTACAGACTTGAACACGAGATAACCCAATAGCAAAAAAAACAACAACGTTGTTGCAGGAGAACTGAAATCATATATTCAACGTCGTTCTGAAAAATTATGTATCAAAATCTAAAATAATTCGAGTTGAATTAGCGATTATGACGAGTTTCACGTACCAGGACGGCAGCGGTTCCTGATCTGGCCGGCGATTGCCGATCGGCGATTGGTAGATCAAATCACAGCTTGGATCGGGCGCAAGAGATCTGGGAAATGGAGATGCTCAGTTTTACTTTATGAAATGCATTCTCGGCTTGTGACAAGGGAATTTTGGAGAAATGACCACTTACACACAAATTTTTGGAAAAATGACCTTGTCTCAAAAAAATCGCATTTATGACCTCTTTTACTTTTTTATTGACTAGAATACCCTTATGTGGCAGAATAAAATTTATTACTCTGGGTTTATTTATTACTTTGAGTTTTGAGCTCTGCGATTCATTTTTCGTTTTCGATCCATACATAGATCAAAACAGCCGCCCTGCATTTATTTTTGTGCAGAGTTTGTCTTCCAAGTAAGTTCATTTGCTAGCTGGAATGTGTTGTATATCTACTTATTATTACGCATCTGTGCAATCGTTTGTGGCTAGCTGAATGTGTTGTATATCTGCTTATTACACGCATGAGCTGTTTCCTGTGAAATCGTCTGTGGATGCTCGACATATTCTGGGCGAGAATGATTCGTAAATAGTATCTGTCATGAAGTAGATTGTATCCATGTTATAAGTTTGGTCGTGCCATTTTTAAAGTCGGTAGAACTTTAATTTTTGTGGTCGTGCCAGTGATAATGTGGTCGTGCCAATGTATAATGAGGTCGTGCCAGTGATAATGTGGTCGTGCCAGTGATTATGTAGTCGTGCCAGTGATTATGTGGTCGTGCCAGTGTATTATGTGGTCGTTCCATTGATTATTTGGTCGTGCCAATGTATTATGTGGTCGTGCCATTGATTATTTGGTCGTGCCAATGTATTATGTGGTCGTGCCATTGATTATTTGGTCGTGCCAATGTATTATGTGGTCGTGCCATTGATTATTTGGTCGTGCCAACAATGTTTGTGGTCGTGCTTTTTTGTTTCTCCATTGAATTTATTAATTTTATTATGATATCTTATTATATGTGCAGGAATGGCTTCTGAGATCGATTTTGTTTTGTTATATGGTGGAGAGTGGGAAAATTGTAGGGGCATGCACACTTTTAAAGGCGGAAGAAGTCAGGGTGTAATCGTGTCTAATGCAATAACACATGCAGAATTTGTAGAACTCATATACCCGTTGATTGAAGTCGATTTTAATTCCTTCGATTTGGTGATGAAGTTTGTCTATAATACACATTTCAAAATGGAACCGATGGAGCTTCAGAATGAACGTGACATGCAATTTTTCCTAAGGCAAAATGATCATCCAGTAATCGAGGAATCACATCCTTGATTTTTGAGGCGTACAATGAACCAATGACAGGTATAGCTTCATATGACCAAACCTAAGATAAATAACAACAGAATTTAGATTAAAATAATTTAATATTGGATGAAAAAGAAATCAGGCACGACCAGTTAAAAAACTAAGGCACGACCAGTTAAAAACTAAGGCACGACCATTAAAAGAAATCAGGCACGACCATTTAAAAGAAATCAGGCACGACCAGTTAAAAACTAAGGCACGACCAGTTAAAAACTAAGGCACGACCATTAAAAGAAATCAGGCACGACCAATTTAGAAATCAGGCACGACCAGATAAATAGCAGGCACGACCAGTTAAAGCAAATCAATACCTGGAACACCATAGGGAAACCATAAATGCAGTATTGCTCCTTCTTCGTTTGTCTGCTCTTTCGTCTATCTAAACGGTTGACCATTATTCCTCCAAGAGAGGCAACAGTACGTTGGTAGCTCACAGCCCCCCATGGGAATTTGTTGAATACATCCAAATTGTCCACCAATTGGAGCCACCGATTATCAATAGGCCTATGTCGTTCCTTAGCTACTAGCACAAACTCAAGAAAATAAATCAAGGCTAGTTTCACCACCTCCTCATCCACCTGCTTCTCTTTCTTTCTTCTGCACAAACGATCGAAACAAAGCTCCAAATGATGTCTCTGAATAATCTTCATATCATCAAACCACATATCCCTCAGCCTATGTACACTAGTATCAACTAATGCAGAGATATCAGGCACATCCCTACACACTAAACCGGTAATGAGAGCGAAGTCTGTAATACCAAAAGATGTCATCCTGTTGGCGAATTTAAATGTCAATCTGTTTCCAATATCTTCAAAATCAACATCTTGGGATTCAACTTGTCGTAGAAGAAGCTGATGCATTAACTGTCCTGATACAGAGAGCTCACCTACATCCAGAAAAATGCCGAAGCATGTCTTCCTAAACATCTCGAGTTGATTCTCACTCAAAGAACCTCTTATTTGCCCAATAACATGTGAGATGTTTGAAAAAATTGTAACCTTCGCAGGAAAATGATCCTTCTCCTTAATGAGGTAATCCATTGTTTGTAAATCTGCATTAATAACATAAGGTAAATTATAAGGAAACATCAGAGGCACGACCAATTAAATTATAAGGCACGACCTGTTAAAATCATGCAAACCAGTTAAACTCACAGGAACGACCAACTAAATTACTGGCACGACCAAATAAAAACTGGCACGACCAACTAAATTACTGGCACGACCAAATAAAAACTGGCACGACCAACTAAAAACTGGCACGACCAACTAAATTACTGGAACGACCAAATAAAAACTAGCACGACCAACTAAATTACTGGCACGACCAAATAAAAACTGGCACGACCAACTAAATTACTGGCACGACCAAATAAAAACTGGCACGACCAACTAAAAACTGGAACGACCAACTAAATTACTGGAACGACCAAATAAAAACTGGCACGACCAACTAAATTACTGGCACGACCAAATAAAAACTGGCACGACCAACTAAATTACTGGCACGACCAAATAAAAACTGGGACGACCAATAAAGCAGACGCCTCCTCAGGTACACTCACAGGCACGACCAGTCAGAATATAGGCACGACCAAATAAAAACTGGCACGACAAACACATTCACAGGCACGACCAGTCAGAGTATAGGCACGACCAACTAAATTGCATGAAAATCATAAAAAATAACATGCAAAACCTCGCCAAAAACATGCACGAACATCTAAAAAGAAACAACAAGAAAAATATATAAGAAAATCAATGAAACGCTGAAACGAAGGCACGACCAATTAAACGCTGGCGCGACCAATAATGAACAACTCTCAACAGTTTATAACAGACACAACAAATTATTCTGGGGCCTCAAACTCACCTCGTTGGTAGTCGGAAATACTTGCCGATTGCAATCTGGGAGTTCTTCCGCTTTCTAGCCTCCAAAATTTGAAGAGTTTCAACAAAGGTCTTGCAGGTGTCTTTTGGGTTTTTGTTTCAAATTAAATAAACCAGTGGGAAAAGACGTGTCCTTAGTATAAGGGCATTTCGGTACTTTAACGCATTAAAAAGGTCATAATTGCTGAAATTTTTGGACAGGGTCATTTCTCCAAAAATCTTTACGGATGGGGTCATTTCTCCAAAATTCCCTTGTGACAAAGCCGAACTCCGTCATTAGAATTGGGCTTTGGAACCGGTTGTTTACCATTATATAGATTTATTATCATTCCATAGTTAGGAAAGTGCCCGCAGCTTTATGTCCTTTAATTTAATTTGTCTTTTTTTTACCGTTAGAACTTAGAACTAATTTGTAATTACCGCCCGGTCGAACATATCGTTTAATAAAATTAAAAAACGGCCGAACATATCGTTTGGTCGATTTTCATAAGAAAAATTATATGTAATTCATGTTTTGGAAACATATGGTAATTCATATTTGATTATTTTATTAATCTTTTATTCTGAGCATTTATTTGACTTTATAATTTTATTCAAATTAATTATTAGCTCATAGGATTAAGCGAATTCGTTTATCTTAAGGTTAACATTTATTGTTTTTATAATATAAAAATTTGATCCACGAGCCGTTTTATGAATCTGTTCCCTTAGGCTCTGTTTGGGACGTCATATATAATAGTATAATTTTGTTATTTATTGTATAAATTAATCATTGTATAAGTATTATATAATTTAATACTATCCACTGTTTGGAAAAAATATGGAATTAAACTTGTATGGTATATGATATATTTCTTATACAATACAGTATTTATTTTATTGTTAGATAAAATGATAATATAATATTTGTGATAATATATCTAAATTACCCAACTAAAACAATAATTTTATTAATTATTGTATTTTTAACAGTGTTATATGGTGATACAAGTCCCGACATACATGACACTAGTGCACGACATAGAAAAGTAACATGATTATAGACATGGCACTAGAGCACAACAAAAATAAATTAGATGATTCTGAGTGTAAGAGTGGCGCATATACGGCAAAACAAAATTCAAAATAATAAGAAATTACTTAAATCATAGAGGATTAAAGAAAAACACTTTCAAAAGACAAACTAAAAACACTCAATCATCTAATTTTGGACATTAGAGAAATTGTTATTGTTTCTAGACAAATTGTTATTGTTTCAAAAGACAAACACTTTGACAATAAGAAATTACTCTCCCAAGTCCTCCTTCCCACTTCTTCTTGAATTTGATCTTCCAGTCACTATCAACCACAAAAATTATAAAGAGAGGGAAAATTTTAAAAAAAAAGATACAAAAGTGAGATGGTAATAAAGCCAGTGAGTTTTGAAAGATGGACACATCAAAGAAGACCCAGATCGGCAATCCTCTCTCTAAATTTGAGGTGATGGTCTGACTTTCTTAGTTACTGATCTGGGTGACCTTTTTTTGTTGCTTCAATTGGGTTGTCTATTGATTTTCTTTTTTACTACTCTACTTTGATCATGAGCTTGATTTGGGTTCTTGGGTGAGTTGGCCTTCTTTCTATCGCTTTCTATTTGGTGAATTGTATCAATGAAAATGAGTGGTCGTGTTTTATAGCTTGTTTTTTTTATTTAGATCTCCATTCTTGCAATTTCGATGGTTTCTTGATCCTTCAATTTGTGGGTTTGAAGTCTAGTTATTGATTCTTATCTAGCTATTCAAAGTTTCCTTTTTTTAAGTTTAGACTTTAAGTAACACAGTTTTGTTCTCTACTCATGAATCTTGATGTATTTTTTATACTTAATTCTTATGGACCAAATTTTGACAATGAGTTCACGAAGCTTTTGACATAATTGATTCAAGTTTTGCCATTTGATTCGAGTATTTCATTCTGAACTGATCAGTTGAATACTGAATCCTCATTTTTGCCTTATTGTTGGGATGAATTAAAAGATATGGATGATTTCATGGTCAAGATAAGGAGTGCGGTGAAGGATGTTACGTAATCTCCGCAAAGAATGAAAGTTTTTAAATTATGTTCGGAAAAAGAAAAATTATCTTGTAAACATAATGTGGTATTGGATGTGCCTACAAGATAGAACTACTCTTATGAAACATTAGATAGGGCTAAAAAATACCAAAAAGCTTTTGAGATGTTAAAGGAGGATGATAATAATTTTCGCATAATGCCGCCTTTGAGGATGAACATGGTGATGAAGGTCAGTTTTGGGGTTTCTACTAGCGATGATTGGAAAAATGTGAGGTTATTTGCAAAGTTCCTGAAACTTTTTTATGATGCAACTATCCAATTTTCGGGGCCTAAATTGGTGATGGTGAATGATTTTGTGACTGAGTTATTGATAATTCAAGAGGCAATTGAGACCAAATGCAATGGTAGTAATGAATTGGCGGAAAATATGATCACAAAGTTTATAAAATATTGGGGGAATATTGATAACATGAACACTTTGTTTGTTTGTTGGACTTGTGCTTGATCCTTGATGCAAATTGAAGATGATAGAGTTTTCTTTCGATGCAACATTGAGTGTTGCAACTAAAGTAAAAATTATTTTGAGGACATTTTATGATATATACCTTATGGATGACTGAGGTCTTAATGCACAAACAAATATCAGAGAATGCAACCAAATACGGAACAATGGAAATTCTTTTACGGTTGCAAGTGCTTCAAGTATAACAATTCTTCACAAAGCATTTAAAGGCCTCACAATCTCTTGAAAATAATTTGAAAGTGGACAAATATTTGGAGTCATTGTTGAATTTAATCTACTTCAATGGTAGAGGGTTAATGTGGCTATGTACCATGTGCTTTCAAGTGTTGCAAGAGATGTACTTGCAATTCTTGTGTCAACAGTCACTTTTGAGTCAACATTTAACACGGCGTGCCATTGATCTCTTCTGTAGTCCCTTATCTCCTATTTTGGTCGAGGCACTCATTTGTAGCCAAACTAGATACGTTATTCGTCTATCCCAATTAGTCCTTGAGACTCCATGGATGATGTTGAATGTTTAGAAGCTTGAGAATGGAATAGTTTCAATTTAATTTGTATCTTTAATACCTTAAATTTTTTATTTATGTCCCTAACTATGTGATAATTAATTGAATTGCATAGTTTCATGAAAAGATCGACATTACAAATGATGAAATAGATGAAGATGTTGTTGATACATGTAGATGAAGTGTTGAAGACTGACAGGTAAACTAGTAATATGTTGGACTATTTATTATGCAATTTTGTTAAATTGTTGGACAATTAACCTACTGAATGGACTGTTATTGGTACTGTTTTAAATTGTTAAATATTAATCTGCACTTTTGAAAATTATTGTTGTTTTACAGGTTAAATCTATAAACTGTTGACTACTGCTGGACTGCTACAATATGTCACTTTTAGAAATTGTAATGTGTCACTACTGAACAAACTACACTATTGTGGATTACTAAATTGTACCTGTCTAGTTGTTTTGATATGTAATTTGTACTATTTTAACGATTTTGATATTTTCAACCATTTGGATTGGTATGTAATGACTTTGTAGCCTTAATAGGCCTTGAATGTGGTATGTATTATTTAGGCCCAAAAATTGTATTTGGATTTAGTTTAGGGTTTTTAGGCCATGAAGTTTGTTGATATTTTAATTTTATACTTGGTTGGCCTGGGTCCAATTCATCAACAAAAAATGGGTTGAAAATCGACTGATTGAATGTCGGTTATTAGCATCTGATTATGTGTAATTGGTCGGTTTTAGTTATTGAAAAATGATAAAATTGAAATCTTCAGCTGAGGTGTAATAACTTGTTAAACTGATCGATTACAACCTTACTCTCTTTTTAAGAGCAATTCCAATGACTACTTGATCAACCACTTGATATGCCCATTTGTAGCGTTAGACACCCACAGTGGGGATTTTTTCACTCTTGAAAATGCACCCAAATTTCACAAACGCTTCAAGTATAAGTGTTTGGTAATGGACATCGTTGGGCCAAATGAACCAATGTTGTGCATACACGTGTAAAATGGAATGTTTTTCTTTTTTTAATTATCTTTTGGCAATAATATATCTTCTCTTTCTCTCTCTCCCATCCCCTATTTGTTGCCCTAGGTATCGGGCATTTGCAATCGTTCCCACATATCACGACATTAGGTTCGTTGTCAACAATATCGACGAAGGTGACGTACCCAATCTTTTTTTTCGTGGCTCGGCGTATCTGTCTGGCTGATCGATTGAATTTGTGCTATCTTTCAATCATCAAATCTCATTGTTGACATTGATCGAACATGTTGTTTTGACATCTCTATGGAGATTATCTCTCTTAAATTTTAGTAATGGACTTTCAATTTTTCTTTTGTTGTTGATTGATTTGTTAATATATTGATGCTAGTAATTTTTGAATCGCCTTTCGGCTGAAAGAGCTTGAATCTGTGGATCGATTTCTTCATTCTTCGATTACTCCTTCATATGTAATCTTCAGTTACTTTGTTTCTTGTCTTGGTTAATAATTACTTCCAATGACAATTTCAAGTTGTAGCACCTGTAAATTTTTACTCAAATTTTGTGATAGATCTTGTTCAAAATTCCGTGATAGTTTTTCTTTGGAACTTTGTTAGGATGTCCATAATGTTATTATTAATGAGATCTGGTTTCTAGGTATAAACTATATTTTTAAAGAATTTTTATTCTTCTTTTTAACGAATTCTTCGTTTACAACGTATGGAGTGTGTGGGATACGACACTGAATGAAGTTGTCAAAAAGTGTTGTATGTATATATGAAAAATGCAAGAAATTAAACTTGCACTCAAGTTGGTTTGATTGCAATTTAAAACAAACATAAACAATAAGAATAAATATTTTTGAGATTTTCCAATTAACTATGGCAATGTAAATGTAAGTTACCACTAAACAACTAGTCGGGAATCCACCAAGAGTCAAGGATTTGCAAACAAAACCGATTCACTCACACACTTGTCAATCCGGGTATAATGAATCTATACCAAGGTCGATTTTAGCGCACCTAAGCCAATTTCCCTCTAATCAATTGCTAGACATCTTATTAGTCTAGGTTGGATGTTCCTATAACATTATAGCGATCTTATTGGTCTACACATGCATAAGAATTCATGAAACTCAATGAAAATAAGATTTATACAAACTTGTTCCTAATCAAAGGGAAACAATGTTCACAAATCCATGATTTTAAGAAGCATGATTAACTTGATATTTCACCATCTAGCCAATCCATCACACAAATTCATTCAAAATCCTAAATGATGATCAAGCACAAAGAGTAAGAACAATTCACAATAAGCATAGAAACCATCAATTTATACCCAAAATCAACTTATATGTAAACAAATCAAGTTATACAAACATCAAACCCAAGGTCTCATCCTAGCCTTGGCAACAAAGATTTTAGTTACACATGTATAGAGAGAAAACCAAAAGAAGAGAGAGAAAAATGTTGATTTCACCACAGATTTGAAGACATCAAAGCCAAGATGAAGAATCCTCCTTCTAGCCTTAAGAACTCATTCTTCCCCCTCGTTTTCGCTCTATGGAACGGCTGCTCAATGTCTGGAGCAATGTCTCTTGATTAGTTTTTTGCGTAATAAAATTGGGCCCAAAGTCGTCGTGGGCG
This sequence comes from Euonymus europaeus, assembly GCA_963580455.1. NCBI lineage: Eukaryota > Viridiplantae > Streptophyta > Magnoliopsida > Celastrales > Celastraceae > Euonymus > Euonymus europaeus. The sequence goes on along the minus strand of OY756972.1, from coordinate 19,765,631 downwards.
CCTAGGCGTGTAGGGATTCTGCTTAGGTGCCCCTCGCCTAGGCGCACACTTAGGCGGTTTGAGGCCCTATTTTTTTCAGCTTAGCTGCTGGACTGGGCGAATAATTTTGCGCCTAGGCGTGCATGAATTGCTCCCAGAACAGTGTGTTGATCTCTTCCAACTCCAAATTTGTCAATTTAGTACCAATTTGCAGCTTTTCATTCCGAACCTCAAATTGTCTATCAAGATTCAAAACGATAAATAAATATATTGAATTAAGCATACTAAAGGCATAAGAGGGAGAGATTATTACCAAAAACAATAGATATATTCATACCTATCACCTACAAACTGTCCATGCTATGCAGTTGGACAATTACGCCACTCTCAGTGCATACAATCTAGTGAACCTATCATGCCTAGGAATCTACGAGCCTCATTTTTCTAAACAAGCGGGCAAGGTCCCTTTTCATTTGGTGATCGTAAGTACTGCTCTCCGTATATGCTAATGATGGGTTCACAAAAGATGTAAAGTGTATTTGATGCAGTAGTTTGGGCAATCATAAGTGCATCATCCTTTCAATTAATAAAACTACCATAAGTAAAAATTCTTAATGCAACTATCATCTTCTGTATTGACGAGAAACTAGCCCTTCCCATCACATCATAGCTCAATCTGAAATATGTCTGACTTTCTTCTAAATCATGTCGGATACTATGAAACAACTCCCTCCACATATGAAACATCCGATGAAACATTCTTCATAGGAAGATACAATCTTTTGCAAAATACTTTTTTAACATATCATAATGTGCTCTTGAACGATCTCGATTAATAAAAGTTTACCTGCATACTCTGGGTGGCTCGGGCTTCTTTAACTCCTTGACAACCTGCTCTAGCATGGCTACCTCTTCAAGTTCTTGTTCTTGTAAGTTGACATATTGCTACATCCATTACATACCATTAGGACAATTGCTTGGACCTACCATTATTGTATCTCTCGGCCGATAAAACTGGACCTTTTCCTTTCTATAGCATGAAGTTGGAAGTGAGCGAGACTTTGCCTGAAAATCAATATTCAGAGATGCAGCTTGTGGTATAAATGAATTAGTTAACATAGTGACATCTACTCCCCCCATTTATGTTTAATGAATTGACCAAACTCTTTCTCTTCATGTACTTTGATATTTAAGAGCTCAATAACATGTACTTTGGGGTCTACGTGTTGTTCGAGCAATGGGCTGGGTGATTAATGATTAGGTGTATGGGCTTGCATGGGTTTTTACATGGATTAAGCAAAGCATTAGATGATTCAAGCGCTTTTCTTCCGTCTATGCATGATGTCTATAGTGAAAGAGCAAAATAACTAATATTCAAATGAGATTTAATTTTTAATTATTATCTTAAAAGGTACTCCCTCCGTTTTAAAATATCTGTCGCGTTAGAGATTTAATTTTGTTTCAAAATATCTGTCGTTTTATGATTCAAAAGCATAATTTATATATTTTTTTGACAATTTTACCCTTATCGTGAAAAACAAAAGTAGATGAAAGATTATGAGAAATGAGAGTAATTAATAATGATATTTTTATCTAACACATCTATTTTTTACTAATATTAAAATTATTTAATAAATTTCTTAATTCTTGTGTCAAAACCTTAATTCTTCCAGAATGCATGTGGAGGGGAGGAGAGAGAAAATACGAGAGAGGCTGTTGTAAAGTGTCAAACTTTGTGTGCTTGTGTGGGTCCAAAATTTTATCTAAAGCGACTCTTGAAATTTCAAAATTTAAAATATTCCCAAACTTTAATTTGATATCAATAGTTGTTCTCGATCAATTGTGGACATTTGAAAGAGTATTTAAAGTGGCTGATGAATGTAATATGAAGTTGCTTATCAAAAAAAATTGTAATATGTAGTTGGAAGCGCACTAATAATGCAACCGTTGGAGATATCCTTCTTCTACATTTTTTTTTTCAAAGGAAGCTTTCCTTTTTCAATTTCCATGGGCCTCACTGAAGGAAACTCTCGTAATAAAACACTCTGACCCGGGCTTCGTTACCCGGCTCTATTTATCCAATAATCCAAAACACAAAGCCCCGGCAAATACGAAACCAAAAACTCGAAAAAAAAAATATATATATAGAGGGAAAGACAGCGAGCCGGCACAGGCGCCAAGAGAGACGGAGTCATAGGGGTTTGCATATATGAGGGCGGTATTCTCCTCCATTAATCCACGGCCGTCTATCAGCGCACATCGTTCTCTGCCTCGGTAAGCTGCTTCTTAGCTTTCTCGTTTGTTCTATTTTGCTTCGCTTTTTATTTTCCTGTTCTCGTAGGATCATTGCATGTGCTCTTTAAACTTGAATGACAGGATTGTGCGTAAAATTTTGGAGGAGGAGAGAGGAGAGGGTTCAATGGCTCTTCGTTTCGAGGTTGGGTTTGGATATAATTGCCAGATTATATGCAGAGACAATGTTTTTCAGCATGAAACTCTAGTTCCTCATTCCAAAAATAAAATAGTACTTAATTGCTATTGCTATATGCTTTTTTGTTGTTTCTATGAGCAATCATTGCGTATTGCTTTATGCTTGTTGCAATGTCCGCTCCGCCTTCCAGATTGTAAACATTGATCATTAAATCAAGTCTGCCATTAGGATATATTGCTTAAAGCATGATGTTCTTTTGAAGATTTTGTTTACTATGACTTCATGGAGTAGTTTTTTTCTTGGTTTACATATGTTTACAGTCTAAATGGTGTTGGCACTTAGTTTGGGCATCCATTCCACCTTACTTTCATGGTCAATTATAATTGTTTTGTTTGAGTTTCGCATGTTAATATGATATTTCTGTTTACTGAAACAATCTGTAGGTTCGGGGGAGGTTTAATCGTGCTCGTGCTGCTCAGTTGACACTCCCTCACTTTGTCTGCCAGACTCCACTATTCATGCCTGTAGGCACACAAGGTTAAAGTTTTAATTATCATATACATGTATGCACTCTTTAGCTATTTCAATATGCTTTGTAGAATGTTGAACATCTTTCATCTTGACATATTGGATTTTAGGCTATCTCCTATCTATGCAATTCTTTAAGTGATTAGCGAATTTATATAATCATATTCTCTCAAAATATTATGTTATTTTAGTTGTACAATACTACAATGTATCAATTTTTAAAAAATACAAGACATTTTCCTGTTTTGTGCTTTCAAAACCTTGGAATGGAATCATCATTTCTGAAGAAAGTTATGTCAAACTATCTTTAAAGTTTAAAATGAATGCATGCATCCATATACTCAAAATGCATGCACATGCCAGCAAACATGAACATTTAATTCTCATTTTATGTTAGATTCAATGTTATTGAAAAACTAGTGGTATTCCTGTGTACAGGGACAATCAAAGGTTTGACAACTAGCCAGCTTGAGGAGATCGGTTGTCAAATAATCCTTGGTAATACATACCATTTGGAGCTTCGGCCTACTTCTGAGCTTATTGATGAATTGGGGGGCCTTCACAAGTTTATGAACTGGCCTAGAGCACTGCTTACTGACTCTGGTGGCTTTCAGATGGTTGTCAATCTGATATAAGATTTTTATTTTTCATTCTAATTTCTTAATAGTTTTCTTTACCCCTTCTTGGCTGATGGCATTTTAAGGATTGTAATTATAGAAAAAATTGGTTTGGATGTGCCAGCAATGAACATCGCTCATGGCTTCTGACCCAAGTTCATTGTAATTATAGATAATATTTGTTGCCAAGACCCATGCATTCGACTTATAGAAAATTTTAGTTGTTTGAATGGTCACTTCCATGCTGCATCATTTATGGCTGAACTTCGTGGGATTTAATTGTATATCTTATGAAAACTCACTTTCTGTTCCCATTTCAGGTGTCATTGTTGCATCTAGCTGACATTACTGAAAAGGGTGTAACATTTCAGGTAATTCAACTTTGTCCTTCCATTCCATTTTATGAAAGGATCTAATTGATCTATTATTGTTCATGTTGAATTCCAACTGTTTGCTTGATGTGGGTTTAGTGTCAATCTTGTTCAATCATCAGGAAATCTCTTTCAAGGATATGCGTGATGTAGAACTAAAATTTATGGGTTAAAGACTTGTTACTGTTTGTAGATATCTTTTTCGTCCTTTTTTATTCTTGCCAATAAGTATTACTTTTTCCTCTTCGTTCTTTTGTTGTTGGGGGTTTGGTTAGATGCATGACATATGGGGCACAATTTTTCCATGGTCAGAACACCTTTCAAATGGACAATCAAACCTAGACTCTACTCTATTTGGCAGCTATTCCTAAATTGGATTTATGTTTGCAACTTCAAATATTCACACCCCCCATCAGGTTGTGGTTTCACTGTTGCTCATTACTGAGGTTTCATTATATTGTTTCAGTCACCGGTTGATGGAAAGCCAATGCTCTTAACACCGGAGGAATCAATTCAAATTCAAGTAGGTACATTTTTTTTATGCATTTCTTCTTATTATGGTGGCTTAAAGTTTGCAAAGTTCCTGTTTTGAGTGTTGGATTCTGTTTTAGTGGCATTGTGTAGTTTTTGGCCACATAGTTAGATATTCTGTTTGTAGCTGTAGCAGTCATGCAGAGTTCCACAGCTGAACCTTTGGATCTCTTTAATTTGTAGTTCCTCTGCTGAGCTGCTTTTTCTGTTATTAGCATCTTCAACCATGAGGCATAAACATTTGCGTGGAACACATATGTCATCATTCAGGACGTTTTAGTACTTTGTTGTCCTATTTTTAGGAAAAATCTGTTACAGTGTTACTTTCATGACCTCCTGTCCTGTGAACCCTGCCCTCCTGGGTAGCAGGCATGGGAAGCTTTCGGAATTGGATAAATATGAATGGATGACATAAAATTCCGTTAAAAGAAATGGATGACTTAAAATTGATCAGGATTTTGCAAGATGGACATGATAAGCTGAAGTGTCGCAGTGGGAAAGGGAGAAGTGCCTACTCTGCATACTCACATGTCATCTGTCCTAGTGGTAGATTTTCTATTTTGCGCGCAACCTTATTATGATCTTTCTTTTAGTTGATAAATTATGTTTTCTTCTTTATATTTTTTTGTTCTCGTAAAAACTGCCTCTGTTACAGTTCTTGGATTTGCATGCTTGTGTCTCTTTAATATTTTGTTATCATTGAAAAGTGATTGTAATAATAATAATAATAATAATTTCTCTGGTTGCTTGTTGACCTATTTCATTGCTTTTATGTCAATTTATTCAAACTGTATTCTCAGACCCTTTTTACAGAGAATAATAGCAGTTGCTACTTGCAATCCAAAGCTTATGTGTTAGAATCTTTTAGAGTAAAGTAATCCATTTATTTTCGGAGTTTCTGATGTATACTATGCAATTATTAAGTGAAATAGAGTCACATGTATCATAATCACAAATCAGATCACATGACTTGAACATACAACTTGGCAGTTCATTTTTCTTCCTTTGTCAAAATAATCTTTCTTAAGTAAAGTACTGATTATAGTTGCTTATATAAACTAAAACCGTCTACTCTTTTATTCGAAGAATTTTTCTTTGGTTTCTATAGCTCCATGCCATTGCAGTCACAAGTTTGGTCACCAGGAAGCAAGAAACTTTTTTTGTTTCTTAATCTTTGGATAGTTTTAATATTGTGCTATTAATTTTGCAGAATAGAATTGGAGCAGATATTATCATGGCCCTTGATGATGTAGTTAGAACAACCATTACTGGTCCACGGATTGAAGAGGCCATGTACCGCACCCTTCGATGGATAGATAGATGCATTGCTGGTAATTACTTACTCAAAACATCACCCTTGCTTTGTGTCAAAAAACCGATTGCAAATTTTAGAGCAAAAAGTTATTAGTCTTTATAAGTATAACTGATTTGAAATCAACTGGAGTTTTCTTTGGGGAAGTGCTTGCAGTTTTCCACTTATTAACAGATGCTTCTTGAGTTCTTAGAATCTTTCAAGTCAGAAGCTTAAGCTTTTCTTTGGCATTTGAATTATTTTGACCTACGTTCAAAATTTCATGTCAAAGAACTTGTCCTCAGCATACCAAAATGATGCAATATGTATTTAGTGTGTAATTATGTACTGTGTGAGTAGCTTTTCTAGTCTGCCGATCATGTTTTACTTGAGAACTCAGGTAAAAGTTTTCTTGTTGACTTATCTTTCCTTCTTTCTAAAACAGCTCATAAGAGACCAAATGAACAGAATTTATTTGGTATTGTACAAGGTGGTTTGGATCCTGTGCTAAGGTGAATTTTTTAATTACAATGTAAATCGTCTTGCTGTCACTAAATTTTATTTTATGTGCTTACTTGTTTATCCTTTTTTTGATAGAATCTATTTCTGAACGTATTAGTCTAATTACATGTTATCAGGGATATATGTGTAAGAGGCTTGGTGGAACGTGACTTGCCTGGGTATTTGTTTCTCCCTACAACCTTTTACTTCATTTAGTGGTGAGCTGCATAAGTAATTGAGTTTACTTCTGTGACAGCTATGCTATCGGTGGTCTTGCGGGAGGTGAAGACAAGGATTCATTTTGGCGTGTTGTTGCACAATGTACTGCTGCTTTGCCTGAGGATAAACCACGATATGTTATGGTATAAAACTACAAATAACTTTTATAGCGCTGATTGCCTCCTTTGGAGTTGCTTATAGTTCTTGTGAGCGCGTGAATTTTCCATTCTAAATATTCCCTTTGTTGAATGTTCTTTTTCTGAACTGTATTTCAGGGTGTTGGTTATCCACTAGATATAGTAGTTTGTAGTGCTTTAGGTGCTGATTTGTACGACTGTGTTTATCCCACTCGTACTGCTCGATTTGGCACAGCTCTAATACCTGAGGTGATGGCTCCTGTTCCATAATTTTTTATATGCGAATTACAAATTTGCTTCACCATAATTCTGTAACCTCTTAACTTTGTTCAAGGGAACTTCTTTGTGTTGAATTTATATGAATAGCATTTTTGCCCTTCCATCCTATCTCATTTGTATTGCTGATTGCGTCAATATCGTTAGGTTACAGTTGCTTCGTTTATACACCTTCTAGCTTTTTCGTCAAGGACTTCACTACCTATTCTGAAGGGGATTTTATGTTCTCTGATGCTATTTAGAGCTCATAGTATGTCTCTTTTTGCAACAGTCGAAATATAAAATTGAATATCTAATGCAAATCTCACAGTAAGGGATTTTATGTGCTATAACTTCAATATCCGATGCATTATCAGGAATTTAAATTCCTCACTTACCTGGACTAAGCCTCATGACACTTTTCCATATTGATAATTTAATATTAGTCACTCTGAGGTAAAAGGATATCTGCTTTTCTTTCCTGAATAATTTTTTCTATTTTGGTTTCAGATCAACAACTCCCAATTTTTTATGCTATTGTTTATCCGAATCATCACAAATATTATGGTCTTTTTTCTTAGTGTTTCTGGTTTGTCTGATGATTGACTGTAGCCCACACTGTCATCGTGGTTTGTCTGAGATTTCTTATTTTGAAAGTTTAAATTGCTCGTTTTTTATTCCATTGCAATTGTGTTGTCTTCTTGACCAATAATTGGAGCCAGGTGGATTTTGAGACTTTTAGTCTTATACAGCCCGCCTTTTTTTTAATCTTAGCATATTAATAAGTTTTTATTGTCGTGATTCAAGTGGTGTTCTAACTTTTCTTAGGTTTGAACACTATTTGTGTTGACATGTAAATGAAAAATTACTCTGTGCAGGGAGTGTTGAAACTCAAACACAAAGCAATGGCTGATGATACTCGTCCCATTGATCCTACATGTGATTGCATGGTATGTTGGCAATGAAATAAATGTTCTCTTGTCTAATTATTAATTTATACATTATTTTTTGTTAGCTCTTACCTTAGAATTATGAGTACAGAATGTGACGGCAGTTTGTAGGCAAAGTCCCCATTGATAGATGTATTAAAATAGCTTGAGCAACTCATGGAAAAATGTATAGATTTTCCTAGATGACAAATTCATGAAGACTTTCTTGCTCTGATGTTAGAAGACGATGTTTAGGACTAGCACTTATTGAAGAACATCTAAGGATTTTACAGATTTGATTAAGGATAAATTAGGAGATAAATCCGCCCACAGGTTGGTAAAATAGACCAAATGATGTGCCTTTTGACAGCAAATCATTTTAAGTGGGTTTTGACTTCTTCTGGGTCCCGGAGACCTTTTTTCTATTCCGGGTTTTCAGCATTGTAGAATTAATTTCAAGTCCAAATGAGTTTTAAAAAAAGAACTCAGAAAATAGAAAGCATAGATGAAGCTTTGTGCAAGCTTCATACAGTAAATTCAAGAAGTTTCTAAATGGCGAATTTGGTCTTCCATTCCAGACTGACCACTTCCTTGTGGGTTCTAGCTATAAGGTCTGATGAGAAGGCTGATGATGGCCATTGTCCAGTCACGGCACAACTTTCAGGACTTAGTTGTGGGTGTTCAAGCAACTTGAAAGCTGTAAGTTTGAGGATTTGTTAACCATTTGTTTGATGGTGGTGTTGGGGGGTCTTTGTGTTAAAACCATTTTATCCGTTGTGTTGATTTCATCACTAAATTATAACCTTTTTTTGGAATGCAATTATCATAGGAATTTAACACGTTTTATCTTTTTCGACTGTAGGTTTGCAAGAACTACACAAGGGCCTATATTCATTGCCTTGTTACTAAAGATGCCATGGGATCTCAGCTTCTGTCCTATCACAATTTGTATTACATGATGAGGGTATAGTAATTTCTCTAGTTTTCTTCGTTTGTTGTTTGCTTAGGGCTGCAATTCTTTGTGGTTTAGAAGTAATTTATTTCAAAATTGCAGCTCAGCAGAGATCTACACACATCAATAGTTGAGGGAAGGTTTCCCAAGTACGTGTGCTTTTTGAGCTGTTTTATTTACCCAAGCCTGCTGAATTCCTTGTTTTCTGTATTCTAGCTGGTCACAACTATTTACCCCCCTTTTTCTCTTTTGTAGGTTTGTATGTGACTTTCTGCAGAAAATGGTAATTCTTTTTCTCAAGCTCCAAAGATCCTCGCTTTCTTTATTTTTATGTATGTGTGTGTAATTATTGCTGCGTCAAGTACTCAAGTCATCAGTTATGTTCAATAATATAAAATGATTTTTATAGTGAACAAATTAGGGTGACTGGATGGTGTATTATGAAAGTAGACAGTAGATTTTCCTATCACAAGAAAGGATTTCATTCTCCAGTTTGATGAAGTTGACATGAAATTCCTAATTTCTCATTAGTATGACTATGCTACTCCGCCTTCATGGTTATTATGCCCCCTAGTTTTGTCTTTCTGAGGAAGTAACATCTATGATAATCACTATTGGTGGCCTAAATCTTGTGAAATTGCTGTTTGTTTTGATCGCCTTGTAAAATTTATTAGCTTGGAGATTTAGCTAGGTTGTTAGAAGGGTGTTGTATGAAACAGGTACTATTTTGGAATCTCACCTAGCATTAACGTTATAGAAGTCATCATTTTTTTATGTACCAGCTGCATAGCTCTTGAACCTTGTAATACTTGTTTTATCCTAGTTTCCCAAAGGAGATGTCCCTGAATGGGTTTGCAACGCCATGGAGGTTGCTGGAATTGATATATCACCATGCTGTGCACCATTCCCTTCACCCCTAGATTAGAGCAATAAATATATACACGCAACAGAGGATACGATTGACTGGCATTTTCAGAATGACTTGAAGTTTGTGGACTTTTGAAGATTTTGATAAATGGTTGAGGACCCAGTGCAGCATCAATTTTGTCGTCTTGATGCTGCTTGCTTAAGCTACACTTCAGGTACAGGTAGATTTTCAAATTTTTTTTTTGGTTCATCTTTCCTTTTTGTTTCTGTTCATTGATTTGCTACTTAAAAATACAAGATAATTTTGTTTCCAAATATTCATAATACTTTTACAATTATTGAACGTCTATACTATATACATCTAAACTCTAAATACAATCGTTGAAATCCTTTTTGCGCACTTGGTTCAAAACAGAAGATCGCCTATGTAGAAGGTGTGATGTGATTATCTGTGTTCAAATTCCATTTTCTTCTTTGTGTGTATACTGTGTGTTATACGATAATTTGCCTTTCGTTTTCTTTGAGTGTTTCGTTTGCATTTCTCTTATCAGAAAACATGTGCAAACATTTCTTATACCTTAGGATCTACCCCGGAAAAACCCTACCTTGTGCAATCCTGGGGAAGAAACCTCATGAAGTATACACACTTATATTTCAAATGAGGTAAAATTCTTGTGGTCAGAAAGAAAAGGTGTAGCAATTCCCATCCACTTTTTCTCAAGACATATTGACTCTGAACTCTGCTGTATTGGGAGTTCCTTGCCTTTCAATTTGACGCCACTCATTGAAAGAGTGATCAGTCCAACAAAGTCTGAAATTTGCAATTGTCCCTTCATTTTCCAACCCATCTAATCCTCTAGAGAGTCCTCGTGGGGTTGTACCCACATTATGCCAAATCTTTCCTCTATTCGAGCAGTTTTTTGTTTTATTTTTCTGTTCTTTTCACAATACCCCTGGTCCCCCCGGCTGTAGAGGACCACCTATCCCCTTATTTGGGGTCTGAAATCCAAATTAGGTTCCTTCTTAGTCTAAAAAAGTCTGAAAATGTGTATCACCACAGTACAAAGAATTCAACTAAATGTAACGGGGCGAACAGTGCTGCGGGGCATGATCCTTTCAGATTGGCCCTGTCTGTACGAATTACGATGCCCGTGGAGCAATCCTAACTGTGGCCTCTTTTGGCCATACTCAGACCAACGGGTTAGGCCTCTTTTGGCCATACTCAGACCAACGGGCGGGACAGTCTGTTGACATGGGAAATTGACTCTTGGTCGGGCATGCTCCCACCGGGCCCTAAGAGGACGAACGACACTTCACGCCTAAACTTCTTCTCTCTTATGGCACTCGAGCACTGAAATGTCGTTGGTCATCCATCGGTCAGCGATCCCTGACCTCTTTCTTCCTTGCAGTGAGGCCTAGGAGTGGAAGTCCAAGACCAGATGATGAGTGAAGGAGCCGTCGCCTGACAGTACTATTGATGAAAGCTATGTGGTTGTACTGATGAGTCGATGTTGATTGATATCTGTCATCTTTGATGGGAATTAGCTTCTTTACTACATTGGATTTGACAATTGACATTTCCTTCTAAGTTAAATCAACATATTACATATACCTATATTCCGTACTCCTGCTTATCTCCTTATTCTGATATTCCAATCTATCTATCTATCTACATATGCAATCCACTCTGGAGCTCCATGAAGTATAACTCTACAAGGAAAACGTGACTTGGTTGAATGAGTCGCTTGTACTGTGGGCTTGGCTGCCGACCATTTTGACTTCAACTGTTGGTTACCCGCAAACAGTGGTCGGTATCAAAAAGTTTTTCGGCTGTTACGTTGGATTGTGTTTTTCCATTTGTTCAACAGATCCTTTTCATGGGGAAGAAAGTAGTGGGGCTGGAAATGCGCACGCTTTCCTGGTGTCTTATAGTGTAATGTTAGAATAATTAGTGGGGATAAGGATTTTTCAACTTCAATCATATATTGGAATTTATGATGACATTTGAGATCCACAATCTTTTAGAGCAACAATAATTATTTTAGAGTCACCGACAAAAACAAACCACTCAATCGATGGATCCGCTGTAATTTTAATTGGAAGCATTATAATGTACGAGTTTGACCGTATATTTTTTATCCCAAATAAAAATTAAATTGGATACAATGTTTCGATTTTATGTTCAACGAACTATGACTATATGTCTTTTTATATTTAATTTAATTTTTATTTGAGATAAAAAAAAATGCACCATTATGCTCGTAAATTCAATCAAAACATGCGATGACTTTTTCAAAGAAATAAACAAATTTTGAAGCCTCTCAATTAAAGTATAGTGATTCTGTTCTAGTTTTTCTACAACAGACAATTCATCCTTTATTTTGAGAGGCTTCAGTAGTGAAAACTGTAGGCAATCTGTTTCGTTGATTGGGACCCACATTCTTCTTTTGAATTTTAAAAACATATCCAACGGTCCACCGTAGCAGTTTTCACTTGTGGGTCCCATTCGCATATTTTTTTCGTCAGGATAATGTTGAAAACATTCAAAATGTCATTTCATTTCACTCTTAATTAACATGTGAAATATTGAATGTCAAGTAATATATATAATGATTAAATTACGTGTCACATAAATTTAGGTATAAAATAAAGATTGTGTTCTCGATGGATATAACATTACTATTTGGGTTATGAGTAAGTAGGTACATCAACATGTAATTATCTTCTTAAAACATAACATTCTTGTGGCTTTGGCTTTGCAAAAAATTACATGGAGTATTCACGGGTCAAATTGAATTTGATTCCCAACTGAAATTATTAGGGTTTCTAGGCACAAAAAACAAATTATGATTAGGCTGTCATTGTTAAAACGCCTTCCCATAGGCTATAAGCTAGGGTCTGTGAGAATCTTTGTAGGGTAACCCGACTAAAAAAGCTTACCTAACATGCTAGAAAAATTGCGCATATCACGTAATCTCTAATTGAAAAATAGACAGGTCAACTATTGCATAGAATCATAGATATGTGTATCAATGTATGATAAGCAAGGCACAATCTTTATTAGGTCCTAACCCTTCTTCTGTCCATGCATACACAGAAGGTTCAATAAATTGTCTTCCTGGACCTCAAATTCATGAATTTGCTTCTATTTCAGCTGGGCACACAGTTCCCTTACCTAACTCTCATTATTGAAGAATGTTCTCATGGATTCACTAGTTCTAAAGCATAATTACAGTTGAAAATCAATGTAGGAAGACTATGAAGCATATACTACCTTTGTTCTTGGAGGATCCAGCATTGTCCCACTAAAATGACCAAGAAAATTAATTATAGTGAGATCCTTACTCCTATGGTACTAATAAAGAATTGCAATTTCTACAAGCAACACAGATCCTGACCACTGTATATCAGTGTATGCTATTACTGTTTGTTTGAAATATATGGCCAATATAATATAAATCCATGTAAAAAAGAGAGAAAAAAGTGGAAAGAAATCAAGACTATTACGTCATTTTCAATCACCTTCATAGTTCACATCAGTCAAGAGTGTGTGACTGTATATAATGCGCCTGCTGAAGCATAGCAGATCAACTGTCTCTCTCTTGGCCTCCTTTTTTTTTTCTTCTTTTCTTTACACTTGTATTGATTCCTCAATCATTTCCTCAAAAAAGGGTTTGATAAATTTCTGTGCTTTCACTTGGTTCTGTTTGTTTGCACCAAAACCAAGCTCTCCTGTTCTTGGTTGCTGCAAAACTTCTGGTTTTCTCTCTTTCTTCTGTAGTCAGAGCCGTTCAACACAAAGCAGTTCGGTCCTTGGTGTCCTAATGATCTCAATCGCTTCTGCAAAAGGTAAATGAAAAATTCAATATCAAATTGAAGGTAGAAGCATGCCAATTTGACCATTTACAAGAAGTTCTGATAGGAATTTGTTAGTCTGGCACTCCTTCCATGGCATTTTTTAGTGATCTGCCACTGTTTTCCCTTATTTTCTCTTCATTTCTTATGCCAAACTTCGCAGAGGAGAAGATGGAGACGACCAACATATTATACAGTAGGGAATTCCAAGCAATGTTGGATAGTCTCGAAGATGATGACAACTCAGAGGAAACTAGTCAAACCACAGAGAAGAAACGTCGGCTGAATATCAGTCAGGTAAGGGCACTGGAGAAGAGTTTTGAGTCTGACAACAAGCTAGACCCAGAGAGGAAGGTAAAATTGGCACAGGAAATAGGCCTGCAACCAAGACAAGTAGCAATTTGGTTCCAAAACCGTCGCGCCCGTTGGAAGACCAAGCAATTGGAGAGAGACTATGGCATCCTGAAAGCCAATTATGATGCTCTCAAGGTCAATTACAGTGATCTTGAGCAAGAAAAAACAGTTCTATGTGAAAAGGTATTATTATCACCAACATCATGTTATATTTTAAAGGTTTAGTGTACAGAATTTGACACATTGAGGTTTGGTTTTTACTTATTGTTTCTGCACTTGAATTTCAGCTAAACGAATTGAAAGCCAAGCTCCTGGAAGAGAATGCAGATACTGGTAGCTGTTTTAAAGAAGAGTCCCTCGCATCCCAGCAGAGTAAAAACCATGATCTTTGTGATCATGTGAATGGTCAAGAACGAATATATCCGGGCTATTCTTCTTCCCTAGAGTTGAATGGCTCTTCCTCATCTGATCCATTCATGTCCGACTCCGGAATGATTTTGCACAATGTTTATCAACCACAGCTAGTGAAAATAGAAGAGCAGAATTTTCCGCGAGCAGAGGATTCCTACAACTTCTTTTCAGTTGATCAAGCTCCTACTCTTCACTGGTATTTTCCCGAGCAGTAAAATCAAAGAAAGCATCAAAAGTTCCTAGTGTTAATAAAAATGTTATTCCAAGACTTTGTAAATTGGTCCACTTGCTCTTCCCTCATTGAACAAAACAAAAAATCGGTGCTTTTAACTCTGCCATAAAGGCGAGAAAACACTAGTTTTGATGGCAAATTCTAGATGTTAGAAGTCTAATGCTTACAGGAAGCGCCACCTGCTGTAAAATTTACCAACTAATGCAAATGCAACATGAATGAGCAAGCTTGTTCCAAATGTCCATGTTTTGCTTACAGTCTTAATAAGGGATTGGCAGAAACTGTGGCTTCTCTAAATAGAGCAAGACCAAATAAGCAAAGGTGAACCCTCTGACCTATGTATGATGTCTTGTAGTCCATTTTCTGTTGTGGGGTTTTCTGATGGGCGCTTATCAATTGTTGTAAGACTGTTATTGTAGTGCTCTTATCTACTATCTCGTGGTACCACTCTATGAATCTATGTAAGGACAAAAAGTTTCATCATCATCATCGGAGCTTTTGTGTTAAAAGTTTGGGGTCGGCTACAGGAGTAGATGATAACATCAACGGAAATTCATCAAGTGTATTCATTTTCACCATTAATTTCTATATAGATTAGATAAGCACAAATTAGAGTCCAAGAAAAAATGGAAAAGGCAGAAAATCTAAGAACGTATTATGCTAAACAATCAGCTTGTCAAGTATAAGATAAGATGCGTGTGTTGCACATAAGAATGTATTATGCGAAACAATTCTTGTCAAGGTGAATGGCTTGCATGCCATTTCTATGAAATCACTAGTTAATGATTAACACAACAATAAACAGAGTTATGCAATTGGCACATCAACTTTAGTGTTAACTCCTCGGGGATCTCGTCGTTGAATCTATCTTGAACGAGTGGAGTTGGAGAAAACACAAGTCTCCATCTAAAATGTCCATTTTGGAGTGGGAAAGGGACACACCCGAATGCTGCTGCGACTCTTTAGCCCATCCAAGTCCTTTGCTCATGTCAGAAACGGGACCCATCTTTGACTGTCGATCCCCTATTGGAATCTAGCTTGCTAGCTTGCTTTTGGAATGGCAATCCCGATAACCCACCAACTTGTTTCACCTTGAAATTCTTTTCATCTTTGGAAAGGCAAAATGCTGGACACCCACTGTAAGCCAACTGTAACAAGTTAACACATCTTACTTTCTGGATCCGGATAGGCTGCTGATAGGTATTTTTTGATCGAGAATGATGAAAGACAGGAATAACAAGGCTTCCTAATAGCAGCCCATCCAGACCCAACTTGCTTAAACCCTCCGAAAAAGCTGAACTTTATCCCAAACTTGAAAGTGAGTTTCTCTCAGGCCAAATAACAAACACCTTGCAGGTGCCCGCACCCCAACACCTACCAACCATCATACTGATTTCGACAATGTGGCCCGTGCAACAATTACAATTTGCTTCCAGTCATTAGCATTATTGAACCTATCCATATCGAGTTACATTCATGGTCGGTGGATCGAATTCTCCACTAACACGAATTGCCTACGAGAGTAAATTAAAAACATTGACAAAAAAATGTAGAATTTGGTTGACCAGAGCCCACTGATCTGTAAAATAGGCTGGCCCATGAAAATTTTACATGTGCCTAATAGTCCACTGGGTTGGTTGCATTTTCATTAGTGATGTAATGTAATGTGTGTGGAGTATGGGCTTATGCTGGTTCAGGCCCACCTTAATGTTCTGAATCCTGATTTCTTTGATGAAGCCTAAGCATTACTTGGGCTTATAATCTTTCAGCCTATTTGAATTCACCATGCCAATTGCCAAATTGCCAATGTATTCTGGCCTTTTTATTATTGGGCTTTAATAACCAAAATTTTCTGTCGGGCTTTCCATGGCCCATAAAGCAGAAAACCCATTGAACCCTCCCGTGAAATCCTCTCTCCAGTCTCCCCCGTCTTTTCTGCAATCTGTAGCCTCTCGAATTGCCGTCGTTGGTCACTTTACTCCATTTGCACAGTTTCTTCGTATCTAAGGTTAGCCTACTCTTTTTTTAGATTCTCTGTGATCATTCGTGTTAGATGGACAGATATATCGAATGGACGTGTTTTCTTCCACTCTTTTCAGCGTTATAGCTTCTTTCTTCTTCCCGTTGCACACAACTCAGCACATTACTATTTTGATATGTTTGTGTTCATTCTTCCGTTTCTCTCATCTGCTACCTCTCTGATCTTCTGCTCATATTTTCTGTTTCAATTTCTTCAGTTTATAATAAGCTAAAATTCTTCTAATTTGATGCTCATTTATTTTTGTTGGAAGAGAAGAGATTGAGTCATTGCTTGAATATGCCGTTGGGTCTGAAAATGGGGTTTGGAAGGGCATTTCGGAGAAAGCGGACTTCATCGTTGAACATCCTCTCGTCAAAGCATGCCCCTCGTAATTACTATAAGAGCAAGAATTGCAAAACCTGCGGGTTTTCATTCTCGCAGAGGTAATCACATAATTATTATTTTATTTTATTTTTACTTTTTATCTTTGATTTGTGTTTTACTTGGTGGAGATCCTATGAGAAAAATCCATCGTGAAGTCAAAACAGCAAAAACCATTGTGCGTTAGCCCATTTGTCTTCCAAAGTTTGTAGTTGGGCCATTGTGCGTTAACCTATTTGTCTTGAAACAGGGTACACTAGCGACTTGTAACACTCGAGAACTCGACTTGAGACGCTAGTCATCATTATTTTAATTTTTTTTCCGTTCCTTTTGATTTTATTCGAAACAATTTTTTTTTGTTGAACTTGGGTTGGTTCGTCCATGTGGGCTAGACTCAACCCAACCCATATATCTAAGCTAGTTGAGATAGTTGTCTTGGGGGAGAACTTTTCTCAATTGCTTAAACGTGTAAGCATAACAAAGATGAAAGTAATTGTTTTTCCTCTTTAAGAATTGACAGAATCAAGAATTTGCAAAGATATTCAAAAAGGTGCTTGAGATTGTGATATTTATTCTGTTTCTAGTAATCGGTGAATGTTGAAGTATAGTAAAACATACAATGATCTTGTCAAGTTTGTCGTACTGATTAGGAACAACTAGTAAGTTTTTTTGATACGAACTTGATGATCCTATAGAATCTAGTATGTTTGGAAGTTGTTTTTTTTAGTTTTTAAAAATGATTTTGATTTAGTGTTTTCAAAACAGTTTTAAGAACTAAAAGTATGTTGAAAATTCATTTGATTTGTGTTTTCTGACTACACTTTTGGTTACCAAAAACATGCAATTGAAATTCTTCAAAATGAAATTAAAATTCATCAAAATTGAATTCAAATTCAATCAAATCGAGTCAATAATGGTCCAAATGGGGTCAACACCGGGTCACTGCCTTCCGGTGACTGATTTGACCAGGAAAAAGTGAGTCAAATGCTCCTCAGTCCATTGAGTCCAATGGAGGTGGTGAATATCGTTGGCGTTGGCCAGATCGGGTCATTTTTCTCCATGGTGGCCTCAAATTTTAAAGCCAGATTCTGGTAGTTACAATTGACTAAAAGAGGCAAGGTTGGTCGGGTTTTGTCGCTCGTCGCCTTGCGGAACTTTTGACACCAACTGGATCGCAAATGGTCGCCGGACGATGAAAATCTACTGCAGGCAAGTGACTTCAACAAAAATGTCGGGGAGAGAGAGATGAGAGAGGAAGAAAAAAATAATTAAATAAAGTTTATTTTATTTATAATCATGCCACTCGTCCAATCCAAGTACAAAATTCACCAAAAACACCTCATAGTTGTTTTTGTTTTCTAATTTTTGAAAACTATAAATGAGTTTTTGGTTTTTGGAAATTCTTTATTGAAATTATCATCCAAACAAATTTTAATTCTGTTTTTAATTTTATAAAACAAAAACTGTTTTGAAAATACTTACTAAACACACTCGTAACAGATAATTATAGAAGAAAGCATGATCTGATAACCCAAAGTGTATAACAGAAAGAATTAAAAAAAAAGGGATAAGTATTTGAGGAAGCTAATTGGAAATATCACCCCTTATTAAAGGAAGACACCTAAACTGGAAGACTTGACCTGCCAACCTTTTAATAGAAGGTGGACTTTCTGTCTTCAGATGATGAATTAAAGTGTCGGGTGATTGTGATATTTTTTGAAAAGTAAGACATTTTTATTGTCGGCTTCTTGCTTCTTTTTAATATATCGAACATTACAAAACCATAAATTATCCCTTATTGAATTAGCAAAAGGGTGCTCAGATATACTGCTCCACAAATTTCTGCGAGTTCATAGTTATTCAACCCTTTATTTGCTTCTGTCAAGATGGAGGTAGTTGCTGCTGTTGGAGGAGGTCTCATATCTGCTTCAGTTGAATCGCTTTTTGAAAAGTTGTCATCTGGTGAATTGCTCAAGTTTGCTCAGGAGGAGCAAATGCTTGCTGAGCTCAAGAACTGGGAGAGCATGCTGATCAAAATCAATACTTTGCTCGATGATGCCGAAGACAAGCAAATGACGGACCGGGGGCTGAAAATATGGCTTGATGAGCTTCGAGACTTGGCCTTTGACATAGAAGATGTGTTGGATGAGTTCTCCACCGAAGCCTTGAAGCTCAAGGTGATGGGAGATTCTAAAAAAAACACAATTAAGCTCCCAACTTGTTTCAACGGCTTTAGTCCTGCTTCTTTTGCATTTAAGAGGAGGATGGCATCCAAGACAAACGATATTACTTCAAGATTACAGCGTATTACAGAGCAGGAGCAGACTCTCAATTTGACAAAGATTGCAAGAGCGAGATCTAACAAGTTAAAGGAAAGACCCCCAACAAGTTCTTTGGTACAAGAATCACATACCTATGGCAGGAAGGATGATAAGGAAGCAATTGTTCGAAAGTTGTTGACTGATGAAGTTGGGGACAATCCAGTTCGTGTGATTCCTATATTGGGGATGGGAGGAATTGGAAAGACCACATTGGCTCAGCTAGTCTACAATGATCCCAGAGTGAAGGCTTGCTTTGAGATCAAACTATGGGTATGTGTTTCAGAAAATTTTGATGTTGTTGCACTAACAAGAACAATTTTACAAGCAGTAATCGGGAAGATTCGCGATTCGGGTGATCTAGATTTAAATGATTTGAACAATTTTGATGTACTCCAAGAGAAACTGAAAGCAAAGTTGTATCGCAAGAAATTCCTTCTCGTTCTAGATGATTTTTGGGAAGAGGATTATAGTCAATGGGATTTGCTACGGAGACCTTTTGATTCTGGGGCACATGGGAGTAAAATAGTTATCACAACCCGTAATGAATGTGTTGCATCTATCACTAGTACTGATGCTTCAGCTTACCATGTCAAAGTGTTGCCGGATACTGAGTGCTTGTCTGTACTTGCTCTCCATGCACTAGGAGCTCCAAATTTTGATGCACACTTAGATCTGAAGGATATTGGAGAAAAGATTGTTAAAAGGTGTAAGGGACTTCCATTGGCAGCCAAAGTTCTTGGAGGTCTCTTGCGCAGCAATAAATCAAGTCGTGAAGAATGGGAAGGTATACTAACAAGCGAAATGTGGAACTTACAGGAAGCAAGCAATAGCATTCTCTTGGCTCTAAAATTGAGCTATCATTATCTTCCTTGCCATTTGAAGCGATGTTTTGTTTACTGTGCAATTTTTCCCAAGGATTATGAATTTGATAGAGAGGAGTTGGTTTCACTATGGATGGCAGAAGGATTTCTACAACACCCTAGAGAAAAGAAGCCAACAGAAGATGTAGGGATTAAATATTTTAATGATTTGCTATCGAGGTCATTTTTCCAGTCTTCAAGTAGTACGCATTTGCTATTTGTGATGCATGATCTCATTAGTGATCTTGCTCAATCCATAGCTGGTGAAATTTGTTATACTTACGATAATAAGTCAGAGGACAGCATGTTAAGCTCGAAATATCAAAAGGTCCGTCATGCATCACTTAATCTTTTTGAGAAATCACAGTATGATGTCTTTGACAAAATGAATAGCTTGAGAACGATTGTCGGTTTACCAATTCCTGGAAGAGATCAGGAGATTTTTCAGCACTGTGGTTATGGTAAATATCAATACAAGAAGGTGCTGTGCAAAATATTGCCAAAAGCAAAATCCGTGAGGGTGTTGTCTCTTACTAGTCCAACAATTTTTGTGATACCAGACTCAATTGGAGATTTGAAGCACATAAGGCATCTCAACTTTTCTCACACCTCTATTCAACGACTCCCTGAGTCTGTGAGTTTTCTTTTCAACCTGCAAGCTTTGATATTACATAATTGTTTTAATCTCATCGAGTTGCCCAGAAAAATTGGGAATCTTGTAAACTTGCAGCATCTTGATATTTATCATACGGCCAAGTTAAGAGAGATACCGTCAGAGATTGGCAAGTTGACCAATCTTCAAAAGTTATCAAACTTTATTGTGAGAAAAGGTGATGGAAATACAATCACGTACTTGAAGAACCTGTTGGAGCTTCGTGGTAGTCTATCCATTTGTGGGCTACATAATGTGACAGATATTCACGCTGCAAGGTCAGCAAACATGAAAACGAAGCAAAACCTTGAAGAGTTGCTCTTAGAATGGAGGGATCATTTTTTTGACCCGCTAGTTAATGCAGCAGATTATGATGAACAGAATGATGAGAAGAATGAAATTTTGGTACTTCAATCACTTCAACCCCATCGAAACTTGAAGAAGCTTACCATTTCATTCTACGGTGGTTCTGAATTCCCGCATTGGGTGGGTCATTCTATGTCTTCTAAATTGCTTTGCTTAACTCTAAGGCATTGTAGAAAAGTCAAATTATTACCACCACTAGGACTATTTTGCTTCCTAAAAGAACTCAGTATAGATGGCTTGGATGGATTGGAAACCATAGGCCCTGAATTCTATGGAAGCGACTCACACTCTGTTGAACCATTTCGATCTCTAGAGACTTTGGAAATCAAGAATATGCCGGAGTGGAGGGAATGGTCTCATTTCGCCGGTGCGGAGGTCAGATTTCCTAATCTTCAGAGGTTGGTGATACAAAATTGTCCTAAACTGATAGGCAATCTGCCAAGTAGATTGCCATGTGGTCTGACACACATTCGCGTAGAAGATTGTGATGCTCTTGAGTCATTTCCTATAATAGACAGTAGTACTAGCAAGCAATGCCTTCTGGAAGAACTTGAGATTCGAAATTGCTACTCTTTCAAGTACTTTGACAGAAACTTCAATTTCCCTTCCTCATTAACCAGGCTGACGATTGTTAATTGTAGAAGTCTAGTGTTTCTACCTGATGGACTGATGGTAGATGTCGGTGAAAATGACCGCAAAAGTCATTCTCATCTTGAGTATTTGGAGATTAGCGGATGTCCTCTGATTCCCTCTTTTCCAACTGGCAAATTTCCTGCCACTCTTAATGAACTCCGAATTGGGGGGTTGATGCATTTGGGATCAATTACAAGGGAGATGTTCCTTGAGAACAATGTACTTGAAAGAGTTGAAATCTGGAATAATCATAATTTGAGAGCTTTGCCCTCCATTACCGGTATGCAGAGTCTCAGGCATCTGTCCATAGATAATTGTCCTGCTTTGGAGTCCTTCCCAAAAATGGGCTTGGCCATCCCCACTCTTATATACCTTGCAGTGCAGAATTGTCCAAATTTGTTGTCACTCCCCAAACCTGAGCTCAGCCACCTCCCTTCACTTCGAATCTTTATTATGTCAAATTGTCGTGGAGTGGTGTCCTTAACAGAAGAAGGTGGTTTGTCCCCAAATTTAACTACTCTCCAGATTAGGGACTGTGAAAATTTGAGGCAGCCAATGGCAGAGTGGGGATTGCACAGGCTATCCTCTCTTGAAATACTTCAAGTTGGTGGGATATGTGATGCTGTTGCCAATGTGGTGTCGTTGCCAGATGATGGAGGTTGTTTGCTCCCCACCTCTCTAATTACTCTGTGGATGGAGGATTTCATGAATTTGGAATCAATTTCTATGGGGCTTCAAATGCTCACGTCTCTTAAGTATTTACTCATCGCAGACTGCCCCAAACTCCGGTCATTCCCAAAAGAAGCAGTTCCTCCCGGTCTTGTACGAATCAATTTGTGTGGCTGTCCACTCCTAAAAGGAGACTACTTGAAGCTGAAGAATGAGGAAGATTATGAAGAAGATTGGCCCACCGTTGAATTTTTCTCATAAAGCTGTGCCTGGTGTCACTTTTTCTGACACTGCAAAAGGAATGATACTTCTTGCAGAGCTGGAGAGTCCCAATGGGTAAGTTTGAACTGGTTGTTTTGGCTTACAAGCCATAACAATTTAGCAAATACTGCTTCTGTTTTTCATCATTGATGGTATCATGTTAAAATACATGAAGTGCTCGTAGCATTTTGACGAACGGGAAAAATACCGAGTATTCCCCAACTGCAACTCCTTCAAGAATGGTGAGCCCATGTAATGTAATCGTCATTTGTTGTTAATTTCTATTTCATTATTGCAGCCAAATAGAGATACAATTGAAAGCCATGCAAATCCACTCCCAGAATTTATCTCACAGCAACATAGTGATTCTCCATACTTGCATACACCTAAACTATTCAGAGGACTGTCCTTGATCCGCATCTTTCATATTATTGTGATAAAATTTGATAAGAATTTCAGTACTGTGTGTGTCCAAGGCACCGTGATTGCTTCTCTTTAATTACTAAGCTATTCACTGTTCCAGCACTTGCAATACCACAGCCAATTTGAATTCTTTCGTAATATTTTCTCCATTCCTATTTTTCAGTTTATTTAAAGCCGCTGAATGGGTGTTTTTCACTAGCTGGTTGGATCTAGAAGATCAAAGGTAGTGGAATGGTGGAAGATCTTGATTAGAGATGCACACGTGCTTCTGAGAATGTACATAACCTTGCTCTACTGTCTTTATGTGCCAGGAAAACCATGTTAAAGGCTGTTTCTTTTATAACCTGTGTTTTTCTTTTTGTCTTGCTTGTATTCTGACAAAGGTGTAGATTATCATAATTTTTTTTTTATATAGTTTTTGTTCACGAGTTTTTTTAAAAATAAATTGTAGCCACTTTTAGTTTTATTATTGCTGTACTAGAGAGATATAACCACGGTAATTTTTCAACCATAGGATAAAGGTGAGGTAATTTATAATAATTGTACCTTCCTTTAATGAAAATCATGTTTAGATTGAAACTCATAAAACCAATTTACTAGTGCAAAGGATACTGGCTTCTCACCAGTAGCAGTCCATGTTATCGCTTGCAAAGGATAACATTCGGGCTTTGCAGCTCTCTCTACAAAAAGTATCATTCCTTTTGCAGTGCCAGAAAAAGTGACATTCTTTATAAGAAAAATTCAACGGGGGGCCTATCTTCTTCATTCTTCAGCATCAAGTAGTCTTCTTCTAGGAGTGGACAGCCACGCACATTGATTTGTGAGAGACCGGGAGGAACTGCTTCTTTTGGGAATGACCGCAGTTTGGGGCAATCTTTGATGAGTAAACACTTGAGAGAAGTGAGCATTTGGAGCCCCATGGAAATTGATTCCAAATTCATGAAATCCTCCATCCACAGAGTATTTAGAGAGGTGGGGAGCAAGCAACCTCCCTCATCTAGAATTGACACCACATTGGCAACAGCATCACGTATACCATCAACTTGAAGTATTTCAAGAGAGGATAGCCTGTGCAATCCCCACTCTGCCATTGGCTGCCTCAAATTCTCACAGTCCCTAATCTGGAGCGTGGTTAACTTTGGGGGCAAACCACCTTCTTCTGTTAAGGACACCACTCCACGACAATTGGACAGAATAAAGGTTCGAAGAGAAGGGAGGTGGCTGAGCTTAGGTTTGGGTAGTGACAACAAATTTGGACAATTCTGCACTGCAAGGTATGTAAGAGTGGGGATGGCCAAGCCCATTTTTGGGAAGGACTCCAATGCAGGACAATTAGCTATGGACAGATGCCTGAGACTCTGCATATTAATAGAGGGCATGGCTCTCAAATTATCATTATTCCAGATTTCAACTCTTTCGAGTACATTGTTCTCGTGGAACATCTCCCTTGTAATTGATCCCAAATGCATCAGTCCCCCAATTCGGAGTTCGTTAAGAGCAGCAGGAAATTTGCCAGTTGGAAAGGAGGAAATCAGTGGGCATCCGCTAATCTCCAAATACTCGAGATGAGAATGACTTTTTCTGTCATTTTCACCAACATCTACCATCATTCCATCAGGTAGAAACACTAGACTTCTACAATTAACAATGGTCAGCCTTGTTAATGAGGAAGGGAAATTGAAGTTTCTGTCAAAGTACTTGAGAGAATAGCAATTTCGAATCTCGAGTTCTTCCAGAAGGCATTGCTTGCTTGTACTACTGTCTACTATAGGAAATGACTCAAGAGCATCACAATCTTCTACGCGAATGTGTCTCAGACCACATGGAAACCTACTATGCTGATTGCCTATCAGTTTAGGACAATTTTGTAACACCAACCTCTGAAGACTAGGAAATCTGACCTCTACACCGGCGAAATGAGACCATTCCCTCCACTTCGGCACATTCTTGATTTCCAAAGTCGCTAGAGATCGAAATGGCTCCACAGAGCGTAACTCGCTGCCAAAGAAATCAGGGCCTATGGTTTCCAAGCCATCCATACTGAGTTCTTTTAGGAAACAAAATTGTCCTATTGGTGGTAATAATTTGATTTTTCTACAATGCCTTAGATTTAAGCAAAGCAATCTAGAAGACATAAGATCACCCACCCAACACGGGAATTCAGAACCACCGTAGAATGAAATGGTAAGCTTCTTCAAGTTTCGATGGGGTTGAAGTGATTGAAGTACCAAAATTTCATTCTTTTCATCATAATCTGCTGCTTTAACTACTCGCTGGTCGAGAAAATTATCTGCCCATTCTAAGACCAACTCTTCAAGGTTTTGCTTCTCTGTCATGTTTGCTGACCTTGCAGCTTGAACATCAGTCACATTATGTAGCCCACAAATGGTTAGACTACCGCGAAGCTCGGACAAGTTCTTCAGGTATGTGATTGTATTTCCATCTCCATTTCTCACAATGAAATTCGATAGCTTTTGAAGATTGGTCAACTTGCCAATTTCTGGCGGCATCTCTCTTAACTTGGGCGTATAATAAATATCAAGATGCTTCAAGTTTACAAGATTCCCAATTTTTCTTGGCAACTCTATGAGTTTAAAACAATTATGTAATATCAACGCTTGCAAATTGAAGAGAGAACTCACCGACTCGGGGAGTCGTTGAATAGAGGTGAGAGACAAGTTGAGATGAGTTATATGCTTCAAATCTCCAATTGAGTCTGGTATCACAGAAATTATTGGACTAGTAAGAGATAACACCCTCACGGATTTTGCTTTTGGTAATATCTCGCGCAGCATCTTCTTGTAAGCATGTTGACCATGACGCCAAACAATCTCCTGATCTCTTCCAGGAATTGGTAAACCAACAATCGTTCTCAAGCTATTCATTTTATGGAAGACGTCATACTGTGAGTCTTTTTTCACAAAAAGATTAAGTGATGCATGACGAACCTTTTCATAGTTCGAGCATAGCATGCTGCTTCGGACTTGTTCTCGTAACAATAACAAATTTCTCCAGAGATGGATTGAGCAAGATCGCTAATGAGATCATGCATCACAAATCGCGAATGCGTACTACTTGAAGGCTGGAAAAATGACCTTGATAGCAAATCATTAAAATATTTAATCCCTACATCTTCTGTTGGCTTCTTTCCTCTAGAGTGTTGTAGAAATCCTTCTGCCATCCATAGTGAAACCAACTCCTCTCTATCAAATTCATAATCCTTGGGAAAAATTGCACAGTAAACAAAACATCGCTTCAAATGGCAAGGAAGATGATGATAGCTCAATTTTAGAGCCAAGAGAATGCTATTGCTTGCCTCCGGTGAGTTCCACATTTCGCTTGTTAGTATACCTTCCCATTCCTCACGACTCGATTTACTGCGCAAGAGACCTCCAAGTACTTTGGCTGCCAATGGAAGTCCCTTACACCTTTTAACAATCTTTTCGCCAATACCGTTCAGATCTAAGTGCGCATCAAAATTCGGAGTTCCTAGTGCATGGAGAGCAAGTACAGACAAGCACTCAGTATCCGGCAACACTCTGACATGGTAAGCCGAAGCACCATGAGTACTAGTGATAGATGCAACACATTCATTACGGGTTGTGATAACTATTTTACTCCCAGGTGCCCCAACATCAAAAGGTTTCCCTAGTAAATCCCACTGACTATAATCCTCTTCCCAAGCATCATCTAGAACGAGAAGGAATTTCTTGCGGGACAACTTTGCTTTCAGTTTCTCTTGGAGTACATCAAAATTGTTCAAATCATTTAAATCTAGATCACCCGAATCGCGAATCTTCCCGATTACTGCTTGTAAAATTGTTGTTGTTAATGCAACAACATCAAAATTTTCTGAAACACATACCCATAGTTTGATCTCAAAGCAAGTCTTCACTCTGGGATCATTGTAGACTAGCTGAGCCAATGTGGTCTTTCCAATTCCTCCCATCCCCAATATTGGGATAACACGAACTGGGTTGTTCCCAACTTCATCATTCAACAACTCTCGAGCAATTGCTTCCTTATCATCCTTCCTGCCAAAAGCATGTGATTCTTGTATCAAAGAACTTGTTGGTGGTCTTTCCTTCAACTTGTTGGATCTCTCTCTTGCAATCTTTGTCAAATTGAGAGTCTGCTCCTGCTCTGTAATACGCTGTAATCTTGAAGTAATATCTTTTGTCTTGGATTTCATCCTCCTCTTAAATGCAAAAGAAGCAGGACTAAAGCCGGTGAAACACGCTGGGAGCTTAATTGTGTTTTTTTTAGAATCTCTCATCACCTTGAGCTTCAAAGCTTCGGTGGAGAACTCATCCAATACATCTTCTATGTCATAGGCCAAGTCTCGAAGCTCATCAAGCCATATTTTCAGTCCCCGGTCCGTCATTTGTTTGTCTTCGGCATCATCGAGCACGGCATTGATTTTGATGAGCATGTTCTCCCAGTTCTTGAGGTCAGCAAGCATTTGCTCCTCCCGAGCAAACTTGAGCAGTTCACCAGATGCCAACTTTTCAAACAGCGAGTCAACTGAAGCAGATATGAGACCTCCTCCAACAGCAGCAACTACCTCCATTGTGACAGAAAGCAAATAAAGGGTTGAATAACTGAGAACTCGCAGAAATTTTTGGAACAGTATATCTTAGCACTATTTTGCTGCTTCTTTCTTTCTATTAAATTTTTTTTTTTTTAAATTCTGGTTTTGTAAAGTTCCAAGAAAAGATGAGTCCATTGTATTGCATGTCTACTTTTTCAATGCAATTCAACGTGTTTAGACCTTTCTCATAAAACATCACAATCACCATACTTTCAGAGAAAAACGAATTTGCAGAGAAAATGGGAGAGAGAGAGTGTTGAGAAGATTCGTAGCAAATATGTGATTTGGATAATCTCAACCGTTGGATCAAAAATAAGAGTTCTGGTGGTCTGCATTTGTTATAGGATGCGCAACACAGGAACCCGGATACACTTTCGTGTCATTGACTCATTGGGTAGGACTACTTCAATTCATCCATCATCTGAAAGTTGGCAGGTCAACTGGTCAAGTCTCCACTTTAGCTGTCTTCCTCAAGGGGTGATAGGAATTCTCAACCGCTGTTCCCCCGCCGTAAGCTACATCGCCGTTGATGGGGCCCATAATAAAAGCATTCCCGTCGATGGTGAAAAGTAGAAACATCAAAACGGCACTTTATAACATATGACGTGGCGTCTGCGGGTCATAAATTGCAGAGCCTAAAAATCGGTGCAATGTTGCAACATATTACAGCAAAGGAGAGATTAGAAACCACAATGGTTGTTAGAGCATCTCCAAAGGAAGTATGTATAATTGATGATGTAAAGTGATTTTTACAATTTGAAATAGTGGTTTTTTGGGGATGTATATGGTTTGTGTTGCAATGATGATATGTATAATTGGGATGTATAACACTATTCATAAAAAGCCCATAAAATTGTAGTTGGAAGCCCTATAAAATTGAAGCCCATATTCATAAAGGTTGCCGCCCTTTATTTGCACTATCACTAAAATTGTCGCCCATCTCCAGTAGCATCATTTCTTCTCCCTGGAGTTTAGAATGAAGTCATTTTTATTTTTATATTTTTGATTTTGAAGTCCAGTAGCACCATTTCATATCCTTCTCTTTATAGACATCAACAAATGAATCGTTTTCCAGACATTCTAAACGATGTTCTTGATATAGATGAGGATTCTGATGGCGAGATTGATATTTTGGTGTCTGCAATGTTGGAAGAAGAAGAAATGGCTCACCATAAAACAGTGATGAGTCATCGTGGATTTGTTCCCGGTCACCGTACAATTAATCGTAATCGACATGAAGGCTATGAAAGACTGTGGCGTGATTATTTCTCAGAGGATCCAGTTTATCCTCCAACTTTTTTTCGCAGACGATTTCGAATGAATCGTCCTCTCTTTTGTCGTATTGTCAATGGGGTAGAAGCTCGCAATGACTACTTTCGTCAAAAGAGGGATGCTGTAGGAGTTCTGGGGTTGTCATCACTCCAAAAGGTTATTGCAGCAATCAGAATGCTAACATATGGCCAACCTGCTGATTCTGTTGATGAATACATTCGTATTGGTGAGAGCACTGTCTTTGAGTCTGTTCGACAATTTGTGGTCACCATTGTAGATGTTTATGGGGAGCAGTACTTGAGGGCTCCAAATACTAATGATATTACTCGTTTGCTAGCCATTAACGAACAGGTTGGCTTTCCAGGAATGTTGGGCAGCATAGATTGTATGCATTGGCGTTGGAAAAACTGTCCAACTGCATGGCATGGGATGTACACCGGACATTCTCATTCACCAACAATTGTGTTGGAGGCAATTGCTTCGTCAGATCTATGGATATGGCATGCTTTTTTTGGAATGCCAGGTAGCATTAATGACATTAACGTGCTTGATCGATCCCCTATTTTTGATACTGTTGCACATGGGCATGCTCTTGCTGTAAATTATGAAATCAATGGACATGACTACACAATGGGGTACTACCTAGCTGATGGTATATATCCTGCATGGGCCACTTTTGTTAAGACAATATCATGCCCACAAGGTCGGAAGCACAAACACTTCGCAACCATGCAAGAGGCAAGACGCAAAGACGTTGAGCGTGCATTTGGAGTCCTCCAAGCTCGTTTTGCTATCGTTTGTGGACCGGCTCGTTATTGGGATGTGGATACTCTTTCAAATATAATGAAGCATGCATTATTATGCATAATATGATCATTGAGGATGAAGGAGAAAATGTTATTAACATTGATTTTGATGGTGGAGAAGTTAACCCCCTTGAACCAATTTTCCATGGAAATTCTATTGAAGTTACTCAAATGTTCGAAAATTTGGGTCGTGTTAGAAGTGGTGAAGTCCACAATCAGTTGAAGATGGATCTAATTGAGCACCTTTGGGAACATCATGGCAACCAGTAATTCGTATGTGGAGTTCAATGTATTCAATCTAGTTGTAATAAAAGTCAATGACTGTGTTCAATGTATTCAATCTAGTTGTAATCAAAGTCAATGACTGTTCAATCTAGTTGGAAAATTCAGTCATAAGAACACAAAATTCTGCCATGAGAGTACAACAATTAATCAAAGCCAATGACAATTCAATGTAGTTGGAAAATTTAGCCATTACAAAACAAAATTCAGCCATGAGAATACAACAATTAATCACAGCCACTAGTTGAGTTCAAGCCCCTTTTTAGAAGAATGTCTCTCTTTAAAGCTTCATAGTACGCGGCCGCATTTGCCTCCATGTTGCTAGTGTCAGTTTTCATGATCTCCATTTCAGTTTTCAGAACATCAATGTCATGCATTTGTTTGGTAATTTGAAGTTGTTCTTCAAGTTGTTTCAAAGCCCTTTCATGACGTTCAATTTTTGCATGTTCAAACTCTTCTTTTTTGATCCAGTACTCTTTCAAGAACTCTGAAGTGTTCACTGAAGATCTAGAGTTTGGTTCACTACATGCCTTACGATGCTTAAGTAGTTCCTTTGTCGCTTTCCTTCCGATTGGCCTTGTTTCATTAGTTGTAGGTGAACAATCTTCCGTAGGATGTGAAGTGTCATCCGGAGTTTCTTCTTCAGCTGTCCTCTGCTTTTTTTTTTTGGTATGGTGGCTTGCCATTTTGGATCATCTTTTAGCATCTCCCAACAATGATGATATTGGAATGGTTTTCCAACTTCGTGGGCATACAATTCTTGAGCCTCAATCAACTAAAATAAGAAACACAATAAGAAATTACAAATATGTAACAAGAACAATTCTATTCTATTCAATAATTTAGTTAGATGAAATTACCCTTCCTTGCTCTGTCTGACCGCTTTGGTTTAGCCTTTCAATCTTACTAAGACAGGCCACAAATTTTGCACATTTCTTGTTGATATCCGTCCAACGACTTTTTATGGAATTTTGACTACGTGGAATTGAGGTTCCTCCATTCTCTTCAATATTCTTGCATATTCTTCCCCAAAAAGTGCTTGATTGTTGATTATTTCCGATCACAGAATCCTTGGTGGTATTCAAATAAGCTGCGACAAGAAGAAGGTCCTCTCCACGAGTGAAATTTCTTGTTCTTGAGCCTCTCTTGTCACTGGCAAGCTTTTCAACACTAGGAGTACTAGTAAGAACAACATCAGCAACATCCTCATGTTCAGTAAAGTCTATGATAGCATCATCACTCATCAATAAGCTTTGGAAAGAGCCATCATAAAATCTTTGATCATCCATCTGCATTAATGTAAACAATCAAATAATTATGGCATATAGACAGAGTTACCAAGACAATGATAACTCAGCTACTTCATATATGGACTAGTTCTCAGTTAAAGTAAAGGAGCAAATCTTTACTTTTGTCTCTTAATCTTTCAAGCAATTCAAGCTTCATATATTTGAGAATATAAAAATGAAGATCAACATTTGGTTTTTGATTGCAAGGATGGCCCGTCAAAATTGAAGTCTCTCAAAGAGCAGAAATAGTGAATGGGACATCTTAATTAAGTGAGAGAACATAACTAAACATGAAAATGACTATTAAACATTAAATTCCAATGGTTTTAGGAGACTGTAAGCTTCAAGCTTTGTCTGAGTAATACTTCAAGAGATTGGTTCATGAGATGACAGAACAAGGTCCTTGAAGAAACAAATGCATTGGACACAAATTAAGATTAAAACTAAATATAGTAAAACTCTGAATCTTTAGAATAAATCAGATATGATGAACCAACTCAAGGAGTTCATCACCCAAAAAAACATAAACAATTACAACTACACTGCCTTAAAATCACTTTTTGGGTTGCTCTTCGGGGAATGAACTGATACCATCATCACTCTACTTTCAAAAGAGGCCTATAACAATAGTTAGCTACTCTCTAATCTATCACATTAAACATACCTTTAACTAGCAAACTATTCTGACTAAGTCACCCCCTACCCCTATTATATTAGTTTAGTAAAAAAGGAACTCTTTTTTCGTCTTTTGACAACCTTACCTTACTAATAGAAAGGGGAAAGATGCGTTCAAGCATACGAAGAAACAAATTCGACCTTTCCATATATTATATAAAGGTTTGTAGAAAGGGGCTTCTTCAATTAAAATATCCCATAAAGTAGGGGCTTCAAAGCTTGTAGTTTAGGGGTGCACAGGTTTGGAACCCTATACAAACAAGGAGCCCAAGTGGACTACCCTCCTCGCCGTCTGCAACAGATGCTCCTGGAGTTGAGTAACCCCTATTCATCTACTTTCAAAAAATTTATAAAAATAAGAATTTTGTTGGAGATGCACAAAACAAAAGATTAATTTCATATGTTGGTGGCATTTCTTCTTCTAGCCATGGCTTAGTTGGTGGCATAGGGTGAAAGATTCCCTATGTTAAAGGGAGGTGGGGAGTTCGAATCCTGCCTTCAACAACCCGTGCGTAGTCAGGAGAGGCTAGCGCAAGATGGGTTGGCGGTAGTGGCCCATGGGCCCGGCCACACAGTAACGACTGGGTTGGGTCATTACATTGGCCATATGCTAGCATTCTGATTGCTGCAGTAACCTTTTGGAGTGATGACAACCCCAGAACTCCTACAGCATCCCTCTTTTGACGAAAGTAGTCATTGCGAGCTTCTACCCCATTGACAATACGACAAAAGAGAGGACGATTCATTCGAAATCGTCTGCGAAAAAGAGTTGGAGGATAAACTGGATCCTCTGAGAAATAATCACGCCACAGTCTTTCATGGCCTTCATGTCGATTACGATTAATTGTACGGTGACCGGGAACAGATCCACGATGACGCATCACTGTTTTATGGTGAGCCATTTCTTCTTCTTCCAACATTGCAGACACCAAAATATCAATCTCGCCATCAGAATCCTCATCTATATCAAGAACATCGTTTAGAATGTCTGGAAAACGATTCATTTGTTGATGTCTATAAAGAGAAGGATATGAAATGGTGCTACTGGACTTCAAAATCAAAAATATAAAAATAAAAATGGCTTCATTCTAAACTCCAGGAAGAAGAAATGATGCTACTGGAGATGGGCGGCAATTTTAGTGATAGTGCAAATAAAGGGCGGCAACCTTTATGAATATGGGCTTCAATTTTATAGGGCTTCCAACTACAATTTTATGGGCTTTTTATGAATAGTGTTATACATCCCAATTATACATATCATCATTGCAACACAAACCATATACATCCCCAAAAAACCACTATTTCAAATTGTAAAAATCACTTTACATCCTCAATTATACATACTTCCTTTGGAGATGCTCTTACCTACTAAAACAATAAATGCTTGTTAGGAGATGTATTTTGTTATCGTCTTAGTATTGAGAGATGTGTTTTTTTTTTGGCTTGATATTTGGACAATAAAGACGGAATCTAATGTTAATTTTAGTGGAGAATAAATGGAATAATGAAATATTAATGAATTTACTTTTGGGTCATGAAAAAATTCTATTAGGAGTATGATGAAATGATTTCATCAATGAAATCTCTCTCATTTTGAATCACAACGTAGGCCCCCCGACATGAATGGTTGAAATTCATAATAAAAGAGATTTTATAGTGAAATCATTTCAATCTCTCATTCAATTGGAAGTGTGTTTTGCTAATATGATTATATTAGGATATGTGTTTTGCAGTTTGCTAATGCAAATAAATATATGAGATCACTTTTTGTGTAATAAATTTGGTATCCAAATGAAAATTTAACTGGGATTTTGTGCCAAAAAGAATGTTGTAATTTTAATTTTTATGAATTTTACATTATAAGTTGATCAGTATATGTTAGAAGTTTATTTTTTAAGAGTTAAATATCTTTTATATTAGGAAATTGTTATTTAATTAAGAATTTCCAACAGTTTCGTTTTGATTCTACACTTTAAGGTTGTAACTCTCATTAGAGAGCAGTTTTTGTTGAATTAATAAAAATCAGAGAGTTTTCTCTAACCCTACCTTCATTAAATTCTTTGTAAATTGAACAAGCAGTTCTGTCTTTGATTTCAAATTTGTTTTGTTCAAACCATGCATCAATGATCCTGCATCACTTACCTAAGAAAAAATATTTGACTTCTAAAAATACTTTTTTAACCGATACTAATTAGTTTATAATAGAAAAAATAATAGAAATTAAAATTATGACATTCTTTTTAGGCACAAAGGTTAAAGCCTCATCTCAATCCAAATAAAATTCATTCTCATCTGCCAATGAATGGCGGAAGTCTGGAAGATCTTTGATTAGATATCCACAACATTCTTCTGAGAATGTAAATAACCTCGCTCTACTGTGTTATGTGCCAGCAGTGGTAGAGCCAATAAGATCTTGTTTGAAAGAGGTGTTGGAACCCCTCTAAACCCTTATGTGGCGCGAACATTTCAAGATTTATTGGCTCTTCACCGGTCCATGCACGCAGAAGTACTTTTTTTCAGAAGAATCTTCAAGACCCATAACGAATATTGGGCCGGAACCCATTTCTTAACCCGCGTTAGTTGAAGACTTGAAGCAACTTGGGCCCTTCTTTTTATCACTTTGGTGTGGATTGGGCTTCGTCCAATGCCAATAATTTATAGTATCGGCCTCTGTATCCCATTCCATGTTTTAGAAATTCTTATTCTGAGGAATATATAAAAGATAAAAGAAAGAAAATCAGAATCAAGATCAAAATATATTCCAGTTTAATTTAAATTTCAAACTCAAATTTAAATTTCAAAAGTTTATGTATTTTTGAAATTCTAAATTCAATTTAATTAAATTTCAAATCAAATTGGTTGTGAATTGAAGGTTGAAATAACACAAATTCAGAAAATCGTGCATCGGGGTCCAAGTGGATCGACAAATGTGAAGATCCAGTGTCCTCAAAATGGTTCGGGGGCAGTGGACTATACAAAGTTAGTTAAAGATTTAACAAGCTAACTAACAATATTAATTAAAGTAGACACTGATCCGAGAAAATCTAATGACTAACAAAAAAACATTTCTCATGTCTAATCGATTAAACACAATCTCATTTAACTAATTATTTTGATCTCTTATTAGAAAATCCAACTCAAACACCGTGACGCATGGTCAGGGGTGTGAATGAATTTTATTTGGATTGGAATCGAATAGGGACTTTTATTCGTGCGCGTTAAAAAAGAATATTGTAAATTTTTATTTTTATTTTACTATAAGTTAATTAGTATGTTAAGAGAGTATTTTTAGGAGTCAAATATCATCTATATTAGGAAATTATTAGTATAGTATTTTTATAATTGCACTGCCTGAAGTATTAATCATAACCATTTTATGGTTTTTTTGAATTGAAAAACTCAAGCAGTTCCAGGGTAATAATCAACATCGACTGATACTATTAAAGCATCTCTAATGCTACACTCTCCAAATTTTACAGCGTGGTCCCACTTCTATTACAGCAAAACACTACTTTTAATACAGTCATATTAACATAACACATATTTCAATACAATTTTTTTCAATTTTCATTCACAAACACTCTAAATATCAAGCATCAATACTATTTCTCTCATACTTTTCTACCATATTTCACTTTTTTCTATCATTTTACACATTTTTCAATTCAATTTTTTCAAATCACTCTCTCTGCACACTCCAAAATTTCCAACGCCATTTTCAAGTGTTCCGTTGGGATGCTCTTAAACTGCAGTAATTAAAATACCGCAGGCCCCATCCTCCATCAATCTAGAGCGATTGCTTATAAAAATTAAAAGGAAAAAAAATCAATCAATCAGAGCGATTAGAGATTGCTGAACCAATTAAATTGGGTAGTCCATTGTTTTCTTGTGAAGGTCACAGGGCAGGTGGTTAATTGTTTACTGTTGGCTAAATCTATAACTCTGGATATGATCAATCTAATTAAGCTTTGATCAATTGAAAACGATACTAACCAACCTCAGTGCTACCATTGAGTAAAACAAAGGCCCACTAATCTGTACTTGCTCTTCCTATTTTCTTATTGTTTATACTGCTATTTTTAATGCATTTTTAGGGTTAGGTGAGCTAAGTGAATTCGTGTGGACTGCCGCTAAACTTTTTTTTTTTTTTTTTTTTAATTGAGAGTAACATGGGATATAGGGAAAAATTCGGGCCTTCAGGTCTATGCGTACGTAAATTTCTCACATGACAATAGAGTAAGTTGACCAAAGTTCAACACATAATCACAAAAATATTGCTTCCTAGTGAAGTCGAATTTAAAACTTTTCGAATCCATACAGTTTGATCCAGAATGATTTATTACTGTACTATCACCCCACCCAAGTGGTTTACTGCCGCTAAAAACACTAAAAAAAAAGAGACAATTGTCTCCTCAATTGATGTTTAGTTTGTGTAAATAACATGACATTTGAGTTTTAACTGAGGAGCAACTCTTCCACCACCATCACCAACCCCCTAACATATATACATATATATTTAAATCTATTGCTAGTGATTATAATCTACTTTACTTTGCTACCACCAATGGTTGCTTTCATAAAAGTGGGGCCTAATTTTTTCATATGAAAATATGATGGTGTAATGAGGTGGGTAATTAACAAGTACTAGTATACTAGCTACAATGTAGTTTATTCTCTTCTTATCGTGCGCACTAAGATATAGAGAGACTTGGATTAATTTCCAAGTGTTGCAGTCTTCATTATTATGTGTGAGTTGATTTGGACTAGAGAGTTTCTTTAATTAAGTCTTGTTGACGCCTTAAATTCCACAACAAAATAAAACATAGTCCACCAACTTGATTAATAATATGGGAACTGAAAACATCAATACAGGTTATGTTAGGACCAGAAAGAAATGATGTGTCTACTGGAAGATTAAGCAAAGCCACATAATATTTAATATTATATGGATTTTCCCGATGTGTGTCCAAAGGGCACAAGCTGAGAAAATGTGTTGCCTAATAAGAACGAAATATTTATTTTTTCCGATACATGCATCAAGTCCCGATTTTGTCTCTTTTTCTTTTTTTCTTTTTCACTCAAGATTCGTTTTCTGTTTTTTTTTTCCATAATTATTTTATATTTTTCACTCAAACTCTACTTAACCTATCATTAGATTTTATTGAAACGTAGCTTGATCTATCAAAAATAAATTAATTTGAATGTTAGAGTTGCTTTTAGAGTATCACGGTTTCACTATGGTCTTGTGTGTGTGTATATATAATTAAATTAAAATGATTTAATCTTGCAAATCAAGTTATATTTAAACAACATGTAAATAATTGTTAGTGCTAAATTGGCAAGTAGCCCTCTTCCATGACTTTGATGTCATGAGTTTCGAGTGGCCGTGAAAGCGTATTAAAATCTATTGAGTCTAACCCCAGGTGGGACAATACCTTCTTGAGCTGAGCCCAGCTCATTCGACACACGTGTCGCCCTAAGCATACGTGCGAGTGTTAGTGCTAAATTGACGACTTATGGTTCCTTTGAGATCCAGTCTCAATTTAACTCTAACAA
Source organism: Euonymus europaeus (assembly GCA_963580455.1). Classification (NCBI taxonomy): domain Eukaryota; kingdom Viridiplantae; phylum Streptophyta; class Magnoliopsida; order Celastrales; family Celastraceae; genus Euonymus; species Euonymus europaeus. The sequence goes on along the minus strand of OY756972.1, from coordinate 19,728,114 downwards.
TAGTCATCTCAAATTCTGCCTACGCCCGAACCCCTGCAATGCTCCTCATCTCAAATTCTGACTACGTCCATGTCCATGTGTGTGTATATGTTGGTAGTAGTTTAGTGCTGATGATGACATGCCACCATGATTAATTGTTGTTGCTTACTTAATTTGAGCGCAGGATTTGATTGTGGTTTTTAGCAATGCATGTGATATTGTTCTTTCCTTCACGATATCATATTTTCTTTTGGAAAGAATGTGGAAGAGAGAAATGCGAAGGACAAGAGGGTCTTATTTTTGCTTTTACTGTATATATATATATATATATATATAGCGTGTAGGCATAATACTTGAAAGCAAAAGCTAGCTTAGTGCCACATCACATGAAAAGAAAAGAAAAGCATTGATGGTAGTAATGATACAGTAATATATATTTCTAGAATAATTAATCAATCACGCGAAAATAAGCCACGTAGATTCTTTATCAGAGGTTGATGTCTTGCCTATAAAACACGTCAAAAGTGGGAGCGACTTAAAAAGACAAAGCATTGAATATGAAAATTCTAATAAAAAGGACTAAATACAGCGATTTCTTAAACGAAAGGCTAACAACTAGAAGAATGGGTCTCCAATGGGCCCAACAGCAGGGGTTGTCAAATATTATTTTGGAAAGTGATTCTCTCATAACTATAACAGCTTTGAAGTCTACTAAAGTGAAGGGAGGTGCTGCGGTGGTGATTCTTGAAGATTGCAAGTCTCTAGCAATGGAGTTCCCTTCCATTTCTTACTCGCATGTCCGACGTTCAGGGAATCATGTTGCTCACTGTTTGGCTCGATTTGCTTTAGGCATTTCGTCTGATGTTTCTTGGTTTAATTCTATCCCTCCTTGGTTGTGTAAAGCCCTGGAGAATGATTGTAATACTGTCTCTTAATATATTTGAGTTGTCTGTTTCTCAAAAAAAAAAAGAAGAGGAATGTGTGAAAATGCTCCTACATCTACTTTTATATATATATATATATATATATATATATATATATATACATGTATGTATGCATTTGTCTTTCATTGGAAGTAACTCTTTTTCATGTCAACTTCTAACTCGTGAAATATCCATGTTTATAGTTGTGTCATGGCTGTTGAAAGAATTCATAGATTCTTGTTGCAGAAATTCACACGACAATCGAAATAATTGAAATAGAAAAGTTGCAACAATCACAACACAAGTCTTTAACGTGGAAAACTTCAAATTCGGAGAAAAATCATGAGTGTTGTTAGAAGATAATCAAGAAATTTTTTTCACTATGCAAAAAATTTGTATAACCACACAGTCTTAATTTTCCCTCACTAAGAAATCTAGACAAATCCCAAAAATAAAACTCATTATTTTTTCTTTGTGCTCATCGCAAAGTCCTAGAATTCTCTATGTTTTGCACTCAACAACACACACATAAACCACTAGTATTTATAGCGTCAAGTCTCCCAATTCTATTCTACCTGAGAATTCCAACCCAACATATTTTCAATTACAAATATGATACCAATTAAATTCCTAATTAGAGACCAACTTGAAAACGTGTTTCTTCAAAACAGAGATTCTTTTTGTAGAAAAAAACTCGTCCAACTTTTTGATAAAATTCCTAACAATGGCCAATGATGTTGGTCGAGATTTCCATTACAATGTAAACGGTTTGCTTAAAATTTAGAAATTCAATCTAGTTGTGGTACAACTTTAAGATTTTAGACTTACTTCACCCTTTCTTTAGGACCTTGTGTTGATAAGCACAAAATAATGTAGAGGAGAAAATGAGGATTATAGTGTCAATATTCCAAAACGTGGAGGGTCAAATTCAATTCAACTACATGTGTGAAGATATGATTAGGATGAAACGAAATTTGCTTGGGGTGCCCTTCCAATTAGAGAATGTTAAAATCGTTTTTTTTTAAAAAATTTGGAGTATTATCTCAAAATTTTTCCAAAACAGCTTTCAAAATATATTTCCAAAAATGAAATCATAAGGCTATGTTTGATTTGTCAAGGGAACGATAACATAAATGAGAATTCGTTGGATTCCAATGTTTGGTACTTTGGTTGGTAAAATAATTGTAATAGGAATACTATATTTCAATATTTGTTTTGTCGGAATTCATGAAGGAATGTAATGAGAATATTTGAAAAAGACTATATCATCGCTTATGACTTGTTGTGTTTTAATGATAACTTTGCATCATTTTTAGTCGGGTATGACTTATGTAAAACCCTTGAATTTTTATTTTGTAGCAGGGATGTAAACGAAATTATAAAATAAAGGTGTAAATGAAGTGAAATAAAAGGGTAGGGGGTCATAGTGGATGGTTGAGATTTATTTATTATAAGGGAGAAAATTGTCATTAATTGTGTCCAAAAATTTCCCCCATTCCGGATAGGAGGAATGGAAGTTCCGTTTCGATTGTGTGTGTCATACCAAACAAAAGAATTCCTTTTGAGAACGAAATTTGACGTTTCTTTCCGGTTTGGAATTTCCCAACCAAACATAGCGTTACCATTTATCATTGAGAGCTTTACCATTTAATTTTTTATTTTTCATAAATAGTTGGATAATTGTTCCTAAATCCTCTCCAAAACCAAATCCAAACTCAATCCCACCCCTACTCTAAACCCTGATTCGGTCAAAATCCAAACTCTCCTACTTAATTTTATATAATAAAATTTTATAATATTATTATATAATACGATTTATTGTGCTACTAGTATACTTATATTTTAATATGTTATTTGCACAAAATTACAATATTTATTAAACAGTTTGAGTATCCAAAATCGGACATAAAAAATATATAAACTGTTTCAAAATCATGATGACTTAAAAATCAAAACCAATATCAAATCATTTACACGTCTATTTTATTTTTTAAATGGATTGGAATTAATTTTTTTATCTTTTTTTCCCTTCTTTTTATCCCTGCAAGTGTGCACACAATGGATTTAGGGGAGGATCAGTGCACTTTTGTACTGATTTTTAAGCAGTACATATCTACATCATTAAATACACTTTATGAATTATTCAATAAATGTATTTTTTCCCTCTTTATTTTCAATTTACGATAATAAAATGCACTAAACTGTCCCTCTCCTCTTCCCATACACTATACACTCTTACCTTGGAACCCATTTTTGGCTCAATCAATACAGTCCCACCACCTTGACATCCACACAGTATTAATAAGTCCACTTAATTGCGCCTTTTCTTGGTTTGGTGTTAGAGTTAATGACAATTAATGCACTATACACTCTTACCTTGGAACCCATTTTTGGCTCAATCAATACAGTTCCATCACATTGACATCCACACAGTATTAATAAGTCCACTTAATTGGGCCTTTTCTTGGTTTGGTGTTAGAGTTACAATTGGTTGACCCTTTTGTAATGACATGTCCTGTCTCTGTGTCTGCGTTGAGTGTTAGTGTTTCACTGCAATTGCTAGTGACTAAAGAAAAACAAAAGTGTTACGTTTAGATGTATTACGCATGAACTCACTAAAATTTCTTGGATGTTGCATTCCTAGAATGTTATAATTACTAACTCCACTGATTAGTGTCATAATCACTAACTCCAACAACAACAACAGCAACCACCTCCTATAGTAATTCCACCTAAAAAATTTAAAATTAAACACGATTAATATTGACAATAATAATCATCAATATATTTCCTTGCAATATAATTTTGCTGACATAAAATGTGACCTAAGGGTGGCAAAAATTCAGTTCTGGGTATTGGCTCTATTCAGGCCATATAATATAAAATATTTATGAGATATTTGCATATCCAGACTCTAATTAGTTTAAATTTTCGAACGTAATTAATAAATTAGATTTGAATTGGTTTAGATTCGGACAAGTTAATTAAACAATAATTTAATATGAGTAAATTTGGATAACTAAACGACGAGAATTTTGTGTTTGGAAATTGAACAAACTCTCTGTTTGAACCCAATTTTTGGACAAAGAATTTATGCACAAATTTTGTTTAATTCAAGTTAGACAAATCAATTATCCAGATTGCTACCCTTATGTGACCTATAAAAAACAGTAAGAAGTTGTGGGACTATTTTGAGAATTATACAATTTTTAGGGCTAAAATATGAAAATTAGGGGATCAAAATTTAACAGAGAATTTTTAATCCCTTTTTGTTTTAATTCTAATTCCAGAAGGGAAAATGATATAGATCCCATGGCTAAAGGTCCCATGGTATCCCATTTCATATGTGGCATGCTGACTAGACAATATGATTTGGCAAATTTGAATCTATGAGACACATATACATATTAGGAAAATGATATAGATCCCATGGCTAAAGGTCCCATGGTATCCCATTTCATATGTGGCATGCTGACTAGACAATATGATTTGGCAAATTTGAATCTATGAGACACATATACATATTAACCTATAAAAATTTGAATTTTAGGAGAGGTGTGGCAACCAAAACAACATTCTCTCACCTGAACTTTCATTTTTTTCAAAAAAATAGAATTTCAAAATGATTTATCTCGTAAAATACATGTTAGATTTCCGAAAAAATTATATATTCGGAATCAGTGTGCGAAACTCTTTCTAACAATATCCATTGTCGATATGTTTTATCAGCTCAAGCGTTATTCCATTATTTTGCTACAATGATATTGACTAACACATAAAACACTGGAATAATATATAAACAAGGGAATAACACACGCAATGAAATAACATATAAAATACAATGGAATAGAATACACACAATGAGATAATACGTAAAACACAATAGAAAAATACGAAAAACACAATGGAATAACACACACGCAATGGAATAACATATAAAACACAATGGAATAATACGCAAAACACAATGGAATAACATACCCACAATGGAATAACAGATAAAACACAATGAAATAATACGAAAAACACAATGAAATAACATATTCATAATTGAATAGCACACACACAATGAAATAACATATAAAACACAATGGAATAATATGCAAAACACAATGAAATAACATACCCACAATGGAATAACAGATAAAACACAATGAAATAATACGAAAAACACAATGAAATAACATATTCATAATTGAATAGCATACACACAATGAAATAACATATAAAACACAATGGAATAATATGCAAAACACAATGGAATAGCATACCCGCAATGAAATAGCATACACGCAATGAAATAACATATCAACATACCCACAATAAAAACAATGAAATTCATTGTGTTTTATAAAATTATGATATCTGAGGTTATTTATTACATTATTTTTGAAACGAATTTTGGATTACAATGAATTATGGATATAAATAAATTCTGAATTACAATGGAATAATACACAACACAATGAAATAAACGTACACCATGAACCCAGTTGTCTCAAATCAATACATATTTCAGGTTTACAATGGAATAACACACAACACATTCAAATAAACATACAGCAACCCGTTTGTCTCAAATCAATACATATTTCAGGTTTACAATGGAATAACACACAACACATTCAAATAAACATACAGCAACCCGTTTGTCTCAAATCAATACATTTCTTTGAACCAATACATACAAAAACCTCCATTTGACAGAAGTTTGAATATCAGTAGAATACAAATGAAGAATGAAGATGAAAAAATACAAAAATGAAAGCATAACCGGGTCAAAAATTTCTTGGTGGTGTTTTGGCCAAAACTTTGATGGATCTGGTGCTCCTCTATTCCGAGAACACGTATGTGGTGTCGGATTGTCGAAACGTTGCCGGAAACAACCAGATCTGACGATTGAAGTGGTAGATGACATCTTCGTTCTTGGTGATTTTCCAACCGCTACAATGATTTTAAGGACCGATCTTTGACTGGGCTTTGGTCTATCGGAAGTGGCGATTCTTTTGAGACTAGCGGCGGCCGGAACGCTGGTCGGACGGCGAAGATGCCGTTAAAGTGGAGAGAGAAACGATGTGAGAGAGAGAGTGTGTGAGAATGTGAGAGAGAGTGTGTGAGAATGTGAGAGAGAGTGTATGTGTGTGAAAGAGAAAGTGTATATGTGTATTACACAATCCCAATCAGCTTGCCACATCAGCTTGCCACATCAGAATGGGATACCTGGATCTTAAACCCTGGGATATAAAACGCTGCTGTTCCAGAAGAACTCTATCTCTCTTCAATCTCCTAAAATAAATAAATCCTTTCTTCTGAAAACCAAATCAAAAACCCTATTTAAACCAAAGCAACGCCTGCACACAAAAAAAAAAAAAAACCGTCAGAGCTATCATCCACAAAAAACCAGAAGCACCGCTTAAGTCCTCAAGCGGATAGAGATACATACATTCAGAAGATTTTGTATTGAATCAGAGTTTGATTGCTTTTGGCGTGTAATGGCTCGGTGACGTTGTTTTCTTGAGCCTCTGAAAGAGAAGAGCGTGTGATAGATAGTGACGGGATGCAGAAGCGAAGGAGGGGAGCAGGGGTGGTGCTGCGGAAGCTGCTAATTTGGGCCATCTGCACAATAGCTCTGGTGGGTCTCCTGTCTGTACATGTATTCCATTCAGCCAGAGTCCCCAAGTCCTCTGATCCTTTCAGGCTCCCTAAACCCAGTATCACACAAGTAACGATCGTTGCTCCTTTTGTTTTTTTTTTATTAGGCATCTTTTTCTTCTTATTATTTTAATTTCTTAACGCTAATTTTTTTCTGAATTGACAATGTCGTTAATTGGTTTCAAAAAAATTGTTTTGATGGATATTGTTTATGGTTTAATCGATTGGAACATTGTATTGATTAAGATTACTTTTAGAATACTGATATTTTTTCTTCTTCAAATTGCTGAGTTCACTTTTGGAATGTAAGATTGGCGTGAATACTTATTGGAAATAATGTACTTTATTGACTTTTATTAAAGCATTTTTTCACTCTTTTTTTCCTGTAATTAATTAGTTTGAAGAGGGATTGTATGATGATCTATTAATTCTTCTGATTTTTTTCTTTCTATTTCCATAAATTTTGTGGTACAAGAAGATAAACAGTGAGCAAAGCTGGACAACAGAGTATGTTCCACTCCATCCTCACGAGGTTTGGTGCTTCTGCCAATGCTGTTTTAATGGATTTTCTTAACATGTGCTAGTTTTTTGTTTTCTTGTTCATAGAAGAGGAAAAGAGTGATTATGGTAATCGTTTTGTTCATTTTGACTTTGGATTTACCCGTTTTGAATTTAATTCTACTTTGTACGAATTTTTTTTATCATATCAGACATCATGATACTCAAAGTTTCATTGACCAGGCGACATTATTGGTTTTGTAAGTTTAGTTATGCATTTTAGGAAAATAACACGTTGGAGAACATGATCCTCGAAGTTTCATTTCATTGGTTGAGTATAACTGTATAATAGATGGATATAGGTGCATCTTTAATGCAAAACAGTCATGCATCTTTCATGTTTTCACTCCTTTAGACTCGTCAGTTGAATGGTGCGCCTGGGATTCCAAAAAATGACAAGTTGAGGAAGTCTGCGGCAAATTGCAATATTTTTCCATGCATAAAACCTAGTCCTAATTACTCTGGTAAGAAATTTTCCATGGAACATTATTTTACACTACTAACCTTGTTTTGGACTAACATTTTGCTAGCATTTGTTTATTCAGCTGTAGTGGAGTCAAGAGGCTTCCTATTAGTTGATACAAATGGGGGGCTCAACCAAATGCGTGCTGGGGTATGCTTTCGTTTACATTTCCTGCGTAGGTTGTTCGTATAAATAACTACATCGATTATACATCTGTTAAATCCATTTCCCTTTTAAATTGTAGTATAATTCCTTTTTGTGGAGCTGAAGGTTAGGATTCTCCTTCAATTGCAGATATGTGACGCGGTTGCTATAGCTCGCATGACAAATGCTACTCTTGTAATTCCAGGACTTGATAAACAGTCATTTTGGAGAGACTCTAGGTGCCGTGTCTTTCCAAAATCATGATTAAGCTCTTTCTTTGCCTCTGGATATTCAAGATCAATAGTTAATGTACCTGTGTGATTTGCAGCAACTTCTCAGACGTTTTTGACATGGATCATTTTATTAATGCTCTGGCTAATGATATAAAGATTGTCACAAAGCTTCCCACAGAACTGGCTACTGCTCCCAGGGCTAATGTGGAATTTAAAAGCTGGTCTGGAATTGATTATTACGAGGGTTATATAGCTAAGCTGTGGGGAGAGTATAAGGTTTGTCTAGTGGAACTTTAGGCTCTATCTCGCTTTTGGTTCATATGAAAGTCGTGATGGAATAATCTCATTTAGACTTTCTTCACAGATTATTCGCGCTACAAAGTCTGATTCTCGACTTGCAAATAATAATCTACCTCAAGACATTCAGAAGCTACGGTGCCGAGCTTGTTATGAAGCCCTTCGTTTTGCCCCACACATTGAAGCGATGGGGAAGGTACACATTTTACTCCTGATTATTATTTTTTTCCTTTTGCTCCTTGCTATAACAACCGCTGAAATTATTGTTACACTGATGCGGTAGTTGTTGGTGGATCGGATGAGGTCTTATGGACCTTACATTTCACTGCATTTACGATATGAGAAGGATGTGCTTGCCTTTAGTGGATGCACTTATGGCTTGTCTACTGATGAAGCAGAGGAGTTGAAAATTATCAGGTATGAGGTCCCTTTCTCTTTTTTCCCTTTGTAACCATATGGGGTGATTTTTAGTCATTTATTTGTTTTTGCTTCTGTCAGTTGCACTAGTTTGCCATCACTGCTTGATAAAGTAACTTTGCTTTGATCTTGTAGAGAAAAGACTGGTCATTGGAGAGACAAGGACATTGATTCTAATCAACAAAGATCTAAAGGCCATTGCCCTCTCACTCCGAAGGAGGTTGGGATATTTCTAAAGGCTCTTGGCTACCGATCAAACACCCCTATATACATTGCTTCTGGAGAGATATATGGGGGAGATTCTAGAATGGAAGATCTGCGATCCCGCTATCCCTTGTTAATGAGTAAGGTATTGGCTTGCTTGATTCTTGGTTACTTGGCTTGATACTGCTTGATTTTCTCCTTTCACATTACTGTTTTTTTTTTTTTTTTTTTTTTTTAACTTATTATCGTAACTTAAGTACTTAACATTCAAGGAAACTTATAATTCAAGGAATTGCTGGGAACATGAATTATCCATGTGACACTTTACTCGTAAAAAATATAATGGAAATAAGATGTGCTGTATAGAATATGATCTGCATGCTAACTAATCCAGAAAAATTCCCAGCCTATCATCGTTGCATTTTAGGCATTTAGCAACTGGGAAGTGTATTCATGTTTGATCTGATAGGACCTTGCTGTAATGAACAAATTTGTACTGGGAATATAATGAGAAGAGAACTATTAATTTGAGTACTGGTGGTGTTCTTGCTGACAAGTAATAACAGTACAAAGAGCCAAGGATGCCCCTTGATCATTTTATTTTATAGGTATGCAAATCAGTCAGATAGATCTCAATAAAAGTATTTCTAGTGGTTTTATACCGTGTACCTTATCCAGAGTTATATTGGTCTGTGTTTCTAGAAAGATGAATATGATAGAGAAGGAAGCTGGTAAGTAGAAGCTTGTGAGAATGGTAAAGATTTTACGAGTCTAAATTAGCACGAGTATTACCTACAATAACCATTAATGATATTACCTACCATATAGGTCTTTTGAAAAATTTAAAATTTATAGCATACCTGAATTATTTTATTTTTTTACGAAAATGAATGAAGATTGCTAGTGATGGAAATCTTTCTTTAAAAAAATCATAGTAACAGGGAGAATGATAAACTGAAAATTCGTAACTCAAAAGTATGCTGTGTTGTAAAAAGGACTAATAATTGCTATATAAATTTTTTAATTCATCGAAAAAATAGAATTGTAAAACACTTTGATCTCATAATTTTTGTACTTTCTAATGTAAATTCTAAATTAACCTGAAAGAAAACCAGGTATGTATTACTCTGTAATATTGGAAGGGAAAATAAAAGAAAGAAGGGATGAGTTTAGGACCCTGATTATACTAAGAGTTTAGGATTCATTTGTTTTGATTTGGAATATGATATAAGACACGAGGTTTTGTTTCATTCAGAGTTAAGCTAAGAACTTCTTTTTCATTTGAAGTGTCATCGAAATGATTAAGTTGCCATAGGCTGCTGTCTAAGTTTATTCTCTATAGGCTCCTTGTTTATATTAGTATTGCAATATGACTTTTATGTGGGACAATCTATGTGATTTTCTATTGATTCTAACAAGATTGTGCTATTGGCTACGATCAACAAGGGAAACCCCCTAACTTGATGCCCGACTCCAGTTGGCCATGGCGCATGCTCACAATTTGCAAACATGTGCGATGAATGAGACCGGAGATTGAAAGGCCTTATATTTTCATTTAATAAACTTAGGGGTGGGGTAACGGCTGCTAAATCAAAAGGATGTATATGGTATCACTGCTTCAAGATGGCTGGTGTGTTAATTCACATCTTCCATTGTTGTTTTGTAGGTAACGTTAACATCTATTGAGGAGCTAGAACCATTTATCAACCATTCAACTCAGATGGCTGCACTTGACTATATTGTGTCAGTTAATAGTGACGTATTTATTCCAACTTATGATGGGAACATGGCAAGGTTAGTTGAAGGCCATCGTCGGTATGAGGGGCATAGGAAAACAATTTCTCCGGACAGGTTTGGTTGACAATCAGATTTAATTGACGCACTACCTTTGTACTCCATATACTGCGGTATGGTGAAGCAAAGGTACTCATGTCTTTCCTTCTCTCTCAGGAAAGCACTTGTTCGTCTTTTTGATAAAGTTGAGTTGGGGACTTTGAAGGAAGGCAAAATTTTGTCAAACAGGGTCATTTTCTTACACAAAAAAAGGTATGGATCACCTGCCAATGTATTTAGTTATATGATACTTTTGCTCATCGACGATGATGTCTATTGGCTTTTGATTGGTATACCTCGATGGCCAATATGCTTTCTAGAAAATTGTTTTCTTCCATGATCAACTCATTGAATGATATATAGTATTCGTGAGGACTACTAATTTAGGTACGGCAACTAGCCATTTCAAAATGTGACTTGATCATGCTATGCTATCCGTTTACATATTGCCTGAAAATAAGTTAGGAATTTCGGTTTCTGCATATTTTGGATTTATGTGGTAATTGGTATTTTAGTGTTAGTTTGCAAGGGCTGGGTCTCCCTCCGCTTTTTTTTTTTGTGCCTGCTATGGCAAAAAACTGTGATCCATATATTTCCCTTCACTGAATTGCTGGCTAAATGACGCCACCAATTGCTCTTCCAAAGGGCAGTACTGGGAATACTAGTGAGTAGTGATTTGTTTGAGATAGAAAATCTCTTGCTTAGGCTGACGTGACTGTTTTATGCATGGAATGTGATAAGAGCTATGCCATAAGTTATCGATTTTTTTTTTTTGACAAGTTTACTGAAATTTTCGCTTAATTTAGCTTTCGTATCTGTTGTTGTTTGCCCAGGCAAGGGTCCCCACACAAGAGAAAAGGACCCGTTTCAGGCACGAAGGGCATGGATAGATTTCGTTCGGAAGAAGCCTTTTATGCAAACCCATATCCAGATTGTCTATGTCACAGAGAATCACCAATTTTGAATACCTCCATTGCCATTCAGACGCTGCAGTAATAATCTGCTTCAGAAAAGAACCCTATTATTCCCGCTTGATGCCTGCAGGACGTTTCATATTTGATTTCTGAACTTCTACTTTGAAGGTGCACTGGCTGGTAGTGCCATTGTCGGAGACACGGACGGGAAGTGTATAGCCGGAGAGCCGGATTGGGTTTCTATTTACTGAACCTTAAGATTATTTCAAGATGAAAACGTTCCAATTTTCTTAGAAATTAGATTTGTTTTAAGATTGGTTAGGGGATGAAGATTGGGATGAGAGATTCGCTGGGGATGCTAAATGTATTCTCTTTTTTTTGTATATATTATTCATGGTCATTGAAATCTATGAAAGTGTAACATTTCCATTTCCTAGAGCTTGATTATTCTTTACGTCTTCTATTTCCAGGAATCGAGTTTCTCATGCCAAAGCTATACTAGCAGGGAAAAAAAAAATACAAATATTGCACATTTATAAATTAGTTAGTTTTTTTATTTTAAAAAAATAGTGGGTAGTCCTTCCTTTCATTGTAACCAAAATCCAAAACATCCCTTAATTTGTAGGTCTCTAGGCCTGACTGCTTGAGTTTATCTCCTTGGACCACGTAACATGGCCCATTAAAGAGACGCCAGCCCCGTAATTTGTAGGCCGGCCCGTTAGGCAGCATTAGCTATTTAGCTTTGGGTTCATCTCCTGGGCTCTGAGTCTTTGACCGAATGAAATCTTTTTGCAAAGTCACTGGGAACTCTGGCTTCATGATATTCAGTCAGTTTTGCTGCTCACCCTGTCAAAGTTTTATGTAATGGGCAAACTGACTGGGATAGTCCAATTAACTTGCCTGCGCAAGTCGATCGATCAGATAATAAACAACAAATCATTCACTCACAATAAAGCACTAGAGGAGAGACTAGGGGATGCCCTTATGAGTAACACATACATTATTTAGTCAGACGCAAAGGGTTTTAACAGACAAAACCAGTCTCTTATTCACTCCAATGAATATTCCATCCTTGAGATTTGAGAATTCACTTCCCATCCATATATAATACTAAAAAAATCACTTTACATTGAAGAAAGTCATCTGTTTATTTCAGAGTAATAACAGATGCAACCAAACCATTAACCAAGACGGCTGCCACCTATAGAGGACCCGGAAAGGTGCCATTCTCTCTCTGCTCATTCCATCGCTCTACCTGCAAACCATTTAGTAATGCCAAAATTATCTTTGCAGCGAAAAGAAAGTGAAGCAATGATAAAAGGCCAGCTTACAGAAGATAATGTAAAGTTAGAAATCCTACCATGAAAATTTTAATGTACATCCCGGTAATCAATTATTCGAGACTATGAAATACTCAGACAATTCAACTTAAGAAACGGTTTCTTCAGATACTAATTACAGGGGATCTGGATAAAAACAGAGAAGGAAACAAAATCTATGAAGCGTTCAAACCGAATTTTTGAAATAATACTATTTAAAGTTCAACTGTATCCCCAGATTCTTGACACAGCAGAAACCAATGTTAATCTCCAAGCCTCGACTGAAATTCAATGGTTAAAATTATTTGAAACTAATGTCCAGTACTTTTCTTTTAAAAGAATAAAAAAATGCTGAGTAAAAGAGGGCTATAGAGAGCATCGGGCTTTGCCATAGCAGCTCTTGAAACATGCAGCATATCTTAATCAACAGCATGCTTGCACATATGCCCCCAGAATAAAAATTATTGACCCCAGCAAGCAATCGAAGCCATAATAGAAGGGGATTCTAATACCTACAGCTGTTTAACTCGAATCACTTGCAATTCCACGACAAATGTTTGAACACTTTTGTGTCGCTTTTATTTAAAATTCAAATTTCCTGGCATGGCCATCACCTAAATCCTTGGATATAGAATTCCAAGAAAATGGAGGAAACAAGAATGTAGGGGATCCTTATCGAATATAAGGTGTTGAATTAAGACTACAGGAATTAGTCAAGCTACAAAATAGCTTCCAAAATACGAAATTCGATATTTGAGGCCGGCTTATAGTAGTATGAGCATCAGAGCATGTAAAACAATTGAACAACAATATTGGCATAATTTTCACAAACTTTCCGAACTGTCCAAGTAAAACTCATTCAGATTCAAAATAAATGAGTAAATGACTGCCTTTTTGTTTCCTAGGACACACATGACACTGAGATTTACGTACCCATTCACCAGGACATAGAGATCGATAATATTTTGCAAATTTCTGACACTCTGGAGCGCCTTCCTCCTTAGCAGCTATGCACCTGTAAAATATAAGAGTAAATCATTCTTTCAATCCTAAAACTGCTAGTATACATTAATCCTGATACATAACTTGAGGAAAAAAATCCAAAACAAGAATCATAATTGATGCTTTACTCACCGGTGGTACTCGATATATCGGGTAAAGCAGTGCCTTGTTTGATTAGTAGTTGGGAAACGAAAATCTGCTGGTGCTGTCTGCAGCTGAACTGTCTCCAACTGAACATAAACAGAAATACACTTGTAGAAACCTCATAATATACTTTAGACAACACATAAAAACAGAATAAGCAGCAAAAAACATGGATAATTTAAAGGTCTGGTACTTATTATCCCTTGGGGTTTTAAATTTATAGAAAGAATGATAATTCTAATTCTGAGGAAATAATTTAAACAAAATCAGGAATAAAATTGTTCTGTTTCCCAGCCTTTCCCACATTCTCTTCTTCATCTTCTATCTCAGGATTCTCTTTATTCTCCTGGTCCCTAATTTCATATCAGATTTTAATCAAACCAAAATCCCTAATTTTAATTCCCGAGATGCCCAATAAACTGATAAGATCCAAGAACCTGTGCTTGTATTTTCTAGGAGATCCAAGGGGTAACCTTGTAATTGTTATATTGATAAATATTATTATTATTATTGTACTAGGGTTAAGTGGGGAGGGGGGTATTGTGAGTGGGGCATTCTGTATCTGAGAGTATTTTGTGGCTGCTGCGGCAGAAGGAGAGCTAGCTCCTGGCAACTAGTGGTGTTCCTTTGGTTAATTGATCAATATATTAGTCGGATCTTATCAATTGGTATCGGAGGGGTTCGATCTTCTGGAGCATGGTTAAGACGAGAATGGAGGAGCGTAATGATTCTCTGGAGAAGGAAATGGGGGAGTTGAAAACCCAGTTCAGTTCCATGTCTGACCTGATGCTAGAGATGCGTGAGTGGATGCGACGCAAGGAGGACGACGACCGGGATCTAACCAAGTCCATGGTCGATGATGGAGGAAGTTCCCAAACTCGAGTTCACAAGGAGGTTGTCGGAGAGGACCGAACAGAAGTCACTCATAGGAAATTGGAACTCCCTGTGTTTAGTGGGGATGACCCACATGGCTGGATCTTTCGAGTAGACCGGTACTTTAGTGTCAACAAAATTTCTGATGATGAGAAGGTGAGTGCAGTGGCGGTGTGTTTGGAAGGCAGGGCCTTGCATTGGTTTCAGTGGGCAGAAACGAGGTTACAGATGGTTTCCTGGCCAGCTTTCAAGGTTGCTCTATTGCAGCGTTTCCGTCATTCCCAGCAAGGAGTGGGGTATGAGGCGATTATGGCTTTACGTCAAGACACCACCGTGGCTGAGTTCCGAGACCGATTTGAACTGCTATCCGGGCCCTTGAAGGATGCCCCAGATGAGGTGTTAAAGAGCGCCTTTGTCAATGGTCTTTCTCGAGTGGTTCAAGCAGAGGTACGCATGGCACAGCTGGAGACCCTCCATGAAGTGATGGAATTGGCGCAAAAGGTAGAGGAGAGGAACGTTGTGCTAGAAGAAGCCAGAGGTGAGGGAAGCGGTTGGTCCAAGTCTTATGGGCCGCCTAGAGTTGTGGTGGACAAAACTTTTGGGCCTCATACGGGTGTGACAAGGTTTTCCTTCTCAGCGAATGGGCCTGGTAACAGTGTTGGGCGGGTTAATGGAAATTCAGCTAGTTTGGGCCGTTCCATTCTTGGTCAACCTGAGACCAAGACAGTTTCTAGTGGTCAGTTTACAGAGACGAATCAGGCGGCTGTAGATTCACGCAAAGGTCGCGGGGGAAGGACCAATAATTCCGGCCACCGCAGGGAACCTTATCGGAGGTTGACGGAGGAAGAAGAGAAGTATAAACGTGCTAACAATCTATGCTTCCGTTGCGATGAGAAGTTTCAGCCTGGACATCGCTGCAAAAATAGACAGCTCCAAGTATTATTGGCAGTAGATGATACTGATGCAGAGTTGGTGGAGGAAGAGGTCGAACAATTCTCTGAGTTGACTTTACATGATGACACTCCAGTGGAAGTTTCTATGAACTCTCTGATGGGCCTCACTGGTAATAGTACTATGATGATGAAAGGGGTAGTGAAGGGACGCGAGTTAGTGGTTTTAATTGATAGCGGCGCCTCCCACAATTTCATTGATCTGAGGTGGGTGCAAGAGTTGAACCTTCCAGTCGATTCAAGCCGTGGGTTTAGTGTAAAGATTGGGGATGGAACTTGTGTGAGGGGGTCAGGATACTGCAAGGGGGTGGAGATGAGCATTCAAGGACATCGATTCATCCAGAATTACCATCCTTTCTCTTTGGGATGTGCTGATGTTGTGTTGGGCGTGACTTGGTTGAAAACTCTGGGCGATATTTCTTCTAATTACAAGCACATGCTCATGCGGTTTATGGTGGAGGGCGAGACCGTGGTTCTTCAAGGGGACCCTTCTCTGACACGCGCCATCGTTTCCCTAAAAAATATAATACGCACCTTGAGAGGGTCGGAACAAGGATATCTAGTGGAGATTAATGAATTGAATTTGATTGAGGAAGGCCCCGTTGATAAGCTGCCAGCAACGATTCAGCAGCTTATTGATTCTTTTCCATCGGTGTTTCAGAAAGAATTGAGTCTTCCACCTGAAAGGTCCCACGATCACGCCATACGTCTGAAGGAGGGTGCGGACCCTCCCAACCTGCGGCCTTACAGATACCCTCACCACCAAAAAAATGAGATTGAGAAGTTAGTCACAGAGATGTTAAAAGCGGGAATTATCCAGCACAGCAGCAGTCCATTCTCCAGTCCAGTGTTACTGGTGCAAAAGAAGGATGGTGGGTGGCGTTTTTCTGTGGACTACAGGGTGCTTAACAAAATGACAATTCCTGACAAGTATCCTATTCCAGTTATTGATGAACTCTTGGATGAGTTAGGCGGGGCAGCTGTGTTCTCAAAATTGGACCTAAAGTCCGGCTATCATCAAATCCGGGTGAATAAGGAAGACATTCCGAAAACTGCTTTCCGTACTCATGAGGGCCACTACGAGTTTGTGGTAATGCCGTTCGGATTGACTAACGCACCAGCAACTTTCCAATCCTTGATGAATGAAATTTTTCGGCCACACTTGCGGAAATTTGTATTAGTGTTCTTCGATGACATTTTGGTGTATAGTCGAGATTTAACCTCTCATATTGATCATCTCCATACGGTGTTGTCCTTATTGAAGACCCATCAGTTAGTGGCTAATATAAAAAAATGTGCTTTCGCACAACAGCAGATCGAATACCTGGGCCACTTAGTGTCTCAAAAGGGGGTGGCCGCTGACCCAAAGAAATTGGAAGGGATGACTAGTTGGCCGATACCGAAAGATGTTCGGCAGCTGCGTGGGTTTCTAGGATTAACTGGGTACTACCGGCGTTTCATTCAAAATTATGGGGTTATTGCCAGGCCTTTGACTCGGTTGTTAAAAAAAAATGGCTTCACCTGGGATGTTCTAGCTCAACAGTCCTTTGAGCAACTGAAACATTGCATGGCCACTGCCCCCGTGCTTGCTATACCGGATTTTTCGAAGGAGTTTGTGGTCGAGACTGATGCATCGGGTAAGGGATTTGGAGCTGTTCTTATGCAAGACGAAAGGCCAATCTCTTTTTTGAGTCAAGCTTTCTCTGAACGCGCTCAGTTGAAATCTGTTTATGAACGCGAACTCATGGCCATCGTCTTTGCCACGCAAAAGTGGCGGCACTATTTATTGGGGCGCCAGTTCACTATACGCACTGATCAGAGAAGCATTAAATATTTAATGGAGCAAAGAGTCTTGACGGCAGAACAACAGAAATGGCTTACAAAACTTATGGGGTTCAATTTTCAGATTCAATACAAGCCTGGTCCGGAGAATAGGGTGGCAGATGCTTTATCAAGGCGAGAACATTATCTGGCAGCGCATTTTTTGGATCGGGAAGAGTCGCACCAGCAGGTATCTCACTGCCTCACCAGTTTATTTGTGCAATTAAACTCCTTGTCTCAGGTACATTGTGCCGATATGTCGGAAATTGTTGAGGAGGTTCAACAAGATGTGGGGTTGCGTGTTATTGTCCAAGACTTGTTGGTAACAGCTGACAGCCATCCACATTATTATCTTAAAAATGGGGTTCTGTTCTTTGATGGCAGATTAGTGTTGCCACGCACATCTCCTCGAATTCCCTTGTTATTGGCTGAGTTCCACCAGACTCCTAGTGGTGGTCATTCTGGAATTCTCAGGACATACAAGCGTGTTTCTGGTATCTTGTACTGGGCAGGGATGAAAAAGGATGTCCACCATTTTGTCTCTAATTGTAACATTTGCATACAAAATAAACATTCCACTCTGAAGCCCGCAGGCTTGCTGCAGCCTTTGCCGATTCCCCGCCAAGCGTGGGAGGATATTTCAATGGATTTTATTAGCGGGTTGCCTCGTGTCCAAGGGGTAGATACTATACTGGTGGTAGTGGATCGCTTAACGAAGTATGGCCATTTCTTACCTCTCGGGCACCCATACAATGCTAAAGAGGTGGCAGCGCTGTTTGCTAGGGAAATTGTGAAGTTACATGGTATCCCACGTTCTATAGTGTCGGATCGGGACAGAATATTTGTGAGTCGATTCTGGACTGAACTTTTCAAACTGGCTGGTACTCAATTGAATATGAGTTCGGGTTATCATCCTCAAACGGATGGTCAGACGGAAGTCGTGAATCGTTGCTTAGAGACCTACTTACGGTGTTTTGTTGGGGGGAGTCCGAAACAATGGGTGAAGTGTTTATCATGGGCCGAGTATTGGTACAATACCTCTTATCATGGCTCTACCAACATGACTCCCTTTAAAGCTTTGTATGGAAGGGACCCTCCTGTCTTATTAAAATTTTCAGAGGAATCACCAGTGGAGGAGGTGAATCACCAGTTGAAAGATAGGGATGCCTTATTGGAGGAATTGAAGCAGCATCTGTTGACAGCCCAGGCGAATATGAAACAAGTTGCGGATGGGAAGCGACGGGATCTTTCTTTTGACGTTGGAGATTGGGTCTATCTGAAATTACAGCCTTATCGCTTGAAATCATTAGCTGTACGGGTGAATGAGAAGTTGAGTCCTCGCTTTTATGGACCCTTTGAGGTGCTAGAAAAGGTGGGCAGTGTTGCGTATCGCTTGAGGTTACCGGATACAGCCCAAATCCATCCGGTTTTTCACATTTCTCAGCTACGGCGTGCACCGGATGCTTCCAGCCAAAGTCAGCCCCTTCCTCCTCAACTTACTGCGGAAGCTGTGCTGAATGTGTATCCGACAGAGGTGCTGCAGGTGCGGCGGCTGTTGAATGGTAAACGAGAAGTCTTGATCCAATGGGACAACCTTCCAGCTTGTGAAAATACATGGGAGGATTATGATTTAATGTGTCAGCAATTTCCAGAGTTTCACCTTGAGGACAAGGTGGCTTTTCAAGAGGGGAGAAATGATAAGATCCAAGAACCTGTGCTTGTATTTTCTAGGAGATCCAAGGGGTAACCTTGTAATTGTTATATTGATAAATATTATTATTATTATTGTACTAGGGTTAAGTGGGGAGGGGGGTATTGTGAGTGGGGCATTCTGTATCTGAGAGTATTTTGTGGCTGCTGCGGCAGAAGGAGAGCTAGCTCCTGGCAACTAGTGGTGTTCCTTTGGTTAATTGATCAATATATTAGTCGGATCTTATCATAAACCAATTGCCTGGTCATCACACATCAATTACCAGAATGAGTTCACTTTGTTAGAAGTCCCAAATTGCAAGCTCGAGTATCAGTATGTGTCCACTTAAGAGAAGAAAAGGTAAAACCTAGAAAAGCTACTGCCAAGCATGTGGATTGCAGTTAAAACATAAGCATATAACAGAATTAATCGATGACATCAAAGCCAATGACAGTCTTCCCTAAGGACATCACTAATATACCTGATGAGGAGGCCCGAATGCTTCACATTTTTAATAGTTTTCAACGAACTCTACTTTACATCCATTACATAAAATTTAAAAGAAAATTTCTGAGTCTCCATTGGACTATTGGAGATGTGGCATTGGCATAGAAGCCCAAGGTGGGGTAATTAACCGATTTTCTAATACATGTATCAATATTCAATAGAGATTTGATCCGATCAAAGAATTTTAATGGGACAACCTTCCTATCCGTGTGAAGAAAAGCCCACGTCTTCAACTCTTCTAAGCACAATCAGAACCAAAAGTTATTCCAAATCAGTTATTTGCCTTCGTCCCGACAATAAAGTTCTGATAAATTAATCAAAACCGTAATCAATTCCATGTATGCATATCATTCTACCATCATAATCCGGAGAATTCATTCAAATCAAATCCGTTGAAGAGAAAAAAAGACCGAAACAAACCAATCATTTCAGAAAAGGAAATAAGAAACACAGATTAAATCTACACTACCCAATTCCATTTTCCCGTGCTTCGGGCAACGCTTGGACTATGAAAGTTGTCAAAGTACGACGGTACGGAGAAAAGGACAGCGAGATTCTTACCTCAGCTACGCTTGGGGTATGAGCTTCCGCTACCGCCATCGATGGATGAATAGGCTATCGAGTATCGACCTGCTTGAGTCTTCCAAATTCCAAAGAACGAAGAACAAAATACATCCGATTCAGCAACACCGTAGGCCCATTAGGCCTTCTTCGGGCTTGGTCTTGGGCTTGCAGTTGACTGTCCGAAATTCTGAATGCTAATTTTCATATGTTCGAGCCCATTTCTTTTCTTTTCTCCTAGGGTAGTAGGTAGGTGGCATCCAATGAAAGCTTCAATTCAGTTTTAATTCGATTATTAAGGTTAAATAAATAAATCCATGTCAGTTCAAGCGTGCGAAAAAAGAGAGACAGCACTCGTAATTCGGTGCGGTAATCTCGACTGGGACTCTCGGCAGATCAAATCTACCTCTCTTGTTTACTGTTTCTGCTTTGGAATCGACTCATGTAATTCTCTCTCATCTTTCTTTGGTTTTTTTTGTTTTTTTATTTTATGAATTGTGTCCTGAAGAGATGAGTTTTGTTCATCTCCATTTATCCAGATCTCTGTCTTTGGTACTTGTGGGTTTGCGACTTCTTTGTTATGATTTTTATTTATTTTGTTCCATGGTGAACATGGTTTATCTACCATAGAATTGTACAGAGATGAACTCAATTCCAGTTGTTGCTTCCATGCAAAAATTCGATCTTGTCAATTTTTGTGAGGTCTAACGAACCTTTTTCATTAATATATGTCCTTGTAAACCAGATAATTGTGTTTGAAAAGAATATCTCATACAAGATTGTCCATTTTAGAATTCCTAATCCTTATCTGTTGACCCTTGTCTAAATCTGTACCTAGAAGTGTTATGAACCACTCTTTATTGGTTAAATTATGAAATTTATCTTCATTGTCAATAATTGAAACAATCCCGTGATCCAGAAGCATATTTTTCTTGTCGTGAAAGTTGGTATTTGGCTAAAATGGTTGTTGACGTGTATTCTTTTGTTGTTGGTTTTTAGTTTGTTTATATGTTGAGCCCAATTCTTGATACCTTCCGCACATGACTGTTTAAGTTTTGACATTGAACATATAACATATTGCTTCATGTCATTTTTACATGTATTTTGTTTGGAACCAACTGATATGATCTCTAGATTGTTCAAGTTTTGACATTGAACATAGATTCATCCACAACGAGTATTCTTTTGACCATGATGTGGTCGGGGCTGGCTGTGACAATGAGTTTTTTGATATTTTTTCAAACTGGTTATTGATGGGGCTGCAAAATCTCTTGGTTACTACTTGCACTTGTAGTGAGACATCAGTACAGCAGCAGCAGCTGTGCCCCTGGTTATGATGATCTAGAAGCTAGAAACTTGCAAGTTTCTCAATTCCTCCATCAAAGTTTGTTAAAGATGCAATACAGTCATCCATAATTGATCCATCATAGTAGAGGTCTGATAGTCATACTACATTCATCCATAACAAATCTAAAATAGCGCAGTAAAATTAAGAGGTCTAAGAGTGATCATTCCTATTACAGTTATCCACTAGTTTTTGAAAATCCATCCTGATCCCTGATAATGAAAGGCACACAAAAACAAGTCATGCAACCACCCACTTGCAATGGTCAGGAATTCCTGCAAATCAAAAATAATGTATAAGATTTCAGTTATCTCAAACATTTATAAATAAAAAGCACAATACTTACTGCATGAAGCCACTTTAATAATAAATGGCAGAATGACTCCCAATAATAATCCCACCACCAAGAGGTCTATCAGCAAAGCCTTTGTATGATGGATGAAGGGCTTCATGTGCAGCCTTGCCTCATAAATCTGCGTAGTTATTGACGCTGCCTGGTCATCAACTTCCCCTCCTTGTGCCTCTATCCAAGCAAGCACCTCGTCGTCCAAGTACCCGTAACACATGGCCAATCCATCAAACGATGCCTGTAACCTCCTCAGCCTCACAAACCTAATCTGGCCTGTGTGATACAGTGTCAACGTACACCACAAGAGCATCGACTACATCAATGTAATAAATAGTCGAGGGCAAGAGCATCGACTACATCAATGTAATAAATAGTCTCAAAAATTAAAACACATACCTGGTGGAGTTAGAACATGAGAGGGAGAAATTGAACTTGAAATGGAAAGTATATTTATCATGCTGTGAAGCTCCTGTGTTCCCTGACACAAAAAGAATGAATGTTACAGAAAATAGCAAGCCCAAACCCTTAAATGGTGATGCCATTAATGTTATCTTTTTTCATGCATGAAAGCATTTATGGAGCTATTTTCAATTGTTGTTGTGAGATTTTTTAACTTCGTCGTCTGTGGGGAGCCAAATTTTAGATAAAAAAATCCTTAAAATCCATACTTGGTGGAGCCAATAGAATGAGGAGGTGAAAAGGGGGATTTCATATTGTTAGCATAGTTGGTGGTAGTGAAGCACGAGGAGATTATGGAGGCTCTACCGGTCTAGGAACTTCATGAGGTTCAGGAGGCTGAGAAGATGATGGAGCTGAAAGTAAACCCGTACCTGGTGCTGGAGGATGAGTATGAGTAGGTGAAAGTGTTCCTGCTAAACAAGAAGATACAAACAACTAAATGAGAAATGATGAACAAGAGTTACATTAATGAGACATTTCTCAAGTGCACAGAGATGCTGCAAATGTACTTTGGTTGTTTATGTTTGAGAGGTTTTAGTGCTTTTAGGGCAGGGGCCATCTCGCTCAGGATGGAGTGAAAGCGTTCTGCTCCTACATCTATGGAGCGGACGCCACATGAGCTATGAAGCGGAACTCCCTATCGAGCGGGATGGTTACTCTCTCGTTAGAGTTGAAGCGAGCAAGACGTCCAACCTAAGAGGAGACTGCATAGGCACCCTTTTGCCAGAGGTAGGCATCCCTAAGAGGGGGCTGGTGCCCAGCGTAGGCACCTTTGTGCTAGACGTATCTATCCAGTCTAGAAGTTGCACGAGTCAGCATCCAGCCTACGAGGGCTGGTGACATCCAACCTAAGGGAAAGCTGGGAAGGCACCCTTGTGCCAGAGTAGGCATCCAGCTTACGAGGAGCTGGTGCATCTTTGTGTCTTGCGTAGACATCCAGCCTAAGAAGAGGCTGCGTAGGCACCCTGGTGCCCGAGGTAGGCATCGAGCCTAAGAGGAGGCTGGTGCCTAGCGTTTGTGCCAGGTATATGCATCCAGCCTAGGAAGGGCTGGTATGCATCTAGCATGCGTAGGGACCCAGCCCAAGAGGAGGTCGAAGAGGCAAACCACTATATGCTTGTGTTAAGGTGATTTAAGTCTTAATTCTTCGTTCCTTTAGAAAGAAGAAAAAGGCTGGGGCTATTGTAGAGCGTAAAAGTGCGATGCCACGTGGCTGGAGACAGTGGACAATTGGAGGTTACACGTGGCACAAGACGACAACACATGTTGGGAGTGTTATGCGTAATTCAAGTGGAACTGCTCTTCAAAATTTAAACAAGGATTGCACGCTTGATGCAAGGAGATGAAGCAAGAGAGCGGTTACTTGACTGTAGTATAAATAACACCCATTGTAACCATTTGAGGAGTGAATAAGAAATACAGACTCTATCCATGGACGTAGACATTCTTGTCGAACCACGTAAATTCTTTATGTGCTTTTACTTTCAATTCAGTTTCTTAGCCTGTATGCACTTAACTTAGGAAACCGTAACGTCGGTGCGAATTTTTACATCGACAGTTACCTTGATGAGACATTTCTCAAGTGCACAGAGATGCTGCAAACGTAGTTTGGGTGTTTATTTTTGAGAGGTTTTAGTGCTTTTAATGGTGGTGAGTGCTCATAAAAGAAAAAGAGTAAAAAAATCTCATGTTTCGATTCCAATATTACTTTTTACTTATATATATATATATGTGTGTGTGTATGTGCACCATGTGCATGGAAAACAATTTTTAAAAAATTAACATGGAAGTTGGAACAAATACCCGCCCCATGGAACAAATACGGTGAGGGTATAGTTGGAAAGGTAAAATGTATATTGATCTCCATAAGAAAGGTAATCATGTAAATATGAGGATTTGCGTTCTCTTCAAATTGACAGACTATTTCTATCAAAATTAGTGTATACATTTCAATATTTTTGATTTTGATTTTTTTATTGGGTTTCTGTTTTTGCCATTCTAGGGCCGAGTGAGAGTACTCCTGCTTTCTTACCAAATGCATCAAACTGTCTTTTCTAACTTTTGAATTGCATATAAGACTATACCAAGGAAAAGAAGAAGACAGTGGAGTTATAGCTAGCATGAATATACCTATTGCATGGCCCCAAAACTCAATAAGCTAGAGACAAACTTTCTTGAATCCTTTCTGTCCTCCTTAATTTCCTTTTCTTATGAAGTAGAATATATTTTTTGTCATTAGACCCCAAAGAAAGTTTGCATTCATGACCAAAAAAGCTTATATATTGTGGTACCAAAAGTCAACCATTGCAGCTGGCCATGTGAATGCATTGGGGAGGGCAATGAAGACTACCATATATGGAAGAATGGGCCCTACCCCATAAAGAGAGAGAAGAAAACCGAGTGTGATTATAGGGGATCAATCCCGGATTCGTAGGCGTAGACCTCCTTGTCTCTCCCTATAAATACAAGGGGCTGACCCTAAAATGAGGGGACGACAATTAAGAAGAGAGTAATAGATCCTTGAGTGTTTATTTGGGCCGAACCACAGGTTGTTCTTGAACAGAGTGTTCGGCCCATTTAGGTACATTTAAGTGACACCACATTTGGCGACCACAGTAGGAGAAGACAATAATCCCACGTTACGAAGAGAAGAATGGCGGCGATTAGATCAGAGGTGGCTGGAGCAAACCGCTCGGGCAATCACCTTGTGGAGGACGAGGTCCGTGAGGAAGGAATCCAGAGAGTTGAAGCTGAAGAAATTGAAGGCGTGCCCAACCTTCCGGTAGCTGCGGAGGTAGAAAACGAGATCCAAAGGACGACCCGATATCTGGATGCTCTAAAGCGCGATTTGGTGACTGCCAGGTTTAAGGAAAAACGCCCAGTGGATAGTTTCCTACAAAGATATCAAGAAGTTGAGAAAGTAGGCCCACGGATCTTGCCTTTGTAAGCACTTAAGGGTGCGGGTTCGAGCTGGGGAGGAGGCACTTAGTGTGTGCATAATAAAAAGCCACGTGCAAAAGCCTCATTCGCTACGGCATGTCGAGGACACGTGGTGTATAAAAAATGTTACCACATATATATTTAAAAATGTAATCAGACATACATATTTTGAAATTTCTTAATACACGAGAAATAATGATTAAGCATATAATTATGAATATTTGGCTTGCACAAAAGGACATAATGATTGTAGTAAAGTCTAGAGAGGTATATATAGCCTTTGCATTCACACTTCCACAGTTCACAGTAGTACCCACTGGTGTATTGCGTTATTTTCACAATTTTGTATGCACTTTAGTTAAGCTACGTACTTATGTGTGTGTCTATATATATATATATATATATATATATATATATATATATATATATTGTAGTTGAGCTAGTTATGTAGCTGAGGCAGGGTCTATAACAAGATGTTTACGTACTGCTCACACTGATATGGCCAATTCTTTTTTGTTCCTTTTATGTTCAAATCGTTGGGATCGGAACGTTTGGTTTCCAATTGTGCTTATTTTCCGTCAAAAGAGAAGGAAACAAAATTTGCCTCAAACTTTTATTTTATTTTATTGAAATGTCTCTTTGTGATTTGATATCGTTGGAGGTGTAGTGGTGGGTCTGACGACCCGACACAACACAGTCCATTTTGGCCGACCATGACCTTAGTTAACAGATCATGTAGTAATTACTTGCAATTGGGATGATATACGAGTGCATATGTTGCAATAATTACTTGCACTTTACATATACTTGATTGCATAGTTTGCCGTATAAATTCCGGGATTGACGCTAGCCCGACATCAGAGATTGAAGGGTGCATTCCTTTTGAATTTTAGGCGACCCTGGAAGCCGATCTTAGTCTCGGAACCTTAAACCCAGCCACGACCCGACCCGACCCGACCCTAGTCAATCCCGGGACCTAGCTTTATAAAGTGCAAGTTTTATATTAGTTATGATTGCATATTTTGCAGCAA
Source organism: Euonymus europaeus (assembly GCA_963580455.1). NCBI lineage: Eukaryota > Viridiplantae > Streptophyta > Magnoliopsida > Celastrales > Celastraceae > Euonymus > Euonymus europaeus. Next base: position 19,701,506 of record OY756972.1, on the reverse strand, counting down.
TTACTTGCAATTTACATGATAAACGAGTGCATATGTTACAATACAACTACTTGCACTGTACAATAATTATCATTTAGTGGTATGTTTTTAGGACCATCATCTCAGCAAGATTATTTTCAAAAGCACGTAAGCTTCTTTCTAGTTACTTATCCCAAAAATTTTTAATTTCTTGAAAGTTGAAACCTAGCTGGTTAACACAGTGGATCATGTTTATGACATTCATTTTTTTTTATTAATAAAAATTATTTGATTCATAGCATAAATAAAATTTGACTCGAGAGAAATAAAAACTAAATAAATGTTGACCTCGCAAAGCACACACTCCTGCGTGTGATATATTATTACATCACACGATCAGAATTCGGACATAGTTTGGATCGCCCAAAGAAAAAAAACCACCCAAGACCCAAACCCAATAGCTCATGTTCACCAAAAGCATAGCCCAAGTTGTATTGGCCATTAAAATAAACTACAAAGACCCAAAGCCCAACACTAGTCACAAAAAATAGCACATTCATTTCATTAATTTCAAGTATTGATGCAGAGCTATAATTGATAATTAAGCAATATTTTTTCATCATGGTAACTGTTTCTATGGAGTACTTTGACAACCGCTTGGCATTTACATCCCAATAAAAATCTTAAAATTATAAGAAAAAGGCAGCCCTTTAGTCAATGTATAAATGGCATAAAAAGTTATAAGTTTACCCCTTTAGTTCCATAGGAAAATTAATATTTTTTGTATTTGCATTTGTTTTATAGAATTAAAGGAGCCCAACTCATTCTAGACCATGAACTATTTCCATCCATGCTTTATGCCAATAAAGTATTTTCTGTCATTTTGGGATGCCTCCAAAAATAAAAATACACATTCTCATACATTATTCACTCTCAACAGAAACACACCATCGCATGTGCTGTAACGGTTTTTGTTCGGTCAACTTGCCAAGTAAGCAATTTGACTGCCCAAGAGTGGAGACATTTACCAGAGTTATCATATTGAAACAAAACGAAATAAAACTTTAGGTTATCAATCTGTAATGTTTGGACATTGAGTGATCAAATTGAAAAATGATTAATCTTTCTGCTATCAAAAATTTACTTATCCCTCAACTTTCGATACGACCATCAATGGATGAGTTGGCTATGACCATCGATAAGCTCGAGTCTTCCAAATAACGTAGAACAAAAAATACATCCCATTCAGCAATCAAGGCGTAAATAGTATTCCCTTTGTTTCAAAATATCTGCCGTTTAAGGTTTTGGCACAAGAATTAAGAAAGTTATTAAATAACCTTAATATTAGTAAAAATAAACGTGCTAGACAGAAATACCCTTATTAATTTCTCTCATTAAGCTTTTAATGAAAAACGAGGTAAGGGTAAATTTGTCAAAAAATATGTTAATTATGCTTTGAATTCATAAAACGACAGATATTTTGAAATACCTTAGGCCCATTAGGCTTTATTCCGCCTTGCAGTTGACTGTCCGAATGCGAGTTTCATACGTTCGAACCAGGGGGCATCCAATAAAAGCTTCAATTCAGTTTTAATTCAATTATCAAGGTTACAAACTTACAATAGAAAAGGTTTGTCGATTACGCTTAGTAGGGATGAAAGTGAGCTGGACACCACAGGACAGTCGGTTAGGCATGGTACGACCCAGCTCGTCTGATAAAGGGGCCGTGCTAAGCTTGGGTATCCTTTGAGGTTCGTCTAATATAACATACTAAGCCTGGTTTGAAGAAGTCTGGCTCATACGGTTAGGCATTGTCATTCTAAAGTTCTTGAAGGTGGTGGATTCGAAAAGGTAATGATCTCAGCAAATTTTTGTTTTGTTTAGAAATCGAAGATAAAGAGCAAATGACTGGCTTGTGCTAAACAAAAAGTATCTTTACTGAATGTGGCAAGTTTCATTTCAGTCATCTGTAACGTAACAGAGAAGGTTATGCAGAAAAATGTGACAAGAAAAACAGGGCTAATGCTTCATCTTGTAAGCATACATTCTGCATATTCCGAATTGGACTGGATCTGATAAACCAGTCAAAATTCCTTATTAACTCACAAACTTGAATATGACATTCCCTAACAAATCACTTTCGATTGAAGAAATTCGACTAATTAATTCAGCAGCTATAGCAGCTGGAACCAAACCATCAACCAAGACAGACGCCACCTACAGAGGACCTGGAAAGGTGCCATTTTCCCTCTGCTCATTCCATCTCTCTACCTGCCAACCATTTAGCAATATGGCAGTAAGTTGGGTAACAAGGCAAATAAATAAACGAAAATAGAACATAAAAAAAAAACTAGCTCACGAAAGAAAGATAATGTGTGGATTGTTTTCTACTTTGAAAGATATATTCAGATACCATGTCCGAAAGATTAGGAAAATGCTTCAATTTTTGATTTGAGAAATTTTGTTTGAGGGGCACTAAGTGAAACCAAGCAAAAAAAAATAAAAAATACAGTATAGTGACTTGCAGAAATATGAAGAACAAAGAGAGGGGAGCTATGCTATTTTAAGACTCAGAATTTCTAAAAGGTTGCTGCAGTGAGTTGACAGCCAAAACTTGGTCAAAAGAAAACAACGTTCATAGTGTGTCCACCGATTCTATGCACAGCCAAAGCCAGCTTTACCTCTCAATTGAAGTTTAGTCATTACAATATTGGACTGATAAAAATAGATGGCAAGATTGCTTATGCAGCTTTTCTTTGTAGAAGGGAAGAGAAAAAAAGAGCTGTTTTAATAATCGAATCAATGGCTTCTGCAAGGTCTTTTCCGGGGTACCATAAGCCAATGGACAGAAGCTCTTAATCAAATAGCACAGTTGCGTGGCACTTGAGTAGCCAGGGGAATGAAAACAATATGAGAACAAGTCGGCCTTTTAGCTCAGTACAAAAATTAACTTTCCTACTTTTATATCGACTTAGAAGGCACCATATCAAGCTGTGCACATGCTATTTGCTGTATAACGATAGAGCACATCCATCAACAATAACATATTCTGATTGCCAATTAACTACAAGCAGGCAACCAACACATATCAGAATTAATAAGGGACCTAGCAAAATGTTATGAATATGTAAGACAACTGAACAGTAAACTAGCACAACATTCACAAACTTTAGAAAAAACCAAGTAAACCTTACTCAGAAAAGACTATGACATTTATGTTTCTTCTTAGGGCATACAACAACATTGAAATATACTTACCCATTCGCCAGGACAGAGGGAACGATAATACTTTGCAAACTTATCACACTCTGGAGCACCTTCTCCCTTAGCAGCTACACACCTGTGATAATCAAAAGTAATAATATCTTCATTCCTAAAAGCACTGGGGTAGAACAACTAAATAAAAAAAGTGAAAGAAAAATCATTATCCATGCTTTTCTCACCGGTGATACTCAATATATCGAGTAAAGCAATGCCTAGTTTGATTTGTAGTTGGGAAACGAAAATCTGCTGGGGCTGTCTCCAGCTGAAAATCAATCACGCAACCACAACATGCATATAAATATATAGAACACAAGAAAAAGGTATTCAAGAATCAAGACAGAAGATGATACACTCAGGCAGTAAGAGAACATAACGATGTGTTGTAATTGGCTGGGTAATTAACCTTAATCTCTGGCGTCTCTTCAACAGCTTCTTGATTGTCTGAAGTCTCCTCTTCAGTACTTTCACTGCCTTCTTCAGCAGCGTCTTGATTGTCTGAAGTCTCCTCTTCAGTACTCTCACTGCCTTCTTCAGCAGCTTCTCGATTGCCTGAAGTCTCCTCTTCAGTACTTTCACTTCCTTCTTCAGCAGCTGGAGGGGGTTCATTGCTGTTTCCATCACTACTCCCTTCAGTCACAGAAGGTGTAACTTCAGCGCTTTCTTCAGCACCAGCTACAGGTATTTCCTCAGTTTTCTGAGAGGCAACTTCCTCAGAAGCAGCACTAACAGGAATCTCAGCTTCTTTTACTTCCGAAGTCTTTGGACCCGCATCTTGTTTCTCCTCCTTTTCCTTTAAGAGATATTGCTGCATGCCAAAGCATCAGGAAAAACAAGTTCATGCCACAAAATGATTCAAATTAAAAAGGGAATGTCAGGTAGAAACCCAATACTAACTTCAAAGGATCTACGTATCCCATGATAATCCAAAGGATTTGAGCGCCAGTGGCAGAAGACACCAAATATTCAAAAGCCCCCAATTCATGCCATTAGCCACATATGCAATTAATGGGAGTTGGGACCAAGCAGTCTTTGTACTATATTATATATAGTCTTCAATCCAAAGTGTATCATGTCCAAAAATAAACTTTTACTGATGTATCTGGGGAAGGTCCAGTGGTAAATATCATTGGACTCAACCAGTGTTATAGCTCAACCTGTAAGATTAATCTGATGGGTTCAAATTTTTTATTTTTTCTTATTTTTTCAACCCATCAAAGTCTTATATTTTCTTATTTCTTCTGTATATCTTCAGTCGTTCTTTTTCTGAATGCCTCTGCCCTTGCCTCATTTTTCAAATCAAGCGCTTCTGGGGTAAGGTTATAGATGAACAGTTAAATGAAAATCAAGTCCTGGTGCGTCAATTTCTTCTTCACTTCTCCTCTGCAGCTAGTGACAGGCTTAGGGCCTTAGGCGCTGGTAGTTGGTGGCTTCCTCAATCAGAGATTGTCTTTCTTCAGTCTCCCATGAGTCTCCCTCTCTCCAGATCTTGAAGGCTTTTTCAAGCATAGAGATCTCTGCTGTTCTGTGTTTTGATTTATTGTTTCGCTCCTGCGATTGGGTTGCTCTATTGTTCATTGGATGCCCGTGGACTTTGGTTCTTTTTCATTGGAAATGTGTTGGTGTCCAATTCTGGTTGTAAGATTTTGGTTTGGGGGTGCTGCTTCCTCCGATAGTGTCAGTCCCCACTGAATCGTATCTATGATTGTTCTGGGTCTCAAGATCACCTCAGCTTATGTATGGTTGGGCTTTATAGAGTTTAGGGGAGGCTGTGAGAGGTCAAGAGGAGGATAAGGCTACTGAACTGTTGAGTTTAAAGCTGGGCATAGGTTTTTTGTAACATTTTGCAAGTTCAAATGTGAAAAAATAAAAAATTGAAGCTGTGAGATTAAGTGGACGGCTTGGGCTATAACACCAGTTGAGTCCAGTGGTATTTACCACTGGACCTCCACCACATCCTTTACTGATACATCTAGAGTAAAAATACTAATTATGAAGTGTTTCATTTCATACGTTGCATCCATCACCCTTAGGCCTTAACGCAGATGCATATTATTCAAAATTTCTGAGAACTCAAACTAAAATTATCCACCCATACAAATATCCATTTTCACAAGCAGCAGATCCTTGAACCGAAAAAGAAAGTGCTTTGAAGCCGCCCATCACTATACAATATAAAACTATTAAAAGCATTTCAATTCACAAACAACTGGTAGATGCCACCTTCAACAATAATCTTCATTAAGAAAATAATTTATTGCAGTATTGCACGGCAGAGGTGCAGCAAAGAGCTACAAGGATGAGATTAAATGCATCACTTGTTAAAGTCAGATCAAAAGGAACCAAAACATCTAAGGCTACTGGACCAATTTTCAACTACAGGTCCCAATAAGGAACCAATGCCATAAAGACTCTCTGAAACCAGATTTTCCAACACATAGCTATTGAAATTAAGGATATAAGTTTCCTTCCCTCTCAGTCGGTATTAAGAGAAGTCCGTAATAAGTTGTCGGATTTGATAGCAAGAATTACCATATTACTTTCGCTCCTGGTATCAAGAATTCTACAAATTCCCATATTCCATTCTCTATACGCGTCGCATTTCATTTTCATTATCGTAAAAATTACCATGCAGAATCCAGTACAATAAAAAATCATCAAACGAAAAACCATGAGACATAGCAATTCCAGAACTTCAGAAAAGAAAATGAGCAACACAGATCGAGTCCACACACTACGACAATTCCCTTCCTTTTAGGTTATGCTTGAACTACGAAAATTGTCCCACTCCTTGCGTATAGAAATGAAGAATAGAATAAAATTGGTACCTCGGAGAGACTTGGGGTATTGACAGCTTGAGCTTCCGCCATCGATGGACGATGAAGCTATCGATCTGCTCGAATCTTTTGCAGAGACGGCCAAACACAAGAAAGTAACAGAAAACAGTGTCGGTTGGGGATCAATGGGCTTTTTTAAAAAAATCACAGTCGCTGGGCTTTTACTTCAACGGATTCGGCTTCCGTCCATGGACCCTGATAGATGTTGGGCCCAGAGTCGATGGAAATAAAAATAAAACCCTTTTTATATCGTTGAATACTAAATTGTGTAACATGAATTATGGCCCATTAAACTTTGGATACTAGAACGGTTCATTTCTTTTAATTTTTCGTTTAGTGTTAATTGTGAAATTTTGATACAGTATCTATAATTTTTTAAACAGTATAATAGCTTTGTCGGTAGGGGTGGCAAAAAAAATCGATTTCAGATCGATTCTGGACCTGATAACATAAGGTGTTACTAAAAATATTTGGATGCTCAAATTTAAATTAATTTAAATTTTTTAATGTACTTAATTGACCATATCTAAATTAATTTAAATCTAAACAAATAAATCAAACAATAATCCAATCCCGATTGGAGTCATGAGGACAATTAGATCGGAAATATTTTTGTTTTTAGATATGAACTTGATTTTAAATTGGCCAAAATCTTTATATTTGAACTTGAATTTTGGACATATAATTTGTGTCTAAACTTGATTTAATTTAGATCAAACAAATTCAATCATTCTGATCGGACAGAATACTCCTAGCCCTATTTGTAGGGCCTCATTTGTGAAAATTTTCAATAAGGGCATAACTCCTCAGTAGGCACATAGACTTTGTTTCGAGGCGAGAGTTCTCTAATGGCTTCCATTTTCTTAGCATGAAATGATACAGGATAAGAACCAGTAAAGAGAGTTAAATCTCAAGGAATGAAACAAGCTTATCGGTCATTAATATCTTTCCTATGTGATTAACGTAACACATAAGATTCGGCTACTTATCCATCCATATCATGCAGCGGATGCTTTTGCCTTCGAGGAGCAGATCAAAAGCTTTGTTGATGTCCGAGAAGCTTACTTCGTGTGTTATGAATTTGTCCAAATTAAGCTCCTGTTACACAATAAAGCCAGAGAGAGTGATTCGTTAATATGATGAACATAAGGGGAAGACTAGTGGCTTGGTGATCATATAGAATAGCTTGTAAACCATGGATGCTTTCATTGGGAGTTCGAAATTTCAAGGTTTTCTGTAATTCAAATGATTTCTATCTTCAACTAAACAGAGTCGAGTCAGTTCTCGACAAATTCTTTGTGCATTACTGGATGAGACTCAGTCCTTATCATGCATACAAGCAACCACCAAGAACAGAAATCAGGGTTAATTAATTAGTTAATTAACAACTTAATTACCTTCTCCAAATATTTGTTGGCGAGGAGAGGAATGTCGGATTTGGGTTTGATGCCTCCATATAATGAGCCACTAAAACTTCTGCCATTGAGAAGCTCATAGCAGTTCAACGACACAGGCAATCCATGCGACTCCACTCCTAATATCACTGTCTTGCCCCACCCCTGATATCATCAAACCAACTATTTTAATTAAGGCCCGAGGGAAAATGGTAATAAAAAAAACAAGCAGTTTGGCAGATACATATTAGCATCCTCAGCAGTTTCAGTAGCTCATGCAAAAAATAATGATGATGATTTGGGGATATCGATCTACAGACCACACTTGCTGCTTCTCTTCAAACCTTCCTAGTTTCCTATAGGCTCTCCACTGTCCACACATTCCACATCGTTGTGTCATATATGCAACCTCTTTGCAAGAAACTACTACGAAAGTCACACTTTATCATATTTGCTTAAGGTTTATGCATATATGACTACTCGAAAATCGTACGAGCAGATGGGAAGGTGCTTGTTTATTTATAGTTTAAACAATATTCCGGGGAATTCCATATCCATGAGATGTCATGTGTTCAAATCCCCCTCCCCTAAAGTATGTCTTTTTTTCTTCTTTTTTTCCTTAATCAAATACAAGGAGCATGGAAATTAAAAGAGATGCGTGTTCGTGTGCATTTATATATTGATAGATAGATGTAAAGGGAGGAGCTAACCACTCGGCTGCTACGAAAAGCATCCCCCATCAATGATGCCAAGCCAATACACTCGAAACAATAATCAGCACCACCATCAGTCATTTCCTTAATCACCTGATCCATAACATGTGAAACTAGTTAGTCACAAAATTTTGGTGAGAATTCTATTTTCCACAGGACGTATAAAAGCTAAGGCAAACAACTCCAGTGGCCTCCTGCACTGGATGCGGGGTCGGAAAAAAAAACAAGAAGGCAAGATGTACGAAGTTCTACCACTGCATTGTTGTGATCTTCCATTAAATATTTGTTAATAAAAGGTAAATATTTATTGCTAACCTCACTGACTGGTTTGTCTCCACAGGATGCTGGGTTAATGAAATCAGTGACTCCAAATTGTTTACCTGCAACAGAAAGGTTACTTATTTAAAAATTGAACTGCTCAAGTACTGGTAGAAAGTAGAAAAGGAAATGGGAGTGGATCCGCTAGGTTAAAGACACCTTACCTATCTCAAACTTGTCAGGATTCAAATCAATACCTATAATCCTCGAAGCTCTGCGTAGCCTAGCTCCTTCAGCAACCTGGCATCAGAAAGTTAGAACTAACCTTGCTTGCAAGAAACACTAAACCTTAAGGTAAAAATCAGGTTCATGTACGATAAATCTGAACCTCCTCGGATGATATTAGGTGTATATAGGTCTCATGCAACCATGTATAAAGGGCAGCTTTTGATACATGTTCGGATAACCATATGAAACCCAAAAGCTGAAATTTATAACTGGAGTCCATTCATGTATTTTAATAGTTAATATCATCTTATCTTTTGTGGGACTTTTAATCACATATCTACTCAACAAATTTCCATGTTCAAGATTTCTGAATCAAGTCCAAATAGGCAAGTCTTGGTAGTTGACACACAGGACTGAAGCCACATATTTTTGATGAAGACGGAAAGTGTACCGCGAGGCCAACAGCTCCAAGACCAAATATAGCCACTGTGGATCCCTCTTCCACATCTGCCCCCTTCCATGCTGCTCCCAACCCTACATCGCCAAGCCAAGAAACTTGCATAAATACATAAACATGCACTGAGAGTCTGAGAGAGAGGAAAACAAAAAGTACATGTATTTGACACACTATGTCATAAAACTAAGAATTTTATTTCAGCTCACTTGATCAAATATTCTGTTTTAAAATCCAAAGAGTCAATAATCCTCCTGTTTTTTTGGCATGAGAAGCTAGTTTAATTTGTATGAAAATTGTTTTTCCTTGTGGTACAGTTGGAGGAATAAGAATCGAGCTCCGTGCTTGTGGCCAAAGAAGTTGTTACTTGCAACAGGAAATGACCATACACAAAAAGTCAAAAACAGAAATTTTATGATTTTGCAAGACTTTCTCATAAGAGAGGCACGACAAAGAAAGTTATAAAAGGAAATGGCCAGCTCATCCAAGTTGGCCGGCCTTAGACAGCTGACAGCCAATATTTATTTGGCCCGTCTTTGTTAATAAGGTCAGAATAGAGAAGAAGAAGAAGATAAACTAACAACATCCATGCTTTTAAGAAAAAGTCAGTTTACCCGTTGACACTCCACAACTAAGCAAGCAAGCCTTATCGACAGGCATGTCATGGCTGATCTTCACCAGATATGCGACGTCCACCACCGTATACTCCGTGAAGGTTGAAACAGACAAGAAATGGTGCAGAGTCTCCCCATTCATGTCCCTGAATCTGCTGGTCCCATCCCTAGGCATGTCACTTGACCGCATTTTAAACTTAGAACACATGTTGCTCTTGCTGGAGTTGCAATCCTTGCATTCCCCACAATCCGGAATAAACACTGGCAACACCATATCTCCTCCTTGTACTTCTTCCACATGCTCTCCTACACTCTCCACAACACTATATTCCCGAAAGAAGACACACAAAGGACCTTAATTCAAGCAAAATAATCAAACAGCAACAAAGTATGAGTGGAAAAAGTGGTTAAAATTACAGATTACCCAACAGCTTCGTGGCCAAAAATTCTAGGGAAAACTGTGTAAGGTCCCTGGAATGAAAAGATGGTCAATTAAAACAAGTAGGGGTATAGTCTGGCATGTTATATAAGTGAAGGATCTTACGGAATTCATTTTCCAGAAAGTAACATCCGTCTGACAAAGTGAACTGCACAGAATCTTGATCCGGACTTCCCAAGCTTTAGGTGGATCCACTTGGATTTCCTCTACCACCAGTGGCTCTCCCGGATTCCTGCAAATTGCAGCTGCTTGTACAGCAGAGAAGCCAGAAACGGAGTGATTAGTTACAAAAATATAGTAAGAGGAGCATTAAGAGTCATGGATTCAGGAACATTTTACGAAAAACAACCTTTGCATCTTATGACATTGCCTGCAGCCTTTTGTGCCTTATTGCTATCCATTACAAAGACAAACTCACTGTTTTCTTAGAAATAATGCAGCTTAAAGAGAGAGCTCTTTGTCTAAAATTTTCTTCCAATGCTCTCCCTTTGGTTATATCATATATACCTATATAAGGCAAGATTCTTTGTGTTAAAAAAAAGATTATATTATTATTATTAGCTTAAGAGGAGACTCGAGCGTAGGACCTTGCCTTGGTGCTAGGGTTGTACACGAACCGACCTTTTGTCGAACTATTCGAGCTTGACCTCGAGATAATTCAGATTCAGCTTGTCAGGCTCAATAATCTTTTATATATTAAATATTTAATTTATATAATAAAAATCTGATTATTAGCTATAATATACATTCAGAAAATATATATACAATAGGTAAAGGCTATACAATCCCTGTGCACAATGTTTTTGCAGTAGGCGGAGTAGGAAACTAACAGGATGTACGTAGAGCTTACTCCGCATAACATGTGGAGAGAGTGAGAGACTATGAGTCAAAATCTTCAACTACATGAGTACAATACATATTAAATAATATTTGAATTCCTTAGACGAGCTTTAACCGAGCCGGACTTGAGCTTTGGTAACCAACTCGCGGACCAAGATCGAGCTCAAAAATAAGCTTGAGTCGAGCTCGAGCCTGACAAGTGAGTTAAAGTTCAGTAAAATTGTAATTGTAACATAGCAAAGAAACTCCCTAAAGTTTGGTCAACCATAAAAAATTTCAGGGACAATGCCTACATACACCTGGGGACCTGGATCATCTGTAATTCTTTGAGGTTGAAATTCTTAAAATTCTGTCTGACAAACTTGCTTTGGAATGTATTGAAAATGTGAAATGCAAGGCTGAAAGATGATTATTTTGGAAGGAGATGCTCTCAAAATAATTGGTGCTACCAATGCTCCCATGGGCAGTGTCGACACCAACATCAAGGCATGATTTCAAATATCCAGCGTGGTCTTAGCAAGTGGATTCAATGGAGGGCTCAGGACACACAGAGTTGGTAATTGAGGCTACAGCATCAAAAGATCACGCCAGTATCTACCTAGTAACATGAATCAACTATTGCTCTGGCTAGATGGCATGATAGAAGTCATAGACTGGGTGCTTATAGGTGTTGCAGATAAGATGTCGTGTACTTTTTTTCTGGCTTCTGTAGTAGCTTTGCCTTCCAGAAGACATTCTGGAAGGGGTAAAATAATTTTAAAAAAAAAGCCTTTAAACTGATCCAATGATAATGAGTGATGCCATGTAAACACTTAAAATTGAGTTTCCCTCACTTTTGTACCATCTTTCTTTTGAAATTCAATATCAGACCAATACGACACCACTCTGAACCCGCTTGGCGCGAAAACTTTGAGCTGTTCAGAGGAGTTCGCAAATCCCTCCCAACCCAAGGAATCCTTGAAAATGAGGGGTTCGTTATTGTATTAAATATGAACTTACAAAAATATTTTCATAAAAATTATACATAACTTTTTTAATCAATCACTTGCAACACATTTGTGTACCAAGGAGGGATTCATTCTCATAAACCGCTTCCAATCCTCGTGCTAAACACAGCCCAAGTTTTTCAACACCAAAGCAATTCATTAATATACTTTCTATCAATCAGAAAAATACTCTTGTTATGCCGGTCTGTTGTCCCTTTTTTTTCTTTTTTTTAAAGTTCAGTGACAACATAGAGTCCTAATCAGAAGGATAAAACAGTGTACCTATATAGTTTAAATCATGTCAGAATCAGATCAATAAGAACGCTAACAGACTTGACTAAGTCTTCATGTCTAATTAGTTAGAAGATATAAATTTATTTCATTTGTCTGTTTTTATACATATCAACTTTGTATTTGACTCGGTTTGTATATTAGCCCTCGCCATCTATGAAGAAATTAAGAATTAAGATTCGTCTGGCCAGCAAATCATGCGTAATTTTAAGTAGATTAAAGAAATGGAAAGTAATATCAACGAAAGCCACTGTCCACTGACCTATCTCTCTCCTTCGTAAGGAAGCGGTTGCCTGCAATAGATAATAGTGATGATAAGTAATGATATCTTGGGACTCTCGAGTTCATGGCAGGCCCTCCTCTTCCCTTCTAAAAATCATTCAGAAAAATCCCTCAAGAACACCGAGGTTTGATGAGAAGGATAATTCAGCAAAATGACCTTCGACATGGCAATGAGACCGAAGTCCTCGTCGGCCGCAGCTGCGACGAGCTTCTTTTGTTAGGAACATTCTTTCTGCTTCTCTGATACATTTTCCAGAACTCCTCGTCTCCATAACTGTATGGGCTCTTCATCTGGGAGTGGAGGAGTCATTGGATCTCGAAATCGGAAAGTCTATTGGCAAGATAATGGGCTAGCCCATTAGGTATTCCATCATTTCATGACTGACAGGCCCATTTAGACACTGCTTATTGTACTACTACTACCAACAAGAAGTCCAAAACACTAATAGCCCGGCCTGGCGCATGGACCAAGAGGAGGGTTGGGAGAAGTTTGCTTGTTCACAAGCAGTTCAAGCTGTTCAGAAAGATTCAGAGGGGTTTGCCTCTTTGTGAACCTTTGAAAATGAGATATTTAAAAGAGTTCGCTATTGTATTAAATATGAAATTACAAAAATATCAACCTCTCCCAACTCAACACCTCTCAATCTCTCTTAATTTAACCCCTCTCAGCTATCATGTTGAGCAAAACCTTAGCTTCCTGCTCTGCAATGGAAAGCCCAGCAACAGAGCCCATTTGGGTACTGATTAGACAAGTCTCCCAACTGTAGACAGAATTTTGTTTCAGAAGCATCATTGGAAAATTAGGAAGTACTGTTGAAAATCCTTCCAACCACGATGAGAAAAAACCGAGATGATGATATTTTAATTCATCCATTGATGGTTGTCACATTCTTTTAATGTTTAGGTGACGAGGCATAATGTCCATGTTATCGAGGAAATTTAGAGAAACTGCTCCACCGATTAAAGAATATCCCTAATGTACTTCAATGCTATAACAGTTGTTTGAAATACTTCTGAATGGCTTTGCGGTGATTTAATGTAAGGTCAACTCTGATGAAAGGAGCCCAATGTACCATTTATTCATTTTCAAGAGCTAGAAAGCGAACAGTTCAATTTGTGAATGACACATCAGTGTAGGTCCCTTATGCTTAGTCTTCAAGGTCAATAGGGATGCTCCACTGCCTTCAAAGTTCAAACACATCTAATTCATAACGAACGCTCAGTGGTTTAAGAAAAAGTCGAGCCATTTTATGCTGATATAGTTGACATATGCCAAGTACCAATGATGCACTCGTCAAGCCAGCAATACGACCGGCATCCCCAAACTCAATCAAAATTTAACAAACAACATCAATGTTGATTTATCATGCAACTAAGCAAATGCAAGAATAGAATGCATCTGCAAGTTTAGTATCAAATCCAAAACACAAGAACCGATCTAATGAGTTATAAAGAATCTCACCAGGATTGGTTGGTCAAAGGAGATAAATGCCTATACTCACTGTGATACGAAAAGGGGGGCAACTACCAATAAAAGTAACAATGTGATCCTTTGTGACTGTAGAAACAGAGAAATGGCTTTACACATGCACGATTAATGCATAATAGGGGGCAAGTCAATGAGGGAACAACGTCAATGCTAGATTGGCCCATTAATCCTGAGGGGCACCACCAAAACAATTGAGAGCACTGTAAAATTACAGGTACCAAAAGGAAACAAAAGCAAGATGTATAAAGGAGGCAGCAGGGGAAAAAGGCATTGTAGCATGCTAATTGGATAAGAGAAATTCCACGACAATGCAACAGCTTGGATGTCATCAAGAAGAAAGGCTTCATTCAGAAACACATAAATTGATAAAACAAAACTAAAAGAAAAGGCTCAGTACATCCCCTGATTCATAACCAAACAAGAATGACTAAAGATAGTAGATAAATCAGCAAACAATCACCTTCTCCACTTAAAAACATATTAAGGAGAAAGAGAAGTCCCTAATTTGCAATTGATTGAGTTGCATCACTGCTGGTCTTCATCGCGCTTGGGTGCTTCTTTAATCTCGTCAGCTCCATCATCCTGAAAATAAAATCCATATAAATTTCACAGTATATATGATATCATACCAAAAGGTCCAAAACCAGAGAGAGATCAAAATAAAAGGTCAACAAGGATCAATTTCAAGACCTGCATATCAGATGTCCAGAGAGTGAGATTGTCACGCAGAAGCTGCATGATCAAAGTGCTATCCTTGTATGACTCCTCGCCCAAGGTATCCAACTCAGCAATAGCTTCGTCAAAAGCCTGATTAGTGTCAGATAAACAAACAAGTCCCTTAGTTAGCAAAGCAAGTTCCACTGTTCACAAAAACATCACTGTATGAACACATTATGCAAGGAGGACGTCATTTGACATCCAGATTTGCTAACCTGCTTGGCAAGACTGCAGGCACGGTCGGGAGAATTGAGAATCTCATAGTAGAAGACAGAAAAGTTCAGAGCCAGTCCCAAACGGATCGGGTGAGTTGGAGCCAATTCTGCATTTGCAATATCCTGCACCAACAAGATTAACGGTAACCATTCATCACACATATTCTTTCTAAGAATAGATCAATGTCAAAATCTCCTTCAGGAAGCCTATTTGTGACTATATCTAAACCTAAATATAACACTGTTTTCCCATCATGATAGGAATTAAGTCCAGAACAATGGCAAAAATACTGCAGCATAATTATAGAATCAAATTGTAAATAATCAATGCACGTATAGTGATATAAATTGCTTTGAGAAAAAACAAACACATCACAATAGTTCAGATGTAAATACACATCTTAAAGATAAATCTGCAAAACGGATCTAGTGAAACCAAATAGAAATATATCAGGAACATCAGCAAACAATATAAAATCAATATCCTCGATCAAAAAATCGACACGAAACAATAAATATATAACGGTAAGGGAGACAAACCTGAGCAGATTTGTAGGCAGTGAGGGTGCTCTCGGCGGCTTCCTTGCGTTCGGCTCCAGTCTTGAACTCAGCGAGGTACCTGTGGTAGTCTCCCTTCATTTTGAGATAGAAGACCTTGGAGTCACCTGAAGAGGCGGATGGGACGAGCCTGGTGTCAAGAAGCTTGAGTATGCCATCACATATATTCGAGAGCTCATTCTCGATCTTGGATCTGTAGTCTCGTATGATAGAGACATGGTCCTCGTTGCCCCTGCTCTCTTCCTTCTGCTCGATGGAGGAGATGATGCGCCAGGAAGCCCTACGAGCACCGATCACGTTCTTGTAAGCCACAGATAGGAGATTCCTCTCCTCAACAGTCAGCTCTTCGTTGTCGACCGATGCCGATACCTTTTCCATGAACTCAACCATCTCTTCGTAGCGCTCGGCCTGCTCCGCCAGCTTAGCCATGTACACGCTTTCCTCTCGTGGTGAAGGTGTAACCGCCATTGCTGAAATGTGAAGAGTCAAAGATTGAGAGACAGAAAGAAATAGATTAGATCTGAGGGAGAGAGACTGTTCGAGTGCGATTTGCGTTTTTTTCAGAGAGAGGAAAAAACCAGGAGGAAGGGATAATTTTGGGGGTTGTGGGCGATGATTGCGTTGTAGAAGGAGAGGGATTTGGGAGGTGGAATGTGGACCGTCGGATCTGCTAGGGTCTTTTGGGGGCAAATAAGGGGCACAACTGGCAAACACGGGTTTTTGTTTTTGATTCTGCCCTTTCTTTAGCGGACGGTTTATTTGAATAAAAAAAAGGTCAACTGACAAGGAATGAAGGAAATCAGGCCTTTAATGGGCTTGGAGTGTGGATTTCAATTGGCTGAATGGGCCTTGTACAGCTGGAGGTCCAAATTGCTTTGAAGTGATGAAGATTCATGCCAATGGATGTCAGCTGAGTCAGCTCCAGCAAGGCCACAATGCAACTTGCAAGTTGGTCATATTTTTTAGGGATAAGTATCAAAAAAGCCCCCGAACTTTGCGTTTTGGGTCATTTTGGCCCCTAAACTTTTTTTCGGGCCAAAATGACCCCTCAACTTACAAGAATGGGTCACGTTAGCCCCTCGAGCCAATTTCCGTTAAATATTGCTGACGTGGCCGTTAGTTTGATGAAGTGTAATTTTTAACCATTTGAAATGGGGCAAATGAGCCCCTGTACTCTGAAAAATGGGGCAAATGAGCCCCTGTACTCTGAAAAATGGGTCAAGTAAACCCTCAAAATTATGAAAAATGGTTCAATAATAACATTTTAGTTTCTATTTTCTAATAACAACATTTTAGTTTCTATTAAAGGGTTAATAATACAGATCGTGGGAGGACTTTTGCATCTTTAAAATCGGTGTACCAAAATTGTTAAAAATAATTTTGAAAAAAAACCCATAATATATAGTATTTAACATAATTAACCATAAACCAATACATCGCAAATTATTTTGAATCTGGAGAAAGCCCACGCTAATGGGACATTTAAAAATTGTTTGGCTCTTGGGAAATCCATATTATTATTCTAAATACTATATATTATGGTTTTTTTTAAAAATTATTTTTAACAATTTTGGTGCACTGATTTTAAAGATGCAAATATCCTCCCACGATCCTTATTAACCCTTTAATAGAAACTAAAATGTTGTTATTAGAAAATAGAAACTAAAATGTTATTATTGAACCATTTTTCATAATTTTGAGGGTTTACTTGACCCATTTTTCAGAGTACAGGGGCTCATTTGCCCCATTTTTCAGAGTACAGAGGCTCATTTGCCCCATTTCAAATGGTTAAAAATTACACGTCATCAAACTAACGGCCACGTCAGCAATATTTAACGGAAATTGGCTCGAGGGGCTAACGTGACCCATTCTTGTAAGTTGAGGGGTCATTTTGGCCCGAAAAAAAGTTTAGGGGCCAAAATGACCCAAAACGCAAAGTTCGGGGGCTTTTTTGATACTTATCCCTATTTTTTATTTAGATTTTGGGAATTTAATTTGTCAGCTTTAGACTTGTTCAACTTGACTTCGGAAATAAATTGGTTGAATACTAAAACTGATACAAAGAGTCATGCTTACGACCTGGCAAAGCTTTGGATGTCTTGTATCAGAGCATATTGAGAGTATGTCTGACAGGGTATAAATTGATAGTTAAATTATATAGCATATAAATTATTTGATAAAGCGTAAATTTCAATAACGTATAAATTGTCAATTATGCAAATTAGTTTAATAATGAAATAAAATTTATCAAATATGGATCTTGTTCGAAATAGTTTTATGCATTGAGTTCGAATATGTAATTTTTTTTTGAAATTTAAAATATATTTTGAAAGATAAAAGAATAAATGTGTAAGATAACGGAAGGCAATAAGAAAAATTGAGAAAATTGTACAGTCTGTTAGGGTCATTTTTTTCATTTTTTCTAATATTAATTTTACTATCGAATGTTTGGTTATTTCGATTATTGGTCAATTCTATTAAAGACATGTGAACAAATTATTGATCGGTTTGATTATTTCTGATATTTTTACAGGGGTAGATATTCTTTTGTTTTTTTGTTTCTTTTTGCTCTGTAGCACATATTTGTGCATCTCCCTGTAAAATGTAACTGTTATCCATAATTCTTTGTTACCAATTAGGCAGTGAATAATGTCTAGATAACGTATTCACGTTTTCAATGTGAGCAGGATTCGGACAAGTATGGCCCATGATTGTAACGCCAATTGCCAAACCACTTCAGTAGATCAAATTAGCCGTGCCTGTTCAATTTTCGATTCGATTTTTAATCGAAATCGAAATGTCCGAATTATTTCGATTATAATATTTTACAATCCATAACCGAAAAAATATAATTCGGATGATCAAAAAAAAAATGAATTTTTTCGGTTCATATAGGATCGGTTTTCGGATAACCAAATAAAAATACAAAAACATATTATAATCTTTTAAAAAAATAGAAATACATGTGTTTTGATATTGTAATTTTCTAATTAAGAAACATTTCATCGATCTAATAAGAAAAAAAAGAAAAAAAAAATCTTGAAGGATGAAGTTTATTTCCTATTGATTTCTTCTCTTTCATTGCACAACATGAATCTTAAAATATTGTGGATCGATATTGAGACAACAAAGTTGATGAACGAGTGAGAAAGGAGAATGAACAGAGATATTATTTAAATTCTTAATGAAGAAATTGAAAATTATATTTGGGCCTAAATATTAGATTTTTGAGTTTTAATTATTTAAATAACTAAATATATAAAACATAAAATTTATTTGGTTATTTCGGTTAAATCAGAAAAAATTCCAAAAATCTATAAATTCATAACCGAATTCGAAACCGTTAACCAAAAAACCGAAACCGAAAAATGAATAACCACGATTCAGATCGATTATTTGATTGCGGATCGAATTTGAACACCCCTAGCTCAAACCCCTAAAACAAAACTGCGAAAAAAGAAAAAAGAAATGAATACGGAAACATTGGTTGGAAGATGAACTTGGGCCGAGGTGGACTAAACCCATGAAACTTTGAACCATGCAAAAGACTAGGCCTATATTTGGTCCACAACACATCTCTAGGCCCAAAATTTAAATGAGTAGGATTTACCGATTTAGGATGTTTTCTCGGATGTTCATAAAGTTGGGCTTCGACTAGTATTGTTTTGGGCTTTTCCAAAGTAAATTGATCCACGTAGTGTGGGCTTCCAGCTGTTTCTTTGTAATTACTTTTAGTTTTTTTAGTTTTTGTAGTCCATGCATGGTCAAAGTACTATGCTTTTTCGGTTTTTCCTTTTTGTTTCGCAATAGTACGGGATATTGGTACAACACAGCACTGAATTAAGTGGTAATTCGTCTTGTTCGAAATGACAATACAAAACACACACACAAAAACAATAATTGAAGAGAATCTTTGATTATCACCTTTAGCTTTTGTGAGGGAAGGGATCAACTCTATTATTTTATCAAAAGCGGAACCTTCTTTGAATACAGTACAAATTCTTTTCATTCCAATTTTACCCATCTCAAACATGATAAGAACAAGGGCCAATGTGTCATAGAAATTGCTTTCCTCCATTTGTTTACTTCCTCAACTTGTCTTCTTACGTATTGTGCTTCTTTTTGGTTGGAACTTGGAAGCCTTCAACTTGTTGTGTAAAACACAACAAGTTAATAACAAAGAGAACACGTGCAACTCTTTTGCTTTAAAGTTCTTGGTGGCCAAACACGTGCAACACCAATTTTGAGATTATCTCTGACTGTTGCGGGTAGGTGTAGCAGCGGCTGACATACTCCAAGTGAGAGTTTCTCAAAACACAAATCTCAAAATCAGTCCAGTGTGTTGTGGAAAACCAGATTCAATTATTCAAATTGATGAACCACGTATAATCATGTGTCTAGCTAGATGGTTTGTGCAAAATCAGGCAAACCCATCATATTTGGTTTTGACAGAACCCCACTTCCTCCCATTTACAGAGAAACCGTGACTTTCTTGATGATTGCCAACCAAATGAAAAAGCTAGACTTTTTACATGCACTTTTTAGGATGTGAGATAAAGGGCATTGAAATTGAGAAGTTGGTTGCCCAGTGGCAGGCAGCCTGGCAGTAATTTCCTACCACTTGACCCCTCAATCTCAATTTCTCAATTCTCATCAATATAAAATGTCTGCGTGGGCCACTTCCAATAGACACTCAAATTGTTCACAAGACACCTTTTCCTTTTCCCCCTATTAGGTTTTAGATCCTCTTAAGTAATCAGTACTTTTCTGTGCTTTTAATAACAGCAAGCATAGTCTTATTATTAAGCAAGAAGAACTAGCACAATGAAGTAACACACAAATACAAAATCCACACAACTCCATTCCTATTGAAACATATCTATATCATAGTCATAGAGCATATAGAAGTTCCAGAGTAGAAGCATTTTACTTGCAAGATAGATGAGAAAGTCTGACAAAATTAGGAGGGAGAAAATAAAACTGTCGTAGGGGAGTCGCCAATTTGTTACTAACAAAAATCTATGGAGATTGAGGCCAACCCTGCATTCCCAAATCTTCATGAGCTCCTTCATAGATCCTTAGCTCGAGTTCCTCCAGCCTAAATTCATCATCCCACATTCCATCATAGCTGTCATCATCAACATCATAATCCTCCATTTCACCAGCTACAAAGTCCCAGGCATAGTAGTCGGACACTGCATCCGAGTACTCCGAGCAATCATCCCACTCGTTGATCTCATAATAGTCCACAAGAGGTCCCAAAACTTTCAATGTGGGAAACTTTTCTTTAAGGAACTTATCGTCAAGTTTCACGTCCCAGCACCCTCTCAAATCCAACAATTCAAGCTCCTTGCAGCTTGAGAGGATCCTTAGTACACTTTCTGTAGTGGTAAGATTGTAAGCCATTTCAAGGTGCTTAATCTTTGGCATGCTGGTGGCAATGGCAAGAGCCTCATCCTCTTGTAAAAGCTTGCCTGATGAATCCAATGGGTGCATATTTCGGCACAGTCCCGCGAGAAATTTACAGTGCTCTCCAATGGCCTCCAGGGCACGAGCGCCAATCTTACTACAATAACTTACATCCAAGAAAGTAACAGTAGAGAGCTTCCCTACAATCTGTTCAACTATACAATCACTTATCTCACTTCTAGGTAGTTGCAACGTCTGAAGAGATCCAGCACTTGCAAAATGAAGAGAGAGGAAAAAAAAACACATCACAAACCAGTCAAAATTGAAAAGCTAAATCTAGAAATCCCAGTAGTATAATAACTGCACATATTGAGTTGTGTCATTTATAACAATGGAGTGAGCATAAAAAATTAGACAAGTGGCATTAATCTTCCTCTCAATTCTAAAAAAATGCTGAAGGCAAACCAAACAATTAACAGACATTTAAACGTTCAGTTTATCTGCAAACTGTTTGAAGTAGTGAACAATTAATAATTGCCTATCACACAGATTTACATCAAGTCATCAATATTAGTGCAATTTAAGAATGCATTCTTAAAGCTTACTGTTCAGCAATGAAGGAGAAAGTTGTATCATTGCGGAGGCTAGAAACACAAAGTTTCCTGAGGGATCCACAGCTTCTTGTGACCAGCATACGAACCATGCGATCGATGTGATCAGGCTCACATAGACAACTCCATTCCTCAATGTCTATCTCCTGCCAGCAGTACGGTCCAGACACTGCTTTGTTCCAAGACTTGCACACCCGGGGAATCACAGTTAGTTTCTCTTTTAGAGAGAGATTGCTGAAGATTAACCCCAGCGCATCAGGTATCAGTTCATCCCAACGCCGGATCTCTTCCATCTATCTGGCCTTCAAGTGATCAAATAAGAAAAATTAAAACAAAATTTCACAGTTATTCATCTTCAACAGGCATGGAACATAAATGAAATGCAAAAAGAAGAGTCTTGTAATACTCTGTAGCCGAAATTCACCGTGAAAAGACAGAAAAAATCAACAAGAAAATAAAAATAAAAGCTACCGAAACAAGAAGAAAGATAGCACATGTAGTTGCTCATACAGATAGAAAGGCCAAAATTCAGGTTAAACTTAGGGAAACACTGCGCATTAGTAATTTGAGAGGGCAAAATAAAGAAGAGAGAGCTAAAGATTAAGCACAGAAAAGAAAAGAGCATTGGAGATCTGCAAGCAATGAGAACAGTAATTTAAAGATCCAGAATCACGAAATCAAAACTCAACGGAAGCAAGAACAAGAGAGGCGCAAATCACATGCATGCACTGATGCATATTATGCATCAAGATTGCTTGCCAGAGTTGGAAACTAAGCTTGATTTTCAGAGCTAAAAATAGCAAAAGAATGAAGAAAGTGAGATCTTATCTCAAATAGAACAAGCAGAAGATCATTTTCACCTAATTCAAAACAAATGAGAACAACTAAACAACCAGATACAAAAACAAGCAAACAATCGTTTCAATTTTCTTCCTTCTTACTCCATTTTATTCGAATCCAAACAGAAAGCAGACTGAAACAGAAAATCCGGCGGAAAATAAGAAAGTAAAATTAACATACATGCAACAGAAGTTCGATTTCTTTCCACAGAATTTCTTGCCTTTACGTTCTTGCTTTGCTTTTGGGATCTGGATTAGGCAGAGAGACTCTGCAGTTTATCCGCCACAAAAACAGAAACGAAATTAAGGAGAAAAGGGGAGAGAGGTAGAGAGAGGTAAAAGGAGGAAAGTTACAAAACTAGAGGCATCTACCCACCTAACAAGAAGATTCAATGCAGAACAAAAACAAGAGTAAAAACAGGGAGAGTAAAAGCGAGATGGATACATGCGGGAAAATCTCTAAAAATAAACCATATGCCGGCATTTCTGTAACAAATTAAGGATCGTTTGGAAAACAATTTCAGAAATAGTATATAATTTGATATGTATGTGCTGATAATATATATATATATATATATATATATATTTTTTTTTTGAAATGTTATGAATTTTTTTAGTTCATTTTATTGATAATATAAATGTTGTTTTAAATATTGTAATAATTAAAAACATACAGACTTATTAATAATATATTTATTTATATTTTTAACATTGTTAACATTTTTAATAATATATTTATTTATATTTTGGTAATAATATATTTATTCATTTTTAGTAATCTATTCATTAATTTTTAATAATATATTTATTCATTTATATTTTATTAATATATTTAAGAATTGATAATATTCTTTGGAATAAAAAGAAACTACAGAGACAATGTTGACTCAATCATTACTCACGCCAAATGCTACTAAAATACTCCTCAGATGAACAATTTTAGAAATGATAACTTTATGCTTATTTTGACAAATGTAACGACAGTGCAAATGCTCGGTTGAAAACTACGACTTTTTGGTGTAGCATATATGTTAACCGTAATTGTTTTGTTTGTCAAATAACACCTGAATGACACAAAGATCAGAGGTGACAAAAATTTGGATTGGAACAATTTAGGTCGGATAATATATAATGTTCATGAGATATTCGTATGTTCGGGCTCGAATTCATTTTAATTTTCAGACATGTATAATTCACCATACTCTGATTGATTTAACTACAAACAAGTAAATTGAATAATAATTTAATACGGGTTAAGATTCCGACAACTAAATCGATAAAATGTTTGTGTTTGGATTCTAATCCAATTTTAAATTGAACAATTTGTTGTGTTCGACCGAATTTTGGGTATAAAATTTACGTTCAAACTTAGTTTAATTCGAATTATAGAGATTGATGATCCGAATCAGGCATAATTTTGACACCAGTGCCTTATTTGGCTTTCTAAAAGAGAGGTTAGAAAGTGACTTATTATAGTGGTTCTCTAACATTTGGTAAGACTTTAGAGGAACCCCAATTATATATACACATTTTAATTCCATTAATTCCTAATTTCTATTTCGTTAAGACTTATTAAGAAGGAATCTAATATAAGTGAACACAACAACATAAATAAAGCTAAAAATCCTGATAATAAAAAGATTGTTAGAGATTGGTTACCGATAATAAAATATGTCCCAGGAAGAAAGAAATAAAATTAGCAATGGTTGAACCACTCAAGGACCAAGAGGCCCGGATTTTTTCAAAAAAGAATTTATATACTGATACATTGACAGGAAAATCTTAGCAAAAATGATTCAAAAGTCAACACATTTTAAGATCTCATATGAGAATTCCTAATTTCTTATATGAGATAAAATTGTCTTATAAATATGTGAGGACGTATCATTTTCTAATTAACTATTGTGCCTTCAGTATATATATTTTCAAAAAAAAAAAACCCCTATCTAATTCTAAACAAAAAAGGTTCATTATTTTATGTAAATGATCCTTTTTTTTGTGTGTGAACGTTAGCCCCCTCCCCCAATGAACCTTCAAGCTCTCCTCATATGAATTCTTGACTTTGCCCCTCCCTCATAACCTCTCCTCATATGAATTCTTGACTAAAAATAAGTGCAGTGTCTATGAGAAACTAGGAAACCATGAAGCTAAAGAAGAAACTATTTTGAAAAAGGTGACAGAGAAGACAAATGTCATTTCCGGGGAGAGATCAGACTAGAATAACTAGCAACTAGTATTAAAAAAAAAAAAAAAGACATGAACAAACGGGTTTTTGTAATCACCATCAAACAGGAGTAGGATACCAATATCATCGTTTTTTATTATATATTGGACATGCTTTTTCTTTTCTTTTTCGGTGACAGAACTAAGCCTAATCAACAAACTTCGCCCTATCCCTGCCATAAAGCCAAATCTCAGAAGCAAATACCCTTCTCTCGCATATGAGACACCTTTCCCTGCCAAATTGCAGAGCAACAAAGAGTGAGCTGGAAGATACATACACGGCAGTTGGTTTCCCTCGTTTCTTAGCTCTAGCCGTTCTCTCTTCCAACGTTGCTAAATATACCAACGAAGAGGGTTGGTTGCTATTTTAGCAACTCATATACAACCTGCGTTGGAGAAGGGGATTTTTTTTAAGTTGGGAAGGTATAATAGCAGTTGAGGTGATTTACTAACCCATATAGCAAAAAGATGCACAATCAATGTAACAATATAACCAAAGTATACTATTTCAAACCATTTACCAACTCCTGCAATATCTGAGGAGATCCGTAGCCATGGGTCGTGTGTGGTTGATAAAACAAACAAACTACTGGTCCCTGAGAAAAATCAAACAGGAAGAAATATATAAATAAGTGATGAAAATATAACAATCGCAGTTGAGAAAAAGCCTCCAACAATCTACCATATTATTATCTAGGAGTCCATGTATGTGAGAGCAGTTCAATAGGAATGACGACAAACAAAAAAGCATCGAATACAAACACCAGTTTAAAATACTATTGATTAGTTTAGCAGGTTCCTTATAAAACTGCAGGACTTCTGGGATTGAAAAGCTCTAGGTCAAGCAAAAGCCATAAAACACAGAATACTGTCAAGCAGACATAGTCAATAATCAGGCAAGCATCTCCAATAGTGACATAATTTCTACAAGGAATGGCTTAAGGAAGACGCATCAAATAGCACAATCCAAGATACAAATGAAACAAAAGTTTGAATCATTTTGATCTTTGGGACCAATGATGTTTGCCCAGTACTACAACCATCCATCTGAGGAGCTCTATGGTAGCAGAACGACTATGTTCTCATAATGTCCGAACAACAAGCATTCCATCTTTCGGGTATTATTAAAATTCCTTGTAAAGCAAGACCCAGATAATAAGGTCATCCCATGACAGGACTCAGGCGTGTGAACAATTATAACATATAACATTTGGAAAACCACGAGAAGCAAATCAAATTGCTAATTTCAGACATGGGGATCATCTTGATGCACCCAACTTTTTCCAACAATGTGTATTTCAATGAGAATAAAATGCTGTTTGAGTCATTAGAGGTAAAACAATTTCGCTTAAAATAATTTGTATCCACAGGCTGTGATCTGGAACCATCTTTGGATTAAATCGAAGAAGCAAATATGTAATCTATGAAGACAACCAAAAGAAGATATATAAAATCAGGAACCTATAGAAACAAGGAGATGCTCCAAATAAAGTTTTCTAAAAAATAACCAAAAGACATATTACAATGCAGCACACAAACAGAGGGAGAAAACTTAAAAGGCCTATCAGAAAGCAATTTCATCCCACAGCTGAAGCCAATCATACCAAACCAAACCCACCATGGTTTTGTCAAGCTTTTAAAAGCGTGTTGTTATATTCTAAGGGAAAGAGTGCTCTTACAATCTACGTGCACAAAAAGTAAGAATAGTTGAGTTTATTGAACAGCAACGCACATATATACACAATCAATTCTACCATGAGCAGCGACCCAGACATGCTCTATTTTTTAATAGGCCGTGGGGTTATAATTGTGTTCTTAATTTTTTTGAGCGGGGGAAGAATCGAATTTGCACCTTTTGCAAGGGTAAGGAGAACCCATACATGCTCTTCATGTCCAAGGTAACAAGTACAAACCCAGTATCTATATTTCCATTTCTTTCCCCCCATCACAAAAATCAAATTACTATTACAAACAAAACACTAACAGTATGATTTCAGTGCTCAATACTCACAGAAAAGAACAAAGCACGTACCATTTGATCAGCCAGCCAAACAGAAAATGTTGCATAATGGGTACCTTCTCCACAACCTCTGCCTTATACATCTTAAGCAACCCACTATTCACCTTTTTCCAATTGGGCACCCCACTGATATCATTCAACAAGGGCGAGTGCTCCGTGAACATGCCCTTCTTCACCTTCTTTATAAAGACAATGCACGAGATATACATATACTCATTAGAGAAATTCTCAAAAATATCATCATTATGAATGGACTTGGGTTTCATATAGTTGTGATCAATCAACTGGGAGGAGCCAAAAATAAAAGGCAAGAAATGGTAATCATCAAGACCCCACACACCATGAGAACCCGCTGGTTCCAAGTTATAAACTAACTGCAACTTCCTCATCAGTTCAAGATACTTTCCAAAAATCCTGGCCACCACAGCCTGATAATCCTCCTCCTTAATGATTCCAGTTCTAACCAAACAATAAAGCCACGCCGCGAAATTCGTCTCGTGGCCAGTGCCGTAATCAATCCGGCTCGAATTTCCGAAACTGTCAGTGAAATAGGGGACGATCTCAATTGTTGCCGACCTGAGATCATCCGGGAGGAATTGTAGCATTAGAGAGTCACTTTTCTCAACCAAACGGTTATGCCAGGTCCTATAAGAAATGTGTCAGCAACAAGCCTAGGGTGCCTGTTACTGGACAGAGTTTTACAAGCCGTCAAGGACGATGACCCCTGTTCTTGTATAACAACGTCTGATATTAGGTGAGAGGAAATGCAAAGTAATTCAGAATAATCTTTTTCATGTAAAAAGCACAATACCAGCCCACCACCTATATGCAGGGAGGCGTGTACACAGACCCAAAAAGCTGCAACTCGTATTCTGGTACAACGAACTTTCCAGAATACAGCCTAATACCTATTACGTAATAACCATGCACTAAATCCTATTTATTTTAGCCAGGAGGCCATACCGACTAACAAAGTCTAAGACACGACTGGACTAAAGGCCCATCTGTCCAACTTGGACGACCCAACAGAAGAAGAAACTACAAATATTCAAACTGATACTTGCCGCTCACGCCAAACAGAGATGATTCATAACAAAATGTTACCATAGCGGGCCATTTGTTCGACGGGAGGGATCTCGTCAATCCATCGAATTAGCGTTTCGAGGATGGAAACGATCGTTTTGGTAACCGGCGACTCGTGGCAAGGATCGGAGAGTTTGTGGCAGCGGATGGACTCAGAGAGAGCGACAACGAAGCCGAGGAAGTTCTTACCAGAACCGGAATCATGGAAACGGCGTATGTCTTCCAGAGACTGAATTTTCTTGCAGGGAACTTGGAACTTGCAAGGAGGAGATACTAAATCGACCTGTCGGGACTGAGGGACAGGAGCAAGGATTATAGCTTGCTGTTGGGAGTGAGCGTCAGGGAGATTCACGGCGGGGGCGCGAATAGGGCGGTAGGTCGGAGGTGGAGATATTTCTGACCATGATGTCGTTGGAGGTGGCGGGAAGACAGTCGGTCCGCCATGTTCGAAGCAGGAACCGGTGGAGGAAGAATTGACTGGTTCCGGAGAGTTATCGTGGTGATGTTGGTCTTCGGATTCCATATTCCAGATTTCCAGGCTGCGAACTTTGTAGTGCAAGTGAAATTCGGTGACGATGACAGAGACGAAGGGAACGACACCGCGAGTCGCACGATGATCTGAATTCTGAAATCTCCTTCTATGCATGAAATAAAACCGGGCCTCAAAATGGTGGGCTTTTTGTTCAAAACTCTCAAATTCCAATTGGGCCTCTCAGATTCAACTTTATGATCCAATTGACCAGTCCTGGTTTGAAAATGAAGCCCAGTGTGAAAATATAAGGTTGGGCATACGAGCACGTCCGTCAAAGGTATTAAAAGTTGTGGTGAATCGCAGACGCTCCAAAATAGTGGACTTATTAAGGTTTTGCTCATTCAAAAAATTAATTCGGATTTCAATCCAAAATAGTGAACTTCATTAAATTTGATTTTCCCGTTAAAAAAGAGTCATCTCCTGCAGTGCGACTTCAAGACAGGTCATCCATTGAGATCCCTAATTTCTTTCCTTCCACCCCACCCATCGCATTCATTCCTCATGGAAATCAAATCAGAGAAGAAAGCAGCAGACAAGACTGAACCAATCCTTATACCTAACCGAGCTGCATGCAGCAGACAATATCACAAGACAGAACCAATCCCATAATAACCGCCTTGTCTTTTAGAACGCTTTATTTACGAACTGTAGTTACGATATGTAATTTTTCTCTAGATACGGAGTCTAACTTCTTAGCTGTTTGAGTTATTCGCTCCACAAATACCCTATCTTTTTGTTTATTGTAAAAGGTGAAGTGTTATGTGTTGTCTCGTATTAAAACCATTGAACAATAGGAACCGTTGAGATTTTAAAAATTGGTGGAATTGGAGATACAGTGATTGGAGCACCACAATCCCGGTAGCATAAAGTCACGTTAGCAGTCAATGGATTATACGCAGGATTTGAATATAAAATTGTATAATATATTCTTGGTCTCTTTGATATGTTTGATAGAGGGATATTGATTACAACACTCATTAAAAATACTTGGATAAGTAAATACTCACGTTTGATAGATATATATATATATTATTTATCGAGATAATTTTTTAGATAATTGTTTTATATATATTTTGAATATAATGATTATATATGAGAAATATAGATAATAATTATCTTAGTAATACATTACACTTCTATTTATTATCTTTTTATCAAACACATTATAAAAGGTAAATTTTGGAAATGACATTATCAAACCACAAAGAAAATAATGATGCTTGATTTGTTTTCTGTATTTTTCTCATTCAAACGCAAATTGTTGATCAAGGATTGGACACCAACTAATGGGTTAATGTAAGAGCACTTACAATGGTAAGTTTTTAGTGGGGAAGAGATAATGTATGAAAATATATGTTTTTGTTGATATGACTGTATTGAGAGATGTGTTTTGCTGATGTGACTAAGTATATGACTTGACTTTTCGCAAAAATGTAAGACCCATTTTTTTTTATTTTGGTGTAATTTTATAAGAGAATGAATGAAAAAAATGGAAGATTGGATGCTTTGCTAATAAGGAAAGAAGAAAATGTATAGATATTTGTGTTTTGCTAATGTGACTCTATTGAAAACGTGTTTTGATGATGTGGATGAATATGTGACTTGAATTTTTGTAAAATAGATGTGAGATTTAATTAAGAGAAGTGAAAATTTTATTGATACAATTGCTCTAACTTTTTGGTCACTTAATTATGTGATGTTAGGGTGGCAATGATTTCAACTTAAATTGTCCTCACTTTGAATCTCAATCATTCATGTGAGGCCCTACCGTATATTGTGTATTTATTATAATAGGACCTCACATGAATGATTAAGATTTCAAATGAGAAAAATTTCACACTAAAATCATTATAACCCTGGCATTCCATTAATTATGCCCTTACCGGGTAATAATTTTTATATATTTAGAAATGTAGTTTTTATACATTTGGAAGTTGTTAACGTTTTCTCTTGATGGGTATGTTTTGAAAAACTATCTAACTAACTGGCTTGGAAGTGTTGAGTTAACTGTTTGTTTTCTGTTTAAGTGGCTTTATGTTAGAATAAGGTCCTAAATTGAAGGGTTGTTACTTGGTTCTTTTGACTCATTCCTATTGTGATTACCACTAAGCTTAATTCATGCTTTAGTGGGTTGTATTTTCTCTTTTATGTTAGGATTTGTTGTATGGATTTATAAGCTCGAAGTTGTTTCAATAAAGTTAAGCCATTCATCCAGTTTGTCTAGAGTTTTTGATCATTAAGTTTTATTGATCAATTTTTCTTTTCAATTTGGTATCGGAGCCCCCACTGGGCCGGATTAAACGGGAGCAACAGTCTCAAGAGTGGCTTACAAACACGGAGTAGAGAAAGAGACATATGAGTAAAGGAAGCTTTGTTCAAACATTCATACCACGTTTCGATGGTCACTATGACCATTGGAGCATGCTAATGGAAAATTTCTTGAGATCCAAGGAATATTGGAGCTTGGTACAGATTGGGTGTGAGGAACCAGAGGCAGCCATAACTGAGGCACAGCGAAGGAAGGTAGATGACTTGAAGCTAAAAGATTTGAAGGTGAACAATTACCTGTTTCAAGCAATTGACAGGACAATTTTGGAGACAATCTTGTAGAAAGATATCTCAAAACATATTTGGGATTCAATTAAGAGGAAATATGAAGGCAATTCAAGAGTGAAGCAGTTCATTCTCCAAGCTTTGAGGAAGGAATTTGAGGTGCTTAAGATGAAGACCAGTGAAGGCATCACTGAGTATTTTGCCAGAGTTATTACAATGGTAACAAGATGAGGACACATGGAAAACAGATGTGAGATGTCACAGCCGTTGAAAAAAATTCTTAGATCATACTGAAAAATTCAATTACATTGTTTGTTTAATCGAGGAGTCTAAGGACATAGATGTGCTTTCCATTGATGAACTTCAAAGTTCATTAATAGTCCATGAGCAGAAGTTTCCCAAGAGTGATGGTGATGAGCATGCCTTAGAAGTGAAATTTGAAGAAGGGTTTGGAGCAAGAGGACGAGGTAGAAGCAGTTTCAGAGGAAGACGAAGATGAAGCTTCAGCCAAGCCACAATTGAGTGCTTCAAGTGCCATAAGTTGGGTCATTATCAATATGAATGTCCCTCTTGGGACAATGAGGCAAACTATGCAAAAATTGATGAAGAAGAGGAGCTACTGTTGATGGCCTTTGTAGAGATGCATGATGTAGAGTATGAAGATGCTTGGTTTTTGGATTCTGGTTGCTCAAATCATATGTGTGGAGACAAGTCAATGTTCAGTAAGCTAGATGAAGCATACAGACACGTGGTGAAGCTCAACAATAATACTAGAATGGATGTGCTTTGAAGAGACAGTGTGAAGTTGTATGTAAATGATGTAAACCATGTTATCACAGAGGTATATTATGTTCCAGAACTCACGAATAATCTCTTGAGTATAGGTCAACTGCAGGAGAGGGTATTAACTATTATGATCCAGTTAGGAATGTGTAGGATATATCATCTACATAAGGGTTTGATCATTCAAGCCAACATGACAACAAACAGGATGTTTGTGGTGCTGGCTCAAACACAAGCAAAGAAAGCCTCGTGCTTTCACACCACTGCGCAAGACCTCTCTCACCTATGGCGCTGCAGGTATGACCATCTCAGTCACAAAGGGCTAAAAACTTTGCAATCCAAGAAAATGGTTCGGGGCTTGCCACAATTACCAACCTCCAATAGTAGTCTGCAGAGACTGTGTGAAGGGCAAACAGCACCGTGACCCTATCCCAAAGAAAAGTATAATGGAGAGCAACTCAAAAATTGTAGTTGATTCATGCAGATATTTATGGTCCTATCACTCCAGCATCTAATAATCATAAGAGGTACTCCGTATGCTTCATAGATGATTATTCTAGAGAAACATGGATCTATTTTTGTCTAGAAAAATCAAAAGCCTTTCATTACTTTAAAAGTTTCAAAATGATTGTGGAAAACGAAACATATTTGCCTATTAAATGTCTACGCACTAACAGAAGGGGAAAGTTTAACGTTGTGGAATTTAATGAGTATTGCAAACAAAGTGGAATAAAGAGGCAGCTAACCATAGCTTACACTCCTCAACAAAATGGAGTAGCTGAGCGCAAGAATAGAACGATGATGAATATGGTCAGATCAATGCTTTCAGAAAAGAAGGTTCTTAAAACATTTTGGCCTGAGGCAGTAAATTGGATTGTGTATGTCTTGAACAGGTCTCCAACATTAGTTGTTAAAGAGATGACTCCAGAAGAGGCTTGGAGTGGAGTAAAGCCCTCAGTTGAGCACTTTAGAGTATTTGGCTGTGTGGCTCATGTTCATATCCCATATGCTAGGAGGACCAAACTAGAAAACATGAGCGTTTGTTGTGTACTTTTTGGAGTGAGTGATGAATCTAAAGGCTACATACCATATGATCCTATTGCTAAGAGGATTGTGGTGAGCATAAATGTCATATTTGAAAAATAGAATCAGTGGGATTGGGGTGCCAGCTACAAGGAAGAATTATTGGTGGATTTGGAGTGGGGAGATAGTTAGAATGATGTAGATGGTGAGGAGGAAAGTGAAACAAATAGAGAAGGTGATGATGAAGTTGAAGGGGCTGGTATTGCCTCTTCGAATACCACTGACGAAGAAGAGATGAATGCAATGGTGGGCAGAGATAGACACCCTTCTAGGTGGATGGAAGGTTTTGTTACTGGTGAAGGGTTATCAGGAAGTGAAGAGAGTGATGATGTAGTCAATATGGCACTAGTTGATTCTTCAGACCCTGTGAGTTTTGAAGAGGCAATAAAATGTTCAAAATGGAGGCTAGCTATGGATGCTGAGATAAAAGTAATTGAGAAAAATCAAACTTGGGAGCTTACTGAACTACCAACTGGAGCAAAGAGAATATGGGTTAAATGGGTTTATAAAACTAAGTTGAATGATTTGGGTGAAATAGATGAGTATAAGGCACGGTTGGTGGCTAAGGGATACTCGCAACAATATGGAGTAGATTATACTGAGGTATTTGCTCAAGTAGTGAGGATGGACACGGTGAGAATGGTGATAGCAATTGCAGAATAACAAGACTGGAAGATATATCAACTAGATGTCAAATCCGCTTTCTTGCATGGTGCATTGAATGAGAATATGTATATAGAGCAACTAAAGGGTTACGAAAATAAGGGAAGTGAGCACAAAGTTTACAAGCTGCACAAAGCCTTATACGGACTAAAACAAGCTCTTAGAGCTTGGTTTAGTCGTATTGAGTCATATTTCATCAGTGAAAACTTTCAAAAGAGTCATAGTGAGCATACATTGTTTTTCAAGTGGAGAACAGAAAGTAAAGTTCTCATTGTTAGTGTTTATGTAGATGATCTCATTTATATTGGTAATGATGAACTTATGATAAAAGATTTTAAAAGTTCAATTCAAAAGGAGTTTGATACGACTGACTTAGGGAAGATGAGGTTCTTTCTCGAAATTGAAGTGCTGCAAGAGTCTGATGGAATTTATATATGTCAAAAGAAATATGCAATTGAGATTTTGAGGTGTTTTGGCATGGAAGATAGCAATGTTGTGTGTAGTCCCATTGTGCTAGGTTCTAAAATGTGTAGAGATGAAGGAGGAGTCAAGGTGAATGAAACACATTTCAAACAAATGGTGGCGAGTCTGATGTATATCACAGCTACTAAACTATATATGACATTCGTTGTGAGTCTCATTAGTTGGTTCATGTCAAAGCCAACAAAATTGCACTTTCAAGCTGCTAAAAAATTCCTTAGGTATTTGAGAGGAACTATAAACTATGAGATTTTGTACAAGAAGGGAGGAGTTGAGTAGTTGATGGCTTTCACCGATAGTGATTACGCAGGTGATGTGGAAGACAGAAAGAGCACCTCTGGATATGTATTTTTGATGAGTGGTGATGCTATTGCTTGGTCTTCAAGGAAGCAACCCATTGTCACTCTCTTAACCACAGAAGCTGAGTTCGTGGCAGCTTGTGCCTGTTCTTGTCAAACAGTTTGGATGAGAGGGATATTGAAAGAGCTGGGACATTTACAACAAGGCTGTACACGGATAATGTGTGACAAAAGTTCAGCCATCAAATTATCTAAGAATCATGTTATGCACGGTAGAAGCAAGCATATCGATGTGCGCTGTCATTATCTGCGAGATCTCGCTAAAGATGGAGTCATTGAGATGGTACATTGTGGAACACAAGATCAAGTTGCAGATTAAATGAAAAAGCCGTTGAAACTAGAAGCTTTCCATAAGCTTCGTACACATCTGGGGGTGTGTAAAGTGCCAGAGATAAACTAACTGCATGAATACATCAGTTCATTTATGGGAGGGATTGTTGAGTTAATTGCTTGTGTTATGTTTAAGTGGCTTTCTGCTAGAATAAGGTCCTAGATTGTAGGGCTGTTACTTGGTTCCTTTGTCTCATTCCTGTTGTGATTACCACTAAGTTTAATTCATGCTTTAGTGGGTTGTATTTTCTCTTTTCTGTTAGGATCTGTTGTATGACTTTATAAGCTCGAAGTTGTTTCAATAAAGTTAAGCCATTCATCCAGTTTGTCTAGAGTTCTTGGTCATTAAGTTGTATTGATCAATTTGTCTTTTCAGGAAGACTCTGAGATTTGTCCACTACCTGAATTTCTACTTGATATTTGGGTAGCTTTAGTTTTTTGAACATTCCAGAAAATTGTAAAAAGACTTTTCTGGGATGGTTGAGATTCAAGTTTTGGCTCAATTGGAGAATTGCTTCATCTTTGGAGCTTGGTGGGTTAGGAGATAAAAAAAAGTTGGGAGAGATGTTAATGAGAAAAAGAAACATGATAGACATATTTGAAGTTTAGATGGAGGATTTGTTGTTTAGAAGGATGGAAAACTCACAAGAAAGATTAGTCTTTGAAGGTGTTGGCTGTTGAGGGAAATGTAGCTGGTTCGATGTTCTGTATTTG
This sequence comes from Euonymus europaeus, assembly GCA_963580455.1. Classification (NCBI taxonomy): domain Eukaryota; kingdom Viridiplantae; phylum Streptophyta; class Magnoliopsida; order Celastrales; family Celastraceae; genus Euonymus; species Euonymus europaeus. The sequence goes on along the minus strand of OY756972.1, from coordinate 19,666,290 downwards.
AAACTTAAGAAGATTAAAAAAATCATTTTAGAAATTTAACAAAAAAAGTTATGAATTGAAAACAGAGATGACACACAAAAGGCTAAACATATGAGATGCCCAGGCAAGCTATAGCATCACATTCAACTCTCAGTCTCCTCTGACAGGCCCATCATGACTTGTTATCTTTCATATATGATTTACAGTAATTAAAGAAGAGCAAAGTTCATAAATAATTAGACCGTAGACACTAAGTCACAAATCAAGTTACATAAGGTGTAAAGTAAGTGTTGTTTATTCTGTCGTTGGATATGTCAACTTGGACAAATCAAGTTTCTCCAGTTAGACTGTAAAGGTTGGGGATGGAACTAACAATTATGTGTTTATGACAATAAGGATCAGCATAATAATTTTCTTATAAATCAATGAATAGTAAAGTGAATAAATTTCCAACATTTTGTGTTTGAATTTCTTTCCTGCAGACAAAGAGGAAATCAGAGAGTGGGTGACATGACAACATTGGGTTTGATTGCTTGAGTAATTTTGGTGGAGAGTTTGGAGGTGAGCTTAAACACAATAATCAAAACAGGGGTGGCTCTGGGCAGGGGCGAGAGGGGCGGCAGCCCAGGGCCTCCAAAATTCGAGGGGCCCCAAATAATTTTGTTAGTATTAATATGTTATAATATATGTATATATTTTATTTTTTACAACTATTGTCATAATATTTCTCTCATAGCTTAGTGGTAAGGTAAACCATTTAAAAGAAGAAAGAAAAAAGATTCGATTCTTGAATAATTCAAGCTTCTTACTCCTTTGCTTTCTTTTGATTTTTTATCATAAAATTGGGCCCCTCTTGTTCTCAACAGTCCACTCTCAAGCCCAATTCATAATCCAAGACTTTTTTACCTACAATGCCCTATGTCTTTCTCAAGAGAATTTGTTTTACTTTTCATTTTCTAAGGAAAAAAATAAGTTATGATTTGAAAATTGTAGCTTTTCAAAAATATATATATATATGTATATATATATGGCCTCATCTCTCCCTTTGTCATTAGCATACATAGAAATATATTTGGTGTCATCATGATATTGAATTGTATTGTCTTTGTAAATCGTAATACTAGATTGTTTCAAGTAATTTGGAGTCAAAACTGCTAGTTGTAATCAATTTAATGTCATATTGTGATAGTCTTATACATGACTCGTATTTATAGAGATAATGTCTTTTCGGCTTAGAAATTAGATAATTTTTTAATAAATATCACTATAAAAAAATCGGGGGCGCTGCCCTCGAACCCCCCACCACTCAACTGACCCCCTTCAAGTGAGTTCCTAGCTCCATCCCCGCTTAAGAGGGCCCCTTTCGTAGAGCTCGTCCAGGGCCCCCAAAATCTCAGGAACGCCACTAAATCAAAACAACAATGACAAGAGGAATGAGCCAGTTTGTGTTTATTGTTCACTCAAATAGTCTTGATTCCATGATCACCCTTCCTGTTAGCTTCATCTTCCACCGGTAACCTAATTTAATTCTTCTTTTTCATATAAAAACCAAGCTTTTTAATTACTTATTTTTATTATTATCCACTACAGGAAGAAGGCTCCGCCAAAACTCGCTTAGTGCACTATTATCAAGATCTTGATCTTAGCCTGATGAGGTAATGCACTACATATAAAAATTAGCAGCAACCATTGATTTTATTTTATTTTTTAAATTATGGACGGTATTATTTATTTTTCGTGAGTTTTGTTTAGTTTTGCCTTTTAGGTTTATCTTTCATTCATGTTTCTTTTGAAATACTATGACTATTTACATAGTTGTTTTAGTCTGATGATATTTTTGTAAACAAAATTGCCTATTAATTTTAGTGAGGTGATGTAGATTGGTCTAAATATTCATAATGGAGGCATTATTATAGTTATGTCATTAACTATACATGAATTAGGTAAAAAGGATTGTAAGACTGTGAAAAGAAATCATCATCAATTGTCATAATCTGCTCAAGGTCTGTAAATTGGTAGTGAAAATTTTGTTGTAGGAGGAGACTCTGAAGAAACAAAATTTAAACCTTCGTTGGCCTACTATCTTTTTCATGTATTTACTTTATTTAAGTTTATTAAATTACACATTGAGTGACCACATATATACTATATAAGTATAAAATCAATCTTTAATTTTACAATACAATATGAACAAAAAACAAAAAGTTAATTCATGAAATTTGCCAATGATTTTATAAAAATCAAATATTTTCATTTGTAATGTGATCCTGCAGCAAGAGTCAATGGTTCCTCTCAAAATCAATACCTAGGGGAAGCGTTTGCAGTTTAGAGAATTGGTCAAAAATAATATACCTTATTATGCAGGCATGTGAGAGGCTATTCTTGGGTTTACTTGGAATTCAAAAGTTCAGGAAAATAAGCCGACCGTCTTTTGTTGGTTTTGTAATTTGGTTTTACTGTTGAAGTTCTCCCTGATGATTGAATAGGCAGTGAAGAATCACATCATCCCTTCATAATGAATAGGTGAGTGGTAAAACGTAGTTTGGCATTTCTTATTTTCAATGTTTCTAGGTAGCAATGTTTTTTTCTCTATGGTTCCCCGTAGAGATACATTTGATATGCTTCAATCTTCGACCATGATAATTGGGTACTAAAATGACCTCCAGTCCTTGACTTGTTGAGTAGATCTTTTAGGACTATAAAAGGCCATGTTTGAGGATAACGAAGGGAGGAGAATTGGCGGCGTTCGATCTTTATCACATACAAACGTCTCGCTTTCTCCAACTCAACTCATGTTTCATTATGCTAACAAAGTATTCACAAATTGTCAAAAATCTTTGTTGTTTATATCAATTAGATGCCACGCAAAGAGCGGATATGCAAGTAGTCTATATATATAATGAAAGCTTTAAGAATGTTTCACAATGTGCCACCTAGGATGTGAGAGAGAGAAATTTGTGTAATTATGAATTATTTATCTATTTTGTTTTTAATGATTTTTTTTCAATAAAATTATATATCCCAAATTTATAAATACCATTATACATCATCAATGCCATTATATTGAAACGTAAATAAATCTCCTAACTGTACTACGTTATCAAACAAAATTCATAATATTTTGACACATCACCTAAGCTAATATTAAGATACCTAGGTATAGGATCGTCGTCTCATCATTTGTAACAAATTACCCAAGACAATTCATTTCATGCATTTTCAACGACTCTTAATTGCGTCTGCCGATATTTCCATTTGCATTTAATTTCTTCATGGTAGTTTTAATCTCTTCACGAGTTATTAGATAAATCCATCCAATACTCCATTTAGGTAAAAGCAAATAAGCATTCCGTTTGATTAATTTTACCTGTCGATAGCGAGGAAAAAAGCCTTCTACCACAAAAAAAAATTGAAATACTTTGATGGCCTCATTACCTGGTGATATAGAAGAACAATCCATCAATACTCACCAATAGATATTCTATATTTCTATTAAATCACATGTATAAATTTTTTAGTTAATCTTAAGTCTCACGAATGCTCCACATAAAGTCACGTAGGTCGTAGGATTGAAGTGAGAGAAAATAGATGTGAGCGTATGTGACTCTTAGACTAGTTTTTAAATATTAAATCCCATTTATTTATTTATTTATAATTAAATATGACGAGAATTGCAAAATATTTAAGTGCTTCTGACTCTTGAAGTTTTCAATATTATAATTTAATTATTATTTTATTTTTTTACTAAATGTGGTAACCTTATTTTTATGTATTGATTGATTGACTTCAATTTTTTATTATTAAATATAAAAATAATATATTGATTGCAAACTCTTTCTCTCCAATTCTATGTGAATGATTGTGGTGCATTCATGAGGGTGTCAGGTTTATACATACATATATATATATATATTATATTGACCACGTACAAAATTAGTCATGCTTTGACACGTATCAGCTCGTCCAAACTAGGTCTTCTTGGCAAGGTTCTTCTTTCTCGGTTGTCAGTGGTCCTGCTGAGATGAGCACACGTAAGCTAGGAGCCAGGCCATAGATTGTTGTTCTCTGGTGTTGGCGCTTCGACGCTCAAGTCAGATGAGAAACAATATGACCTTTAGAACACGTAGGTCGGGGCTCTAAAAGCTATGTGTGTAAGAAGTATTAAAAAGTCAGAGAGTGAAAACTTTGTAGTGAGGCCCTTTTATAAGGATAAGAAGAGTCCTTCTCCTATAAGGATTCAACCTCCTTCGCATATTTCTTGTGGTAATAGGAAACTACCTCAACCGCATAAAGTTCTTGTTAAATGAGGAGAACCTCTTCCCTTAGATGCCGACGAGTGATATTCATCGGCTAATACCGAGCATGTCATATGGTTGGACCCGTACTATGAAGAGAAATTTTCCCTTATCTTGCATGGTCGGATTACCTGCCACACATCATAATGTAACTGGGGGTTATTTTCGAGTGTTATCATATATATATATTGATTGTCCAAAAAAGAAATCCACATTTTAACTTTCCAAAAATACGCTCATTATTTTTTTTTCTCTTTCTTTTTAAGTGCATTAATATTTGTTTTCAAATTACAATCTTACTACCACTTACCAAATTTTGGGAACTAGAAGTGTAGATGTCTTTTAAGGAAGTGGGGGAATATTTGTCAATAACTAGCGGACTTTCAAATTACAAAGTTACAATGACGGGAATAGCCTTGGGTACTCTAAATAATTTGATTTACTTAATTACTTTTAACTAATATCACTAAAAAAATGAAAGATGTCAAAGGTCAATAAATAAATTGGTGATTTCTTTATTTTAATACTTTGATACCAAATATTTCTTTCTAAGTGGCCTTCCTGTCTTTTAGTGCACGTTGATAGAAATGTTCAAAAGTAATTACAGTTTTCTTTTTTCAAAGACCATGGGACTCGTTTATCCGAACGACAGCTGCTTCTTGCAAAGGCACTGAAGCAGGCACTGAATTTTATGGTGATTTGTGTGTATAAATTAAGATCAAGGATTTGACGGGGGTAATTAATGCCATTGAAAAATGTTGCATATTAAAGAATAATACAATTTTTTGTAAAAAAAATTATATTTTGATCACCTAAAATTAAAATATTTTATTTTAAATACTAAAATTTTAAATTAATTTATCATCCAAAATTAAAACATTTCATTTTAATTACTCAAATTTCAAATTAATTCTAGACAACGCTCATATCAACTTTTTCAAAATTCATGCAGGCAATCTGACTGTCTTTGATGTGATTTACTCCTTCCGCCCCTATTTAATAGATAATCTTTTTATTTTAATTTCTTATTGAAAATAAATAAAAAATTACCAATATACTAATATGTTCTCATTTATTGTGCATCTTTATCAACAAATAACATTATATTTTAGCAATAGTAAGGCGTGAGTGGAGTTATCTTAATGAAGGGCATATTTGGAAGAAAATTAATTAAGTTTACTGTTTTAAATATATCAATTGAATTTTCTTAATTTATGTGAAAAAATAAATGAGTCTATCAAATAGGGACGAAGGGAGTAAATAAATTTACACATGTAAATATAAAATTTTAAAAGTAATAACATGAAAATGGATATTTAAATAAACCAAATAAAAATAATTAAATTGTTTTGAAATTAGGTTTTAACCCTAGCCACATAAGAAGTTGTCGTGGATGCCTCACGAATCCTGCAGGTCAATCATTATTATTAACAACTAGAATAATATCTTCGCTACGCGCGGCAGCAGTTTCTCATTTTTTCTTAATTTTTTTTCTTTCATTTTTCTTTAGATATAGTCATCTCTATTTAAAATAATTATAATATTTTTGTAAAATTTATAAATACAGATGTGAGAATTTTACAGTTGATAAGGTAATACAAATTAAAAATGTAATCTTATAAGAATTTTGAGTCATTTAATAAATATTGTTTCATGACCCCAATTTTTCGAATGGTTGAATGTTGATAATTTTTATACAATAATAATAAACATTTTTCTTTTCCTTCTATTTTTTTTCTCTCCTGCAGTGGAGTTGTTTGTGAAAACTAAATGAATAAAAGATGCAACCGTGTAATAATAGCAGATATATTAAAAATAAAATCATGAGATTGAACACACAATTTTTGAAATGTTTTTATTTTCAAAAATGCAGATGAGTTTTTATCATTTCCATTAACAGAGGCACTTTGGTAGAGAACGTCATGGTAAGTTGTAAGGCATTGGTTCATATTTGATAAGGGCACAATTGCTTGACTCTTGAATTTCAAGCAAACAATGTACAGAAACCACTAATTTATGGTAAATTGTGCAGCAAGAGCCATCCAAGTGAATTTTTAAAAAATCCATCCAATCCTATAAAGATCATCAATGTAATTGATTGGTGTTCTTAAAGATTACATATACAAAACGCTATTCAATTTTAAGAACCACATGAGTACCTACATTTTTTTTGTTAAAGTGATGAGCCTTATTTCCCTACAGCTTGGTGATGTGCGGAGCTGCAGAAGTCCCTTGTTCATCATCAACTTCCACTTTTATCATCTTTGTCTCCATCAACTCTTTTGTGATATTGATAGCAGTGACACATGAAAAACAAAGAACCGAGCTGCAATATCAAAATTAGTTACAAAATTAGACATAATTAGCAAAATTAGCGAAACAAAGAACCAAGGGATATGAGTATTAGCATAAGTAGATAATTCCTACAATATGAATGTTGCATCTGATTTTATATACCAAGCATTAAAATTAAACGTCAGCTTAACAATTCTTTCCTAATTGAAGAATTTAGGAGTACCATCTAAAAGTTCACTACAACGAAATTTGTGAAAGATTAAAGAGCAATATGGATAGAACATCAAAACATGGCTCTAGTTTTGAAAGAGAGAGAAGAGAGAAGCTTCATGGAGATGGAAATGCTAAGAAAATATTAACAAATCCCAAAATAGATCAATCAAATACAGAGAACGGATCAGAGCCATGAATATTGAATCAAATTGTGAAACTCACCCAGTGTTCATTCTCTTGCTTATTCTTCTACTTTCTCCAACTTTAAAGGGCCTGATCTAAGCTCTAGTTCAAGAATAGAGAAAGGGGGCACTTTCGCGAAGAACAAATTGGGATTGAAACGTGGAACACAATAACAAATCCCACAACCAATAAGTCAAGGTAGAGACCGATAGTTGTTCCCAATTGCACCAACAGATATGGAGGATGCGAGTTGGTATTATTTTTGGCAAAGACAACTTATGGTAAGAGGGACTCTATCAACATATTATTGAAGAGACATATAATTCATAGTTTACCCAAGAGAATCACAAAATGGTATGAACAGTCGTACACAAAGGTAGGAGGATTGGTTCCCCATGTGACCAATGACCTGAAGAAACACATAAATGAACCAAATTAGTAGGGTTAATGGCCGAAAAATTTGAAGAGCAAGTAATTGTAAACTGGAGTCTAGTATTTGTGATATGGTATCTCCGATTAATCGATGTCGTCTAAGATTTATGATGTGGTAGTCCATGGCTCCCTAAAAGCAGGAGGATCATCGATGGGGGGTAATTTGTTTGGTTGGAGAGAAGCCAGAGAGGAGAAACATTGTTTAAGGTTGCATGCATCATGCATTAAGTTTCTAAAGGTCTAAAAAGACTAATCATCACAGAGTAGGATTTCAAACGTTATTATATTAAATTAAATTGAAAACAAAGTCCACATTATTCTTGGGTTCTTGAATAAGGAAAGTCCAATAGGCAATAGTCGTGGCCTTTTATACATGTACCTACTATACGTATATTAATGTCATTTATTATTTGTAAACAAATTTAACATTACGCATGGCATTCCTAGAGTCAGTCCACATGGCAACATTTCACCAAAAATTGATGATGATTCCGTTTTTACATAGAGTACATAGAAGATATGTAGATAGATCAAGTATTCTTTGCAATATATAGGACCTTCATGTGTCAACCAAGAGTAGAAAGTCAAAATTGACGTGGAAGTAGTTAAAGCACGCCATTTCCCTAGCTTTACTTATAGATAATAGATAATAGATAGATCTTTTCATTTTCCATCCTATCACACCCGACATCAACACCATCAAACCGAATCTCTCCTCTATGATGGACACCACATGCAAGACCCAAACATAGTAGTCGTCAAACCATCGACGTAATCAAAGCTAGAGATCGCAATAATAATAATAATAATAATAATAAAAACCAAAGACCACAACGAACGACAAACCAGGAGAGATATCGAGAAACATGGGAAAAGTGGAGATCTATAAACAAAGAGAATTCATGTCCATATATACCTTTCCGAACCAAATCAAACGGATCTATATAGCCAATTTGAAGACAATATCGATGCCAATGTGCGAGACAATGGCGTCGATGTGCGAATCGAGAAAGTATGAATTATTGAGGAACTAGTGGTGGTAGTGGGTTTTGTGAAGAAGACGAAGACAAGAAGAGAGGGAGAGAATAGTAAGGATGAGGAGAAACAGAGAAAGGATGGAGCATAGGTGTGTGGAGATGGTGATGGTGTTATTTGGTAGAAGTTTTTTGTAAATTCATTTAATAGCATGTTAAATAGTCTATCTTGGATTAATAACACTTTTGATCACTCAAATATTTTTCATGTTCAATTTTGATCTCCTAGAATTAAAACTTTTCAACTCAATCACTTAATTTTTGAATTTATTTTAGTCTCATCACTCGATTAATTTTTACAAAATTTGAGTTGGCAACTTTCATATGTGGCCATCTTGAAATGAATTTACACGTGGATAGTAAGGATGAGGAGAAACAGAGAAGGGATGGAGCGTAGGTGTGTGGAGATGGTGATGGTGTTGTTTGGTAAATTTTTTTTTTTTAGAAAGTAAGTTCTTTTAATAGCATATTAAATAGTATATCTAGGATTAATAATACTTTCGGTCAATCAAATATTTTTTATGTTTCATTTTGGTATCTCAGAGTTAAAATTTTCCAATTCAATCACTTAAATTTTGAATTTGTTTCAGTTTCATCATCACTCTATCAGCTTTTACAAAATTCAGGCAGGCAGCCTGTCTATGTGGCCATATGAAAATAAATTTACATGTGGAAATATATATATAAAACAAAAATTGATTATTTTAAAATAACAAAAAAATTTGAAGAACCCTCATCACATGATCGATCTTCTTCTCCCTTTCATCAGCCCAATCAAATCTCTCCCTTCCATCAACCCTAGACTCCCAAGTCCCAAATGAATCTCTCCAAAACAAACAAACATGACGAGCAAGTGAAGTTAGTGGAGTGCAGAGGAAGTGCTGAAACTGGACAGATTGATGAAAAGCTACGGGATTTATTTTTCTAGTCGTCGAGAACAAGAGGTGAGTGGGTTCCAATTTAATTCTAATTGTTCAGTGTCCCCAATTATGGAGAAGCTTGATGGGGTTGGGAAGGAAATGAATTTCAAGATAATGAAGGGAAATTATTTCAAAGTGAGGCGGGAGGAGAGGAAAGGGAAAATGTTGGTGATGGAGGTTTTCTCCTCTCTTTTTTTAAAATTTTTAGGAATTTTTTTACATTTATTTTATAATTGGAAAACATTTCTACATGGTGACTATTTTATACGTGTACCAATTAAAAGATTGTCAAACTATGTAATCCTTTTCACCTGTTTTGTTTTGAGAGATATTGCCTAGGTGGTGAGATTGGAATAAAAATAAATGTTTGGTGACTTATTTAAAATATTCAATGTTTTGGTGATGACAATGAAACTTGAGAAATATTTAGGTGATCAAAAGTGGTATTAACTTAATATATCCACGTGCCACATATTTCTTACATAGACAACTAATTGGGCAGATAAAGTTTCACTTGTGCATTTTTATTGTTTGAAATTTTAAAAGTGAGTGATAAGATTGTAATAAATTCAAATGTTCAGTGAAGAAATTGGAATATTTCAATTTTGAATAATCAAAATAAAATATGAATAATTTTTGATTGACCAAAATTATATTAGTTCTACTTTTTATATTGTTTTTATATTGCCTATTCATTGATGGATAGATACGCTGATTGACCCAACCCATCATGAATACAATGCATAATTTGTGCGTTTATTTCACATTTTGTACCGCTTAAAGTTATGAGATTCGCATAAATTGTGTCAACCAAACGTCACATTTTATTGAGAGCTTAAAATTGAGGTTCAATGAAATGATGTCATCTCATATATTTTTCAGAGTTTAAAGCTGTATGATTCACAATATTTTATTATCATATTACATAATTGTTCTCAGTATTTTAAAAATTTTCAATTACTTTTTATTGTAATATTTCTTTTATAACTTTACCTATAAAATTAATCTAAAAAAAATGAACAAAACACGCAACAACATTTTATATAGCTTAAAGTTATGGATTACACAATTTTTTACATAATATTTCTCATAAATTTAAATAAATTATTTTTGATAATATAAAATTATGAAACAAACGAACTGTTGGCAGTGCGACATTTCAATTTAATTGAAGGAATGTTCCTTCCGCGCACATTAGCGACTGTCAACCGATGTGACGCTCACGAATCTCTGTGTTAGTGGGGCCACAATGCAGTCTTTGCACACAGCAATATACTGTACGTTCCGTGTCTGATATGTAGTACGGTACCTCCATTTTTTTCAGACACGTCTTTCAAAACTGATCCGGTAATTAATAATTACAAGTTATTTTAATTCATCGCATAAATAAGGAAAACTAAAGAAATGATAATAAACAAATATCAAATCAGACTCTCAATCGTTATTATATTATTAAATCACAGATTAGACAAAATAAAGATACATCTTTTGGTACATGTGCCATTCCGTACATTTTAACTAATCATCCTTCCTGGCATGGCTTTCCAATTCAGAGATGATGAGAGTTTGAGGACTAATGTTGTAAAAATAAAAATAAAACTTATGATAACTTTAAAGTAATTTGATGGATAATACTTTGTTCCCTCACTTTTTTTACCATTCCCAAATCACTACTCCCAACTGTCGTATTGGACCCATATGTATGTTGTGTTTTTTAATAAATGATTATTTATTTATTTATTTGATAAAAGATGACGATAGCTCAAAATTTTATTAATAACCTCGCTTCTGATAGAAAAATACTCTGACAATAAGTAAAAGAAATCTCTAGAAAAGTAACAAACAGTATAAAAGACTACTTGCAAAGGATATAAACTAATCTGACACGGAAAAACTGAAATGAGGTAAAACAAAGAGTCGAATAATCGATTATTATACTGACAGATAAATTGAGAGGTGAAAGATGTACGTAGCACTACTCTAGTTTGATTTACTTCCGATTAATAGCTGGCATTAAGAGCATCTCCAATACAAGTATCTATATTTGAGGATGTAAAGTGATATATACATATTTGAATAGTAATTTTTTTTTATCTAAATTTTTTGTGTTGCAATGATATGGTGTATAATTTGGGATGTATATTACATATTTTTCATTATCTTCAATATTCTTGCTTATTTGAGGTGAAAATGATAGTTAGATTTTTCACATTTTTATTCATTCTTTCTATAATTGGAAGCTTGAGTCGTATAGTTATATCTTCAACTCATGGAGATATATTTTACAATCCAAGATACATCTTGAGTTGGAATGACTCATTTAAATATATGAATGTGTATAATGATAATTGAATCATATACACACTCATATACATCTCCCCTTAGAGATGCTCTAAGAAATCAAAGATGTCAAAGGTGAGTGGAGATTTTGTTTAATAAATAGTTTGATTATCAAGGAAGGAACTGTAATTTATTATTATGATTATTATATGGGTAATCAAAGAAAGAAACTGCTGGGTCATATGAGATTAATGGTCAATGATTTGATCTACTAATTAATGACCACTGGATTACGTGAAGAATGTTTGCATTCTTCTACTTTTTAGCATTTTCTTCCCCTCCCTCCCTCTCCCTCCCTCCCTTTTACTTCCCAAATAATGCATTAGAGAAACTCTACACCGACCCACCTTTATTAGTTTTACACCCCCTTCAACTTGGATTTCAGTGCAACAGCTATTTTTAATTCCAAAAACTGATTTTTCATATCTTAATACCAATGTTTTAAAAGTCGGAGCGGACCGGCCGGTCGAACCGGTTGAATCGGCACCCGACATCATGTCCAATCCGATTGATTGTATAAAACTCGGTGAAACCGGTTGAGACAAAAAAGAAAAAAAAAGTTCTCTAAATACCTAATTTATCTCTGCTCTTTTAAGTTATGGCAGCCATTCTTTCCGAAAGCCAAGGTCAATGATTCAGATGAGGTATGTAATGGATTCTTGAAAGCCAAGATCGACGATTAAGCTCTGATTAAAGGATAGGAGGAAGGCATGAAATGGAGCCTTTCTAATGCAACTACTAGTTCGACCAGTGATATTTTGTGGAGGAGAGCAGAGGAGGGAGAAAAGGAAGAGAGAGGGCATCGCAAGAGAGGGTATGCGGAGGAGCTGTCCACTCTCAGGATGGGCAGTAAGTAGAGATTTGCTTCAAAGAATATGCAAAAAGTTTCTTTCTTCAGCCCTTCATTATTAATTATTAATTGAATTTTTTTATAAAAGTTTCTTTCTTCGGCTAAAGATTCTTATCATTTGGTATGAGACACCAGATCAAAAGTAAAAAAATATGAAAATGGATAACTCTATGAAGTAGATCTCCACTTAGCAACTTCGTAAAATAGACACTACATTAAATCATGTCGGATCAGAAGTAGATCTGTCTTGAAACCAGACGAGAGGGACGATTATCAGTAAAAAAGAAAAAAAGGAAATCCGCCGGTCAAAACGGTCTGACTGGTCAAACCGAAAATCGGTGATCACGCCGGTTCGTTGAACGGTCTGAATTTAAAAACATTGCTTAATACCACATTTTCTAGACTTATGTGGGTGAGTTTAACCTGAACTTTTCTCCAGCCTAGCCATATTGTGGATGGACGAATACCGATACGACGCACACGCAACAGTAATTAAATTGTTCTGGCGTACACCTTGCCCAGCAGCCATCAACTGACATGAAATCTTCTTGAATTGGGGCCCACATGCAGTTGCGAGGCGTTGTTTTCTTTGCACATTCGGTACGGAAATATCACCTCGTTTTGTTGCAAATATACGGACGCTCTCATCAGATATCCGTTAGGCTACCGTTAACTAATGTTTACTATTTATTTATTTTCATTTTAAAAGTGGAGTAATAAAAAGTTATTTATAAACACTTTCAAATAATAATATTTTATGCAAAATATATAATATTTTATTATGTCACATCGACACTTTCTTACAACCTGATTCCAACTTTCATATTCATCCTGTAGGTATATCCCGTACGGGTCAAGTTCTCGTAATTGACACGCAACACAAAGCATGCCAGAATCATAGAAAGTATTCTTATACTACTGTTACGAGTAGGGTTGTGGAGCTACGAGCCTGTCAAAAATCCATTAATTAAAATTTCATAATTCTTGTACATAAACTTTTTTTCTTAGAAAAAAAAATGAAAGTAAAACGTTTAATGTACAATTATGTATATAATAAATCTGTTCCAAATGAAAAGCAAAAAAGAAATATTAGATAAAAATATAAAAACACTGATTTTAGATGGGGGTAATTTCCACAGAGCCAAGTAGTTTGTTTAAAAGTGAGAATCCTCTCTCTCTCTCCCACCATTCCTCGATCGTCTCTAGACTCTAGCTACAAAATGGAAAACCTCAAAAGAACAGGTACTTCTTCTTCTGCTCCGGCACCACAGATTCCTCCGATGGCCGAACGAGGAGGAGTTGCTACAACCGAAGGAGGAGTTGTTATCAAAGGCACACCTCCAATGGGCGAAGGTACTTTCTAGTTCATTTTCTTGTAGTTTCTTGAAGAGGAAGCTGCCATGGCTTTTCTCTGTAAACTTTGATTCAGTTCAATAACTTGTGGATTCTTTATACATTTTATTGATTCACTTTCTTGTTCCATTCTTGCTGATTTGTGGTTCATTGCACAAAATCTTTACAAAGCATAAGAAAACAATGACAAAAAAACACTATTTAACCTGGGTAATGTAGGTTAAGCATTAGTCGTGTAATTGAACGGCATTGAAGCGCTATCATCAATCCCTTACAATAAGTCAATAATCACTTGCAGTAGGTTAGCTTTCTGCATTGTAGATCTTGTTTCGTTTAGGTACTGCAATGGTTGGTATCTTCACCCTGATGCCTTATCAGTCTTGAGCCAGTCGCCTTTCTTTTGGGTTTCTTTCTTGTTAAATTAATGTAATCTCTTCTTACTATTTAAAAAAAAGAGAGTCAATAATCATGTATGTGAACGAATATATTTATGTGTGCGAGACTTAGTAAGACAAAGGAAGTTTTGTTGTGGGGTTCAGAAGGACTAGAATAGGAAGAGGCGATGTCGGAATGGGAGAAGCGAACGCCGCCAACGAATTGATTACGTACCACGTATACGGAGGGAGCTATGGATTTTGGCCCTCAAACAACGACACTAAATTTCTCTGTCCCACGCCCACCGCCATATTTTCAGTTTCCATTTGTACGACCAGTTACAGTGCTACTAGCACTAATTCCTTCGAATCGGATACTTCTCTGCTTCTGATCCATCAACGGAATTGGCAACTCCAAACCGCAGTACTGCCATGATAATTCAAACGATTTCATAAACCCTAGTTATCAACTTTATTTCCACAAATAGAACGTGCGAAAATTGAATAACAATTGAATGCACGACTGATATGGATGGATACCAGAATATTTTGACATTGGCGGGTTTCCTGATTGTTCACTCGTAAATTTTTTGTTTGTTCTAATTTTTTTAACTTCTTTGATTTTGTATGATTACTGAATCATCTATTTTTTTGTTTATCGGTTCATTCAACTCCGACAGGTCAAGAAAATCTACCTGTCTCAGTTCCTCTTATAGGTAATTTTTTATTTTTTTAAATAATCCTCAACTCATTTACCTTCAACTTCTTAAGTTGCTTGATATTTTTATTATTATAATATGATTATTGGGCATCTACTTTTCTGGTTGTTAGTTCATTCAACTCAAGCAGACCTACGATTCCCAACTCTCCTAGTTGATTTACCTCAACTTATAGCTTTTCTTGTTTTTGAAAAGTACTTAGTAATTTTTTTGTTTGTTTCTATAGGTAATTTTTTAACTTCTTTGATTTTGTATGATTACTGATTATCTACTTTTTTGTTTTTCGGTCCATTCAACTCGGGCAGGTCAAGAAAACCTAACTGTGTCAACTCCTTTAGGTAATTTTTTTATTTTTTGAAATAATACTCAACTCATTTACCTCCAACATCTTAAGTTGCTTGTTTTTATTTTTTATTTTTTATTATAGTATGATTATTGGGTTACTTTTCTGGTTGTAGTTCATTCAACTCAGGCAAACCTACAATTCCCAAATCTCCTGGTTGATTTACCTCAGCCTATAGCTACTTTTCTGGTTTTTTAAAAAGTACTTGTAAATTTTTGGTTTGTTCCTATAGGTAATTTTTTAACCTCTTTGATTTTGTATGATTACTGATCATCTACTTTTTTGTTTGTCTGTTCATTCAACTCAGGAGGTCAAGAAAACCTAACTGTGTCAGCTCCTTCTATAGGTAATTTTTTAATTTTTGAAATAATCCTCAACTCATTTACCTCAAAGAACTTAAGTTGTTTTATTTTTTTTATTATAGTATGGTTATTGGGCATCTACTTTTCTGGTTGTAGTTCATTCAACTCAGGTAGACCTGCAATTCTCAAATCTCCCAGTTGATTTACCTCAGCCTATAGGTACTTTTCTAGTTTTTTGAAAAGTACTTGTAAATTTTTTGTTTGTTCCTATAGGTAATTTTTTAACTTCTTTGATTTTGTATGATTACTGAGCATCTTCTTTTTTGTTTGTCGGTTCATTCAATTCGTGGAGGTCAAGAAAATCTAACTGTGTCAGCCCCTCCTATAGGTAATTTTTATTTTTTGAAATAATCCTCTACTCATTTACCTCCATCGTCTTAAGTTGCTTGATTTGTTTTATTATAGTAAGATTATTGGACATCTACTTTTCTGGTTATTAGTTCATTCAACTCAAGCATACCTACAATTCTCAAGTCTCCCAGTTGATTTACCTCAGCCTACAGGTACTTTTCTAGTTTTTTAGAAAGTACGTGTAAATTTTTTGTTTGTTCCTATAAGTAATTTTTTAACTTCTTTGATTTTGTATGATTACTGATCATCTACTTTTTTGTTTTTCGGTTCATTCAACTCGGGCAGGTCAAGAAAACCTAACTGTGTCAGCTCCTCCTATAGGTAATTTTTTTATTTTTTGAAATAATCCTCAACTCATTTACCTCCAACGTCTTTAGTTGCGTGATTTTTTTTTATTATAGTATGATTATTGGGCATCTACTTTTCTGGTTGTTAGTTCATTCAAGTCAGGCAGACCTACAATTGCAAACTCTCCCAATTGATTTACATCAGCCTATAGGTATTTTTCTGGTTTTTTGAAAAGTACTTGTAATTTTTTTGTTTGTTCCTATAGGTAATTTTTTTTAATTTCTTTGATTTTGATTTTGTATGATTACTGATCATCTACTTTTTTGTTTGTCGGTTCATTCAACTCGAATAGGTCAAGAAAACCTAACTGTGTCAGCTCCTCTTATAGGTAATTTTTTATTTTTTGAAATAATCATCAACTTTTTTACCTCCAACGTTTAAGTTGCTTGATTTTTTTATTATATTATGATTATTGGGCATCTCCTTTTCTGGTTGTTAGTTCATTCAACGCAGACAGACCTACAATTTCGAACTTTCCCCGCTGATTTACCTCAGCCTATAGGTACTTTTTTTGAAAAGTACTTGTTAATTTTTTGTTTGTTCCTATAGGTAATTTTTTAACTTCTTTGATTTTGTATGATTACCTCCAACGTCTTAAGTTTCTTGATTTTTTTTTATTACAGTATGATTATTGGACATCTACTTTTTTGAATAAGCCACATAGGTTTGTTTATGTGTATATCGGGCTATATATTATATATACACTTGTATATAAAAGTCTTTTTTTGAATAAGGGACGTATGTTTATTGATGTGTATATTAGGCTATATAGACACGTGTTTAATATCACTTTTAGTGAGCCAAAGACATATATTTCATTTTGCATATTCATTGTTAAAACAATTGCACTTTGTATTGAAATACAAAATATTTCCACGTGTGGACATGCATGTTGAATAGTCAAACTGCTAAATGAGCAGTTTTGCTCTCCCAGTGTGCAAAGTGAACTTTTTAATAATGGGGATGCAAAATGGAAAAGACATATTTCGACTAAAAGTGTGATATTTAACCCCTTGTCCTAAAGAAACTTGATGGGTACATTATTAACTTTTAAAGTTCAATTTTATGTCGTCAAACAAGTACATGACTTGTGTATATATGTATTTATAGGCCATGCGGATGTCGTGCGTAAGTTTGAAAATGACTATGAAGGCATGTTGGTGAATCATAATTCGTTAATGAGCGAGGGGGAGAAAATTCAGATCAATATGGTGACTAGGATTGCCTTTCATTTGCTGTGTGTTGGGATTGTCACCTCAATTTTTCGGTCATACACGTACATAATAGCAGTGCCTGTATTGTGCTTTACTTGCATCTTATTTTTAGTCGCGTTATATTATACTGCAATGGGCATGCTATTAAGGTTGGAGAGGATACAAGATGGTTTTGTATTTTTAAGGGTGAGGTATGATAACTTGGGTGAGAGATTGAATGAATGGAGAGAAGTTTATCAAACTTCCCTGGAATTGGAGCTTCAACGACAAGCAAAGTCTCTTACTCTCAGAATTGCCAAGGCACGGTTGAATATGAACAGATTCAACAATTACACGAAGATATCATTGTGGCTTTTGCTGATTATCGGAGTGTTGTTGGGAGCCGTAGCGCCATTTGGGGTTAATATTGCCACATGTGGTAATTATTTGTTCTGAATTTTATTTGTGGCTTGGAGAAATTAGAATCATTATTTTTACAGTTTTTCTTTTGATTTGTAGGAATCCCCGACACTTGCCCGTGGCAAAATCCAGCAATCACACTGGGGCGTTTTAACTTCGAAGACTGATCATTTGAAAACCGAGAGTCAAATGTCGCCCTGCGTTTTCATCTCTCTTTTTTCTGAACTTTTCAAGAAACTTGAGCAAGAATTCATCGAGTTTATCACTACTCTTTCCTTGAGATTAATACTATATCATGTTCTGGTTATCACTACTCTTTCCTTGAGATTTATTGTCATGTTCTGCTTGTCATGGCTGATCTTCACAAGAAACGCGATGTCCACCATCATATACTCAGTCAAGGTTGAAACAGACACGAAATGGTGCAGTCTCCCCATTGACGTCCCTGAATCTGCTGGTCCCGTCCCTAGGAATGTCATTTGTCGCATTTTAAACTTAGAACACATGTTGCTCTTGCTGGAGTTGCAATCTCTGCATTCCCCACAATCCGGAATAAACACTGGCAACGCCATATCTCCTCCTACACTCTATAGACTACACAACATTCTATATAGCCCAAAAGAAGACACAGACACAACAATTTAAGCAAAATAATCAAACAGGAACAAAGTCTAAGTGGAATTGCAAGAACTTTTAGCAGCAAGAAGAGCAAACCATATAGCAAATTCAGCTACAGAATCAATTTGCTAATTGACAAGACAACCCATATGGAGTCCTGGGTGCAACTTTATTTAGTAATCACATTCAGAATCTTATAATTTAAAGCATAAAATAGCTCTAGCATTGACAAAGCCGTCAATGCTAAATCATAACTCATCAAACCCGGAACAATGATTTCATGCTTGAGATCTCAGCCATGAATTCAGTCCTAAGTTCAGCCTTGAGTTCTGTACGCTCTTTTACACACAACAATTTCTTCATCTCCGCAAATTCGTTACGCAGTAGTTCAAATTGTTCATGGATTGTTGCTTCTGGACCTTCTTGCCAAGGACTGGCCCTATACGCCAATTGATATACAAATCCGCATGCATTAACTGGAACCACATCACAGTTATCAAAAGTTAATTTTCTGTTCTCTTAACGTAAGTTCTATAAACTCTTAATAGCTACAGATCATAACAATAACCACAATATCTCTCGCTTTTCTTTTTCAAAATTACAAATTGTTATAGCGTCCAACTACAGAGAAGGTGTATGAGATGTAAGTTCCACCCACAAGATATACGATTTGGCTTTCAAATATAATCCACTACTTTTTGTAATGTTACAACACCATGGTAATATGTTCTAACGAGTAACATATGCATTGTGTTTTCAAATGACTATTCAAATGAAATTATTTCTAATTTTAATTGTAAAAACTCATTAAACTGATAAAATAAAATATTAAAATAAACTACTATCGAACCCTTAATAATAGAAATACATGCCAAAATTTTAATACTATCAAACATTAAATAATAAAAATAGATGCCAAATGACATAAATGAAATATATAACTTGATTTGACATTAAGATAAAAAAAGGAGAAAATAAAAAGAACAAGGCAACGCAAAGTGATGAAATGAATGGGGTCCTGCTCGCCCCAAACACAAACAATAATAGGAAATAAGTTCCGCCAAGGAAGAAACTTCTTTTTCCTTCCTGTTTATGCTTTTTGTTGAAGGGAGAAGAAGTAATTATATTACCATCATCAGGAGCTGCACAAAGAGAGATGATATCCCCGTGACAAATTTGAACAGGTTTTTCTTTGGTCAACCTTTTCCAATTGACATATGTTGCAAATGCACTGCAAAAGGGCCCAAAACCAACCAGCATATATGAATAACAAAATATTTAGTATTTATAAGCACAAATTTATGCGTAATATATCCAAACCTATAAGCATAACTACCTAGTGTCTCTCAAGAAGACAGGTGGATAAATGGACCCGATATGCTCTGTTTCTTCACCATCATCTCTGGTAAGATATATTCCATAGTCATTGTTGACCGCATTGTTTGGAATTTGGAAATCCCTTCGATTCAATAATAGGCCAATGCAATGCTGAGCCATCTTCAAGTAAATACAGCGTCCCTAATTTGCACCCATTTATCAGCATAAAAACTAATATACAACATTAATAAATGTCCCACCAATGTGAAGCAGTCCCCGAACAAAGGAGGAAAAAACAAATAAAATGGCCAAGGGTATAGTGAAACTATCAAATCAAGCAAATAAAGTTTCAACATTTCTTTGTAATTCCAGTCAAGCTATCTAACCTTTGTTTTGGAGAATTAAATTACTAAAAAAGACACATGTAAAACATTAATTCAAATCATCCTTGGCCATAATAGACAAATATCAAGATAAAATAATGAAAATCACATGAGAACTGAAGCTTCAATGAAGACCTGGCATCCGCGGTTTCTCATGAATTGAATTGCATTTTCGGTGATAGCGGTTAGTACGCCCCAGATGGTGGGGTCATTGTAGGCTTTCCAACTTGTGGCAAATGGATGAACTTTCTGTAGAATGGAGTCTTTCATTGATATAACTTGTTGTTCAGAGGGCGTATCAAGCTCTTTTGCATCAGACTTGCATGGTTTTGAGTCACTGCTTGTGTTTGCATCAGACTTGCTCGGTTTTGATTGATGCTCTTTTGCATCAGACGTACTTGGTTTTGATTCACTGTATGTGTAACCCACATTTCCTTTACCTCTGCTATCAATCGAGAAACAAAAAATTACAAATCTGACACATAAAAAAACCTGTTTCTGTGACTCAGATTCTGAAAATAATTAATAATGACTATCAATATGATAACTTAGCCTGTATATTGATTTTAAAAAAAAAACATTGGGATTGAGCGGATATCCACAAAGGCATGTATAATTGCTTTGTGGATGAATCGATGTTCAATGTCAAAACTTAAACAATCTAGAGATCGTATCAGTGGTTCCAACAAATTATTGTAAGAATTCCATTGCAGGAACCAGTATGTACAATGTCAAAACTTAAACAGTCAGGTATGGAAGATATCAAGAATTGGGCCTCAACAAATAAACAAACTAAAAAAAATATGCTTCTAGACCAAGATTGTGAAGATAATTAAGATTTAAGAATGAAGATAAATTTCATAACTTAACCTATACAGAGCAGTTCATAACAACAAATAAGAGTAAGAATTCTAAAATGGAGGATGATGCATTAGATATTATTTTCAACATATATAGTCGGTGTATAGAGACAGAAAAAAATATGAAAACCGTTTGGCAAGATGGAATTTTTGCATGGAGGCAACTACGTAGCCCCTCAAATTGATCTTCAGACGTGCTTGTAAAATTGATAAATCCAGGACAAAAAGATAAATAATAGAATTATAACAAAGAATCGCAAACCCTTACTCTAGAAAAATAAAACAAGTAGCAAAAAAGGAGATCAGACAAATGAAGAGACAACAAAACGAATATCTTCAGAACACAATTCATAAGAAAGTAAATAAAGATGAGAGAATTACATGAGTCGATTCCAAAGCAGCAGAAAAGGAAAACAAGAGAGCCACATTTGGTCTGCCGAGACTCCCAATTCGATCTGATCTGATCAGCCAAACTGTTTCGTCTCCCAGAATCCCTGGTCTTTTACACAACTACAAAGTCTCTCTACGTGGCTGCCGCTTAAGCCCAACAGACATGGATTAGTCAGTTCATATTTATTTCCTACCGTGGGTGGGCTTTGTTTTTTGGGCAGTAAACGGACTTGTGAAAGCCGAAAAGGGAACTTGGAGTCGGCACTCGTCAATTCCATTCCCAAAGGGTTTCCAAATTCATCACCCGTCCGTATCGGCCAGCGTATATCTTTGGGAGATCGAGTGTGTTTGAAAATTATTTTTATTTTTAATAATTAAAAATGATTTTGATTATAATTTTAAAAAATAAAAAATGTTAAAAATTTATTTGATTTGTGTTATTTCAAAATTATTTTTTAAATAAAAAAATATAAAGTTCAGACACAAAAAAAAATCGGTTATATAACAAGTACGGTAGAGAACGGTAACGAAAAATAGATCATGTAAATTTGAAAAGATGATGGAGAAGAAAGAAGGGAGGGGACAGTTGGAGAGAAAAAGAAGATTGTAACAGCTGAAGATAGAGGGAGGAAGGAAGGAAGAAAAAGTAGAGCAAGAAATTTATTTACAAAAATGTCACCGATTTATTTCTAAAATTTTCAAATCATGATTTAGTTATTTTCGTTTCACAGTATTAAAAAATTATTTTTAAAAACTCTAACACCCAAATAAATTTTTATCCAATTCTTCTGTTTTGAAAAAAAAAATTGAAAACATGTTCAAAGAATTTTCTTGCAGGGAACTTGAAACTTGTAAGGAGGATCACAGGAGCAAGGTTTGATTTAGGTTTGACGTTGGGAGTAAGGGTCAGGTAGGTTCGCGAATAGGGTTATAGTTCTGTGTTGGATAGATTTCTGATCGTTGGGCATATCTATAGGTAGTCCGAAAACTGCTGAGTCTATTGGTCTATGCTCAAGCTATCCTATCCATGTACATGTGAGTTGCAGGAAGAAAAAAATATTCAAAAAGTTAGATGAGAGAATTTATAGTGGGACCACCATTACGTAGAGAGTTCATGGGTGTGTCATGTGTGTCTGTCTATACATACATATATCGGTGAATCTCTTATACGGTCCTATTTTATGGATGTAAAAAACGGACTTTTATTTTCGTCCTTCGATGCATCTAATGGCTGGGTCTTCCTCTTAAGCTTTCATCATCCGTAACTCATCTTCCTCCATCGCCCAAATCCATCTTCTTCCTCCATCGCGAGCAACAAATCTTCCTCCCAGAGGCAACAAATCTTCATCTTCTTCATCTCTTGTCTGTTCCTCCATCTCGCCATTGGACCTTGAAATCACCGGAGCATCCCCTGTTCTTCCGCTTTGTTAGAGCAACGACCCACCAGTGCATGCCTGATAGATTCTCGACCCAGCAGATTGCGAGAAGAAAAGAAGAATCTCTCGCGACCAAGCAGATTGCGCAAAACTAGAGAAGTGAAGCTCGACCAGCAGATTGCGAATCACCGGACCTTGAAGCTTGATTCTTCTTCCTCCCGTGCTGAAACCCAATAATTGAAGCTCAATATCTGTCAAATTCACGGGTGTCAAAAGAAGTTGTTTGGTAAGCTTTTCCTCCAAAAAGTAACGAACTGTGGAAGAGTTTGGGTGATTGTACTGCTCAAAATTAATGATACATTTGTTGTAGTGTCGTAGTGGTTAATAGTTTTGGATAATTCATGGTACTCGTACTGATAAATTGATGAAGATTTATTAACATGTCACTACTTAAACCTCTCTTGTCTAGGTGATTGCACCTCAAAATGTATACTGGTATGTTTGTGAACTTATTTTTAGTAAAAATCATAAGATATAGTCTAGTTGGATATGCAAGCTCTATAGTAAAAATCATGAGATATAGTCTAGTTGGATATGCAAGCTCATTTGTTGGGTGTAATCACATTATTTGATGTATCAGTAGTTGTTGCTTTGTCACTAATGTGAGTATATTATCAGCATATGTATGATCTTATTTTTCTGATTTTAGGAATATTTACCATCAATAATGGAGGGCATTACTACTGGATATCATGCAAGGATTGCCCTTTTGTAATGAAGTTGCTGCTTTTTGTGATGGAGTTCTTGCTCTAAAATAGATGGAGTTGCTGATTTTTGTGATGGATCTCTTGCTCTAAAAGAGATGGAGTTGCTGATTTTTGTGATGGAGTTCATGCTCTAAAAGAGATGGAGTTGCTGGTTTTTGTGATGGAGTTCTTGTTGCTAGTAATTATGAAATGGGAGACTCATTTTATTGTTGTTCTGATTATGTATGGAATTTATTGTAATGTGTTATGACAATGTAATTGACTCTATAGCATGATGGGGCTGCTGTAATGGACTCTACTGCATTATGATGTTTCAGAAATGTGTAAAACTTTTGGTAAAAATCTGTCTTCTTATTAATGTTTTGATGAAGAGTTGCCATGATTCAGTTTGGGCAGTGATTGAATAAGTTTACACTTTTATTGAAATTGTAGCGCTTTGGAGATTTTTTATTTTTTATAAGTAAACTATTTTTGTTTGATAAGTTTGCTCTAGAGACTATTTTTTGCAATTGCAAACAGTCATGCAAGACGAATATGCTTTTGTGTGTGTGTGTGAATCAAATGCAAAGAGAATTTTGATTCAAATCTCACACTGGATTGAGAAGTCTAAAATTGTTTCATTTAGTTCATCTCTAGAGTTCAAACTGGCTATTTCATTCTCGTAGTTTTTCATGTATTCTCTGGTAACTACATATTGCTCATGCACTAAAACCTATTCTACTGGACATTTTCAGCGGACATGTTTTAAGAATGAAAACTGTCGTTACAACTCCATGAAATCTGCATAATATTAATATATAGAGAGGCCCATATAATCTTTTCATTTTTTGTTTGATAAGTAAACTATTTTTGTTTGATAAGCTTGCATTTTTACTAAAATTGCAGCAGCTGATGTTCATTTGTTATGCTTTATAACAATTTTCCTTGAACAAGAACAACACAATTAGCACAAATACTTTGCATTTTGAATTTCTACAACTCAGGCAGCATAAATACACCCCAAACAAACTTCAAACATCAATCACACTCTTCTTTACACATCTTACAATGGCCAAAATGCAGCACAAATATATAAAGTTAAACAAAAAAAATTCTTCATTCCTCATGGCTTCAGATGCTCTCTTGAAATACCTTCTCCACAGTCCCAGAATTGTTGATTGCCTACATAGCCCCAAAGACTGAATAACTCTTTCTACAACCAGAATCTTATCCGCTTTAGGCAAGTCAGCAGATAGTCTTCAGAATCCAACAATATAAAACCCAATGCAAAAGGTAAAAAAATGTCAGAAATTAAGAAAATTATTAGGGGAAAGAGTTTAAAATGAATCAACAGAAGAAAATGCAAATTGGTGTCAAGACAAAGTGCACGAAAAGGCAGGGAAAGGTCTCGATGTTAAATATTGGATCCATGTCTACTGGTGCTCGAGTTCTAGCTGTGAAGAATGATTTAGCTAAGCTGCAACTCACGTCGCCAGTGTGCACCAGCAAAAGAGAGAAGATTGCACTCAGTCGAAGAGTAGAGAAACACTGGCGTCTAATCGGGTGGGGCCAGATCCAAGCTGGAACTACCCTTGAAGTTCTGCCTGCCCCCTTTGAGTGATCAACGAGAAGAGAAAGAAAAGGCAGTCAATAGTCAGAAACGATTAGATACAGATGAAGGCGGGTCACTCTGGAGACGTCGACCAGAGCCATGAACGTAACCTCGAGTAGCAAAACAAATGAAGCGGGCAGGTCACTGTGGAGACGTCGACCAGAGCCATGACTCGCGATGGACACCAGGATCGCCTTGGATGGGAGGAAGGCGCGATGAGAGTGGATGCTCCGGGGTCATGAAGGTCGACCAGTTTGGTGGCTTCGGTTGACGAAGCGCGACTCTGACGAAGGAGAAGAAGAGCGGATGAAATCAGAGTAAGGGGGCGATGGATTTGAGGAAGACCCAGCAATTGGGTCCATTAGATGCATCCAAAGGAAACTGATTCAACTTAAACTACGTGAGAGCTCGACCGTCGGGTGAGATAAGTTAAATAAGAGTGTTGATCGGAGGTTGATTTGGGATGAACAAAACGGAGGAGAGAAGTTTAAGGGATTGAAATCTGAGCCGTTGATGATATCCAACGGCTGAGATTTTAGTTCGTAATTTAATACCGTAAATTCAGACCGTATGAGAGAATTCTCGTATATATATATGTGTGTTATACTATATATCTATATATATTATAAATATTGGGTTTAACTTTCATCCTATCAATTGAACTTCGAAAATCTGAAACTAAAAAAATCAAACCAAAAGTAGGTTTTGTTCTTACTAACAAAAATAATAAATTTTAAATCTTGTTGTTATTTTCTCGATCCTCCTAAAAGATTTATATGTTAATGCTTTTACTTTATGTTCATGTCCTTTTCTTGGATTTTGAATATCTTGTCTTCCTTTTTTTTGAGTCTTTAGACACGCTTGAAAAAATGGCATAATTATTGCATATATGGAATTTTTTTTTCTGAAAAAATAATAAACTTTAAATCTTGTTATTTACTTTTTCGATACTCTCAAAAAATCGTATGTTAATTATTTTACTTTATGTCTCCATCATCTTCTTAGACTTTGAATATTTTATCATCCTTCTTTTTAGAGTCTTTGAACACGTTTGAAAAGCTGACACAGTTATTCATCAATTTATTATATTTTGCAGTTTTCATCAGCACGGAGATTTTTGATCGATGAGAGAATGCATAGTAATCTAGTTGATGAAACAATGCATAGTAATCCAGTTGATGAAAAAAGTCACAGTAGTTCAGTCTACATTAACTAGTTTTAAAGTCACATGCATCCATATATTATATCTGTGACTGATGAAAATTGTGATTTTCGTAGTGTTGTAGTGGCATTGCATATGGAAGAAGGTGAAAATGCATGAACTATTGTAAGATATGATATACTAGCTGAGCTGAACAACAACGGTTAAGATTATGCATCCTTTTATGGACAGTGGAAAAAGTTTTCATTTATAAGACAACCGTTGATATTTTTTTAGAGATACAGGTCACCATTTGTGGTTCATTGGATGAATTTGTCAGACATGGATCATTTGATTGCATCATGCTAGAATGTAATTAGCTCGTGTTTTTCCTATAAAAAGGAGTATTTAACTTACCTGGAATGTCACTACTGATGGACTTAAGGATCCCTTCAACTGCAACTTTATGGCCAAGAAAATTAAATCAATAACGACCACAACCACATATAGGATTTTAAAGAACAAAGTATTGCTAAAGACTGATCACAATCAGAGAGAAGGGAAAAAAAAAGCAGAAAAGTGGCGACAACTACATTTAATCAGGAATTCATTATAAAGGATATAAACAGTAAGAACAACATAATTAACGAAAAAAGCAAGCATAAAACAAAATCGCAGAATATCATTCTTTGTGATCTCCAGGTTGAGATCGTTCCTTCTGGGCATGATACCCCTGAATAAATCTATTGCTTGAACAACTATGTTGTGGAATTTTGGCCATCTGGTGTCTTTGGTGGATCTAACAAAACATCTGGTGTCTCTGGTGGATCCAACAAAACATAACCTAATAAAGGAATTTATAACTTACATATGTGATGAGCAGGTACACGATTGAAATACCTAGGAAGCAAAATTGTCGAACAAACTTGTCAAAGTGAAGCTTTGGGCAATGGAATATGATAGAGCAGGATATTAATTTTAGGCGAAAACGAACCTGTATATGAATCGTAGATTGAATTCAGGCGCTTTGGACTATGGAGCCGTAAGTTTGATATGAATTATTGAACACGGCTGTGGCTACCGCTTGTTAAAATAATCAAGAACCCAAGAATGGTAAGAAAGGAGAAGAAGGCAATTAGTGATTTGTAGCCAACTGAAATGTAAAGTGTCTATGTTGTCTTTTCAAATGCGTGCAACGAAAATGCCCAAGCAGGTCCATACACCTTTATCAAGAACTGCAAAATAACATGTAGTGACGCAAAACCTGAGCGAGAGAGATTCTGAATCACCGATTCACTACCATAAGGCGTCAAACGTGAAAGAGGAAAAAGTGTAGAAGACTAGACGAGGATCGAAAAAGAAGAGAAATCATACCGAGCAGAGTGAATCAAAGTTGGTATAGCACGAATCAACAACGGAGCTTCAAGAGAAACATCCGAATCAGGATTGAAGACAAAACCATCTCAATGCTAACTCAAAATAGGTTTCTTGGAGAGAATTGACTAATATGCTACTCGTTTTGTTTTGGTCTCGATTATTGTGAGGAAGATCAAAAGACCCAGATACATGTATAGGCATCGCTCTTTACGTTCAAGTTATTTATTATTTAATTAATTAAATTAAATCTATTTACTTTAATTAAAAGTAAAAAGGTAAAAAAAAATGAACCTCACCAAAATTTTTGATTACATTCTCTCAGTTTCAGTATTTAGGTGTAGGAATAGATAAATAGATAGACAGACAGACAGACAGATATATATTGATAATCATCAACTCTCATATAAATATATGTGTATGAATGTATTCTTTCAAATTTATTGTTGAATTAAATGTTGAAATTAATTATCATGGATGTACAAGATGTTAGCACAAACTGTTATGATAAAGAATCTCCGTCTAGAATTGATGAAATTGCTTATACCCCATATATGGGCTAAAACTTCTTAAGTAGTACGAGATTCAAGACTTGTAAGTACTCCTTTTTCCTATGTTCTTGGGCATCCCAACATTTCTTCTTTTTACGAATTTCCACGATTCTACATCTCCACCCGTGACTCTTTAACTTCGCCCGTGATTGTCGATTTTCTATAAATGCAGATATAGGAATTACTCTAAAGGCGTAGGTAAAAGTTTATCTAAAGGCCCATGTTTCAACTTTCACGATCTTAGGAACGCTATTTGATGAAGCAAAATTAGGGCCTCGCTGGGGCCTACTTCGTACACATCATTGGAGGACCTCCGTACCCACCCCTCATTGACAGAGATGAGTTTCTGGGCTCTCTCACGTATGAGTTGGCTCTCGAACTCTTTACCTCCTGAAGGAGGGAGAAAGGTACTACCACCAAGCTCATGGGGTGGAGAGCTGACATGGCAACCCTATGGGTCCCACCCCAAAGTATACTCCGTGGCCTCCACCTTCGTCGATAGAGACGAGCGCAGCTCTCAAATCCCGTCGCATTTGCACGTGGTGGGATTCGAACTCTTTACCTCCTGAAGGAAGGCAAGAGCCACTACCACCAAGCTATACTTAGGGGTGGGACCTATAGAGTTGCCATGTCAGCTCTCCACCCCAAAAAGGTGCTTTTCTGATGATGCAGAATTAGGGCCTCGCTGGAGCCTACTTCATACACATCATTGGAGACATGAGCTTGGTGGTAGTGGCTCTCGCCTTCCTTCAAGAGGTAAAGGGTTCAAGGCTCAACTCTCACCACGAGATGAGGAGAGAAGTCAGAAACCCGTCTCTGTCGATGAGGGTGGGGGCCACGGAGGTCTCCAATGATGTGTACGAAGTAGGACAACTAAAGGCCCTGGCCTAACCCAGTTGCTCTATTTCATGGTTCTTCTTCTATCTTTCTATTTTTCCAGTTCCTAATCTAGGGTTCTCACCACTGCCGTCAGTCGCCGCTTATCCTCTCAAGCTCACCCGATCAAATTCTCCTTCAGATCCGGTCGACTTGTTTAAGGTAAGGTTTTCTGAATTTTCTGGGGTCGATTGGCTAGGAAGAGATTTTTTCTTTCGCTCTTGGTTCTGTTTTCTGAATCGGATTGAATTTTTTGGGAAATCTTTTGGTGAATTCTTTCTCTTCTTTCTTTCAGATTTTCTAGGTGAATTTCCTTCCCTTTTTGCTTTTGATTTTTCTGGGTTTAAAAAGAAGAAAGTTCTTGCTGTGTGGAGGAAAACTGAAAGGTTTCTGAGTTGTTTTGATGCCCTGGATAAATTTTTAGTTCCACTGTCGTAGAGTTTTTGAGTCGTTTGTTCTTCTATCATATTAGGATTCTTGAATAATCAGTGATTGATCTTTAGGGAAGGTATATGAAAATTTTGGGTTTCGTTTGAACCTACTGATATGCTGTAGTTGATCCATTGATTGCATAATATGCATGTTTTTGTTGTTTCTATGATTGAGAATACAATGGTGATCATGTATTGTTGATTGTAAAATTTTGAAATTGTGATTCCTATGTTTTGTGCTAGTATCTGAACATGTTATTAAGCTGGTTCGTTTAGTTTAGAATTGTAAACTGTTTTAGGGTTGCTGTATTTAGATGATTGCTCTGCCTCATGATTGTGTACGTTGGATAATTGTTTTTGAAAGTTTGGTTAACTTGGCATTAAACGTTTGGAAACTGGCCTACATTATATGAGCATATGTGTTCTTTTTTATTGTTTGTAAGAAGCATTTCGTTCTTCTGCCTTTCGTTTCTTCTTCCGAGGGTTTTTTCAAAACCTCTTTTTTTTTTCGGGAAATTGCCACTAAGTCTATTTTTACTGACTTATTTGTAAGAAAGTCAGATAAGTTTGATTAATTGTTGTGAGGTCAAAAAAAGGACAATTTCGTAATTTTCCCTGTAAATTATTTTTGTTAATGACAGACTTACCGTCATTTTGAATATTGGTGGGTTTTTCATGGGTTGTGCTGCCTTGTGTTTTGTGTGTGTATTGTGGAGGTTTTTCCGGCGTGTGGTTGTGTCGACTGATTGCGTGGTAGTGTGTTATCGGCGGCGTGGCTGGATCTGAGTTTCTGGAGTCTTCACCGGTCGGTATGGGGAGGAAATTCGTTGGTATTTCGATTTTTATGGAGCGAAGAATAGGATGCTTGAGATGGTGAAGCTTTTTAAGTTGCATTTTTGAAATTTTGGAGGTTGATCTACCACTGGCATTCTCGGCGGTTCATGTTTTTGAGGTATTTTTGGTTGTACATTGTTTGTTTAGAAGATCTGTATGTATTTATTTTGTATGATGTTTCTTTCTTTTTTTTGTCAAATTTTTTTGGGTTTTGTCATTGTATATTGTGTTGTTGCAGAGAAGAGATTTTCAGGTATTTTTTTCTCGTGTGATACTTGAATGATACGCTGATGTTTGGTTTCAGGTTCCATTTTTGAGATGTTGGAGGTTGATCTACCACTTCCATTATCGGATGGTGATATTGTTTGAGGTGTTTTTCAAAGGTGCATTGTGATTCTTTTGAAGATCGGTTCCATTTTTGAGATGTTGGGGGTTGATCTACCACTTCCATTTTCGGATGGTGATGTTGTTTGAGTTGTTTTTAAAGGTGCATTTTGATACTTTTGAAGATCTTCTCTTTTTTTATTTGTTTTATGTTTTTTCTTTGTCGTTTTTTTTGTTGTTGTTGATTGCATGTTTTTTTGTTGCAGGCTCTTAATTTTCAGTTTTTTAATTTTGTGATACTCGGATGATACATTGGTGATTTTGTTGATATTGTGTGTCATCAGTTGTGATGGGGGACGATGTTTTTCTCATGGTTAAGTATTGTTTGGAAGTATTTCCTGTTATGTTGGGGTGTGATGTTGATTTTCATTCGTTAGTTTGTAGAATTGGTGAGAAATGGAGGTGCCTTGAAGCTGTTGACTTTTATCTGTCTTATTCAATACCTGGATATAATAATTGTTTCCTTACGAATGAAGACGATTTTAGGACTATGGTTTCGTTGATTAAAGTTCTTGGATTGCATCTTGTGGAAATAGTAGTGGGAGATATAAATCACAGTGTTCGTAGTGTTGCAAGTGCTTCTATTTTGAACAAGAATGATTGTGATGTCAATTTTTTTCCTGATGGTGAAGATATAAATGAAACTGTGGAAGTAAATAATCCCACGTTTTGTTCTTCGTCTAATGGTACGCATTTACTATCAAATGCATGGGGTGGTCTTATTACAGACGTTGGTCAGAAATTCGATGGAGGTGTTTCTGAATTCAGGCTTGCATTAAGTAAGTATTCTATTGAAAGAGGTTTCAAGTTTAATTATATTAGGAATAACGAGGACAGAGTTGTGGCTGAGTGTGTTAACAAGTTTTCTCATGGTTGTAAGTGGTTTGTTTGTGCTGTTGCGTCTAAGGTTAACGGTGCATGTTTTATCCGGAAGTTGTGCAATCTGCATTCTTGTCCAATTGTTTTCAAGGATGAGAAAAGTACTAGGATGAGTGCGAAGTTAATATCATGCTTGATTGTTGATTTGGTTAGGACGAAACCGTCTTTATGTCCGAATGATATTGTCACGCATTGTCTTAATTGTAATGGTTGTGAGGTAAGCTATGACAAAGCTTGGAATGCTTTAGAGAGAGCAAATGCTGATATTTTTGGTGATTCGTCTGAATCTTACAGGCAGTTAGGATTATATGTTGATGCGATAAGCGTTCAAAATCCAGGAAGCCATGTTGTTTTGGATGTTGATGCTGGTTCGAAAAAGTTTAAGCGATTGTTTGTTGCTTTCATGGATGTATCATTGGGTTTGAACATTGTCGTCCAATGTTGTTCATTGACGGAACTTTCTTGAAGGGTAGGTTTAGGGGAACTTTGTTGTCAGCAACAGGAAAGAATGGAAATCAAGGTGATTTTATGGAATTATGATACTTTTGTGATACCTTTTTCAATAGCTGTTCACTTTTTTATTTATTATATGTATTTTGTTGTTTTTTACTTTGATCAGGATTGTTCCCACTGGCTTTTGCGGTTTTTGATTCTGAAAATCATGATAATTGGAAGTGGTTCTTTGAGAATTTGTTGATTATTGTTGGTGGGGTTCGGTTGATGACGTTTGTTTCTGATCGGAATGTTGGTTTGGTTGAAGCATTGCCTAGGGTGTTTCCTTCTGCAAATCATTTTTTTGTCTTCAACATTTGAAACAGAATTTGAGGGATAGATTCAGTCGTGGTGCTTTTACTAATCGTCAGAGGGAACAGATGGTTTGGTTGTTACGTGAATGCGCTGTTGCTCCTACTATTGAAATTTTTAATGAGAAATTGCGTGTTTTAAAACAAGAAGGAGGTTCTATTGTTGATAGTTTCTTGGAAGATTTACCGTTGAAGCATTGGACGAATGTGTATGGTGTTGGATGTCGTTATGGAGAGATGCATTCGAATGCAGCTGAGTCCTTCAACTCTTGGATACTTGATTGTAGAAGTTTACCTATAACTCAAATGGTGGATAAGATCAGATTGAAGCTAATGGGGTGGTTTTATGAAAGGAAAGTTGAGGGAGGTAATACATGTGTATATGTCTGCAATATTATTTTGATACGTCGATGATACTTGTGTAATGCATACTAATCATTTTTTTTCTCATTTTCTTGCATCACCAGATGGTTGGGAAGGAGTCTTGTGTCCTAAGATGACCCAAAAGCTACACGATTATGGTGTTGATGGTCGATCTTGGCATGTGCATAGGTCATCTGAGAGCACGTTCGAAGTTTTTTTTGACCCAAGACATGTGGTGGACATTTCGATGTTTAAGTGTTCTTGTGCTATGTGGCAGCTGAATGGGTTTCCTTGTGTTCATGCTGTGAAAGCAATCAGTAGGTCTGAGAAGAAGATTGAGGACTTTGTGCACTATTATTTTCATGTTGCTGCATATCGAAAATCGTACGAGGAACCAATTAAACCCATTCCATCAGCTCTTTTTGTTGATTGCGGTCTTGATGATAATAATGACATTCTTTCACCTCTTACGAGAAGGCCTCCCGGAAGGCCTAAGAAACGTCGTATAAGATCAAGGGGAG
Source organism: Euonymus europaeus (assembly GCA_963580455.1). Taxonomy (NCBI): domain Eukaryota; kingdom Viridiplantae; phylum Streptophyta; class Magnoliopsida; order Celastrales; family Celastraceae; genus Euonymus; species Euonymus europaeus. The sequence goes on along the minus strand of OY756972.1, from coordinate 19,632,827 downwards.
AGCAGGTCCGTAGAATCCGCTGTGGTAGGTGTGGGCAACCAAAATAAGAAGACGTGCAAAGAACCTTTGTCGTAAATTAGTTGTTGTTGATGTTTTTAATAATTTTTAACTGTTTTTTATCGTGGAGGTATCAGAACTGTATTAACATGTTGTTTTTTAAATGAAGTGGTGGTTATAGTGTTAGTATGTTTGTGGTTGTTGTTTTTATCATCTAGGTATCAAGGTTGTATCCTATATGTTGTTCTTTAAATGAAGAGATGTCTCGTTGTTGTTTTATCATTTTGGTATCATAAATGTATGCTAATGGTATTTTAGTTCATAATGTTTTAATTAGAAAAGCGGACTGGAAAATATAAGAAAAGAACTTAATTTAAAGTACTTAAAACAGAACATATATTGTATATTTTTTAGTAACACAGCAATGAACACTTCATGGAATGACGAAATCTTTCAAGAACATTTCAACCATATGACACTTGTACTTTATGACCTCTTCTAACGGGAGTTCTTCTTCGACAGGCTCGTCCCTGACTATCTTTTCCATGACATGGCAGACGTGAATGCCGCAGTCAACCCTGTTTATGAAAAATTTGTTTCGTTGTTAAACATCAATTATTTCGTATAAGAGTATTCATTTAATGTAGAACAATGTTACTCACGTTCCAAAGTGTTGTTGTGGGCAATGGGCAGCAGATTGGAGCGGAGTGCTGAACATTTCGTTCACGTCTTCCTTCTCAATTCCTTTACTTTCATTATTCGTCATGAATGTGTCTTTTTGTTTGCTGGTTATATATTCTACCTGTTAAAAGAATTTATAAATAAGTATATTGCAGAAATCACAAAGATATCATGTATGTATTATCTGCATGTGAACAAGGTAATTTACCAGTATTTGCGCATCTCGGTAGTAGGGGTCAGTTGTTCCATCTCTGGGCTTCAGGCTGTTATATTGAGTCCATTCTCCCTGCAATGAGTCAAAGGTAACAAGTGTCCAATGGTTTGGTGGTATGTCGCTTTCCCTACCCCATTTGAATTTATTGGAAAGATTAGGTATCGTGTTTTTGGTGATAGGTCTGAAAGCACCTTGTCGATTATACTTTCTCAAATATTTTTGTATTGATCTCTCACAATGTAAGTCTGCAACAAAATGTTTCATATTTTAGTTAAAAGGAAATGAATTGTTTATTTGAGTAATTTATATGTTCGCTTACCCAACACAACGAGTCAAATATGAAGAACGGGGGTGTGGGATCTTCTGCTGAAATCTCCCTTGAATTTCTGTAATAATCATCTCTCAGCATTTTTCCATGTGCATTGATAACCTGGACAAACAAATTTTTATTTTATTTAATCAACAAATATGTCATCACAATTATTAAAATAATTAATTTTGAAAAACGGCTTGCTTATGTTTACTTACATTGTTTGTTATGCCTTTGTCGGATAGTATGTCAAGCAAATCTTCCATACTCACATGATCAGATGTGGATGCTGACACACATATGTGAACTCTGCAATTGTTAGAAAAGTAGAGTAAATCATGAAGGTATCATAGGTGTATCTCTTGAATATTATGTATGTAACGTGTTCGGGGAAGTAACTTACGTTTCTCCATGTTTTTCGAGTGCTTCATTTATCTTATTCAGTGTGTTCTTATCCAGTCGTTTTGCTGTCGACCAAGACTTCGGGATGTTCTCCATCGGTTTCTTCCCTTTTTTCACACTGTGCGAAGGTAAACTGGTAAGATCAACAATTTCTGGATCCTCTTCTGCCAATTGCATTTGTTCCTGGTTCTCCCTTTGTTTTTCAGTCTCCTCTTTTTCTTCAACTTTTTCTTTTTTTACTTCTGCTGCATCCTTCAAATTATTTCTCCTGTTAGCTCTTTGTTTCCTTGCTTTTGTACTCAAAGAATAGGCAAAATCATCATTCCTTTTCCTCTTTCTTTCGTTGTTTTCCTTAATTCTTTTCACCATGGAAGATGGCTCAGTGTCTAATTTCTGCATTGTTAATCAAATACAGAATGAGTATTGTACCGTAAAGTTTCCAGTAAAGTAATCAACAATTAATAATTAAGATAATACCTTAGTGTCTTTAATCACTTCTCCAGTAGGTAGGTGATCAACTTTTGGTTCAATCTTTTCCTGTATTTTTGAAATCAAATAAGGTGATCAGGTGATCAAGTGTAAAAAGTGACAAGAGTTTCAATTAATTTACTAGAGTTTCCTTACTTCAAAGCCTTTGATTACTTCTTTCATTTCTCCAGCAGGTGGGTTTTCAACTGTTGGTTCACTCGTCTGCTATGAAGAACAAAAAACATAATAAGGAATTGCTTCTTCAGCAAATGTGTTATAAAGTTATCTTGTGTGTATCATGTACGTATTTTAATACCTCAAGGCCTTTCATGATATCTATCATTTCTTCTGCAGGTGTGTTATCAAGTTTTGTTGCAACCTCCTCCTGTTTTTTGAAAATAAATGAGGTTAGCAATTGCAAAAACTTATCAGGAGATATGTCTATCATGTACCGATATTGTTAACTAAATATCTCTTACCACATTTCTTTCGGGTTCAGCAGATGGGTTATCCACTTTTGGTGGAACCTTATCCTGCATTTTTATTCCAAATCAGTAGACACATTTGTATAAGTGATCTTAAATATATCATATGTGTATCGTGTCCGTATCGTGTTGGCATTTTGGATACCTCGATGACTGTCATCACAGTTCTATCTGGTCCAGAATGTGGATAGCCAATTTTTACAGCAGCTTTGCCCTGTATTAATGAAAATAAATAAGTATTCATATTTTTGCAGAAGTAATCACTAAAATCACATATTCATCGCATTTGGATCCTGGAGGTATCCTAATACCTCCATGCCTTTGTTTTTCTCTGAGATAATGTCTTTTTTCCTGATCTTTTCTGGTGTGTCTAGGGATATAACTAATGTTTGCTCTTTTTCCTTGCCATGATTCACTTTAATTGGGGAGTCCAATAGCGATTGTGACTGCAACATTATTGTAGTAGTTGCGAAGGAAACTAATGTATTCATAGTACATGCACAAGAATTAGCTCATGGGAGACGAATATTACCAGTTCGAATGTTGGCAAGTCTTTAATCCACTCCTTCAGTCGAGCTCCAGTATCGGTATCTTGATTTTCCTCGTGTTGTAACTGTATCAAATATGTATTATAGAGGTATTATGATTGATTTAGTCTTGTAATGTATATGAATTTACGCTATATATTCTACCTGAAGTGTTGGTACGTTGCCACTTGGAGGGCTAGTGGTTGAGCTGTCTCTTAACTTCTGAGTTAAATCATGAACTTCGAGTTCGGTGAGCTCCTCTTGCAGTGTAGAAGCAATGGCTTCTTTTTCCTTATTGACATCAATAAGCTTGTGGTTCATTTCGTCCAGTTCTCGTTTCAAATCATAAACCTTCTTCTCCAAATCCTCTATGTATGCATTCTTATCATCAATTTGGTATCTCATGTCCCTCGCTTTAGCTGCTTCCAGGTCGTTAAGAAGCACTTCATATGATGGTTTCATTGATTGTTCAATCTCCTCAATCTTTGATCCGGGTGTCCCTTTCGAAGTTTCTTGTTTCTCAGATGTTTTAATGACGTACTCTGCTAGCTTTATCAGTGGTGTGTTGTCAAGGCTGTCCTCAGAGAAAGTTTGATCGAATAATTGTGCCTTTCTAGTTGTATCTGTTTGCAGGGATTGTTTGTTCTCATTGTCTTCGGAATCGTCATCCGTATCCGACTCAGATTCTTCATCTTCTTCGTCTTCAGTTTCTTCTTCTTCATCATCATTTTTACCCTCTTCTTCATTTTCTTCATCATCTTCATCCCCACTCTCGTCTTCATCAGCATCTTTTGGTGGGAATACAGCGGAAACGTTATCAAATTTCTCAAATGTTGTGGTCTTCAGAATGCTAGATAGCTCCCTAACGTCCCATTTCGCACAAAGCAGCTTTGATTTTGTGTTGTCAGGTTCACAAACTTTTGAACATTCCATCACCCAAAACTGTTTAATATGAGAAAAATATGTTAGTATAAAAGATTACGAAAGTATCTCAACAGTATCGCAGATGTATTACAGTAAATGAAAATATTACCGGAAGAGCAACCAAACACCCAGTTACATCTTCTGGGTTAGAATTGCACATCGACGTATGCAAATACTGGTAAATGTGCCATGACCAATTATATTTGTTTATTTTTTCCAGGTCTTCGACGTAGTCAATGTATCCCCAGCTAAGCGTCATTGATTTGTTAGGGACAAATAGTGATGCAAGAAGATAAAGCACCATGAGTCGACATAGGTCATCTTCAGCGTTTGTTTTATTTCCCGCAGCTGTTTCCTTTACTTGGGTTGCGATAATTGTTTTTGTCAGCCTGGGAATGAATTTGAATCTCCTCTCAATAAAGGTGCTTGAAGAGCCTTTTTTTCTGAGGTGTAATGTCGATTGCTTTTTTTCCGCCTTCTATTCGGAAGATGTTCTTGAAATCTTTGTATTCAAACTTTCTTGACTGTCCCCCTAATTGGAATGTTTCAGTTTCTCTGTTGAAAGATTTCAACAACTGATACATGTTATGGTTTGAAAAACCACTGGTTGCTGTGCTTAACTCTTTATTCATTATTGCTTCGATCAGGTTCCAAAATGGAATTTTCTTCATTTTCGCAATTTGCTTCTTCTTTAATGAGAGTTCCTCAATCAGACCAACAACCCCCTGGAAGCTTGACCTATAATGGGGTACGCTTGTTTCTACTTTTTTCACCTGAATAATAGTTTAATAACATGTTAATCAGACACGTATCATAAAGGTATCTCAATATATTTATGTAAAGAGTACACTATCAAATATGACAGCAAAGGTACTAGATACATACACCATTCTCATTATTGAACAGGCATCACAAGGGTATCATAGATGAATCATGCAACAACATAACTACGAAAATGTTGTCAAAAACTGTACAGGGTTCAGAAAAAGATTGCAGCTTTGATCAGAAACATACACCATTCTTATCATTGAACAGGCATCACAAGGGTATCATAAAGGTATCATACAACAACCTTACAACGAAAAATTGTCAAAAAAGTTGATACCTTTCCTACTAATGATGATGCAGCAGTGGTATCATTGGTAAAGGTATCATAAAGGTATCATACGGTACTAAACAACCTAAACCCTAAACCTTACTAAACAACCTCAAAAGGGTATCATAAAGGTATCATACAACAACTTTACTACGAAAAATGTGTCAAAAAAGTTGATACCTTTGCCATCAAATACGGTACAGGGATAAAAACCCACACACATATTGTGTAATAACATAACATATGGATGAGAAAAGTGATACCTTTCCTACTAATGATGATGCAGCAGTGGTATCATTGGTATTACAAGACAGTATCAGAAACCTTACCATTATCAATTTTGCTAGTCGATCGGAATGACAAGTGACGGAAACCCTAACTGAATCGGAACTGGTACTATAGCACCCGATATATAAGGATGTCCGTGAAAGGTCGCGTCGGAACAATGTAGTCGCGTCGATAACCGGTCGTGACGGAAACCCTAACTTCCCTTTCTCAATCGCAGCAGCCACGGGAATCGCCGGAATGCCTAGCCGATCGTCGTTCTGGAGTGAGAAAACTGATTCTTCATTTTGAAATCGCGTAACATATGGGTATCACGGGTCCAATATGGGTATTACGTCTGACAATGGGTATCACGATTTTCAATGTCTCAAAATGAATTTGAATTTTGTGACACAGGGTTAGTTTCGTCAAGCAGCGAAAATAGTGACTAAAAATGGAACAAAATTTTCGCGCCAGTCCTTATTGCCTACCTTTTCAATTTCCTCTACCGGCCCACAATTGCCCCTTTTTTTTTCCTTTTTGATTAGGGTTAGACTAATGTGGGTCAGGCATTGTTCAAGTATTTGGGCTTAATAGTGGCTTATTGAGTAATTATTTGGGTTTGGTAATTATTTTGTGTGATGGGCTAGGCTTTTATTTAGGTTAACTAAAAATTTTGGGTTGGACCTGGACTTGCATTTAGATTTACTGAAATGTTTGGGTCGGGCCTTAAATGTCAATTCAAGTTTGTTTTAATGACTATTATGATTGGGCCTATTCATTGGGCTTAAGTAACTGATTTCGTAGGCTTGTTGGGGTATTTGTTTTAAATTATTTGGATTGTGAGTTATTTGTTTTATCCATTCTTAGTTATAATGATGTTTCTGTTGTCCGTTTTAATATTACTTTTTTATGTCTATTTGATACTTCAATTAGAGTGATTGATTCTGTCATGTAATATGTAATATCTGGACTTTATTACCTGAATAAATGTGTGATGTAATGAACACTATTTTTGTTTGAAAGGTCATGAATTGTTGATGCTGGTTAGTTTTTGGAGAAGTCCATAATTTATATTCCCAAATTATGCTCAAATGTCACAAGTGACTACTTCAAAAAAACCAAATTCATTTATCACCCTAACATGACAATTAAAAAAAAATCAAAGGATTATCATAAGTTGATTTTTTGGGGATCATCACCAAACAAGGTAGAATCATATATATACGAACAAGACAACATAGGTATATATACAGTAAAGCGAAACATCGTATATACAAATAAGGTTGAATCATATATATATAAACAAGACAACATAGGTATATATACAGTAAATCAAAACATCATATATACAAAAAAAATCACGTATACGCAAGCAAAACAACATATGTACGACAAAGGACAACAACAATATGCACCACACAATAAGGTTAGAAGTAGTTTCCTGTGTCCTATAACTCTATGGTCATCGGTTATGGACAATCTAGGCTCTCGCCTTATTCCCCCGCCAGTGTCCATTGCTGGAATAGCCTGAGTTCCTCTTAATAGAGGAATGGGTCGAGTGAGGATTTTTCGCGAGTCTGCACGGGGATTTTAATCCCTCGAAAGTCTCGTTTACTTCATCCTCTCCTAAGGGTATTGGGCCCGAGTTGTTGGACTCATGAAAAGGTATAATGCGGAATGTGTGAGGAAAATAATATAAAAAGTTCACAAAACATATCAACAACACAACATATATATATTTTTAAAATAATAAGAACATATCAATCAAAAAGTTAGAGAAATAAAACACCAAATATATTTAAAACAAACAAAATCAAATAATGGGATATGAAAAATCAAATTTAGAACGCCCAACTCACTAGTTTTTTTAAAAGAAATATATATACAAACTAGTTTTCTCCATCACAGTCGCCAGTTGTCCCAAACGGTTTTGCGAAATAAAATTTTAAAGAGAGTCGCCACCAATTGTAATAGTTGCAATTGGTCACCAATAAAAATAATTTAGTCTGCGAAAATCCAGAAAAATGGGTAAGTGAGTTTGTTACATATGGGGAAGGTGTGAGACACCACACAAAATCTGTTTTTGCCAATTTAACTTTCATTATCTCATTAAATAATTTTTAAGAAAATTAATTATGATAGGAATCATAGATAGAGTAAAATAATTATACAAAAATATATTGAAATAGGGTAAAATAATTTAGAAAATATAAAAACTATATTGAAAGTCTAATATTGAGGTTCATGAGATTCTTCCATCCAATGGTTAAATTTTCATAAAACACTGTCACCTCAAGAATCTTTCCGAGGGTGCATCCAATGCAATCCCCAAATTAATTTCATCGTAGGTAAAGACTTTCCATATAATTTTTATACAAAACTAAAATATACAATATAAATATTAAAAAAATAAAAAATAATCAAAATAATAAAAATAAAATAATAAATTTGAAAATCAAAATCAAAATAAAACGAAAATAGAAATAAAATAAAGATAAAAATAGAACGAAATTAAAATGTTGGGAACCGAGTTTTTATGGATTATACGATATGAATTATCGTAAATCCCAATTAACACATTAAATAATACAACTTACATATAATCACATAGCATGAAAAATCATATAACATGAAAAAACACATTTTAAATAAAACACATCATCAATATATAACAAAAATAAGCACATATAAGAGGGACTCGGTTCCCATTTTTATTTAGGCAATTCATCATTTCAACCATACTATTAGATTAGTATGATTAAAAAAATATGATTTATTACCAAAAAATTTTTTATATTAAAGGCTCCACGTTTCATTAAATCATTTTTCATCCAGTTGTAGGGATTTTATCATTTTCCTCAAGAATCTAATCAAAAACATCCAATGTTACCCGATCGGTTCCGTCGTCGGATAAACCTCAATATATCACTCAACCCTAAGCATGCAATCAAAACATTTATTTAATATATATGCACAAACATTTATTGTCCACATGCTTCTAACATCCTAAAATAAATATCTATGCAATTTAATTATTTACATTTACCATTTACATGTTACATGACATTGGCCCAAATAGTTTACAAACCCAAATAAGCACCAAAAGCTCTAAATGCATTTTTAAGCCCAAATATAACATTCAAAGACCAAAAGCTGAAAAATAAAGAGAAGTTTTCAAAATACCGTATCGGAAATATTGACGTTTGAAGGGTTATCCATGGTTGGATTTGGCTGAATTTTTGACAGTGGTTATAAGACAGTAGATTCTGGATTCTGAACGGTCGGATTATGATTGAAGCTTCAGAAGGCCAGTTTGAAAATTATTTTTTAAACTGATTTGTGTAAGAATATTTCTCAAAATGGAGTTTTGGAAATGATGACGGATCGAGGGCTATCTGTGGCTTGTTTTGCTGAATTTTGGACATTGATTAGAAGACAGTAGGTTCTTGATTTGGAACGGTCAGATTATGATTTGAAGCTCCATAAGGTCAGTTTCGAAATTATTTTCCGAACTGATTTGTGTGTGAATATTTATCAAAATAGAGTCTTGGAAGTGGTTACTGATTGAGCGTTATTTGTGGTTCAATTTGGCTGAAATTTGGACAGTGGTTAGAGGAAGGAGTGATCTTGATTTTGAACGGTCGAATTATGATTTGAAGCTCCAGAAGATGAACGGATAATGGCAGTGAGGATGATGGTTTGTGTGGTGATATTCTGGTTTTTAGTGTAATGAAAGATGAGAAGATTTGTGATGGTGGCTCAAGTTGAGAGAGGAGAGGATCATGGCTGTTGGATCAAGAAGAAAAAAGATTGGTTTTTTTCCCCAAGGCCTCTCCAAAAAAGGATCCCATAGTCTTTCAAAAAGAGGGTATTTATATGGTGAGAAGGGTGAAGTTGAGAGTTATTTTAGATTTTGAAAAATATATAAAAAGAAAAGATGTTTGGAAAAATGTGTGGGTTGGTTTTGAAAAATGAATAAAGAGAAAAATGAATGTGGAAAAAATGTGGGAGTTGTTGTTGAAAAATGAATAAAGAAGAGAGAGATGTGGAAAAAATGTGAGAGTTGTTGTTGAAAAATGAATAAAAAGGAGAGAGGTGTGGATAAATGTTTAAGCTATTGTTGAAAAATGAATAAAGAGGAGAGAGGTGTGGAAAAATGTGTAAGTTGTTGTTGAAAAATGAATAAAGAAGAGAGAGGTGTGGAAAAATGTGTAAGTTGTTGTTGAAAAATAAATAAAGAGAAAAGAGGTGAAAAGTTTTTGTTAAAATAAAATAAAAAAAATAATGGTGCTAGTATTTGAAAAATGGGGTGGGCTTTTATTTGAATTTTGGATTTGGGTTGATTTTAAATTGGGCTTGATTTTGAGTTATGGATTTGGGATAAATTTGGTTTGGATAAAAATTGGGATAATGATTTGGGTTCAAGTTAAGTAACGGGTCATACCATTTATTTGGGCTTAAATGACTCAAATGCATTGTATTTGGGCTTTTCTTTTTCACTTGAGCTAAGGTTTTAAATGAGTTATTCTTGGGCTCATAAATAATGTAAATTGTGAATTTTTAAGTTTGAAATTTTGTGGCTTTTTAGACCTTGACAAAAATTGGGGTACAACAGTAAGACTTTTTTATTTTTTTTTATTTTTATATAGATTCCATATGTATCTCTAGATATATATGTATGCTCGTACAGACACACACACACATATATGTAATTATAAATATCTACAATGAGAGCTCGGCTCTCAACCTCCGGTAACTAATCCACACCATATTCACTCGCATAAATAATTATCATAATAAGTACTTATACTTAGAGAGCTCAGCTCTCCACCTCCGACGTTTGATCCATTACATAAACCACTAGCCTGATTATTTAGCCTAATAAATACATACCCAATTCATTTAAACATATATAAGATTAGTCAAAAGTTCATATATTTACATATATAAACCTTAATGTCCAAAATGACATTTTTCTCCATTCTAGGGTATGTGCACCCTATCCAGCAGTGCGGTCCCTATCGCCAGCTCGATCGACCCTACTAAGCTCACCTAGAAAAAATATATATAACACAAGAATGAGCCGAAGCCCAGTAGGAAATACCATAACTTTAGAAAAGAATACACAACCCAACTCTACCATAAGTCATCCGTAAAAAAAATTTCGTTCGATCCACGCTTCCCATCACAATCTTCACCGTCTCCACATTCCGACCTCATCGTCAGAATTAATTCCATCTGTATCCCGATCTCATCATCGAAACCATTTCCATCAGCGTCCCGACATCATTATCGGAACCAATATTCTCCGAGTCTGACCTCATCGTCAGAACCCTCTACGAGTAAGGAAGGTAGACTTTCCCCTTCTACCCAGACTTTCCACCATTTGCTATGTGGCCGTATAGTGAATCCTTACTCGGAATTTACCCATTGTATGTACTGGGCCACCACTTTACTACAACACCACAACACAACTCAACCTCTCATTATCTTGAGATAATGTTCAATACAAGTTCACTATCATTTACACATATAGGCGAAGTCAAAACAACTACCAACTGATTCCATTAAATTCACCATGACAGAGTATAATATGCATGCAAAATTTAATCTCCCATTTGTACATGCACAGCTTAAATTCTCATCCACTAAACCACATTACCATAAACAAAGGAAACAAGTAACAATAAAAAATGATTAACAATAATGTTCACACTTCTACTCGGTCATCACCAGTGTAATATACATGAAATTCATTCCCGTAATTGCAACCCAACACAATCATTGCACTCAAACTATCCAGTATTTTATTAACTACCAACTATGCGACTCCTTTGCTATTCTATCTCAGAATACAAAGCATAGCAACACACGAGTAAACTATTAAAGTTAAATTCATCACTACATATCATCAAATCACAAGCGCATCTTTATGAGCACATATATATTTCCTGGAGATATCATTCATTGTTAACAACACATAATTACTACTAACACATTAATTTCCACAAATTATGGTACTTTCCAACTCTGATGTACCATGCATAGTTATACCCCATGAATAACACTCTCTTGTGGTTCACGCACTTTAAAGTACCCACATCGAAATATGTGGGATACGAAATTCCCTTTATAAGGGTTAAAAGCTCACCCCTAACACTAACAAGGTCTTTTCCCTTGTTTGATGAGTTGGAGCTAGTCCAGTTGCTACACTTGAGAATGAACAAAGCCGTGCGGTCCCATTGTATCCATGTGAACCGGAAAACTCATATATGGGTCCGTTGTATCCATCGAACCGGATAACCTAAAGTGCGGCCCCATTGTATCCATGTGAACCAGACAACCCATATATGAGTCCACTGTATCAAGCGAACCGGATAACCTAAAGCGGACAATATTGTTAGTGCGTGGAACATACAATATTATTACTGTGTGGGGGTGTGAAAATTATAACATGGTATCGAAGCCCAGGTTGCTTGGTTCAGTTACTTGGGTATGACCTCTACTCCACTTGTTGGGTCTGTGATATAACCTAACCCATAAGTGTGGGGGGAGTGTAAAGTATCCCACATTGAAAGATGTGGGATACGAAATTCCCTTTATAAGGGTTAAAAGCCCACCCCTAACACTAACAAAACATTTTTCCTTGTGTGGTGAGTTAGGTCTAGCCCACTTGCAACACTTGAGGCTGAACAAAGGCGTGAGGGCTCGTTGTATCCATGTGAACCGGACAACCCATATATAGGCCCGATGTATCCAGCGAACCGGATAACTTAAAACGGACAATATTGTTAATGTGTGGAAGTGTTGAAATTATAACACTCACGGCACAAGTAAATTACAGCAAAGAAAATCCAAGTACCAACATCACCAACTTATAAAAATCATGGGTTCCATTTAACATCAAGCATCGAGTCGTCACAAAAGCTACGTATTTCCTATCTAATATGGTTCCAGTCACCTCCAAAAGAGTTGTCCAAGTAGCATCCGTCCCCACACTAGAATCCAAGCAACTCAATTTCAATTCCACTTCTTCTCTCAAGTGTTCTATAACTTTCCTCTCTTTTTTCTTTGTTTTGTTTTGTTTCTTTCATTTTTTATTTAAAGTTGAGGTCAAAGCTTAACTCAAAAGTTTGCCCCTTTTGCTAATTAATCCTTCTAACCCAAGTATTTGCAAAGAAGACACCTCCACGACATTTCATTTCCTAACACTACCAACTAACCACTCCTTACTTTATTTTATTTTTATTTTCTTTTAAATTTGATCGTAACCGGATTAAATCGCTCCGAATTTAATTATCGAATTCTCCGTTGTACCGTTCCTCACGTGTCAGCCTTTTAGTCATTATTTTTTATAGTACCCGGGTCAGGATATCACAAACCCTCTCACCCATTATACGTGAATCTCTCGTCTTCATCCACAATCATATCTCCTCTTCCTGAGATCTGATTGAAAAGAGACCAATGTTGTTGAAATTGCATTGTTGAGAGAAGTCCAACGACGGTGGTCTCTCCTCAATTCGCAGTTGGAAAAGGCCGAATCAAGGCAAAACATTCAAAACACATTTTACCTTGATTTGGATGTTTCTGACATCCGATTGAAGAGAGATTGGTGGCGTTGGATTTGTATCGGTCAAACGATTCCAACGCCACAAGTCTCACCTCGATCTGACAAAGAAAATAGCTGCAACAATGAAAAGAAGTTTTGAGATGTCGTCGGAGTTCGTGGTGGTTTTCCGGTTGCTGTGGACCTCTATTCTGGCCACCATAGGTCGAGCTTTACTCCTCTCATAGTTGCGCTTCTTTTGAGACCAACGGCTATCATTTTGATTGTCGGACGAAAAAGTTATGCTAAAAAAATATGAAATCATAGTTTTAAAATTGTTTTTCTCTGTAAAACCTTTATTTATGTTTAGAATCACTTTTTCTATAAAATATTTTTTTTCTATACAATAGACACAAAGCTCGGATTCAATACTTTACCTTATGTCCTAAGGGATGAACCCAAAGTTTCGACATAAAAGTCAGGTCAAAAAGTATGAAATCACAGTTTTCATTCTACTGTTAGTGCATACTTTTTTTCTTTTTATAAGGTATATTTCTCAGTAAAACCTTTATTTCTCTATTGAATTTTTATTTCTTTGTAGAACTCTTTTTCTTTGTAAAACCTATATTTCTCTGTAAAATTTTTATTTATCTTTAGAATCACTTTTTTCTGTAAATTTTTTTTTCTCTATACAATAGATCCAAAGCTCAGATTCAATTCTAAAACCCTATGTCCCAAGTGATGAACCCAAGGTTCCGACATAAAAGTCAAGCAAAAAAAAATGAAATCACAGTTTTCGTTTAACTGCTAGTGCATAAATCTTTTTATTTATCTTTAGAATCACTTTTCTCTCTCTCTATAAAATAGACCTAAAACTCGGATTCAATACTAAAACCCTATGTCCTAAGTGATGAACCCAAGGTTCCAACATAAAAGTCAGGTAAAAAAAATATGAAATCACAATTTTCGTTCTACTGCTAGTGCATAACATTTTTCTCCTTATAACCTATATTTCTCAATAGAACCTTTATTTCTCTGTACAATTATTTTTTTCTTGGTAATTTTTTTCTCTATTCCACGGACCCAAAGCACATTTTCATTACTAAAACTTTATGTCCCAAGTGATAAACCCCAATAATCGAATTCATTAAACCCTAATGGGCTCAAGGAACCAATTCATTACTAAAATCTTAAATGTCACAAGTGCTAAACCGTAAGGGGCTCGGGTACCCTAAACACCGGGGTTCAAACTTCTAAAATTAGTTATAACTCTTTTTCCCTGTAGAACCATTTTTTCTCTATTCGACGGATCAAAACCTGGATTCCCTATTACAAACCTATGTCCCAAGTGATGAACTAGAAAGTTCGGATTTACTAAATCAAACAAATTCTAACCAATTGAAGCACGTAAACCAATGCCAAGATAATGAGCCAATAATATTATCATAAAATGTAAGTATTATTTTTCTCTGTAGAAAACACTTTTTCGCCACATAATCTTTGAAAATGTTTTTTGACCAGGTAATCGCTTTCCGATGAAGGATTGAGGAGAGGACAGTGGCGCTGGAATTTCCCGGAAAAGACGAATCTAACACCATCGATCTCGCCTCAATCCGTCTCCAGAAACGGCCAAATTGAGGTAAAACGTGTTCCTATTGATGTCAGCTATTTTGCCTCAATCTGGAAGTTTCCAATGTCGGATCTCGGCAAGGCCATTGACGTTGGATTTTTCTCTTCCTAATGATTATAATGTCACCGGCCTCACCTCGATCAGACACTATAAATGATCGAATTAAGGCAAAATGTGTTCTGAATGTTTTGCCTCGATTCGATAGTTTCCGATGTCGGATCTTGGCATTTGTCTCGGCCTCATGATTTCAACGCCACCGGCCTCTCCTCGATCCAAAGTCGGAAGCATTCGCAGCAAGAAAAATAAGTTTTCAATCATATTTTATTGGAATAACAATGACAAATCCACAATTTTAAGTTTTGTCCTTAATTCAATAAATTTAAAAATCAGTTGGACCTTAACTAACAAAAAAAATTCAACTGTCATTTTACTCTTAAAATAAGTAAATTTATACTTAAGCCTAATTTTCCCATTATTTATTTCTCATGACTTTTTACATAAATAATTTAGTTGATATATATTTCCTTTTTAATCATTGTTACAGTGAATTGAGAGATTCTTACGAACTGAAGAAGTAGTTGAAAGCAATATACAAAATTGCTTGGGGATGACAGGTAAATTACACATAATTTTTGTGAATTCGGCGACATATTTTTTATTCGAAATAAAAAAATAGAAATAAAATTACCATGTAGTTTTCATGTTGATTTTTTTCTGTGCAAAAAATATATCGTTTGATTTTAAAATATATCAAAATACAAATATAATTTTTCCAAATTAAAAAAAAAAAGCCTTTAACCTCAAAATTCGGATCTCATCTTAAGAACTCATTTAGTAATTGTATTGACTTCAATTAATTTAATTACAAATAGTTAACGTTGGATAATTTATGTATTAAGAAATGCACAGAGATAGTGATGCCTGGAGGACGTGAAGATGAAACCAAGTTTCAACGTGCTCCTTATTTATGTTTTCACAATTAATTAATTTCATATGTACAACACCCTATTTGTGTGTAGATATAAGGCGAATAATTTATCGCTTTTGGGGCCGATCTGTAAAATGGGTCTATGAAGATTTGGTCTGACTTTGATTCTTGGATACCTCAAACAAGAATTTGTGAATAGATATGAGGGAGGGAGAGCCGCCGTGGTGATGATCGGGAACGTTCAGACGATTGAATTAGTCTATTTATTTCAAGTGGTAAGATGAATCCTTTATTTTAATTTTTTCTTCTTTTATGATTTATATAGTGTATTTTTGAGAATCTTGAAAAATTCACTTCATTTGGGAGATTGATTGGTCTCTTGATTAAATGACTGATTTCATAACATAAAAGTAGGAGGATCGACCTGAAGGACAATTGCGCATCTGAATTGTGAGATTCTCACAATTATTTTATCCCATGATCTGTTTCTCATATTACTCATGTCTAGATACTATCGGTGTCCTGGTTGACTTTTGATTAGGTGATTAAATTTCTTCACAATATAAAGTCTTGTCAATCAAAAACCAATGCTTTGAAAAGATTGAACGAGTTGGGAAGAAAACACATTTATATGGGATACTTGTGCTTATTGTATTGTAGGGGTGTAAGAGGATATTTTCAAGAGACCATTCGTGTTGTGAAGGCAGAATAGGGTAACCTAAGAAAATATTTACTTGGATACACTTTTGCAAACTGAGTTGTGCATCACATGAATTATTTACATATTGCGAAGCGTCCTAACTAGTTAGTTGGTCACCGAGTCGGAAATTATTCAGAACTGGATCACACATTATCATAATGATCTTTAAGAAAACCATGTTTAACCCTTTCAACTCGGTCCATTTTCAGGGAAAAAACAGGTTGACTCCGATTAACCGATAAATCGAGCCAGGTTCAATAACACTGATATATAACAATTAATTATCCAGGAAAAAAATTTGCAGGCCAATTGGGCTGGGTTTTTAGGGCCTTATATGAATTGAACCTTAAGAGAGAAATTCACGACTATTAATTTCCACCAAATAATAATAAGTAAAGTCTTTAAACGAAATCCTAGAGTACGCAACAATTATTAACAAGAAGACTATAAATAGGAATTCAATTTCAACTTTATGACTATTAACACATAAAACTTAAAAAGAAAATTGAGAAACACTTCACATGTTTTTCATCTCATATCCACATAGGGCTATCAATAAATCAGTCCATAATAAGAGACCTCCACCCTCTTCAATCATACAAATCTCATCATCATCATGTTATAAAATATAACAACACGATAATGGCCAGCAATGGAGCTATGAGAACAATGTAAGTCCGATATAAAAAAAGTTCTACCACTACTTAACATAATAATTCCGCTCCATCCATTTAACATAAAATAGCAAAGTGACTCTTAGTAGAAATTCTATCCAACATAATTTCTATCAATAAAACTTTTATATAATAGTAAATGTCACCGTAAGCAGCTACACGTACTCAATTAAGTCATGTACTGCCACTGCCAACTAAATTAAATAGAGTTGATTGAAGTTATCAAAATCCAACTAAACTAAATAGTTATCCCACACTTTCATTCAAATCTTGTGAAGGAAAACATTCATAAGTTTAGCAACTATTAACAAAGAAAATAATGAAACACGTACCAAATATTGTCCACTCACATAGGCATATCGATCTGTCATTCCTTAGTAAGAGGTCTCCAACCTCTTCATATACAAATCTCGTCATCGTCGTGTCATACAATATACACATGAACCACCTGACGATGGCCAACAATGGATCTATGGAAACACTATAGGTGCGGTATGAAAAAGTACTACCACCACTTAACATAATAGTTCCGCTCCATCCATTTAACATAAAATGGCAAAGCAACTATGAGTAAAATCTTACCAATATAATTTCTATCAGTTAAATTTTTGTATAATGAGTGAAAGGTTTGATGACATTAACAATGAAGTGGATTGGGTTAGAGGTTCGGATGGTGGTGTACGTCTTGGGAACAGATTGATAGTACCAGAAAATGCCGAGTTGAGAAGGGATATTTTAAATGAAGCACATCATTCCCAATTTGCTATGCATCCCGGAATTACAAAAATGTATCATGATGTTAAACGACAATTTTGGTGGAAAGGTATGAAGAGAGATATTGTTGAATTTGTAAGTAAATGTCTTACTTGTCAGCAGGTAAAAGGAGAACATCAGAAACCTGCGAGATTATTGCAACCATTGCCGGTAGCAGAGTGGAAATGGGAGCATGTTACAATGGACTTTGTCACAGATTTACCGCGATCGCCTCGTGGACATGACAGTGTATGGGTGGTAATCGACAGGTTGACAAAATCAGCTCATTTCCTACCGGTACGTAAAACCAACTCTGTTGACAAACTGGGAAGGTTATATGTGCAAGAGATAGTTAAATTACATGGGGTGCCATGTTCTATCGTGTCTGATCGTGATCCTAGATTTACATCTCGATTTTGGGAGACTTTACAACAAGCTTTGGGCACTCAATTGTATATGAGTACAACATTCCATCCACAAACAGATGGCCAAAGTGAGAGATTGATTCAGATATTAGAAGATATGCTTCGAGCTTGTGTGTTAGATTGGAAGGGTAATTGGGAGAACTACTTAGCTCTCGCGGAGTTTGTGTATAATAACAGTTACCAGAGCAGTATTCAAATGGCTCCATATGAAGCATTATACGGACGACCATGTAGGTCGCCGTTGTGTTGGGCCGAGGTCGGAGAGAAGAACCTATTAGGTCCAGACTTGGTTAGAGAAACCACAGAAGGTGTGGAGGTGATTCGGAAGAGGCTGCAAACGGCGCAGTCACGTCAAAAGAGCTATGCTGATCAAAGAAGGAGACCACTAGAATTTCAGGTCGGAGATCATGTGTTTCTAAAGGTTAGTCCTCCTAGAGGTTTTAAACGGTTCAGTAAGCAGGGAAAGCTGACACCCAGATTTATTGGGCCATTCGAGATTTTGAGTAGAGTATGAGAAGTGGCATACCGATTGGCGTTACCGCCGCAGTTAGCTGGGGTACATAATGTGTTCCATGTGTCTATGTTGAGGAAATACGAACCCGATCCGACTCATGTATTGGATTGGTCCACTGTAAGCGTGGATGCGGATGCTACCTATATTTTACAACCGGTGCAAATTCTAGATAAGCAGGAGAAAGTGTTGCGAAATAAAGCGATAGCTTTGGTTAAGGTGCTATGGAAGTATCACAGCGTTGAAGAGGCGACATGGGAATTGGAGTCTGAGATGCGGGAAAAGTACCCGACCATTTTTATTACCCCAGGTAAGAATTCTTGATTGTTATGGGAATTTCGAGGACGAAATTATTTAAGGAGGGGAGGATGTGATATCCTGACCCTGGAATAACATAAACGATGAATAGGAGAGTGACACGTGTACAATAAAGTACTAAAAAGGCTCGATAAATAAGTCCGGACTAGATTAATTAAATTGTGAGTAGTAAAAGGAAAAAAAAGAAGAAGAAGATAATGAATAGATAAACCTCAACTTTTAAATTAGTGTTGGAGGGGTATATTTGTAAATAAGTAGTTCCTGAGGGCTAAGATGTAATAATGGGAGGAAATAAGGAAAACTTGCAGGATAAGCTTTAATAATATTAGCCATTTTTTTTAACGTTTGGGAGGAAAGGAGACAGAAGGTAGTAGAAGAAACGAGACACATAGAGAGAGAGAGAGAAGGGGTGAGTGTGAACTTGGAGTACCAACCTTGTGTCCAGGAGAAGGGGGGAGCAACTGTACGACATATTTTCTTGGTGGTAGCTGGTCTTATCAGGTAGGAAATACTACCAACTTCAAGTAATCTAGGTCTTGTTACGTATGGGAGGGCTAACGCTGTTGATGCTTGGTCAGTTCTGCATGGGTTTATGGGTTAATCTGTGAGTGCATATTTTAATTGGTCACTTGGTGCACTATCTCAAGGAGTGGCCATGCCCTGTGGTTCCTTCGTTGGATTGAAACCAGTAAAGTGGTCATAGCTTATTAACTATATAATAATACTTGTGGGGGGTCATGAGCTGAGCTACAAATTATGCTGGGTTCGTTGTAAGTGCATGTGCATTTCTGTTATGCAAAGATAGAGTTAAAGAAACCCATCCTTGCTTACAATTAAACTGAGTGTATCTTGTGACTGTATGTTCAATATATTGTTGGAATTTGAGAGTTATGAACTGTGTTGTTATGGTGAGTTTAAATTGATGGTTGTGGCTGAGAAAAAATAATGATGTTTTTTTTTATTGTTAGATAGGTAGGAAATATCTAGTTTTTGTGATGACTTGATACTGAATGTTAAATGGGAACTATGCCTTTTATATTGATTTGATGTGAAAGGGATTCCAAGCTTGTATACCTTGGTGATGTTGGTATAAGGATTTTGCTCTGATTTACTAGTGCCGGGCATAAACAATAAGAATGCGTTATTCCTTGATTATAGCTCTGCATGGTACAATTTGATGAAATTATTTGTTTAATAGATTATTAGTGATGCTGAAGTGGGTGGCATTGTTTTGATTGGCTGATTCCAACGTGCACTTCATGGGAATATATATTGTCATGCATGTAGGGGGATTAAGTGACATCATTATATTGTTGTTTTACTCGATGTCACGATTTTATGAATCATGACTTGCGCTGTACTCTCTTGATTAAATAGAGATAGCAGGGGAGAAGGCTGTGTTGTGGTGAGTAACGAATAAGGGACCCTGTACGTACAGTGGGAAATAATGCGAGTACGGATTCGCTATGCGGCCACATAGCGAAGGGTAGTAAGCCCGGGTTGAAGAAAGTGCCAATCTTCCTTACTCGTAGAGAGACCCCGACGATGAGGTCGGAAAGGTCAAAAAGTGACTCCGACGATGAGGTTGGATGTGAACAAAGTAACACCGACGATGAGGTCGGAAGGTGAAAGGGGGTGGATCCGACGATGAGGTCGGTTTGAGATGGTTGTGGGGTGGCGGAACTAGAACAAAGATTTAGTTTTTCTTTGAAAAGTGTACTTGTTTATTATGGTTATTATTGTGGTGTCGTAAATATTATAGTACATTACATACGTCTGATTACCGAAAGTTGTGGTATTTTCTACTGAGCTTTGGCTCACTCCGTGGTTGCTATTTTTTTTTCCACAGGTGAGCCCAGTAGAGTTGATCGAGCTGGCGATGGGGACCGGGCAGCTAGATAGGATGCACATACCGCTGGAAAAGGGGAGATTTCATTTTGGCTTTGAGGTCTATATATGTATATATCTAATTACTCGAAAAACACATGGTAGGTTTATATTAGAATGTTGGAGATTGAGAGCTGAGCTCTCCTTTGCTAACGTATAGAACTATATATGTGCATAAAAATATATAGACCGTAGCCTAATCTTATATATACATATATATTAACCGTCGTGTATGTAGTGTATATTTTTATGGTCGTAATGACGTAAATTAATCATGTAATCGACTTACGTGAATGAGAGTGTGTAGTTACATATATATATACATATATTTATATATGTGTGTGTAGTTTAAACGAAAAAAAAAATGGCGAAAGATTGTTAATTAGTTAAAATAGTTTGTGATCCTATTCCACGTCACGTTCCTGGGGTCGAGGCGTGACAATATTTTTTTCAACAAAATTAAAATAAATTAATCTGATTAAATCCTAATTCTTTTAATTAATTATTATTATTATTACAAATAATCACACTTTTCGCTCCTTCCCTCCCATCTTTTTTTAAATTTTCAGCTTCTCCCACATCAGATATTCATGGATAACATGACAAGAATAAGATTATGACAGAATGTTATGTTTTCATCCAATTACATTGAAGAAGAGAAGAAAATCCAGAATATAGCAATTTTACAAATAACCGTATTGAAAATAATTAAGAGATTGATATTGCATAAAATTCACCAAATAAAGTAAGTATTTTTTATATTTTAATTATTTTTTAAATTAATCTTTTGTTAATCATCGATATGAATGAATAAAGTGCAAAGATTATATCAACTGGTGATTATTTGTAATTCATGGTAATTTTTTAATGGTCATTTCATTTCTAAGTTCTAAATTTTCCATTGATTTAAATAAAAATAAAACAAAATTAATGCAAGAAATTTAGGAAATGAATAGCGTATTTTACTATTTTATACAATTAATGCATTATTATAGGCAATTGATGCATTTATAGTCTCATCTTTTTTTGTAATAGATATGATATTTTAGGAAATGAAATGTTATGTACTTAATATGTATTAAAGGATAATTTAGGAAAGTCAATGTATGTGTTAAAAACTATTTGAGAGCGTATTAAGTGGGTGCGTATAATTAGTCCGAGTTCGTGTGCGAATAGTAACTCTCATAATTTATACCTTTTGGCTCTAATCTGTAAAATGGGCCTATGAAGGTTTGGTCTGATTTTGATTCTTGGATACCTGAAACAAGAATTTGTGAATGTATTTGAGCGAGGGCCGTCGTGGTGATGATCGGGAATGTTCAGATGATTAAATTAATCTATTTATTTCAAGTGGTATTCTTTTAGTAATAAAAGATAATTAATCATTTATCTTAATTTTTTCTTCTCTTTTGATTTATATAGTGTATTATCGAGGATCTTGAAAAACTCTCGGATTAATTACATTTTTTTCATTGAAAGATTTGTCATTTTTCATTTTGGCCACTAAATGCTCAAACGCTATAGATTAGTCACTTAAAGTTTCAATACGATAACTTTATTGTTTCAAAATGATAATCATGTTGTTCCAATATGATAACTCAAAGTTTTAACATTCAGGGATCAAAATGAAAAAAGACAAATATTTCAATGAGTAAAAAAAGTATTTAATCCAAAAACTCTCTTGATTTAATGGCTGACATTCTATACCATAAAATTATAAGAGCCTTAAAATTATCCTATCCCATGATCCGTTCCTCATGTGACACGTGTCTAGCCACTATAGGTCTCTTGCCAGTTGGTTGACTTTTGCTTATGTGATTTCATTCCCACACGGTAAGTTTTGTCAATCAAAACCCAAAGCTTTGAAAAGTTGAGCGAGTTAAAAAGAAGCCAACATTATACGGGGATACTTGTGCTTATTGTATCCTAGGCTGTTAGAGGATATTTTCAGGAGACCATTCGTGTTGTGAAGGCAGAATAGGGTAAGCTAATAAAATATTTACTTGGATAACCTTTTGCAAACTGAGTTGTGCATCACATGAATTATTTACATATTGCGAAGATATATGTCCTAACTAGTTAGTTGGTCACCGAGTCGAAAATAATTCAGAACTGGATCACACATTATCATATTGATCTTCAAGAAAATCATGTTTAACCCTTTCAACTCGGTCCATTTTCAGTGAAAAAACAGGTTGACCCCGATTAACCGATAAGTCGAGCCGGGTTCAATAACACTGATATATAACAATTAATTATCCAGACAACAAATTTGCAGGCCAATTGGGCTGGGTTTTTAGGGCCTGATATGAATTGAACCTTAAGAGAGATAAATACACTACTATTAATTTTCACCAAATAATATACTATGTCAGACATACTCTCAGACACTCTTAACTTTTACGTTTTACGATAACTTATACTCTATCACACATACTCTCTACCAAACATATAATATAAATAGAAATTCAGTTTCAACTTTATAACTCAAAAATGTGCACATGACAACATGTGAAACATGCTTGACTTTTAGGGCATCTTAATTAATTAGTTGGATACCAAAACTTTTCCAAGAAAGCAAACGCCAACAAATTTTTTTTTTTTGTCCTGATACAGACCTTGGGCCTGTAATTGACTCTTGTATTTTTTAAGCAAATTAAATTGAAAATTTCCCTTACAATGTCGAGTTGGTTGATCACAGCACAGGAGGTACGTTCTATTTTTAGTCTTAACACTGCAATGTTGATCCATCAAGATTAACGTCAATTACAGAAATTAATTATCTTATTAATCCACGATTAGGTCTCAATAAAGTCTAGATTAAGGATTGTTTTTGTATAAGCCACAAGAATGCTTAAAAAGTATATTTAAGAAATTAACCCCACGAGAATTGTTCACCTGCCTTAAAATACTACTCTTCCCCGCCCACTATACCCTTCGTGTCCAAATTGCTGCGTAAAGGTGACGAGTGGCAGCATCTGTCATGGATCCGTGACAAAAAGAAAAAACGGCCGCGTGACTCTGTAATCTCTAGTACTTTACAGGGATTGAAAGTAGAAACCGCGTCAAGCCGTCAGTACTCAATAGTCAATTGCCTCATATAAAGGGTTCCACATAAATGACCGCCGACTCCCGGTCTCTCTACGCAGCACCAAGCCAGTAGGCACCAACTTCCAGCTAGTTCCAAAAGGCTACCCTCATTTTATGCTCAACCTAATTATTGTCACTCAATTGGTCAAAGGACGATATTAAATCGTAAATTCCAAACTCTTTGATACACGGTGCTTAATTTTCATCCAAACTCGCTTCATCAGATGCAAAAACATTCATTTTCGAGATCAGGGCCGGCCCTGGCTTATTTGGAGCCTGGGCAAGAAATTTATTATTTTGGGGTTCGGGGCAACGCCCCGAATTTTTTTTTTTACACATAGTCATAAGTTTTAAACTAATAATAAAAATTAAAGTAAATAAAATAACAATAAATTTTTGATGGCTGGAACCCAATTTTGGGAGGCTAGGCCATCACGCCTTGAATGTTATTACATTAAAATCAATGCATAATATGGCCACTGGAATAATATAGCAAGAGAATTAAAGTTAAAGTTCAGCTTAAAAAAATAATAGAGCAAGAGAATTAGTGTCAGTGCCATAGACTTACCAACAAAACTAGATGGAACCAACATAATTCAAATTACAAAATCACTAAAATATTCCAGATTATGTCAATGAAAGAGAGAGATGATTAAAAAGTACCTTTAGATGGTTTAGAGTTAGAGGTAATTCTAGAACCATCAATCTTCCGGATGATCATTGAAGTTAATTTATTAAATTCTCTGACTGGTGTTAAACTCATTGACTTAGGACTGCATATCTTTTTATCTGTATGTATTGCTGACTTCTTACTAATTGGAGTGACAATGTTTTATTTATTAGGTCTAATGAGAGCTCTACCCCTAGAATTAACAATAATATTGCTTTTAAAAAAAAAAAATTGGGCCCCAAAAATTGGGGGCCATGTGCGGTCGCACAGGCCCGCCCCTATTCAGGGCCGGGCCTGTTCGAGATGAATGATGAGATGGTTGGACTCATTTACTCGTTTTACTTTCTTGTGTCCAGAGCAAGGCCGTTCCTATGATGGGACGAGCTCGTTCTTGGACGGCCTGCATCAATCGTACATTGAAAGAATGAAACACGCGTTGATTTTCTTGTAAATTGGAATGTAGTCATTTAATGTCGTGATTCACAAACGGTTCAGACTTCTCCTTCTAATTCTAAGTACATCAATTCGAATTTGTTTGTTGATGTTGTAGGTGTTTGTCATCTAAGATCGATCTTAGTCCTCTTTTTACCCTCTAATGTAAAAAAGAAAAAAAGGAGTTCCAAATGTATTGTGTCTACAACATTTGCTTTTCTACAAAGAAAACAAATTTCAGTCAATATTGTGAGAATTTATATTTCAATAACACGTCACGATGAGAGTCCTGGGTGTATCTATATTGGCACAATGCGACTCTTAACTCTTTGAGTGCATATTTTTACAATGAGGTATCGATCATGCTTGTTGAACTAATTTTTTAAAAAATTATGCTTACTATTTTTTAAAAAATTATGCTCATTCCTATACTATCATTAATCAATAACCAATAGTTGTTGTGGTAGACTCTCACATCCCCCAAAGATGTGAGAAATTACGAGTTGTTTACTAATAATAAAGTTCATCTCATACCAACAACAACAAAAAAAATTGAAGTTCAAATGAGTTAGGCTTAACCCACTCGCTGGATTTAACATAAACAAAGTCTTGTGTTTTTCGATGTATTCTCATAAATCAGATAATCTAAAATGAAAAACATTATTATTATTAATGTGTATAAGGTGTGAAAATTATATTTTGCAACGATTTGATTGGGTGTTGAGACATTTTATACTTTGTTAGATATACTCTCAGACATTAATCCCTACATCTGTTTATACTCTGTGAGACATCAATTCTATCAGACGCGTTGCCGTCAGATGCAGGTTGCTTCCGACAGGGTCCCTGATTCTCCTCGGGACTGAACTCAGTCTGGGTCCGGTAACTCCCATTTTCCAACTCAAGTCATTATGTCTCCGACGCGCAACAATGAAGAGTTATTGATACATGCGGCTAAATGGTGCCACGATGGAGAACTGTTGGTGGAAATACACGAAGTCGTCAGGTGAGCGTGGGTCAACAGTACCCTCCTTAAAGTCTACGAGTCTTCTGCAGCTGCATTCCCACCTGCAAATTGTTTATCCCACGTTCATCCCGCTCCCGCACCTGCTAGTCTTCTACGCCGAATTCCAAGTCTTAACTTGACCACAGTCAATTTAACCCAACCGCGGTTCACGTCTTGCCATGTCTCAAATTCTCTATTGCGGCCCTTCTGCCGACACGCTAATTTGAGATGTGGCAACCACAGCCGATGGATTATATATTAATGACGTCACAACTTCTTCCATCCAAATCACTCGCTACAGCCTGGCAAATGTCCAACTTTTAGTCACTGATTTGGGACCTGTCAATTTTCATATTTTCGAAAAATTATATTAACCCTATATTTGTATATATAGATTTGAAGAATGATCTTTTTAACTTGTGTTGTGTCAATGAGATATGTTAAAGAAATTATTCAGTTAATAATAGTGAAAAATGGGTTTGTACACAATTTTTAAATAAATATAAAATTGTGTAAAAAATAAATACTCCACTCATACTTAAGACCATCTCCAATGCTATACTCTCCAAAATTTGCAACGTAGTTCCACTTCTATTACAGCAAAACACGACTCCCAATACAGTGATATCAACATAACACATATTTCAATACAATTTTTTCACTTTTCATTCACAAACACTCTAAATATTAAGCATCAACATCATTTCTCTCATACTTTTCTATCATATTTCATTTTTTTTACTATTTCATGTATTTTCCAATACAATTTTTTCAAATAACTCTTTCTACACATTACAAAATTTTCAACGCCCCATTGGAGATGCTCTTACTCTCTTACTTACTAATCAACACATTTTTTTTAGCAGATGCCTTTCGTACGCATATTAAGAAAATCAACTGCAAAATGATGTGAGAAATGGAGGCTTTATTATTATAGTAGAATTTTAGATGTCAAGTTGTCAACTAATTAGAACTTTAATTAGTATTTAATCATCACCATGTTAATGTTATCAAAGTGAAAAGTAATACATATTAATAACAACTTTTAATCAATCCACTTGAACCATAATCAATCCACTTGAACATAATCAATCCATAATCACAAATATTGTTATCCAATAATGTGATTATCCCTGTAATCACACGCTATCCATCCTTTCCCAATTATTACATAATTTTCTTGGTATTTAGTCAAACAATAAGCACAAGTTGGGTTATCAAATTGCTAAAAAAGACAAAAACCTTACAACTCTCGTGAAATTTAAAAATCTAAAAGAAACTTTCTAATTTGTTCTGACGGGAGCGTGCATTTGTCAAAAAATTAAAGAGAAGGCGAGCCAGTTGGCCAAAAGGGACATCGCCACATTAACGAAGAAAAGAGAAAACAAATAATGTGAACGCGCTAACGTAAGTCAACAAAGATGGTTTTGCTGCCTACAATGACGTGAGGTTCCGGTCATTTTACTCCTCTCTATAGTAGATAAAAATATCATCAATCAACCGAGAATTGAATATGTGATTTTAAACCCCGAATTCGAAACTCATTTTTTCTTTTCATTAAATAAATATATATTTAGTATTAATATATTTTTAAAAAAATTTATATTCTAAATAATTATTCTAAATCTGTTTTATTTTCAAAAATGTCTAAAAATTCTGTAATTTCTGTAAGAATTCATCAAATGATGTTTGACTTATAATAAAGTAATCCCCAACGAAGAAAGATTATTGTAGACAAATTTACACTGAAAACTACAGGCGTGATGGACACGTGACGGTATCTAAATGGACAGATGTCGGTAATGAAGTGCACGTGTCTCGTCATTATTGGATTTGGGTGAGTACTTGCGTCATTATAGGAGCTGGCTTGGTGTTTTTTTTCAAAGTTTTTTTTTATAGTTTTGATCGATAAAAGCTAATAATATATTTTTATTTAAAATAGAAATTAAATGATATGAAAATTCTTAATAGTTGGATGTAAATAAAAAAATATTTCATAAGTTTTTTAAATATCGCTCGATTTTTATTTCAAATAAAAAAATACATATTAAATTCGTCAAATACTAATCAAAATATAAAGATAATTTTTTTTAAAAAAAAATATTATGGCCATCAAAAGTAGTCTATAGCGGGCCCTGAACACAAAATAGGGTTAAAAGTGTGATAATGGAAATTAAAAAAGTGATTAGGCGAGATACTAAGGGGCCCTTGGGGATTATATAAGGGCTAGGAAGCAAAGGTGCTGAAGCATAGTGAGTGGCTGTGAGAAACAAAAGTTTCACCAAAAATTGAGAGAAAAAAAGTCAAGTTCTTTGTGTGTGCGTGCTACTGTTGATTGTCTTCATCTCAATTTTCTGCTTCCCCCCTCTGATACATCCCGCTTCTCTGAATCCCTTTCTGTTAATCATCTGTCTTTCAAGCAACAATTGTTGAGTTTGTTTTGAAAACAAAATCATTGAATCAAAACCAAACTTAGGAAGCTAGTTTTTTGAAAGCCGGGTGTTTTCAGAATCGAGATCCAGGAAAATTTTATTTGATTTTTCCTTTTGTGTTTCTCTTCAATTTTATTGCTGCCTGCTCGGAGGGTGGTTTTTAGTCCCTCAAAAGTTGAGTTTTCGAGTCTATTTCAGTGGAAGGGGTTGGCTATTTTTAACCTCTTTTGCTTTAAGGCCTGTTCTTTAATTTTGAATCGAAACAGGTTAATTTGATTTTCTTCCTGTAAAATATTTCGTGTTTATAAGTAATGGCAGGTGCAATGGATTTTTATAGTAGCAGACCTCCTCTTCAAGCTGATCCGTTTGGGGGTGAGTTAATGGAAGCACTTGAACCTTTTATGAATAGAAGTGCTTCTTCAACAACCCAATATCCTTCTCCTTCTGTTCCTTCTTCTTCTTCTCCTCCTTCTTCCTTCAATTATCTTTCTTCCTCTCCTTCACAATCATCTTCTCTGAATTCTAATGGATGCTCAACTTCGATGACCCACTCGTTTTCAAATGGGTTCTCGATCTTTGATCAATCTGTTCTACAGCAACCCGTCTCTATTGGTCTCAACCACCTAACCCCCTCCCAAATCCACCAGATCCAGACCCAAATCGACCTTCAGAACCAACACTTGTCCTTACAGAACCGCCAACCTTGTCATAGTAGTCTCAATTTTCTCCATCCGAAGCCGATCCCGATGAAGCAAGTGGGTACACCACCGAAACCCACCAAGCTTTACCGAGGGGTCAGGCAGCGGCATTGGGGAAAGTGGGTTGCCGAGATCCGCCTACCCAAGAATAGAACCCGGCTCTGGCTTGGCACCTTTGATACCGCCGAGGAGGCAGCTTTAGCCTACGATAAGGCAGCTTACAAGCTCCGTGGCGACTTTGCTAGACTCAACTTCCCTAATCTTCGCCACAACGGATCCCACATCGGCGGCGAGTTCGGCGAGTACAAGCCTCTCCATTCTTCAGTTGATGCGAAACTAGAAGCCATTTGTGAATCTATGGCTGAGACGCAGAGACAAGGGAAGGGAGCAAAGCAAGGTAGCTCTGCCAGGAAACGTGGCCAGGTGATCCCAAAAGTGGCGAGGAAAGAGGCTGAGTCGCAGGTTGCAGTTGTTTCAGACGTGACGGTTTTGAAAGAGGTTGAGAGCTCTGGGTCTCTGGTTCCTACAGAGAGTGATGGGTCAGGTGGTTCGTCTCCTCTGTCGGATCTGACCTTCACGGAAGTGGACGAGGCTCCTTGGGGTGTTGTTCCGGAGAATTTCAATCTGGAGAAGTACCCTTCATATGAGATCGATTGGTCCTCCATTTTGAATTGAATTTGTTGTAATCATCTACTTTATTAGCGTCGATTATGCATCATATTAGGAATTCTAGGAGCCTTCTGCAACGGAATTTTTGGCAGTTGCATGGCTCGTATTGTAAATCTGATCTCTGGTCAGCCAAGGCTTTTTTCTCTTGCTGGACCATGGAGAGATGATTATGTTCATTATCTTTCATATTTGTGTAATCCTTTTGTAGTTCAATCATCATGTAATCATCTTCTAGTAATCATATGTTGTTGGTGAATCAAGTTTAGATTCCAGTGTTTTATTCTCTGACTTGATGCAGAGATTAGTTGAATGGTTGGCGTTTGCTTGTCCTTTTAAGATACAGGCTACGAGTAGACTGTTACTCATAGATGATAGCTTCTGTAAAAAGTAAAAGGAAGGCTAATGTTAAAGTTTGCATTGCATTGCTTATTATTATTATTAGTTTAGTAGATTGTATGGTTAGATTTCCTCTGCCAAAAGTCGGGTTTTGTCTGCTAGATCTCATCACTTTTTCTCTGACTAATAGATAGGGAGGAGAATCGAAACATGCCACGGAAAAACTACAGAGACAAAGATGAGCTGTCAAGAACGTAGAAAAGGTAGGATTGGCAGTTGGTCAGATCTGGTATGATCATACAGTACGATAGTTGGATCAAAAACTGATAAACTTAATCATTAGACGGATTTTCCACAGCTTTGTCCAGAGAATATGGAGTTTTTTTCTTCTTTAAATAAACAAAAAGATTTATAATTTATATTAGTGTTATCAAAAGAGTAACTACTGCTATTCAATCACGATCTTGGTCACGTATTTGATCAACGGGTCTTTGGGTTCTCCATCAACATGAATGCCTGATTCATCCTTGTAGCCGAGTATAAACATTTCATTCCTGAAGTGAAATTGGATCGAGATTGTTTTACTCGAATTGGGAGTGAAAGAAAATACCGATTTGAAGTTGGGGCTCCGCCTCTTGACATTTTCATCTTCACAGACTTGGAGTTGAGGCTGAGGGTTCAATGGAGATCCACTCATATTTAGATCCTTCTTCATTTCTTCGATTTCTTCGCCTCGCCCAACTAGAGTTATTATTTTATATTTGGGGGAAAGTGACAAACAACGTTAATGACTATTTATGCAAATATTTTTTAACATATGTTTGGTATATAATATTTATATTATGTCAGACATACTCTCAATTTTTATATTTTACGAAGACACATTCTTTACAAAACATAAGATTAATAAATTTATAAAAGAATTGTTGATCTTTTTTCAAAAAACGTATAGAATATGTCTAGGAAAACAATTTTGTCTTCTTCACACCGTCACTTTCTCGGAAGATCACATATTCAAAGGTATGACCAACTTTCATTAACGAGTGGTTACTGTAGGCACGCGAATCCTGTTCAGATTTCTAAAGCGACAAACTTCACAGATTTCTTTCACACTTATCCCAACTTTACTATTTGTATGTATACAAATAGTAGACACCTCAACAAGAACCTAGCAATTTTATTGCTTAAATCCCCGAAATTGCTATTTTTTAAGATTAAAAAAAACAAAAAAGAAAAACCACGGAGGTGAATTTCTGTGATCCTTCCCTACTCCACAAATCGATATTGGACATATGGATGAAAGTGAGCTGGGCCATCCGAGGGCGGCTCACGGACGGCTCAGCACGAGCTCGGCTCATAAATAAAAAAAGTCCAGCCTCAGGCCTATTAAGAAGCCCGTTGGATCAAATGGGCTAGGCTTAGGTTTGAAGAATCCCGGCTCGTAGGCCCTGTGGCCTAATATTTTGAAATAAGTCGAGCTCAAGCGTACCTAAAACAAAAGGGCACGCATGGGGCCTAACAAGGCTGGGCTCAGGTCCACTTTCATATCTAATTGAACATTCATTCAAACAACTATTAGCATAAAACATTATATATATTTTTTGGAAACAGCATACAATATATTTCGTACATAATTTTTTTTGCCCAATGCATCTCTTACCGAAAAAGTTTAAAATTTAGAGTTCGAAGTTTAAGTTATAGTATTTACAGAATTAATTCATAATCTGCTAAATTTTTAACATTATGAGCTATCAAAATAAAATTTGATGCAAACACGTTATTTTTCAATCCTTATCACCTCCTATGAAAGTGATTTATGAAACAAAGTCCGAAGACTTATTTATTTATTTCACCTTAAGACATCGAGAGTAGTTATTTACTTACTGTTAACACTTCAAACCAGGCTTCTGTGCTTCTTGGAGATGAAACTCCACATTCATCCTAAGATATTCCACAATATATGAAAAATTGGTTCTGTGTCAACAAATATATCATCAATTCTTGCGTATCTTAGTCTTAAATTGGTCTTTCAGATTGGTATTGGTGTAATCCCGTTAAGTGACATAAAACCCAATGAAAACAGCCAAAAAGAGTTGATCATTGAATATAATCGAACATGGACAGACAAAACCTTGGCTTTTCACCCAAAGAAAATAACCCTCAGAAATTTGACGAGCCCATCCGATGATTCCCTTCCTGATAGAATCTCTTCCGGAAGCCATAAACTGGAAACAACCCGAGAAGTAAGTTCGACCAAGCCAACTGGACAGAGAGATCAACTGAATTTACCGAGTTCCATCTTCTTCTTGATTGCTCTTTGACCATGATATACGAAAGAATCTAGTATTCCCGAAACAGTGAAAACACCTGAAAACAAAAACCGCGTAGAAATGTTATACTAGGGAAACAAATCAAAACGTCTAGGAAGAAGATTACGGAGCAAGATAATGGCACAAGCCACAGTTTCTTTTTACATGCCTGTACGGTACAGGGCATGCACATTACATACTAGCATACAATATGCAATATGAGATTGTAAATGAAAGTTTTTAATCACTGAAAACAACATAGAAAAGATTAATTAAAGAGAAAGTTATGATACCAATTGATGAAAGAGTGACCAATCATTAATCATCTACCGACAAGAACAAATGACCGAATTCCAGTAACCAAAATAGTTGTCAAGGATATAAACGAAAAAGAAAAAAAAAAGTAATTAGAGAAGGGATGTTACATAAACCCACATTTTTTTCAGGGATTTGAACCCTATGTTATGGCTACCAGTCTACCACTCAACTAGGGTACGAACACCCAAATGATCCATAGTTTAGTTTTGACTTCTGAGTTATGATGGGCCAAAATGTTTAGTGGTTTACCTCCAACAATAGCACACATATTAGTCAGAAAGTGCAGGAATGACACATGCTCCACAGCGAAAGTCACCTACAACATGTAAACGAGATGCAATAAAATCAGCTAAACAATGGAAAAATATGGCTTATATTATAGGTTCCGAAATTCAAACTACCCGCAAACACAACAATCACTCCTGAATGGAAAATGATTACTCAAAATTGAAACCAGATTGTCAAGCGGATAGCTCACCTTGATTGGAGAAAGGTCATAAAAGAAGAAAACGCCTGGTAGGGACTGAAAGCGACCGAATTCTGCGCTCCTAAAATGTTCAGTTACTGAAAACTGCAATAACAAAACACCAATTCAATATTTCTCTTATATACAAATAAGTAGAACTGAAACTTTTTGAATTTATTTCCACCTGATTTGACTGGATGGTGTGCCCACTGACATCTGTGTACACAGTAGGTACAACCTGCAAAGTGAGAAACTTTTTGAGTAGAAGGACCATGACTGACTGACAGTTCTATCAGTTTAACAAAGTGAGAAACTTTTTGAGTAGAAGGATCATGACTGACTGACAGTTCTATCAGTTTAACACACATGATGGTTATCAAGATCTTTTTAAGAGATCAAACCACCATAAATATATAAAAGCAAATAATGTTAAAAAACTATTCTTCTGCATTTCCCTGGTGGCCTTCAATGCAAATTTGTCTTTTTTTTTTCATAAAAAATCCAATCTAAAGATATTATAATGTCATTGACGATTGTTAATTAATAACACAGCGAGGGAAGCTAAAAGGAGGAATCAAGCACATAACCTTGATAAAATATTGATACATCCCGTTTGGTGTTTCATGCGTCCAATGCACCCTGAAATTTCAAGAAAAAATGAGATATATACAGCTATATAAAGCCAATAAAAAGACAGAATTAAATAATGACTAGACTTTACCACTGAGGCAAACATGTGGCCTAGTGTAATGTTGTTTTTTTTATAGAATAGTGGTAATGTAATAGCGGTAAAGTTGTTTCACCATAAATTGGGGTCACATTTTCAACTAATAGAAACAGCCCATTTGCAATGCTGGGATAAGCTTACATCTTGTCCTCTCCCAACTGGCCTCCATTGTGGAAGCTTTTTGCAACAGAATCGTTTAATCTTTTTAAATTTCATGAAAAATCAAGCAGGGAAAAATGACAAAGAAGTTACCCATCGAGAGGATTCATAACACCGGGGAAATATTCTCCGAAAGTCAATCTATTGATTTTGTGACTTATCTGCATCATACATTTTATTCAGGATATTAGTTTGATAAATCATAACAAATAAACTATTAGATATTGTAAGTTAATTTACAATAACAACATTCTATGGACTTGATGACAATAATGAATAAACAGTAGATTCATGTCTTACATTAAAACTATCCTTCTGAAATGCCAGCAGATCATGTACATGAACACCTGCTTGATGGAAACTTTTCCCAGGTGCAAAATGAAAATTTCCAGCCACTTTATTAACTTCCAGGAATCCGTAAATGTTACATCCCTCTCCTTCTTCATCCTTGATTCTTTGTAGAAACCCTTCTCTTTTGCACTGATTGCCAAAACCAAAACAACGTAAGAAAAGAGGTTTGAAGCGCGATAAAATTGGAAGTTGCACTTGTGTTTCAATTATCCTATAAACCCAAAAGAAAAAGTAATGTTGAATCCTTTGACAGCAATAAGGAGACCAAGTCTGTCTGTCCAAGTGTAACACAAATTCTCCAAGAACAAAAATTACAAGGAATAAATTTGAAGCACAGCTGGATCAAGATCAGGCTTGATTTCCAAGTTGAAATCTATAACCACCCACAGGAAAAGTAACAAGAAAGCAGTTATCTCTGGGAAGGGGGATGCATATAAGAAATCTATTCACATACGTGTCTCATGAATTCTAAAAAAAAGCAGTTACCTTCAATTTTGTTTTCTCCTTTTCCTAACTTTTTTTCAATTCATGTTCCTCTGACTCCAATACCTTCTAACAAATGGAATACAGGTTGTATACATTGGCTATTGCGTGTCCAAACCGGAGTCCCCTAACTTACACTTGCATAAAACAATTCTGCCATAAAAAGACATGTACAAATGACCAAGCAACCTCGAAGCTGTGAACGTGCAGCTTGAGGCTAATTCTCCAACAAATAGAAGTTCCAACTCATAGCGAAGTTTGTTCTAGACTATAGTCTATACATAAGTCGTCTGAAAGAAAAACTAATTTTTTGTTCTTTCCATTCTAACAAATGTAAAGGAACAACAAACAAACAACAATAGTAATAATAATTGTTTCTCAAAAAGACAACAACAATAATAAATTCGCACTAAGCCAGTAGGTCAGTGCAACACTAATATATGCAATTTTTTCACCCACACATCATCATTCTTTGATGGAAACAATATTTTTTTTAAAGATTATTGGCCACACTCAAATTGTACGTTTTCATCCCCCCAATTTCCAGCACAAGTAGTAAAGGACAAAGTACCAACTTTCACCTTCAGAATAAAGGGAAAGGCTGTTGTCAAGACTACTATTATCAAATGTAAATTACATGTGAATTTTCTATCTAGTAGGAAATTAGGAAAAAGCAATGGCAATTTCTCCACGTAACACTTATAAGAGTGAACTTGCCATTCTGAACATACCCATCTGTTACACATCTAAACCAACGAATCTATTAGTTATATATATGCTTTGCCAATACTCAGCACAAAAAGAAAAGCAAGTGTCAGTATGAGTGTTTATGATGGATTCAACACTAAAGATATAGGACAAAAGATATTTGCAGCCAACATAATTAGCATCCAAATTAACAAAAAATAGAGGATACATGCCTCCACTTCTAGTAAAAAAAAAAAGTTCTCAATATTTATTTCAAATCTTATTCACAAAATTAAACCCAATGATGCAGCTAAAAGAAAGTTCTTGTGCAGACATACCTGATCAATCAAATCTGGATTTGATATTGACCAACCTTTTTTCCTATACGCTTCACGAACGTCTTCACAGGAATTACAACAATCATCATCTGCCTGCCAATAAAAAAGAAAAATGAATAAAAAAGAAGAAGAGTGAGAAGTAGTTCAAATGAGAAATCATCTTTGTTGAATAAATATTATCATTTATGATAAAACAAATTCAGGGCTATCATAAACTTAGTATAATAACATAAAGAAATATCAATTCAATTTGCTGCAAAGTTCATACAGAAACAGAACAGGTAGTTTACTCATAATAAAAAGTGAAAATGTACTCATTCCTAAATATTGACCACAGATTTGAAATATACACCATTACAAATCTGCCATTCTGAAGCAGTATTGATGATAAAAAGTAAACAAGTCTCCCTAACAAAAAAAGGAAGGACACACTAAAACCATGTATGAATTTGCGGACATCTTTTGCAATACTTGACATGGTTTAATACTTTATACAAATTCCTTTTCTCCTGTTCTTTTCCTTTTTATTTTACTGTTGAGCATTGAATAGGTCTTCAATGTGGTGAGGATACAGTGCTACAAGCTTACCGATTCCGCACCATAGCAAGAACCGCAGTATGTTTCATTATGCTCAAGCCGGCCGCCATGTCTCTGTAATGGCTTTTCAATCTACATTGCAAGAATGCAAATGAGTGCAAAAAATGTCATAAGGTAAAGGCAATCAAAGAATACGAGTTTACCTGAATGCAACTTTAAACAAAACATCTTGTCATTTGACCAACGGCAGAAAAAAAGAAAAAAAAAGGCAAAGAGATGTTCAAGCACATTAATTAGCATGGTAAGAAAGAAAAAAATGACCTGCATGTGTCAAACATATATATTAAAAAAATGGTGAACAAAGGAAAATCATACAGCTAAAGTTAGATGGTTAGAAGGGAAACTCTTTGATGGTTACCCTGCAAGCCTTCTAAAGAAAAAGTTCTAGCCTGGAGAAAGTTTACAGTCTCTACTCACTACTCTTAACAATCGCTTGTCATCACATAGGCTGCTTGAAAGAACGTAATCTTACACAGCTTTCAAGGGAAAGGAAAAATCTATTATTAAGGGTCCCGTTTTTTTTACAATTGCATTTCATAGCTTTAAGAAAAATGTTGTGCTTAAAACTATGAAAAATGTTGTATAAAAAGCTGCGGAGCCTACAACTTTAAACTGTATAAAATGTTGTGAGGTGTTTGGTTCATTTTTCTGTTAGATTAATTTTGTAGATAAAATTACAAAAAAAAAAAAAGTATTACAATAAAAAGTAATTAAAAACTTTTAAGATATGGAGGGGCAATTACGAAATGTGGTTGTAAAATAATGTTGGTCCCACGGCTTTAAGCTCTGAAAAGCTATGAGATGACATCATTTTATTTTGCATAGCTTAAAGCTGTAGGGCCCACAGCTTTAAGTTGTCAACAAAATGTGGCGTTTAGTTGGCACAACATTTTATACGAACCCCACAGCTTTAAACTGTGCGAAATGTGAAACATACGCACACTAAGTTGAAAATAGATCATAACAGTTTTAAAGTTTCTTGTCTTCTAGTCCCCGTAGATAGATCTTATCCCTGTTTTACATAATAATTCATGTGAACCTTTACCAGCAGCTGATTATCTCTACACCACTAGATATTGACTGTTAAACGAGAGTGGAAGAGGGAACATCAGCTTCTATCAATCTAGAGGATAAAAAATGGCTGCATGAAACCTATCAAAACACATATACTAAGAGTTTTATATGCATATATTGTGATAAAATTCATCGTTCTTCTCATTCCAAAAAAGGGAGTAAAAGACCTTTGATTAACCCTAGTTCTATCTTTTGCTTCATTTGTCAGGTTTTTCTATTTTACTCTGACTATATATATTTTTTTTTAAAAACGTTACCAGCCAAGCCACAGTTCCCAATTTGGAGAAGTTGGCTTGTAGCTTTGGCATCCCGTCATCAAATTGGCAATTCGTGGCCAACTACTAGGAACATGGAGCATCAACAAACCAGACTTCATGAAATATTAGTGGCAGATATGCCACATAAATTTCATTGCACAACTTATGGATTGGAGGCACCCTAATCGGTGCCAACTTTCAATAAAAAAAATTTATTAAAAAAAAGTAAAGAACTACCATGGACAAGGCTCCAACAATGGGCGGGGTAGGGGACAAATACGATGTACGCAAACCTTATCCCATGTGGTATGTAAAGAGACTGTTTTCAGGAATTGAACTTATGACCTATAGGTTGTACTCCTGTAGCTCTACCACTGGGACCACTAGGCCATAATGCAGACCCAACTCACTAGCACAATTTTTATTCGCCTTGGGCCTCTCACCCGCACGACTTTAAAACATGTCATATTAGTTAAGGATGGATCTACCCATATAAAACAATTCATGGCTTCCTACCTAGGCGATGTGGGACAAAGGAATGGCTAGTCACCTTCCACTATAGGACATTATGCATCATTATTCATTACCTCCCCTCCTCAAAGACAAACATCCTCGTGTGATCCCACATAGATCCCACCCGGGCCTCAGCTCCGATGTCAAGTTGATACCAAACCCAACCAACTTGAAAAATATTGTTTGCTTTGGGCCTCTCACCCACACGACTTTCAAACACGTCATACTAGTTAATGATGGATCTACAAAACACTCTATGGCTTCCTACCTAGGGCATGTGGGATGGAGGAACTACCAGTCACCTAGAGGACCTTCTGCATCAAGCCACATGTTCGCTGCGGTATTTGAAATCTTAAGTTGAAAGCAAATGCCTAGATCCTAGCTTCATGAAATATTAGCTCACTGTGACAAAGGCAAAAGTTCAAGAGAGCAGAGCTTGCTAATACCATCATCGGTGTTTAAAAACCTACTACGTAACATGGAAGAAAGAACTCAATTCAATACACAAGTATGCAAAACAATGTTCATAATCATCCGGAGAAGCTTCAAACAACATAATGTTCCTAACCTTGGGAGCGCCAATACCATCTTGCCTAGATTCTATTGTGTTGCCATGAACATCTAACCTTTTCTTGATTATGTCATGTTTCTGCATGTGACAAAAGAACAATAATGTAAACGTTAAACCCATTATTTGATAACTGAAGGGCATAAAAATTAGTTTACACACTTAAATGCAGCGACACCTCAGGTAAAACCTGAAGTAATAAAAATTAAAGAATACTGAAGTACATAGTTTACAATTTAAGTAGAAACTTATGAGTACTTTAGCTACATACCACATCAAGATGTTGCTCTCCACTAATGTCCATGGCGTCAAGACTAAGGATAGAACATGGAAGGGCAGGAAAAGTGATATCAAACTGCATTTTCAAGCAACTTAAATGGTTAATTGAAGTGCATGATGCAGTTCTTGAGGCTTCATGAAAAACAAAGCTATGCTTAACAGAAGCTAGAACTATATCATATAAAAAGAGGTATATAAATGATGCATGCTCAATTCATTTATTTAAACGAAAAAAAAGTCAATATAAATAAAAAATCAGGCACTTCAGAGCAAAATCACAAGTCCTTATCTTTTCCAGTACATCTATGGTAGATTATTCAAAATTTTAAAAAATAACAACTAAGGCTCCAAAGAGAAAGGGGAATCTTGAAACAGCAAAGAAATGTCCAACAATTGAAAGCTATATCGTTTTTTTCTATATAAAGACAATACATTGATGTGTAGAGTTTCGCCTCTTGAAGTATCAACCACAAGCTTTGTTTCAGTAACAGCATGAAGATATAATCCTGAGATAAATGTTAAAAAGAAAAAAATTAATAAAATCAAACGAGACAATGAAAATCATTTAAAATGCAAAATCCACAGCATTTCCTCGATATAAATTGTGATTTATGAGGCCCTCACGAAACTAAAAAAACCACAAAATCACTTCCTCTTTCTCAGCTGGATGCCTCCTAACCAGAAAATCCATGAAACAATATGCATTACCATATGGGAACCATTTTTTTTTTTTTATGAATGTTACATTTTTTCTTCCTTCAGGGAAGGAGGATTTGAACCTGCAACTAGCAAGTCAATGGTAACCACACTCTGTTCTCTTTCCACTTATCTTGTTGCTAATTTAGATCAAGGGGTTAATAAAACCGGAGCGAAAAAATGAACCCAACGTATGATTATAACCCCAAACATTGCCCAGACAAAAACAGGTAACTGCATTTGCCAAACATTCCTCAAACGTTCATTCTTGAAATTTTCATGCTACTGCTCATCAGAGTCATCTCCCGTACATTAGTCATACATTGTCTTGAGCATAATATGAAGATATTTCAAGGATCTCAATTCCCTCATTCAACATACCAAACACGGTCATGATAACAATTAAACCCCTAATATCCTAACTCTAACTCAATTTTCAACAGAAATAACACACGAATCTAAATCCTGAATGCTGTCTCTTCTCTTTTCTTGTTTTGTTCCTTTTTTTCTTTTAAATTCTAGCCATCCCGTTCTCTCCATTTCAACATGTTGATGCCAGCCACGTTCGTTTTAGCTTCAGACTAAGATAGAATACTCACCAAGACTAGATCAAAGTTAGGCAAACCCCGAATTTTGAATTTCTAGAAAAAATCGCAAAACCATAAGGATGTTAAAAAAAAAAAGAGCTACAAAAAGGCTAACACGTACTCAGCTCGGAGACGAAGAGCAAGAGCATAACAATGGAGGAGGCGAGGGTGATAACTCCACCGGATAGAGTACGGCTGTAGAAATCCTCGTTGATTTTAGGGTAGGCGTCCAAGCTTCGTAGCCTGTTCACAAGTCCTTCCATGGCCGCGTCTGAAAAACGAAAATTCTCGGATCTGACGGATGGAACGATCGACGCTTCTAAATAATACACTAATCTAATAAAAAATCTATCTGTAATTTATTTAATTTGATGATAACGGATAGCTGTAAACACCCCGCCGTGAAATTGATAATAACAATCCAGTGTTTCAACGAGGCGTTCAAGTTTGGGAGGGGGGATGGGGAGAGTTTTAGGTAAACCCCGCATAAGACTTTTTTGAGAGAGGGCTTGGGAAGGGTTGGGGGTTGAATAGGTGAACTTCTAAATTTTATTTTTGCTTGGTGTGAATATTTAAGTTATTTGGAGTGATTTGCGATTTTTTTGTAATTCTTTAAAATGAGACATCGAGAGATGTTCATTCATAAAAATATCTCTTCATTTTTTTCAATACAAATCAAGAGTTCATCTTTATGAATCTCTCACAATTCAACCCTCAAGCCAAGCATTCCCTAAGGTTTTTGTTTTGATTTTTTAATCATTTCTTTAGTTCCTTTTGTTTTGTGAATTCCCTTTGTGATTGATCCGTTTCCTATATTAAGAAAGTTTAAACGTAATTTATATGTTTAAAATTCAAATCTAAAAATAAATATTTTGCTCGGTTTAAAATCGAATTTGTATATAAACATAAAAAAAAATATTCGATTTAATTGTTTAAATCCTAATTTAGATTGAATTATTATCCAATTTATCTATCTAAATTTAAATAAATCTAGAAATGAACAATTAAATACCTCCAAAAATTCAAATTAATTAGCATCCCAACATATAAATATATCATGAACAAACAATGCTATCTGACCGTGATCGACCTAGACTCGAATCTTTACTGCCACTGCCTAAAAGAGCCTAGCCGTAGGCCCAAGACGATAAAAACCAAGCCCATTCCAGATACATGTTCCGAGTCCATTTTGACAATGCATGCAGCCTAATTTCAGATCTTGTATGGACGGCCCATTATTGTGAAAACAAATGACTAATGGTCTTTTGGGGTAAAGACATGCAGCATTAACGTCTTTCACCATTTTTTTCTTTTCAAAATGATGAACAAAAGAAAAATCGAGTCCCTTTCTTATAGTGGAGACCACACCAAGTTAAAGCTACATAATTTCACATATGACTATAACACTAATTGTCCTCGTCATGTACGATTAAGCATGTGAGAGATTCTTAATCTCCTACAGTATTGGAAATTACCCATCACATTCCAAGTTTCCAACTCAATTTGTTTATATACATCCGAGAATGATATTCAAAACTCTGACCGTCGGGTCTGCAGGCAAAGAAGATTTTAATATGACGACAGGATAAGTCTAAACTGTGTCAAAATCTAACGAATGACTATGAAGGGTAATTCTTATAGTGAAAATTGAACTCAAAATCTTTTGAATCCATATGATTTGATCCTAAAGTTATTTACCACTAGACTATACTAGACTGTGACCTAAGTGATTTCTTCACACTAGAGACCGCACAAAGTTAAAGCTACATAATTTTACACTCAAGTGCAATAATTGTCATGTAAGCATGTGAGAGATTCTTAATCTCCTACAATATTGAAATTTACTTATCGCATTCAAAGTTTTCAACTCAATTTTTTATATATCCAAGAACGACATTCGATATGACTTAAACTATGGTCATTGGGCTTACATGCACATAATATTCATATTTGTTGATAGGGTAGGTGGTGTCAAAACTCAATACATGACCACAAAGGGTATCTATCACGTTTAGTGAAAATTGAACTCAAATTAAAATTTTCTAAATCCATACTATTTGATCCTAAATATATTAACCACTAGACTAGACTATGACCCAAGTGATTCTTTCACAGTGGAGACTACACAAAGTTAAAAGCTACATAATTTTCCTATAGTATTGAAAATTACCTATCGCATATAAGTTTTCAACTCAATTTTTCATATATCCGAGAATGACATTCGATGTGACCGAAACTTTGGTCGTCGGGTTTGCGTGCACATAAGATTTTTATCTGTCGACACGGTAAATTGTGTCAAAACCCAGTACATGGCCACAAAAAGATTTTGCTTTCAGTGAAAATCCAACCCAAGATCTTTTGACTTCATTGAGTTTGATCCTAAAGATATTTATTACAAGACTAAACTGTGACCTAAGTGATTCATTTACAATGGAGACTACACAAAGTTAAAAGCTCCATAA
The DNA here is from genome assembly GCA_963580455.1 of Euonymus europaeus. Lineage (NCBI taxonomy): Eukaryota > Viridiplantae > Streptophyta > Magnoliopsida > Celastrales > Celastraceae > Euonymus > Euonymus europaeus. The sequence continues at coordinate 19,589,880 of OY756972.1, read as the reverse complement.
TTTTTCACACGAGGTCAACAATAATTGTCGTGTAAGCATGTGAGAGATTCTTATCCTACAGTATTGGAAACTACACATCACATTGTTCAACTAAATTTTTTATATATCCAAGAACCATATTTGATATGACTTAAACATTGGTTGGCGGGTTTACACACATAAGATTATTATCTGTTGTGTCAAAATTCAGCGCATGACCACAAAGAATATTACTTTTAATAAAAACTAAATTTAAAATCTTATAAATCCATTGGCTCTCACCTGAGTCATTCCTTCAAAATGGAGACTACACAAAGTTAAAGTTACATAATTTTACACACGAGTGCAACAATAATTGTCATGTACGATTAAGCATGTGAGAGATTCTTAATTTCCTACAGTAATGGAAACTACAGATCACATTCCACGTTTTCAACTCGATTTCACATCCATTTCATGTCACCAACCATATTAATTTGGTGCTCAAAACATTAATGATAAAATCAAATAGCAATTTCGCAGTCAAATCAAAAATCACGATTGGCTTTTGGTTGTCCTTTTTTTGTCACTAGTTGGAAAGTTACTAAAAAAAAGTGTTCAATTGACAAATGATTATACAACTTTAATTTGTTTCCGAATGCATATCTAATCACTCGATTTTGACAATTGTCATTGGACTTCCCAAGCAATTACGTGCACGTTTTTAGGCTTTCGTCTCTTGCGAAGAAATGTCTCAAATTAATCATTCATGTTTGAGAAAAAAGAGAGCTGGAGAAAACTAAAAATTTCTAACTTAAAATCATGGTAGTTGTTGGAAGGAGTACTTAAAGAATCTATCCTTCAAGCACCATAGAGCAGCATGTCATTTGTTCTGCCCAGGTTCAAACCTCACAAACAATACCTTTGTCGTAGTGTAATTGCGTTAAAGGTATATGAATGATCCAATCTTTTTTCACGTAGTTATGTACATGTTAGGTTTTGATTCAACTTATTTTACAATCAGGTGAAAAAAATTTGTGCACGTGGAATTGATTAACTGAGCTTAAACTCATGTCAAATGTCCAAATAATAAGTTTATATAATATTGTTATTGATTACCAAACAAAATAGATTATGATATTATCAAAATATCAACTGTGACTGAATGCATGAATGTTGTCCCAAGCTCAAAATGAAAATGCTATGAATCTAAACATGACATTATTGCTCTTGTAGTCTTGAAAGGACTCTTTTTCCCCTCCTATTATGGCCTTTGTCCTTTACTCCTATTGATGTTTAATTATTTTATTAGATTAATCCATAGTGGCCCAACGCGTGCATGTAAGATACTTATAAATAAACCAAATTGAATTAATAATTTTTTTAACGAAAAACCCAATGCAAGAGTGGCCCACCCCTACATGTTCGATTTGGGGTCGAGAAATCGAAATCCGTCTGGCAGGCCCCTACCCTGAGAATGATTGTTAGATGTAAGTCGTAGGATGTGCAACCGCACAGTAAGACTCACCCCTACATGTTAGCAATACATCTCAATAAATGTCACAATTGAGTCGTGAATATAATTCCAAATACAAAGTCGAATTCGAATACTTGCGCCTTCAATCCTGCGACCTAGTCTATTCGTCCGAGACCCTTATGAAATCCTTGTTAACAAGTTAAACATGAATTTTTTTATAGTTTAGGGTTTAGGAAGTTTAATTTGCACAGACTAGGGAGTTAGGGGTTATATGATCGAACCTCACACGTCCACCATCATCCAACCAAAACACCATATTCCACAGTTTTCTTTGCATCAAATCTCATATGACTCTTTAATTGGTATAATGAAAAGTGACTTACAAATCTCTACTAATTTAAACGTTAATATTAAATTCCTTATCTATGGCTCCCGAAGTCGAGAATTTTCGAAGTGAATATTTAAATTCCATAAAATCTTGTAAAAAAAAGGAGGATAGGATATCCAGATTACAAAGAAATGTTTAAAAAAATTGGCTTGGTGGGTTTGGCATAAGTGGGTTCACCACTATGTGGGCATGATTTGTGGGCCCATAATGAATCATTGCCAAGCCAACACTGACTAGTCACATCACCCAACAAAAAATAAAAATAAAATTAAAAGGACAAAAATTGGGCCCTTTGATTTGCTGCGTCTGGTTTTCCCTTCCATTGATAGGGGGGCCCATTATTGTGGCAGTTTTTTCAGTTGGGTTTTTTCACCTGCTATACTAGTACTACTCTGTTGCACAACTGTCTTTTCCATTTTGGGTCTAATCTTCAGTGAGTGGAATCTCAAAGGCTACACACCGCACGAACTGAGAGATTTCTGAAGCTCTAAGAATTATGGGTTTATTTATCAAAAACACAAATATATATACATACATATATATATATGGACACTATTGATCGAGTACAAGAGTCTCCTTTTTTATGATTTAACCAGAACGTGGCCAAGTAGAATGGATCCACATACACACTACCTTCCTTCAGTGAATTATTCAATCAGATAATCATATCTGGTCTTTTAGACTTGATTTCAATGATGTTTTTACCGCAACCTACCAACTTGAGAGAAGATTTTGGTTGCCAATGATTTTGGCATGGTGGTAAAAACCAAAAAGTATGTTAGAATCGCTCCTTGGTCCTTCATCTGCAAATCAATATTATTTATTTTGAATTATCCGTATCTACATGATTTTATTTTTTTTGGTACTCAAGTTTCAAGAAAAATGTCTTTGATTATATATGTAAGGACTGACAGTAGAAGCACACATTAATATTATATTCTCTATGAGAGTTTCAGTTCACTGTGAATACATCAAATTACCCTTAAGATTTTGTTCTCATTGAGCTATTCAGGCCCATGAAAGCCTTGATAATGTGAAGAGGAGTGAGTCTTTCTTTTATAAATTATATTGCTCGAGTCTATAAGGAAATACATAAATTGGCAATGTCAGTCATGTTCTCCGAAAATGTGAGCTCACACATAATTATATTCATGATTCGTTGAATATATAGAAGGTCCGATAAGCTTATCCTTTAAAAACTGAGAGGGTAATTGTTGCGGTTCTACCAAAAAGAAGTGAAAGATTTTGGTTCATGGAATTGGTATATTGTGCATATTGAATTATAATAATTAATCTACACGGATTATGCACAAGAATGGGTATCTTTCTATGTCGACGCGTGCATAAGAATGGAGAATAATTAGGAAAATATATAATAAATCTTTTTTTTTGTCTTGAGAATATTCCATATCTATAAGAAATTGAAGATCCAGTTATATATAAAGATTAATAGAAACCTCAATCTATCTGCCCATCAGAAATCACCGACATTCACCGTCATTGGTTCAATATAATCACCACATGAATATTTCCAAATCGAAGAAAGATTTTTCCGATCTCTAATCTGATAAAGTGGATTGATTGATTCCTTAGCGAATTGTGGTTAATTATGATATTTATTAATACATATATATATATATATATATATAAAGTTTTAGAAAGTGGCTTCTGGCATATTGGGATCTTAGTTTTAATATTGACATGATTCAAGGGCATGATACAAAATGCGTATAAATTGTTGAAAGAAGATTTTCTCTCTTTATTCTCCATTCTTGTTCTTTAGGGAGAGGAAAGTACTAAGCATAGATATATACATGCACATATATTTATTCGAAATGCAACATGAAGGAAGCTTCCACGCATAAATTGACATGACCTAACAAATATTCTATTGACTCTGTACACTGCATTTAACATCCAAGATATATTTGGCTCAAAAACGATTTTTTTAAGATTGTATATATAATGTGAATGTTTTATTGCTTCAATTTAATTTATGTCGCATGATAGATTTGGCTCAAAAACATTTGAAGATTTTATAATGTGAATGTTTTATTGCTCAATTTAATTTATGTCACATGAATGTCATCTTACAGGGGCATTACTGTAGTGAGACGAGATGGGTTATCGCATAGAGTTCCATATTTATTTAATTTTTAAAAAATATTATTATTGTAATAGTCTCAAACTCATTCGAGCCCCATTTATTATTAAAAAAAACTCAATAACTCACTGCTCCTTGTACTAAAAATAAAAAATAAAATAAACCTGTTTAGGTTTTCCTTAATTTTTTTTTAAAGAAGCCTTTCACTGTCATCTTATTTCATATATATATATATAAAATTAAGAAAGAATTTAATTAAGAAAAAAAGCTAATTGAAGGAGCACTTGTATAATTTTAAAGAGCTTTAATTGCAGAATCTATTGAAAAGGTCAACAAAGCTGGATTGAGACCAATAGAGCATGCAACAAGAAAGGAATATTAATTGATGGTAAAATCCTCACCGTACGATTGGAAATTCCTACTGCAGAATCAACCGAAATCTAGTGGCGTCGACCGTTACTTCCTTCCAGTCTACGTGGCCGTTTCACAACCAAACATAATCAAATATATTTACTAATCTATGAGACCGGGAATGATTGATTTTTCTTGCTCGGATTATTCATAATGTCGTAATTTACTCGTCTCGCTAATGACGCATGGAAAATAATCAAGATTCGTGGTGTGTCTTGAAAGACTAGGAAATTCTCCATGGTTCTAGAAGTTTAGGCAGAGACGGTAATGAATTTGGGCCCTTTGTGACTCTCTCTCTAAAAGACTTTATTAATGGAGAAGAACTTACATTTACATACGGGTTCAAAGTACAACTCTCATCCAATGTGAGAGGTCTTACACCCTTCACGTGTGAGTTGGGTAAAACAAGCGGAGTGAAATCAACTAGTCCGACACGTGCAAATGAATACTATCTATTTTACAATAGATAACATGAAATAAATTTAAATTCCTTTACCTCTCTCTAAAAACGTTTTATTAAAAGAAGGAAAACTTGCATTTATATACGGGTAAATTAGTACTCCCATCCCATGTGGGAGGCTCTCACATAGAGAGAGCACAAAGAGAGTTTCTTGATCAGAAAGTGATTCCGTCTTTTCGGGGCAGAAAGCCAGCTAGAGGAACAATCAGAGATTTCATATACATACATACATACATACATACATACATATATAAGCTCGCTTTATTGGTCTGCCTAACTGTCTTTTTGACGAAACTTTTAACCACTTTATACTGACCTAACACATGCCTGCCTAGGCGCGAAGCTTCAAATGAACCAAAGCATCTTCTCCATATACGGCCCTCGATTTTGACTTTTGACCACAGCTAGAATGAATGAAGTAGCTACAACGGTGAAGAAGCATGTGACTAATTTGAGACGTCACGACTACATACATATATGAGAATCTCATATATGCTTCAATATTGCTTATGCATGCTTTTTGAAGATTCACGTCTGATATATATGCTTATGAATGTTTTTACTTTCCATTGATGTATACTATTCTTAATTCAAATCACCACCGAAAGAAACGTGAGTAAACATCCTAGTAGTTGATATCGTAGTTAACTCAACCATATATGTTGAGTTTGACGCACCGGATTTAAGTAAATTCGTAGACTCCACATTTCTCACATGAAATCATGTGCATATAACTGATCGAGCAGTTGGGAGAACTGACCTCACATTTGGTTGGAGAGAATAGAGGGTGAAACGAGGGAATGAGCTTTGTCAAAGCTCATTCTTTTATTTTATTTGTATAAAACATGTCCTTGAATTAAAATCACATAAAATTATCAATTTATTAGAAAAAAGGGTAACATAATATTTTTATCTATATTACAATCAATTCAAACTAAAACTCATGTTCATTCTCACATTAACCAAACATATAAAATTTTATCTTTAAATTCATTCACCCCTCTATATTCTCTCACTCTCAATAAACTCATGCTCAGCTCGTCTTAAACTCATTCCCTCCTCCAAATAAACGTGGGGTGAAATACCAGTTGGTGGGGATTGAACCCTAGCACCACTGGTTAAAGAATTAAACATGAATTGTGGAACCAAGAATTTGTTAATCTTTTGTAACTAGGCATTGAAGACAACATAATCATGTATAGGTAGAAAGACCAGGGGAAGAAAGTGAACATACATGTATTTATGTGTAATAAATTCAACAATAATGTCGATCGACCTCCTTGTACGTAGTTTTTGTTTATTATGCATTTCCCAGAAAGTTTTATGTTGTCGTGTGAATTATTAGTTCACGAGTCAAAATCACATTGTAGTCCAATGCCGACCCCCAATAATTTATAAAAAAACATAAATGCAATAGGCGCCATGCACAACAACCGAAGGTTTTATACGTACACAATTAACTAATATTGACAAATGACAACAATATATTACTTTTTTTTTGTGTGAAAATTATGAAGAAACCAGAAACGCTGCTGGTTTTAAGCTGTACTACATTAGGGATTAGGTTTATGGGTGCTAGTTTTAGGATCCCTTACAAGGGGCGGTGTGAGTCGATTTTTTAGCATGCTAGCTAGTACCGATATTTGTTGAATATATGCGAAACTCCATTAATATTCGTTTGTACTATATGCATTTGCACCACCAAAAAGAGTCAAAGTGATGTACGAGGAATTATTCAGTGGTCTTGGTGTATTTTCACATGGCACACTCAAGAGTGTAGATGATATTCACATGAGAATGTTGTTAATAAAAAAGTAAGAGAGATAACACATGTTGATATTAATTACAGGATGTGCCACATGGGATATACACCCATATCATTTGATATGAATAATTTCTCATAATGTACATATATATATATATATCACATAGTAAAAGAAGCATCTATATAGTCAATGATTCCTTGATTGATTCTCTCTCTAGAATCTAGATTGGTTTATTGTTCTCGGTACTTTTCAAAGAATAAAAAAAAAACAAGGGGGAACCGTCAACTTCTTTGACTATTGAATTGTGTATTTAATTTTTCTTTATTTCTAAATTCGTGACCTTTCATTTCTTTGTGTACGCTCTTCTAGCTAGCTAGGTCATGTTAACTAAAGAAATTAACTCTAATTATTTGAACTCATTTTTTCCAAAAGCCAGCCATTTCGATTGAAAAACAATGCATGCATACGCCTTAATTATAATATTCAAAGGGGGGAGCCCAATTATTTATTAATTAGTCATAACTCATGACATTTTTGGATTAATTATGATTTTAATACAAATTAATACGATTTTTTTCTTCTAATCTTGAAATTTTGCAATCATTGAGAGGAAGGGAAGAACAAGTTGCAACAAAAGCTACTCCTTGGCTACCCATCAACCCTTTTTGGCAAACCTCAAAACAATCAAAATATGAAGGCAGTGCTCTGTGTGTGTGTCTAGTGGTCCTTCAACTCTAAGTGCTCCAACATTGTACGTGCCCTAAAGGGTCGTGTTCCCCCCTTTTTTTTCCCCTTTCCATAGCAAAATAATTGATTTGTAAAAAAAAGAGTATAGTCTATTATAGTGGTCATTTTAAAATATTAATGATAGTGATCCTAGCCATTGAGATCACAATTATCTTAGTTGTTGCGTTGTCCGCACGTGATTTTATATGCATCATGTGGAGCCCTTACATTCACTTGAATCATATATATACAACTCAACGGCTGAAATAATTGAGATTCAGACGGTTGAGATTTTTATCATTTTCATTTTAAAATTTAAAATTAACGTTGTACCTTTTTTATATTTTTTCTCACAAAAGAAAAATAAAAAATTTCCAAAATGGCCCCTCCACTCAAAATTCGGTCTTGTAGCCAAAAAGTACAAAGAAGTGGTAGTTTCCTTCCAATAGCTCCCCAGAGTCTTTTTATATAAATGGACCACACAAAACTCATTGCGTTCGTGTCTTACCAGTGTTGAGTGCGCGTGTGATTTCGACCTTTTTTGGATCCCTTTATTAACTTCCGATTGATTTGAGTCCCAACCCCCTCACACCCACACAACAACAAACATCTCTGGCTGCCTCCTCTGTTTCACTTTCACTCCCAATACTCTGTTTCTCTAAATACTCTGCTCTTTTTCTCTAATCCTAGGAAGAGAAATCTGAAAATGACCAACCAAAATGTCGTGGTTTCTGATCCCAAATTAGTTTTTGGCATGGCAATCACAGCAGCCGTGCCGAAATCGCTGGCTTTGCCCGGTGCGGCGCAGATCACTGTGACTCGAAAGAAGTATTTGAAGAAGACTGAGACTACTAGAGAAGGTGGAGAAGCAGCAAAAATCAATGCCTGGGTTGATTCAATGAGAGCTTCTTCCCCGACCCGAATCAAGTCCATGATATCTCTGCAGTCAGAGACTGATCAAGAACACAACTCTTGGATTGTAAGTCTCCATGAATATTATTATTAATCTAATCTTTCAAATTTTCCTACAATAATGCTATGATCTAACGGTGTGTTATCAATTGCAGGTCAATCATCCATCGGCCTTAAGCATGTTTGAGCAGATTGTGAGTTCTTCAAAGGGGAAACAGATTGTCATGTTTTTGGATTATGATGGTACACTCTCCCCCATTGTTGCAGACCCAGATAAAGCAATCATGACTAAAGAGGTTCCTGAATCTCTCCTCTAATTATGGATATGATTTTGGTTTATATACTAACCTTTTCATATCATTGACGACCTTTTATTTTCCTTATAATTAGATGAGAGCAGCTGTAAGGGATGTTGCTAGATACTTTCCCACGGCTATTGTCACCGGGAGATGCAGGGACAAGGTACATTTTTTTTTAATATATTTTTTTATTTTTTAATTATTTTTGTCAATTAAGTGATTAATTGTGAGAATAATATTGCAGGTTTATGGGTTTGTAAAACTAGCAGGGCTTTACTATGCTGGTAGTCATGGCATGGACATCAAGGGACCTCCATCTAAATGTACATATAAGAAAGTGAGTGCAATATGTGTAGTAGAATTTCATTTCATTTTTTTTGTTTTATTTTCTTGGCCACTGATTATATATATTTTAATTTGAATATATATTCAGGACAATCAAGGTGTCTTGTTTCAACCTGCAAGTGAATTTCTTCCCATGATTGAGGAGGTTTATAAGACATTGTTAGATTGTACAAAATCAATCCCAGGAGCCAAAGTGGAAAATAACAAGTTTTGTCTATCTGTGCACTACCGCTGTGTTGATGAAAATGTAATTAGACTTTAATTACTTTTCTTTTATTTTCCATAAACAAAAATAATGATAATAATAACAATAATAATTATTATTATGCAGATGTGGGGTGGATTAGCAGAACAAGTTAGAGGAGTAATCAACAATTATCCAAAGCTGAGACTAACACAAGGCAGGAAGGTGTTAGAGATAAGGCCAGCCATCAAATGGGACAAGGGCAAAGCCCTTGAATTCTTGCTTGAATCTCTTGGATATGCTGATTCTAATGATGTTTTACCAGTTTATGTCGGAGATGATCGAACGGACGAGGATGCATTTAAGGTATGAGATCTGTTTCATTGTTTGTTTTTAATTTTTTTTCCCTCATATTTCCAGTTATAATGTAAAATTGACATGATCATATATGATCTATTAGGTTTTGCGCAATAGAGGGCAAGGGTTTGGGATTCTGGTCTCTAAAGTTCCAAAGGAAACCAATGCCTCTTATTCTCTGAGGGAACCAAGCGAGGTAATTAAGATTCCAAGTTAATTAATTTCAGTTAGTTGGCAATAATTATGGTAATTAATTAATAACTTGTATTTCTTTGCTTGCAGGTTAAGGATTTCCTCCGGCGTTTGGTTGCATGGAAAATATTGTCCCTAAAAGGAAGTTAATTAAACCTAGCATGGCAACTGGCAAGACACGGACTAGAGGAAAATGTTATTAATTAATTCACCTTGAAAATAATCAAGGGTGGATCGATTCGAGAAAAAATGTATTGTCTTGTTCTATACCCTCTTTTTTTTTTTTTTTTTTAGGAGAAAGCTTTTGGGTTAAAGTGAATTTAGACCCTTGACCTAATCACAAGGAGAGGTAGGACGGTGAAAACTCTTGTAGGGGCACCAACCTCGGCCTTCTTGTTCAAATTAATATTTTAAATTAAAAGGTCTATAACTTTCGTTAATTATTTGGGAATTTATGTTATTTTCTTGCTCTTTCTTTCTTTTTCTTTACTTTTCTCATCTATCTATATTAAATTATCATCAACCAATGGACTAACCTACTGAGTGGGAAGGAATTTATTCATTCAAAATTATTCTAACAAGCCCATGCAATATTAATTAACTATTCGATGGCTACTGAAGAAAGAGAGGTCGATGCATGCATATGCCAACTTTTTTTTTCCTCTCTTTGTAATGACTTATTTAGCAAAAATGAATATTGATGTCTGATGACATAACCAATTAAGAGAGATTAAATCTTTAATTATAAATCCCATCGATCATTAACACATAACTTGACGGAGATAAAGTCTTGACAAATTTGATTAATGATTCATTTGCTCACAACATGCAATTATTGTGACTACAAAATTTCCTGGACACTTTTTAAAGTACTAGATGCCTAATTGGTACTGATTCTTTCACGTTATATTAATGCACAATATGCCATTCTAGGTTTAAAGAAGCATATTTTGAATGTGGGGATTCATTTGTACTTTCCCAAGTCTCTTTTTTTCTTTCTTTTTTTTACTGACACAGCTCCAAGAATAGGCAATAATGCCATGGAATGATGGAATTACGAGTGGTCAAAGTACAACACACTGTGAAATCTTGAATTTAGTGTCCATATACTATATGTGTTTTGGAAACTCAATAATATATATATATACACACACAGACAAATATATAGAGAGAATATGGAATGGAACAGTTGTAACTCAGCAGGCCGCAGACCCAATACACGGGCTCATGCTATACACATTATTCTCTTGAATTAAGGTTGAATTAATTAATAAATTATCAAATGAAACCTAGGAAAACTGAATAATGCAACCAGTCTGGCCTGGTTTGATGGCAACACTTTGCATTTGCAGTTGAATAAATTATGCAAGTTGATCCTCCAACATGGTATTTGTGAAATGCAAGTACACCTGATAAGTGGAATTAATCAATCTTCTCATCAATAATGATGATAATAATAATAATAGAGTGCATGAATTTATATATATATATATATAGTGTGGATATAAAGTGGAAACCTTTTTGTCACGGTTGATAAATGATAAGAGCACATGCTGACCTAACTTATTTGTGGAATTTCATTATTTAGGCAATTATGAGCAACAAATTTAGGTCTGTGGACCGCAATTCATGGAAATTAAATCATATAATTTGGATTTATCTACTATAAGTAGATAATCAATCACATCTAGTTAGTAATTCATAATCATAGATATTGCAAATGTAATTATTGAGGCCTTGGAATTAGGCCATGATTTAATCTTCATGATTGCAGGGTGGGGTTTTCTGTTTATGATTAAATTGTTGATTGGATTAATTCGGAATTTAAACTTTGCTGTAGTGTTATTTGATTGCGCAACAATTAAGAACAACAACTACGTACTCCATTTGCATAATTTGTTGTACATTTTTGTCATCTAAAAGGTCCACATTGCTAAAGATTAGCAGATAATTATATTAATTATAGATCCTTAATGTATGCAAACAAGTCTTATAACATATCCTTAATTATTTAATTAACTAGGATGGCAGTTTCTTTCAGTTGAATTGTGATAATTAAATATAAGCAATTGTGAGCATTTCCATTGGACAATACTATAATATTGCACGTAAAATGTATATTATTTGTTGTGTGTGTGTGTCTCTATATATATATACATACATCTTCACCCCACCACACAAGCAGCATAATGAATAATTACATACATTAATTAAGTTGAAAAGACAAGTGTTGCACCAGACAGGATGCAGAGGAGCACAAATATGTATATATAGAATACAATTTCATATCTAAGACAGCTAATAAATCCTAGAAGAAGAGTCAGACAGATCGTCCATGCCTGCTCCTGTTAAGCCTCACAAGAAGCTTAATTAATTATGATATTCTTCATACAAAAATATATGTGTGTTGAGTGTATATAATATAATGCCATTGCTAGCTCATTGAACCATTGGGTGCCTAGATTCGAGAGAGCCCACTCGAAAAAGGAAACAAAGGAATCATAAAGTTGTTTTCTTTATGGATCAAATTTTATTTATTTTAAATTAATTTGATGGGTTATTTTCAAAGGGTTAGGTGGTGAAAGGGAAACCCACTACTACACACTAGCTAGCTAAGGTGAAGTGTGGAGTTGGAATCCACTCAAAATGCTTGATTTGATGAAGAGGACAACCCCCTCCCCCGTGAAAAAATCAAGTCCTTCAAACGTGTAAAGAGTCTTGGACTCTTGGTTCCCACTTGATTAAACCCCATCATTGGTGTCTTTGAACCAAAATAAACTAATTATGTCTCCTTGTACCTTCAATTATTGCTCCAAAGTAACACTTTTCCTAGCATATCCAACTATACTCACACAGAAACACTCGTGCTCAACTGGCACAAGAAAATGTATTCTCGTCTATGGGGGTGGAGTTGGATTAATCCCGCAAGTAGCATATTATACGAGTGTATTGTATGTGTGTGAGTTTTATATAGAGAAGAAAAAAATCCTAGGATCTCTCATAGCCTTCAATTTTTTATAATTTCAATTAACGGGCTCAAAATCCTAAATTATTTCTTGTCAATTTACATTCCAAAAGGTATAAAAAAAAAAGATCATAATCAGAATCTGAACCGCTCAAGTACAACACTAAATATTCTTATGATTTGTTAATAAAGTATAAGTACTACTACTCTTGAGGTGCTCAAATTATTGTATGTATATATTATACATATGTGTGTGTGTTACGATTTTCATAGACGTTGGCACTATAAGTACGTACATATGTGACAATGGTCCCGCTGCGGGTGATTCTTATTCCTCTTTTGTTGTCTTGAATCGTACATGCATTAATTCATTATTGGCGAACAATGACACAAGTCCCCTAGCCGTAACACATGTGAACGGAATCACGACTAGATGCAACTATAGATTGTTCTCCATTTCAAGATTATGATTAATTTATAGTAATTGGCAATGTTAGTTAGCTTGGATTTTATGGGAAAGTGCTTAAGGACTTTAATTAATGTAATGATTCAATTAAGACACGTTCTTAACCCACCTTAATTATTCACATGCATATATGATGGTAGTGCACCTATAGGATTTTTTTTCTTTTTCATTTGCAATTGTGAGGTTGAGAACTTCAATAATGGTGCATTAATACAGACTTAATACATATCCAATGTGGAAATTGGAAGTCTCAATTCAAAGAATCACTATAATTGGTCTTATATTCGTGGGATTATTTCTCAAACACCATTACAGTAATTAGCAAAATCGATTTTAACCTTATAGTGCCCCTTTCGAGAGGGTAAAACCCCGAGACCAAATAGAGTAAGACGACCAAAATAAAATATAAAAAGAATTCCTACAAAATCTTGAACAGAAAATGAACAAAACTGTACAATGGAATGGAACGATTACGGTTTCATGCTTAATTTTGTATTCTAACGGGGACACCACCAATGGCTACCATAATTTTTCTCGCACTTCAATTCTGGCTAATTTGTCAATCAGTTTGACATTCCTGAGAAATAACTCGACCACCTTTCGATAGCGTATCGACCGTCAAATCACAAGCTACAACAAGCTTAGCATTCTTAGTCCCAAAAATCCCATTTTTCAAGCTTATTGGGATATCCATATTTAGAAACAAAGAAACAATCCCTCTCGATTTCATGCTTTTCTCAATCTCCTTAGGCAACACAGACTTTGAACCATCAAGCACTACTCCTATAAGGTTTGAACTATCCCGTTCTTGGTAGAACTTTGGATATTTTCCGGTGGCAATCTCTCGTTGTCCAAAAGAGAGAGAAGAAGAACCGCCTTGTTTGTAAATAATTCCGGTTTTGTGGTTCGGATTATTGACATTTAACGTGATGTTATAAGTTGGGTAGTTCTTTTGCTGCTGGACTAGGACATTTTGGATTGAAAATTTGGGATCTTTTGGTCTAAGAATAAGATAATAAATTCCTATAGCCAGTCCAATAAGGATGGCAATGGCAATGGTGATGGAACAACAACAACAAAATGGAGAACAATACTTCTTTCGCTTACTAGTACTCTTCTCTGGAATTCTGAGACGTTCGACAATTCGGGCATTTTCGGGTGGTGGAACGCGATAGACTTGATCTTTAGGGATTTGGACCACGTATGTGCCGGATGGAAAGGCAAGATGGGTTAGGGTTTGGATTTGATAATTTGAAGTAGGATTGGAAAATTTGTCCGGCATATTTTGGGCCCGCTCCGCCATTGGAAGATGGCGAGCGGCGTTAAGGAGAAGAAGAGAATGGTGTAATTGGAGAATGGTGGTGGAGGCTTTGCATGGGAAGAGGTGGTGGATGCATGCATGTGTGGGATCAATGGGAGGCCCAGAGAGAGGAAAGGTAAGTTCGATTTTTCTTTGACCAAATGAAAAAAGTGAGAGTTCACATTGACTTACTATTATTAGAGCTCATTAATACTTGGTCAATCTTGATTGAAGCACACATACACTTTAGGGTCCAAAATAAAACCAAACAAATCTAAATTTAAAAAGGTTCAAAAGTCAAAAAGTCAAAACTTTTTGTTGAAGAAAATGCTTACTTTTTCTTCAATGCCGTCCACTGCCCGTTTGAACTCGCAAGGCATTTACGAATGGCGGAGACGTGGTGTGGAGGGGGCGACCCTGGCTGTGATAAGGGCTTCAGTCAACATAAACCAGTGGAATACGGTGTCATCGATCCAGGAACGTCCGGTAATGATCGCCTTTGTGTTTATATTTTTTAATACTATTAACTTAATTTAATAAATCTTAATGACGACATGAATGCTTAAGCACCTCAATTATTATCTATTTATTGAGTAACTTAAAAGTGTTTTTTTAAAAACAAAAAATGGCTCTAAATACTGAATATACAAAAAAGAAGTTTAACGAAAGCACAACCTATTAGGATACTGTATACAAAGGTCAATATAACATAATTGGCCCTCTTGATTGTAAGAGATTTGATCTTTATTTATAAATCTCATTGTAGTTTGAACCTGATTGATGTGAGATAGAAGTCTTCAACAAAAAGTCCCATCAAGCTCTCGCTAGCCACCATGAGCCTATGGACATCTTGAAGATGCAAGCAATCTCAGAATTTACTAGGCCTTTAGGAGCATATGCACTTTTAAATAATTCAAACAAGCGAACACTGTTTATGAAGGGCATTTGAATATATAATTCTACCAAACTTTCTACTGATAGACATAGAAAAGAGAACATTGTTTGAATATATGGATGCTTCCCCTCACAATAGACTATGACTGCCCTCATGGAAGGTCCCTAAATAAAGGAAAAGAAGATCTTTTGTCAAGAAGGGGAAGTTTGATCCTTTGTCATCATTACGATCCTTTGTATCAGTGTCATATCCTTGATGGGCTTCTGAGTTGTTTCTTCAGCTAACTTTGGGCCTCAAACGAAGCTCGGCCCACATTTTCATTAGCAGGTGTTTCACTCAACAGTACCGCTGCATAGTCTTGAATTGCAGCTTCACATCTTTCTAACTTGACATTACAATCAGCCCTCCTCCGCCTGCCCTTGCTATAGGAAGGCCAGCTATTAAGAGCTGCAGTGCAATCTATTGAAAATATATTTTTATATTTGGGAGGACACTTTCTCCTCTCCCCGCTTTTACCCAGGATCGAATCTAGAATTGCCTTTATAGGTTCCTCAGTGTCCGTCCTGGTACCACTGAACTAAGTTGGCTCAGTGGTATCAAGACTTACACTGGGACCCTATAAGGCTATCACCCGGGTTCGATCCTGGGTAAAGGCGGGGAGGAGAAAGTGCCCCCAAATACTAAAAAAGTATTTCCAACACAATCCTCCACAGCCTTCTCGACTTTTCCGAGCTTGGACCGACAAGCTGCCTGGTTACATAGCAAAACTGAGTTGTGTTGATCATGTTCTAGTCCTTGACTGTATACAACACAAGCCGAAAATCTTGTTGCATGCCTTGAAGAGCAAGTTACCACACATTCTTGCTGATGACACGGCTTCAGCACTCTTTAGGACACCAACCACGATCCCTCGGATCAAGTCGAGCAGCGTCTTGAGCTGCTCGAACCGCGTCTTCAAACATGTCTAACATTATAAACTAGAACGAGTCCAATATGTTCTGTTATCAAATAGCACAAACCAGGATTAATAACTTGCCGGCAGATAAATAAATTAAAGTCAATTGGATTGGGCTTGTAGTTAGGCTTTGTGTTGAATCCTGTGTGTGGGCCTTAGTTTTTCTGTTTAAGCATAAGCTCATACGTATTTCAACAATTTGACTGTAAAATACCGTAATAATGGCTAAAAAAACTCTGTGGAAAAATAAATTATGAGTTTCCACCGTTATTTTTTTTACATTTAATTTTTTACAAATTGGCTATAAAGAACAGTGGCTCAAAAAAAAATGTTGGAAGTTTTAAAGTATAATAAAGATATTATATTTGTCTATACATTTAATTTCTTATTTTTATTCTAACTACTGTATAAACACGAGCAGAATTCAAAACCACTTGCAAAAAAAAGAAGCAGCAGCAACAAGAAATTCCGGAAAACGCTCCAACGGCAACTAGAAATTTCCCCAACGGACATAAAATATTGACCGTGCGTCTCCATCGCAAACTAGAAACTTCCCCAACGGGCAAAAAATATTGACCGTGCGTGTGCTTACAATGTTCCCCAATGTTGTATATAGCAGTGGACTAATGAGAATTCCATGGCTTGTTGTTCAACATGAAAGATTCAGTTCTCGTAGTTTCTCGAAAGTGTGCGGACTTTCTATTACTCTTTCCTCAAATGTTTCCTGAGATTGAGTTTTCATATTTCTTTTCAAAGTTTTCCAGTCATTGAGTTTTGATTATTGGTTTTTGTTGTATTTGACAGTATGGGTATTGAGAAATCTGAGGCTCATTTTTCGAATCGAACATATTGTTCTCATATTTTCTTGGGGAGTTTACAAAATACATGGTCCTTTTCTCTCTGGTTTGATGGTTTTCGTGGAAGCAGTGTCAGGTTTCATTATCTCAAGGGGGCTCTATGTTCTTCTTTATTCTGATAGAAGTATGGGATTTAATTATCTTAGAGGGAGCTCTACGTAGTCTTATTTGTTCTGATTCTACTGCAAAAGCCCATGCCGTGTTCCCCTATGTTCTATCTGTCAGAGCTTTTGAGAAATTTTTGGCTTATTGGTCGACATTGAAGATTCAGTTCTCATCTTTTCTTGGAATCATATAGAATATTTGTTCCTGTGTCTCTGTTTTGTTGGTTTTCTTGGAACAAGTATGGGATTGTATTATCCAAAGAGCGCTTCTACTCAACTCATTTGTTCTGATTCTACTGCAACAGCATATTCCCCTATCTCGTAGCAGTGTGCTTTTGAGAAATCAGAGGCTCGATGATCGACACGAAAGATTCGGTTCTTATATCTTTTAGGAAGTGTGCAGACTTTCTGTTACTTTGTCCCTGTTTTCTAAGCCTTACTTTAGATTGAGTTGTACTATTTCTTTTGGAAGTTTAGTCATAATGATTCTGATAAACCAAATGAGATTTAGTGTCATGTCACGTATCTCCTTAAATGTTGCAGTGTGATATTTGTTGTCTGGTTTACATCCTTGTGGTACATAGTTCACAGTTATTTAATATGTGTTTTGGTTTACTTCATTCTATTGGCTTCTGTGTTGCAGACTTAGGAGAGAAGCTTTTTCATCTTGTTCAAGATTGTATACATTGCGCCAGAAGTTCTAAGATGTTACAGAGCTAGTTATATTTTTTATTTTATCATCAATAAGGTGCTTCCTTTCCAGCTTGCTACGTTATAAATAGTAAACTTGAGGGATTTTTTTTCACTTTATATGCTGCATTTCTATTTTGTTTCTTGTGTATTCACATGTTCTATTCTAACTTCATGTTTAATAGTGTTTTTCTGGTTTATAATAGTGTAACAACTCCATTGTGTATGTTTAAACCTTTGTTGTTGGGAAAAATTGACACCGTGCTTCTTTTGCTTTCAGCCAAATTGTGGTTTTTGAGGAGAGTTGAAGTATAGTTATCCGTTCTATTTTTTTCTTAAGCTTGTCTCATAAGTTGGAAAATGCTCAAGAACAAGGGTGGACTTTGCTTTTGAAGGAAATACAGTTTGAATAAAAGTATAAAACTAAGACACTTTTGAGGGACGGGGAATAGGCTTCATGTTAAATCTATCTCCTCAAAGGATGTGAGTTCCTATTTGTATAAATCTCTGAGAGAGACCCTTTTTTTGTCTTGTGAGTTATCTGTGTTGGAGGTCTCTACTTACCCCTTCCCATGTTTTATCCAATTTCTAGAAGCTTTCGAACCCCTATGTTTTTTTTAATGGTTGTTGGGTTTCTTAGCAAACCTGAGGCTTAAAGTTTTCATGAAAGGTTTGGTGCAAATCTTCTCTTGGTAGTTTGAGGCTACTGAGAATTCTTTGCCTCATTGGTTGACATGAAAGATTCAGTCATCATCCTTCTCTCGGGTGTTTGCAGATTTCTTTGTCGTTGTTTTTGAAGACTTTTTTGAGATTCAGTTGTAACCTTTTGTTAGGATGTTTCAAGTTTTTGACTTCTGGCTATTAATTCTAATCAACCCTGCTAGTTTTTGTCAGCTTAACATAACAAAAGAAAGAGATTTAGCTATCAGATTATTTAAATAAAGCTGGTTCAAGATTGTATCGTTATGGTTTCTTCTGTACTTTGCTACTCAGTATCAAGACATTCTGTAAGATGTTAAGATTGTATCGTTATGGTTTCTTCTGTACTTTGCTACTCAGTATCAAGACATTCTGTAAGATGTTAAAGAGCTTCTCAATTTTTTTAGGATTCTCTTCAATGACCGAGTTCTTCCATCTTGTTAAGTAATTTGCAATTTGAGTAGAGGGTTTTTGTTGCTTCACATGCATTATTTTCATTTTGTGTTGTTGTAGATTCATATTTTTATTTATGTTGGATGCGTTGGTTTCCTGTGTCATGATAAGAATTCATTGTGTGATGTAGAGCTTTTTTACATTGGGAAAATATTTGCCTGGTTTTGTCTTCAGAAGGTAGCACTAGTTGAGCATAGTTGGTGGTGTCTGTTTTTTGTGCTATTCTTACTTTTCAAGCCTGTGTTTTAACTTCAAAAATTCTTGCTTTGAGTTTAAGCTTCAGGTGACTTGTATGATAGGAATGCTATCTTAATAGATCCTGCAGATCAAATATTCAGAGAGACGAGGTGGACTTTGGAGGAACCTATCTCCAATAAACGACGATCTAAGTTGTTATGGGTATGGATCTGTTAGGAAAATAGTTAATTTATTCTCTTTGAATAGACATTTTTTCACAATATATTGTCTTGAAATGGGATATGAAGTTGTCTACATCAATGAAGGAATTCGAATTATGGTGTTGGTAACAACATGAAAGTTGAACTCTGTTGCCTGTGTTTTCTTTCTTCATTTTCCTTTCCTTTTTGTTCTTGCTTTACAGGGGAAATTGTGATTGAGTTTCATATTCCTTCTTAATGATCTTTAACTTCTGGTGTGTGTTTATTTGTGGAGATTCCTATGGCTTTGGATAGTGGACTAGCACATTTTGTTCTTATGGCTTGCACTTTGTATTCTGAAGCCTCTGTCTGAGAGTTGCTTAATTGGGGTTTAATTTAATGCGAAGTTAGTATGTTAAATAGGTATGAACAATTTTACAGGGCGTTATCTACTTTGGTTGTTGCTTGGAGAAGTTTGTTTGCAGTTGCTGTTATGTAGACGTCCGTTTCTTATTGGTAATCCTTATTAAGATTCATCCTTCTCCTTCATCTCTCAAGGAAATTTTTGCAGGTTTTGTTCTCATTATCATGTTTAGTTTAGATCCAATTATTTTTTCCTGGAAGCATACCTATGTTTCCTCCTTCTTCTTCTCCCAAGGAAATTTCTGCAGGTTTTGTTCTCATTATCATGTAATTAAGTTAAGATCCAATTATTTTTCCCTTGAAGCATACTACCTATGTTACATTGTTTCTTTAGTTCTTGATCAAACTTAGTTAAGATATGATGTGTTTATTATGCAGATTGGGCAAAAGTAAGAATAACGTTGGGGAATGTTTGCCTAAGGTACGTTTAGTTTGTTTAGATTTTAAATCGAGAGAATGTCGTGTTTTATGAAATAGGCATTGGCTTCGGTCATGTTAGTGTTAGCTGCTCCATTATTGTGGTGTTTAGATTTTAAATCGAGAGAATGTCGTGTTTTATGAAATAGGCATTGGCTTCGGTCATGTTAGTGTTAGCTGCTCCATTATTGTGGTGTTTCAGGGCAATGCTCCTTTAATACTGCATGCTCAATATGGTATAGTGTGTGGTTGGGTTCTTATTGATCTTCCATGGTGACATTTAGTTGTTTATCAACTCTGAAGGTCGCCCAGGTGTGTTGAGGAATGAAGTTCACTAAAGGGCAATGAGGTGTCTGTGAAGTGATTGGTCTCTTAAATATTGTCTCCCTTTTGGTACATAGTTTGAAGTTTGTTTCTTTTTATAAAATTTTAGATCAAGTTGATATATCTTCTGAGTTAGGAATTGGCTTTGCTCATGTTGGGAAGTGGTGTTTCAATTTGTTGTGGCGAAGATATTTCACAGAAGTGGAATTCGTTTGTGAAATCAATGAGACTTACTTAGGTTGCTTGCCAGAATTTAAGGCGAGAGCTGCTTGTGCTCTTAAGTTTATATATATTACATTTGCTGTTAAGGTCATTCCATTTTCTCATGGAAGCTTGTGCAATATATGCTACTTGCTCTCATTTAAATTCTTCTTTGACTTGAGCTTCGAATGTTTTTTCTTGGATGAGTGCACCCTCTGTTGTTAAATCCTTTGCTTTATGCTAGAAACTTGTTTGAGATAGCATTTGTTTTTGTTATACAGTTTATGGAAACTTGAATAACATACGGTTTTTAGGACTCTTTGCTTGGTGGCCTCTTGTTATATGTAGAGCAGCGCAATCATTGACTTTTATTGTTTTTAAAAGAAAGGGGATTACAGTAGATGGATTAAGGTGATCGACAACACTGTGGATGCATATGCTCTTTTATTTTTTGATTGTTGCTTTTTTCCTTATTTAAATTCTTCTTTGACTTGAGCTTCGAATGTTTTTTCTTGGATGAGTGCACCCTCTGTTGTTAAATCCTTTGCTTTATGCTAGAAACTTGTTTGAGATAGCATTTGTTTTTGTTATACAGTTTATGGAAACTTGAATAACATACGG
Source organism: Euonymus europaeus (assembly GCA_963580455.1). Taxonomy (NCBI): domain Eukaryota; kingdom Viridiplantae; phylum Streptophyta; class Magnoliopsida; order Celastrales; family Celastraceae; genus Euonymus; species Euonymus europaeus. The sequence continues at coordinate 19,568,554 of OY756972.1, read as the reverse complement.
TTTTTAGGACTCTTTGCTTGGTGGCCTCTTGTTATATGTAGAGCAGCGCAATCATTGACTTTTATTGTTTTTAAAAGAAAGGGGATTACAGTAGATGGATTAAGGTGATCGACAACACTGTGGATGCATATGCTCTTTTATTTTTTGATTGTTGCTTTTTTCCTTTTTCAGTCATTTTATCTTTTGCAAAAAATCTTCTTGATGATTGGGTTGGATAGTCATTTGCAACAGAGTTCTTTGCACTTATTGTTCCCTTACCTGTTCAGCTATAGATTAGTTAGAGACCTTATCTTGGATTCGACTATCTCAAGGAACTTTAGCAGACGCCTTTAACTATTTTCTATGTTTCATGATGACTTCAGTTCTTTTGTATTTTCTTATTTTGTAGGCATGATTATTTGGAGACAAAATAGGACTGTCATCTTGTATCATCTGTCCACCAAGAATTGCTTTCTGTGATGTATTGCACATTCATTTGTCACCAAATGCTACTACTCTACGTAAATTCCTGAAAAGTATTATGGTGTTTAGTTTAATTGTGGCTTTATAGTGGCGTTGGGTGATTTATTTTATTGTCTCTTCACATGATGTATTTCTATTTTTATTTCTTGTCAATTCACATATTCTATTCTGACTTCATATTTAATAGGGTTCCCTGTGTTGTAACTGTGTAACAACTCCATTGTGTAATAACATATTCTATGAAAACTTCATATTTAATAGGGTTCCCTGTGTTGTAACTGTGTAATAACTCCATTGTGTAATTTTAAAACCTTTTGTGTTTGGGAAAATTGACATTGTGCTTGTTTTGTTTTCAGCCAAATCGTGGTTTTGACAAGAGTTGGAAAGTATTAGTTGTCTGTTCTATTCTTTAAGCTTGTCTCGTAAGTTGAAAAATGCTCACAGACAAGCGTGGACTTTGCTTTAGAAGGAAATGTAGTTTGAATAAAACTAAGACACTTTTGAGGAGCAAGAATGGACTTTGATAAATGTATCTCCTGTGATTGAGGAGGATGTGAATGAAGGGTTTCAGTTCCTACTTTGGAGTATGGTAGCACATTGAACTTGAACTCTCATACCTTCTTTTCAATTCTTTCTTTTCCCTCATGCTTTTTATTGGTTATTTTCATTTGGTTTCATATTTTACTATTAAAAATGTAGTCCTATTCTTTATTTCTATTGTTTTACTTAATGAAAAAGGTTGAACTGTAATATCTTTTATGTAGATTTTTCTGACTATATTGGTGTTCTAGAATTTTAGAATGGTACAGGAGCAAAGAAGTTGAATCCTTGACTTTTGTTGTATGCATTGGTGTTCTAGAATTTTAGAATGGTACAGGAGCAAAGAAGTTGAATTCTTGACTTTTGTTGTATGCTGGTGCACTATTTTTTTAGCTCTCAGGTCATTACTTTCCTTTGTCTTTACGTTTGGATCTCAACGATAATTGTCATCCTGGTTGATTTACTTGATCATACTTGCTGTTTTCTTCCTTTTTGTTGTGATTAGTCATTGTAGGTTCTGATGATTTTCAATATGATATGACTATCTCTATTAAGATTTAAGTATACAATTAGATGAAGAGCTTCTGTTACATTTCCTTCATTGATTTTCATTTAGTGTTTATAGTTCTTCCTGGAGCCCTGGAGAGATTTGGTTACTCGTGATAAGCTTGTCTTGCTTTTTTTCATCATTAGAATAAATGTGATATCAACTCTAGGGCCTTATGTGTTTATATGATTACTTTCTTTCTCAAGAGAGTAAGAAGCCTGCCACTTAGGGCCTTATATGACGAGATGATTAACAGCTGCCCAAGTTCTTAAACCTAAGTGAGTTATTTCGCTTTTTTTGTGTGCACGTATCTTTGAGATTTTATGGGATCCTGTGTCTCAGCTCTTAGAGCCTTTATTATTTGGATGATTACTTTCTAGCTGGTAGTTTGTAGCCTAAGTGGTTTTGCTTATTTGGGATGATGACAAAAATGCTTTAGGAAGTGCTCGTGATATGTTGAGATTGATGTTCTATCTATGGAAGATTATGTATTTCCTTCATGTACTGAAATTGCAATACTGCAAGAATGAGTTGTGATGATGTTGCCATCTTTTCTAGTCATGCTTAATCGTTGTCTTTTTTTTATTGAAGAAAATTGGTAGTCTTTTTATAACCAGGGACTGTATGACAGTAGAAAGCTTAAATTCTTGCCTGGAGTAAGAGGTATTGCAATAAATTTTGAACCTAATCTCTTTACCTTATTTTCTCATTTCTCTTTCCTTTTTCTTGTTCTTCTCAATTCAATTTTTTGTGGTGCTTAATGTTCATTATATTGCATTTATATGTTCCCTTAATTTCTTTTTTCGTGTTGTTTTTTCTGTAGGATTGTACAGTCTTCAATATGATTGACGGATTGTGTTTCTAATTGTGTATTCCTTAAGTGAAGAGTATGTTTCCCTAATCTGTTTCAAACTTGAAATTGGTGTCCATAGAGTCTTTCCTGCCTCAATTTTTTGTTGATTTAATTTTGAACCTAATCTTTTTACCTTATTTTCTCATTTCTCTTTCCTCAATTCAATTTTGTGGTGCTTAATGTTCATTATAATTGCATTTATATGTTCCCTTACTTTCTTTTTTCGTGTTGTTTTTTTTCTGTAGGATTGTAAGTCTATCAATATGATTGACGGATTGTGTTTCTAATTGTGTATCTTAAGTGAAGAGTTAATGTATGTTTCCCTAATCAGTTTCAAACTTGAAATTGGTGTCCATAGTCTTTCCTGCCTCAATTTTTTGTTGATTTAACTTAAAGGTTATATTTGCATACTTTTGTTTTTTTAATCTTTGAATAAGTTTTTTTTTTTAGGAAGTTTAATATCTAACAGACTTGGAAAAAATTTGATATGCGAAAGGTGTAATTTACTTCATTTCATTGGATATTTCTCCTCCTCGCTCACCCTTTTGCTATTTGGATGGTTATCTTTCCTGGATATGTGCAAGTTCTTTTGTGCATGTTCGTAGACATTAACTAATGAGTTTGAAGGCTTGGTGTCCTGTTCCAACTTCATTTGCTTGTTCCATAATTGTGTGTACAACATGAAATTGATTTCTATGAGGTTGGTGGGTCTGCATTTTTTTCCAGGGGGTTTATGTCGTTGTTAGAATTTGGCATTGACAGTTATTGTCATGGAGGAGTCTGATGCTCATTGTTTACTTTTAGCTAAGTCCTCACTTTCATCTTCCCAGTTGTATCCTAGAGGAGGTCTCCATTTACTTCTATTTGGTATATCCTATTTCCGGATCAAGGGTGCTTACTACATTTACTGTGTTGCATTTGGTAGTTGAGAACGTTTAGAACATTGTGGTCATAAAAAAGTTAGTCCCTTGGAGGCATGCAGATATCTTTTGTTTTTTCTTATTTTTCTGAGGCCTTACTTCGTTGTTGTAGTACTTATTGGAATTTTCCTAACATTTTCATACCTAGAATTCTTGTAGCAGTATTTATTTGACATGATTGATTTTTTTCTTATGCGTCTCTTTAGGGTGATGTCCCCCAAAGGCCAATGTGATTGGGTCTCGCGGTTTGTCAACCTTATGGTAACGGTTTTGATGTCTGTCTTTGTACATTCCCCGTGTTTGTTCAATGCCTTATCTGTTGTTATTGTTCCCTGATTAAAAACTCTTCTGTTTACATTTTAATTGTTCATTCTGAAGCTTCAGATAATTTTCCACATTGAAGGCTATTTAAGGTATGTTGTTTTTGTTCCCTTTTGGTAACAATATGGTCAAAGTGACCCTTTTCAACAGGACCTTTTTTGAGAAAGGATCTGCATGCAGCTTTTTTCTTGATGTCAATGGTTAAATGGAGGGATGAATGGATATGCTATCCTTTAGGGTACCTGTTTAGCAGAGATCTTTACTCCTTAAAAGTTGATATACTAATTGAAGGTTTTTTCATGAATGTATTGCTTTTCTCATTGGTGTAGAAATTTGAAATCGGTGCCCGCCAATCAAGAGATGGACAATTTGGGGTATACGTATACTAGTGAACTACTACTAATGTTGACTCATGTTTTCCTTCCCGATCTTAAGTCTTATGATTTGCTACATTTTGCTTTTTTCTAAGGTTACATAATATTGGGATGACGATATGAATATTCTGGATGTGCGTTGAGAAGGGAAGAAAGGACTTTTGACAGTGATTAGCATGTATGCAATCGTATATGTGTTACAGGGTACGTGTCTGCAAATCTATTCAGTTCGATATTTTATTGCTCAGAGTCATAGGCAATCAAGGATAAAGCGGGTATTGGGGGCTTTTCTGGCCACTACAATTTTGTTGTGTGGTTATTTCTGAGAATTTACTTGAAGTTTTGCTCACTTGTTCATCGATGTAGATACTATTATTTTTTTCTCAATGTTGTTATACTTGTAGTGGTGAAATCAGTATTTCGTTTTTAGTACGCTTACCAATATTCAAAATCTCATGTTATTGTTAATGTAGTTTACAAAGTTGCCTCTGACTATTCAAATAATGCAGTAATAAGGGATGTGTATTAAATATGGTATAGTTTAGGTTCGTTTATCTGTTACTAAAATTTATGTTTAGTTTGAAAATAGAAAATACGAAAAATGCATAATTATGCCCTAACGTCATCCGTTTAGCACAAGTTCCAATACAAAAGTGGTCCTTTTCGCCTATATGTGCCAGCTTTAAGAGGAAAAGGTAGTGAATTAACTTTGACACTTGGCCCGATGGGATCTATAAAATGTTTGGCAATTTTTATTTTACTGGTGTGGTAGTAATTAGGTTTGCTTTATTGTTTGTAGAGCCTCTTCAATTGGACTTTACCATCAGCTTCCAAAAGAGGAAACCTCTATTTTCTTTTTTTTGATTGCATAATAGCTAGAATGCTTATTGCTTTTCTTTTGTCACCTTTGGCAGCAGAGGTTATCACAAAATTCGTGGCTCATTATTCTACCATGATTTCTAGTGTTTTTTTTGTTAAGTATAGTCATGCTTTTTTCACTAAATCTTCTTCAAATTTCAATCCTCCTTTCCTAGAACATTCGTGTTCTTTATGTTTGTTCTTATATGACCTTACTCAAGATTAGTTAACTAAATCTTCTTCAATATTTTCGAATGACCTTACTATGTATGCATCTTTGTTTTGTAGGGCCAATGTTGGGCCAATGCTTGTCATATATATTCAGTTAATTTATGTAGATTTCCATTATGTGGCAGCTTTTGATTATCTCAAACAAAATTTAATTTCATGCATCACTTTGTTGTTTGCATTCTGGATCCTTTTTTGTTCTCATAAGCCCTTGAGGTTCATTTGGCTTTTTCATTGAGGTGTAAACATTTTCATCCTTTAGAGTTCTCAATCCAAATTCTGTTGAAATGTGTTGTGCTCACCAGAGATACATACTTTGGGGAATCTTGTCTTTGGTCAAGTGAGTTTTTGTGGACTTTTGTGCGTGGCTTTTGACGATATGTATCTCTTATTGGTAAACTTAGTTACTAAAGGATGATGTTCATCATGTAGATTGACAAAAAAACAGAATTAGGGGACAATATCACAGACAGATTTGAAGCTATCTTTGATGATCCATCTCTTTTGGAATGTTGTACTCTGGAAGTCTGGCAGGCTGGCATTAAAGTGATTGGTGGTCTCGTGGATTGTCATTCTTGTGGTACATGGTTTTACATTTAAATCAAGTTAATAGCATGTTTTCTACAAGACTTAATTCGCTTTGGTAAGCCTTTTGATGTTCCTTCATTCAGTTGTTTCTAGGTAATGATCCATCAATGGAACAGGGAGTTCTCTAGCTAGGAGTTTTACTTAGTCTTATGCTAAATGAAACTTGTTAGAGAGAGCTTGTATTTTTCATACTGACTTGTGGATTCTGAAAACCTTAATAACTTGGATACATTTTGTGCTTGACATTTGATGTGATATATATATATATATATATATATGTATGTATTTTTCACACTATCGAGAAAAAGCATTTTTGAATTTTGGGATTAAGGTGTTTTAACGACGTTGTGGTTATATGGCCTTAGAACTTCTTGATATTATTATTATTATTATTTTTTTTTTTTTGCTTAAAGCTTCTTTTTCCATGACCTTCAACTTTGTACTAACGAATTTTAAGTATGGTTTATGGATAGTCTTTTACAACAGAATGCTTTGTGCTTATTATTTCTTGATTATTTTTCCACTTATTTGCAATTCTTTTTTTTTTACTTGTTTACTTTAGAATCTAGTCATGATGTGAAGAATGCATATTTTGATGGTCATCACAGCTTTTGTTTACCTGAGGCTTTATGGTGTTTTGGGCAATTCATTTTATTGCCTGCTTTGATTTGACGACTGTAAAACCTTATGCTTCTGTATTAATTTTAAAAAAATTCTGTCACAAAATCTTAACTTACAATCACCTGTGCTTGGACATCTAGTTTACTAAACAATAGAGATTCCATATACTTTATTTTCTGTTATCTCTTTGAATTGTTCGTTGTTTCTAATATATTATTTTCCTGTTATTTGATTTGATTATTTGGTAAGAGAAGAGAGCACTAGTACTACTACAAATGATGTTGTTTCTGGAAGCTTGATTTGTATGATCCAGTCCTTTTTTGTATGGAAATATCAGCATTGCCATGTTTACAATTCTGATGCAAATTCTGGAAAGTAGAATTACAAATTGGTTTTGCATATACAAGATTTTGACGATATTCAATATCACCAAGTGCTTCTATTTTGTGCGTTCTACTTTTGTAAAGTTCATGTCAGGTGATGGGCTACGTTATGTTCTTTGAAGTAGCATGGGACCGCTTTTTATCTGGGATGGAACTCTACTTATCCCTCATGTTCTGTGATCCTATTGCAAGGAGAACTTTGTTTTGTTCTCTGAAATTGCATGTGACTGCTTGTTATCTGAGATGGAATCTCTACTTATCCCTTCTTTGTTGTGATCCTATTTCCATGCTGGTAACCATGTTGCCCAATGTTGCTTTGGCCATTGAGCCTAGAATGGTTCTCTACAAAAGTTGCAAGCATTATATTTCTTTATTCTCTTGTAACCTATTTTAAGATGGAAGTCATATTTTTTCTTAAAAGTTTATGGGCATCGTGCTGTGCTAAATTCAAATACAACTGTACAAATTTGCGGCATTTTATTAATGTCCTAATTCCAGAGAGCCTACTATTTTCCGATATGTTGTATTTGGCTGTGAGGCTATTCAAAAATCTGTAGTCATTGGCCATATAGAAGATTCAGTTCCTAATTTTCTTATTAGTATGGCTTTCAGTTTCTTGTCCCTATTTTCATGGTTTTCTTGGCATTATATGGGATTGCACTATCTTATGGGAGGTTCTACTTACCCGTATTTGTTCTGATTCTACAGACAGAGTACTTATATTGTTCCCAATATTGTATGTGGAAGTGAGCTATTGTGAGTGAAATCAATGGTTCATTGCCCATGTGGAAGATCTAGTTCTCATATTTTCTTGGAGGTATGGAGACTTTTCATTTCTTTGTCCCCGTTTTCCTAGTTTTCTTGGAATATTAGATATCTTATTGGGTAGTCCTACTGGATGGAGCAAGGTTCTTTAGTGCATGTTCGTAGACATTAGCTAATGAGTTTGAAAGCTTTGGTGTCCTGTTCCAACTTCATTTGTTTGTTCAATAATTGTGTGTAACATGAAACTGATTTCTTTGAGGTGGGTGGGTCTGCATTTTTTTTTTCTCCAGGGGTTTTACTCTTTGGTTGTTTGCTTGATGATGCTAAAATTTGGCATGGACAGTTATTTTCATGGAGGAGTCTGATGCTCATTAGTTACTTCTAGGTTTCTAAGTCCTCACTTTCATCTTCCCAGTTGTATGTAGAGGGTTTCTCCATTTACTTCTATTTGGTATATCCTATTTCTGGATCAGGGATTCAGGATGCTTACAACGTTTACTGTGATGCATTTGGCAGTTGTGAGAACGTTTAGAACATTGTGTCATTGGTTGTCAGTTGAGATCATTTAGAACACTGTGCCATTGGTTGCCATAAAAAAGTTAGTCCTCACCTTCTCTTGGAGGCATGCACGTATCTTTTGTTTTATTTTATTTTCTTGAGGCCTTACTTCGTTGTTGTATTCCTTATTAGAAGTATCCATACATTTTCATACCTAGAATTCTTGTAGCAGTATTTATTTGACATGATTGATTTTCTATTTATGCATCTCTTTAGGGTGATGTCCTCCGAAGGCCAATGTGATTAGGCCTCACGGTTTGTCAACCTTATGGTAACTGGTTTAATGTTTGTCTTTGATATTTTTAATTCAGTTATTTGATAACTAGTTGTCTTTGATAAGCATTGGCTTGATTCATGTTGGTTAGGTGCTCTGTTGGATTGCTCCGCAATCTATTTTTGCAGCTTGTATAAAGCAGTATATTGGTACAGTTTGTTCAAATGATTATACTTTGCTACAACGTTGGAGATCTTCTGTCGAATGCTGGTGGTAGTTATGCTTTGCTTGACATTTTAAGCTTCTCGATGAAGTTAGTGCAAGCATTCTAAAATATTGATGATGTGACTTGAGGGATTTCTGTAGCTTCAAATATGTCGTATTCATTTCACAATTTCTAGTGTAAGTGGATTTTCATTTCAGTTTGTATGTTCCCTGTGTTTGTTTAATATTTTCCTAATCTGTTGTTTTTGTTCCCTGATTAAAAAAACCTTCTGTTTTACATTGTAATTGTTCATTCTGAAGCTTCAGATAATTTTCCACATTTAAGGCTATTTAAGGTATGTTGTTTTTTCTTTCAAAAAAAAAAAAGGTATGTTGTTTTTGTTTCTTTATGGTAGCAATGTGGTCAAAGTTGCCATTTTCAACATGACATTTTTTGAGAAAGGATTGGATGCACCTTCTGTTTTGATGCCAATGGTTAAAAGGAGGGATGGATATACTTTGGTATACCTATTTAGCGGAAAGACTCCTTAGAAGTTGATATTACTAATTGATGCTTTCGTCATGAATGGATTGCTTTTCTCATTGGTATAGAAATTTGAAATCGGTGCGCACCAATCAAGAGGTGGACTTTTCATTTGGGGTATACATATACTAGTGAACTAATGTTGACTCATGTTTTCCTTCCCATTCTTAAGTCTTATGATTTTGCCATTGTGCTTACTTCTAAGCTTACATAATATTGGGATGATGATATGAATATTATGGATGTGTGTTGACAAGGGAAAAAAGGAATTTTGAAAGTCATTAGCATGTTTGCAATTGTATGTGTTACAGGCGCAAATCTATTCAGTTCAGTATTTTATTGTTCTAAAATTGCCTGAACTAGTATCTAAGGTGTTCTCATAGGCAATCAAGGATAAAGTGGGTATTGGAGAGCTAGAGTTCACTACAATTTTGTTGTGTTGTTATTTCTGGGAATTTACTTAAGTTTTGCTCAATTGTTCACCAATGTAGATACTGTGATTTTTGTTTAGCTGGGACTTTATGATGTTTTGAGTGATTCATTTTATTGCCTGCTTTGATTTGACGACTGTAAAACTTTATGCTCTTGTATTAATTTTTAAAAAATTATGTCATAAAGTCTTGACTTACAATCACCTGCGCTTGGACATCTAGAGAATCCATATAGTTTATTATCTGTTATCTCTTTAGATTGTCTGTTGTTTCTAATATGTTATTTTCTGTTATTTGATTTGATTCTTTGGTAAGAGAGCATTGCTACTACTACATAGAATGTTGTTTCTAGAAGCTTGATCTATCCGATCCAGTTTTTTTCCTTGCTTAGGGACTTGTCGTTTTTTCGTATGGAAATCTCCAGCATTGCCATGTTTATAATTCTGATGCAAGTTCTGGAAAGTAGAATTACTTATTGGCTTTACCTTAAAAAAAAATTTACAATATTCAATATCACTAATAGCATGGGCTACGTTATGTTCTTCAAAATAGCATGGGACCGCGTGTCATATGAGATGGAACTCTACTTATCCCTTCTGTGTTGTGATCCTATTGCAAGTCGAGCTTTGTTTTGTTCTTCAAAATAGCATGTGACTGCTTGTTATCTGAGATAGAATCTCTACTTGTCCCTTCTTTGTTGTGATCCTATTGCCAGGCTAGTAACCATGTTGCCCAATATTGTTTTGGCCATTGAGCCTAGAATGGTTCTCTACAAAAGTTGCAGGGATTATGTTCCTTTATTTTTATTATTCTCTTGTAACTTATTTTGAGATGATAGTCATATTTTTTCTTAAAAGTTTGCAGGCATCATGCTGTAGTTTGATATGTTGCATTTGGTTGTGAGGCTATTCAAAAATATGTGTCATTGGTCATATTTGATTCAGTTCTCAAATTTTCTTATTAGTATGGAGACTTTCAGTTTCTTGTCCCTCTTTTCATGGTTTATGGAAGGTTCTACTTACCCTTCATTGTTCTGATTCTACAGCCAGAGTGCTTATATTGTTTTAGATATTGTATGTGGAAGTGAGCTATTGTGAAATCTTTGCCGGCGTGGAAGATTTAGTTCTCATATTTTCTTGGAGGTATGGAGACTTTCCCTTTCTTTGTCCCTGTGTTTCTGGTTTTCTTGGAATATTTACATTATTTTATTGGGTAGTCGTACTGAACAACCTCCCCTGTTTTGATTCTGATTCTGTGGTGAGACTTCTTACAGTGTTCTCTATGTTGTATCAGGAAGTGAGCTATTGTGAAATCTGTCTATCATTGCTCTCATCGAGGATTTAGTTCTCTTTTTTTTTTGAGAGTATGTGGAATTTCTGCTCCTTTGTTCTTGTTTTCATGGTTTTCTGGGAAGTCATTTGGGTTGCATTATCTGAGAGGGAGTTTCCACTTGCCTTCTTTGTTCTGATTCTACTTACTCTGAATGCATGCTAGTGTGCTTACAGTGTTCTGGTAGCCAGTCTGCTTGAAACTTTGGTAGTGAAGGTTATTTTTGTCCTTTTAGGATTTTTTTAAAGATTTAGACCCATTGGTTTGTTGGAATGCTCAAAATTTGCATATGAACTTCAATATACACAACTCTGTTTTCTCAGGTTAATTGTGGGCCAATTCTTGTCTTACATTGAGTTCACTTAATATGAGACTCAGTAGTGACTTCTTATTATCGCTGGACAAAGTGGTATTTGATGCATGTCTTTGGACATTTGACTGTTTGGAATTCTGGGAAGTTCACTCTGAAGGTGATTCATTTGGCTGGTCATTCCTGTGGTGGTACTTGGTTTGAAGGTGGGTTGTTTTTATAAGTAATGTGGTTTCTGAGTTGGGCATTGGTTTGAGTCATTCTTGTTAGTGGTTTTATTTCTTTGATGTTTTTGGGTAATTAGTTTGTCACTGGTGCGATACGACAATGTGGTGCTTCATCATAAGTTTCGGGATGTTCTGCAAGCTGTTAAAAGCGTGTTTCTTTCATTATTACTAGTGGTCTAATCAATAAGGAGGCTACTTACAGCTTACCAATGTATTATTAGTTTGTCACTTGTGCAAGATGACAATGTGTTGCTTCATTGTAAGTTTCGGGATGTGCTGCAAGCCGTTAAAAGCGTGTTTCTTTCATTATGACTAGTGGTGATAATATTGAGGAGGCTACTTACAGCTTACCAAGGTATTCAAAATTCAATTTCAGGGATTTTCGTAGCTTCACATTTTCTATTTTTTATTTTCATTTTATATTTTGTAACCTTCAATGCTTTATTCTAATTTCGCTCTTTTTTTGGTTCTTTCAGTGAGGTGCTTGGTCTTTTAAGGGCATCTGATGTCGTTAATTGTTTGTTCCTTACCTTACCCTTTATTATTATTATTATTGTCCGCATGATAGGAATTCAAACTCTCTGTTGGGGCTCAAATAATGATAGGCTGCCTGTTTTATTGTTTTCTTGCAAAGATGAAGTTAATTGTCTTCTTGCAATTCTTTTAGATCAATTCATTCACTTGGACGTGGTGTTGTTATTGTTGGGGTTTGTTTTCCCAATGCGTGGGAATAAGTTATGGTCTTGTTATTGTTAGGTTTTTTTTCTTTCTTACCAATGCTTGCCTCCTTTTCCAGATTTGTTTGGATTTTCTCTCTAATTATCACTCGGATTTGGTTATTTATGCTTGTAATTCTGCATGTATGTTGCACAGCCATGTATTCGCAAACGAACAACTTGTGAGCGGCATTATTATTTTTATAGGTTGGGTATTTATTTACGAGTTTATATTGACAAATTTATGAAGAAAGTATATTTTTCCTAGTTTTCAATTTCAGAGTATCATATAGATTATAATTATAATTAATATTTCTTATGAGATTGTAAAATATCCAATGAATTTTTAAATTTTTTCATTGTTTGAATGTACGACATTTTTTATTCTATTAATTGTGTCCATTTAAAATGCGGATACATTATGTCTTAAATAAATTATATTTTATAATTTTTTATTTATTCGACTAGATTATATACTAGATATTAGATAGATATTAGATTAGATAAAAAAAATTATGGAGATGCATAATAGGGTAGATGATTATTTAAAGATATTTTTCTGTGCTTATCATCTTCTAGATTATATTTGCGTTTTTTTCTTTCTTATTCATAATTTTTTGATATGTTTTCATTTGTTTTTGTTATTTATTTTTTGGATATATTTTTAATTTTGAGATTATTAATTATTAATATTTATAAAATATTGTAAATTGTAAATTTTATTTAGATTTAGATTTATATATCCAATCAATATTTATTTTTTTAAGTTTGATTGTTTATTATTATTTACTCCACAATATAAGTTGAATATGAGTGACATTTTTTATTCTATTAATTGGGCACATTTAAATGAATATGTATCATGTCTTAATTAATTGGATTTTAAAGAATTTTTTTGTTATTTGATTTGACAAGAATAGATGATTATTATTGTTTATGGAGATGCACAATAACATGTATGATCTTTACTGATTTTTTTTTTAGTTTTCTTGGATTTATTATTTGTGATTTGCTTTATTTTTTCATGTTCTTGGTTTTCTTAGATTCTTTTTATTGTTCTTGTTATTTATCTTTTTTGGATATATAATTTTAAATTGAGATTATTATATGGATTAAAATTAATATTTTATTGCATAATTATAATTGAATATCTAATCACTTTTTCAGTTTCTTTCATATTTTGATTGTTTATTCTGCACAATATCAGTTGAATATATTTGACAGTTTTATTTTATTAATTGTGTCCATTTAGAATTCAGATACATTAGCTCTTTAATTAATTATATTTTTAAGTTTTTTTCATTTATTATATTAGATTAGATAATTATTATTAGATTAGATTATATAATTAGTATTGTTTATTGTTTATGCAGATGCATAATAATATTTATGATTTTTAAAAGATTTTTTGGTGAGGAGTGATGTCACATCTATCCAAAATATGATGCCATTTTGCATTTAAAGATATTTTTGTGTGCTTATCATCTTCTAGATTATATTTGTGTTTTTCTTATTCATAATTTTTTGATATGTTTTGGTTTGTTTATGGTATTTATTGTTTGGATATAATTTTAATTTTAAGATCATTATATATTATTATTATTATTCTTAATTATTAATATTTATAAGAGGCTATAAATTATAATTGGATTGGATATCCAATCAATATTTATTTTTTTAGCTGGATTGTTTATTATTATTTACTCTACACAATATGAGTCGAATATATGTGACATTTTTTATTCTATTAGTTGTGCACATTTAAAATGCATATGCTATTATTTCTTAGTTAATTGGATTTTAAAGAAGTTTTTAGTTATTTGACGAGAATTAATAGATAATTATTATTGTTTATGAAGATGCATAATAATATGTATGATCTTTACTGATATTTTTGTGAGTTTTCTCTTATTTATTATTTATTATTTGTTATTTGCTTTATTTTTTATCATTCGTAGTTTTATTAGATGTTTTTATCATTGTTCTTGTTATTTATCTTTTTTGGATATATAATTTTAATTTGAGATTATAATATGGATTAAAATTAAAATTTTATTATTTTATAATTATAATTGAATATCCAATCACTTTTTCAGTTTCTTTCATAGTTTGATTGTTTATTCTACAGAATATCAGTTGAATATGTGAAATTTTTATTTTGTTAATTGCGTCCATTTAAATTAATTATATTTTAAAAAAATTTCATTCATTACATTAGATTGGATTATAAATTATATAGAATTAGTATTGTTTATTATGTTTGTTGGTTGCTTGTTTGTTGCATTTGATTTTTTTTCCTTACCTTATCCTCTTTATTATGATTGATAACCAAAATAGAATCATTTGATTGGTTTTTTTTAATAATGAAAATTACATTTTTTCCATTAAAACTAAAAATTGAAAATTTTACATACCGACTGAAAACCGTCTAAACCAAATGATAAAAAATCCACTGAAATTTTTTGCGAACACCCCTAAACACCCCCTGATGATAGGAATTCAAACTTTCTGTTAAGGGCTCAAATATTGATCGGACTATTTCTAGGTTAAAGTTTTATTGTTTTCTTGCAAATTAAGATGAAGTTAATTGCCCTTGCATATCTACAATTCTATTTGGTTATTTATGCTTGTAATTCTGCATGTGTACTGCACAGCCAGTCCCAGCTCCCAAATGGGGGCTGTATTTGCAAACGAACATTCTGTGGCATTATTATTTTTATAGGTGGGTATTTACATATTTATATTGAAAATTTTATAAAGGAAGTATATTTTTTCTAGTTTTTTAATTTGAGAATATCATATAGATTATAATTAAATTAATATTTTATATGAGATTATAAATTATAATTGAATATATCCAATGAATTTTTATTTTATTTTTCATAGTTTGAATGGATGGCATTTTTTATTCTATTAATTGTGTCCATTTAAAATGCGGATGCATTATGTCTTAAATAAATTATATTATTATTTATTTGACTAGATGAGATAATTACTATTATATTAGATTATATATTAGCTATTATATTAGATAATTTTTTATGGAGATGTATAATAATATAGATATTTTTGTGTGTTTATCATCTTCTAGATTATATTTGCGTTTTTAATTTCTGTTATTCATAGTTTTTTTATATGTTTTCATTTGTTTTTGTTATTTATTTTTTTGATATAATTTTAATTTTGAGATCATTATATAAATTATTATTAAATATTAATATTTATAAAAGATTGTAAATTGTAATTGGATATCCAATCAATATTTAATTTTTTTAGTTTGATTGTTATTATTATTTACTTGTGCACATTTAAAATGCATATGCATTATGTCTTAATTAATAGGATTTTAGAGAATTTTTTAGTTATTTGACGAGACTTAGATAATTATTATTGTTTATGGAGATGCATAGTAATCTGTATGATCTTTAAGGATATTTTTGGGAGTTTTATTTTATATATTATTTGTGATTTGAGTTATTTTTTCATATTTGTAGTTTTCTTAGATTTTTTTTGTTCTTGTTATGTATATTTTTTTGGATATATAATTTTAAATTGAGATTATCATATAGGTTATAATTAATATTTTATTTCATAGTTATAATTGAATATTCAATCACTTTTTCAGTTTCTTTCATAGTTTGATTGTTTATTCTACACAATATCAGTTGAATATATGTGACATTTTTATTTTATTAATTGTGTCCATTTGAAATGCAGAGACATTCTCTTTCAAATTAATTATATATTTTAAAGAATTTACATTCATTAGATTAGATTAGACTATATTAGATAATTATTATTATATTAGATTATATAACTAGTACTAGTATTTTATGAAGATGCATAATAATATTTATGATCTATGATTTATAAAAGTTTTTGTTTTTGTTTTTGTGAGGAGCAATGCTAAATCTCTTCAAAATATATACGATTTGGGTTAATAGTGTTTTCTCATTCATGATTTTTTATTGTTTTTGTTATTTGTCTTTTGGATCGTTATATAATATTTTTATGAGATTGTAACAATAATAGATAACTATTATTGTTTATGAAGATGCATAATAATATATATGATTTTTTAAAGAGATTTTTGTGAGCTTTCATTTAGACATTATTTGTGATTTGCGATAAATTTTTCTTTATTTTTCTTATTAATAGTTTCTTAGTTGTTTTTATTGTTTATCATTTTTGGATATAATTTTAATTTGAGGTCATATAATTAGTAGATTATAATTGAATATCCAATATACGATTATGTAGTTTGATTGTTTTTTCATAGTTTGATTAATTATATTTTTTTAAAAAAAATATTTTCGGATAAAATTAGATAATTATTACTGTTTATGAAGAGGCATAACATTATATATTTTATTTTATATGAGACTGTAGATTATAATTGAAAATGTAATAATTTTGTAGTTTGATTGCCTATTAAATTAAATTAGATAATTGTTACTGTTTATGAAGATGCATAATAATATATATGATTTTTATAGATAACTAAACATAATTTTCTTAAATAATCTTATTGTGTTTGTTAATTGGCTTCCTCTAGATATAATGTTATATGATATTATCATATAAATTATACTAATATTTAGTTTTAAAGTTGTTTATAATGAAATTAGTCACACCAACGTCATTTTTAAAAAATAAAACACCACCTGTAATAGAATTGGAAAAAAAAACAAAAAAACTAACCACGTTGGTACGAATCGCGCTATATTGGAAATACGAGTATTGTTATTGTAAGCTAAAAATACTATTGTGAGTAGCGTCAAAAGTTATATTGAGAATAAAAATGTATTGTATCTGTCTAATTTTAATTGTTCCTTTAAATTTTACACATTTTAGAAAATTGTATTACTCCCCTTCAATTTGATATTTATATCAAAAGTAATGTGCATAGTTATTGAGTTAGTTCATAACTGTTGGATTCCTCCAGTTTTTTTATTTAAGGGTACATTAGGATAAAATGAGAAAAATGGATAAAAAATTAGTTTTAATTAATCGAAACGGATAATTTATTTTGGGACATCTGAAAAAGGAATAAAGGACAATTAAAATAGGACGGATATGAAGTATGAGAGTGCTATATTTTGATCTAAAAGTGGGGGTAATGCTATTTTGGAAATGAAAAAAAATTACTTTAGTTCCATCTAAAGCAAAGCATGCTTTTGTGGGGTGGGGAGGGGAATCCTTGAGATCAGTAAGTATTACGGTACGGTTTTAAAAATTACGATACTAATAAAATTAGGAAAATGTAAATCGCTTAAGTATAGTTGAAACACTTTATTCAATTTTTTTCCTTATTTTTGTGAACTTTCTTTATAAAAAAAATAAGTATAGGACTGTGACTATAAGTCTATATCCCAAGTTAGTGTGTTTTGATTAAGTTAATAATATTATATAATTTTATTATTCTTATCGAATTTTGGTTATGAACTATGAAAATATAACTTACTTTCTTAAAAATAAAGTGTGGGACTCACTAAAGCAGTTGTTATGCTTAAGTGAATGGTAATTTAACTTTTTTTATTATTATCTCTGCGGTGTTAGCCGAGATGATAAAGTTGATCGTAGTAACTCTTTGTGAACGCAAAAGTCACGAGTTTAACTTTCACTTCCATAGCTTTAGTGTTATTTCTCACATTGCTTCGACTCAATTAGGAATGTCAGTGTGGGTTGATAGTCTGTAATTTGAATATGATAAAATGACACGTTGAGTTAGTGATTTCCTAGATATAAACAACTATGAAAAGCTTATCATTATCTCTAATCATTGCTTACATCAAACTTAAAACTTTTTTTAACGGGGAAAAAATCATAGTATGGAAACAAACATCATCTTTTAATCTTCTAAAACATAATCATCATCGTCATTTGAGCCTTCATTTCAAAAGGTTTGAAATTTGCAAAATGAATTCACTACTTGTCTTTGTAAAACATGGATCATGTTTTCATCAAGTCACTACATGTCTTTGTTTCTACCAGTCATTTATATCTATGATCATACCTTCATCAATTCTTATCAAATACATATCATTTATTGTTATTTCAAGTCATATATTTTTAGGCGTTCGCCTTCGCCTTCACTTCTTACTATTTTGTATACAAAATCTATATTCTCATCATATAATCATACATTACATTATCGTGAGTGGATCCAAAGTTTTATGCAACCAAAGAATTTATTTAATATTATATTTAAGAAAAAAAAAATTCTATAACCGTATTACCAACACTATGTCGCTATGGTAACGAATCACAGAATGTGAAGTGGTGAATTAATGTTGCGTTTCTCATATATGGGCCAAAAACCCATTAATGGCCCAACACCCAAAATAAGGAAGAAGTCACAGACCTGCAATTAGGAACAAGAACACCTAAATTAGCTGAACCAGAGCGAGCTAAAAGAATCAAATTTTGGTACAACTCGCGAGGACAACTGCATCGAATTAGCTACGTTTTTGTAGGATTTGGTTAATTAGGGAAGGCCACTGGTCTTATAATAGAGAATAGCATTACATGTACTTTGAGAAAGACCCACATACATGTATATATAGACACCTATCTTAATAATAGGACTGTAAAAAAAATCGATCAAAATTAAATTATTTGGTCGGTTGTTTTTTTTTAAAAAAAATTACCCTAAAACCAATCAAAAATCAAATCGAAAAACTAACATATCAACCGAAAATCAAGAAAACGATTTAACCAAAATAAAATATGTCAAAAAATCGACTGTTAACACCCCACAAATTTGTGACTTGTATGTACATTGTTGGCTTTTAGTTTTGATGGTTGGAGCGAACTTCCATTGTAATTGAACAGATCTATCTTCCTAGCTACAGTATATTATCATTTTTTTGCTTTGGAGAATATCAACCACTACTTCCACTAAAGCCAAAAACAAAACAATAAAAAGAATATAAAAGGGATCACATACTTTCTCCAGATTGCGGTGGTAGCCGAACCATCAAAATTTTCTAAAAATTGTATTGCTGTTGTTTTTTAATATTTGAAAAAGGGATCCACAATGAAAGTTGATAGAATCAGATCACAGATAATGCTTTTAGGCCTAATTTCGAAAGAGACCAGGATGGGGGAAAATATTATCTGATGTGGCATTATTATTTAGATTTTTCTGAGTTTTGACCTGGTCAAAGATTGAATTTTTTTTTACTACTCAAGTCATTGTAAAAGAAAACATATTGATTGTGTGAAAAATGTTTGAACTTTTCTTATAAATCATACTATCTCAATCCCTATTTAATAGTATCGTTTGTTTTTTCACAAAAATTAAGAAAATTTAATTAATAGTCTCACTTCTTTTTTCACACACAGATTAAGAAAATATAATTAATATAATAAAAACATTAAATTTTACTTATGTGATACCTAATATACCCTCAATTAATGATAAACCCTTGTTATGGTCAAAAAAAATAAAATACCGAGCACATTAAATATAATTTTTTAGGAAATTAAGTAATTAATTATATTCTAAAAAGTGAAATTGAACTATAATTTGGGACATATAAAAAATAAAATTGGGGCTATTTTTATGAGACGGAGGGAGTGATTTTCTTTCTAATATATCATTCATTAAGACTACTCCACTCACACCTTATTAATATCATTTGTTAATAAAGATGGATGATAAATCAAAGTAAATTAGTAAATTTTTCATCTTTACTTATTTTCAACAGGTAAATGAGTTATAATTTGGGACAAACTAAAATAGACATGAAGTAAAGAGGGACGGAGAGAGTATCACTTAATTTATATCAAACGAGATGGGATTATGACCCAAATTGAACAATCTTTTAACTGAATAATTAGTGCGTACTATATCATTAAAAATAAGGAAAAAGGCTAATAATTCATGCATGATCTAGCTTTACATGCACAAATATACGAGTTTTACTTCTCATTAATGTGAACGTGAAGGAGAGAACTTCTAACAATGGCGGTTTTGAATTGAATTTGTCCACTCTCAAATATGTATTTCTTCACCTTTACGTATACTAATATTCCTTTTTATACATTGTACGTATTTCAAAACTTCACTTTTTAAGCTTCGCATCTTTTTCCTTCCTTTTCACATTCATGATATCTATTTAAGGACAATTGTAATAAGAAAATGAAATAATTGCGAGTGAGCCTATTTTTGCAGACTTATTAAGGTTTAAGGCCACCCATAAACTAAGAGGAACAAATTCGCTAAACCCTAACGGGCTCATGTATTATATTTTCATGTTGTAACCTAAACAACAAGAGTTAAATCCTACGTGAAATGGATTTGTTAAACCTTAACAGACTCGTCTATTGAATTTTCATACTATAACCTAACATCTACTCTTTCATTCCACCATTCATTTTTCGACAAAACTACGGACAAATTAATATTGAATCCCACTTTTTTTACAAAAAGTCAAACCACATACACATCCACGCCATCAAAATAAATATTTCAATGCAGATACATTAATTAAAAAACACACATTCATATATATTATCCCTTTCCCACTTAAAAATCTATCATTGCAATTGTCCTAACCTCCCTCCCTCTCTCTCTCTATCTTTCACACTCAGATTGAGTTTGACCCCTTGCCAGCCATCGGCACTTCTTTCTCTACCCCACAAACACACACCCACCCAGCACTCTCTAGAGAGGATCTTCTTAGTGGAGACCTTTTTTTTTACTTCTATCTCTATCTATCTTTTAGAGCTCTCAAAAGGCTTAAATAACCTTTCCCTCTACTTTTAGCTCTTCCTTTTCTTCCCCACCCCAAAACCCTAATTCCCTTCATACAGAGAAGAAAAGAAGAAGAAGAGCCTCTAGCTGATTTGTGTAATCATTGAAGATCTTTCTTTCTGTTTCTGATTTTTCTTTTTCCCAGCTAGACGCTACCTTTTGTCTTCATTTTGCAGATCAAAGCCATGGATTCTGGTAATAGTGGTAGTCTGCAATCTTCAAGTGGCGGCGGAAGTGATCAAGAGTACGACTCACGGCCTTTCTTTAATCCACTCAGTCATTTAGGCTCCATATCGTCAAACACAAAACAACAACAACAACCACCGTTGTTTTTACTGCACCACCAACAACCCACTTTCTTCGATCCTTCCTCCTTCCACGCTCTCTCTCAATCCCACCCCAAACCGAATCCGTTACTAAATCTAGATGGGATTCACTCTCAAGCCCTAAGATCTGATGGATCCAACCGCGAAGATCCGTTATCATCGATGCAGTTGCGGTCACTCCATGATAGTAGTAATGTTAGATCATCTGCACTGCAGTCCGATCAAAATAATCACAACCACAACGGTCCAGTTCCAAAAAACCCCAAGAAGCGAACGAGAGCCTCAAGGCGTGCTCCGACAACCGTTTTGACCACGGACACCTCCAATTTTAGAGCAATGGTGCAAGAATTCACTGGTATTCCGGCGCCGCCGTTTACGGGCTCCTTGTCTTCTCGCCGTTTCGATCTGTTTGGCTCGGTTGGTTTGGCCTTGCGATCAGCTCATTTTGATGGTCCTTTATACCCTTTGCGTCCGTCGGCTCAAAAGGTTCAGCCATCTCCACTCTTATCTTCTCTATCATCGTTAGTGTTGAATAGTGATGCTGCTGCTGCTACTAGTAACTACCAAAACATGCCAAACCAGAACAATATTCTCTCCTTCCAGTCTCTTCAACATCATCAGAACCCTCCTCCTACTAATGAGACTGCTTCTGGTGCAAAGTTTTCTCAAGGGATCAGTATGAGTACTTTAGCTTCTCTTGATGGATTGGGTAGTGCAAGCAGCTTCAGTGGGGGACTAACAAATCATGATCAGGTAAGGAATACTAGTAATTTTGATGGGAATTATACTAGTCTTAATGGGTGCAAGTTAAACTTCTCAGCTTCAACATCTGATTTTCTAAATGAGAAGGGTTTGGATCATAATGGTGTTGCTACAAGGGCTGCTAATGAAGGCACAGTTGATTCCTGGATTTGTTCTTCAGATTAGGAAGATTAATGCGTGGCCCAAACAGTGAAAATGAGGGAGACTGATGATGATGATGATTGTCTTCATGATATATTTTTCATCACCATTGCTTTCAACATAAGTTCTTGTAGGCCAGATCTTTATCTTTCCCTTTTTATTTAGAGTATAATATGTTGGATAATAATAAATTATATACTTAATTTGGTAAATTAATCATGAGGGTTCATACAGTACTATTTTACTTCTTCATCTCTATAATTGAGATACGTACAGTTCTCTCCTTTAATTTGCTTGTTTATTTGTTTTCTATCTTGCTTGACATACTTGTGAACGGCGTTTCAAGGTCCAGCTTCTACTAAAAACCAAATGTGCAAACATAGAACCATATATAATAAATTAATACCCAATATTTTCTTATCCAGAGATAGAACATATAGGGAAATTGGTCGGTGCCAAGTACTCGATAGAAAAACCTTGTCCGTCGATCGAGATTGATCAAGGTGTGAAAGAACAATTAATTAGTTCCAGAGTTTCTGTTTGTGCCCTTACATTATACTTTGTTAAATTTCTGACTCCTTAAAGTTCTGATTGTTGAATTTTCTATTGAATGTTGTATTAAACATGGAAACTAATCAATTAGGGTTGATGTTCTTTTCAATCACATTATCGCAATAATCTTTTTTCATTATTTTTTGACGAGATCTGTTTTTGAGATTCTTGGTTTGTAATTTTGGATTGGGGACACTTGATATAGTGGAGCAATTAATTGGTGGCTAGAAGAATATATACCTACCAGCCGCAATCATGAACTAGAAGTTAAACATGTCAAGCACTTGTTCCATCTCTCTCTCTCTCTCTCTCTCTCTCTAAAAAAAAATATAATTTAAATATATTTGTTGCTTCTGTGATCATCAAGGGATGTCCATTAGGAGGGCATGCAGGCGATCCAAACTTGCTTAGCTTCAACTTGGTTGGAATCAGAAGTCTCTCCTCGTTGGTTGGAATCAGAAGTCTCTCCTCGTTGGCTTCAACTTTTAGGCTACCCACTTCATATATGTATACATATATATTATAAGTATATGCATATATATTATATGTAGATCCATACTCATGCATGAAACATGTGTTTCATTTATTTATAGATCACAAAGAATTTTAGTACTAGGTAGCACTACTTTGATTCAATTTATAAGCTTCATTAATGTTGCCTAAAAGTCAACGATCAGAAATTCTTTTGATATTTTTATTTGGTTGCCCTAGATTTATTGGACGGGTAGATCTTAATTTATCCATGAGAAATAAAATGGACGCTTGGAAATAATATATGCAAGCATATGATATCATTATTATTATAGATTTGGATAGACAGAATAGCCTTCTAAAATCTCAGTGATCGTTTAGGCAGCAGAAATTACTGAAATATGATAATTAATTAGTAAAAGAAAAGGGAGAGAAGATAATGAGTAACTCAATGAATAAATATAGAATGATTGGGGGTGGGAATTTGAGGGATGAAGACATATATATTGAGAGGATGTGGTGACAAGTACGTGACTCTTTAATTTCTCTTTTGGAATCATGGTGTCCCATGCCAGACAATAATCTGGTTTTTAGCAATCATGATCTTTTCCCCCTCACTAGCTAGCCATCTCTCTGTAGCTTCCTCATGATCAGTTCAGAATAGGGTCCTGTGAGAGAGACTCGACCGGCTTTTCCATGAGATCTTGATGGGGCATTTGGTTGACAATCTAATTAGTGTGAGACGAGCGTGAGATGAGTATTGTCACGTTTGATATGAAATGAATAGTAAGCATGAATGTTAGAATTTTAAATGTGTATTTATTAATAGGGGATAAAATAATCTTTTAAACATCAAAATTCATTGTCTCTTGTAAAGATTTGTTAATCCCATTTTTGTTTAATTTGTTTTTTTTGTGAGCTTTGCTAATCTCTCCATAAATGGGAAATGAGGGTGGGATGAGTTTGGGATTCCAGACTCCCAAACTCAACCAAATGAGAGAATGAATGATTTATACCCTCATCTCGTCTCATTCCATAATCTAAATGTCATGCAAATGTCTTGTTAGTTCCTAACCCTCTCTCACTATCCTTGTCCCTTCAATTTTGAGCCAACTCCTCATTAGAAAGATTAACACTTCGGAACCTTATATAAGACAAACTATGAGAATACTTTTAGGCTTCTCTATGTGTAAGTTATGTGCGTAATCAGTCATGGAAGATAGTCTCTAGTTTATGGTATATACCAATTGAATTGTTGAAAGTTACGTAGTGGAATGATTCGGAAGGATGCTCTCGTTGATAGAGTATACAAGCATATCAGTTTTAATTTTCATTTGGTTTACTACCTACCGATACAGATTTATATCTTTGAAGATCTATCTGATTGATCTTAGATGAACCAGCACAATTAACGACTTCTTATTCTCCAATCATGAATTGACCTGTGCCATGAACTGATCGATCTTACTCGAACACGAACTGTGCCACGAATCGATCACAGGAACAGGAACTCGGATGCAAGAGACTTTAATTTGATGTGTGACCTTGTTCTTCAAACTCAAACTCAAGTGGAAAAGTTTTTGTTTCTAGGGTTTTGATTTTAATTTCTCAAGTCTCAAAAAATGAGGCACGATAAGGACCTCCTGGCAAATTAAATTATTGAAAATTTAATTCATAAATCATGGATATCGAGATTTTCAGTTAAGTTATTTATTGTGTCGGATAATTAAATTCACTTATAGGATTTGACGTGATCAAAAACTTATGAGCTTTCTCAAGGGGTATCCTCAATCCCTAAATCAGGACATCGATTCAACAATATTTTCGATCAATTTACTACTATTATCCAACTCACTTAGTTTATTGACTCATAAATGAGTCTCATACTTTTGCAGCTCAAAATAATATTCAGTTCATGATCGTTTATATTATTTGTATCGATTAAGAGAATAAGCACTCATAATAGTTATGAGTTAGGTATCTGTTTTACATAGTCAATATAAAAACAGTATCCTTGACTTGGACTAGTTCAATATACAAGTGTACTGACACATGAAATCAAAACTACACCGTTCTCATAGTCAAGATAAACATATATAATCATGTGCTACAATCGTACTTGATATTACAAAAATACCCCCACCAATGGTGCTCCACCACGTCATATGTGGACCAAAAACTTTTTATGCCTACCAGGCAGTCACCTCGGTAAGAGTGTCACCTGCTGGACCTACCAAGGTGAAAAACAGCTGGATATGGTCCACAGTCATAATTTGAAGACTCACTTCAACAGTGGTCCTCGGCCCTATATAAGGCTCAGCAAGTCAGGTATTATCCAACTTAATCACAATTTGAGTACTGGCTAATTGAGAGCTCTAGTCCGAGAAGCTTGTCTGATTGGATACATACTGACTTGAGCGTCGGAGCGCCAACGCCAGAGGACACCCTCTGGTATGGCCTTTAGCTCATCTTTGTTTGTTGTGCTCAGTTCTCAGACTGCTTAGCTGATCAACCTGGACAGCCCAACCTGCCTGGTCGGTAAGTTACCTGCTAGGCAACTTAACTGGTCAACCAAGACTGCCTTGCTCGGCTGATTGGCTTCCTGGAAGGATCTTCGTCTGTGCATTACTGCAGGTCTGACCCACTGAACGTCTTCTCGGTAATGACACCTTTTTGACGTCATCAGTACTGATGACTTTTCGATTTTCGAATTTCATCTTTGGTTGTAAACTGATACTTATATTTCATTTGAACTAATGAGTTAATTTTTTGTATCTAAGTCAAACTTTACACACAGATCGTTTGCTATATGGAATATTCGAAAACAGATGCACAACATTATATTATAGGAAAAAGTGAATTCTCATCGAATATGAATAAATATTTTTATTAATAAATACTACTAATACAATAATACATGTCTTGTAGTATATCCCTAACACCAACTATTAGCGCGTGGTTAGACCAGCTGGTTGACATATTGGACACCAAGGTTTCGACTCCTTTGACGAGTCTACTTGATGTCGATCGCAGTGTTTTAAAGGGTTTCCCTATCCCTTTTGGTTAGCTAGGGAAGCCTCCTTTTCTTGTTCTACTTTTCCTTTCTTAAATAAAGTGGCTCCTATTAAAAAAAATTATTGACACCAAAAAGCTCTGAAAATGAAGAAATTGTGCAATAGGAGAGCAGAAGGGTACAATATTATATTGAGTGTTGGTTTATTTTAGTACGGGATTATAATTATATTTTTGGGTGTCCAGATAACTTGTTATAAACCTAACTCAATTGTACACATTGAAATTATCAAAAGAAATTATGGACTCCATAGACATACACATTCTTGTCAAACCAAATAAATCTCTCGTTCTTCCTCTTTTCTCTTTATTTGTCTATTTAATTGATTTAATATATATATGTGGGATATAATTTATTATAATATATGTTTGTTTGTGTGACCAAATTTTCAATACCCCTAATCCTATCTCTCATTGTATATCCAACATAGAATCTCTAGCAATGCCGAAAATTTGACATATGTATATGGGGTTCTTGCAGACATCAAGACATTAAATTTGTCTGCCTTAACTGTTCTTATGTGATTTTCGGGAGCCCCACTTGTCCCCCACTATATATGTAATTATGTACACCACTTTTTTTGATTTTATATAAAACGAGAATCATTAGATAATTAAAAATATAATTATATTTAGCGATAAAAATTGGCTCAATTCTCACGTGACACTATTCAAACAGGCTACGCATATAACATTAGAACCATTCGATCAGTCCAAGGGTTTTACAAGTGCACCGGATAAAAAAACCGCCCATTTGGTTGAGAGGTGGCGGCGGAACACTCGTCAGTCGTCACCGCTTTGTCTCCAAACGGATATGCCGGAGTTAACGCCCAAACAAGAGATGGCGCACATTAGACGCGTCAGTCAGCACCAACTCCGAGGTCTAGAAACCCCGACACGAGACACGCGTCAGTCAGCACAATTAACTCCGCAAAAGCGCGAATTAAGAACGTGTATGGAGGGGTTGGAATTACACGTGGGATAGATTAGATTAGCGGCATATGATTACGATGTGTTGGTGTTTGTGATGAATATTGGGGCCCACTCACAAGTGGGCGGTGACAGGGTGAGGTGATAGTGTCCCACTGCTCTCACTGATACCTCTCATAGACTTTTTGTACGAAACGCAATGATACGGAGCCCCTCTAGTCCTCCGAGCAAATGAATTGAGGTTTGAGAGTAGCGATATTTGAATTAATAAATGTTATTTTTTTTATTTTATCTTTAATTTGAAAATTTTAATAATTAATTTAATAATTTTGTACATTATAAATAAGGGTATAAATGTCAAATTGAAAGATAATTAAATATTTTTTAAACTGTATAAAAAAGTGAATGAGACAATTAAAATGGGACGGAGTGAGTAAAAAAATATATAATGTGTATTGGAAGATAGTAGAAAAAATTATATTGAGATATGTATACATTTTATATTTATAGAGTGACAAGAAATAAAATATATAAAAAGTAAAAAAATTGTATTGAAAGATGTGTTTTGGTGATATGGATGAATATCTGATTTAATTTTTTGTATAATAAATATGGAACCCAATTGAAAATTTTGAAGAATGTTTTGTAGAGTTAACACTGTACAGGTGCTAACGAGTTTATTTTCTTAGTCTCAGTTACAACCATACCGGTGCTAACAAGTGTATCATAATTAGTACATATCGTGATGTAGATTGTTAATCTTCCCTTGTTCGCTTCCAACTCTGCTCAGCCCAGGTGGAACCCTATTGCAGTTCGATTGGAGCTGCTGGTTGGATACTACAATAATTTTGCGATCCAGTGTTTAGGAACTGCAGGCCCAAAGCAGTCGAAATGGTCTCAAGTTCAACATAAAGCAATGAGAACCATTAGTTGGCCCAAATAGATTGCAGTCATGGGCTTTAACAACTTGTTTATCTATCTGGTGCTGGGCTTTCAGTATGTCTCGTCTCTTTGTCTCTTAATCTTGGGCCACTTAATGGGTTTCCTTGGTGAACAGTTTGTAGCTATTACAACTTACAAACGCGTATTTCAATATTTTTACTTCCGTTAAAAAAATGAAGAAATTCCAGCTCATCCCGAAAAACATCATTTAATATGTTTATTTTATTTGCTAATTCTATCCGGATTTGTGACTTTGTTTGCCCGTCTCATATAGTTTTAGTTCGATGTGTGCTTATTTCATTGTTATTGTGTTTAGGTATTTTATTCCCTTCAACTGAACACTGTCAAGAAAACGAGTTATATCTTGTCAGAGTCCTTCTCTTACTCGTTTTATGGAGAGGAAATCTGAACTATTGCTTAGTCGTTTTCAAAAGTGACGCAAAGAAAGAAGCTTACTTGAAGAGGGGTGCCAACCTTACATCGAACAAGTTGACACTTTATGTTATGTAAAGAATTTGCTTTGCCTAGTTCATCCACGAGCGAAGGCCCGTCAGAGGATCCTGATTAAGCAATATCATTCGGATACAATTTTCTTTCATAGTCCTACTCAAAAAATAGTGACTTTAGCACAGAAGATCCTTTAGAAGCTAACCATTATTCAATGTAGGGAGACTGATTGTGCCTTTTCTCTTAAAAGACTCCTTGATTTTGATTTGTTAACTCTTAAGGCTATTTTTACAACGTTCGATTTAACATTGTCGTTATGAAATTAATGTTGGCTATGAAGATTTACTCCCCCAAAAAAGAAAAGAAAAAGAGTAGAGTAACTCAGGCCCGCATCGGATCCACCGAAGTACACGTACCACTCATCAAACGTCGCCACGTGTACCGTAGACTTCTTAGTCATTAACATCATCAAATTTCTCCCTTAAAGAAAAAAAAGCCCATTAATTTGTGTCTTAAACGGTAAAACCTCGATTTAAACTACTAGAAGGTCAGCACGTTCGCTTACAACTGAAGGAAAAGAGAGAATCGCTGGACATAGAGAATACGGCCATGAAGCCGGAGACTTTGACTCTGGTTCTGGTGAACCTGGCCGCGATCATGGAGAGAGCCGATGAGTCTTTGCTTCCTGGAGTCTACAAGGAGGTGGGTGCGGCGCTGCACGCGGACCCAACTAGGCTTGGGTCCTTGACCTTGTTCAGGTCCATGGTACAGGCCTCTTGCTATCCTATCGCGGCTTACTTGGCTGTGCGACACAATCGAGCCCACGTTATCGCTCTTGGTGCCTTGCTATGGGCTGCCGCTACTTTCCTCGTTGCTTTCTCTTCCACTTTTTTGGAGGTATGTAACATATTTTTTCTTTAAATTATTGTTTGTGGGTTTGTTTAATTGCTGAGAAATTGAAGGAAAATTATGGAAATTGGAGCTCGGATTATTGGGTGTTTAGTGTTATTTGTGATGCTAAAGATTGTCGAATTTGGTGTGGATGTTTGTAAAAGCAATGATAACTGATAATTGATCTTATGGGTGGTACCGCAATATGATTTGGCGGATTCTTGATATGATAACTGAATGTTGTAGTGATTTTTTTGCAACTGTTAATTGATATTTTTGCTTTTTAATTTGTTATTTTGATGGAATGAGTGCTTCCAGCGATATAATTTCCCATTCTTACCACCATTATTCATTAGCTTTCCAATTGTACAATCCATTCTATCTATTGGTTATGCGAAAGCATTTATGGGGGAAAACTAATAGGAAAAAAAATGGAGCGTGTCCTTTTTGCCTTGTAATTTGTTCAGTCTTCAACATTGAGTTTATTGGTTACTGCTTTGCTGACATTTAACATATTAAGGGACTCTATAAATTCGGTGTATGTAAAAAATGGAACCTGATGAAGCCTGCGGGGCAACAAATTGTCTGAAAATTTAAAGACCGACTGTGAGATTGGAGACTCCATGTGGAATTGAAGAAAAAAATTGACGTTCGAAGGATTTTGTTGCTTGAGATTGTTAAACTAAGAGTTCAAGGTTTGCTGTTCCTTTAGGAGAAACAACATAAAAAGAGACAAAACCAATCGCATTTATTACAAGACTCAACAAGTACAAACTTGAGGATGAAAAACTTTTATCTTTTTATTTTTTGTATAATAAACAGATCGTGCAGTAATGAAATTTACACAATTTTTTTTTTTGTTTGGAAAACCCAGGATTATGTGACACATTTACCCAGATGTTTCAGATTCTTATAAGCAGTGAGAAGATTGCCCTTTTCATATGATAATTTCAAAGGTACAAATCATGGTAGCTCATTGCTACCTACAGGCACAATGTGTGTTTGAAAAATCAGTTTGGGAATAAAATAGAACGTTCTCAAGTCTCAACAGATGGAAGTGATTAAGTTATTAGCATTTTTGTGCACTTGATGAAATTTTATTGGCTGGGCATTGGAGCTCACCTATAATCATACAACTTTACTTGGATACCGGTACCACCTGATAGAAGTGTCAGTGGAAATATAGACTCATTTGAATCTTATCAGAAACCTATTTCTCCTTGTTCTGAGCAAATAATTCCTTCGAATATTAAACTTGAAAGCTACGGAAACGACATTGTTTGATCCTAATTCCTAAGATAAGATTTACAGAGTGATTGGGAACAAGTCCAATATAATTGTGTCAATAGTTTGCGGTCACGTGCTCACAGGGCCTTCAACTGCTCTAATAACTCACTTTAATCTGTATTATAATGTTTTCTTAAAGAATAAGTCCTGTCAAGTTTGTACACTATCATAATTATAATTTCTGATTCTTGGTGGCAGTAATGAGGAGTTCAATAACCTTGTCATAATCAGCTGAATGCCTTCAAATTGAAGCTTTCCCTTTTGGATAAGCAGGTGGCTGTCTCTAGGGGATTAAATGGGATTGGTCTTGCAATAGTCGCACCTGCAATCCAGTCTCTTGTTGCTGACTCAACTAGTGATAACAATCGTGGTATGGCCTTTGGATGGCTGCAATTAACGGGCAACTTTGGCTCAATAATTGGTGGGATCTGTTCAGTATTGATTGCTCCAATAACAATCATGGGAATCCCTGGCTGGAGGATTTCCTTCCATATTGTTGGTCTGATAAGTGTGGTAGTTGGTGTCTTAGTCTACCTCTTCGCAAATGATCCACACTTTTCAGATAATAATAGTAGAGTTGCTGATCAAGTCCCAAGCATATCCTTCTCATCAGAAGTGAAGAACCTGGTCCAGGAAGCCAAATCAGTCATAAAAATTCCATCTTTCCAGATTATCGTGGCCCAGGGTGTCACAGGTTCATTTCCCTGGTCTGCCTTATCATTTGCACCCATGTGGTTAGAACTCATAGGATTTTCTCACGGGAAAACTGCCGTCCTCATGGCATTGTTTGTTATTGCTGGTTCCCTTGGAGGCCTTTTTGGGGGTAGTGTGGGGGATATTCTCTCGATGCGTTTCCCACATTCTGGACGGATAATTCTGGCACAGATAAGCTCAGCAGCAGCCATCCCTCTGGCAGCAATACTTCTGCTGGTTTTACCTGATGATCCATCCACATCTGTGCTACATGGTCTAGTCTTGGTGATAACAGGGTTCTTCATATCCTGGAATGCTCCAGCTACAAACAAGTAAATTTTCTAAAACCCTACATCATCTCTCCTAATTTCTGTTTCCATCTTGCTGCTAAAATCAGAAAAGAGACTGGAAAGAAGATGAAAACGAAGGCATACCAAAAATACAGATGTCTTAGTTCATTTTCAACTTGTATGTAAATTAAGTTTTTGTTTCAATGCATCATTAGATGGAGCTTGTCAAGACTCAAGTTTTTCATATAAAATTGTGCAGTTACGTGAACAGCAAAGTAATTAATAAGGGCAACTAGCTTGAATTTATAATTCGGACATATCATGTTCGTGGCTGCAGATTGAGACACGCTAGACAAATAATCATGTAGCAAATGAAAGTAACTTTTAAAACTAGAGTTATTCCATCTGTTTTGAAGGTGACTAGAAGTCGTCATTATAAAACATAGCAGAAACTAACGAAATTACTGTGAAATCCATTGGCTTCCTAGAGTTTTGTCTAAAAAGTAATTATCCATGATTGTATTGCTAATGGTATCGTCTTTGCAGTCCAATTTTTGCAGAAATTGTTCCTGAGAAATCCCGGACGAGTGTCTATGCTTTGGACCGATCTTTTGAGTCGATACTTTCCTCATTTGCACCTCCAGTTGTTGGAATACTGGCTCAACACATTTATGGTTATAAGCCTATTCCTAATGGGTCCAGTGAATCTGAAGAGATTGCCACAGATAGAGGAAATGCTGCCTCTTTGGCGAAGGCACTGTATGCAGCAATTGGAATTCCAATGGCTATGTGCTGTCTCATCTACTCATTCCTCTATCGTACCTATCCAAGAGACAAGGAACGAGCTCAAATGGAAGTATTAATAGAATCAGAGATGGAACGGATATTGTCGAATGACTCACCAGTGGAAGAAGAATACTCTCGAGTTCAGTTTCTTGAACAAGGAAAAGCATATGTTAAAGAAAGAAGCATCGATGGAGTGTATAATGAAGAAGAGCATGGCCCCGATACGGATGACATTGATGAGAAGACATTGCTTCATCGCCAGTTGACATTTAGCAATTTAGGTGAATAACCGTGGATGGTTATTTAATTTATTTATGATATTGTTCACATTTTCCACATTGGTGGATTCAACCCTGACTATCTAGAGCTGAATTTCTCACAGCATGGCTGTTCTGTGCTGGACCGGCTTTTCTCACTCTTATTTGGCATTTGAAGTTTTGAACGCAAGGGAATTCAGAGGATTTCCTTGGAAAGTTACACATTGCTTTGTTGTACAGACCTTTCTCAGTTTCTTGAACTTACCCAGCAAAAAACACACTTTCTTGAAACCAATTGTGGTTCATCCACTATTCCAACTGAGTATTTTTGGGTCAAACTCATGAAATCAATTTACAAGGATAATGAGCAATCATTACTCGTTATGGCCTCGTCCTTTTTAAATTGGTCAATTTTATGGAAAACTAGTTGGGCTGGGCTTTGAATATCATTCATTAACCTCTTTTTACGGGCCACAAAGGTAGTGCACGAAGTCGAGCCCATTATAATACTCATCCAATCACTTATTTTTGATGAGTACTATTCCTACCCAGCTAATTTTCAAGTTCACTTCGTGAATCTTTCGATACCTCTATTTGTTCCTACCAAAATAGATAACTGTAAATTAGGGTTTTGTTATTGGGCAATTTTATTGGGATTGCGTTGTCGTAATTTCCTTCACTCCTCGCCTTCACTGTCATCACCGCCGCAAATGAAAACTAAATTGGAACCGGAACTCGAACACCAAAATGAAGCCTATGTAGACGGAGATACGCAAGACAAATTCAACTCTCCGTCGACTCTCATCCAAACCTTCAAATTCCGATTTAAAGAACTGAAAAAGCATCTCAATTTCATCCAAAATAAGCTTGATACACATTGCAATGAACTCCCTCGCTCACCACACCATGCTCTATCACAATCATAATATCAAAATCAAAATCAGTATCATTTAGAATTTGTTCCCTCTCCAAAACAACAACCCGAAACAAAAGCTAGTACTCAAAGTAAGAGAAAAACCAAAGTTGAAGTAGAGACGAAAGCAACGGCCGCGGCGGCGATGACGTCGTCTTCAACCGTGAAGTCATGGACGCCAACGAACCCAGCTCTGATCGACCTAAGGTGGAGGCGATTGTTAGATTGTCATGTATATCTGGGGTGTCCTTTGTAATATTTTCAAAAAATATGGTTTGAGATGAACTTGGAAACCTTATTTTTTTATTGGAATTTTTTTAGAATGAGATAAACTTGTAAAATAGCAGGTGAAAATAGTGCTCATCCTTATTTTTATAAATTACATTCTGGAGGATATAAGATTCCTGTTAAAGTTCACTAGAGAAATCTGTAAATTGATAACATGATCACATCCATATTTGAATATTAATGGATAAGATCTACCTAACTAGAGAATTATCGGCTGATTATCAAAGTCATTATGATTGGGTAGAGACAGGTAATGTATTTCAATTCGAGGAAATTACAGTCTCCAGATAGAATACTATGATTCCAAAAATCATGACCAATTTAAAAACCATTTGACCAAAGGCATGATTTGATTCTATCAAAAGAAGAAATAAAAATGTAGATTTGAAAAGTTTCAATTTCTCTGTTCGTCAATTGGTTTGGTCTTGGTCATGTGGTATGCTGCTAATGTATTTTTTTTTATATTAATA
This sequence comes from Euonymus europaeus, assembly GCA_963580455.1. Taxonomy (NCBI): domain Eukaryota; kingdom Viridiplantae; phylum Streptophyta; class Magnoliopsida; order Celastrales; family Celastraceae; genus Euonymus; species Euonymus europaeus. The sequence goes on along the minus strand of OY756972.1, from coordinate 19,534,282 downwards.
AATTTTTTAAAAATAAAAATGATAAATATCAATGATTTTGATTTTAATACTGTATTTTTTATTGAATAAAAATAAAAAAATTAAATTAGTTAAACATAGTAAAAAATTAAGGTGTCATGGCTGGATGTAAAGTGTAACCACTCTTGAATATATTATCCAAAAATCAAAATCTCACATACTTTTTATTTATGATCTTTTGAAAAAAAAATTAAAATATTTTACACCTAAAAATAAAGAAGAGCAGCTATTGGATTGCCCTTGGGTGCATTTTGGTAGTTTATTCAAAAAATTGCCAAATGTGGGAGCCGATCCCGTTTCAACGGGATGCCTTTGCTTTTGCATTACGTCAAAATTGGAATAAATTATTCCACACAACGAACAAATCTAAACACTATTTTATATGACGATAATACCCCCCAGAATTTGCTAATTGCCACCCCTATAACTTTACGTTTAAAATTGAAGGACAAAGCAACAATTTTTTTTTTATATTAAGGAGGAGAAATACTCAACAGAAACATGGAAGCTCAATGGACCAGTAAGCTACACAGAGGGAGCCTTTTACCTTCATTTTATAATTTTCATTCAAATTGGTAGTAGAGAATATTCGAACACAAGACTTCCCGCTTCTTATTACACAGTAGAAATATCAATTAGGCTATCACCTGTTGGTAAAAAATTCCAAACATTATTATTACCTTCCGAAGCCACAAGAGCATTCCAAAGCAAGAAAAAAGTTGACAATTAATTGGATAAGAGTAGTTAGAGAGAAACTAATAATGTGAATGTCCATTCACTACGCAAAATAGAGAGAGTTGGGGGTCATTCACCACACGGGAAAGCTAATTAAAAGGTTTGCATGTGCTTCACGAAATGATTCATGTCAAGTAAGGAATGGGACATGCGGTCGCCAATTTTCATTGCCCACAATGTGAAAATGATGCATTTCTTGGTATGCATACAGAAAGTCCAATTAGGGAAGCCATTCTCAGCTAGTGGAAAAAAAAAGTGCCGTTTGATAGAGCGTGTGATAATTTATAAGCTGATTTACTATGATCAGGAAGTTATACGCTCTACTCATTCATGTCAACACGTACATAATTTTTTTTTCTCTTCAATTTCCCTTATTATTCATGTTTCTCTTACACATTTGCCATTGTCTCTCAAAATATATGTTAAATTTTTTAAAAAATCTGAATTTTGGATTGTAATTTATTTTCAAACTTAATTTAATTTGAGTCGGACAATTCAATCATCTGAATCAAACATGATTTTACCACTGCTATTCTCATGTGGCATGTGTAGAGTAGCTCAATCTGACAACGGATTAGGTAAGTTATTTTTAGAATCGATCGATAATTGATTAAATAATTTGATCAAAATATATAAAAAATCGACCAAAACATACTCCTAAATAAGAGGAGTTAAGAAAGACAGAGGCGGTCCGGGATTCAAAAATTCGAGTAGGTGGAGAGAGAGGTGAGAGAAAGTAATAATAAAGTGATTGGAGGGACGGTTATATTCATTTTTCTTTGCTTTAAAAACAGCAGAAGAAAGAAGAGTAGCAGCTACTCATAACATATACCCCCACCACCTCCAGATACAATAAAGCCAGAACGTTCCAGACCATCGGGAGTAGTAACAGAGGACATCCTCGTCGTTCCGATCAGATCTAAACTCTATCTATTGCATACCAGTAGAGATAGAAAGGAACGAACAACACAGTACAGCACAGCTTACAGTGCTTTTGCAGAAAGAAAGGGAAACTTGCAGAACACAAGTGCGAAAGAAGAGAGAATTCTCTGTTTCACTTTCTAATTCAATCATTTTGACAGTAGATTTGGTGGAGATTTCTAGAAATGGAAAGGACCACTCCGGTGAGGAAGCCACACACATCCACCGCAGATCTGCTCACCTGGTCGGAAATTCCTCCAGCCGATTCGCTTATCGGTGGCTCTGCTTCTCGTTCCACTACCCGTTCACACCAGGTACCGCTGTATTTTACTTGGTTTCTTATTTTTCGTGGCCTAATTACCGAGTTCATATTTTGAAATTGTTGTTTTGTAATGGTAGCCATCCGATGGGATCAGTAAAGTGGTGTTTGGAGGTCAAGTGACTGACGAGGAGGTTGAGAGCTTAAACAAAAGGTGAGATCTACTTGACTTTTCATTTTAAAAAAAAAAATTATTCTATGTTGTTTCTTAAATTTCGGAAAACTGCGTTTGCGGCATTAAATGCTGATTGAAGTAAAATCTGAATTCCTGAATTTATGAAAGTTTTATGGATTTCTCTTTCAACTTCCAGATGACTTTTAGTCCACCCAAATTTGTAAACGTTTATTTTTCTTTTCTTTCTGATCTTTTGAGTAAACTTTGATCGATCTCCTAATTTTGGTGATATATCTGATCAAATAAATTAGTTCTCATTTCTCAATCTATAGGTGTGTCTTTGAGTGTTATGGTTGAAATTTTAACTGTTTTACCTATCGCTGATATAGCTTATAAGCCTACAATATAATAAAGGCAGCCTTTGAAAATATGTTCATGGGTTATAATTTACCTTGAGAAATGAGATTTGTATTTCATTACATACACACGAATCAACCTGCAAATTACTTGTAATATGCACTTCTCTCTAAAACAATCCCTGTCACTCTGACAGTTTTGGGGGATGATGCAAGCTGCGGATGTTTAAGTCCAGGAAAACAACCTTGCCTTTTTATTGTTGTTTGTCAGTATTTCTGTTTGAGTTTTGTCTGTAATTGTTAAATTGGTCTCCGTTGGGTTTGATAGCCTTTAAGATGGTGTTATTACAAGACTGGTATATTTTTGAAAATTACATATTCACTTTAACAATGCAGGATACAATATAAGCTAAAACAGAGCAATCCAATCACTGTTGGATTCACATTTACTATCTTTGATTTTGCTTACATTTCCCTCATCCTTTTTGTTTAACAGAGGGCCAGGGGTTTGTCTGGTGTTTAAATTTGTATTGTAGAAGCTCAAAACAAGAAGTAATGAAGTGTACTGATTGAAGTCTTTGGTAGCTTAGAAAGGGGGTTTGTTTTTTAATTGTGTAGGGTCGGAAATTTCTTTTAAGTATCTTTCCTCATGATTTGTTTGAAATACCTATACCTTACTATAAGTGCATTGTTCAGTTATATGTCTATAACTCTCATCTGCTTTGTTCAGTTATCTGTCTATAATTCTCATCTAATTGTGTGCTGAAAGAAATTTTCTACTAAGAAATCGCTCTGCACCCACCCTACATCCAATCCTGTGCCAGACGGTCATTTTGGTGTTGAATATGTATATTTGATTTCTAACTGTCAACTTCCCTATTTATAGGAAACCTTGCTCAGGGTATAAAATGAAAGAGATGACTGGAAGTGGCATATTTGCAGCCGATGGTGAAAATGATGCATCCGAATCCAGCGATGGTAACCTTTCTCTTAATGGCAGAACGAGAGTACGAATTTACCAGGTAACTTCCAAGTTCAATTTATTTAAAATCAAGAGTGTGAAATGCTAAGATTCATGATTGTGGCTGCAAAATATTATATGCTAAATGGCTAGTTTATATATTCTACTGTTTGAATTTTCAGCAAGCTTTGGCTGGTATCAGTCATATTTCATTTGCTGAGGAGGAGAGTGTCTCCCCCAAAAAGCCAACTAGTCTTCCTGAGGTAGCAAAGCAGCGAGAGCTAAGTGGAACACTAGAAAGTGAGGCAGAGGCTGAGGCAAGGTTGAAAAAGCAGCTTTCTGATGCCAAATGCAAGGAACTCAGTGGACATGATATCTTTGCACCTGTGCCTGAAATTTTACCACGACCAACAGCTGTACGTGCATTGGCATTGAAAGAAAGCATCCAAATTGGAGAAACATCTCCAAGCGATGTGAGTAAAAATCTATCGAAGTTTCTAGAATGAGTTCTCAACTTCTCATGGATGCATGTGCTAGGCATTTTGCTGCACGTAAATGCATCATGCCAAAAGTAGACTTAATTGACATCACAAATTCTGTGAATACTTTTTGGGGTTTGTGGCATGATGTTGTACATTGAATAACTAACATCTATTTATTTGGATTAATTTTTATCAACAAATTTCCGAGTGCTTGGACAATAGGAGCCAAACTTTATAATGTGTACTTCACCTTCTCTTCTTCCTCTGCGAATTTCATTTGCATGTCAATTGGCATTACATTTGCTTGTGTCTGCGTTAAAACATCTCACTGATTTTGAACCTTTCTGTGACTGTTAGCCTGCTGGAGGTCAAACAGGTGAGGAACCGGTGAACAAGACAGCCAAAAAAATTTACAATCAGAAATTTGCTGAACTATCGGGAAATAACATATTCAAGGGTGATGTTCCTCCATCATCTGCCGAGAAACCTCTGAGTTCAGCTAAATTGCGAGAGATTAGTGGCAGCAACATTTTCTCTGATGGGAAGGTAGAGTCTCGAGACTACTTAGGTGGTGTTCGCAAACCCCCAGGCGGCGAGAGCAGCATTGCCTTGGTTTAAACTTTTAGGTCTAACAGAGTTATTTTAATTGTACTACATTGGTGTCTTGGTTTTCATTTTATTTTCTAGTGGGGATGTGCTATTGTATTATTTGGACTTGCATTGTGGGTTTCTGAGTTATGATTTAGGGTTTAGCATCTCAACTAAGCTGTGGACTACCTGCTAAATGCTTGACCCGTTCATATTATTTTTATTGACATATATTATTATCATTGTTTAAAGCTTTTTTTAGCCTAATTTCCGTAGTTTTCTGAAGAGCTTGATTTCTTTTCCAGTATTAAAACGGACTGCAGATAAGACTTCACCAGACTCCAGGGGGCGGTTATTTCTGATATGTTAAAATTGGAAACCGCCATGTAATTTCACTCAGCTATTCAACCGAGTAAGTCGAGTCATGAAGTTTCTGACTTTCTTGCTACCCAAGAAAATAATTCCCAAAAGTTGCGAGCGACTTAAGAGCCGGGTCGGGACAGGAAAAAAAAAGTAAATTAATTTTCCTATTTGTTTGTGTTAATCACTTTTTTTATACGAACTTTTAGTAAATTGATGAATTTGATTGTATCTAATCTGAAACTTCAAATCTCACATCTTTCCTTCATTCAAAAAAAAAAAATCACTTTTTAGATATTATTGTAGAATCATTATAGGGATCAAACAGTAATATTAATTAATGCTTAATCTTTGTATTTTAAAATTCAAAATTTTTAGAATAAATCAACACCAAGTGAGATAATTAAGGAAGAGATTGTTTTTTTGTTGAGGAGGTTATTCTGTTTTAATCTCAGTAACAAACAAAATCTATAAAATAAGATATTTAAAAAAAATTAAAATTAAAATATGACTAGCCAAGTCAGATATCTTTTCCTCTTACTTTTTCTGGGTACATGCCGAATCAACTTCATTGCAATGGCGCTCCACATGCCTGCAAAACCTTCAACAACAAGTAAAAACCCCAGAAACCCATTTGTACCCGACTCTCCTTCAAATCCTTCTCACATGAAAAATATACCATAGTGAGATTCATAATGCCACTCAAAACTTCCTTTGCCACACAGATAAACGTCCTAATCTGCACCCTGTAAATGCAAAATCTCTGTTTTTGGCTTTCGTGAATCGTTTTTTGTGCTGTGGGTTTCCGCTGTTGATGTTGTGTATCGTTTGTTGTCGTCCTTCACAATATATATAGGTGTATTAAATATATTGATAGTTTGTTTCTCAAGTGGGTAAAAGGATTTTTATGAACATGGAAGGAGACAGAGAGTGGTCGAATGAGATCCCTAATGGGCCCTATTTCGATTTGCTTCAACAATATCAACAGGGTTTGTCACCGGGGAGCAGTGTTACTCCGCAGTCGGTGAACTCTCTTCCCAGTCCTGTCAGAGATGGGTTCTGTTTATCTGACGATATTTCGCCATATTCAAGTTCTTTCGAGGGGTCTAGGTATCAACCACCGAGTTATCATTTGAGGATGGATTCTAAATCACCTGTTTATGGTAACAACTTCAATGAGAAGTTAATGGATGGACTGGGTTTGTCTCAAAATTTCTACAGAATGAAAATTTCAAATGATTTGAATGATGATAGAGGTATAATGATGAGTTGTTTAGGTGAGAATTCTCCTTACCAGATCGGAAAATATACCCCGTGGAATGGTTTTGACAATGGAGGTCTTGATTCTGAAGGGTTTAGATTGTCTAGTGGATTAAGTGTTGATGATGATTTAAGTTCTACTTTGTTTAATGGACGAGGTGGAGGCATGAAGGGTGATTCATTCGGGTCTTTTCTTGCTCAAAATCAGGGTTGTAATCTATGTTCTGACTCTAATTGTTGCTGTGGTAGGGGATTTCAGTTACAGAATAAATCGAGTCCAAGGCCTTACATTCATTGTGCCTTTGGTGGATCAAAGCAATGTGAAATGAATTCTTTAGGAGATGCAGGTATCAGAGACTCATTTAGTACCCCTCGTATGATGCACCAAAACCTGGCTTTGGATGACGTTTCATTGTACAATCGTCCAGGTGTAAAATCGAATACTAGAACAATCCAGAAGGACCTTAAAGGCAGGGTAGTTCGTCAGTCTCTCACATCTATGAAATGTGCCGGGGACATAGAGGCCTTTAACAGTGAGGAGAGTTTGATAATGCGAGGGAGAAATTTGAAACATGTCATCAACAGGGGAAAAGATATGTCTAAAGGTTCCAAGAAGCAGTCCTGCAATGCAATTGTCATAGGAAAATCACAAGAGACAGACAACCTACAGGAGAGTCCTTCCTGGTATGGAGGAATTTGTGAAGATGGCAGGGGGCCAAGAAATTTTTGTCCATCGGAGTTGCTGCTAAGTACCACTTCCTTGACTGAGGTCCAGGGATACATATTCGCAATGGCTCAGGATCAGAATGGTTGTCGATTCTTGCAGAGGATATTTGATGAGGGTACTAGTCGAGATGTGCAAGTAATATTCGATGAAGTTATTGATCACGTTGTTGAACTCACTATGAAGCCTTTTGGAAATTACCTTGTGCAGAAGTTGTTGGATGTATGCAATGAGGGACAAATAATGCATATTCTAGTCATGGTGGCCTGTGAACCTGGACAGCTAGTCGGAATATCCTTGAACACATATGGGTAATAATAGTTCATACTGAATTACTTCTTTTCAATAGGTGCAGTTTTACTAGATTCCACAAAATATTTTTTTAAGTGTTGTACTCTATGTGTTTCAGGACACGTGTGGTACAAAAGCTGATCGAGACTCTCAAAAGCAGGCAACAAATCTCGTTAGTCATATCAGCCTTAAAACCTGGTGTTCTTGACCTTATTATGGATTTGAATGGAAATCATGTGATACAGCGTTGCCTGCAATGCCTTAGCAATGAGGAAAATAAGGTGAAATTATACTCTTGTTTAGTTCAAGTGTGGTTTATGTTTCATATGGAATGTTTTCTATAGCGAATGTGGTTTTATTTATTTCTATTGAGCATCCTTTAGTTCTCTCAAATTCCATGAGTTGGAACATGGATATCTCCTAGAAGAAATGCTAAATCTTCTAGTGTTGGAAAATTGGAATGTTGGATGTCTCGTAGGTGAAACACTTTTCGAGCATAGTTCTTTAGGTTGAAGTCATTTAAGCAAAATTCTATAATTCAATTATTGCAATACAGACATTGTCACTTTGCAGGTATGTTTTAAGAAAATGGCATTATATTTCCGTTGTTGCTATATAATTAACTAAATTGCATCTGAGGATGCATACTATATATCAGTAAGGCCGAACAATGTTGCCTTTTGTAACTTATTTGGTTGAGATATTTGCCCCAAACAGAACATTTGAGGAAGTTTTATTCACGGTTGCTCTATGATAGGTCATATTTCACCCCTCATTTGTTATGCTTATCAAGTCGGGTTTCATCATGGGACTTGTGGTTTTGCATCCAAGGATGCCAAACATCACGAAGTGAATAGAAGTACCAGCTGTCCAGCTATTTTGATGAGCACTATGAAACTTTCTCGTTGTTATTCTCTATGTGCATGCCAGAAGTGTAAGAAAAGAGGATGGGAGGAATTTGTATTATACAAATGCAGTGTGCTTATTGGGTAAATGGTGATTACGCCCAGTTGTTTGGCAAGCGTTTGGACCCAGACTTAATCATATCCTCATTAAATGCTAGTAATGGAGTGAGTCTTACATAAACTATGAATGTATGAATCAAATCCCAATTAGCACTTTAGCAGTTTTATAAATATTAGAACATTCAAAAGTATTTCAGTTTTTAATCTTGTTTGAGGCTGAAGCAATCCACTTTAACTCTGTAACTATAATAATGTGTGAAAGGGTTAAGTTTAGGATATCAGACCACATCCTCTCCTTAGAACTACTGTATGTGAAAAAGAGTACTGAAACTTTAAACTATTGTTGAAAGTGTGATGCACGCAAGTGTGTTAAGACCTGTGCATACTGTTGGCTGAATAGCATGGTTCCCCCAAGGTTAACGATATAAGTCTTATGAATGTGGAGTTGCCATGAATTAGAACTATAAAGCCACAAGGGAAGCATGCGAAAAAATGGAACTGCATGTTTGTTTCTAAATTGCGATGTATGAGGTCCGAAAATATGGTCGGACACTCTTAGTTTTGGAATAATGGGAGAGTAAATGATGCAACTGTAGTTCTCAGTTTCATTTTTCAGCAGCTTTTAGCTGTCCATTCTAGTTGTACATTCGTGTCCTTAATATATTCTTTGTTATTCAAAAGAGAAAAATAGATATCTGGATCTGCATATCTGTATATAGGTTCGAATGCCAGACAAGACATTGGATCATCAACAGCAAGAACTCAAGGGAATCCTTAATGCAATTGGAAGGATAATATTTGGCACTTTTGGATTCGTTAGGAATCCTGCCAAATTTCTGATAATTATGTATCTCCTTCCAATAGTAAATTTAGTGAAACAATGCTCAAGATAGGCATCTCCTTCTGGATGTGTTCCAAAATGTCAGTCATCTTTGTCTCAACTCACTCGACATGAACTAGGTTTGACTGATGTAAAACTTGACCTGAATATGTCCAATACAACCAAAATGCATCATAAGCATTTACAATGACAAGTGGTGATTTTTGGCGAAGATTAAATGTTTCCTTAACATTGTGCTCTCATGCATACATTTTTTTAACACTATTTTGCAGAGTTTATAGTTGTTTCTCTATTATTGTTTAGCCCACACTTTTTATCAAACCTTCAGTGTATTTTTCATGAAAGATCCTTTCTTTGTTTCTTCCCTTTGTTAATTACTATCTTTTGCAGTTCATTTTTGAAATCGCTGCTAAGTTTTCTGTTGATATTGCAACTCATCGACATGGATGTTGCGTGCTGCAACGATGCATTGCACATTCCACTGGAAAATATCATGATAAGTTGATTACTGAAATAGCCAAGAATGGACTTCTCCTTGCTCAAGATCCTTTCGGGTGAGTCATTTGAACTCTAATTGATATTTTTGCTTCTTTTCCTTTGTTTTACTTACATTCCCAGTATCATTCGCTATTCAAATAGATAAATGAAAATATGCTAATTGATTAGTTTGACAAATTAAAATACATTTCTTTTCAGAAACTTTTTTTAGTGCCTCAAAATGAGCCCCCATCTAGCTTCGACTAAATTTTTTATGCTCCCCAATATTTACTTGATGATGAGTTCTCACTCAATGTAATTGCAGAATCGAATTACGTTGAAAATTGATGAAGATCCTTGTCTAAAGATTACAATGTGAAAACATTTGTGTGTGCGCTAAGTGCTAATGATAAATCACGTTGGATCGTCTCACCATATAGTGTGGGCAGCATAGCTCATTTATATCAGTTCTGGCCGGTATATTGAGCCTTCTCTTGTGTACAACTCATCGTGGATTTCACCACTTCCTCTTTCTCTTTGGAATGTCATTGTTTAATAGTCAACTATGGTAGGAGTGATACCTGCTTGCACATTGGAATTACTTTGTTCAATTATTTACATATCCTAAATTTTAAATATACAGCTGTTTAAGTTTTTTTTTTCACCCAAAAAAATTGTACAGCTGTTTACGTTTGGTAGAGAGGATTGGCTGCGTTGCATATTTCTCGTCGATAATAAATCCTTTTGGATTAGCTCAAATATTTGGTGTTGGCGGCATAGTTTGATGTCGTATGTTATGGTGTCATAACAAGGCTCATTTTGTTTGTTATCTCAATATCACACTGACTTTCTCCATTAAAGAGCCTAAATATAGGTGGGATTTTACCACTTGACTTCCTTCTTAACATGGACGTTCATCTGTGATCTTCCAACTGAGTTTTAATACTAGTTCCAAGTATTCTTTAATTCTTTTCAAGTTGTCAATTACCTGTAGAATAAGCAGCTGATAGTGAAATAATTGCATTTCCGGGGCACTCTTGCTTCAATGGAATTTAATGTTTGGGGGAGGTAGTGAGAATTGATATCATGTTTGTGTGCTGTGGGATGGTGGAAGACAGTTAATCATCTCAGCTGATGGTGTTGGACTCATCCGTTATAAAATTATATGAATAGATACAGTATTTGGACATTGCATTTCTCGTATGCTCAACTCAGGTTTAAGACCAAGTTGAGTTGAGATTGTAGCTCTTTCACTGATTGGTTACTGGATAGCCTTGATTAATATAGAATTTGTGTTAGAATGTTCAGCTATGCTAAGTTACCCCTGCTTTTGGCTATAGCCCTACTGTTAACAAATCCCTACCATCTCACTCATCCACCTCTTCTCCCTGACAACTTGGGTAGTTTCTTGACTGTTGTTTCTTCGTCCAACTCAGTTTTCAAGAATGCTCTTAAGTTTTGCGTAAGAATAAATCCCTTTTTTAACGAAGGCTTGAATAGTGATTTAGTCCAAATGGGTGCTTTATTTCAATTTTCTTTGATTATGTTGCAATATCTGCTTAGCTTTCTGACTGTCAAACTGTTTTCTCTCTCCTTGTGCTGCAGAAATTATGTGATTCAGTATATTATAGAGCTAAAGAATCCGGATGCATTTGCTATTTTGATTACTCAGTTTACCGGCCAATACGTTCAGCTCTCAATGCAGAAATTTGGCAGCCATGTTGTTGAAAAATGTCTCAAGCATTTTGGAGACAGCAGATCAAAAATTATTCTTGAATTGCTCTCTGTGTCTCGCTTTGATCGGTTATTGCAAGATCCATATGCCAACTATGTAATTCAGTCGGCTCTAGGAGTTACAAAGGTTTGATAACTAAAACATTCAAGTCACTTCCACAATTAAGCAGAATTTTCTCAATTATGATTTGTGATTTCACATTATCCTTATCAATGCAGGGTCACCTAAATGCATTGCTGGTTGAAGCAGTAAGTCGCCATGCAATTTTACGTACAAGCCCGTACTGCAAGAAGATTTTCAGCCGGAATGGCTTGAAGAAATGATGTGCAGTTTTGCAGTGCCAGCTATGCTGTTTCCCAGAAGTTTTAAGTGATCATGTTTGCTAGTAATGACCATCTTGTTCCATTATGTAGATTATGCATCAGCATATGATGACTGTAACTTACATAGGAAGAGAAGGTTTCCATTGCAGCTGTTTATGATGTAGATAACTTATATATTATTCTGTTGTCATGTTGTTGATCTAAACTTCTATGTGCATGGCCAGAGTTTCGTCTCTCTATTTTTGAGTATTGTAAACGGGATATTTTCCACATTTATTTTTGTTTGCCAAGTCTGATTTCTTGCCCCTCATTTTCTTAGTTGGGAGAGGTAAGAGTTGAACCCGTTACCTTTGACTAGAGGAGTTTGGTCTGTTTTGCATGAATGCCATAGATTTGGCATCCTCCTCCTTTGGGAGATAAAACCAGGGAAACCACGAGCTCAGTTGATAAGTACCACCATTGTTGTAGAATGCACTCAAAGCATTTAATATTATCAAGCTTGAATCAATTAAAATACAATCGGCAAGAACCATACCGCATTTTGCACTCTGAATACATGACAATACAAAAAAGCAGAGAGGTAAATAGCAAGTAGCAACATCTACAACTCTAAACGAGTACATTATTTTATAAATATGGTAAATTATAAGTTCTCAGAGTCGGTACAATAGCACTCGATGAAAGAAACCGCATATTGCAAACCCTCAAAACACACAAAATGAGTTAAAACCAAATATATATAAAGGATACCTTAATAGCACGATTTATCATCAAAACCAGATAAGTAGACTCACAATATAACAGCAAATTACTGAAAGGACTATCTCAATTGTCTCCATGTCCTAACAGTGCCAAGAGCATCTTTTCATAGTCTCCAGTTGTGTCCTTGATGATAGCACGATCCAGAGGAACACTGCTTCTTCGTTGATACTCTTCTGCTATGAGTTTCATGTCAACCTCTGCTCTTGAAGTGATAACTCTAGTGAGAGCAGCTTCGTCGGTTCCTCGATTGTTGATTGCAAGACGAATAACCTTCTCAAAATACTTCTCTGGCCTAACCAAGCACTTAACCGTGGCCCTCAGTAGTGCAAGAAACTCATCCTTGGGATCAACTTTCAAGTCCTGATATGGCCAATGATTGGATTAGCACAACACAAAAGACCAATATGGATAAGCATACAGAGAAAGTAAGGATAATATATAGTCTTCTAATTCAGAGCCAACATGTCATTCCCAAAATTACAATTAAAGAGGGAGGTGGTGGGACTAATGGGGTGAGAGTAGATTAAACAATAGAAGATCTTAACCAAAAAGAATAAAATTATTATGGTTTATTTGAAACTGTTCAAAAAAAATGAAAGACCCTGTAGAAGCTGTTAGGAAAGCTAAAGGTCCAGGAGCCATCAAAACACTACTATTCAGAGTAAGATAACAGAGTTGTTTGAAGAGTCTCACAGATTGGTTTGGGAGCCATACCTTGTTGATATCATTTCCATATTGATTTTTGTAGTGGTTAAGGGTAGCATTAATCTGTGATTTGCTCCTCGTGGCCAAAATCCTGATCACATCCTCATCACTATAAGCTTTCTCCGAAATCTTCTCATGGAGAATCTTAGCCTCTAATTTTGCCAGAGTCATGTTCACCTCATCTCCCTCATATCGATATGAGCTCACAAGAGGAAACAAAAGCTGAGAAACCGAAAATAATGTAAAATTTGTTCAGTTTCAATCCATGATAAAAACACACAGTACCAGTACATTCCCCCTACCAAGGTTTCACTTCAATAACTTCAAAAGGGTATTATTGCATAGTATTCAAAACAAAAACAGTTTTAAAAAAGAATGTCTGGAACTTTTTATCAAGCAATCTCAGTCTTTTGATTCACTCACAGCCTTGTTGACCTTTGCTGTAGCAGAGCAACAACGAATGAAAACTGTTTCCCAATCAATAGTTATGTCACCATTTGGGTATAAAATTCTTCCTAGAATGTTCCTTCTTAGTAAATGTTGAGAAGCGTTACCTTACGAAAATCTCCGGTTGTGTGATGGGCAACATCCTCTTCAAGGGACTTCTTGTAACGAGCATGGTATGCCTGCCTTGCCAAAAGCAATTGATCAGAAGACCTTGTGCAGGCTATTTCCATGAGAACTTGATTGCTTGAAGTCCACCTCTTAGTCGCTTCATTAGCCAAAAATGCATCACGCTCAGCAGGATCAAGGGTCCAAAGCAATATTGCCCTCTGATCATAGGGAATAAATAGACTCATATTTTGTTAGTGTTGAGCAGAACACTGATTGCTTAGTCCACCAAATAGAACTAGCAGCACAAGTTATCATTCAATTAACTAAACAACTCATCAGAAAAAGAGTTAAATTATTGTTGCTTGCAACTGTCCTTGTCAAACTCTCTTTTTCTCCCCTCTCGCAGAGCACTTACCATCTATAACAGTTAGATTATGCACTGTTGGACAAGAAGTGAGTTTATTCGTAAACAAACCTCAAAGTCATTATTAAGTTCCTTCTCCAGAGCTTTCAGGAGATCTTCCCCATAAGTTGCAGCATATGTTTCTCTGATCGACTTCCTCTGAGCAGCATTTCTATGCGCCAAAATGGAGATGATTAATCCCTCATCAGTTCCCCATCCTGCAACATTTAAAATGAGAAGGAAGAGGAAAAAGTTATCACGAACCATTGGATCTTGGTCGCAAGAAAACAGCAACACATCTCAATTAATCCACTAGTTACCAAGAAAAAACTTCAGACATAGTGCCTTTTAAACAGAAACAATGAAGACTTTTAGTGAAATAGCTTATATTACATAGTAATTTTCTCATACAAATCCCTTCTAGATGGCTGAAGATCCATATGGTTTGCATGAACTGGTCCATCGTAAATTAAAAATTCCTTTCAAAACACGCACAAACATATGGCGATCTACACAATATGTCTTAAGATAAGAAGATCAGACAAGATCTAACACATCAAAATCATATGCAACAACAAAAGAAGTACAAAGTCATTGCGAATCATATCGTGAATCGGATCATCAGAACAGTAGAGGAGGCACAGTGAAATAGACCTTCAAAGGCTTTCCTCAGCTGCTCACAGTCTTCAGTTACAGAAGGCACAGTCTCAGGAACCGAAAGAGTCGACATTTTTGGTCTCTGTAGAATGCAGACTCGGAAAAGAAAGGGTGACTGTGTGAGTAAGTAAGTGAATGAGTGGAAGAAGGTGGAGGTGGTCGACATTATTATTATATATTCGCAAAAGTCCAAAGAAAACGACGTGGATTTGGGATCAGATATTCAGATATGCATGATGCATTGGCCATTTCATTATTTTGACAATCCACTGTAGTTTGAGGTCGTTTGTCTTTTTCTCCTGCTGGCATTATTAGCAGTGTGTATATATATATATATATATTTTTTTTTTTTTTTTTTTGGGGGATCATGCAGATAGTAAGCGAAACTTAGTTCAAATTTATATTTTCTTTCTTCCGAGATCATCTTTTTAGTACTGTTCAGTCGAGCACCCTTTGAGTTTGCTTGGATTGTGTTTGTCCTCTCAGTTGTACCAACATTCCTCAGTTTTTCTGACATGCTCTATTCTTCCATTACTCCATGGTTCTGCAACAAGGTTAAGGTTTGAAAGAAGGTTAACATACACCGAGAGTTGAACTGTGACTATGTGAGCAATGCCGCGTCAAGACTCAGGAGGGTGGAGACTGCAAAGGTTACAATCTCACACTGCTCTTGTTCAACCTATCTAGGGATTTAGATAAAATAATGATGGGATGGAGTGGAGTGTTACTTTTTTTTTTTTTTGTTCGACTATTTTTTTTTCTTCATTTTATGCCTTTGCAAATATTCTCATTAAATCTTTGTTTTCCTTACTATTGCGGGTGTCTACCTCGATTTGGTCTGACGGATTTTGAGGTTTCAGGGATTTTCTATCTGGTTCGCTAGGGCTGTATTTTGGGTTGCACCCCCTTGGTGCTTGTTAATGTAGACTGTGCTTCATGTTCTGATTACTGATGAACTTGCATTTTTCAATATTTGTGCTTTTCTCACTCCTGGTTTCCAATTTTACTGGACATATTTAAAAAATATGAAACTATCTAAGACATTTGTAGGAAGTCTCGCACACTTTAATCGAATGTTGAAGAACTTTGTGTATCTACAGTCTGATTGGTATGAAGAGAATGGGAGGATGGAGATTGGGGGAACTTCAGTGTTGATGTATAATCAATCCTCAACATGAAGTAGTTGTCCCAATGTAATGGTGTGCAACTGTTTCTGCACGGTGGGTCTTTGAATTGATAGCTGCTGAGAAACTTGTTGCATAG
This sequence comes from Euonymus europaeus, assembly GCA_963580455.1. Lineage (NCBI taxonomy): Eukaryota > Viridiplantae > Streptophyta > Magnoliopsida > Celastrales > Celastraceae > Euonymus > Euonymus europaeus. The sequence goes on along the minus strand of OY756972.1, from coordinate 19,518,466 downwards.
AGGGCCGAGATTGTGGATTGGTTTGCAAGCATGAGAGTGCTAGTTTTGCAACGGTCACCACTCTCTCCTACTCGATTCGCGGAAGATGAAGGGCGTTGTTCCAGCAGATTCTTCAATCGCAAATGATGTATTATTGTTGACGAAGAAGACAATGACGAAGACACAGATGAGATGAGATCCCCTGGGTGCTCCCCCACCAGTATTTCCATAATTCCATTGTCAAAAGCATTTTTCATTCACCTCCATTGTGTAAGCAAGTTCCGCTAAGAATTATTACTTGGTGATCCAAGCCATCCAACATTGTTCATAATTGTCTGAATTTGAAGAAAAATTGGGATGGAAATTACCTGGGACAGTGTACCCTAATGTGCCTGCTAATAAAGTTCAATTTGATGAATTAGGCTTCAGAACTCCTGCAGTGCCAAAGTCAGAGACATGAGCTTCATATTCTTTATCCAACAGAATGTTTTTACCTGATGTCCCTATGAATTATAGGAGGTGAGCAGTTATGGTGCATATAAGAAAGAGCATTGGCTACCCCTTTGACAACATTCACTATCTTGATCCAGTCAAATGACATTGCTTGTTCCTCGTCGCAAAGTATATTTTCCAAGCTTCCTCCAGCCAAAAAATCATAAACCAAAAGTGAGTGCCGTAGATGTGAGCAGAAACCGTAGAACATGACAACATTGTGATGCCGGATTTTTGTCAAAGCATGGATTTCGCTCCTAAAAGCTTTTGAATTCGCAATTTCAGAGTCTGACAGTCGGTGAAGTTTCTTTACAGCCACAACCTGTCCAGTTGGTAATACAGCTTTGGAGATATTTCCATACCCTCCCACTCCAATGGAATACTTGGAGTCAAATGCTTCTGTTGCTTCAAAGATGTTTTCGTACACCAACTTTCCATCGTAGCTCCATATTGTAAGGGGATTCTGATTTGGACTGAGATCAAGAATTTCAATGTATCGTAGTTTGCTAATCTCGGATGGTACTCCTTCCATGAACTTGTTCCTGCACAAATTCGAGTCCAATAGCTTCACGTACTCTCCTAGTTCTCCAGGAATCAAACCATTTAGATTATTTTCTGCAGATTGAGAAATTCTAAGTTGGATAGAATGCCAATCTCTGATGGGATGTTGCCTGAAAGTTAGTTGTCATTTAGCAAAAGCTTGTACAATGATGTCAACCTTCTGAATTCCTTTGGAATCTCTTCAACAAGACAATTCGAGAGAGTTCAAGTAAAGAAAGTTTATTCACCATTCCAAGCTCCAGTGGAAGGGGACCAGAAATGTTATTGTTTTCCATTTGCAGGCTAGTAAGGTTTTGGCACTTCCCTTATTTCCACGAAAGCTCGCCATGCAAACTATTGTGACTCAAATCTATATAATTCAAATGTGGATGTATGCCAAAACTTTTTGATATATTTCCTTCCAACTGGTTCAGTGGTTCCCGTCTAATCTGATTCTGACTAATCTGGTGCAGTTTTTCAAACTTTCGGGGATTGGGCCATTCAGATGGTAATCATTAGCAACAAGTTCTTGAAATGATCCACCATGGCCTAGGTGTTGTGGTAAATATATGGCCAGTGAAGCTGTTTCCAGAGAACACGAACACTTGCGAATGAGTAAGATTATTCGTCTCTTTCGGAATGGAGCCAATAATCTCTTTCGGAATGGAGCCTTCAAGCTTGTTATCAAATCATCTTTTGTCGACAAGGGATTGAAGTTTCCCCATCTCTGGTGGAATGGTGTCGGACAAACCATTGTAAAACAAATGAAGCATAGACAAATTCCTCAAGTTTCCCATTGCCGTTGGGATTGTGCCATTTAGATTGTTACTTGTCAGGTCAAGCATACTGAGAGAACGTAGAAGTCCAATTTCCTCGGGTATGCTACCTGAGAGATTGTTTTGGAATAGGAAAATCTTTGTTGAGTTCCTCAAGTTTCCTATTGAGGCAGGGAGCGTGCTGTTTAGACTATTAACGGGACAAGTCAAGCTCTTTCAGAGATCTCAACAATCCAATTTGTTGCGGTATGGTCCTAGAGAGATTGTTTCCGTAAATGGAGAGAATGGGTGAGTTCCTCGTATAACATATTGAATTGGGGATGGTGCCATTAAGGGTATTATTTGACGAGTTGAGCTTAATGAGAGAACTTAACAATCCAATTTGATGAGGTATGGAGCCTGAGAGACTATTTTTGCTTGGGTAAAGAACGGAAAAATTTATCAAGTTTTCTATAGAAGAAGGGATCAAACTAGTAAGATTGTTTCCATACACAGAAAGTTGCTTTAACTTTCCAATCTCTTGAGTTATGGAGACAGAAAGATTGTTTCCAGGAAGGTACAGAATGGATAGATTTGTCAAGTTCCCTATAGAAGCAGGAATTGTACCAGTTAGACTGTTAATTGACAACTCGAGGTCAACAAGCGATCTCAACATTCCGATTCCTTGAGGTATGGAACCAGAAAGTTTGTTTTGAAAAAGCAGAAGAGCAGTCTAGCATTTCAAGTTTCCTATTGCAGGAGGAATGAGTAAATACAACTTTTAGTCACCGAAAAATAGACCATGTATCATTTTGGTCACCAAATGATAAAACGTTTCAACTCAATCGCTTAACTTTTCATTTTGTTCTAGTCAATCCACTCGGTCAGGTTTTCTCAAATCCGGGCAGCGAATTTGCTGATGTGGCAGGTTGACCATAAGATTACTGTTAGATCTGATGACGTGAAAATATAATTTTTAATATAAAAAATAATAAAAATACTTTACAATTTTTAAAAGGGGAAATTAGGCTTAGGTCCAAATTTACTAACTTTTAAGAGTAAAAGGACAGCTGAATTTTTTTTGTTAGTTAAGGTCCAGTTGATTTTTAAATTTATTGAATTAAGGACAAAACTTGAAATTACAGATTTTTCATTGTTATTCCAATCAAATATAATTGAAAACTTATTTTTCTCGCTGCGGATGCTTCCAACTTATTTTTCAACCTTTGATGCTAAGGCTCTAAGCCTTAGTGTTAAAGGTCGTCTGGGGGTCGAATCTCACACTCAACAACCTACAACTCTTGGGAAGAAGTGGAGACTTTTGGGTTGGGGTGTATGGCCTGCAGGCCTGATGTCAGTGGGTTATGCTCTTAGGCCCAGAGATGGGAGAATCATGGGTGGGCTCGGGTTGACAGCCACGCCATGACAGGGAGGACCTGGTCATGGGTGGGCCCGCTGCATCACGCGCCTACCCAATTGCATGAGGTATTGCCTACCCGTGAAGACAGGAAATGATTGACTTTGTTTGGATAGAATCGCCTTGCACGTCTGAAGCGCCTCTACTTCACTTGTCCTGGAAGCAAAATAAGTTGTGGATGGAGCAGAAGCAAAGACCTGAAAGATGAAAGCAACACAAGAGAAAAGAAGAACAAGGCTCGGGATGCGACGTAGAGTGATTCAGATGGACACATTGTGATGGAAGTAGAAGCTAGCTACAAGGATAGTGTACAGTAAACTGAGGGGGACAATTCAGCTGCATGCCTTGATTTGAAGCCACTGAAGATCGAGGTGTTTATAGAGCAATGCTGAATGTTTTGTCATAGCACTGCTGAGTGCTGACCCCATGTGAATACATAGTGCTCATTTTCTCAATGGCAGGCTAACAATGCTTGATGCCTTCTTCCACTTTGTGGCTCTCCAGATTCACCATCATGGCTCAAAACTTGCATAGATGCATATGTTAAAGTGAGTTGACAACTATGTGTATATATCATACAGTGAAGAATGCTTTAAGACCGCAAGCTTTGTAATTCAATTTCTCCCTCTAGTCGGTTACGATAGACCTGTTTTGAGATTTCAAAACTGTAATCCATCAATGTTAGACTATAAAATGTCCAATGTCGGGCAAGGATGGCTCAACAAAATCTGAGACCCTAGACAAGTATTTCAGTTGAGGCCTTTTTAAATTTAATATAATTTTTCAAATTTTATTTAAAATTTACTTTACTTTTATTTTTACGTTTTTCATATCCAGATTCATATTTTCTTGTGTACATAGTAAAATTAAAAATACAAATAATTGAAATAAATACAAATCAAGAAAATAATAAAAATGAAGCTATAGAATTTGATTGTTGTTTTGAAGATTAAGAGAAGAATAAATAGTCAAGTTTGTATATGAAAAAAATTTCGAAGTTCACAAAATTTAGAGAAGATGAATGACAATGAAGATGAATAATGACGAGTTTGTAATTTTTGAATTGAATTTTAAAAAATTGAATATTAAAATATGATAGATAAGGTTTGAAAATTGTGTCTATAGGTTAGGCTCTATAACTTATGTATGAGTGATGGTACACTGACTGTATGTTTTAATTGCTATTTAATAAAAAAGAAATGAGAGAGAAGTTTTCAAATTTTCAAGAGACATCTTGATGATGCAGGAATTAGCCCATGAGCCTTCCGTACACCATGGGTAGAGGCCTGCCCTGGGCTAGGCCCCACCTCCATGGACATCCCCCCTCCGCTATGGCCCGTAGGCATACCCAGGCGCTGAAACGCAATTGTGAGGAGTCGAACTCCTTCACCAAGGTACGAGGGAAAGACCCACTACCACCAAGCTCATGAGCTTGGTGGTAGTGGGTCTTTCCCTCGTACCTTGGTGAAGGAGTTCGACTCCTCACAATTGCGTTTCAGCGCCTGGGTATGCCTACGGGCCATAGCGGAGGGGGGATGTCCATGGAGGTGGGGCCTAGCCCAGGGCAGGCCTCTACCCATGGTGTACGGAAGGCCCATGGGCTAATTCCTGCATCATCAAAAAGGCACCTTTTGGGTTGGAGGCCTGACATGGCAAGCCTGAGCCCATGAGCTTGGTGGTAGTGGGTCTTTCCCTCGTACCTTGGTGAAGGAGTTCGACTCCTCACAATTGCGTTTCAGCGCCTGGGTATGCCTACGGGCCATAGCGGAGGGGGGATGTCCATGGAGGTGGGGCCTAGCCCAGGGCAGGCCTCTACCCATGGTGTACGGAAGGCCCATGGGCTAATTCCTGCATCATCAAAAAGGCACCTTTTGGGTTGGAGGCCTGACATGGCAAGCCTGAGCCCAACCTCACAGCCCATCAGGCTTGGCCACATGGGCTACCTTCATGGACATCCCCCCTCCGCTATGGCCCGTAGGCATGCCCAGGCCCGTAGGCATTTATGTGGAGTGTACGAGCGACGGCTCGAACTTCGCACATCAAGGCACGAGGGAGAGACCCACTACCACCAAGCTCGCGAGCTTGATGAGCTATTGTTGAACAACCTGGATCTCCTAGAAGAGACTAGGGAGAATGCAAGGATCCGGACTGCTGCCTATAAACAGAGAACAGCTCAGTACCACAACAGGCGAGTAAAAAGGAGAAGTTTCTCTATTGGTGACCTTGTGCTGAGAAAGGTAGCTGCTACAGGAAAATATCCAGGCAAGCTAGGAGAAACTTGGGAAGGACCCTACCTAGTTGTGAAAATCTTGAAAGAAGGCACTTATAAAATCGAAGATCCAGAGAGACCCGGGGATATGAGACCTTGGAATGTGGATAATCTTCGAAGATACTATGTGTAATGCTTCATTGTAACACATGATAGTTTTTATTTCTGTATATATCTGCTTTTCAGTTTTGAATATGCAGGAAGGAATAAAAGTTCAGGTCTCTTTCCCGAAATAAGGCATCACAATGCAGGAGAAGGCTTTGACCTGAACAACATGCAAACTTAGCCAAAAAATTGTCTAAGTATCAATGCACACCGACCAACGTCACAAGATGACCAGGCAAAAACAAACCTGGTCGGCTTACCGACCAGGATAACTCCCGAAGAGGAAATGAAGACACCATCAACCTGGTCGGTCTACACAACAATGAAGACTCCACCCTAATAAACAGGGTCCAAACGCCACAGTCGGTCTACCGACCAAGATGGCCTTTCAGACCTTCCTAAAAGGAAGAAAGATCTTCAAAGATCAACGCCACAGTCGGCCTACCGACGAGGATGGCATTCCAATATTCCTAAAAGGAATAAAAGGCTTCTGAAGTCATGGTCGGATACCGACCAGGCAATCAAAACATGAAGATTTTGATCAAGAAAGCAAGAAGAGATAAAGACCATGGGAGGCCTACCGACCAGGGAAGTATTTTCAACATTGAAATACTTAGGAAAATTTGAGACTTAAAAGTTCAAAAAATGCAAGAAATATACACAAGTATATAATATGCACTACCGAGCAGTCATGAATTCTGATTTCATTAAATTCAAACAAGTTCAATACAGGTTAAGAACAGAAAAAAGGGGCTAAGCCCATACAAAGAAAGACCTAAGCATCTAAGGATGGAACTTCTGAGACCGGCTCCTCGGCAGGAAGTGCATCTCCTGGAACCGACGAGGGTACCTCCTCGGTAGTCAAAGCAAGTGGCTGATGAGATCGGTCTGGCAGTGGTCCCTGATCGGCAGCTACCATATGTTCCTCTTCCACTACCTCAACTTCCTCATCAGAGATCTCCTCCTCAGAGAAATCCATCTCGCCAAGCCCTCTCTTCCTCCTCTGCTCAGCCTTCCTGAAGGCTTCCAGGATCTCCTCCTTGGACTCCTCAAGATGATCCCTTCCCATGAGAGAAGGGCACAATGGAGTAAGGATGGAAGAGTCCAGACCAGCCTTGACGAGCAGCTTCCTAGACTCTTTAACCCCTCCTCGGAAGCCATAGAAGCCCTCTTCCCTCAATGCGGCCTTGAAGTCCTCAGAATCTTTGAACTTCTGGAGTGTCTGCTGCTCGGCATCACCAAGGAGACGTTGGTAGGTTTCCTCAGCGTTCTTCAATTTGCGCTCCAAGGAGACCAGCCTCTCCTTCATCTCCTTTCGTTGCCGAGCAGCCTTCTCCATCTGAGCAGAGTGAGCCTGCTGCATCTCCTCCACCTCGGCCTTCATCAAATTGAGCTCATTTTTGGCCTTGGTGGCACGCTCCACGGCAGCATCGGCCCTATCCCTTTGAACGGTTTCCTCATAGGCAAACCGAGCAATGCCTGAGGGAAGGGCAGAGAGGTGGACAGCAGTCTGAAAAGAAGAAATAACTTAAAAAAAAAAAAAAAAAAAAATTCATCAAAAAGAAAAGTTACCGAGCTGAGGAGAAGGAGCTCATACCTGCATGAAGAGGGAGTTCATCTGGGTCAGATGCTCCATAGCAGTCAGATTAGACACCCTGTCATAGTCGGCAGGGGTTGGCAAGTGCTTCAGCATCTCGGTAGCCACTCTTGGGTTGACTACCCTGTCAGTCTTGCTGACATCCCATTCCGGGGTATGCCGAGCAGAATCCTCCTCGGCAATGGGTCCCAGAGGAGGATCGTTCACCTGCCGAGGGATCTGGTAAGGACCTGACCGAGGAGTCCCCTGCCGAGGGGAAGGAACAGTTCGTGTTGTTGTAGTGACCGAGGTAGTAGCCCCAGTTAGGGCTATCTCAGACGCCATAGTCTCCCCTGTGGTCCCCACACGTGGTCTCTTGGGGTCCTTAACCTTGCTGGTCTTCTTCCTCTTCTGTTGCCGAGGGGCAGGGGCAGCGTTCATCGCCATGTACTCTGACAAGTCGGCCATATCTGCAAGGCATCACAACAAGTCAAAATATCTACCGATCAGTGATGGTAACCTAAAATATCGAAGAAATAAAAGCAAGCAAACCTTGCCGAGATCCGTAACAGAAATTAGAAACCGAGAAGTCCTGTGGATTGAACTTCATGTCGGTCTCGGCCCCAACAACGAGGAGTTCCTTCCAGGCTTCGTATAACTTTAACTCCTCACCCTTCAACTGGGGAGGACGGTTAAACTGATCGGTAAGAGGTACCGACCAGGTGGTACGGAAAGGGAGTTCCTCCCCTTCAGGAAGAGGAACTCGGACAAAGATGTAGGAATTTTTCCATCTCTTGATGGACTGGTTGTACAGTGGGATTTTAAGTCCTGGCTTGAGTTTTAAGTAGAAAAGACCAGGGGAGTTCGGTAGATGACACAGAAGAGAAAGATGTTGAATGACCGAGGAAGAGATACCGAGATGGTATCTGTGAGAAAGACAAACAATGTTGGCCAGGAAGTGCCAAGAGTTCGGTGCCAGAATGGCGGGAGAGAGATTGAACCGACGAAGAAGGCTAGTTATGGCTGGTGGAGTGGGGATCCTAGCACCTGCTTGGAGTGACCGAATTGAGATAGCAAACTCACCTCTCCTAGGTCGAAAAGGAGACTCACCCTCACCCACACGTCGGTATGGAAAGGGCAGACCACACTTGGCCACCACCTCGTCAATATAACTGTTGGATAGGTCACAGGAGAAGTAGGTCGGTTCATTGATGCTGTCGTCGGTACCTCCGCCCCTCTCATTAGGAGGAGGTAGGTCATGGGGGGCATACTCAACAGAATATTCTACCGAGGAAAACTCCACAAAATTACGTTTTGTTAAGGGAGGATTGGTCTGGGTGATAACTACGTCATCAGTAGAGGTAGTTGCTCGGTCACTACCCGAGGTGGATGTTGAAAGGCCGGAAATAGACGTACTAGAACTAGAAGAAGACATGGCTTACCTAGAAGATTGCTCGGTAGGTCAAAATTGAAGGATTGACTCTTGATCTTGCTCGGTATGAACTACTGCTCGGTATAAGCTCTCAACTTTCAGACGAAGTGTGGAATGACTCGTTCCCAAGTCCTTTTTATAGCAAAAGACCAATCTCAGATCAACGGCCAGCAACAGATGGCCAATGAACCGCGCAGACATGGACCATTGATCTAAGGGTCTGAGCTGTCATCTCCTCATTAATGGAATGGCATAATAACTCCTCTCATCGATCTGCGCAGAACGACGCCTCGATAATGGAGTTGGGGGGCAACTGATATTACAAAAATACCCCCACCAATGGTGCTCCGCCACGTCATAGATGGACCAGGACTCTACATGCCTACCAGGCAGTCTCCTCGGTAAGAGTCCACCCGCTGGACCTACCAAGGTGAAAACCAGCTGGATATGGTCCACAACCATAATGGGAAGACCCACTTCAACAGTGGTCCTCAGCCCTATATAAGGCTCAACAAGTCAGGTATTATCCAACTGAATCACAATTTGAGTACTGGTTAATTGAGAGCTCTAGTCCGAGGAGCTTGTCTGATTGGATACCTACTGACTTGAGCATCGGAGCGCCAACGCCAGAGGACACCCTCTGGTCCGGCCTTTAGCTCACCTTTGTTTGTTGTGCTCAGCTCTTAGGTTGCTTAGCTAATCAACCTGGACTGCCCTACCTGCCTGGTCGGTAAGCTGGCTGGCAGGCTACTTAGCTGGTCAACCAAGGCTTCTCTGCTCAGCTGCTCGGCTCCTTGGAGGGATCTTCATCCTCGGTATCTGTGCAAGGTTGCAGGTCTGACCTACTGATTGACTTCTCGGTAGTGACACCTTTTTGACGTCATCACATCTATCATGTATTATGATACAAAATTTGGCGCCCTCATAAATTTGTGGCCCTAGACAGCAGCCTTAGCTGTCTAGAGCTTGAGCCGCCCTGCGCCGGTTGGTGAGCTCCGACCATGGATGAAAATAGATGTGTCTACACCATTTGCAGCTCTATTCACGTGATTAGAAACACACATAACTAGCACTCCATAGCCGTTTTGCAGCCATGATGAAGTGACCAAAAGGAGCCAAATCATACTCTAAAGAGTTCATAGCTGAGAGAACAGTGATGGAGTCTGACTCAATTTGGAAATCAGAGAAACCCGCTTCAAGCGCCACTTGGATTCAACGAGGGAGAGCCGTAGCTTCAGCAATAATTGTATCTACTTTCCCTTCAAATCTCAGTTGAAGAGAGTAACACATCTCCAAATGGTCACGAATTACCACGCCAATTCCATAGCGGATCTGTTTATTGAAAATGGCACCATCCACGTTTAATTTAAGTGTCCGTTCGTAGAGATTATGTGAGCTCATAAGTTAAGTAGCTTATAAACTTAATTTCATCGGTCAACAATCACATCAGTTGTATACAAAAAAAATTCTCTCAATTTCCTCTATTATTGTTGTTCTCTCATACATTTACCCTTTTATATCTCAAAATATATGTTAGATTTCGGAAAAAATTATATATTCGAACTCAATGCGTAAATCTATTTCCAACAAAATGCATATTCGATAGTTTTTATTTCATTATTAAATTATTTCCAACAAAACCCATATTCGATAGTTTTTATACGTTGTCAAAACTTTCGCTATACTGAACGTATATTAAAAATGTTCAAGTTTGGGGGACGCCACGATGGAGCAGCTACCCGAGATTGAGGGGGACTAAGTGATTTCTGATACTAAGCGACAAATCCAATCTAGGGACAGATTACAATTGTTTCGACTGAAATCAAAGACTCTGATCAGCATCAGCTGTTGAGAATAACAAATGAGAGTCATTAAAGTCCAAGAACTAAAAAATTAACAGAGAATCAAGGCAGACAAATTTTGGCAGCAAGTACTTTGAGCAAATATGTCAACTGGCATCTTAACTTATTACCTCATTCCACAATTTCCAGATGTGGAATATCCAGAAGGTAATATCCAGACGTGAGCTTCATAAGATGTGGAATTGAGCAATAGATTAAGCTTTGTTGGCCAAGATTGTGAATTATAGCATTCAAGCATTGAGTTATATTTTCACCACATTTATCAGTTCATACACAACATTACGTGAAGGAGGTGAAAGGCGTTGGTCACTTGTGAAAAACTCTGTTTCAATAACATAGAAATATTCGCACTTGATACATTGTGATGTACTCAACAATCACTTGTTTTTATCTAGTTATATGGATATAGGAGTGCGAGGTGAATCTAAAATGATGATTGGGATAAAAATAGCTGGGAAATCATATGCATTGTCGGCCTAGATTGTGCATTAGCGTCCAAGCATTGAGTTGCTATTTTCACGACCATGATAACTTCATCCACAACATCAAGTGAAGGAGGTGCAAGGCGTTGGTCAAGAACAAGTTCTGGTAATGTGCTCTCCGTAGCCCAGGGAGAGGGTAAAGAAGGGATTATGTCCCCAGGATGCTCTCCTTTGATCACTTCCAGTGCTATCATACCAAAGCTATACACATCACATTTCTCGGTTACCTTCATCGTGTAAGCAAGCTCTGCATAAGAATTTAAATAAATTCAACAAATTTCTGTATAGATTTTGACTATTTGAAATAATAGAACAATGGAATACTTTACCTGGAGCGACATATCCATATGTGCCTGCAAATGCAGTCCAATTGGATGAGTCCGGTTTAAGAAGTTTTGCAGTGCCAAAGTCCGATATATGAGCCACATAGTTGGAATCCAGCAAAATATTGCTGCTTGAAATGTCTCGATGGACAATTGGAGGAACGCAATCATGATGCATGTAAGAGAGGGCATGGGCAACACATTTAACAATGTCAACTCTCTTATTCCAATCTAGTTCTTTAGCTGCTGCTGCTTCTTTCAGGATTGAGGCCAAGCTGCCCCTTTCAAGGTATTCATACACCAGAAATGAGTATCGAGCACTCGAGCAAAACCCATGAAGCTTCACAATGTTTCGATGTCTTATCCCCAATAACACCTTTATCTCGTTCAAGAACTCCTTTTGGGATTCATACTGGCTATCAGACAAAGAATGGAGTTTCTTCACGGCTACAATGCCAGCTGATGGCAAGTTGGCTTTGTAGACATTTCCAAATCCACCCTTCCCAATGCAATATGAGGCATCAAAATCCCTGGTTGCTGTGATGATTTCTTCATACATAATCTTTCCATCAAAATTTGATATGGAAAAGAAACTTTTAGAAGGCAAGCGAACTTCTTCAGCTTGGGAATCTTCCTTTCTTTTTCCTTTGATGAAGAAAATTCCCCAGAGAGCAAATAGAAGTAAAAGTAGTACTGAAAGAGGGAGGAAAATGGTTAAAAACAGGACTTTGTGGCTCTTCTTCTGCAATGAAGGTTTGCATGGTTGAAGTTCTTGGACATCACCACACAAACCTTTGTTCCCCCGCAATGCTTCAAAGCCAGCATTTCGAAATGCTGTGCTGTTTGGTATAGGACCTTCCAACTCATTGTACGATATATCAATCTGCAACAAGCCAGGCATATTTGTGAAGCTGTCTGGAATGCTGCCTGAGAGATTATTGTGAGAAAGATTTAGCTTCTCCAAGCTTTCCAAAGAGTCTATGTCCGATGGTATATGACCAACAAGGAAGTTATTACTCAGGTCTAGTTGGGAAAGGTGAACTAACTTCAGCAACTGCACTGGAATTTCCTGGCCAAACTGATTATTGCTCAAATTTAAGTAGTGCAGCTTCACGAACTCCTGGAAATTGCTTGGGATTGAACTGCTCAATCTATTTGCTGACAGGTCCAGATACTCAAGGTTAGTCAATGATCCAAATTCTTGAGGTATGCCACCAGAGAGTATATTTCCATTCAAACGCACTTTCAGCAAAGAAGTCAGCCTTCCCATTTCCTTTGGAATCTCGCCAACTATGACATTGGAAGACAAATCAAGTTCATGTAGCTGACTGGAGTTGCCAATATTAGATGGTATTCTCCCTGTAATATTGTTCCCAGATATTAATAGGGTTTGCAATTGTGGACATCTTCCCCAGTTGGATGAAATCTCACCATGGAACTTATTGCCACTCAGACCAATATAGTCTAGATGTGGGTAGACTCCAAAGTCCTCTGATACATTTCCAACTAGCTGATTTCCTTCCAAGCGCAAACGGATCAAACTTGTGCAGTTTCTCAAGCTTTTGGGAATAGGACCTGTGAGATTGTTGTCATTTGCAGTGAAATTTTGAAGCATTCCACTCTGGCAAATCTTTTCAGGCAGGTAACCAATGAACTGGTTAGTATCTAGTTCTAGATGTATCAGCTTTTTTAGATTTGCTATTTCTTGAGGAATGGATCCAGAAAGTTTGTTGTCACGGAGATATAGTAATTCTAAGTCGTTCAAACTGCCAAGGGAAGATGGAACAGAACCATTGAGTTTATTTCGGCTCAACTCAAGATCATTAAGTGATTTCAGATTTCCTATCTCCTCAGGAATAGGCCCAGATAGGTTATTTCCAAAAAGCTGAAGCATGGTGAGATTTGTGAGACCACCTAGAGAAGTTGGAATTGGACCAGAAAGATTGTTTGAGTGGAAGCTTAGCTCTTGAAGAGAGATTAAATTTCCTATCTTTGAGGGAATGGATCCTGTGAGTTGGTTGTGAAACGCATACAAAAAAGTTAGGTTCTTCAAGTTTCCTAGAGTGGAAGGGATAGGACCCGTTAGCATATTGGTATCCATGTAGAGCAAAGCTAAATTGGATAGGTTCCCTAGTTCTGGAGGAATAAAACCGGATAATGAGTTGTCATAGAGATGCAATCTAACTATATTGCTTAAATTTCCCAAAGAAGCTGGAATTGGTCCATCTAGATGGTTGCTAGACAGAGCAAGCTCGTTAAGGGACTTTAAATTGCCTATCTCTTGAGGAATGGAACCATTCAACTGAGTTTCAACTAGATGCAGGACCTCAAGATGAGTTAACATGCCAATCTCAGGTGGGATATTTCCAGAAAACTGATTCGTCGACAAGTCAAGATATATGAGCTTTGTAAGCTGACTGATTTGGGGTGGAATGGAGCCATTGAGGCCATTGATGCTTAGATCAAAGTATACAAGATTAGGGAAGGATGTGAATGAAAATTTTTCTAGAGTGCCTTCCATACCTGAACCTGAAAGATTGAGTCTGTTGACACTTCCATCTGCACAAGAAATTCCAAGCCAAGTGCATGGTTGGGAGAAGGTGGCATTATTAGGAGGGAGAGACCATGAAGCTATCTTAGACTGGGTTTGGCTAGGAAGGCTGACTTTCCATTTGAGAAGCGCCTTGGCTTCATCAACAGAGTCAGAAACAACATTGACGGTGATATTCAGCAAAACAATGAGGACGAGGAGGGGGAGTGACTTCACTAAAGATAAGTTTTCCTTTCTCCCCATTTTTGGCAGTGTAGTTTGAAAAATTATGCATTGAGACTCCATTTTTATACTTACAGTTCCACAACCGATTATCAGAGATTTCATAGGTGGTCTCATACTGTCTTTTTCTTTCAATTTCTCGTTAATAAAATGAAGGCGACTATATTTGTTGTTTGTAGAAGACCTTGACTTAATAATGGCATTCTCATCAGGGTTGGTTCAAAGTCTTTCTCTGTTTTTTTATGCAGGTCTTTGTCTTGGATAAATGGAAAAGGCTTGTATTTTACTAATTGGCTACATTTGCAGTAGACCAAATGAACGACTCCATACCACAAAAAAGACTATAACAAATGATGCATACATCATATTAGAAGTAGAAGAAGAAAAAATGGTTCCAGATTGGAGATCGAACGATTTACGAAGTATTTATATGTCCAAATCCGGATCTGTTTGGATTTTCCAACGTACTTAATTGATCGTACTCATATTGATTTAAATATAGACAAATAAATTGAACAATAATTAAATTCGCGTTAGGGTCCGAACAACTAAATTAGATTTTTTTTTTGTTTGGACTCGAATCCATTTTTAAACCAAACAAATTTTTTGTGTTTAGAAGCAGATTTCAGGCAAGGTTTCTATTTCTTTCAAGTTCTCCTTAATAAGATGAGGGAGACTCTATTTGTTGTTTGTGAAGACCTTGACGTAATAACGGCATTCTCATTCGGCTTGTATCGACGGGAAAAGGTTGCATTTTTCTATTTGACTATATTTGCAGTAGACTAAATGAACAATTCCATAAAAATAAAAATAAAAGACCAAATAAACAAATGATGCATATCATATTAGGAGTGGCAACAATATATGTTCAGAGTCGGACGATATAGATATTTACGAAATATTTGTATGTCCGAATCCAAATTTGTTTGGATTTTCGAAAGTACTTAATTGATCGTATTCAGATTGATTTAAATTCAGATAAGATTTTCTTGCTTGGATTCGAATCCATTTTTAAACCAGACAATTTTTTTTGTGTTCACTCTCTTCTTTTTTTCTTTTTTTTTAATTTCTATATTTGTTGTTTGTGAAGAACTTGACTTATAATGGCATTCTCATCAGGCATGCATCAATGGGAAAAAGTCGTATTTTTCTATCTGATTATAAGGGTACTAGACTAAATAAACAATCCATACCAAAAAAAAAACTAAATAAACAAATGATGCATGCATCAAATTAGGAGTAGCAAAAAAAAAGTTTTGAGTTGGACAATATCGGAGTTTACGAAATATTTGTATGTCCAAATCCAGATTAGTTTGAATTTTTGAACAAACTTAATTTATCGTACTCGTATTGGTTTAAATCAAGATAAGTAAATCAGATAATAATTAAATTCACATTAAGATCCGGGCAACTAAATCAGATAAGATTTTTGTGTTTAAACTTGAATCTATTTTTAAATTAGACAAATTTTTATGTTTAGACCTGAATTTCGAACAAAATCTCACCCTCTCTTTCTCTCTCAATTTCACATTAATCAGATGAAGGATACTGAATACTTGTTGTTTGTGAAGACCTTTGTTGACTTAATAACGGCGTTCTCATCACTCAATATGTTGGAGGTCCAACAATTCTTGTTTACTGTACATGGGAGTGCCTTTTAGGGAACGTTTTGCGAACACTACAAAATTTTTGCAGGGGATGTCAATTCTAGTCAAGTGAGACAATTGGCTTAGGCCCCACAGACTTGACTAAGGGTTCTTTCAGTTTACTTTCTATTGCCGGGAAGACTGGAGAATGAAACAAATTGATGTATCGACACAGACTTCGACCTGTGTACTGGAATCAAGTCCCGGGATCAGCAGCTATTATTATGTTCAAATTTCTCTAAACAAAGTACCTTATCATGCCTAGAATTCAAACATTTTTTTTTTGTTTTGTTTTAGATACAGATTCTCAATCGTTAGAGGAAATTTTATGTGACATTATGCTTGACATTGTAAACATCAATTTATAATAGCTGAGATCCACATTAGGTTATGTAACCTGCATGTACTTTACATAAATTTACATCAGGTTATCCAAATAAGTTTGACGTAGCGTACATGAGCATCAGGTTTTGAAAACTTGTATCTTGGGTTTTATGTGATTTGATTTTTGTTAATTGGTAATATATTTTTATTTAATTAATTGATTTGGTTAAATTGATTGATTGAAATAAAATCAAGTTTGTTTTTAGGAATAATTATCTCTCCTTATTAAGATTTATCTCCTTTAATATTTAGAAATTATTATTTACTTAAATTAAGGAAGTATTTATTATCTTTTATGACATTGATTCCAAGATTAGACCACAATATTTTACTAATTTCGTGGGTTAATATTGTGCATATATTTTAGGTCATTATCTAGGATTTTCTTGATTCATACGCATGTCATATATATTGTCATTGGTAACCGAACAAGTCTAGGTTTTATCTCGCCTATTCTGAAATGATTTTTTTTTCTAAGCGAGTTTTTGTTTTCAATGATTTTCTAATCATTCATGCATGACATTTTGAGGGAATTATTGTATGTTTTTGAAACTTGAAGATTTCAGTGCGACTCTAGAGCGTTTGGTGGAATGAACTACATGGGGTATGGTGTATCGAGCGACTTGGGCAAGAAATTAGTGTAGGTGATGTGGATCCTAGCTCTAGCGATATTCTTGTAACCCGTTCGAATAGTTGATTGCTTCAAGGTTTGTGGCTCTAGACGCACGGCATTTTTCCTCGGATTGAATTTTCCTCGTAAATATCGTGTGTCGCATTTTTTTGTTTTAGTATTCACTTTTTCACCAATCGCATCACTAATTTATGGTCTAGCCGATTCTCATCGTTTATTTTCCAACAAAGCAGCATTTCTGCATAGAAATTGGAATATCAGTATTCTCTTAGCAGCTTCTATCAAGTAATGTTATATCCACCCAAAATTTGACTCATATTTCTCCCCCAATCAATCAATGTAGCATGTGAAATAGTCATTTATTATAAACACATGTAGGACTCACTTAATATTCAACTCTTCACATCCTTTGGGTCATATTTTGAAATCTCAAGCATTATCCGCAACAGCGTCTCGATAGTCAACTCAAACTTCATTTTAAAGGCGAATTATGGAAGCAAACTTTGATTTTATGATTTGCTGGGGCTGCGATTGTTTTTAAAAAATATTTAGCTATCTTCTTATGTTCTATTGGATTTGCCTTATGTGACCACCAAAAAATCTGTTGCTGGATGCTCATGGAAACCGACAGGTTTTAGATTTTGGAATAAGTACAATTTCCCAGCAAGTCGAGGTAATCTTTAATATGACAACATCTAAAGTTGCTGACATTAAAATTCTAATTATCCATTATTTTCAAATATCTTCATGTGTGTTTGAAGAACACAACTGTGAAGGCTGCTAAGATGACAGGAGCAGTATGTATTTAAAAGGGCATCTTTCTATGAAATGGTGGTGTTATATTCCCCTATAGAAGGGGGGGAGGGGAACTACTCCATTATGACTTGGTGGAATGATTTAGTGGCCTCTTTTGATGAGTTTTCATGGGAAGACATTCCTTGTGGTTAACATAAATTGTATATGTTTTTGCAGATGTATTTGTAAGTTCAAACGTGTAGCAGCAGAAGAATAAGGAGGACATGAAGAAGAAGAAGAAGAAGAAGAAGAAGAAGAAGAAATCCATTACATAAACTGGGGCTTTATTGGCAGGACTAGACGCAGTTAAGTCTATTTTAATGAGTGACACGGGCACAACATCTGGTCAATGTACACAAATGATTTTATTTTATTATATTTTATAATTTCTTTATGAAGATAAAATGACGAAAATAGATATGAAATTTAACCTATTACTAACAGAAAATTTAACAGACTATTTATTACTAACTTTTATATTTTTTATGCGACTCTCACTGAATGTGTGAACCCTAGTCGATGCTAATTCAACACATAAATTATATATTTTATTTATGAAGGTTGACATTGAGATCAGGAATATGTGCATGTCTTTAATATCCATATTATCAGTTGCAAAAAAAAAAATTGTGCATCCTCATTTGAATTTTTTTATTTGCAGGAAAAGTGTACTGTAATAAAACGTGTATGAGGGTGTTATGATAATTGTACAAGTGTTTTATTTTTTTAAAAAAAAAACATGAATTATTAGTTCAAAAATTAGATTTTAATTAATTTATCAATTCAATGATTAAGATTTGATAATTTTTTAGTAATCAAATCCAACGGTGATTAAGTCAATTGTAAAATACAATTATTTGACCCTACTTGACCCCAGTGCAACCCCATAAACAGAACAAACAAGTAATGTATACAGATATGATTGCAACGGTCATATGACCATTAAGAAAAATAGGAAAGATTTGAATCAAGAAAAAGACAGGCCAAGACTTAATAATATTGGGCCTATCCCAATCTCATATGTTTCCAACTTTTATTATGTTTTCTGGATTCATCTAGTATTGGGTTTTCAAGGGTAAGGTAGGGACCAACAACAAAAAATTAAACATGGGTTTCGAATTTTTTTTTTTTTTTTGAGTTTCTTATGGATTTGATTATCCGCCCGAACTCATGAGCATAATTAAAATCCATAAACTATAATATATTTGACTAAAATATTATAATTGCACTCCCCGTTTTATCTCAAATTAAATTTAAGTCTTTCGTTATAATTATTTATTAAAATCCTCACATTAAGTTACGGATACCCGTCAATTAAATATGTCATTGACATATAATATTTAATTGATATCTTTGAATATTCCTTGAGCTTACCCCTTAACTTATTTGAATGTATCAGATTAATTAAAATCCACCTACAAAGTTTTGACACAATCTCAAATCCTATGAGCATTCTTAAGCGGATATAATCAATTTATGATTGAACTTGAATTTTATTAACATATTATTTTTCATCGTACATTTAATGCGGTAACTCAATTCATTTGATGTATGTTAGCCTATCCAAAAAGAACTCACTCTTTAGTAAATCAAAGTCTCATACATTAAATACACATGTACCAATAATCTTTAATAAATTAAGATTATAAACAATTCTATAACGTTAGTGTGAGTATATAATCTTCCATATAGTCAAATTAAGAAAATTTACTCGCTCTTAGTCTTGATCAATACAGTCCAAGTGTACTAGTATAGTAAGTTCAATCTCTACCGTTTTTCATAACCAAGATAGGCATACTGAAATACTATACCACAACCAGGCCGCCAATTTGTTCAATTTCGTCTTAGCTATGATCGTTTACTTATATTCAATATGAACTTATGAATTGATATTTCGTGTGTAAACTAAACTTTACACACCAATTCATATAACATATAAAATAAAAAGTGTTTATGTCAATATGTCATTTTTCATATTAAATTCTAAACATATTGTACTCCAAATAAATAAACCGAGTTTGAATATTACAAAAAAAAAATAACATTTAGCATATTATTCCTAATTTCCCATCACAAATTTCTCTTAACAAAAGTACCTTATCATGACTAGCATTCAGACATGCACATCCAACATTTTTTGTTTTAGATACAGATTCCCATTCACATTGCTATTTTATGGTCTAGCCGATTCTCATCGCTTATTTTCGAACAAAGCAGCATTTTTGCACAGAAATGGGAATATCACGATTATTCTCTTAGCGGTTACTACCGAGCTAGTAATATTATATTCACTCAAAATATAACTCATATTCCACCTCAAATCTTTGTAATATGTGAAATAGTCGTTGATTATAAAAGGCTCACTTAACATCCAGTTCTTCAAATCCATTGAGGATGAAATGTGGGTCATATTTTGGGATTTCAAGCATTATCGGCCAACGGCTCTTGATAGTCAAACTTCATTTTATAGTCAGAATTATGCTGCAACTTAATAGCAAGAACGCGAGTGAAATTAAGAACAGTAAAAGGACTTTGGAAGAAAACCTCGGTTTTATGATTTGAGGGGGGCAGCACTTGTTTTTAAAAAAATGTTAGCTCTCTTTTTGTTCTATTGGATTTGCCTTATGTGACTTCTAAAAAACTTATTGTTGGATGCTCATGGAAACCAAAGTTTTAGTTTATGGAATGATTGCACTTTCCCAGCAAGTCGAAGTAATCTTCATGTATTTTGAAGCACACAAGTGTGAAGGTCAAACGACAAGATGAGCTCTAGCAACAACAAGTGGCAAAAGAGTTGTACTTGAGAAAAAACCAAATACACCTGTAAGACAGAGATGAACAGAAAAACAGAGCACATAGTGAAATTCAGATATGGGTGCCATCTACGTGCCCGCGGCTTAACTTCCAGTCCTCTCTCCTTGGTACCATCAGAGGAGTGGGGAACCTCTGCTTTTTGGCAACGACAAAAATGTATTGAGAAGTAGAGCCAGCGTCTTAGGGAGCTGTGAGGAGAAGCATGTTGACGATGAAAGACGGGTGAGAAATTCGAAGTCCCTGTGAATTGTGATAAGGTTTTGGGGTCATTTTCCAGGAAATTCCATACTTTAGATTAAGGAGACCCAACTCACATGGTCAGCTTCAAACTTCAGATACAATTAATTGCAGCCTCCCTCATAACGTCTCAATTTGTTAGAGAACAAGAAAGGTAAGCCACTTGCGGATCCGTCTGAAATGTCAACTCGTAGTAGCCGCCCGTCGACGGCCTCTCAGTCGTCTCTATCAAAGGCCAATATGAAGAAGATCGAAGCTGTGGAAGCAAAATGGGAAAAAAATAAGATCCCATTCAGGCGGCTACTCGGGCATCAGAGGCTGTATATTCAAAAATCACTTTTTTCAAAATGAGCTTCCTGTAAACCCCAGAAAGCGACACGAACTTTTACACGTTGTGTTGTTAGAGTACTTTTGGTCCAAAAAGAGCGCACAGGTTCACCACAAATTATACAAATTTAAAGTCGGAAATAGGTTAGAGATGGAGAAAGAATGAGGCGTTTATCTGATGCTTTTCCCGACAATATGAGCCTCCAAGGAGAAAAAGGGTCGAATTCATCCCTTTGTCTGACAGACAAACGGTCGATGCAATTTTGACGTCAAGCAAGCCCAGTTTGAAGTGTAGCCAAAAAAGACAAGAAACTTTGAGACGTTTCGCCGACGATGGACCTGTCGAAAACTATAACGGTAGACTACCCGTGCTGTAGCGATGACCTGCATCGTCACTGCCACAATTGGGCTCATACTCGGGTTACTTCATCGGGTTATCGGGTGCCTTTTCTTTCTTACATGCGTTTGGTACAGCTTATTATGTGAACTTATAAACTATTTTATCAGTTAATACTCACATCAGTCACAAATATTAAAAAAATTCTCTTAATTTTTTTTATTCTCTCTATTTTTTTGACACATTCGTCTTTTTATCTTTTAAAGTATATATTAGATTTCAAATATATATATATATATATATATATTCTCGAACTCAATGCGTTAAAAATTAAGAATTAAGCACTTATCTTTGGACTTCAGTAGATATAAAATGCAAATAAAACAAATTGTTGAGTAATAATTTTCTTTTCCTGGAAACTACAAGTGTTGCAAATTAATCCGAGCTTTTTTAGAAGATATTTCTGTGATAATCGCCAAATAGAGAGAAACGAAAATCACATTCAAATTAAGTGCTGAAACTAGCTAGGATGAAGATTGGCTCAATTTGTTGCGGTAGTTATCATTATAATTTGGTCGTCTAGTTAAGTGTATGTATTGCTTATAAGTTATAAGTTAGGGTACATATACTTTGATTGACGGCCGCCTTTACATTATTTGCATTAGGCAGCTATCTTATCTTGCATAAATCCATCTGAATTAGTTGTATGAGTAGCTCCAAACTCTAGTACTTTTCTTCACATTGTAAGTGAAGGCAGAGAAATAATGTGCAGTTAAGCAAATAAGGAGAATTAAGGTAAATAATGTTAAAGCT
Source organism: Euonymus europaeus (assembly GCA_963580455.1). Classification (NCBI taxonomy): domain Eukaryota; kingdom Viridiplantae; phylum Streptophyta; class Magnoliopsida; order Celastrales; family Celastraceae; genus Euonymus; species Euonymus europaeus. The sequence goes on along the minus strand of OY756972.1, from coordinate 19,496,477 downwards.
AATATATCAAACTGTGAATTAGGTTATGGCTACTAGTAAAACACTCTATATGTTTCAATAACATAGAAATATTCGTACTTGACACATTGTAATGTCCTGAACAATCACGTGTTTTTTTTTACCTGGTTATATGGGATATAGGAGTGCGAGGTGAATCTAAAATGGTGATTGGGATAAAAATAACTGAGAAATCGTATGCATTGTCGGCCTAGATTGTGCATTAGCATCCAAGCATTGAGTTGCTATTTTCACAACCATGATAACTTCATCCACAACATCAAGTGAAGGAGGTGCAAGGCGTTGGTCAAGAACATCTTCTGGTAATGTATTGCTTGTAGCCCAGGGAGAGGTTAGAGAGGGGATGATGTCCCCCGGATGCTCTCCTTTGATCACTTCCAGTGCTATCACACCAAAGCTATACACATCACATTTCTCGGTTACTTTCATCGTGTAAGCAAGCTCTGCAAAAGAATTTAAATAAACTCAACAAATTTCTGATGTATGTTCGTGTAGATGTACATTTTGACTATTTGAAATAATAGAACAATAGAGTACATTACCTGGAGCGACATATCCATATGTTCCTGCAAATGTGGTCCAATTGGATGAGTCCGGTTTAAGAAGTTTTGCGGTGCCAAAGTCTGATATATGAGCCACATAGTTGGAATCCAGCAAAATATTGCTGCTTGAAATGTCTCGATGGACAATTGGAGGAAAGCAATTGTGGTGCATGTAAGAGAGGGCATGGGCAACACATTTAACAATGTCCACTCTCTTATTCCAGTCTAGTTCTTTAGCTGCAGCTTCTTCTTTCAGGATTGAGGCCAAGCTGCCCCTTTCAAGGTACTCATACACCAGAAATGAGTATCGAGCACTCGAGCAGAACCCATGAAGCTTCACAATGTTCCGATGTCTTATCTCCAATAACACCTTTATCTCGTTCAAGAACTCCTTTTGGGATACATCCTGGCTATCAGACAGAGAATGGAGTTTCTTCACGGCTACAATACCAGCTGATGGCAACTTGGCCTTGTAGACATTTCCAAATCCACCCTTTCCAATGCAATATGAGGCGTCAAAATCATTGGTTGCTGTGATGATTTCTTCATACATAATCTTTCCATCAAAAGTTGATATGGAAAAGAAACTTTTAGAAGGCAAGCTAACTTCTTCAGCTTGGAAATCTTCCTTTCTTTTTCCTTTGATGAAGAATATTCCCCAGAGAGCAAATAGAAGTAAAAGTAGTACTGAAAGAGGGAGGAAAATGGTTAAAAATAGGACTTTGTGGCTCTTCTTTTTATTGTCTTTTTGCTGCATTGAAGGTTTGCATGGTTGCAGTCCTTGGACATCACCACACAAACCATTGTTCCCCTGCAATGCTTCAAAGCCAGCATCTCGAAATGCTGTGTTGTTCGGTATAGGACCTTCCAATTCATTGTACGATATGTCAATGTGCAACAAGCCAGGCATATTTGTGAAGCTGTCTGGAATGCTGCCTGAGAGATTATTGTGAGAAAGATTTAGCTTTTCCAAGCTTTCCAAAGAGTTTATGTCCGATGGTATATGACCAACAAGCAAGTTATTACTCAGGTCTAGCTGGGAAAGGTGAACTAACTTCAGTAACTGCACTGGAATGTCCTGGCCAAACTGATTATTGCTCAAATTTAAGTAGTTCAGCTTCATGAACTCTTGGAAATTGTTTGGGATTGAACTGCTCAATCTATTTGCTGACAGGTCCAGATACTCAAGGTTAGTCAATGATCCAAATTCTTGAGGTATGCCACCAGAGAGTAGATTTCCATTCAAACGCACTTTCAGCAAAGAAGTCAACCTTCCCATTTCCATTGGAATCTCGCCAACTATACTATTGGAAGAGAAATCAAGTTCATGTAGCTGACCGGAGTTTCCAATATCAGATGGTATTCTCCCAGTAATATTGTTCCCTGATATTAATAGGGTTTGCAATTGTGGACATCTTCCCCAGTTGGATGAAATCTCACCATGGAACTTATTGCCACTCAGATCAATTAAGCCTAGATTTGGGTAGACTCCAAAGTCCTCTGATACATTTCCAACTAGCTGATTTCCTTCCAAGCGCAATCGCATCAAACTTGTGCAGTTTCTCAAGTTTTTGGGAATAGGACCTGTGAAATTGTTGTCATTTGCAGTGAAATTTTGAAGTATGCGACTCTGGCAAATCTTTGCAGGCAGGTAACCAATGAACTGGTTAGTATCTAGTTGCAGCACAATCAGCTTTGTGAGATTTGCTATTTCTTGAGGAATGGATCCAGAAAGTTTGTTGTCACGGAGATATAGATATTCCAAGTCTTTCAAACTGCCAAGGGAAGCTGGAACAGAACCATTGAGTTTATTTTGGCTCAACTCAAGATCATCAAGTGATTTCAGATTTCCTATCTCCTCAGGAATAGGCCCAGATAGGTTATTTCCAAAAAGCTGAAGCATGGTGAGATTTGTGAGACCACCTAGAGAAGTTGGAATTGGACCAGAAAGATTGTTTGAGTGGAAGCTTAGCTCTTGAAGAGAGATTAAATTTCCTATCTCTAAGGGAATGGATCCTGTAAGTTGGTTGTGAAACGCATACAACAAAGTTAGGTTCTTCAAGTTTCCTAGAGTGGAAGGGATAGGACCCGTTAGCATATTGGTATCCATGTAGAGCAAGGCTAAATTGGAGAGGTTCCCTAGTTCTGGAGGAATATAACCTGATAATGAGTTGTTATAGAGATACAAGTTAACTAGATTGCTTAAATTTCCCAAAGAAGCTGGAATTGGTCCATCTAGATGGTTGCTATACAGAGCAAGCTCGTTAAGGGACTTTAAATTTCCTATCTCTCGAGGAATGGAACCGTTCACCTGAGTTTCAACTAGATGGAGGACCTCAAGATGAATTAACATGCCAATCTCAGGTGGGATATTCCCAGAAAACTGATTAGTCGACAAGTCAAGATATATGAGCTTTGCAAGCTGACTGATTTGGGGTGGAATGGAACCGTCGAAGTCATTGATGCTTAGATCAAGGTATGCAAGATTAGGGAAGGATGTGAATGAAAATTCATCTAGTGTGCCTTCCATACCTGAAATTGAAAGATTGAGTCTGTTGACACTTCCATCTGCACAAGAAATTCCAAGCCAAGTGCATGGTTGGGAGACGGTGGCATTATTAGGAGGGAGAGACCATGAAGCTAGCTTAGACTTGGTTTGGCTAGGAAGGCTGACTTTCCATTTGAGAAGAGCCTTGGCTTCATCGACAGAGTCAGAAACAACATTGACTGTGATATTCAGCAAAACAATGAGGACGAGGAGGGGGAACGACTTCACTAAAGTTGAGTTTTCCTTTCTCCCCATTTTTGGCAGTGTAGTTTGCAAAATTATGCATTGAGACTCCACTTTATACTTACAGTTCCACACCCGATTATCAGACATTTCATACGTGGTCGTGGTCTCATACTGTCTTTTTTTCAATTTCTTTTGAATAAGATGAAGGCGACCGTATTCATTGCTTGTGAGTTGTCAAGATTGAATTAAAAATTGCATTCTCATCAGGCTTGGTTGAAAGTCTGTCTTGAATCAATGGGAAAAGGTTGTATTTTACTATTGGACTATAGATATAGTATCAGTAGACGAAATGAACGACTCCATACCACCCAAAAAAAAGAAAAAGACTAAATAATCAAATGATGCAGACATCTGATGAGAGTTTGCTTGCATTTGGTTAAGTTGGAGGCCCAACAATTGTACAAGTTTTCTGTAGATGGGATTGACTTCTGGGTTCTGGCCGGCTGGGGTAAGTTGTGTGAAGAATACAAATTGTTGAAGTCAGACCATCTAGAGCCGGTCAATTCTAATGCAAATGTGTCAACTGCCTCAGGCACCACAAATTCTTTATTTATATTGTCGTTATGTTTTTTCTTTTCTTTTCTCAAGCATGTTACGCAACCTAATCTACCTTTTCTTTCTCAGGCTCATCTCTTTCTCCCTCTCTTGTTTTTTTCCCCTTCCTACGAGTCTAGATCTGTCAAATATTCTACGTAAGAGTAATAATAGGAATTTGTAGATTTGTATTAAACTCAATCACAATGAAGATGTAGATTTGTTCAAATTTAGTTACAAGCTTGTAGTATAATTAAAGATCGATTACTGTTTTTTTTTGTTGAAGAATCTGTGAATTTTTATTAATGAGTTGCAATTGCGGAACACAAAACAAGTTAGACTCCAAATGAAAAATAAACCTCGAACTTACAACCAAACACCAAACCAAAATCAATAAGACACCAACATAAGTAGAAAAACTGTGCTCATAAACCCCATTGACACTAACAAACCATCCGAGCCCAAGAAAAGAGCTCTTACACCCCAAAGCCGCCTCAAGCGCCACCAAATAATCCTGAAAGGACATCACCAACTGGGAAAGAACACAACAGGCTGATTAATAATGATTATGTAGCTGTCATGAACATTGGTCGTGAACAGTAGTGTTATAGCAGAGTGTGAAACAACAGCAGCCCCTTTCCTCCATGGCCAAAGCATTTTCCTAAATGAATTTTTTCTTCAGGAGATCCTCCACAAATAAGAAATTAAATATTCCACTTGATTGCTTCTTGCTCTTTTAAGACGGCTTCAAAGATGCAGCTTTTCAAGCCTCATGGACGTGGTTCATGGGAGAAGTTTCAAGGCAGCAGCAGCATAAGAACTGCTCCTAAAGGTAGAACTTCTTCATCAACAGATTTGTGAAGGACTGGACAGATTTATGAGATTTATGACTTCATTCTTTGAACCAATCGCGGAAAATGCAGCAGCAATCTTCTGCGACTAGAAACTGGAAACCTCCGATGCCCCAAGGACCATTACTCAACACCCTGCAACTTAGAATAAAAGCAGGCACAATTTCCCCTATCTTCACTCAAGATCCCTTCCAGATATAGTCAACCTTACAAACCAAGCATTTCAAACAAAACTCAACAGTGGAGAAGCCTTCAACAAAATCTGAGACTGCAGGGTATTAGCAGTCTATGCACTGACATCATAGAAAAAATCACAGGGACTAGGCTAGATTTTAGAAACCTCACAACACTCGAGATCCCGAATGAAAGGCACACACTCGCAATTTCCCCTACCTTTCACTCGTGTTTCCCATTTTTGGAAGACCTCACTGACACACAAATTCCAATTCCAAATTCTAAAAAGGCCATGAGCTTCAACTTCAACGAGACCTGCAAAACAGAAAAGAAGGGGGAAGGGAGAGGTTAGCAAAAGCCACTCGTCGAGATTCCTCGCACCACAATAATCTCACTAGCAAAGATCGATTACTGTTCTTGCTTAATTTTCAAGTATTGATATTTACCTTCATCTATATAGCGTAAAAATGGACCCAGAAGGAAGTTAGCCGGAATGCTCACCGTCAGAGTAAGACTCCAAGACTGAAGAAAATGCTTACCTTCGTACTGGAAATCAATTAGTTATCACCAGTCACCACGCACTGGGTTTTCTTGTTGGGTTTGGGGTGAAAAGAATAAATATGCTTTTTATTTATGGAAAAAGCCATAAAATTATCATTTTGAAACTGTTGTAGTACACATAAATCTGCCCAAAAGATTTGAGTTGAATGCTCGATAGGTTCTTCAAAGTAATCTTGTGATTTACTAATGACACTCATTAATTTTATGAAAATGCTAAACGTCCCTACACTGTTCCGTCCCTAATATCCATAATCTACTCATCATGCCATAGAGATTTTTGCATGACAAGCTTTGACACGGTTTTCAATGTCAAACCCTACTTGCCGCCTAAAACATGAGAAATCCCGCTTCTCTCTCCACATTGTATAACCACACATGTATACCATGCTTGGTTAAGATTTTTTTATTATTTTCACTTTGCTTCTTTTGATTTTGCCATCTGCACACGTTTCATCTTCCTCTTTATGCATCATTTCATCAAATATCTTTGGTTCATAAGCTTTTTTGTTTCTTCTCTCTCCTCCATAGTGGCATAGTCTTCTCTCTCCCTCTCTCTCTCTTACTTACCAACAATGGAACTCCAGCGTACGGCGAGATCTTTCACAATCCCCCGACACTTAATCAAGAAAGAAGGAGTTCACGGACCTTGACCATTGGGTGTTAGACCTCACAGCTGAGTCTTTAGCAACTAGGATAACTCCTTTTAAGCTCATTTCTTGCTCTTTGCTCCTAAAAAAATTAGTTTCTAGTTCATCTTTTTCGGTGAGATAAGTTGGACAATTGATTTCACATTTTCATGTATGATCCATGTAATAATAGCATAGATCTATGTTATCACATAGTTTTGAAGAAAGATTGTTGATGATTGGTTAATAAAATTGTTAGTTATAAGATTTTTGCCTTCAAAATCGTTCATTACAGGATTTTGAGTATTTTGGATCTAAATATATTGTCCCAAACATATAATGTAATTACAGATTGGTCAAATTTGTGAGTCTATTTCCCATGTTTTCACAATGTAATAAACGTCTGCAAATATACTAGGACAATGTAATAAACGTCTGCAAATATATTAGGACAATGTAATTATTACACTATGTTCTGGCAATGCAATGTAATGACAGTGGCTTTTGCTAATGCTTTTAAGAAGATAGGGTTGATTATTTTTGTTGGTAGTATTTTATGAAATGTTAATCAATATTAAGTTGTGCATAAGACATTGTATCGATGTTATTTGGAAGTGGCAGTTTATTACATTGATGTTGATAAATGTTTTTTAGATGTATTGATGAGTAATGGACTTTGATAATGTAATAAGACTGATATTGCATAATTTCAATGTTTAGAATATAAAATTTAGTTTTTTAAGCTTCATATTAAATTTTAATTTTTTGAGCTGCTGGTGATGTGGACATGGAAAATAGAAATGAAAATTAGATTGCAATGTAATTTAACATTTTATTTATTAAATACATTACTTCATATAATTAAAACATTGAGTTTATATTTATTACATTGTTTTCCAGGAATGGAAATTGATTGCAATGTAGTTTAACATATTATTTTTTAAATATATTTCTTCATATAAACGTCTGCAAATATATTAGGACAATGTAATTATTACACTATGTTCTGGATTTATGTCTTGACAATATGATAGACAACTGAGTTGTCTGACTCTTTCATTTATTTTTCTAGTGATATGAGTAAGTTGTTAATCAAAATATGTTATTATCATATTACATTTTGTTTCTCTGAGAATTTAATAAGACTTACTAACAATGTAATAAACACTGTTTTGTCACAATGTATTAGACATTGTTTGTCACGGTGTATTATTAGGCAATGTGTGTCACAATCTAATTATAACAACCATCAGATTACTCCATATAATAAAAAAACATATCCCACTGAGTGTTTCGTAATATAATTAAAGGTTTCAATTCATATACCAAAATGTAATAATTACATGTCCATGAAAAGTTGACAAATTCAAACAAAAGATCTTTGCTCATCAAACGCTGGACTAATGTCACATATAATCTGCTCATTCTTTTGTGTCTCCATTTTCTTTTGGTCTTCATGCAATAGTTTGTCCGAAGAAGATGCTCTAAGTCCCAATGGCGTTGTGCTACCTTTCCCAGCTATAAATTTACAAGAATGTAAGAACAACTTAATGTACTACGTAATAAATTTACAATGAGATATCACGCACACACTCCTAAATACATTAAAAAAATAAAAATTACATAGCACATTATCATAAAAATAAACATTGCATAAAATACTGTAATAATATAAACGCAATGTTTTAATTATATGAAGAAATATATTTAAAAAATAATATGTTAAACTACATTGCAATCAATTTCAATTCCTGGAAAACAATGTAATAAATATAAACTCAATGTTTTAATTATATGAAGTAATGTATTTAATAAATAAAATGTTAAATTACATTGCAATCTAATTTTCATTTCTATTTTCCATGTCCACATCACTAGCAGCTCAAAAAATTAAAATTTAATATGAAGCTTAAAAAACTAATATATCAAAAACCTAATATGAAGTTAACAAGAAATTCAATTCATTAATATATCAAAAACCTAATACCAATGTAACATGCACAATGTAATATCCAAAATCTCAAAAATCCAATATCATGGACACTTATTACACAATATATTTTGGAATACATTGTGTAAAAATTAAAGAAATAACACCCATCATCATAGTAATTAACCAAGACAATGTAATTAATGCAATGTAATAGCCTTTTCAATGTAACATACACAATTTACACACTTGATCATTGATTTACTGTCATACAAACTATCTCAAAACAACATCATCAAATAACCCAAATTAAATTGAAATTAACAAATAAAAATACAACGCAAGTAAAAAAACAAGAAAAGTGCATTTGATATGTACTATCACATTGAGCAAAAAATGAAGTCTTCAAATGAGGTCTCACATTGCAATTATAAACATTGTCACTGGTTGATCACAAAAATCATTTATACTTTTGTTTCAAACACTAAAAACTCACCTTTTAAATGGAATACCATGTAATCAATTATGTAAACATTGCAAAATCCCTAAAAACGTTGACAATAACAACGAACAATATGAAGACAAAAATAGAATCGAACAACGTAATAAAAATCATAAAAAGCAAAAAAATACCTTCAAAAAAAAAACTTAACAACATTGACTACTTATCAACCCATCAACTCCTCAAAAATATCACCTTCTCCTAGTTTAAAAAAGAATTCATCATTAAAATATAAAAAAAACTTGATACAATGCAAATAGACTTTCAAAATAATAAATAACATTGCCTCAACTTGTTTTAAGAGGACTAAAATGATGTATGAAGAGTTGTTGTAGCTTGAACGAGCTTCAAAAGCACTGGGATTCAACCTCAAATTCGCTGGAGAAGAAGCTAAAAGGTTTCTTTCGGTGCAAATGGATTTTTTTGGGGACAATAACCATTAATAATTAATGGTATAACAAAGTAACCATAGTTAATTGTGATTAGACATGTCAGTGTAATAACTCTGACATATCAATTTCAAAAAAAAGCTGTCATTACATTTTCAATTTTAAAACCATTCAAAATTGCTGACTCATACATCTATGTGGCATCCACCTAGATTATGTACCATTAGGGATACATATATTATGTATACCTAGTATTACCGTTAATTTTTTGTCCAATAGATCGATGGGTCCATACGATTTATTCAATTATGTCCATAATTAATTAATTTTATTTTTTTAAAGGCAAAAATTTAATATTTCTTGCATTTATTTCAACGAGAATCAATTTTTTTTCCCTTTTTTAGAATATTGAAAACACATTTCCTTTAAAAGTTGAATGCAATAAATTGTCATATTACATGATATCATTCTCCACCCAAAGGCTGTAAAGTTTTTCTCTTGACAAACGAATATATCAAAATTAATGTGAAAGAACATAGCTTGCATAATCATGTTAATACAATGATGCTTAGAATTTTAATAATTCATTAGAAGATGAAAAGAACAACTCAAAATCAAGTTGACTTAAAATATTCTTCAGCAATTAATACAATCACCACAATACCTAAAATACAAAACAATTAGATTAATTCGGTCGAAATAATTAACAAAAAAGAATTACTCCAAAATAGCAAAACTTACAAAGCGTGCAATTGTCAGTCCAAAGCTTAAGGTGGGGAAGGAAGAAATGAGAACATTTAACCAAAATTTGGAGAAAATGTAAATCAGAACTTAGTTTCTTGTTCCTATTTTCTTGTTGGAGTTCATTTTATAATAGAGCAAAAAAAAATTGATAGACGAGATTTGAACACAGAGGAACGACTTCAGATAAAGGAAGTCAAGGTTCTTGTTGATAGGCTCCTAGTCTCATGAACAACAACATTAGTACTATTATATGAGCATTGCTTCAAAACTAAAATATATAGGAAAGACAGTTTTTTTAGCTTTTGGGTTATTGATTTTCGACACTATCACATGTAATATAGTGATACGAGTAGTAGATAACTATATATAGGTTTGTTCAAAGATTATAAAAGCCATTGAGAGGTAGATTTGTGTCATAATTTAGTTTTATCCAAAAAGTTTAATCCGTACAACCTTTTTTTTGCAGATGCTTTTATCAAAATAATGGACGAGCCAAGTCAATATTTCAAGTCCAAAAAATATTTCAGGTCGAGGTCGAATTTTATGTCCAAATATTTGGATTTGTATTTTGTTCTAAATGTATTTAACTTCGACTAAACATTCTCCAATGATAAGATAATGTGATTAATAATCAAAACAATTTGTTATAAATACATAAAACATATTAAAAAAAATCTTATAATTCTCAAATTAGTGTATAATTCTTAAATATATATTAAAAAATCATAGTATAATTATCAAAATATACTAAATTTTTAATAATTATAAAATTACAGTATAATTTTCAAAATATACTAAAAAATTAAATTATAATTTCAGTATACAAATGAGATCAACGCCTAAGGAATTAGTGTTAATAAATGAGATCAACGTTAAAGAAACTTGTTTATGGACTTTATTCTATTGAACTAGTGTGTACTTGATTTTTTTTTTTTTGAGAAGAAACTAAATTATATATTAGGAAAATAGAGCATCTTGGTTTACAATATGAGACACAGATTGAGGATACTCCTCAATAAGAAATAGATCTTGCTCCTGCCTAAGAGCTAATTGTGCCAAGTTGTGAGCAACCGAATTAGCTTCTCTACAAACATGGTGCACCTCAAAAAAATTGAACCCCTGGAGCAAGGACTGAATAGACTCAATAACCACCCCATAAGACATAAAATTAGGAGCAAAAGAGACCACATGATCAACTACAATTTTTGAGTCAGATGCAACAGTAACATTGCGAAAACCACAATCAAAACCAAACTGAATTCCAGCAAGCAGTGCTAGAGCTTCCCCTTGGCCAACATCCCAGCACCTTCGAGTTCCCAAGATAGCCGAACCCACCACCTCGCCATTGCTGTCTCGCATCACCACTCCAATGCCTAAGTTACCATTATGGAGAGCTGCATCAGTGTTAATCTTTATAATCCCCTCAGCTGGCTTCTGCCATATGGTTCGTGTTGTAATTTGTGCCGGCTGAGGCATGAGTGTTCCAGAGTGTTGGCTAGGTATATGAGTTTGATCAAACTCTAATAATAACAACTGCACTGCCCTAACAATCTTCCCTGGAGTAAAACACATCAGGTCATGCATGGCTTTGTTTCGGTTATACCATAATAGCCATATACCAGCTGCTGCGAACAATAAAGTTTCAATCTCTACCAGATCTATAATCCGACCAAACCAGTCTCTAAAATTCTCCCCCACTTGATAATCCATATTATGTAATATATTGAGGTCTTGCCACCCCTTATGCGCAAATGGACACTCAAAGAACACATGGGCAGCAGTTTCAAATCCTTGACCACATACACTACATTCCATCGGAACCAACAGCCCCCTTCGTAATTGATTCTCTCTAGTAGGAAGAGAATTTCTACACGCCCTCCATAGAAGATGTCTCACCTTTGGAATTGTTGGGAGAGACCAAAGTCGATTCCACATTGGTCGAGAATCGAAGAAATCCTGAGAGTTTTCCTCAACTGCACCATGCACAAGAGAATATCCCACCTGATAGCCAGATTTTACATTATAAATACCTGATGGGGTATATGGCCAAACAATTTTATCCGGAGGCCATAACATAGTAAGGGGAATACAAAAAATTTGGTCAGCTATAGGAGGAGGGAAACTAGCCCTGATCATTTCTTCTTTACATTGCCCAGTAGCTTTATTCAATAAGGCATCAACCCGAGTATATGGAGCAATTCTGGAACCTCTCATCTCATGAAGCCGAGGACCATTGGGAATCCACTGGTCTTCATTAACCCGAATGGACAAACCATCCCCAACACGCCAGCAAGCTCCCTGATTTAAAACCTCCCTTCCATCAAGCAAGCTTGACCAGATATAAGAACAATTCTGAGGCTTTGTTGCTGTCCAGAATGATCCCTAAGCAAAATATCTCCCTTTAAGCACTCTAGCAGCCAATGAATTTGGGTTATGCATAATACGCCACCCTTGCTTGGCCAAGAGAGCAAGATTAGAAGCCTCTACATCCCGAAATCCCAAACCACCAGCTCCTTTCGCCCTACACATTTGTTTCCAATTGACCCAATGCATAGTGTTCTTCGTCTCATTACCCCACCAAAATCGACGTGTCATACGATTGATGTCATCACATATAGTTTGAGGAAGTCTGAAACAATTCATAACAAAAGTTGGAATCGCTTGAATAACCGATTTCACCATGATTTCTTTGCCTGCACGCGACAAACATCTGCTCCACCAACTCTTGATTCGACTCCATATTCGGTCTTTGATGTCATCAAATAAATAAGCCTTTGCCCTTCCAACCATTATTGGAACTCCCAAATATTTATCACAGCCCATAATACGATGAATTCCCAGTTTCTGCTGAAGTATCCTGCGTCGGGACATTGGAACATTAGCGCTGAAAAAAATAGAGGATTTAGCTCTACTTACCCGCTGTCCAGAGCTCCTCTCATAAAGCTGAAGAATATCATGCAAAGTTTCACATTCTTGGACTGAAGCTCCACAATACATCAGACTATCATCAGCAAATAATAGGCTAGATACTGAATGGAACCACTATAACCATTACTTAAGAAAGAGAATTCTAAGTCATATGATGTAGACCCTATTTTAACAAATTTTCCATATTTTGTTTCCTAAATTGGGGGGAAAACAATGGTTAGATAATGTGGTGTGGACAACGTTAACAAATCTCAATCGCTAGCTAGTGTGGTTTCACTTCTTTCTTTCTCTCTTTTGAAGAAAAAAAAATCTATTTTTAAATATCCAATATACGGGGACCAATGTATCATTTTCGATATATCAAATAATCTTAATTTTTTTTTTGAAAATTAATGGATAATATGTATTTATCATGCATTTTTTTGAAAATAGCTAAATTGTTTTAAAAAATTCATAACAAATACGAACCTTTAGATAAAAATAAGTTACACCGTAGATCTTACTAAATTTTTTCGTTTTGAAGATAAACTTCTAAAAAATTAATGAAACCAATTAATTTATTATTAAACTCAATTTTTAAAAATTCAAATTTCTTTTACTTATTCTGATTGTTTTGAATTAATAAAAACACAAAAATAAAAATAAAAATAAAAATTGTCAATGAACCCAGCGGAGGTGACTCTGCTTCATTAATTTTTATCTTTTATATTGACCTCAAATCAAGCTTAGTTTCGGAATACCCAACTTTCATCTTGTTTGAAAAAAATAATGACGTTCATTAGCAACCCCACCTAAAGTGACTACCATTTAGGACAAAAGTGACTTCTATTTAAATTAATTTTCTATTAGTAATGGTTCTGTGATGGCATGATTTTTAAGCGCTGAATTATGAGTTTTGTTCAAAGCACTAGCTATTTTGACTTATGGGTGAGTAGAAGTGGTGGCCCCACTTAAATTGCCACATCACAAGTTAGGTCCAATGGGAGACAGTGCTGGGAATTGTAGCTGGACTGTTTTTTGTAATTTTATAATTATTTAAAGGGATAAATATTCAAGAAGTCTTTGTATTTTGAAAAATGAGTCGTTTGAGCTCCTCTACTTCTTTTTTTGATCTTCGAAACCCTTTTATTTGGAATAATAGACTAAACAAGCCCATAAACTCAATTTTTGAATAACACCGTATGTGTGTCCGTTAACTGCTTATGTTTAATTTTCTCTGACATCCGACAAAGTCTTCTTCTTCTTCATAAACCACTCTCTAGAACTCTGGCAACCACTCTCCACATCCTGCTTCGAATCCCTGCCCCACTTGACTAGCTGACAATTTCATGTTTGGTATGTATAAAATTTGAGAATGAAAATAAAATATGTGTTTTGTCTATTATGTCATTTACTAATACTATGTACAGTGTCATTTTATCATTTCCAAACAATTTTTTTTTACTTGTTACATTATTATTTTATATTCTTAATAAGTAAAACAAAAATCTGAAAAAATACTTTCTGAAAAAACAATTTATGGAAAAAAATTACTAAAATAGAGGGGCATTAATGATGTATTCCCATCAAATTGAGATAAAATAAAAATAAAGAGAGAGAGTAGAATGGACACCAAATGATGAAATATAATAAGTCATTCTTTATTCCCTATCTATTTCGTTTCTATTCTCACAACTAAACATCACCTAGTTCTTCTGAAATGGTAACATTGGCTAATATTATTTTTTTCTTGCTCGAAATTGAATGAAACTCTCAACCTAGACTCTTTTAGACTTGGTCCTCAAGGGCCTCAAGGCTAGTATCTATTGGACTAGCCCTATCTTATTTTGGCCAAATTCTATCGTTTACTTCCAAAAATTGACGTTTAAATATTAATATTATTGTTTTCATGCTCCTAGAGAAACAGTAGCATTCAGAATCCTCGATGCATTTTGATGTGTCCAGATGTTGGTGTTTTAGAAAATGCAGATCCAAACTGACGAAGAAGCCCCATTTACCACTTTTCAAGTTAATCAAAACAAAATCATCTAGTACGGATTTAGGTACCTATACATGATTTAAGATTTAGGATTTAGAGATTTATGATTTAGAGTTTAGGGTAGTCAATATTATTGTTATAATGCTAATATTTCTATTACTGAGGCTTCATAAAGAGAAAACGAAATGATAATAAAGAAATAGTAACATTCATCCATGTTACTGTTTTAATGTTACTATTTTCAACGTTCCTTGTTAATTAATGTTTTTGTTTTTAATTGCATTTTGTCACATAGTTATAATGTTACTACTTCAAACAATAATCAAAGTCGGATCTCCATTTTCGGTGGCCATTTTGGACTGAATCTAGCTAGGTACTATTCGTCTCGGTGGGGAGAGTAGTCCAACGATGGTGGTGGTGTTTCCAATCGGCCAGATCTGAGTTTTTTTTTCTCTAGGTGGCCGCGTCTTTTAGATCCTTTTCCGATCAAACCAGCGACCGTTTGTCGTGTTGGAAGGTTGGCGTAGGCTCGTGGTGATGTAAGTTTTCTTGTCGAGGAAGAAGACATAACAAAGGTACAGATGTAATTAGCCTATCAATGGTACTTAAAAGGAAAACCTTTTTTTATTTATTTAAATGTAGTGGTATCCGCCTTCATGATAAGTGCCAGAATATACATTCTAAAATTGATTACATATAGGATTTATAAATGATTAAGGTTTAAAGTGATGTATTTGTGCATTAAACTCCAAATATTATTTTGGGCATCACTTTATTATTTTAAATGAAATTTTGCTTCCTTGTCATTTAACCTAAGCAATTGTGAAATTCTTGATCTATAAGTAAAAATATGTCATTCATGATATCATCGTCATTTTTCCAAAATAAATATCATGATATTTATATGTGTGATATTTATTTGTATAATATTTATATGTGTGATATTTTTATTTTTGTATTTAAAATATCATGATATTTACATAATATTTTGTCTATAAAAGGAAATGAGGTCTTTGATGATGGAGGATAGCAAGATTTCAAGATTCCAAAATTCCAAAATTCCAAGATTTGAAGAATTGAAGAAACAAAGCAAGAAGAAGAAATCTTTTGGAGGAAGAACAAAGAAGGAGAAAAAGGGTTGTATTCCTTAGCTTGTATTTCTTATGTTTTATATTTTGCTTGATTATGTATAATTAAACTTTTGTAGTTAGGGCTTAACTTTGAAGCCCTAAACATGATTTCAATTATATAAGTTGTGTGGTGTGGATTGCAAATTTTCTTATAAGAATGATGATTTTGATTTTTCCATGTTATTTGAATTCTAATATTTTTGTTTCTTTGATTAACTAACTTTGAAACATGTATTAGAGTTAATTGTTGTAGAGCAAGATCAATTACCCTGTTGAATATGTTCTTATTTGCAACATATAATTCGGTTAAACGAATTATGAAAAATCAATTCTTGAATATCTAAGTACAAACACCATGTATTAGGATTCTTGTAACATTCATATTCTCTTTACTCCTATTGGGTTTTTAATTGTTAATTGATGCAAACATCATGCTAGATTTCAATTAAGAATACACGTACTGAGGTAAACATCATGCATTGTACATGCACCTAAGAGAGAATCATACAACTTGAGTTTGATCATGACCTTATTGTGAATGTTGTCATCATATACTTGTTGAAAATTTCAATCTACCATTTCTTATAAATTGTTTGATTGTTTTGTGGTGGATAGTGAGTTCTAGCAAGGATTTTTAGAAATTGAAACTCTTCACTTAATATTCTTATTTTCAATACTAATGTGTTTGTTTTATTCTATGTTATAAGATTTAAACCCCCCCTTTACTATTATGTGTAAATTATATTCAAGTGTTAGGTTGTATATTTATTAGTATCACTCCTTGTGGGATCGACTTTTACTTGTCAATTATATATTATTTGTACAGTTATAAGATTATATTAAATTGTTACTAACGACATAACACTCCATAGGAAGAAACCACATGGAAAATGATACTGTGATCACTGTCCTAATTTTGGCATACTTTGTGAAGGAACTTTGATAATTAAATAAAAAAAAGAAAAAAAAGAAGAAGAAGGAACTTACCAACAAGTTTAGAATAGAAAATTGACCTAATAAGAACACATTGATTAATTGAGTTTTTTTTTTTATCATTTATGGATAAGACCCAATTGGAGAAACAATAGAGACACTGTGAAAGGAACTTGCACCAATTCTAGAGATTAAAAAAAACCATCCATATTAATTAAATGGGTAAGCTTATTTGTTAGATTAACCATGGCACCACGTTTCTTATTCATCCTAATCGTTTGAAGGAAGGGAAGATGCACAACATTCTCATGACCTAACCAAACTAGCTACTTCTTTGAGTTGTTGTGGGTTCTCCTCAAACTTTCAACCCATCTATGTGAAATATATATCATTGATTATAAATATACATGTAAAATGTCATTAACTCTTAGATATTGGTGACAATGAACCGACCTTGAACACGCAATATCGTATGAATGATAAATTGATCTCTCAAAATGTCTACATAAAATTGGAAAGATAAATGTGTAAACCCTACTCCACCAAATGAAAGTTTGTGAACTCAACGCAGAATTTATAAGACATCATCTTAGTGTATTAACTTGGACCTAATGTACCCAAAGTTTTGTGGGAGAAAGTAATACTTAGTGGTTTGAATTGGGTTGGACTATAGGCTAGCTTGGATATAAGTCTGTTCACCTTTTGAGTTCATTAAAACTGTAATTGAATTATTGTATGGATTTAGTATCAGTCATAACATATATGATTTTTATGATTTGGTTTAATTACGAATTAATTTTCGTGCTAATTATTTTCTTTTAAAGGATTGTCTTTAAAGGAGAGGCTAGAACAACTTTTTAGACTAAATTTTTTTTAGCTTTCTCCTCTTTACTTGTCTATCATTCGTCCACTCCCGAGAGAGTACTAAATTCTTGCTTCACCGTTTCACTATGAATCGTGCTACCACTGTGTGATCGAGTAGACTCGGAAGGGGAATTGTGATATCTCCAAACACACTTAAGTTACTAATTAAGCTAACAAATGAAGTCCTTAATTACATTAACAAATATATATATATTATTTTTCAATTTTAATTTAAAAATACATACCAAACAAAACAAAACCAAAATATAGTAAAAAAAAGAATGGTAGAGGCTGGTGAGTGGTGAACACACCCATCTCTGGCTTTCTCATCTATTATAAATTAATAACCAGCCAAGAAGGTCTACTCTGCTCTGCTTGGCTACTCTCTCTGAAATTAATCAACAAACAAGTTTCACCACCGATTTTGGTTTCAGATCAAGTCTTTGTTGGATTGTAATACAGAGAGAGAAATGGCTTTGGGAGGTTTCGCTGTCGATGGACCAAACAGTAACTATAACGGAAAACTAACGGCGTCCGTGGTGATCACCTGCATCGTCGCTGCCTCCAGTGGCCTCATCTTCGGTTACGACATCGGAATATCAGGTACCCTTCTTTACATTGTCAACTTAGAGCAGTCTCAATCACTCGCTTTTCTTCTTAAAATTACATTTACGCTCTTGTTTTTGGACTTAGAAGATGAACCATAATCTTTCTTCTTCTTCTTCCTGAAAACTATATATAAATTATTGAAAATTAATCAGTTCCAGGTCGTAAGGAAGGAAAAATTGTGTGGGTGTGTTGGGGGAGGGTGTACAGAACATATTGGTTAATAATTAAGTTCGAATTTTTAACAGAAATTCATGAAAATCTCCCTCAAAATTAAGTAGTTTCCGATATTCAGCTATGGAGGTGGGCAGGTACTGCTTCTTCCCACTGTGGCTCGTTCAGGAGTAGCTAGCTGGATGAACTTAGAAACAAGTCTATTGGTGTTGACTGGTAGATGCGTCAATAGTCAATACCCAGATTCATTATCAATCGCCACAAAAATTAACACACATATATCTGTCGTCTAGCTACTCTCCACTGGCCGCAGTGAAAATCTGGATTTTTAAATTGCTTGAAGTCAAATATCTCTAGTGGACCAAGTCCAGGCCCTCCATTTTATTTAAAGGCCTGCCTACTTTGGCCCAACTGAGAACTGGGCTTCTGACACATCCTTAAGATCCCATTTGGGTTTGGAGATTGGACACCACTTTCGAATGATTTTCAGTTTGCAAAAGACATTTACTAATATCTGTTTAATGTCGTACTGATGGTGTTCTTTCAAGTGACATTAGTTTGTTTCTATGGCTCCACCGATCTACAGGGGGTGTAACAACAATGCAATCTTTTCTCGAGAAGTTTTTTCCATCAGTGTTGAGGAAAGCAGCAGAGGCTAAAACCAATTTGTATTGTATGTATGATAGCCAGATTTTAACAGCATTCACTTCCTCACTTTACATAGCAGGACTAGCAGCATCCCTGGCTGCTAGCCGTCTCACAGCTGCATTTGGCCGTAAGAACATTATGGTGATTGGAGGCTGCACCTTCCTAGCCGGTGCAGCCATAAATGGTGGCGCTGCCAATGTCGCCATGCTCTTATTGGGCCGGATTCTTCTTGGTTTTGGCGTTGGTTTTACCAACCAGGTTAGTATTGGAGAACAACAGTTAAAATAACGAAAATTTCAACTTTTCATCAGCTTAAGCTACCTGTTGTCTGAACAAGGTTCTTTTTGTGTTCCAATGAAGGCAACTCCGGTTTATCTCTCAGAGATGGCTCCATCGAAATGGCGTGGTGCGTTCAATACAGGATTTCAGTTCTTTATAGGCATTGGGGTTGTTTCAGCGAATTGCGTAAACTATGGAACTGCTAAGCTTAGCTGGGGATGGAGACTCTCTCTTGGCCTAGCAATAGTACCTGCTTTAATTATGACTCTAGGTGCAATCTTTATATCTGATACGCCTAGTAGTCTAGTTGAGCGAGGCAAGATTGTGCAAGCTAAGAAATCTCTAATCAAAATACGAGGAGTAACAACCAATGTGGAAGAAGAGCTGAACGATCTTATTAAGGCGAGCGAAGTAGCCAGAGCTGCAAATCAAGAACCTTTTGTGACAATATTTGAGAGGCAATATAGGCCTCACCTAGTAATGTCAATTGCCATACCATTTTTTCAACAAGTTACTGGGATTAACATTATTGCCTTCTATGCTCCAGTACTTTTTCAATCAGTTGGTTTCGGAAATGATTCAGCTCTATTAGCTGCAATTATATTAGGACTGGTTAATCTTGGCTCCATCCTTGTTTCTACCGGCGTCGTTGATCGCTATGGCCGTAGATTTTTGTTCATAGTTGGTGGTATACTGATGCTTGTCTGCCAGGTAAGAACATTTTTGTTTAGTCTAGCTAACAACCCTGTCGGAAAATCTCAATCAACTGTTGTTGATCTGTGTTTGTTTGTTTGTTTTGCTGTTAAGGTTGGGTTGGCTTGTGTTCTTGCTGCTACAACAGGAGTTTCAGGGGACAAGCATATCTCCAAGGGCTATGCCATATTAGTACTTGTACTAATGTGCACCTATGCTGCTGGTTTTGGATGGTCTTGGGGTCCATTAAGCTGGCTAATTCCTAGTGAAATATTTCCTATGAAGATTAGACCTACAGGACAAAGCATAAGCGTGGCCGTAAACTTTGCGACGACCTTTGTGCTATCACAGACATTTCTGACAATGCTATGTCACTTCAAGTTTGGGACATTCCTGTTCTATGCTGGTTGGATTGCAGCAATGACAGTCTTTGTTGTACTCTTCTTGCCGGAGACAAAAGGGATTCCATTGGAGTCTATGTATTCTGTCTGGGAGAAGCATTGGTACTGGAATCGGTTTGTTCGAAACTCGGCGATTGATGAATTCTAGCTGAACACATTTTTTGTATTGTGTGGATACATCCTGCTCAACAATATATGACCAGAAACTGTAAGCTGCAGATTAGCATCGGGTTGTCCGATTTCGGATATCGATGAATTCTAGAGGAACAAATGGTGTTTGTTGTCGGAATACATCCTCCTACATGATTTGATAATCTGTTCTTTATGGTTTGTATGTGACCAAAAACACTTAACAGATAAAATTACATGTCGCAATTCTTGTGGCATTGTTTTATGCAGGGGTGGCATAAATCTAGGTCTGCATCTGTTAGGAACTTCAGTTAGTTACGTAAGGTATTGCATGCATGTTAATATGTGGAATAAATACCAACTCACAGCTGGCCAATGGGGAGTCTGCTTAGTGGTTAGTTTGTTAGTTAGTTACTAACGTCTGTTAGTAACTCTGTTAATTCCATTCTTGAGTCAGCAGACAGACGTCAAGATTCATCATGTATAAATAACACTCATGGTTATGATGTGGGAGGCATGAATGATATAAACAATTTCTTGGATTCTTCTTCTTCTTCTCTAAATTCTTGTTCTCATTTCTTGTAGAATTCTAAGGTTTCTACCATTTGGTATCAGAGGGCACTCTCTTTTGTGCATGCCGAAGTACCATACTCGTAAAGCCACCATGGAGACTGCCTTTGAGCATTTAACGATACAGGTCCAACAACTGTTCTCAAAGTTCGATGAAACCCAAGCTACCATGCATGCTGCGATGAAATCTCAACACGCAGAAATGAAGTCTCAGGTTGATCAGCTTCGACAAGATTTTATTCGACAACGTTCGATGGATGAAGGTCCAATTCTTGAAGGTTCAGAACCAGGATCCTCTTCTATTTTACGCAAATATGATGGCCAGGACTTACGGGGAGAAAAGGGAGGAATCATTCCTCAAAAACTTCCATGGCAGAAGCTTGATTTTCCTCGGTTCCATGATGGGGATGATCCAGCAATTTGGATTCAACGGGCTGAACAGTATTTCGGATTCTACCACACACCAGAGAATCAAAAACTTTTGATTGTATCTTTCAATCTTGAAGATGAAGCTCTTCAGTGGTTTAATTGGTTAGACTGTATTCATACAACCCCACTTTGGGATGATTTCACGCTGGCTTTTTCTAAAGAATTTGGCCCTTCTGAATTTGAGGATAGTGTTGCAGCCTTGTTCAAACTCCAACAAACAGGTACTCTAAAAGCCTATGTTTGTGAATTCCAAAAGCTTTCCAATCGATCTCGTGGTATCAGTCCAATATTGCTTAAGAGCTGCTTTATTGGGGGGTTGAAAATAGAATTGCGATTTGATGTTCAAATCTTGAAACCAACTTCTGTCCAAGAAGCTATTTCTATTGCCCAGCAATTAGATACTAAAATGACAACACTCAAGCAATCAACAACCAGTAGAATTGTCCAACCCAATAATCCAATCTCCAAACCTGCTACACAGACTGCAGTCCCAAAATTTGGAGATACTTATACTACACGACCTTCTGCTTCCTTGCCAATTCAAAAGAAGATCACTCCAGAAGAATTTCAAGAAAGAAGGTTGAAGGGGTTATGCTTTTATTGTGACCAGAAATACATCAAGGGCCATCAATGTGCTAAGAAGCAACTGTTGCTATTGGAGGTTGACTTTGAAGATACACTGGACAACTTACCAGATGATGATCTGGAGAATTCTGATTTAGCATGTCAGGCCTTAGAATTGAGTGCTTGTGCATTTTTTGGCATTCATTCAGATCAGACTACTAAAACAATGAAGGTCAAAGGTTTTCTAAAGAATCATCCAGTCTCTATTTTAATTGATTCAGGAAGCACTAACAACTTTGTAGATTACAAGTTGTTGAAACAATTAGGATGGTCTTTTGATAAGACTGCCACATTTGAGGTTATGGTGGCTGATGGTGGAAAAGTGCAGAGTTCGGGTTATTGTAAAAATATGGCATTATCCATTGATCAATATCATTGTACAACTAATCTTTTTGTGTTGCCAATTGGGGGATGTGATGTGGTGCTTGGAGTTCAGTGGTTACAGTTGGTTAGTCCAGTATTATGGGATTTCAATTCTTTAAAGATGACCTTCTCACAGGACAGTATTACTTATCAGATCAGTAGTGAGAAGCCATGGCTGGAGCACACAGAATCATTGGTCCAGGATGTTACCTTACACCAAATGGAGAAGGATCTCTGTAATTCTAGTTTGGGACTATTATTATATTCTCAAGAGTTGGCTCCTACTACTACATTTACTCATTTGTCAGCTCTCCAACAAGAAGCTTTGGATTCATTACTTGCTGATTTTGCAGCTGTTTTCCAGACTCCATCTTCTCTACCACCACCTAGGGATTTTGATCATAGAATCCCTCTCATTCCTGGTGCACAACCCGTAAGCAAGAGACCATATCATTACGGACCACTACAAAAGTCTGAAATTGAGAAGGCAGTGCAAGAATTGTTGCAGGCTGGTTTTATTAGAAACAGTCACAGTCCATTCTCTTCACTTGTTTTGTTAGTCAAGAAGAAGGAAGGAACTTGGAGAATGTGCATGGATTACAGGGAGCTCAATAATCTAACAGTAAAAGATAAGTATCCCATTCCTCTTATAGATGATTTGTTAGATGAATTGTCAGGGGCAGTCTTCTTCTCCAAGCTGGATCTTAGGGCTGGCTATCATCAAATCAGGATGCATGAACATGATATTGAAAAAACAGCCTTTAGAACACATGAAGGACATTATGAGTTTCTAGTAATGCCTTTCGGACTCACAAATGCTCCAGCAAGTTTTCAGAGTTTAATGAATGCTATTTTCAAACCACTTTTGAGGAAGTGTGTGTTGGTATTCTTTGATGATATCCTCGTATATAGTTCTACATGGGAGAACCACTTGCAGGATTTAAGGAATGTCTTGGTGGTGATTCAGTCAAACCACTTGTTGGTAAAGAAACAAAAGTGTGCATTTGGCCAGACACAAATTGAATACCTTGGCCATATAGTGTCTGCAGCAGGAGTTTCTGCAGATCCTAGTAAACTTCTGACAATACAGGACTGGCCTGTACCAACTAATCTCAAGGAACTTCGAGGGTTTCTTGGTTTGACAGGTTATTACAGGAAATTCATTCCTGGTTATGGCAGGTTGTGTCAACCACTTTATCAACTTACCAAAAAAGATGCTTTTATTTGGTCACCAACAACAACTGCAACTTTCGAGAAAATTAAGGAAATCATGTCATCACCTCAAGTATTGGCATTACCAGATTTTTCCAAGTTATTTGATTTGGAATGTGATGCATCTGATATGGGAATTGGAGCAGTACTTCAACAGGCAGGTCGACCAATTGCTTTTTCTAGCCAAGCTTTGGGTCCAAGAAACCAATCCCTCTCAACATATGAAAAGGAGTTAATGGCCATAGTCTATGCAGTTAAAAAATGGCAACACTACCTCCAAGGAAGACATTTTGTGATCAAAATTGATCACAAACCTCTCAAATATTTCCTTGATCAGCGTGCTAATACACCTTTCCAGCAGAGGTGGGTGTCAAAATTACTAGGTTTTGACTATGAGATCCATTACAAACAAGGGAATCAGAATCATGCAGCAGATGCCTTATCTAGGAAACCACAACTACAACTTCCTAATACTACTCTCTCAACTGCCAGAGAATGTTTTGCAATCTCTTATCCTTATTTTGGATGGCTCGATGATCTCAAGAGGGATTTAGAGAATAATGATTGGATTCTTACCAAGAAGCAGGACATTCAAACTAAGCCAACTGCTTTTCCTGGCTACAGTTTTGATAATGGATTCCTGAGATATAAGCACATAATTGTTTTACCAGCTTCTAGTCCTTGGCAGCAGCAGCTTTTTGTTGAATATCATTCCTCTCCCACAGCAGGCCATCCAGGAGTGCTTAAAACATATCAACGGTTTAAAAAGAGCTTCTATTGGGTTGGAATGAAAAAAGATATCAAACAAAGGGTTGCTGAGTGTATACCCTGCCAACAGAATAAATATGAAACCATGGTGCCCCTTGGTTTGTTGCAGCCTCTACCAATACCACAACAAGTATGGAGGGATATTAGCATGGATTTCATAGTGGCTTTACCTTGCAGCAAGGGCAAGACAGTAATAATGGTGGTTGTCGATCGTTTAAGCAAGTACAGCCATTTTATTGCTCTCTCTCACCCTTATACAGCTGCCATTGTAGCTCAGCATTTCATTGATCATGTATTCAAGTTACATGGCATGCCAGCCACTATTGTAAGTGATAGGGATCCAGTCTTCTTAAGTGCATTTTGGAAGAAATTCTTCAAACTTCAAGGATCTAAACTATGCATGAGTTCTGGATATCACCCTCAAAGTGATGGACAAACTGAGGTGGTGAATAGATGTGTAGAGACATATCTTAGGTGCTTCACTAGTTTACAACCAAGACTATGGGTCAAGTGGTTGTCATGGGCTGAGTGGAGTTACAACACAGCGTATCATTCTGCTACTAAGACTACTCCATTTGAAATAGTGTATGGATATCCACCCCCTCAAGTAATTTCCTATGAGCTTGGAACATCTAAGTTGGATGTGGTAGAACAAGCCTTACTGGATCGTGATGCTATGCTGGGATTGCTTAAGCACAACTTACAGTTAGCACAGGAACGCATGCAAGTTCAAGCTAACAAGCACAGAAGGGAAAAACATTTTGAAGTTGGAGATTTGGTCTACCTTGAGCTGACACCCTATCAACTCCCTGCTTTATTACAACATTCTTACCATAAATTGCATCCCAAATTTTATGGTCCATTCGCTATTGTGGAACGCATTGGATCAGTGACATATAAACTGGCTTTGCCTAGTTCTACTAAGATCCATCCAGTGTTTCACGTGAGTTGTTTGAAGAAACACTTGGGTCCTCATACAACTACCAGCTTGCTTCTTCCTGAAGTTACAGACTTGGGACTACAGCAACAACGTGTGCCAGAGGCTATTCTGCAGCGACGAATATATAAAAAAGGCAATAGGGCTGGAACTCAACTCTTAGTGCAGTGGCAACATCACTCTACAGAAGAATCAACTTGGGAAGACTGATGAGTTCGTCGACCAATTTCCACAGTTCCAATTTCTTTGAGGACAAAGATTATTTTGTGGAGGAAGGAATTGTTAGGAACTTCAGTTAGTTACGTAAGGTCTTGCATGCATGTTAATATGTGGAATAAATACCAACTCACAGCTGGCCAATGGGGAGTCTGCTTAGTGGTTAGTTTGTTAGTTAGTTACTAACGTCTGTTAGTAACTCTGTTAATTCCATTCTTGAGTCAGCAGACAGACGTCAAGATTCATCATGTATAAATAACACTCATGGTTATGATGTGGGAGGCATGAATGATATAAACAATTTCTTGGATTCTTCTTCTTCTTCTCTAAATTCTTGTTCTCATTTCTTGTAGAATTCTAAGGTTTCTACCAGCATCGGACAACATAACATGTTTACGAGATATTTGTTCGTTTAGATCTGTATTGGTTTGATTTTCGAACGTCCATAATTAATCATGCTCGAATTAGTTTAAATTTAGATAAATAAATTAGATAACAATCTAATCCGGATAGAGCAGAATAAGAGATCAGGGTATTTCGAAAAACAAAACTGCATTTTGAAGCTGGAAAAAATAACACCCAGTCACCCATTCTGAATTGCACTTTGTTTAGGTAGTGACGGGCCTATAGGCCCGGACATCATTTGTGGGCCTAAAGTTTGAGAATGCTTACTGGATTGGTGTCACTTGTCAAGCAACTGAGTTGGGCTAACAAAAGACTGAAAAAGAAACTGTCGGCCCAAAACGAAAAGGGCTCAAAAGCCCAAGTTCATTAACCAGCCTATTTCAGTTTGTGTGTTCATGCATGCTTCAATGCACTAGCTGGCTTTTTCTTCGACAGTCAAGCTCGAATCAGCTTGAAAATATTGGTTGATTGCTTAGTTGAATAATTTATGTAACATATCTTTTTGGTAATCGAGGACGACACAAAACCTATTTTCCCTATAATATTTAATATGGGCTTTAACTTTGGTCGTTAGATCCGCACACATAAATTTTTCACCTGACGACAAACCAAGTTGAGTTAAGATTGAGTACGTGACTATAATGATATTTTTCTCAATGATAATCAAACTCAGAATCTTCTAAATCCATATCGATTGGCCATAATTAATGTAACACACGTTTCGGTTGTAAGGAAAGCTACAGATTGAAAACACAGTTATGTTCCGCAAAATCTGTTGTAGGATGTTGATACCAAGCAGCAGTATTAATAATTGTGGGTTGGCTAATAGAAGTTGAATTGCTATGATTAAACTACTTTTGTGGGTCTGCCTGCCTCTTCCCCCAAAAGTTTCATTTTCAAAGAAAAGTGGAAAAGCTTAAAACGATGTTTACCAGAACTAATTTTATATATTAGTACTGTTAGCTGGTTAGCTACATATTATATATATAAGGCTGCAACACACATTGAAATCCCACCCAACCTTCCTCACCTAACTTGGGTCACTCTAATATTCCTCTTTTAGTATTCCCTAGTTTTTTTGGTGATAGTACTCAATGTGAATAAGAAGAAATGACCGTATGAAATGTTGCTGAGCTTTAAGATGTACAATCAAATTGATTGTTCTAACGTCTTTTCCCACTGATCATTAATTCACATTTTGCCTTTGCCCCACAAACATATATGATCATGTGTGGCACTTCACTAGTTTTAATTAAAGTTCTCCATATATTCATGACGTGGAGTCCACTATATATCACCTATATAGAATTAGCCAATTAGCTATTTTTTCGAAACACATCGTGATTAATGACTTCAAATACAACATGGATATCTTTATTAAAATTAAGTTAGCAAAATAGATCAAATTTTAGAGATGTTCTTGCATATCTTTTATCCAAAACAATGAAGTATACACTATGCACCCCTTTGAGGGGAATGATATTATCCTATTAGTGAATAATATTGTGAGTAGAGAAAGGAGTGACATCATGGTTAGAGTATGAGGAGACCAGATTTATAGCTGCTGGTTCTGTGCATGCATACCCTTTCCAGGTATTCTGGTATTTGTACAATAAGGTGGGACCCATCTTATTACATCTTATGTACCTAAATACGTCGTCCCCCATCCATCCAAAGCATAACCATAACTGCAGCTTCGATCAAAAATAAATACAATCAACCTCTTCTCGATTGGAGGGTGGTTCAGGCCATCGAGGAAGCCTCTTTTTTTTTCCTTCATTCACAATCCTATACAAGTGAGACGATTATATTTCATATAACTCATATACTCTAACCAAATTTTGGCAAAGTGCCAAAACAATCCCGCCTATTAAAGTATGACACTTGTCATTCATGACACTAGCTTGACAAGGATGAGTCACCTCGATTGGAACTGGGGGATTCTATAAGTATTGTTCAAGACAGATGCCTCAGCCCTCAGGTTAGCTCGGTCGCCATTCTCAAGGGGTACCTCGGTTGGCTTAGATTAAGACACCTCAGTTTCAACTAGTGTCCATCACTCATTAAGTGACTTAATTTCAAGGAGCCCAATTCCCACTAGAGGAAGAGTCTTAATAGGATTGAACCTTCGAGAAATACGCTCACGGATAAGGGGGATGGAATCCTACTTCAAATACAACCAGAACTCTCCAACCCTTATAAAAGAGATCTCAAATACTAGGTAAAATCTTAACCACAAATCACACTTTAATTGCATTATAAGTTGAGAGAGTTACTAGAGACTCTTGAGCCCTCCAACTATGAACTACCGTACTGACTTAAGTGTTGGAGTGGTCCCCTGAGCACATATTTTTTACTTCATCACTGACTTCTTGTATGTATTTTTTTATATAAAGCAATAATTGTTAAAAAATATAAAAGGTCTCGTATCGGTTCGATGAAAGTCAGCGATATGATTTTATTAATATGCATGGATTTTTGCCACGTGGGTTTGGAGCGGAGACCTCTTTACTCATCCCAATACCCATTAGATAAACTATTTACTTATCTCTGCTTAAATATTCGTTGAGTATTTTAATCTTTACTTGTTCTCTATATCCATCGGTGTAGGGAATCCCGGCCCATTTTCTCGTTCTTGCCCATTGTAATTGTAAGAACTTCTTGGCCCAAAATGCTAATTTGTTACAAGTGTGCCAAATATTTATAGTTTCTCAAACTGTAAAATAAAATGTATCGAGTACTATCTAACTTTATCAAACGAAAGTGTAGACTACTTTGGGACCTTGGTAATCCTAGGTTCCACAACTTCATTGAAGTACATTTTGTTGATATTGAAATAAAAGATATGACATTAAGTATAATTTGCACAACGATGGTTGACATCGAGACTTGATAGAAAATATGCAAATACAAAGATGAATAACATATTAGAAATTGTAAATCGACAATAAAAATGTTAGATCGCAAGTGGCTTTGAGCTTGGGAGTACTTATTTGTCTTAGTTTTGTTTGGGTTTTTTATGTGTCCTTTTTCGAATGTCTCATTGTTTCCTATATGACATTTCTTGCATCAACGCTACATTGATCTACCAGGGCTATGATTATCCTACCACTAACTCTCATTTCCTTCATATTATGAGTTACTACTATCAGCAACGACAACAGGCTTTTCATAACCTGTCACGTGTCCCATTACTCTAATTGTCTCCAACCATTTCTCCTCATATCTTGAGCCAACTCTTTATGGGCCAACTTTCCTCCCCATGACCTCCTCTTCTTATTTGAGCCTACATAAATATGTGCCAACACAACTCCAAAATCAATAAATTAAAAACAAAATTAAACCTGAATATGGGTGAAACTAATATATATTCATATCAAAAAAATCAAAATATTATGTGAACGATAAGCATTATATATATGAAAGCATGCCCCCAAATTGAATTTTGACTCATAAATACTCCACTCTAGCTATGTATTTAGTTTATCACATTGTATGAGCAAACTTCAAAAAATTTAGTCACATATGATCATCTCATTTTTCTTCTTGTTTTTGTAAGTGCAAGGAACTGTAGAGTCATAGTTGCTATTAGACTTTCGCCTTGGGGCTAGGAGCCTCTAATATCATCATCGTCATGGACCTCATGGTATAGTCAAATTGCGGCTACATTAGATACATCAAAATATATTGCTAACTTAATTAATTATATGCACCTAGAGTAGTACATATAATTAAGAACCATCAAATTGTAGGTCCAACCCCCATAACATGCACACGATAGTTTATTTCTTAGTTGAATATATTTTGCTGATAAAACACAATAAATTTTTATTAGAGTACTACTTTTTTTTTAATATCTCACCTATATATACATGCAGCAAGAATTGATTGAAACCTAATTAGCTACATCTAGAGAGAGAAAGAGAGAGAGGGGAAGAGGGAAGGCATAAATGAAGAGAAGGAGAGGTGGTTTGAGAGCATTAAACCAGAAGAAGAAGATGTTGAAGAAAGCGAGGTGGGTTTTCAATGGTCATCCTTGAATTCTGCATTTAAGTGAATTCAAGATGAATTAATGAAGGCAGGTAGAGTTATTTTGAGCCTCTTCAATCCTTTCTCTCTCAACGTCTTTAATGGCATTTGCCCCTTTTTTATATTTTTATTTATTTATAAATGAAATTTTTTTTTGGGGGAGGCTAGTATTGACGTCTACACCCTTAGTTTAGGAAAGAAACATAATATGTTTCCTACTGTTTTGACTACTTGCAGTGAAAAATAGTCTGGTATTTATGTCAATATTGCCGTGTAGTCTATTTTAGGGTCCCTCATTAATTTATATTTAGTTTATGAGGAAATAACACTTCAACAGCCTACATGCTAGATCTTTTCTCAAACCAAGCAAATTTTCCTGGAAAATAATATAATTCTGCAACCAACTTTCTCTTTCTTGCTTTGCATTACAATGTACACTAATGGATATCACGGGTCATGACACCATGGATTTTATTTTTAACCATGTAAAGTTAAATACAATTAATTGCATTGATGATACTCAGCATTTAATTAATTTGTAGGAATGTGGGTTTAGGTGCTTGATTAATTATTATTATTATTATTCCTTTATCAAATGCTAATTTAAAAAAAAAATCTATGGTATTAACTGCATGCAGGGAGGTCCTTAATAAACCCGGGCGGATCGGGTCGGGTAAGAATTGTCATCTCTAGGAAATTGAGATGGGTATTAACATGGAGTTCGTGCGACTTGGATGTAATTTCATGTGGCAGAGAGCAAGGGTGTTGAGAGCTTTAAAGGCTTCAATGGAGTTCTAGGAGGAGTGATTTTAATTGTTCAAGAATTTGGTTTTGGTTTTAATTGCCAAAGAGGGCTGTTGAGAGCTTTAAAGGTTTATAGTTCTTTGAGTGACCCAATTTTGGATGTTGGAGTTATTGTCTAATTAAAATGCATCCATTGGCCATTAATATTTCAAGACCCTCTTCAACTGTATACAGACTCCTCTCATTTATTGATCTTTCCATACCTCTTCATCTACTTCCTCTCACCGCCTCTATTAACTACCCACAAATATTTTGGCTTCCTCCCTTAATATGACTTAGTAGTAGGGTGGTAGGAGTGTAACTTAAATGACGCGGATTTAATTTTTATAAACAATCTCTTCATGTATTATACGGGTACGTATATTGTATACGAGAATTGTTCATCCTTCAAATCAATCTCAAACTTTTGAGATAAAATCTCGAATGATGATACAATAGAATGCTCTAATTCATTCATCATGTAAATGACACGTAACCATTAAGGTCTTGTGGTAGGGTGCATATGGTGACATATTTGTATATATAAAATTATGTGAATGTATATATATTTGTCCAGTAGAAAAGCTATATAAGTAGTACAATTTTTTCATGTATTAATAGATATATAGTTGGAGCAGTGAAGTAAATGAAGAGCCAACTTGGGATGCACGTCATGCATAGGTAGGAAGGACCTTTCAGTTTTCTACCTTTCAGTGTTGCAATATTTATATTTTCTCCCTTGCAGTTATTTTCCTGACCATACAAGCCTCAACTCATCCTATATAACCCACTCAAAACCTTCTCACTATTCGAAAACTTCACAAAGACAGAAGAGAGACCAAGTGACTTTCAAATTCAAGCTATTATGGTTTCCTTTCAAGCAGTAAACTACTCTCCAAATGGGAAACAAGCACCCGCAGTTTCAGGGTTTGGGAATTCATCAAACAAGAGAAAGTGGGAAGACTCAGAAGCTGAAGCAGTACTTGTTGACAAGAGATCAAAAGCTGCAGAAAGCACAAAATCAATCTTTGATATCGAGCTACACCTCCAGACTCCTTTGCCTTTAGAGTGGCAACAGTGCCTCGATATTCAGGTAAATCCTCTGTCAAATATATATATACACACACATAGTATTATATATGTTGTTTATGGTTCTTGAACTGGAGATATCTTTCTTTTTCTTCCAGTCAGGAAAGATTTACTTCTACAACACAAAGACCCATTTAAGAACAACTAAGGATCCAAGAGGGAATCAAGAGCCTGAGAATACCGGCGATCATATGAGCTTAGACCTTGAATTGAACTTGCAAAGTGGTTCTCCTGAACCGTTCATGGACTCCTGTAGTTACAATAAGAAAAATTCAGAAGGCTTAGCTCGCAGTCCGTCATGGTTAGCAGTTGGAGGGGATCAAGAAGAGATGGTAGCAAGTGTGTGCTCAAGGTGCCATATGTTGGTGATGATGAGCAAGTCCTCTCCAGCATGTCCTAACTGCAAATTCCTGCATCCACCAGACCAAAGCCCTCCAAGACTGTTCAAGCAAAGACTCACCCTCTTTTGCTAGCAAGGATCAAAACCTATAATAGGAAACGATCAAGGGCAATGCATGGGGTTACTTGTTCAGTGTTAGAAGTTAGAGAGACATGAGAGAGAGAGAGAGACATAGACTAAATATTATAATGTGCTGACATATATGAAGAAAAAATGTACATTAGTGTTCTAGGTATGCATATTCCTGTTCCAGTTTATCCAATGTTTATCAAGCTGCCTATAATAATGATGGTATATCAGAGAATCATGCATCCTATTTGATCATGTCAGAACACCTTCCATTATCGTTAAGGTCGAGTCTGGTAACTTGCCCACAATAAGATTTAAGAAATAAGTAGAAGCAGACAGCAATAACCAATGCAAAACTCTAGCCAAGTTTGTAGTGTGCCTCTAGCGGTATATATATAGTGCTATGGAAGTATACAAGAATCAAATATTCCTTTGTAGTAATTCATGCATGAAGCAGTAGTAATCACATCAACATAAGTACATAAAATCAACACGAAACAAAGTTCAGATACCAATTAGTTTATTAAATCTTCTATGAATCATACTTTATGGGACCACATGGCCGTGCAAAGAGTAGTTGGCTTGAACATCGAATAACCACCTCCTATTGATGAAGTTTGAACAGTTCCAACCAACTGTTGGTAATTAGTTTTAAACTAAGAGTCTTCTGACCTTCGTACTAGGTAGCCTAACGATCGGGTACAGAAAGTATTTAAAACTCTCTACTTCTTTCACCCATAAACGGGACCATTTTCTCCTGAAAGAAGATGATTATTTGATCCAATGAACCCTTAATGCAGACTCTGCTATTCGATCCTACCCTTACCATTTAACACCTTTACTTTAATTTTCTCCATATTTTGCACTGGAACACCAGTCTCTAGGGTCGCCTAAAACAGCTTAGGCTCTTTTTCTCTCATTTTCAGTTGAAATTATCTTTAGCTTCCGACGTTCTACTAGATGAAACTGCTAGTCATCTGTATTCCTTATCTGTTGTACATCCAACAGAACTATTTTGCCTTTGCTGCATTATCTTTTCATGAATATATTGTCTAGTAACAAAAAACAAATGGGAAAGAAATACAGAGAAACCGTTTTGTTAGTTATGAAGAATAAAAGACCGCCAGAAGGATTATATCAAATGCCCAAGTCATAGAATCGTCTCATTTTTTTCCTTATCAAGTGTTAATTTATTTATTATAAAACATTCGTTCAAACAACTTAATGCTTGAAAATGACAATTTAACGTGCATATAAGAGGATGAAGGAATTGTTGCTTCCATAAAGCGTCAACATGATTTACATGTTAAGGATGTGAAATAGAAGTTGAAATGTCTCTGTCACCATTGGTTAGGTCTTACCATGGTTACCATTGTCAACTGTCAAGATATCAGTTAAACAGCTCTGAAAAGAGGAACCCAGTTTAAAGATCATGTTCAGATGCAATGTGGTTTGTGAGATGAATACAAGATACCTGATGGTATTTCTTAAAGAATCATCTATACGGCAGTTCTTTTGTTCACAGCTGGAGTCTGCTACCAAGGGTTTGCAGGATTTCATGCCCGGTTCTGGCTTGAGCCTGATTTTTTTTTTCATGAATGACCACACAGGTACCAGAATACACACACCACTCATGCCTTCATGATTAAACCGCTCCAATAGATTTTTGACCCTTAAATTGTTCACTGTCAAGAGGCATATGCAGTTAACTGTGGGACAATTTGATGTGGTCAAAGATAAGCAACCAGCAAAATGGAATACAGTATTCTCCCTTATTTGCAGTAACAAAACATATACAAGGTTACGGAAGAATCCACATCATGCTTAAGTGGTCAACCATCAGGGTAAAGGCTAATCATTATCCCAAACCTAACACTAAAGGAGGTCCAATATACAATTCACATTTTACGGTTAATTCATTTTCATACCTGAACTGGCCTAACATAGCAAGCAGACAATACAGATTCCACACCCTGTATGTAATGAGATGTAAAACCTGCATTATGGGCATTGATTAAAATACTTTTCAGCCATTTTCTGCATCCCATTGCACTATATTGGGCAAGTAAAAATACTTACCAAGCTGAAAGAACAGCGTAAAAAAACAACACCAAATAATTTGTGCTGTTTTTCTCACTTTTATGAAGTAAATTAAGGCAGAGAAACCAATCATGGCAGCAAATTGAGAAAATGGTTAGGAAGATCGTAAACTGTCACTGAGAAAATTTGTTTTGGTTCTTGTCCTTTACATAACAGCAACATAGCACAATGCAGTTTGACATCGTGAATGCTATAAACTGGAGCGTCACAACTCACAACAAGCATGCCAAAAAATTAGGCGTGCTCTGTGTACATAAAATTTTTGAAATATGAAATCAAGAGCAGCCCCAACCAGGGAAATAATGATTTGCCAAAGGCAATGGATCAAATTGCAAAAGCTTCAAATGGAATTCGAATTAGAAAGCCTAAGATATTTCTTAATAACCCCCGCTCACATAAGTTCTTTAGTTTCTTTTATCTCCTTCCTCCTCAGTTTGAACCCAAATTAAAGTAACTAAACCCTCTAAAAAAGCAACCTAAGAAGCTCTTCACTGAACAATGACCAACATTCAGCACCTTATAAATCCAGGAAAAGTTGCAATCCAGAGGAACAAACACATAGGGAGGAATATATACACACACACACACACACACATAAATGCGTTACTGTTTAACATCTTTTGAAAGTTCAACGATGGGAGAGAGTGAATTACCAGAATCAAGCTCGCTTTTGATTCGCATTCCATGTTTTCATATGCTTGAAGGGAAAATTTTGGAGTCCAATTCACGACGGTAATTGAATTGAAAGAGAAAAAGAAGAAGATTTGATTGATTATGGTTTTGGCTTTGGGTGGTTTTTCATATCACGTGGCAAGGGAGGCACGTGTGAAAGAAAGTAAAGGCGCCAAATATTTAACTTCCAGGGGCTTCCCGCGCTCCATTTAGTCGAACTTTCAAATTTCGAAGGCTACAAAGCAAAAACCGAAAGAAGAGAGTAGAGAGAATCGCATCGAGATGGATAACAAGGACGAAGCTCTGAAAGCGCAGATTGCAATTCGTTGTGCCAACGCCGCAGTCCGGCTTCTCTCCCTGAGATCGACCACAAATCGCCTCCTGGATGACCAAGACAAGGTCAAATTGATTCTCTCTGTGTCGCAGGTCAGAGCATTCTTAGAATCTTCGAGTTCTGGTTTCTGATTTTTAATTTGGAACAGGAAAAGGAGACGATGAGAAGAGAAATAACAGATCTAAAGATCGAATTGGTGAGGGAACGAGTAAGGAGTCGGAGGATCAAGCTTTGCAGCTTCATGGAATTCGCTCTTCAGGTTGTGACGATGCTTTCTGTTTCCACTCTCTTGTTGATGCTCGCCTTCAATTCTGCTTGATTTTATGATATTGGTGGTTTTGTGTTGGAAAATAGAACTGGTCTGTCTCTTAACTGCTTGAATGGGTGATTCTGCCATTCTCACATTCAACGCAACTAGAATCTGAACTCCTTGCCAAATATAGAATAACTCATCTGGTGCAGATGGTCTCGTTCACATCATCCTCTGTTTCAACTCATCTGGTGCAGACGGCCAGTGGTTGCATGCACATTACAATTTATATGTCATGAAATGCATGGGCAAATCAAATTACATGCTAAATATTGTTAATGATATACAAGTGGTTGATGTGCTCTAGCTTTGATCGTCTCTGAAATAGAAGAATGGAATAACTAACCTGAAAATTTGATAGATTTCAAGAAAATTTGCAGTAGTCAACGAAGTTTAATTTAATCTTATTGTCGGCTGTCGCTTATCACTACGTTTTAAAATATAGTATATATAGTAATTATTATAGCTGTTAAAAAAATTGACATAATCGAAATCAATCGTAACTTCTTCAATTTTTTTAAAACAATTATATATTTTTCACTAAAATTGATTGAAAATAAAAAAATTTAAAAAGCCAATATATAATTTGCCAATAATTGATAAAATAATTCGGTCAAAATGTTTTCAATAAAAAAGGCCACGCCAACGAAAAATAATAGGAGAGAGTTACTCAAGTTAAAACGC
Organism: Euonymus europaeus; assembly: GCA_963580455.1. Lineage (NCBI taxonomy): Eukaryota > Viridiplantae > Streptophyta > Magnoliopsida > Celastrales > Celastraceae > Euonymus > Euonymus europaeus. The sequence goes on along the minus strand of OY756972.1, from coordinate 19,460,055 downwards.
TAAAAGTTCACAGAGAATTAACCAGGACAGCCTAGAAAATGTCTAGGCCCACTTAACAGAAGGCAGCGTAGTAGTACTACTGTACTAGAGTAGTCGATTAAGTTGAAGTCCATAGGGAATTGGCTAGGAAAGCCCATCAATATGGTCAGACAAAAATGGATAAGCATCGTCTCTGTTAAGAACGAGCTCGAAGCAGGTTCAAGAAAGATTAATTTGACACAAATTGCTTATGCTGTTTGGCACGGCTGAACATAGTGAACTTGTCAACAACACCATACTTTCTAATAATCTCAAAGATATGCACACTTTCGACTTTAAAATGACAGGCAAAACAACCTTATCGACAGATCCAATCTCACAGCCTTTTATTCACAAAAAGGAAAAGCAAAAAAAATTTATCTTGCCCAGCAGACAAAAAATGACAAATTAGTTTCCTTCATATCAGCGTGATGCAGTGAAGCCAAGATGCTTGCTCACTAATATGTCATCAGCATATCATTCCAGAAGAAACCAAAAGGTATTCTTGTCTGACTTCTCAGTTTCGATTCCATTAATGTCACACAGGCCAATTCCTTGAAACTTAAAATCAGCAGCAGCAAGAATGAAATTCCTTACAATCTCTTGATGAAACTACATTGTGAAGGAAGGAGGCATTTAGTTCTAATCAGCAGGGAATGTCGTATGATTTAAGCAATAAGCAACAATTAATAATTCCCAAGTGTCAAAGTGTTTGAGGCAATGTTTAGACAATTCTTTTGCAGAAATTAAGGTTCATTAACTATGCAGTGCTATCTTCAATGTCCAAAAAACTACTTACAGCAACAGTAAGTAATCCAGACCTCAGATAAAGTGCATATGGATAAGAAAACAACTTATCATTAGAAATAAAGCAATGAATTTCAAAGGGAACATATATTGAAACCCATTTAGTTTAGACTCCAGCCAAACTAAACCAGAATTAGACACCACTGCTGAATGCAGTATGCAAAAATGCTTGTCACAATACTTATTATAGCACATTATCAACATAGCTCCACCAAAAGAACAACAAAAACAAAAACAAAACTTCAGGGATAGGTGCGTTACTAAAAAGGCAACTGTGGGGTTAAAATTTATAATCTCTTTTATCATTTTTTTTTCCCTATAAATTGTAGATCATCTAACAAGCCTGCAGAAAATGCAGTGAGAGAGAGAAGCAACATCAAGATTCGATATCGGAACTACTCCTAATATTGAAGTCATTACAAGTATAGCTGATTGACTATTAGTTGCCTGCCACATTGATGATGACGAGATCAAATATTAAGTTATAAAATAAGTCTCCCAGTTTCCAGGATTCAGAAATATGAATAGTGCTGACAATAGTGCTGCGTTTGCTTAAAGTTGTGATCAGAAAGATACAAGGCAAATACCTTCAATCAAAGGCATAGGGATCATCTGCATATGGGTTTAGAGAACCTTCTGAAAATAAATCGCCTATATTTGAAGGATTTGGATGACCTCCTCCCTTAGCCCCCTGCATGACATATATAAACAGGATGGTTTTTAAGACACAAAGATGGCAGAAACTTTACAGACTTCCTAGTAACTAATCAAATCTCAATACTCATTTCAGAGTCAACTTTTATTAGGGATTCAGTGGGTGCCTTTTTTATTCACGGGGGAATTTCTTGTTCACAACATACAAGCTTTTTGACATAAATATTTTATAAGAAACAAAGCCAACCACAGCTGAATGAGCTATATGCCATGTCACACAGCAAAAAAAAAGAAAAAAAAAAGAAAAGCTATATGCCATGTCATCGAAAATCCATTACTCAATTGTCATGCTTAAAGGGAAGTTTTGCTTCAAACATTTGAAAGGAAAGAAAGTATAACCAGAGTACATCATAATAATAATCATGAGACTGTTGTAGATAATTCGTTACCTTGACAACACTTCTAGGGGTTCTGGTTTTTGGTGTATTAATCTTCTTATGTTTCGTTGGATCCTGATTAATGTCAGACAAAAAATACAAACAATAATATGGATCTATCAGTAGCCAGTAATAAAAATTGCTTGTATATAATTTATAAACTTAATTGAGCTTCCAAATAAATGGGTACATACATCGAACATGACTGTACTTTTTGTCTTCTTTCGTTTCGTAATGGTTCTTCCATTAGAAGTTTCGACTTCATATTCACGATGAGTCACCTGACCTCAGAATGGTATGTGCTCAGATAGTTAAGGTTGAATTATTGTTCTTTCTACAACTTAAAAGTAAAGTGGCATGAATATTACAGCATACATGTCAATATTCATTCAGAACTTCAAAAAATAAAAACCGTTCACCTTCTTGTGATGCTTAGGAATACCAATCACACTTCCTGACTTCGCATTCTCTACTTTCTTCAGTAACTTTGAGACTGGTGTTTGTGTCACCTCAAGGAAAGGTGAATCCTATCAACAATGCAAAGATGTACTAAACTCCCTTAGATGGTAAAGCACAGAAAGACACATTAATGTTTTTTTGCTCTTACCATAGCATGCTGACTTCTTTTACGACCACCAGAATCCCTCATCTTGATAGAAGAAACAGAGTGATCCTGCAGTATAATTTTATATCAAATAATCTTGCTTTTGAAAACTCATCATCATATGAAGAAAATTTAACGGTTGTACATTTGAAACAAGAAATTTCACATTTCAAGCCGACTCAAGCGAAACTTACTAAATTAGGTTGGAAGATACCAAATAAAAGTTCAAGGATCCTTTCTTCCAGGAGCATAAACATTTATTATTGGAGCATTAAGTAAAGAACAAATGAGACAAAACCTTTTGATGACTCGCATATGTTTATAGCAGATAAGTTGGCACATCTTTATTGAACTTAAGAGTTATCATGTGTGCCATTATGAGTGAGAGAGAGAGAGAGAACCTGCTTTGAATTAACTTCTTGGTCTTCTTGTGGCTTGTTTCCCATCACTCTCCATTGCAATTGCAATAAAGCTCTCTGCCTGTCTTCCTGCAATATATAAGAGGCTAAGAGCAGAGTGATTTCAAGTAAAGCACTTCTGAGAAATATATACTTTCGACTTCTGCAGATCCAATTCCTCTTGAAGCCTCTGATACTCATCTTCGTGCTGAGACCTCATAGCTTTCAGTTGAACTTCATGTTCACTCCTGAGTGATGTTGATTTCTACACAAGTACATAAAGTATTAGCAATAAAAAATTCCACTCTTCATATGTAGACAGCTTGACTTGAATTAAAAGCATGGTATACCTCTCTCAATTCTTTTTCACCTTGAAGTTGAACACTCTTTAGCTCTTCGCTGTGATCAGCTCTAATTTTGAGTTCCCTTTTATCGAACTCTTGCTGAATGCGAATGACCTATGTATGAGGAGGATAGACAAATAGTCAACTGAGTTTATTAATGTTTGAAATAAGCATCAGCTGAAAACAGATGTAAGCCAGTGGAAAAACTAAAAAGTGAATTGGAGATGACTGCAAGACACTAAACTGAATCTACATTATGTTATGCGAAATATCTTTCCAAAACTATCACTCTGCTATAGTGATTCAATAATATCAAGGCTTAATTGCTAAACCACTCCAAACATTTCTTATTAACCGATGTATGCTTCCTAACTTGGGAATCATTCTATAATTGACACAAATATGGAAAAACTTATTCAGAATGTGTAACAGAATGGTGCCAAAAAAACATTAACAACAAACAAAACAAAACAGTGCAAATGCTTTATTATATCTGAACATAAGGTTTTGCAGGCTACCAGTGATGCAAATTATTTAGTCATCTCAAAGAAATATTATTTTTCTAAATGGACTAGAACTAAGAACTGAGACTATTGACATAAGTTATATATATCGTAATCATGATTTCCAATATAAGAGGTCATCCGATTTGCATCATACAAAAAGGCATATAATAGACAATCTATTTTTTAAATTTACATGGTCAATAATCAAAAAATTAAGTTTGGTTTATGAGTATACCAGAGCAGCATGCTCCTCCTGAACATGCATCAACTGCCGCCTTGATTCCTCCTTACAGTCTTCAAGTTTCTGTTCACATTTTCTCTCCATTTCTTCGACATCTTTTTTAGCCTAAAAGTTTAAACAGGATAGAAGTATGATTCATTCCCAAACACACTGCACTAGATGGTGATTATGAGCAAACCTTTTCCTTTTCCATATTAACAATCTCCAGCTTCTCCATATCATACTTCTTCCGAATGTCATTAATTGCCTATAAACACAAGTTAGCCATTTTTTAGAAACATGAATGACTTGATAAGGGTTTTATAAAATAAATGCCAACGAACTACACCTGGTCATTCCTTTGAGATATATCTTTCAAATGTCTAGATAACTCCAGCTGTTTACTCTCCAGTATAAGATCATGCTGCTTTTTAGCTTCTGCCAGTTTGCTTTCTGCAGCAGTCAGCGACACGTGATTCTGCAATAATAAGCCAGAACTTGTAATAGATAGATGGTAAATTTCATTAGCAAGTATACTCTTTAACAATTTAGCCTAGTTCAAAACCTCTGCGATCTGATCATCGATCTTCTTCTCTCTGTCTTTGTACTGAGAAATAAGATGTTCCCTCTCTTCTAATATATTATCAAGCTGGCCGATTTGTTTCTCCAGTGAATCCACATAGTGCTTATGTTTCTCTATTTCCTTTTGCAGACCATTTATTTCTTCAACTTTCTTCTGCATCTCTGACTGTAACCTCTCTTTATTATCGTTGTTCTCCACTTCCAGCTCCGAAATTTTTAACAATAAATCTTGCTGCAAGATGTAACAGCATTGATTTTGGCTTAGAATAGAAACCAAGGATATTCTCATACAGCATAAAGGATGATAAAAAACATACGGACCATTTTAATTTCAGATGACCTTGAACTGTCAGACAAAGCAATAACAGTCCCCTCTAATTTGGAAACCAAAGTTTCAGTTTCAATATTCTTTAAGGCCAAAGTCTTTGCTTGAGATTCCAACCCATGAATTTTCTCCCTTGCTAAGCAGCGTTCCTCAGAAAGCTGTTCTAGAACAGACTCTTTGGCTTTGTGAAGTTCTATGATATTATCATTCAAGTCTTGATTCATCACTTTCAAGGAATCTTTCTCTGATGTTACACAAAGGAACTTCTTGGAAAGTAGATCATGTTGTGTCTCCACATGCTTAGCAAAAAGTTCTCTCTCCTGATGGACTAACTTAAGACAAGATTCATAGAGTGTGTTTAGCTGATCAAAATTGTCTGCAAAAGTAAGTCTTTGCTTGTCCAATTCAACCAACTGCTCCCCTAATAGACTAATGAAACTTTCAAGATTTATTTCCTCCTGGAGTAATAAATGTAATTTTCTAGTAATGTCATCATTGCTTGACTGAAGATCACTCTTTTCTTTCACCAAATTATCCAGAGTGCTCATCAAATGTCTAATTTCATCTTCTCTGGATCTCAACTCGATTTGTGCCTCTCCCAACCTGGATTTCAAACTCTCTGCAGTCATTGTATTAGCTGCCACTGTTTCTTCAAACTTCCTTAGCAAAGAATCTGCAAGAAAAAGTAGGAAGGACCCAGAAAAAAAATGAAAAGAAGAAAGGATAAAAAATTCAATTTATGGTTCAGTCCATCAGAAATTGTGAAAGCTGAAAGCTAGAAATAGGATTTCATAAACCAACATCCTCAAAAGGTGTAGAGGAAAAGTTTTATATAGCTGAAACATAAGACATGTACCTCAAAATGTTCACAATATTTCTAAAGCCCCTCAACTAAATACTGCTCTTTCAATTTTGTAAAACAAGTACTCATACCATTATATATGAAATTCTCAGGATGTATATTGCTTCAAGCCAACAATCACTTTTTTTTTCATGCATCACACAGCTGCAAGTTTTCGAAGGTTAGACTTCTTCGATGCTATAAGATTGTTGAGAAAATTATACTTCTTGTTACAAGTTAGAGACTCCTAGGATAAGATCAAGTATAATAAAAAAAAATCCTAATTGCTTTCTTTCATCCTTCTAATCAATCTTTACAGACTTATTAGCTGGTCTAAGACAATGTTTCCAATGCTCCAATTCCTACCTCAACAGCCCTAAATTCTAGGCCCTTGATTTATCTATGTAGGAATGTCAAAAGTCTGATTATAAAATCACTTCAGGACAGAAAGACAGTTCTTAATACTCAATGGAGATTCTGAGGGAAGACTCGCAAAATGAGTTTTACATCCTCAAAGAATAAATTATTCAAACATTCAGCTCAGAACAGAGGATAAGATGGTGTTGGAATAAGTTTATTCTTCTTCTCTTGTTTTTAAGAGATGTTTGGTTGAAGAACATGATGCAGCTGCTGCTCAAAAGAAAAGTTTATGAAGCAGACTAATGTACAAATGGTAATCAACAATCAACAAAGTCATAGAAACCATATCCAAGTCCAAGCCCCAAATTCTCCACAAACAGGACCTTTTGGTGTCACGAAGGGGCCAAATGAAGCTAGAGCATTTCTAATTGAGTCTGCTATGCTTACTGAACAAAAACCTCGAATTAAAAATAACAATAATGATAAAATGATATTTGAGAGTCACAGTGATACAATTTGCAAAATTCCCAACCATCTTAATACATTTGTAATGAACACAAAAATTCGTGACAATTTTACTCAATGGTGATTCAACAGTATTCTGGACATCAATAAAATTCTTATTTTTCGAAAGAAAAATGTAAAACAAAGGTACTCCCAACCAAAGAAAATAAAAGAGAAAAATAAAATCAAATTAGAAAGGGCCACAACTCTTTTCCACCGTACAAATCATGGATTGGACCATAACAAACTCTTTTTTGCCAGTACTTGAACTGCTTTGCACTACTTTTTCAATTGTGCTGTTTCAACTAGCAAGCATTAGAGAGAGAGAGAGAGAGAGAGAGAGAGAGAGTTCATCGAATATAGAAATAATGATTCATCCAGTAACCTTTTTCTCCCATTAAATCGGCAGTTCTGCACTGTTCATCTCTGTACTTCTTGTCTATTTCCTCTTTCTCTGTTTTGACATCCTCCAGCTCCTTGTCACCTATAGCATGGACCCATTACAAAACAAGATGTAAAATTCCGTAATAGACGGACTCTTTCATTCTCTACAAACAAATCAATTGATTTACAGACAGACTAGCATGGTTTGATTATAAGAATGGCTGGACATCACCTCAGAGACAAAAGCTTCAAATTCGTCACTTGAATATATATTGTTATAACAACTTAATGAGACTAGAGCATCTTACGAGTTATAATTGTTTCCTCTGCTGACCCTAATTTGAGGGACAAATTATTCATCTTCTGGCTCAAACTATCTACAGCAACTGAACTTTCAGATAGTTTTCCCTCAAAAAATTCCTTATCCTTTTCAGCTGCATATCAAGAAAGAAATGTGATTGCTATATACGTCAAAAAAAACACACACATAATTCAAACATTTGAAAAAGACTTACCATCCTGGACCTGTTGAGCTAGCTGTTGTAAAGTTTCTGTAAGTTGATCACATAGGGTCTTAGTTGAAGAAAATTTAGATTCCAATCCTTTCCAGACCTTCTCATCTTCTTTCTGTTTCACCTTCAGCTTTGCATTCTCAATGAAAGCATTTTGTAGTTTTCCCTCCAACAGATGAATATGCTCGGTGGATTTCTTCAGCTTGGAGCTCTGGATTTTTGTCATAATAATTCCAAATTATCATTTATTTCCACTTATTAAACGAGAATCCAGCACCTTGCTAAGAAAATAATGACAGCAAAGATTACAACACAATGAAACCCTAGATTAAAAGTAGAATAAACAATATTTTTACTTAAAATGAAGAGAATAATAAAAGACGTGAAAGTGTAGCCTTGAATATCTGTTCTCCAGAAATCACACATGCGATGCTGCAGAGAACTGTAAAAAAATCACATAAACTATATACGTACCACGAGTCCACAGAGACTGCTGCAAATACACATAAGTACATAAAACGACAATTTATGCGACTCTTACACGGAGATACGCAGAGAGAGCCATACCGCCATTTCCAGATCGGTTTTGACAGTGGCTTGCTCTTTCACCAATTTCTCTACGGACGAAACAAATTAACACCAGAAATCACCAATAAGTCCACATTATCCAAAAAATTGACAAAACACGCGGAAACTTCCGATCAAAAACCTGCAGTAAGCTTCAAGTTCGCAAAACTCCCTGATGAGATCGTGTCCAACGAGGGACGCAGAGATAACGAGGAGGTCTTCGTGGATCCGGTGAGCGATCCTGCAAATGATTTGTAGCGATCGAGGCCATTCAAGCTAGAAAACCCTAGGTGCTGCATTTTCGAATTGAATTTCAGGCAAAAACTCAAGAAATTTTTTCGGATCTCTCTTGCTCTCCACTGCCCTCTCGAGAACTAGTAGCAGAACTGACTGACTTGGGCGCCAAGTGATTGGCTATTTATATAGCCGACGTGGCCTGTCAATTGAGGCTGGTACACAACTACACATGCGGGTGAGTGGGTGACGTTATCGTCATATTTCTTTTTTATATATTTCTTACACGTGATTATCTTTTCTCTTTTACTCCCCTCTCACTATTTGATATATTTATTTGTTTTTTTATCTAGATAAAAAAAAATCAATTAATATTATTAAAATAATAAATTTTTTTAATTTTTTTAACAATATAAAACTACTTCACTTGATCCTTATATTTAATCCTTACTAGTGTAATGCCCGCGGTACGCGCGGTTTAATGGTAATAAACCTGAATTGTTTTTTCAATCGTGTTTAGGCTAATTTATCATTTACAGATGAGTGACAATATTTGATTCTAGAGTACCAATCTGCATATGCTGGAGTTCATCAGTGCAAAAAAAAATATATATATAATAGTCAATTATAATGAAAATATATGTACTAACATAAGTTTTTTAATATTTGAACCTACAAATTGACATGTCTACAAAATGAATATATTTGAAGAAGTGTTTTCATTATTTACCAGATGTGGAATGGTTTAATATTAGGAATGTCGAGGTTGACAAAAACCTTGGTTGCTCCAGTAGTTGATAGTCGAAATATCCCTATGCCATTTTTTTCCTAATTAAGAATTGGCCAAAAAAATATGGACAAAGTTTATCATGAAATAGTTGTATTAGGCCTTAAATTTGAATTGAGTATACCTCCAAACATCTTCACTGTAGTTGACGTAACGATCAAAATGGAATGTTTTGAAACATTTTCAAACATTGTGAGATCTAGTTCTTTGGCTTTGTTTGCCCACAATGTAAGTCTAACAGTGAGATCCCTGCATTTATTTAGCAACCAACGAAATTAATCAATTACAGAAATCATATATTAAACTCAAATTAAAAACACTTTTTTTGGTATACCTCGTGATTCCTATTTCAATCTCTTTCTTGTCAACCAATTTGCCACCAACAATAACTTTACTGGTATTTCCATTTTTTAAAAGAACACCTCACATATGTTGGTAAATCAATATTATAGAGTTAGACAAAAGTAGTCAACGAAATGAATTATAAATTAAGGACAAATGATAATAAATAACCTGTCAACACTGATATTTCATCTAGGCGGCCAATGATTTCATCAGGATTTTTTATATCAAATTTGTGCATTAAGATGGAAAGTTGGGGTCCATCAGAGATCTCTGATATTTTTGTAGTTGGCAATAATAATATCTTCATACCATAATCGATCGGCCTATAGTAAGGCTTGCTCTCTACCACTCGGAAAGTAGTGATACGATATACCTTGCCCTCTTCCAATTGCCTCCTAAATACATCGACATGACGTTGGCCAATTGTTGCATTCATTGTGAATCCCTAAAAAATCATAAGCATTAGAACTTTCTTGATTGATAACAACATAGAGATATACTCTTAGAAGGTGATAAACAATCCAAACATATTTACCTCTTCGTCGATTAGAATTATATCAATTCCAATGAGTTCATCATCATTGCTTAAATTGATTGCATCCCACATACGTGTGATTTGCGCGTTAATCCTCTATTGAATTCTATTTGTTTAGAGATTTGCAAGCATTGTGGCTGCCATCTTGTGCAAAATTTTACAAACTTGTATGGATGTATGGATGGCCGATTATATATAAATGGGAGGGAATGTGATGGATTCATGAGATTTCATTAATAACATAAATAACATAAATTCTTATCACGAAAACGTAAATGAAATCATTTAATAACTTAATGGCCAAGTTAAACGTATATCAAGTAAATGATAAGTCGTGTGAATGTGATGGATTCATGGAATTTCATGAATAAGATTAATAACATAAATTCTTATCACTTAAACATAAATGAAATCATTGAATAATTTAATGGTCAAGTTAAACGTCTTAGGTAAATGAATGACTATTATATGAGGGCATTTCACTCATGATTCATCAATCAAGCAAAGACTGTTCTTATTCCTATGTTTAATACGTTGGTTTGACAATGAATGGTAAAGTAATGTTAAATACGATGCTTTGACAATGAATGAGTGGTAAAGTAATATTTAATTTAGTAGAGGTTGTAATTATTGTAACGTAACTTGTTATTTACTTACTTATTCACTCAATTTCAATTATGTGTTAAATAGCATAAATTCTTATCACAAAAACATAAATGAAATCATTTAATAACTTAATGGCCAAGTTATATGTATATGAAGTTAACTCAATTATGTGTCATTTACTTATTCACTTATTCACTCAAAACTAATGAATCCTATGTGTCACACACTCAACATCCTAAGTGACACTCAACTACAAAACTCTAGATGACATGGCCTCATGTGAGCATCCTTGAGGCTTAGCTTTACTTAAAGTAATAGATTATTGATAGAATTTAATGTCATTTGTTAAAATAGATGCACAATAAATAAGAGAAGATTAATAAATTAGTGATTTTTTACTTATTATCGATAAAGAAGTGGATTATAATTTGGGACAGATAGAAACCAAACCTATAAAGAGGAAGGGAGTATTAAAATTTAAATGGTTTCTTTTCCACCATTCATCATTTATTAAGCCAACTCACTTATCTCCCAAATTTATTGTTCCCACAAAACACAAGCAAAAATTGCAGACTTGGCCATCGAAGTATAACAGTGTCATCGCCTCGTTGTTAAAAATCAACTACTATATTTTCAACAACAAAAAAACCCTAAATTTCCACATCACGCCATCCTTTCTCAATACTCCTCCCCTTCTTTCATGATGACGACGTTCTTAGGGGCGGAACCAGGAATTGGCATTGGGGTGGGCTAACTCAAACAATTATACTTTGATCCGTTCAAAAGTTTGATGAGGGTTGCCCCGAAATCTTTTTAGGATTATTTATAACAGTACACACCTTAAAATGATATTATCTATAAAATTCAATTGCAATGATTCATCATCCACATGCATGAACACTTCCATTTCACTAAAAAAATAAAGAAAATACGCACATATGTATGAAAATTCAATTTCAGATGTGTATATGTGTGTATATCAAAATTCAAAGAGTTTTATAAATTTAGATTTCTTAGCATCCTAAATTTGTTCATTGTCCAAACAAAAGTAAGAAAAAAAATCGTATTCATTTTAACGAAGAGAAATATAGCCATATACACTAATATATTTTTAAAATTGCAAAAGGGCTACAACCCAATGCAGTCTCCCCTCTCTCCTCCCCTGCGCTCGGAAAGTATCATAGACTCTTTTGGCAGAGGAGGCCCTGGAATGGCAGCTGTAAGGGGTAGTTTGGTTTTTAGAATGGTTTGAGAGGGAATGAGAATGAGAATGAGAATGAGAATGGTATTTTGATTCTCACGTTTGGTATGTATAAAAATTGGGAATGAGAATGAGAATGAAGTTGTGTTTTGTCCATTATGTCCCTCCTTTACAATTATGTATAATCAATATATTTTATTTGTGCATTTATAATTATATATAATTAACAAATTAAAATAAAATTGAGTCAAAATTATATAATTAACAAATTATAATAACTAACAAATTAAAATAAAATAAAATATATTAATTAATATTAATTTAACAAAATATATAATTAATATTTACAAATTAAAGTTAACAAATTAACAAAATTAAAGTTAATAAATTATATAATTAACAAATTAAAATAAAATAAAATATATTAATTAATATTAATTTATCAGAATATATTAATTAATATTTATTTGAGGACAAAATAGTCATTTTGTCCTCTATTCCACATGGAATGATTCATTTCCACATAAAAATGTGGGAATGAAAATTGATGAGAGAGATGAGGGAATGGAATGGAGTATTCTATTCCCTCAAATTTTTTTAACACCAAATGATGGAATGGAATACCTCATTCCACAAACCACTCTTATTCCACCTTCATTCTCACAACCAAACATAAGTAAGAATGGTGGGACAGGGAGTCCATGGGACTGTTGGACATTGGGGTGGTTTGCAAGGAAGAAGACTTGAATTCATTGTGGGAAGTCACGAGATGGGCTCTGCACATAGTAAATAGGGCGTTTTGAAGATCGAGGAGAAGATAAATCCAGGCTCCTCACGCCTAATTTCGGATTTGGTGTGAATAATGGTTGGTTTGTACATCAGAAATTATTGTTTGATCAAAAATAGGTGTTACTATCTGAGAGAGTTTACACTATGTTTGGATAGGGAAGAAAAACGTTAATTTTACATTTTTTTTGTTTAGACAGTGAAAAAAAAGGGGAATCCAACTGTATAACGTGGGGCCCACTTGTAATTACATTTGTGGGACCCATGGGAATTGCCCTGTCACCAGCTTTTCCCCTCTCTTTTTTTTTTTCGGGAGGGGGGCGGCGGGGGGTGGCGGCGGGCGTAAACTTTCTTCTTGCGTTGTGTTAAATGCATTTTACCCTAAAACTTAAGGGTCCTCCAAGGTGTTAAGCAATAAAGCTGCGTTGGACTTCTTATGGAATCTTGTGTACAGGTTTCTGTCATGCTTTAAGTATTAAATATGCAACTGGAAAATCAAATGGTTCATACTTTTTTTCTGCAATGAAACTGCCGTTTTGAATGGATTTATGCCTTTGGCGGACATTTATTGTCTTATTCCAAACCCTGATTAACCATTGTACTTTCCAGATACGGACCAGGATGGTGGCACCTGGTACTGGGGATGCAAACGCAAGGTTTCCTGTTCCTTTACAAGAGTTTAGTAATGTATATGTAAACATGGCACCTTCAGCCTTCAGGTCCTGTTTCTATGGCGCCTGTGACGTTGAAATCAGCTTATCTAAACTTACTTGAAGGATTGAAAAGAATACAGGAGATGAATCAATAGGTTGAGCCTCAACCGTTGAGGAATTGAATGCTTTGAAGCAGCTGGAGTTGGGAGTTGGGACCAATTAGGACATTACTATATGGGGTAGGACTTTTCTGTGACTGAGAAAGGAGCAAACAAAATTGATTGGGAAAGGTAAGAACTAATCATTCACAGTTGGGATTGGATTATTAACTTGATAACTTCCGTTATTTCTTAGAACAATCAAGAGATATATGCCTCATTATATCCTATTATCCTGATCATGTAACCTTCTTATTCATCTTTATGGGATGAGTTTCAGTGATTGCAAGAACCAATTTAAAAGTGAAAGTAGCAAGAATTTTTGCTAAATTCTGCGTATAAAACAAAAAATAAATAAAGATTCAAGTAAATTTTATCTCAAAATTATTCTAACAATGAGTGTTATTCATTTATTGAGTGTGATTTTCGACGAGTTTCTTGTTAAGATTGGAATGAAAATCACTGAATCCATACGGTCACTCATCTGTGAATGGCATTAATTAACTATTTTATCCAAAATGGGAAGAACTTGTGAAACGCCCAGTACCTTCAGTACTTCCAAACAAAAAAATCTAACGAAATTGGAAACTTATTTTTTTTAACCGTCTTTCGTTGCAGTATCTCTAATTGAACACGTTAAAGTAACACGTGTTCCTCATTCACTGGCGTTTCGATGAACGCGAGGCTCCGTTCTCCAATCTCTCGCTTTCAAAATAACGATTCCCACCAATATTCTTCACCAGGAGCCCCCGACTCCTCCGATAAACCCTAATCCACTACGATGTTGTCGCCGTCCGGCGAGGTGGTCAAAGACTTCAGTTGCTGCTCGTCTTTCTCTCGCGATAATGGTGGGATTCACGAGGATGGTTGCGGTGTGTGCTCTGGAGATTGTGACGGTAAGGAATGCCGCAGAGCAGATTCTTATAAGTACTCTCCATTTGCCCCGGGGTTGGGTATCGTGTCGTTGAATGACTCCGAGAAGCTGTGGAGAGTCCTGACCGCCTCGACTAAAGGTTTTGCGATTGGAGCTGGCATCAAGGGAGGTCTCGCTCTCTTCTCGATCATAGCCAGACTGAGACGCAGATCATTGCGCTCCGCGAGGTTAATTATATTAATTATGATTTCTGATGTCTTGTTTGTAAGTCGGTGGATCTTAAATTGATTATGGCTTCTTGATTTAGGAAAGTTGAGTTCTTTTCAGATAGCGAAGCGATAACTATGGCCTTCAAAGAGACGCTTAGATATGGGCTCTTCCTTGGTACTTTTGCGGGTACTTTCGTTTCTGTGGATGAGATTATCGCTGCTTTGGGAGGACACCGAAGGCACGGACTATTTTTTCAGATTGTAAATGCTTCTAGTCGTGAATTGTAGATCTCCCATGAGATTATTCAACTGATAATCAGGATCACGGTGTTAATATGGCTTCATTGATGTTTTAATTTAGGACGGCAAAATGGAGGGCATTGTTAGCAGGATTGATTGCGGGACCTTCAATGCTTTTAACGGGGCCAAACACACAGCACACGAGCTTGGCGATTTACATACTTATGCGAGCTGCTGTGTTAGCTTCTCGCTGTGGGATAAAGAGCAAACGATTTGGGCCAATTTGTAGGCCTCTTGCATGGAAGCACGGTGATATCTTCCTCATGTGCCTCTCCTCGTCCCAAATTCTGTAAGTTCTCTTCTCCGCTGGGATGTTTAAATTGTTGCAGCTTACAATTTCCTCGTACTTTTGTTTGTCCGTTATCTTTGTTTTGTTCCTGCCGGAGAAACTATTTGGGAATACTTTTTATGTCATGGTTCTATTTGAAATGGTTAATACTTCCTTGACACAATGACACATTACCGCTTCAACAAAGTATTCTCCTAGCGAGCCAATGGAAAATGCTGATGCTTGAACCTGTAAGTTTGTTTGACTTTGTTGATAAAATATGTGCGCAAGTAACCTCTCTGGAGCTCAATCAATTATATATGAAGCATTGAGTTTCTTTGAGAATTTCATTTACCTAGATGGAAGAAGGCTAAACCCATCATCGATAAAATATGGGATGCCTGGGTTTAGAGCATATCTGTGCTAATAAGAGATGTCACTTATTAAAATTGTGCTGGAAATTTCACTCAATCATTTATCACTTGAGTTACCAAATGCTTATTGAACATGCAGAGTAGCATGGCAGCCAAAATCCTGGGGTTTGTTTGCTACAGTGTGCAGTTCAACTAATTAACACTTAAAAGTCTTGTCTTCTACATGAAAAGGGGTGGGGTTTAATCTTCACCAATATACAATGGCACAAATCAGTGGCATCTGATATCATATGTCAGCCATACCCAGTGAAAAAAAAAACTTAATGTATAAAATATTTCCTTTGCACCTTTGCTGAAACAGGTATTTTTCAGGTCTTCTTACATATTGAAGCAAGACAGTTTGCCACCTTCATATAAGTCCTTTCTCAATAAGCACGGTGGAAAGGATATTGCTCTCCTGCAGGGTGTGAAGGAAATTGCAAGTGGCATGCCTTTTAGTAATTTGGAGACAATTGAGAAATGTTACAGCACCATGGGCAATAACGTTAAACTTGATCCAGAAATGAAAATCCCTTGCTCAGTATGTTTCCTGTCTGTTCTTTTATTCAATTTTGTGCATATATATTTTTTCTTTCTCCCTGCAGGCTGTGTTATGTGTAAAAAACTCCCAATATTTGATCGAACAAAGAAATATTAAAAAAAAATTCACTTCATTATAGAATGCTGCTGGCATTCTTTAGAGTTGAGTCTCCTTTCTTTTTTTTCTTTTTTTTTTTGGTTTCTATGCCCATATTTATTAATACATCATGCACACATACCAGTGCCAGTCTTCCGCAGTCTACTCAGGGGTTAATTCATGTATCTGAAGCATACTTGTATAATTATGGCTCCTGCACAATGTGAGATGGCAATTTTCATCAGAATTGAAGAAAAAGGAATAGATAAAGAAGTAGATGGAGACGTATCTTCATGCTGTTCGGAAATCATTTTTTCTATAGGCAAACCAAGAGCTTGTTATGATAGGGCACCAAGGGGCCGACACCTTTTACAATCATCTGAGGAATTCGAGATTAATTACATCCAAATCTGTAATAGCTTACATAGATTTTAAGCATTGATGCTCATAACTGCATTTGGGTTTCCTCTCCCAGAAGCTCTCTCATGCTCCTAAAATAATCAAATTATGACAGATTATAGCAGCAATTATTCCTCTTCACACTAGCTCCTTTGCGAAAATTCCAAGGACTAAGCTCCTTCTCCTATCCTGCTACCAGCCATGACATACCCATTATTTGTCGTCCTACATCCTTCACTCTACTCATTTCAGTGAGGAATTCATCCATACATAAAACCTTCTGCTGACAAAGTTTATTTTCGTCGGTCAATATTTAGAATTACTTCCCACATCATGAAACTTTAAAGTAGTGACATTAATTAAAATAAACGGCCTTTCGACTTCTGAGTTATGTGCACAATCTCGGTGCTACAATTGGAAGTGAACTCTTATGCATGTTCTCTGATAATATCTTTACATTTTTTGACTTTCTAGAATATATATTCAGCTTACTTCATGAAGTCTCAGCAGATCGATGGACTTCATTTTTTGGGTGATATTGCTCTTATCTTTTCTGATGATACCTTTTCAAATTTTGGTGCAGATTATACATGGAAATCAATCATGTGGTGCACATTTTTTCACTTTCCTCTTTCAAGCGTACAAAAGATCAGTACCTGTGTATCTCCCTGTATATTTGATACCTGCATTGATAGTTCATCGTCAAGGCCTCTTGAAAAGGTAAAGGAGTGACTCAATGGGCTTATAATTCTTCCTGATTCTGTCAATTTTCATTCACATGCTTGATGAAGACTTGGTAATGCTGGTAAATATTTCAGGCGTCATGCTTTTGGTATTCTGACTGTTTATATTTCTGTTGCCTGAGTACACTTTCTGTACATCCTTCTAGTCTTTTTTTTGGTGGATTGTTAAATGGTGATGGGGATGGTACATGCTCTTTGTATTCTTCTCTTTTAACTTTTGGCCTTCTCTGCGTTCCAAGATTGTTGAGGATGGTTTCTAGATTGATTGACTTTATCTGAATCTCATTTCTCATTCTCTTAAGATTTAATTTGCAGTAGTCTTTGAAGCTCCTGCAGCAAGGCTGTCTGTTAAGAACTCTATTTCATTTCATTTCTGTTTCTTTGCAATTCTAACTGCTTGGTTACCGTCCACGTTCTGTTATGCTTTGAGTTTCTGGTGACACTGTGACAGGATATGTTCTTATGTCCTATCACTCGTGAATACACCTTGCAGCCATTATTTTCCTTCAACTGTTTGTCTGTCTGACATATGTAGGCCTTACACCATATTGGGGAAGAGTCTTCTAGGTACTGCAAGATCAAGTTTGTTTCTTTCAACATATTGCTCATCTGCCTGGTTTGTATGCCTTCTTCTACTATTACTTTCTATCAGTTCAGTTGTCTCCAAGACGGATTTCTGACACTTGAGGCATCTTTGGCTTTGTCTGATATTTCTAGCTATCTTGGGAAAATTATTTTGTATTTACGTTAATTTTTTTATATTTAAACCATTGATACAATAATATCAATATGACACAGGGATAATCTATTTTCTGGGCAGTAATATACCGAAAATTTGTAGATTGGATAATTTGACCAAAGTGCAGGAATCAGTTCCAAATTTTGTCATTGTATATGAGACAATATAGGTGATAGAGATTTTAGAGGTTATGGGAGTCTTGAGTCCACGCTGGTAAATGCCGTTGCAAAAGAACTTGTTTCTTTTCTCTCTGCAGGTGCAGGGTTAAGCAGAGGGGAATAAATTGTAGAGCAGTTGCAACAATGTAACGTAATGTTAGATAGAAATATCCCCATTTGATGAGAAGCTCCACTAGTTGAAGTGGTAGCCATCTCATCACGTTGGCCTTGTGGTGGAAGGTTCAAGTCCCCCTCCACTAAAACTTAAAAGTTTGCCAGCAGGGAAAGAAAAAGGCCCACTAATATTTGCTGTTCTATCACGGAATTAACTTATGAAGTAAAAATAATGGCGTGATAATCAGAGACACAGATTCTTTAATTGTTTACAGATTACAATTAAATTATCTGCCTTTGAATAGCTTCTGGTCGTATCCCTAAGTTTTATGTTTCAGTCAAGTATTGTTGGGAATGGATTGAGATTTGCTGTATAGGATGCATGACTTATAATTGTTGTATTTTCCATGGAACTGTATGCGATTATAATCCTCCTCAAGCCTTTTTCCAAACTCTCTAGCATACGTGTTATTAAACCCATCATTGACGGTACATCACTGTCTACATTTACATAGCTCAGGCTATGGCCTCTATAATCTTAAAAGCATTTTTTCTTCCCTTTTTCTTATATCAGGTTGTGGACGTGCTTGCTTTTTAGGATTTTCAAAAAATGTAACATTCCAATGGTAGCTGCGGGAACGGTATGACACTTTTTTAACTTTCTGACTTTATTAGTGGTAGCATTATGTTCTTGTTCCATAAACACTGCTTAATTTCTTGGCAGTTTCCCACTGGACTTGCATTGGCTATTGAGAAGAAGAGCCGGAGAATTGAGCTGTCGCTTTACTGCCTTGCACGGGCTATTGAGAGCTTCTTTACATGCATGATTGATGTTGGATATTTGCCACAGTTAAAGAATCTGGAAAGAGTTGATGTGGTAATTTTCAGTGTATCAACATCCATTATAATGCATTGCTACGCACAGGAGAGGGAAGTGTTTCGGTCCAAGTACTTGAATGTTCTTGACTGGGTGTTTGGAGTGCCCCCTCCCCACTGTGAAACCCCACGCTGCAAAGACAGTTGAAGTGGGTGTTCTATAATTTGTTTATTGGTTTAATTTATGACAGAAATTGTTTGCTGTAATTTAACAGCGGCGATTGTACGCGTGGCAGCAAGGGAGAAATAGCATCATGCTCCTTTTTGAAATTCTTCCAATATTTTCAGAATCCCCAATGCGAATCTGTGTGATGGAGATGATTTAACCAAGGGGTGTCAAAACTGTGTTAGATAATTGAATTTGTTCAATCTAGATTAAATGAGTTTGGACATATTTTTTAGGTGAGCGCAGTGGCAATTTTTCGCTGGTTCATTAAAATTACATATTGAGTCATATCTCTATTAAAAAAAAATCAAACCACATATTCACAAAAAACACAAATCTTATTACATTTTCTTGTTTCTCTTTTTAACATACTTCAATTCATTTCTCAACAAAATTACATTAATATTGGATCTCACATTTTTTTCAAAAGTCAAGTTACATACTCATCAACATTATTAAAATGCATATCTCAATACAACCAAATTAATAAAAACATGTTCTCATATATTTTTCATTCTCTCTAAAAATACATAATTGCAATATGTATAAAATTTGAGTCAAACACATAAATTTGCTCGGTTTAAAATTAAATTTAGGTCCAAACACAAATTTTGTCAAAATTAGGAGTTCAACACTTGGCCCAAATTGAATTACTATTTGATTTTAAATTAATTTAAATATGAAATACGTCCAAAAATTCAAAGCAATTCGAATCTGAAAATACAAATAATGTGCTCCGACCCAAAATCAAACCGGAATCATATTGATTTTTTTCCTATAGTAACATTGCCAAAAAAAAAACCTTCCTTATGGCTTAAGCTCTATTTGGCAAAATAAGAATAAATGATATAATATATTTTTAAAATAACGATTCTGATTAATTATGATGATATAAATTTTAAATATTTTTAATAATGATTATTAGAACAATCTATTCTAATGCTTGAAAAAGTATTAAAACATCCCTTAGGGTTTTAAAATTATCAAAATCAATGACTCAAAAAAATCTAAATAAGTATCGATAAAATCAATACTTCCAAAAAATCCTCATTTATACGACGAAAATCAAATTACTCAATCCCCGAACCCTAAAAATTAGGCATTCTCTGCCTCACACGACACGGCAACTACGCCAATCTCTTAGACCTCATCCTCATGAAGCAACATATTGGGAATCCCCTTATTGACAGGGAACTTGCGACCCGTCCGTCGCTGGACATAGCAGAGCACCCTCTTCAAGGTCGAGCTCCAAGAGAGCGTGGTGGAATTTCTGCAAGAACTCATCAGATTCAAGCATGGACGAATCGGGAGCCTCTTCGGGAAGTTCCGCATAGCCCATGGTCCACGCAGCGTCGACAAGGGCCTTCCATTCGATCTTGTGAAACATTTTTTTGAGGAAGGCAGCGTCGAAGTCGACCTGCTGGCTGCTTCCCCTCAACCTTCTCCACTTCGACCCGCAGAGGGAAGCCATTGATCACACCCTTAATATTCGAAGATAGCATTTTGTGGATCAGTAGCCTCATTTTGATCCTCTGTTGTACTCGTGCTCTTGCACGCTATCACTGCAACAATGAACGCTTGTGGTGTGGTGGATCGAAGGCTTGCAGAGCGGGAATAGGGAGAGGGGATGTTGGTAAATTGACTACCATTATTGGTCAAATGAACCCAAGCATCTGTTTGGAAGGAAGTTTGGGAGGTGAGGTTTAGAGAGTTTTAAAAAATGAGATTTGAAGAGATTTTTTAAAATCTCATGAAATCTGGTTTGTTCGGAGATTTTTTAAAAAATTCATGAATTTTTTTAAGTTATTTTTATCTTTTTATTTTTATTTTATAATAAAATCTCTCTAAACGTTGGAGATTTTGTTTTTATTTTGAGATGGAGGTTTTAAAAGGTTTCGCGAAATTTAATGAAACTTTTTATCAAACGAAATTTCGTTAAAAACGAAACCTTTCCGGATCTCTTCAAACCTTCTTCCAAACACAGCCTAAAAGGTCAAAGCTAAAACAAGATTGTGAGATGGGATAAGCCCATTAGCCTATTGGGCTATTATAAATTATAATACGAGAATTGGGCTGGTTATAACTTTCAACTGCAACAGAAGATGTTTATGGAATAAATGGAAGTCCAAAAAGACTGGATTTTACCTTACTTCTCCTGTTTGTTTTATGTAAATTGGGATTTGTTTTGCTTCCTTCTAACACGTAATGGATTTCAATTATGGGACTGCACCTTACGTGATCCAATTTGATCCAAACTACCTTCACTAAGGCCCAATTAAATTAAGGCGGAAACACCAACTTACTAAATCTCTTTTTTTAATAAAATATAGTTTTTATATCATAATGAGAGAAGAAAAACCCTTCTCCGGTGGTTCATAATTGGGGACACCCGAAGAAAGAAAAAACCAACTTACTAAACCTTGTTTTTCTTTTTTGTGTGGGTATAATCATACATAATTCAAAGTCAACTGTCTGTTTTCTTCCAATTTCTGTAATCTATTCTTGGTCATGATTAGGTTATCCATTAGAAGCTTTTCGCAAGTTTACTCTACCACTCTAGGAGCAGGTGCTAATTATGGTTCCATGCACCTATAAACATTTCTCCAATGAAATAACAAATTTTAACCATATGCATGTAATTATCGAAACTAACTTAAATAATTAACATTTCATTATTCACATCTAAAGAAATTGAACAATTAATACTGTTGTATCCAGATTTTAAGTATATTTTATGTATATTTGTACGGATATAGAGAAACATGTATACATATACGTGGTAATAATAAATTGGAAGAGTATGGTGTTGTAGAGATGTGTTTGTCGGAAACCCATTGAAGCAAGTAAAATCAGTTGTTTATCTGACTATTGACATTCATCATACCAACAATTAAAAGATTTTATTAAGTTTCTTATAGTAAAGTTCAAATGTGTGACACACCATGCACAAAAGATTACTACTTTTATTTTGTTTTGTTGAAAGCAGACATGGTCCACCCCTACAAAGACCCTTGGTTAAAGGGCCAATTACTCAATTCGTATGAACTAATTTGAAGTACCGTTTACTAACTAATATGGTGGGAGATAGGAAAACTTACGGTTTTCTTTATAAAATATTTAGGATAAATTACATATATCATCCCTCACTTTGTCTAAAGATAGAGACCACCCTTATTTTTATGAACAATAATAACATAACGAGAAAAATCTTATAAAAATTATGTTAAAAATAACAAAAATTAGTCACATTTAATGTATACAAAACAAATCAATTCTAGTCGAGACTTGATCTAAAATACAATGAACCACTGAACTAATAATCGATGATACAACTTAAAAGTTGTAAATAATCTAAGATAAATTATGACAAATCGAAAAGTAACGTTAATTTTTATCTGTAATAAGAAAGATTTTTTGTATACGAACATGAGGATGGTTTATTTGTCTTTTCATCAAACGCCAGAGTAATTTTATTTATTTATTATCAAACACGAGGAGATGTGCTCCCAATTGTGTATTTAGCTCTGTGGAAAATGCTTGATCTCTCACTCCTCGGATGGCTTTTTTAATTTGGTAATAATTGACCAAAGGACATACAGACACACAAACATGAGATTAAGAATTAAATAAAGTGGATGGTGATGTATTTAAAGATATTAATTAACTTTTACGTATTGTTCTATATAATAGTCCATTCAAACTGCATCAATAATTAATATAGGTTTCCAAAATTAAATAATATACATATATAGTTGGTATTTCAACTTTCAGGCACTCAACAAAGACTGGAAACACTGCCTATAGCTTGTTCAACCAGGTAACCATATTACTATATTACTTTAATTTAATCAAATGAAGGAAAAAAAATCTTAAATTTTGTATAACAACAAGGAGAATGAGGACGAGCCATGAAATGCCTTCGAAGCATTACCCAGCGTACGTGTGAAGAATGTCATAATATATAAAGGCATGTAACCAACAGTACTATATATATATATATATATGTGTATATTTATATTATATATAAGAGAAATAGTATTTGAGGTGTGCATTTGGGGCGTTTGTTGCACCAGATTCCCCTCTAACTTGGTCAATGGCTCACATCGGCTTGATGGATCGGTCTCTTTCTTTATTAAATAATCTCTCAATCGATCAATTTAGATTTAGTGTAAATTTTTATTTAGGGTTAGTCATTAATTATTAGATTCGTTTGATGAATATCTTTATATCTTTTGCAAAGTATGCATCTAAAAGATTTTTCAGTTTACCTGTTTCGATGAAATTTAGAGACTTTTTTTTTTTTTTGATAGATGAAATTTAGAGACTTAAGCGTAAGGTTTAAGCATCAAGTGTGAGTGTGTGTGTATATATAACATTAACAAGTGTGTATATATTATAAATATGTGTTGTGTGTCGTGTATTGACGTAAATTCTTCCCTTCAGCATTCATGGCACGAAAGCTAATTAGTTTATTAATTAATCTTTGTCAATTAATTATATAAGCTAGGTTTCTAGTACGAAGATTCTCATGCATATCTGTTAAATAAAATGACTCATATCAGAAGAATTATTTACACCAAAAAAACTCTAGAAAAAGGGACATTGTGCGGAGGGAGTGGAGTTTAACTCGCTATAAAAGAGAGAACCTAAAATTCCATAGACGTAAAAAAATTTATCGAACTACGTAAGTCTCTCACATTCTTCTTCTTTTCTTTACTTGATTGTTTTGCTATATAGTTTTATCTGCATATTTGTATGGACAAAGTTTTAACAGTATCTTAATGAAGATTTATGATCATTTTGAATCCATGGACGAAAGATGTCTTATTGCGTGCATGGAAGAAGTTCTTCAGACCTACTTTGACCTGCCACGTATTACGTAATCGGATCTCTTGGCTTTTTTTCTTCTCTCTTTTAGCCTTCACTTCTAAAAGACGAAATTGTCCTCCATAACATTAGCGGGCGTATCGATATTCATAGTGCCTTAAAAAAAAAGGAAACTATCAGAAATCCACACCCTCCAGCGCACGTGTAAATAATATTGTTGGTTTTGAGTTATTCGATTTTTCCTATATATATCGAATCCATATGAATTTTTTTTTCTTAATTAACTTCAATTGTTATTGTAAAAATTTCCACATTAGTAGATGTGAGAGATTTGATGCACTTAATAAGCGTTAGACTCTCCTCACACAACAACAATACATTTTCCAAGGCTTGGTGAGTTGGGCCTAACCCACTTATTAATGAAACAAAGTCGTGCGGGCCCGATGTATCCATGTGAATCAAACAATTCATATATAAGTCCGATGTATCCAGTGAACCAGACAACTTAAAGCGGATAATATTATTAATGTGTGGAGTGTGTAATTTACAACATGATATCAGAGTCAGGTTGCTCGGTTCAGTTGGACTTGGATATGACCTCTACTCCACTTGTTGGGTCTATGATATAAAACTCATCCCACAAGCGTGGGGAGTGTAAGAACTCCCATATCCGTAGATGTGGAAGGTTTGATGCAATTAATAAGTGTTAGGACCTTCCTTACACAATAACAAAGCCTTTTTTAAATGCGTGGTGAGTTGGGCTTAGCCCACTTGCCAACCTGAGAAAAAACAAAGTCGTGCGGGCTCAATATATCCATGTGAACCGGAAAACTCATATATGACCCTGATGTATCCAGTAAACTAGACAACCTAAAGCGGACAATATTATTAATGCGTAGGGGTGTGAAATTTACAACAGTTACAAATCAATGTACAACTCGCTGAATAAAGCCCAAGTCACTCGAGCTAGAAAAAGACTTTATTGCCTGATAAGGAAGATGAATTTTGCTCACATAAACACTTACTTGGCTTTTGTCCCAACTGATGTGAGACTTTGAGAATAACAGAACCAACGTTAAAATTTATCCAACTACTTGCAAAATATACAAAGTCAATATATTAGTTATAAAGTTTATAATAACCTAATAAAGTACTTATATACACGAATTCCCAACCGAATGATCTTTTGGTATGACCCTAATGGAGTTTGATATATTAAAAATGTAGTAGTTTGATTTGATAGTGAATTATTATAATATACACACACACATAAAATATGAACATGAGTTTGGCTGACCTTCACTAGAGAAGTAAATAGTTTTTCCTAATCCTTTGCTTGAATAGTGAGTAAAATCCACATTCATATAAACATGAGTGCCTGTTAGACGATGGAGTTTTTGTATAGTTTGGTCCACATTCATCTGAGTTCAAGATTATATCAATTTTCCAAATTTATATGTAAAAAAAATTGCATCATCAGTGTCAATCAGTATTAATTTATAGTAAAAATTAATGGAAAACACTGACAATCTAAATACTCAAAAATTTATACGGAATAAATGATATGATATACGGTATATTTTATTTTAAAAAAAAAAGAAATTGAAGGATATATTGGTCATTTGTGTTTATAAGAGGAGACAGTACTCTAGCATTAATTACAACCAAATGGGAGGAAGTGTCCCAAGTATATATGTACTATTAGAGTTTGTGCTCCGAATTCAGTTTGTTCTTATTCTAAAAATTTTCGGTGAGACAAATTTAAAAGAAAAATTTATTTGGGAATTTTTTGGGGGTCTGTAATGGTGAAATTCTCTCTTTCTCTGTCCGTGATTTTTCCCTTTAAGAATTTTCCACATAAATCATTGTGTTCTTGTTTTCTTTATTGTTGTTTCTTTGATTCGAATCCATTGTCACATGTACCAAGACAAAAGAGAGTGTTGTTAACATTAATTTTTTTAAATTGAATAGCAAATTAAGGACGCAAGGTCAAGACTCAAGATTTGATTATAAATAGACTTAGTTATTGGGGGGATAGATATGCAGGGAGACAAAAAATAAAAATAAAAATGGGAAGGCCTCCTTGTTGTGATGAGAATGGTCTCAAGAAAGGGCCTTGGACTCCTGACGAAGATGAAAAGCTTGTCCAACACATCCAAAACCATGGCCATGGAAGTTGGAGAGCTCTCCCAAAGCTTGCAGGTACACACACACAGATATATACATCTATATACATATATATATATATCACACATTTGCGTTATGCTCTTCTGGTGTACTTAATTATAGCTTGTTTGGTTATTGTTTTCTCAGGTCTTAACAGATGTGGGAAGAGCTGTAGGTTAAGGTGGATAAATTACTTAAGGCCTGACATCAAGAAAGGAAAATTCTCTCAAGAAGAAGAGCAAACAATTCTACGCCTTCACTCCATCCTTGGCAACAAGTATATATCTACACACACATATATGTTTTGTTCATGTTCATGATATATATATATATATACACAAATATAACTTCTTCCTGACCTGTTTATATGTACTTGTGTTCTTGCTTATATTCAAGATGGTCAGCAATAGCAACCCACCTACCGGGACGAACCGACAATGAAATCAAGAACTTCTGGAATACCCACTTGAAGAAGAAGCTGATTCAGATGGGTTTTGATCCCATGACCCACCAACCAAGAACTGACCCTTTCTCCAGCCTACCTCATCTTATGGCCTTGGCTAACCTAAGAGACCTCATGGAGAATCACCCATTGTAAGTACTACTTTCAAACTCAATTTCTATCTCTCTCTCACACCATTCTATTGCTGAGATTGTTGGTTTTGTTGGATACCTATGTGATAACTGATAACCCAAAGTGATATGCATTCAGATTGCGAGCAGAAGCTCAATTGGCTAGGCTTCAGTACCTGCAATATATTTTCCAATCTGCAACTAATTCAGTGACCAGCACATCATTCAGTCAAAGTGGGATGACAGACATGGAGGTTCTAGAACTACTCAACTCAATCAAAGAAAACCAGTTACTAATCCAAATGGAGGACCAGCCCTCCTCATATCCCATGGGAAATATTAATGGTGGTGCAGATCAACCACTCCACCACCACCCTAACTTAAGTCCTCCTTTATCTCACTTGTCAGACCCACAAGAAGTCGCTTTCCAAACATGCATCATGACTAATGAGATCATTGACCAAACTGATCTTATAGCAGATAACCTATCTGATGATCCAATATGGATTAATCTTCCATCTCCAACTAATCCATCTGCGCCTCCATCCGTAACTGAAACACCACCGATGAGCAATCCAGCCGCCGATGCTAGCACTACTACTTCTAGCTATGGTGGAGAGACTAATTCTTCTTTGTGTTGGAATCAATTTTCTTTTGAAGATTCTATTTTACAAGAGCTTTAGTTTGGCTTGGATCGAGTGGTTGCATGTAATTTCTTGTGTACTCTTCTGTTACTTGTTATACTTTCTATACAATCCCAATTCTCCCCACTTATATATATATATAAGTAAGTTCGTACATATATACATGAATCATTAAAACTCACAGATTCCTGTTGTGCATGATCGCATTTACATGCCATGTATGAGTAGTAATAAATTTAGGGTTACGAATTAGTTTTGAGTTTGAGTTCTATTTAATCAATCTAAGAGAGTTTCATTTCTCCCGAATCTAAAAGAATAAGTACTTATTTTTCCTTTTCAGTGTATATTTGCTTGAGATTTTCATTGATTTCTTTGACATGAACAAGTCAACTTGAGACTTGAGAGTAGTTACTTATAATTTGCTTTTCTTTCAAGGTATTGACTGCTCCGCCCCATACATCTTCTTGCTATTTGCTCACCCATTATAATTTTACTTGTCTTTCTAATGAAGCTATATTACATCTAATGGCGTTAACGTCTAACACACATGTCGATAATGACACAATCGACTTAAACGACACCGAAGTGTTGAGAAAAGTCCGACATCGTTAAAATAAAAATTTAGTGAATAATATATATGTTGGTGAGTTTTCTTAACTCAATAAGACGATTGTAAAAGTCACAAACTCTGAAGGTCATGGAAGAATGTGATGGGTTGAGCTTGTGCTTGAAAAAGCAGGCATATCATATTTGATAGTCAAGTTTGGGCAAGAGTCCATTGATGGATCCTAACGAGCGAGAATCTGAAATGTCCCAAAAATTTATGATGGGTTGGGCTTGAACTTGAAAAATGGATAATATATTATTTGATAGTCAAGATTGGATAAGAAAGTTTATTGATAAATCCAATAAAGAAAATTGGCAATTGGACATTCGATATGTGCCTCAATTCGGATCGTCAAACCCACATACACATAAATTTATCATCTAACGATATGATAAATTGGATAAAAAATCAAAATTAAGCGCATGATCAAAAATTGCTCGAACTGGGAATCCAACTTCTATACATACACATAAAGCAAACGCTAAAAGTGTTTGATTAATTAATTAAAATCATTATTATTACTGTCCAAGCAACAAAAAATTAAAAAACACACGAAATATAAATATGGTTAAGTGCTGTCTTAGTTATTAAAATTATTTCAATTATTAATTTTAACCACCTAATAATCCTATCCTACTCCATTTGTTAGATACTAGTCGAAGTTTCTTATGTCATTGCAATTTAATTTCTTATCATGTATGATTGCATGGTAAACCGTGTGATGGATGATTTGGGAGCCTACAAAACATTGTTAATAATTAATTACTACGAGCGGCAACATCAAGAAAGGGATGTTCTTGTTTTTTTACATAAATTCTATAATTATACGTTAATCAGTATATTAATTCTACAATTATCGTACTTGTGCACGGTTAGTTATGGAGGTTTTACGGTTTACGTCGGCTTGGTCATGTCTGTGTAATTTGTATACCACTGGCCGGGTCTTATTCAAATTGGATCGTTAGCATTATTCAGCCCAAGACCAAGCCGAGGCCCAGGCCCGGCCTAACCAATTGGACTGAGATTCTAGGGTTTCATCTTCTCCTATTTATGCAACTCTTGCAATGGCGGTCTTTCGTTCTGGGATATCAGGACAGGGCGCCATATCTCTCTGAACGTCCTGACTAATCTTTTATTTTAATTAATTGCGGAATTATACGTGATGTACGCCAATATGTGACTGTTGATTGTTTCTTAATCTGTTGCTGCTTGTGATTTTGCCTCCCCTTTCGGCTGCAAGAGCTTGAGATCTGTGGATCGATTTCTTGCTGGCTTTGTTCTGGTGGCATAAATAAATTCTCTGGAGGGTTTATATGTCCAGACTATGCTCTTTTGTAGCTTCTCTGACTACCCTGTCTTTGTTACATTCTGAATCGTATTTTTTGTGTAGTTTAATAATTTTCTTTTCTGTTTCCTCTCGGAAAATAAGCTTTTCTCTTGACGAATTCGAATATAATCATCGAAGACAAAGGAGCGATTATAATGGGTGAGTGTGTTGATGAATATTTAGTCCGCAAATCCCCACGCCCAATCTTTTTTTTAATCGTATCTCTATCTCTTTAATTCTTCAGATCTTACGATCGAAACAAGAATATATGGGATTACCTGCTGAGAGATTAAAAAAATTGAATCCCATACTTGTCTGTAGATCTCGTATAAATAATCGGTTTGCGTAGCGAAGACAATCCAGTATGATGATGCATAATTGTGAGCCCTATCTCACAATTTAAAAAGCTTTCGTGTCTCACTCTCTTATGGTAAGGGGTACAATTCCTTTCTCACGGTGTCTCGATTGTAGTGAGAATTCAACTCTTTATCTTAGACACGGACACGGAGTAAACTCCTAAATAATGAGATGCATGAATTACGATTTTAGAGGTTATAATTTTACATCATCACAGTCCGCCATGAATATAAATGTTGGTTTCGAAGAGCGGAGAATGTTCGACTCGTACCCGGAACTTTCAGCCGTGAAAAGCTCACAGAGATCTAGTTGAACTGATTCAATTTGATGAGTTGTTTGTCAATCGTTAATCACGTGCCATTCTGTAAGAGACGGTTAAAAAAGAGTCTTCATCCATGACATCAAGGTAATCACGTGCCATTCTGTCTAAGAGACGGTCAAAAAAGAGTCTACCCCATGACATTATCAATATACTCTTGTTAATATCATGGAAGATTATTCAGTTTTGATTTTAATTATTCAAAATTCAAACGTAATTTAATTATCAAATTTTTTACTTTGTTTCAGTCTGAATTTCTACAAATATGGACAGACAAGCAACCTATGTGACAGTTGACCTTAGGTTAATTCGTCCAAGTGGAAATTTATTTCCATTTTAAAATATGATTTAAAGAAAAATCACTAAGGTCACATATGATTTGTAAAAATCTGTCTGAATAATTTAAAATCATTAATCAATTTAGCATTTGAACTTTCACATAGGTCAATTTAATGTATTTTTTGGTGATTTATTCTTATCTAATTAGTAATTTGACGCTCCACAATTAAAAAAGAGCAAGTCATCATTTACCACCAAAAAAATAAAAAAAATCATCAAAAGAGCAAATTATTTATTACTTCCTGTGGCGCATAATAAGTTCACGAGAATCACAACCTTATCAACCTTAGCTTCGGCTTTAATAGTGTCACGTAGTAATTTAAATGCAATTCGTCCTCTTTCTTCTTCCCCTCCCTCTCTGACCTTATAAACCAACCCAAACCCGCGGCCAATCTGTTCGGCAGTCCACCTCTGTTGAACATGTCCAGGTGCTTCAGCTTGACCGAGGCCAAAAACTGGTGCCACAGATCCTCCTTCTCCAGATCGGGGCTCCGTTCCACCCTCACCGACTTCAAAGAAGGCACCGTAATGCATTGCTGGGCTCCCAAGGCCCGAAAAGAATCCAAGCCCAATCTGCTGCTCATCCACGGTCTCGGCCCCAACGCTATGTGGCAGTTTGCTGACGTCATTCCCCACCTTAGCCATCACTTCAACATCTACGTGCCGGACCTCCTCTTCTTCGGAGACTCATACACGACTCGGCCTGAGCGGTCCGAGTCGTTCCAGGCTCAGTGCGTGATGCGAGTCATGGAGGCCCTCTCGGTGAAGAGGATGAGCCTTGTGGGGCTCAGTTACGGCGGGTTCGTCGGCTACGGTATGGCGGCGCAGTTTGGCGAGGCGATAGAGAGGGTAGTGATATGCTGCGCTGGGGTGTACATGGAGGAGAAGGACTTGGTTGATGGTGTATTTCGAGTCTCTGATTTGGAGGAGGCTTGCCGGATTTTGGTTCCGCAAACGCCGGAGAAGCTTCGAGAGCTGTTGAGTTATACCTTCTATAAGCCTCCTCCTGTGCGATTACTACCGTCCTGCTTTCTCAACGATTTCATTGACGTAAAATCAAAACCAATTTCTTCTTATCTATTTCAGTTCTCATCATTGAATTCTCATCTTCAAGTTTTTTTTAACAGGTGATGGTTACGGAATACGTGGAAGAGAAGAGAGATCTAGTGCGAGCCATCCCAAAAGGCCGAAAGCTTTCAGATTTACCGAAGATCACTCAGGTAATTAACTGTGTTTTGTTTGATAATTGTCTTTGGCAATTCGGAGCAAGAGCAATTGAATTTGTTGGGTCATGGGTGTTTCTGTGCAGCCGACATTGTTGATATGGGGAGAACATGATCAAGTATTCCCAATGGCATTAGGTTGCAGATTAAAGGGGTTGGTCTCTAATTACTTTTGATTTGATTTTACATGCTTGTTTTACTTCCGAATTCTGGTGGGATTTGATATATGATTGAAGGTTTCTGGGGGAGAATGCTCATTTGGCTGTGATCAAGAATGCTGGGCATGCCTTCAATGCAGAGAACCCCAAGGAATTCATCATGTACTTGAAATCTTTTCTGATTGATTTGAAGCCTCCATCTTCAAAACTAGAAAAACTACAAGTGAATTGTCAAGAACACAGCAGTAAATAGATCAACACCAGGGGGAAATCATTTTATTTCTCTTCAAAATCATGCCTTTTGGAAGGAATATCACACGATGCTTTCCAACAGTTATTACTTTGTTGGGCATTAACTGCCTAATTTCTATATCAATTGTATTACTTATTTTCCAGATACAGTTGGTGATCCATTATTCATTAATAGGGTGATGCCTATATCAAGAATTGACAGGACAGATGCGTGGAAGGATTCGTCTCTCACATGTTAAACTTCCGGAAAAAAAAAACACTAAACACGTGGTGGAAAAATATGGATTCATTTTGTTCAACCAATTATGTCTTTGTTGGCTGAATTGTAGGCCATAAAAGGTGAGATGTAGTAAAATTCTTTCCCATTCGAATGATTCTTTATTTGATCCATGTGATTACATTGTTAGATTCAAATTAAATCAAGTTTCATGTCTACTTAGAATTATCGGTTTTAAGTAGAGATGTGTTCCGTCTCTGTACCGTGTATGTGTGTTGTGATTTATTCAAAAAAATCAAGTTTCAACATCAATTTTATGCTTGAGATTCGGATTTAAATTCAAAAGATTTATTTTATTTGAAAATTGAAATTGGGTTTGAGCGCAATCAATTTTATTTTTAATTTAGTTGTTGAGATTTTAATACTAATTGAATTATTATCCAATTTAAATCAATTAAGTATATTTAAATATTCATTACAATTCCAATCTAACATACAAATATTTCATATGCATTCAAATTTCCTGAACCGCCCCTAAATATTTGGAGAGCTCGGGGTCTGCTCTAATTATTTTACAGCCGATCCCGATGTAGGGTTATTTTGGTCAGTAATTTTTTTTATTTTATTATTTAAAAATTATAAATACGTTTTGATCGAGATTATGAGTCTAATGATATATTATTTACATCAAACAAAAATCAAATAGATCGTAAAAAAGACACGACAATTTTGAACTGTTAAATATAAATTTGAAACATTTAATTTCAATTTTCACTATTCATTTGATTTTTGTTTGGTACAAAAAATATATCATTAAACTCGTAATCCAGATCAGTATACATTTATAATTTTTAAATAATAAAATAAAATTTTTATTAACCAAAATAGCCCTTATAGTGGGTCCCTGTAAAATAATTACAACAGAATCCACGATTCCAAATATTTGCCTACCACCGCTAAGAGCCTGATGTGGTGCAGTGGGGTCCACTTCTTGTGAGAGTTTGTAGCAACAATCATTGAGGAAGTATCCGTTTGTAGATTGGAAGTTTTGATAATTTATAATCTGTCAATTTATTATTAGGAGTATATAAAATACGTTAATAATGAAATAAAACTATCGAATATGAGTCTAGTTGAAAAAAGTTTTACGCATTGAG
This sequence comes from Euonymus europaeus, assembly GCA_963580455.1. NCBI lineage: Eukaryota > Viridiplantae > Streptophyta > Magnoliopsida > Celastrales > Celastraceae > Euonymus > Euonymus europaeus. The sequence continues at coordinate 19,426,625 of OY756972.1, read as the reverse complement.
TTCAAATGTATAATTTTTTCCAAAATTTTACATATATTTTGAGAAGAAATGATAAATTTGTGGAGAATAGAGACAATGGATGGAATTTAGAGAATTTTTTTGATAAATAACTAATATAATTGTTAACTGATGACTATATAAGTGTACAGCTGAGCATATAAACTTAACCAACGGTCCCGAAATTTGTTTTGACAAGTCAGTTTTACTGTTACTAGGTCATTTATAAAGTCGACGAAATTACTAAACTACCCTAAAATCTGAAGAGTTTCCCGCCTTACTCCCTCAATCCCTCCCATTTTCCTTTCCTCAAATTTCTGGCTTCTCAATCAACACCCATCACCAGCGAATTAGGGTTTAACGGCCGCGTAATCCCGAAATGACCGACGGAAACATCAAGGCCGCCTAATTGTTGTTTCTCGCTCGGCTGCGTTGGTAAAAGTTTGTGTATACGCATTGATTATTACAATTATTATTTTTTCCCGTTTGACGATGGAATTAGGGCGATTTTGATTTAGTTCTTATTACATGAAATTGAAAACCATGTATTTTTTCTGATGCAGGATGGCGACTGGAATTGAAGATTTATCTCAAGTTGATCTGTCCACAGAGGTACCTGTTCTTTCTACAGTGGAAGAATTTGTATGATTTTATTTCATAATTTGTGTAAGTTGTTTTTTTTCTCTATAACAGGAGAAGGACAAGCTTGTGGCAGAAGTAATTCGTTATGTCCTTTTTAAGACCCACCAGAATTCAGGTTGTCCGATTAAAAGAGAGGAGCTTACTCAGATTGTTACTAAAAACTATCGCCAGCGGAATCTTCCTGCTCTTGTGATAAATGAGGCCATAAAGAAGCTCTCCAGCGTCTTTGGCTATGAAATGAGGGAGCTTCAAAGGTGCCGCCCTTCTACTGCGGCTCAGGGTCGCTCTTCCCAACAAAGTGAGAGCTGCTGCTTTTCAATTTTTGAATACCTTTAAGCTTGTACAGTATGTCTTAAGTTTGCTGACTTACACCAAATTGATCATGAACCTTTTTTCTGCTCTAGAAAAATGTTTTTACATGATGTGTGAACTGCTATTTGTGTGATATATCATTAACTTTGAGGAGGATTCATGGTTTTAATAATGGTTTTTTGGTTTACTATTTGTTAAATTCTGTTGGTTATTATTGTTGTGCAATTGACAGGACTCTTTCAGAATTAAACATGTCAAATTAATGACGGCCTCTTTTAAGAAAAATTATTTACATGTTTCCATGTCACAAAGGCTTGTGGTTCATATTTATGTGACCTAATTCACATCAGGTTATTGAAGTTCAAATCTAGGATCGATCATGGTTTTGAGGGATTTTAAGATGTTGGATTCTTTCTTTTGTTTTAAGCATTGGCTTTTTTTCTTCTGAACTTGTTTTATAATGTGATTGAACATTTATTTGATAGATTTTAAGATATTGGTTCGAAAGATCAATTGTTTTTCTTCTGAATTATATTGTGATGGATCATTCAGCACAAGGAATAATAGCATCTATCATGCAGAGGCTAAATCATCTATCTTTGTCTTTGTTATGTTCCAGTATTGAACATATTTAAGTACAGGCTAGATAATCTATCTCCTGCCTTTGTTAGCATATTAAGTACATATATAATTATGCACCTGACGCACAACTAATAAAATGTTTTGATTTCTGACATTTTTGATTGAATCTTGTGAGCTTCAAATCATATAGTGAAATTCCAAGCTATAGCTGATTGCTCCAATTTGTGGCTACTTGCACTTGGTTTTCACTTTGACCTGCCTTTTATCTTGGTACATTAAACTGTCTACATTTTTGTCACTGCTACTTTCCATCCCACATCACTAAGTCACCACTTCGTAGCTAGTCACATGTAAACCATTGAATATCATTTACTTTAACATAATATTCAAAAAAGAAAGAAGTGAAAACACATGTTGGAACTCATAGTTACTGATCTACTCTTTTTTCTTTTTACTTAACAGTAGTTCTTCTGAATTTTCCAGGTAATGCTGATGCAAAATCCTATGTTATCATAAGTCAGCTCCCTGCTGAAATATATGGGAAATATGTTGAGGATGTCAGTACAGCTCATCTAACTGGATTTAATTTTGTTGTAATTAGTATTGTGCACCTTGCTGGTGGCAAAATCCCGGAAGGTACAGCAAAGTTGAATTGTTTAACAACCACAATTTAGTGGATAATATGCAGAGTACCCATGGATTTACTTTTGTTGTAATCAGTACTGTGCTCCTTGCTGGTGGAAAAATCCCGGAACGTACAGTCCATAGTTGAGTTGTTTAACAACCACAATTTAGTGAATAGTATGCAGAGTACCGAACAAATGGTCAAGGATTTAGATTGGAGCCAGAAAATAAACTTGTAGTCAACTTGCATGTTTTAACATGTTTTCTGTCCGCTCTTTCAAACTTTCAACTCGTAATTTTAATTAAGTATTACAAATCTGTCTTACACAGTGGGAGGTTGGCTTTTGCATTAAATTAAAGATATTCATGAGAGCCAAATATTTTATTCGAAGCCTTACCATCTTGGCATGTCTTCTAATGTGGCTTATATAATTCTTCCACTATGCAGAAACTCTTTGGCGTCATCTGCGTAGGATGGGATTGCATGAAACTGATGAAAGTCATCCAGTTCTAGGAAACATCAAGCAGACATTGGAGACCCTGGTGCAGCAAAGGTTAGCATTTTCTCTATGCACTATCCTGTTTGGTAGGGCTTATACAGTTATACGCTGAGCTTATAGCTTCTCTGCACATCATCTTATACGCTATCATATCTTACATTGTGCTTTGGGTTGTGAATATCAGTTGCTCTATGCACAATTATTTTTACTCATCCTCAGTCTTAAATTTCTGTATATAGATATTTACAGAAAGGCAAACTTGAAGGAAGTACTTCTGTTTATGAAGTAGCAGAGAGAGCTCTAGATGGACCGGTTAGTGAGAGAATTAAAGAATACATATCAAAGGTATTGTTGAGAAATTTCAGAGTCAATGGTTGTGTTTTTGTTTCCTTTTCATGGCTATATTTTCTCACGAAAGGTATTATATTGTCTGCTTGATAAGAAAATATGCTTAACAAAATTCTTCATATGTGGCTGTTAAATCAACCCAACTGTTAGACCCGTTATGCTTTCTGGAATCTAGATTTTCAGCTCGTAGCCTTGGGAAGAATATTTATTTTGGTACATTCAACGTTTCAAAAATATCTTAATAGAAAGTTTTCTTTTAAACCTTTTTGGTAGCAGATATGTCACCTGGAAAATCTAGCTCACTCCATCCCATTCCCTTGTAAACTGTAAAAGTTTTTCACCAATAGGGGGTTATTTTCGTTCAACTGCAAACTTTGCTACTGATATATAACTCGTTCTTTCCATTATTTCATATATGCATTGAATTGAAGCTGATTAACAAATTCACAACATGGTACCTGAGTTGTGAATGAACTTTTTATTGCAGATTGTCAAGAAAGATGTTGGCGTTGTGGATATCGATTAGTGTTCAAATGTTCAATAATATCAAACCAAAATTTGACAGTTTGTTAACCAACCCTGGTTGTTCAGAGAAAGTTGTATGGTGATTCAAATGTTCAACGCACAGACGGTGAGAACTGGTGAGCTGTATGCAAGGGAGTAGTCCTGTATGTGACATATTATTGCTGGAAGCAGATTGTGAAAGACAATAATAGATGTAACCAACATCGCATCATGTAATTATTTTTGTAAGACAGCTAGCTATGTATGGTAGATTGTGTGGTGAATCAATTACCTGGGTTGGTGTCTGTCTATGGATATTTTGACCAGTGGTGTCACTGTTAGCTTAAGATAATGTGATTTTGCATCGTCTTAACAGTACCTGAATCCACAAGCAGTGTTGAAACTATTTCAAAGAACGAAGGAAATCGAAAAGCTTGAACAAAAATTGAGTCCATTTTATGTATCCACAAATTGCAGTCCAGTTACATATTAAGGGGAGAATAAATATTTTGTATTCTCCAAGATATGAACAAAAAGGAAATGAATTACTACAGTTCAGAACAAAGTAGCATCTCACTTTGCTACATAGAATGGAATTTCATGTTATACCTAGGATGATTCTGAAAGCAAAACTACATTGAAAAGAAAAAATATGCATCAAAACCTTTCAAAGGAACATATAAATGATTTGTTCCCGGTTCCAGAAAGGTTGTCAAGAACATTCACCCACCGATCCAGACCTACCAGCGCTTGCATCCCCAATAGAGACTGTTGCAAGTGACTTTGACGCCCATGCTCTCGCATTCATTCCTCCGCCCTGAAAGTTCCTTCGCTTGCATGTCTCCTTTGCGCAAGTCAACAATTGTTTTGCACGATTCAGATAAGCCAGTGAATGCTCCAGCAAGCTCTCCAATCTCTCGAATTGAATGCGCCGTCTCCAAACAAATTGGGCAAAAAACAGGATCCTAGGAGAGACTAGGTAAAGCAATCTAAGAACCACAAAAGCTGTGGCCAACACCAAATACGTTTCCTGCCTAAGCAAATTCCCCGGAAATCTTGCCCAAAAAAATGGACAGCTTTTAACATCAATATTGTCACGCTTCTCCTGATTTGATGCTTGTCCAATTTTATTGAGAGAGATGCTACCCAGCGATAGGGGCTTAACACCTACATCCATGCACTATGTCAGTTAGGTGAATAAATTCTATCACGTAATGCACACAGAGAACGAACACTATTTTTGTAACAACGGCATATAAGACTAACCATATAAATTATGGATGCCTTGTGCCTATGTATAAGTATAACATTAAAAACAGCATTTTCTATATCACAAATCAGGAGATAGGCAGAAGCACACAGACTAACAAAAAATCCCACACCAATCACCCTCCCAAATATAGATAATAGGATGTGTGAAAACATTTTTGAAAAATTTCTTTGCAATGTTGATGTTATTTCACTACATTTACCGTCTCTAAACTCCATAGTCCATACTGGCCACACTCTAGTATGCAACATTTTATATTATATTTTGCAAAAGAAAGAAAAATGGACATGCTGATGAGAGTAGGGCGGATATCAGATTCTCCAGGGAAGTGGAGGGCATTTGGAATGTTATAGAGATGCCTAGACATAACAAATTTGCAACCACTCAAAAATTGAGGGAATTAGGAAATATTTAATTTAATTGAACTTTTTGCTCAACTCCAAATTCACTCTTTCAAATCCCTTACCTATTTTAACTTTTTAAGGCTATCTCCCTTTACCCTCTAATCATTAGTTTCCAACCCTATATCCCTTCAAACACTCAGGAGTGGAATTGAAGCAATGAATCAGAAGAAATACAACAATATGACACTGAAGAAAATTGTTGATATAGCTAGTTAAGCGAGGGACAAGTGGACAACGAATGAGAATATATCGTCTGAAGGAAACTACAGTGCCCAATAGACTATTAATCACAGTTTTTTTAAAAATGGAGCCATAGACTATTTAATCACAATCAGAGAAGATGTACTGCTAAAAAAATTAGTCACACTATAGACCCTTACAATTTTAAAGGATTATGGAAACTCTAGAAAGAAAAAAAACCAACAATGCCCAAAAGTAGGGTCCCAAAAAGAAATCTTACCAGTAACATCACTGTAGAAAGAAATAAGAGAACCAATATTCCGGGAGCCATGATAGCACACACGCATTGTGGAGTTCAAAAGAAAAAGAGTAGGAAACCCATGAACTCCATACTTTGACAGTATACTGTAAAAACAAATCAGCATCATTCTCAAGCCATCAACAAAATAACAACCACGTTAGAAATCTGCAGAGATAGGTTCATTTGCAAACCTCGGCCTGACAGCTGATTCTTCAATAGCAAATTGGGGAATTGATGGGTACAAAGAGGAAAGGATAGACAAGTTTGGCCTAAAGATCTTCGAAAAAGGACACCAAGAAGCGTAGAACAGCAGAGCTATGTATTCATGTCTGTGCTTGTGGACCATATTTAGCGCCTTTTGCAGTAAAACTTCATCTCCCTTCAAAGCATAAAACACTCCAGTTAGAGACTTTATTATTGAAACAAACAGTAATAGAAAGTGTACCTAAAATACGAAGTCCATCTCCACAAATGCCACAGAAGGTCATAACCCTGATAAATCTAAAGGTCATCTAGGACATTACCACAATGGCCTTGCCTGTCAGTTCCTACCATATCCATCAACAACAAACATAATTTCTAGTAGGTAAAGGTAAACAACAATCCCCTGTGCACACACACACAAGGCTCCTGCAGTGGCCAGTGGGGCAGTTCGGGGACAAGCAAAATATACGCATACATTGAGACATATCAACAAAGCGCAATATTTATCCCTGAAAAGGAAATAACTTCTGAAGAAGTCACCTGAATTGTGCCCCATATGTTCTAAAGCTCAACTTTCAAGCATAAAAACAAAAGAATACAAAATCTAACTAGCCTACAAAGGATTTCACAAGAACATGATTTCTCCATGATACACTGATACACCACCCTGGAGCAGCTTTGTTTGAATATCAGTAAACAGGGACTGAAGCAAAACCAAAATGAAGTTCCAACTCCAGATATCATCAAAATTCTAAATTCTAGGACTTGCCAATAGCAATGCTGCCTTTTAGCAATCGCTCTCTTGCCTAAGTTACTCTAGTTTGTTCCTTTTCCTTGTACTGCCCAAAACAAAACGCATGTTCTCAATTCTAATTCGTAACATACAATCCAAACCAGAGAGCGGATTTCACGAATAATTTCTCCGCCGACAGAAATTTCCGATGACGGATTAACGGAAATTTAAAAACTTCGATTAAAAAATAAAACAAAGAACGAAAGAAAGAAGAAACCCAGCCTGCCTGCCTACCTCAGTGACACCAATGAAATGGCCGAAGTCAGCACCACCGTTTAGGTACCAGTATCCCTCTCGATGGCCCAAAATTGAATCCGTGAGCGACTCCACCGGGCAAACCGAAGCCCTAACTGGTTCCGACCCGAAAACGGCACATGTTAACCTCCCCAAGACCACCAACATCAAGATCCCCGCATCCCAGACTCTAGACCCCATAAATGCCCAAATCGAAACCGCACCAAAGAAAATCAAGATATGGAAAGTCGCAAGGACGATAGGCGAAAAAGAAGGGACATGGCTCTGCGCATTTTAGCCTCGAAGGAGCTGTGATATTAAAATCGCCTCTAAAGATGGGTCTAATGGTAGTAGAGGATGGCGACGAGGGACGAGCACAAGGAGTGCTTTGGGTGGTCTTTCGGCGGTCGGGGTTGGTGGCCTGGTGTTATGTGCCTTTTTTAATGACTGTTGGTGAAGTGCACCGTTTCGTTGCTTATATTGTCATTGAGGTGGTTATTGTCTTTTCCAGTCCTTCTGGTTATTTAGGTTGGTGTTGTTTCTTGTGGGTGGGCATCGTGAATGTTGGAGTTTTCCTATTTTGTAGCCGTCAGGTTAGTCTTGAGAGATTCATACCAGATCCTATCTGGTTTAGCTCTTACTTGTATCCTTGAGAGATTCATACTAGAGATATCTAGTTTAGCTCTTGTCTTGTATTTGTGTTGCTGAAAAGTTAATATAGATTTTGGGAACTCATTTCTCTTGGAAAGTCTATTTTGTTAATGAGCTTATTTAACTGATTCCATTGTTTAGGATTTGGTTCATCACAAATTGGTATCAGAGGCCTTTCTTCCACAACTTCTTGCGATGGTGACTAATGCCCAGTTGGAGGCTCAGTTGAAGGAGACTCAGCTTCGCCAAGATGAGTGTTTGGCTCAAATGAAAGACACTATTACACAGCAGGAGGCTACAAATGTTAAACGTGATGAAGTGTTTCAGCAAACCATGCAAGTTTTATTGGAGAAGATGGCTCTTCTCGAGAAGCGTTCTGATGTTGTTGAGTCCTTCCCGCGAGCGGTGAATACTTCAGGTGCTGGTAGTTCCACTGCGGTTGGTAACCAACCTCTGGGAGGGAGACCTGTTGCTGTTGATATTTTACCACGGGGTGTGAAGTTGGAATTTCCACGATTTTCAGGCGAAAATTTGAACTCCTGGATTTACAAGGCACGTCAATATTTTGCTTATCATCAGGTTTCTGCACATAACAAGGTGATGTTTGCCTCCTTTCACATGGAGGGGCGGGCACTGGTCTGGTTTCAAGAGATGGAGGGTACCAATCATATTACTTCTTTTGAAGATTTGCTCGTTGCTATGAAGACTCGATTTGATGTCACTCCTACCGATCCTATGGTGGAGTTGATGCGGCTCAGATAGGAGGAGTCGGTCGAAGCTTACAAAGGGAAGTTTGAAGATATCATTGTGAAACTTCACGGTTTATCTGAGGAGTATAAGTTGAGTTGTTTCTTGGGAGGGTTTAAGGAAGAGATACGGCTACCGGTACAGATCAGCAAACCAAAAAATATTTTGGAGGCTTTTGCTGTCGCTAAAATGCAGCAAGAAACTTTGGTAGCGACTCGGAAGGCCTGGCGATCTATGGGTAATGATATTAGAGGCACAACATTTGATAGAATGGCCAGTTCACACTTTTCCCCTAGCGTTCCACCGGACGGGGTGTTGTCTAAATTATCATCTGCGGGCCCAAAAAACATAGTTAAACATTTACCGGTCCAGCGCATCACACCTCAACAATTGAAGGAGAAGAAAGAGAAAGGTTTATGTTTCTCCTGTGATTCAAAGTGGGCACCAGGTCACAAGTGTGGTACACCTAAATTATTCCAGTTGGAAATGGAGGACTACTACCATGGCAGTGGGGATTTTAGTGGCTTAACGAGTGTGACCTCACAAGGAGATATGGTTGTTGGTGAGGTGACCCAGGGAATTACTTCTCTTTGTGTATCTCCAGGTGGAAACAGTCCAGAAGAGCATCCTACCATTTCTTTGCATGCTATTTCTGGAATGGGGGGGCCAAAAATAATGAAGATTCAGGGTAAGATTGGTCGAGTTCCATTGTATATCTTGATAGACAGTGGGAGCACCCATAATTTTGTCAACTCTGCCGTTTTAGACAAACTCCAGCTCACGGTGCAACAGGTTTCGGTTCCACCAGTTACTATAGCTAATGGTGAGATGATTATGTGTACTGGCACGGTGGAAGCTGTGATCCTAAATTTTCATTCGCATCAGTTTACGATAAACTGTTATTGTCTGGAGCTAGGAGAATATGATATGGTTTTGGGAGTGGAATGGCTTCGGTCATTAGGTAATATTCAGTGGAACATTGCTGAACTGAGAATGCAATTTAACTGGCAAGGGAGGGTCTGTTGCTTGAAGGGGAAACCACATAAAGATGAGATTTTTTTCTCAATCACTACAGATGAAGAGTTATTGCCTTACGTTGAAGGTGGTGTTTTCATGCATAGAATGAAGCTGTCGGTTTGCCCGCCTGTCCGGACCACAAGGGTGGAAATTCAGGCTATCTTAGATCAATTTGTTACTGTTTTTTCAGAACCGCAGAGGCTGCCCCCTCTAGATCTCATGATCACAAGATAGTTTTGAATGAAGGTAGTAACCCAGTGAACGTGAAGCCTTATCGTTACCCTCATTATCAAAAGGCAGAGATTGAGAGAATTGTCGCTGAGTTGTTGTCTGCGGGAGTGGTACGAACTAGCTTGAGTCCTTATTCTAGTCCAGTGATCCTAGTTAAGAAGGCAGATAACACATGGAGAATGTGTGTGGACTATAGGGCTCTCAACAAAGCTACAGTCAAGGATAAGTTTCCAATTCCTGTCATCGAAGAACTCTTAGATGAACTCCATGGAGCAGCTGTTTATTCAAAGCTGGATCTTAGGTCGGGTTATCATCAAATTCGGATGGCTGATTTGGATATACATAAGACAGCTTTTCGTACTCATGAAGGGCACTATGAATTTCTTGTCATGCCTTTCGGCCTTACGAATGCCCCTTCTACTTTTCAGAGTTTAATGAATGAGGTTTTCAAGCCTTATTTGAGGAAGTTCATCCTTGTATTCTTCGATGACATTCTCATATACAGCAAGGATTTCCCTTCTCATGTTGAACATTTGGCCACGACTTTGCGAGTCTTACAACAGCATCAATTATATGCGAAATTGTCCAAGTGCAGTTTTGGAAAATCTGAGGTGGGTTATTTAGGCCATGTAGTTAGTGACAAGGGGGTCATGGAAGATCCTTCTAAGGTCAAAGCTATGTGGGATTGGCCGATTCCTAAGTCCCTGAAGGCATTAAGAGGTTTTTTGGGGTTGTGTGGTTACTACCGAAAGTTTATAAAAAATTATGCTACATTTACTGCTCCCCTGAATCGATTATTGCAGAAGAATAATTTTAAGTGGGATGATCATGCTGAAGAAGCTTTCCAGCGTATGAAGGTAATTATGTCTCAACCTCCAGTCCTTGCTTTACCACATTTTGAATTGCCATTTTTATCGAATGTGATGCATCCGGGGGAGGAATTGGAGCAGTTCTTTTACAGCAAGGGCATCCTCTTGCTTACTTCAGTGCTGTTCTCAAAGGAAAATCCTTGATGTACTCTACGTATGAGAAGGATCTATTAGCTCTTGTGTCAGCGGTTCAAAAATGGAGGCCTTATCTAGTTGGACATTCCTTTGTGGTGAGAACTGACCACTGCAGCTTGAAATACCTTCTGGAACAGCAGATTACCACTCCTTTCCAGCAAAAATGGATTGTTAAATTGTTGGGATATGATTTTACAATTGAGTATAAGAAGGGTAGCACCAATGAGGTTGCTGATGCCTTATCCAGGCAGTGTGAATCACCATCTGCAGCTGAATCTTTGGTACTTATGGCTCTCTCAATGCCGGTGTTGGATTTGATGGATGATATCAAGGTTTCTTATAATCTCGACCCTACGGTGGCGCCACTTTTACAGCAGTTCACTTCGGGCACCAATAGTGTTGGTTCTTATCAATTTGTTCATGGGGTATTGTATTACAAGCAGTGCATATATGTGGGCCAAGTTCCAGCTCTCATTCAGAAATTGTTACAATTGGTGCATGATTCTCCTTTGGCTGGCCATACCGGGTTTACAAAAACTTATCATAGGGTGCGAAAGGAATTTTATTGGAAGGGTTTGAAGCGGGATGTGAAGTTGTATATCAAGCGATGTGAAGTTTGCCAACAAACTAAATATCAAAATACCCTCCCTGGGGGACTGTTACAACCCCTACCCGTTCCTCAAGCTATATGGACTGATGTAAGTTTGGACTTCATTGATGGATTACCAATTTCTTTTGGGAAGTCTGTTTTGTTGGTGGTCGTGGATCGTTTGTCTAAGTATGCTCATTTTGTGCCGTTATCGCATCCATATACAGCTAGTGGTGTAGCCCAAGCCTACCTTGACAAAGTTTTTAAGTTGCACGGCATGCCATAAAGAATGGTGTCTGATCGCGACAGTGTTTTCACAAGCCATTTTTGGAAATCCTTATGGGAACTTCAAGGAGTGCAACTTAATTTGTCCACCGCTTACCATCCTGAATCCGATGGTCAAACGGAAGCAGTAAATAAAATGGTGGAGCAATACCTACGATCTTATGTGGGGCAGCAACCAAGAGGATGGCTCAAGTGGATTTCGTTAGCTGAGTTTTGCTATAATACCACAATCCATACCAGTACTGGGTTAACACCATTTGAGGTGGTGTATGGCCTTCCGCCTCCTAAATTGTGTGAATATGTGACAGGTACTACTGCTGTGGGTAGTGTGGACTCTCATTTGAGGGATAGAGGGGAGATAATGATGTTACTGCAAGCAAATTTGAAGAAAAGTAGGGATACCATGAAACGCTTTGCTGATAAGAAGAGGAAGGATGTAGTGTTTGAAGAAGGAGATTGGGTGTATGTTAAACTTCAGCCTTATAGGCAAGTCTCAGTTGCTCAAAGGAGGTGTTTGAAGTTGGCTTCTCGTTATTTTGGACCTTTCCAGGTTATTAAAAAGGTTGGCACAGTAGCATATCAGTTGAAGTTGTCTGAATCTTCCAAAATTCACAATGTTTTTCATGTGTCACAACTGAAGAAGCATGTTGGCTCTACTGTCCCAATTTTCACTACTCTGCCACCAGTGGACATGGAAGGTCAGATCATGTCATTACCTGCTTTGGTGTTGGATAGGCGTTTGGTGAAGAAGGGTCAACTTGGGGTGGCTGAGCTGCTGGTTCAATGGGAGGGACAAGATGTAGCAGACGAAACTTGGGTTCCATATACTCAGTTGGTGGATCAGTATCCTGATTTGGCGGGCAAGGTTTTTTGAGTAGGGGTGGAGTTGTTATGATCCTTTTTTAATGACTGTTGGTGAAGTACACCGTTTTGTTGCTTATATTGCCATTGAGGTGGTTATTGTCTTTTCCAGTCCTTTTGGTTATTTAGGTTGCTGTTGTTTCTTGTGGGTGGGCATCGTGAATGTTGGAGTTTTCCTATTTTGTAGCTGTCAGGTTAGTCTTGAGAGATTCATACCAGATCCTATCTGGTTTAGCTCTTACTTGTATCCTTGAGAGATTCATACTAGAGATATCTAGTTTAGCTCTTACCTTGTATTTGTGTTGCTGGAAAGTTAATATAGATTTTGGGAACTCATTTCTCTGGAAAGTCTATTTTGTTAATGAGCTTATTTAACTGATTCTATTGTTTAGGATTTGGTTCATCACACCTGGCGCTCTCGAGCTCTCTCGTTCGGGTCGGGTGTGCCAATTTGAAGAATTTATGTTGGGCAACGATTCGCAAGAGTGCACGTAGACACATATGAATCGCCAAATCCGACCGAAAGGGTGTCACGCGTGCTCGATGTTGGGGATGCAAAAAAATACTTTTGGCAACTCCAAACAAGGGAGGCAGAGGAGGATGTAAAACTAATGGACTATAAATGAGAATGTAAATTTACATTATTAAAGTGAGTTTTTAAATTTAGAAATTAGAACAAGAGGAGGGAGAGAGTATGTATATTTTTGGCTAGTTTTATTGGCAGGTCACTTTTTTATAGTGTCACCCCATTTTCACAAAAATTTCAATAAAAATAATAGAAAATCCTGGAATACCACATTCTTTTATATTTGAGGAAATATCTGGTTACACCCCAAATATGCAAAAAATTGAAACTTCCGATGAAGATTTCAGCTGATCCGTCCATCTTCAGAGGTCGTGGTTGCTTAGGCTTTGTTGGCATCATCGAGGGCTTCGATTTGGTAGGTGGCTCGCCTCAACCGGAGGGCGGAGTTGATTGGATCGGAGCTCCAAATATGTGAAAAATTGAAACTTTCGATGAAGATTCCGGCCGATCCATCCATCGTTGGACGTTGTGATTGCCTAGGCTTTGTCGGCATCGTCGAGGGCTTCGTTTTGATAGCTGGCTCGCCTCAAACGGAGGCTGGAGTTGGCTGGATCGAAGCTTCAAATATGCAAAAACCGAAACTTCCGATGAAAACTCCGACCGATTCATCCACTGTCGAAGGTCGTGGTTGCTTGGGCTTTGTCGGTATCTTCGAGAGTTTCGATTTGATAAGTGGCTAGCCTCAAACGGAGGCCGAACGGCAAAGATCCGGTGGCGACAGCTAGCAACAGAGAGGGTGAGAGGGTGAAACAAGGCAATACATTTTTTGTGACGGAAGGGGTGTCACTGGATGAAAAAAGGGGTGCAATAGCACTCACCATATTTTTTGGGGGAAGTTAACCAGCTTGTAAACCAATAGTAATGAAGTAATAATTGGACCGAATTAATATATCCATGGATCATGAATAAAATATATGGATAAATGATATGAAACTCATTTCATACCTTGTTGTTAAAATGATCTTAAGTCAAATTATGTAAATGAATATGTAAAACAAAATTAGAATATACATAGTAGAGTTTACGTACGTGAATATACAACTCATTGTTGGGGTTGGTATTTTATGCTCATAAAATCTCACGGGTTCAACCTTTAATTTACGTTACAAATCAGTTTTATCACGCACCTTGTGAAATCATGTCTAATCCAACGCCATTGCAACCAAATTTATTGGAATAAATGTTTAATTCAAAAACCAACCAAATAAGCCTTAGTAGTGTTAAACTTCTCAAGCTTATATATCTCATATAATTTCATACACGTGACATTGGGGCGTTTGGTAGAACGTATGATGGTTTATACGTTATATTCACTTATATCAATACGCACACCAAAAAAATCTCTCAATTTCTCCTATTGCCTCTGTCTCTCACACATTTGTTCTATTGTCTTTCAAAATAAATGTTACATTTTGAAAAAAAATTACATATTTGAACTCAACGTGTAAAACTCCACCCATATTCTATAATTTTTATATCATTATTAAACTACTTTAAACACCACAATTATACCTCACATAATTTCATACACGCGTGACATAATTATTTCGTCCTGGTTTGCGCAATGATTATACCACAATTGTTATCAATAAAAAGAAATAACTTATTCAATGATTATAAACACAATAAAATAAAGAATGGCATATCCTGAAATGTACGAGTCTGAAATAGTTTTCAACGTACAAAATTTATATTTTTGAAACAAGACATCTTTTTTCTGAAAAGAAAATGAAAAAGGAATATACTCATTCAGGTAAGTTTTTAATGGGATTGTTTTAGTAATGGGTGAGAGTGAAAAAAAGATGGAGTGCATTTAACACGAACCATTTTTCCAAATGAGTTGCACTTGAATTTCAAAACGGAGGCGCACAAAAAGCATCAAGAGTAATTCTCCTAGAAGGCATTTTTCCATGCTCCCACAAAACCTATTAAATCGACATTCCCAAGATTATATAAACAGAGTGCAGACACTCGATTTCTTTCTACTTTTTTCGAAGATAATACAGTCTTCAAAGATGAATCACCAAAACAATGTGGGGCAAATGCAATGAAACCATATGAAAGGAGCCCTCCTATCGCTATTTGCTAAAATAATCCTGCGCAAAGAATAATTTCAATACACTCCAACATAGAACCGCCACTGTATATTCCAGTTCAACTTACAGT
Source organism: Euonymus europaeus (assembly GCA_963580455.1). Taxonomy (NCBI): domain Eukaryota; kingdom Viridiplantae; phylum Streptophyta; class Magnoliopsida; order Celastrales; family Celastraceae; genus Euonymus; species Euonymus europaeus. The sequence continues at coordinate 19,411,593 of OY756972.1, read as the reverse complement.
TTCTGGCATGGACTAACATGGTGAGGAGCTCAACACAACACTGAAGTCTTCCGTCCCGTTCATGTCTGCAATGGCAGCTACCAGAATTCAGATAATATCAATTATTTCTTTGAACGGTTACAAATTAGGAGATATTCGAGCAAATAGATCTAGCCACGCAGTAGAAATGAGGTCACACAACTAGCTCCGACTTGTTAAATAAGCAGGGAACATAAATGAAGAGAACCTAAAGGAACAAATTCTTCACAATAGGTATCCTCTGAATTACAGATGCTAAATCTGCTGAAAGATTCAAGCAAACACATCAGATTTAGACATGTAAGGATGCGCATAGACTTATTTGATTATCTATATCAACCCATCTCTGGACAACGGTAAGATGCACATATAGGATTGAAAAAGCGCTTCAGAATTTAATGTAGGTACAGTAAATCAATCACATGTAAACATTTAAGTGAAAATTTTCACCAATTAATATTTTCTTCCGTTTTTTTTTTTTTGGTCTAAACTTTTTCTTGATCAAGTTTTTCTGATCCTTTTTTTTTTTTTGTTATTTGATTGTTTACCATTTGATCCAAACTCTGCCCCCACTCACCAAGATTTGTAATTCTAAGCTCCAACACGGCAAACAAGACAAATAGGTATTACTGGCTACTTAAAATCTGAAATATTTATGCTACTCTTTCATGATGCTGAAGAGTGATGTGGGAAAAGAAGTATTACTGGCTGACACAAAGAGATAACCCCTTGCAGCGCATTCCATTTACAAAACACAGCTTCATTATATACAGCATCAACATATGATAATATTAATAAGAGTCATGTCTTATACCTTCTTTGACATTATGTGTGGGCAAATTGTCTGCTGATTGCACCTGTTGAGATGATCCATCAGCTAAGCCGCTTATCAAACCATCTTCTTCATTCCATCCCCCCATCACCTCAGCCATGACATTGTCACTATGTTCAGGACGGTTGCTGAAACCAGTCAGTGAATTGTTCTTCCCAGCATATATCGAATGCTTTAATCCTGGCTCATTCTGAACAGTGCTGGTAAAGGCACCACTAAAATTATTTCTGTCACCGTCTACAAAATGAAAACCAGGGAAAGAGGATATTGCCTCTAGAGAGCCCTTTTGCTGTTTTAGCTCATCCACAGAGTTGCTGCAAGCACCAATTTCATTGGCGTTGCAAGTGATTGCTCGCTCACCCCCAGAAACAACCAAGGAACAACTGTCAGAGAAACTTTCATGCACAGTGTTAGTAATGGCATTCAGTCTATCATCATTAGTGCCAAAAGAATTACTTAGGTCAGTATGGTCAGAGGTGTTAATTTCCTTATGTCTGGAATCATCTGATGTGATCTTACTTACATTAGTTCCATTACCACAGGTTTCTTGGTGACTAAATGATCTATCTAATCTGAAATTTCTAACAACTTTATGCTCTTTTAGCACACCACTGCAAGCCCCATAAATTTTTGAAGTAAATGTTTGCTCGACTGTCGTTGGAACAAAATTATCTTCAGAACTTCTTTCCACCTCAAAATGGGTCATGGTAGCAGCATGTGGTCCAGTATTATTGCCTGGCCCAATATTCAAAGAGTTTCCGGCTGCATCAAGCCTAGGCACCATTATTTTGCCACTCAAAAAATTCTTCACATTATTATCAATACACGGAGATTGATGCTCACCACCAGAAAACTTACATGATTCATTTTCAATATCCGTTTCTTCTTGGGGTTTCTTAGCTGTGCAACTTGAAGTTCCATTACTATAATATTCGATCCGTGATGGTCTCTCCTTCCTAGATGGAGTAGCTGAATAGTTGCTGCAATAAATTCTCTTGTGGTCATTGCTTGCCACAGCATTCTCATCCGATGTAGCTTGATTCTTGCCAGAACCAGGAGCTTTAATGTTTCCAGACTCATGCACATCAACAAAGTTGGAATCATCTGAAGTGCTTGTAAAAATGTTATTCAAATGAGCCCCTATAGTGGAGGTTTTCTCATGTACCATAGATGAAGTTAAACCACCTTCAAAAAATCTTTCCAGGACCATGTTGGAAGTCACAACCCCCTTCAAATTACTCAAGGAACCAAATCCTTGACCATCATCAGATTGAACTTCTAAATAACCTTCAGAATGCGGCTCCACTATGCCAATTGCAGCATTCTCCTGTCCGCATGGCTTACTTCCAAAATCAGATATCAATTCATCTTTCCCAACTAAAGCAGCATATGCAGTATTCTGATTGCTGATTGCTTCCTCTTTACTCTTAAAAGCAAATAGATCGCTTCGGCAGCCTATTTCCTGCTGCTCTTCCCCTACTGAGCTGGCGGGCACTCCTTTGACATAATTGTCAATGATGCATGCTCCATCACTTCCAGATGTAGCAATCGAAGAATGATGAGCTGTTATTCCCTTCATATCAAAATTATTAATTCTATTTGTGTTGAAGTCGAGAACATTTGTTTCATTAATCTCATTATACAGCAAACTAGATTCAGCACCAACCCAACTATTAGGTTTATCAGCAACAAGATTAATAGATTCATTCATCTCCACTTCTTTATTTTTGGTCATACTGCCAAAAAATTTCTCCTTCTCACAACATTCTTCTAAAGAACTGTTACGATTTCTGTTAGGCTTCAGAGACTGTTTATCATGAGAAAACAAACCACCACATCCAACACTTAATTCAACAACATGATTTTCAACAGAAGCATGTGAGTTATCACAATAACTTGTTTCATCCCTGGTCTTGGCACTGGGAGTCAATGGAAAAGAATACTTGTCCTTACAGACTGAATCTTGCGTCTTCAGCGCATCAAGAGTGTCTCCAACAAAAGCAGGTCCTGTGCTATTTTGCATATTTGCTGAAGCTTCAACTCTGTTCAAGTAATCCTTTACGTGTTTCCCTAGATGACCATAATAACGATGCCTTTCCTCGTAAAGCTTATGGCAAAACTGACATTCATATCGTCCATCTTTAATTATCATCTCTTCAGTGACGGATGGATCATGCTTCAGCCTCTTTGGAGTCCTACAGTGATGTGAACTTAGGTGGTGCAGCAAATCGTCAGGCTCATCAAAACCCATGGTGCACTTATGGCATTTAAATTTCTCCCTTCTCTCGTACCCCATTGAACTTCTTATCTCTGATATAACAGTCTGCTTCTCATGTTCAGTGCTAGTAATTGACAGCTGTGAACGATGAACAGCACCACTCCATTTCTTGTCATCTCCAACAGCTTGATGTGCAGCCTGTAACGTTCTTTGTTAACAACGAATCACAAGATAAGCTGGGACTGCTGATCAAATATAACAAACACTGACTCACATTTTCAGAGGTCATACTATCCACCAACCGAATATAGTCATCATCTGGACCACAATTGCGCGATTGGAGGCCAAAATAGGAAATCAAATATGAAGAAACTTCCTTGCAGGATACAAACTGCATTCCATTGGGACTGGATGATATTGGGTTAGAAAAAAGAGGTAAGACACCAAACGAAATAGTAAGAAAAGCTAAAGGGAGAATGGGAGATATGGAAAGAAAAGGATAAACAAAAAATCCATTGCACGAGAAAATAAAATAATAACTAATGCAGCCCCGAATGATCCAAATAGATTGAAGAAAGGTAATGGGTAAAATATACTTGACTCTAATCCCATTCCAATCTTCCAAAGACCACCATGTTTGACAACAAAATGTAAAAGTGAGGGGGTGAACAAGAAATACCCATAAGATAAAACAAATGAAGTTCGCAAACTAACTAACAAAAAAATTACAGGGACACTGCACATAAGTGTAATGTGTGCCAGCACAAAATGCCAGCAACTAATATACAACACATCCATGAGTAGTGTGTGTTTAAAATTACCATGTTTGGGAAGATGAATAGTACTAGCAAACCAACAGAGACATAATAAAGAAAATCACATTGCTCCCTTTGAAGAAATTGTGAGATGAACTGGTCACTTACAACAAAGGAAGAACGTCTCACCTGAAAATAGTGACTTATAATCATGGGGAAGGGAAAGAAGATAAGGCTAAGGTAAAAGAAACCACAGACAGCATAACAGATTCCCAAGACGATCAAAAGTTAGCTAATAGCTAGAGCATTTATAGAGTTGATTTAAATTAAACATTGGCGCCAGGCAATGAGACAAGAAATCAATGAGGGCATTATTTACTTGAATGCAATAAAATATCATATGAGCTTGCCAACACATTTATAAGTCAAACATATGTAGTCACGGCCTCACAGGTTCCTCAATCCTCATGTTTGAGATGCAAAAAATTAACCATGAAATTATTTTGGTTAAGATATACTCATAAACAGCTCTGATATGCAGCAGAATTGCATAAGTGTATATCTAATATGGCATGCACTGAATTCAATTAATCTATTCCTATCTTTTATATTTGAAATAGACAGATGATATCTAATATGACATGCACTGAATTCAATTAATCTATTCCTATCTTTCATATTTGAAATAGACTGATGAAATGCTGTGTATTCTCCGATAATTATAATTTGAAACAAGTAGATGAAATAGTTTTTATTCACTGCTCCTCCAGACCATGTAGATTATACTTTCAATCTCACAGACTAGTCAATAATATTTACACAATAAAAAACAAAAAATTACAAAGCAAATGGAGCCAAGAATACCTAATGTATCTCCTGCAAGCCAACCAAACACGACCGGCTTTCTTCTTGATGCAAATAATGAGCTTCCATCCTCTAGGCAATAAGTCCCCAAGATCACTAGCGTCCACAATCTTCCTCTTCTTCCTCCTGCTCCCCCACTCTCCCAACAAACCACTCAGAAACCCTAACAATCCTTCCTCTGTACCTATCCCCATCGACCTCCTCCTCAACTCTTCCCCATAAGGATCCTTCGCCCTACTCAAGGCCGCCAGATCCACCACAGTACCGTTACAATTCACCATCACCATTTCCTGATCCTCAGTACCTGAATTCATCACCATGGCCTTGCTCTCATTAATTCCACCGCTCTGGTTATGGATCGGCACATGCGGGCACTCGCTCTTAATAGCTAGGCTGTTATTCATATTCACCAAGTTCTCATTCTTACGAGGCCTCCCCCGCTTTCGCCTTCTTGTTCCGACAGAATCGTGGCCCATAGTGCTGGTAGAACCGCAATAATTCCCGCTAGAATCCACAATGCCGATTGAGATACTCTGCAAATTAGCGTCTACTGATGTTATCTTCGGCCACGCAAAGTCTTCTTTGAATTCAATCGGGACGGTCACTAGGTTATCATCGCTGACATTGTTAGAGACATTGTATTTAACATGATTCTCAGCCAGAGATTCCTCTGCACCGAAGAGACGCTTGAGGAGGGCAACGATGCGGGAGTTCTCTTCATCGCAGAGCGGCTGCTGTAGATGCTGCCGGGACACTGACGTTTCGCTAGCGTAAGTGGTGGACTGGGGGTGATATTGTTGATTCCGGGGTGCGAGGCGGAGGCGCGAGAATGTCTGTTTGCGGCTGCCGGCGGATTCATTAAAAACAGAGCGGTCGATTTTGGGAGTGGAAACATCGGTGTCGTCCTGAGAGGGAGGTGAAGGGGAGGAGGAACAGAGCGATAACGAGAGTAGCTCCGCCTGAGAGAGGAGGCGAAGATCGATAAGAGGAAGAGACTCTGTGCGTAAGTGGTTGTGCTGCTGGTCCACGGTAGCGGAGGCCATGGCTTCGATCCGCAAAGACCGCGAGAGACGAACTCAAAAAAGAGACTGGCGACGTTTATGGAGAATCGGGGATGGATAGCCGGCTAGGACTTGAGAAACGAAACGGCTCTTGCGGTATTCCCAATTTATGGCCTAACTATTTGCAAAATGAGGGAGTTTTTCAGCGTTCAAAATGAGCCTGGCCCAAACGTTAATAGATCGGGCTGGCCCGGTTCTAAATAGTAATAGAACTGGCCCGATAATTACCAGATCGAGCAGGGTTTAGGTACCCAATGTACAGCCCCATAAATACCGTCTGGTCCATCTCTGCAACGGCTTGAAACTAGTTGACATTTTTCTTCCTCTCAGGCCCGTCACCTGTGATCTTATTTATCTGAAGTCTGAAGTCTGAACCCGGATATTTAATAATTGGGCTTTATCTGGAAGACCAGGCCCAAACGACAAAGCACCTGAATACCAAATATATGTTGGAGTGGCTCCAAATTGGCTCACATATCAGGCATTGGCTTGAAAGCTATTCCCATTATATAATATGTAGGATGTCTTTGCAGGAAAAAACATAAGGATTGCAGGAGTTTATTGGGACTGACTCGAAATCCTTTATGTTGTTTCCCTGTGTGCAGTTCACATTACTCCAGGATCACTGCCAAAGGGTCTTCATGATGTTCTCAACTTGTCCAGAAACAAAATCAGCACCATCAAAGGACTGAGAGACTTAACCCGGTTGCGGTCTCTTATCAAAGCTTGCGTACCTGAACAAGCAGCCGATCAAACGACAGAGAGCACTAGAGAGCTCTCGTTGAAAAGCAGTGAAGAGCAAGCATGGTCCTGTCACCATTCTACAGTGGGGCGTAGTAGGAGCAGTATTGGTGCTAGCCAGAAGAGCATAAGCAGAGATCCAAGAGCCGGGTCCATTAACAGTTGCATCGGGCTATCTATGCAAGAGCTTCTTCATCCCATCATTAGCTGTTTCTTCTCATGTATTGTCACTCCAAAACTACTACTGTGCAAGTTATAAGACATTGCTGGTTTAATTTCAGTAGAACTAGCACATGCATTTGTTTTGGTTTCAGTTCAAGTTTCAACTCCCGAGTACATTTTACTGCAAAGAAGTGAATAGCTCTGAAGAATTTAATTGATGTCATCCTTGCAAAGGATTAAAAATCTTACTTGTGCGGGTTGTTCAAACAGATGCTGCGGTTAAGAAGAGCGTGTTCTCTGTAATTTACCAAAATTAGGAAAAACAAAAAATCCGACCTGCCGGATTCGAACCAGCGACCTAAGGATGGCATTCAGGTCATGCGCCTACTACAGTCCTCCGCTCTGCCAACTGAGCTAAGGTCGGTGTGTTTGATTGATGGAAAAAATTAAATAACTCGTATAATCAATAGATATTGTCACGTTCACTACACAATATTTTAGTAACTATTCGTCATCTTTAATCAAAAGTTGCTCTTTTTTAGTTGAGGCAAAGTCAAAACCCTTCCAATTGTATAATCATCAATTATTGATATTGGTTCACGACCCAAAACAATTCGATTGTAAATTCAATTTTTCAGTTTGCCACTTGATCTATGAAGATGACTTTGAACCCAAAATTGTAAATTAATTGTTTTTTTTTTACGAATAAATTAATTGATCTTAATAGGCTAATACCATGAGCTTATTCGAGTATTCAAAAGAAAAGATACACCTATTTTAGTATTTTAACTCTGAAAAGATACCTGATGTCAAAGGAATCAAATGACCCTTATCCGAAAAATCCTACTTTATTTGATGCAGTTCGTTCGTCGCTCACAACATGCAGGTCGATCGAAACTGGGTTCGTTGGGGTTCATGGCTTTGATTACGTTGTCGAAGAAGATGCCCTATTTTGGTAAGAATGAATGGAGATCTCAAAAGATTCACTGTTTTTGGGTTAAATGGAGTGAACTTAATAATTAGCGGAGTGAATATAACGTTCATCAAGAGGATTATGTCTTTTAGGCCTATGATTTTATTAGACTACATGTGTCAGAGGTCCAATATACTCTTTTTAATAACCGAGAATCCAAAGTAAGTTCAATTTTGAACAGCTGAATAATCCTAAACTCGAGTCTTCATATCCGCAATGAAACTCTAAAACCATTAACTCATTAAGTAATCTGTATTAAATTCGCAGCACTGTGTATCAGGTTTGGCATCATCCAATGCAGGTTTCGGCCCCTGAAAAGCAACTCCAGAAACCCTGCTTTTGGACATTTGAAGAGAGCAACCCATCTAAGACATATGAACAACCTGGAGAATCATGAAAACCAGTAAAATTGAATAAATAGCTGTTCCATATAGATTACACTGTCAAGCTTCTCTATGAGCTGAAGCAAAATATCACTTTATTTTGTAATCATCTTCACAATGTTAATTATGTGGTTGTATAGTTATAAAAACGTTGCAGAGAAAATAAAATTTAATCCTATACTTCTCTTGTACTCAGAACTTTCATTGAGTAATTACACTGCCCTATGTACGTACGCCTTACGGCTCCATAGGAGTTGCGGTTGCTTTCACCCAGATTTATTTGTTTCCTTCACCAGTGTTCTTTCTGTTCAAAATTTATATCCCCTTTGCTAGGGTGGAGTTGAAATCCACCTAAAATGAATATGAATACTGTGAATTGATTTCTTTAGCTGGCTTGTCCCTTAAAGATCAGTTTCTGGCAGATAAGCATTCTTTCATTGCTATCAAGTTCTATAACTCGTGCATCCCACCTCAGCCGTGTTGCCAGAGCTCTAGCTGATTCCACCAGAGAAGTGGCGTCACGTATTATTACCCAACCCTGCACCAACCACCAGCATATTACTTAACCATGCGAACAAAAAGTAAAGTATCATGGAAATCACTGAGTCTATCACGTCTGTTCGCTGTAAACATGAGACGTTAACTCCCAGCCAGCATTCATAAAAATCACAACCATGAATTCCACAAGAACTAGGACGTCCATCTAAATTTTAGCAATCTTTTTCGCTGTTGCATCAACCAAAACCAAAATGAATACATTCAAATTTTTAGCTATTGTCCAAATATCTTTAAAATTTTGACATGTTCAATCGTCACAGAATATTTAAAACCTTCACATAAAGTCAACTAGGAAGTATGAGTTTCCGTAAATATTATGTTTCTGGTGCCAAGATTTCATAAAAGAGGCACAGATTGTGTAAAATGAAATATATGTAAAAATAAGGGTGCAGTTCATCGGAGAGATGAAATAAATAAAAAAACAATATCTTTCACAAAGTAAGAAATTAAACAACAAACGGTCACGTAGCAGCTCAATGTATACAATCCTTCAACCCTAGCAGTAGCTATTACCAAATTGTACAATTTATATAAACCCTAGTAATGCTTGTTCTCATAAGACAAAATATATAGTTCCTTTCGTAGTTCTAAAAGTTTTCACAAACTATTATTCTATCATGTTTCCTTTCACTGATCCTGTCTCGACTGTGGGAGGCTTCGCTCTTTTACACTAGAGTTGTTTAACCTTTGATTATTCTATCCCTCTTTTTTTTCTTTTCTGCAGTCACTACACAGACAAAAGTCCATAGGAGGCTTTTTCAACTTCGAATATACCAAAGATCAGGCACAAGTAAGAATGTTCATGTTTATCCACCCAGTAGCACATCAAAAAAATAATTGTATTAACTTCTAGAGTATAAAGAGAGGACAGATGATTTTAGTACCTCAGGACGAAGTAATCGGTCAATTTCTGTGAATATATCAAGCATGGTGCACCTGTGTTTCTGTCCATCTTCAAAAGAAAGAAGTCCTGCTGCATGCACCATATCATACGTTCTAGGATATGTTGGAAAAGCTTCGCACCTAACAAGAACAAATCTGTACAATTAATAAAGAAAGTATGACAAAAGCTAAACTTTTTTTCGTTTGTAATGAGTGAAAGTAAAGGATAAAGAGAAATATCCCATATCCTGGAACTAATCATTGATTTCATTCACAGGCCAAGTGGCCAACATTCACACGTGAGAAAGGACATGCTAAATAACTAAATAAGTTAAGTGAAGTGATCAAATTACCAGTCATGCAATGCACCAACAAAGCCCCTGTCAAGGATCAAGGGAAGGTAGCTGGGTCCAGTATTTGGAATCACATTCATAACCCACACAGACTTCCCACTTTCCAATAATGCATTGTTGAAACCACCAAAATGTGCATTCATGTCTAGCACATTTCGGACCATGTTATAAGGAGGTGAAGGATCCTCATCACCAGGTCTCTTTGGGTGATCCGAGAATATTAGTGGTGAAAGAAGAGACCAATAATTTGCAACAGCTCTTTTCCAGTTCTTTGCATCCTCAGCAAATTCTTCTGCATGCAGACCTGGTAAAACATAAAAACCCTGGGATGAAACAAAGCATTGAATAACAAAACTCGAATCCTTAGCTCCTATAGAATGAAGTTGCTTTCAATTAAATTTTGTTCCAAACGGTGAAAAAAAAAAGGAGGAAAAAGGAAAAAATGTACCATAAATTGCAAGTTCACTCTTATTCAAGTTAGACCTGGAAGGCCAGGTTGACTTGGCTTGAAGAGGAATCCATCTATGGCTGCGAGTTCCAGCTATACAAGCCTCAAATGGTTGATAATATGGAGATTCAACTTCCTGACCTTTACCACAGATAGAGGGAGGGCTCAAACCTGCATTCCTAGAAAGACGAGTAACGTATAGCATAAATCACGATCAATTAATTCATGTAATATGTTTTTATTCCTCTAGGTATTTAGAATCAATAAATAAAGCTATTGTGTCAAACAAGTATAAAATATCCACCCCGGTTCGCGTACCTCGAACTATAACAATTCTTGTTGCTAGTCTTTCTCCATACAACAGTATCATCTTGTTGTGACATCATCTCCCAGCATAGGTTTTCTGCAAAATTTCGAACAAGATTCCACCTTTTCTGATTTTCTTTGTTGCGAAGAAAACCCTGGGTATTGGTAAGTGGTGAGGTCCAGACAAAATATCCACCAGGCTTTAAAACTCTATCAGCTTCAACTAAGAAAATACCATCTGTAACACAGGGCACGAAAATGACGTAAGCCATAGCGTCCTTACTAGGGAAAAACAACAATACTCTAGCTATAGGAGTAGTTTATAATCATTGGCCAGCAATAGGAAAGAACCTATGTAAGCCATTTAAATATTCATGGGAAACAAGGTTTCAACAATGTACATAAAAACATTGGGCATAGTGTAAATCTGTAATCCAGAAAAAAATATTCTAACATCTTAGATTGAAAGCATCACCGAATTCAGTGCAAATGTACAAAAAGAAAGGATTCAAAGTTGAACAAGATTTTCTTCTTTAGTTACTCAGATAAATATTGTGAGCAAGGCATTACAAATGCAGTATCAGCCTGGCTCACTGAACAAAAAGAATGCTATCCACTATATTTCAGAATATTTCATTGATGTCAGTATAGACATCATAAACAACAAATCATTATCTATCAGGTCCCACCGTAACATTCAATGCACCAAGAACAATTAACAACCATTCAGGGTATAAAATCCATGATAGTTAAATGAGGTAAAATTTATATCGACTACATGGGACATCACATCCAAAACCTGAGTGCTTATATCATTGATGAATGAATAAAAAGTAACATGATGGAGCACCCGTCAACAAATAAACTTCAAGCATTTATTACTGTCAATAAGATGGAACACAAATTCTAATTTTGTAGATACAACTCTGCGTCAAATATATCAAGGAACTTTCCAGCACCAAAATGAGCAAAAAATTACTTGTCATTAACCTCTTGAAAGTTGAAACTTAATTTCCTCGTAACTTATCATTATTATCCCCAAGAAAGCATCTACTTCAGAAAACCTCAAAAAGGGTAAAAGTATTCTAGTAGATTTGGAAATATTCACAGTATCATTTACAATGATCCTAGATGAAAGAAGCTCTTTTTACTGTCTCAAAACTGTTACCTTTTTTGTCCCAATCAATGCCGCATCGTGCGCAATGCAGCATATCAAAGGAGAGAGACGGAAATGGCAACTGTTTTGAAGTAAAAGAACCAATCATTGCAGGAAGACCTCTTTCAAGAGTTAGTTGAACTTGACTGCCTGAAGCCTCATAGTTTGCAATGCACATGGTTAACAGCTGTTTTGAAAAGAGGTGTGCTCCAAAGCTCCCATAACCACATCCGATATCCAAAATAGTTCTAACCTGAAAAAATGTAGGAGGCCAGCATAAGATAAGAGGACAATATAGTCATGTCAAAATGCAACTATGTAATGCACAACTTTTTGCATCCAAATAGAGTCCCTGTGAAAATATCTGCCATATTTAATTTAAACTTAAGAAGTTCAATTGGGCTTGGGCGACACTGCCAATTCCTTTTTTTATTGAGATTAGCAACAACAGAAGGTACAATATATGTTCAGTAAAGTTCAGGATGCAAATTGGCAAAGAAACATCTTTCAGAACATAAGTGGCAATTCAGTCGAGTATATGACTTCAAGTATGTGAATCACTAAATCAAAAGAGGCAATATAGGACTAGAAGATAATTATTCAACATGGAAGCCAAAAGCAACAGTGAAAAAGAACATGTTTCAATGACTGGATTCCAGGGAAAAAATATCATATATAGACTTACTCCAGCTTGTATCAACTGAGAATCATTTGTCAGCCCCATCATTCTCGCAATTTGATGTGAGTAATCTTCTACACCATCAAACAAGGGAGAGGCTGAACGAAAGGAAATCTGATCATCCTCCAACATCATCATCCTGCACCACATCATTGAGAAATGGAGACCTGTCAGCATGAAAATGAAAGCTCATACGAGAGTGTTGGTTCACAAAATAAATTTCCACATACCTCTTCGTCAAGCTACCAGAGGAAAGTACCTCCTGGGCAGTTATTTTAACATTATTAGACCAGATGACATCCTTTCCAGTTGGCCACCTAAGAGGAATCCTATAATTTACAGGTGGAAGGACTAAACAATTTTGCCTTGATCCATGACCACACTGACGATCAAACATTTCATTATCGGAAGAACCTAAAGCAAGGTTTTCCGACATGTTGAAGCAAGGCACGAAGTTTTCTGACTCTTGAGAACAAAATTCCAGTTCTCTTAACCTTGAAGTACCAAGAGAGATCTCACCAATATCCCACAAATCTGAAACCAGTTGCTCCTGGAGTCGCCTATACCCATGGACAATGTGGCGTTGCGAGGATGTTGATATGGAGATTGTCCACCAAAAAGATCCAATAAGAGTGAGAAATACTATCACCACTAAACTGATCTTCAACGAGAGCATTATTAGTTTGTGGCGACTCCTTGGAGTACCAATGCTGAAGGGATCAGATGCAAAACCATTCTCCCCAACTCCATATTTTGACGGAGAATTATCTGGAACAAGTAACCGAAAAGGAAACCTTAGGGCTAAGTAACTGTTATCAGACGAAAATTTTCTCTCCAAATCTTCCTTTTCAGGTTTAGTTTTCATTTGAGAGTCCCTTAGGTCTTGACTGTTCCCTGATATCCGCATTCCTGATATACCTCGATGTAGAGGCCTGGCCATTTCCTATACCTTGGAAACCCACAGGAAGCGCTGCAGAAAAATGGAAAATAATATATATTAGAAAACTTAAGCATATACAAACCGAATTAAGTCCTATACTCTAGTGAATTTAAAAAATGGAACCAGAGACATAATGCTAAGCAGAATTCTGGTTTAAGTTTTTTGCTCAATCAAGCTAAAAATTGTAGAGGATATAGCAAGCTGGAATACAATAACGTTTGTCACAAAAACTAATCAAAGAATAGTTAGATGAGAGAAACTGCAATTTTAAACAAGAATACAAGATCTCCTCCCTAATTAATTAGATCCACAATCTGGTGCAGAATTTAATTACTAAAGCAAGAAATCTTCTTCTTTTTTTCATTTTTTGAATGGGAGGAAGAAATCTTCATCATTTTTTCCTTGAATGGGAGAAAGAAATCTTCTTGGTAATCCAAAGATTATATAATCCATAAAAGGAACAGAAAAGACAGCTAATTTAAGGTCTAAAATAGAAGGCAAGTAAATCAGATGCATTTCTAGAAAGCAAGACAATCGAATCAATTCCACTAAATTCCCAAATCTAGAAGTCACAAAAAGAGCAAGTTCATTTCAACCAAAATTCAGTCCAGTAAACACTAAACAAAACCCAGAAGAAAAATTAGCAAAACCCATCTCTAGATCAATCTAACCGGATAACTAAACGCATATCGTTCGTTTGATAGTGCTATCAAATCAAATCAAATCAAACAAGCAGAATAGAAAGCCAGAGCAAAGAAGAAGAAGAAGTTAACTTTTTAGGGGCAGAGCTGTGGACAAATTGGCAGATTGAAATACTGACAGAGCAAGCCAAAATTCCCTGAAAATCAGCTCGAACTCATGAATAGTTCGACAATGACAACACAAAAACACATTCGAATTTGTTGTATTCTTGAGCTGCGATTACTTCTCGCCTCTCTCTCTCTCTTTCAAACTTTGATACTTGGGTATAGCGAGAGAAGAGAATTTTGGATGGGATTGAGTCCAAAGAAATCTCGTGACGAGTGTGAAGAACTTCCCCTTTTATATATCCCGCAGATTTGAAGATGATGACTAAAAAAATCCAACCCATAAATGCGACACGAAAATAGTAAATTAAACCACTCCACTCTGTAGTAATTCACGCACTTTAGCTGAACTGAACAGGGGTTGACTCTAAAATCTTTAATTATTAAACTAACCCAGAATTTTATTATCAATTACCCAAAATCGGAGACTGATTGAAGAGATCTACCGACCACTGTAAGCTCATTAATTACGCTTACACGGGTGTTCACTCTCCAAGGCTCGATTTTTGTACTGAGCGATGTAGATCTGAGAGTGATTTGAGGAAATGAGGAAAAGACAATATTGAAATCCGAATTCATGCGTAAATACTGAATTGCCGAACACTCGCCACCTTTTGTGGAAAGTAAAATGTTGAGCACCTTCAGTGAAGAACACTATTGTGCATATCCGAAAACAAGAGTGAAGAACTACGACACAAAAAATTAATTGTTCGGCAATGTATGCATATGTCCACTGTCAAACAGTTCCTTGAATTTGGGTTTTACTTGGGTATAGTCCGGTTAAAGGATTGGCCGGTGTACGGTCTATTTTAATGCACTGACGTTAACTTGGTTAACATTCATAAATGATTTTAATTTTTTTTTTTCAAAATTTTATTATGAAAATATCTAACAACAAAAAATTCATAAATGATTTTAATTTTTTTTTTCAAAATTTTATTATGAAAATATCTAACAACAAAAATACATATGAGGATTTAGCTTGTTATTAATGGAAAACTTAACAGAGCGATGATAATATTTTTTTATTTTTTCTATTTTTTTGTCGATGGATTATTGATGGAATTTTTTTTTTGCCGATGGATTATAGGCAAAAAAATATATATGTATGTATTATCAACATAAATTAATTTTTAAAATTTTTTGTAGACGGATCACTGAAGAAAAAATTCATCGGTAATTATTAACGAAATTTTTTCCATTACTAATCTTAAAATTAGGGTTATATATGTTTTTTATATATTCCTAATTTCAAAATTACACTTATATCAGTTCGTCCCCTCCGCCATCAACTAGCCCCTGAACATATGAGTTATATTTAACAAACACTTACTAAACTTTTCATTCTCTCTATTGTGTCTCACCTTTGTTATATAAAAAATAAAGTCGAATATTTATCGAAATCATTAAAACACGTCTCTTAATACATCAATATCAACAAAACATAGATACTTATACATTATTTTTTCTCCATTAACAAAATCTCTATATGTCAATAGTCTTTTATCAATTCTCCAACAAAACTATAAAAAGTCAAGGCACATACTTATTCATATTACCAAAACACATTTCTCATTATAGCCATATCAACAAAAACACACATTATCATATATTATTCAGTATCATTTTTTAAGTGTATCATTATAGATGCTCTACCAACCATTGGATTAAAATTGAAGACTTCGCAAATTGCAATTCCTTAAGAATTTGAGAGCCTCCTATCAAAAATGTACATGAAAAGAGAAGCCTATTGTATAGTAGAATTGTAGATATATGCCGAGTGCAAATGAGATTTGCCGAGTCAAGTTTTGTCTTGCTCTGAGTTAATTTATTAACACTTTTACTGAGCCTGAGCTCGAGCCAAGTCTTAGGTGAGCTTGAGATTTTGTGTTCAAGCTCAACTCATTTATTCATTTCAAGAGGCGAGCTCGAGCTTGGACTAACTTGGTTCGATTAATGTAAATGAATTTGTTCATGAGCTTTGTGAGTTAATAATGACCATGTTAACGAGTTGTATGTCAAGTTTATTTATCAAAAGAATAAGCTAAATAAACATGTTTTTTGGAGTTAAAAAAACTTGTTCCACTTAATTTAGACTTGTTCGTGATCCACGAATGAGCGTGCGCAAGACTTGTTTATCTACCGTGTACAAAAAATTGTATTAAAACTCTTTCATTTACATTATCAAACATACACATTATGAGTTTTAATCAAAACTTGTTCGTGATCTAGAAATGAACGTGCTCAAGACTTGTTTATTTGCCGTGTACAAATTTTTTTATTAAAATTCGTTCATTTACATTCTCAAACAGACACATTATGAGTTTTAATCAAAAGTGACCGTTAGTAATTCGCCGATGGCTCAACCCATTTGTAGCCCTGACCCTAATAGACCCCTTACATTTAGCATCGATCCATGTAGAAGAAGTTTCCATTCGCGATGACACGAAGAAATTGAGATAAATAATTGATCAGGCAATCAAATTTGAGATTCAAATTTAATCGTTCAACGAAATGGACGATCGGCTTCTAATGATTGGATTCGATTTGCTTTTGAGGTTCGCAAGCTTTTCATTATCTGAGACAGATTTTCCAACAACCAAAATATAATAATTACTGACCAAATTGATTTACCCTTTTGAATACAAAAGCAAATCACATTAAATAAAAAAGGTGCAAAGCATTGAAGATAGAGATTCCAATGTGCGAGTGTCTTGTGGACCTACCTACGCCCTTATTGGCAGATATGGACGAGAAATTAAATGATGAATTTGGTCACATGATCACAAAAACTGAATCAGTTAATAAATGTCTAGATGTACTTCCTTTTAATTCTATTGGAGAAGATAAGCTTGAAGGGGTAGTTCAGTAATTCTATCCAAGATTTAAGAATGCTGACCCCGCTCCCGTGACCAGCGGACTTTCATCGCTAAAATGAAGAAGAAGAAGAAATGATGGATCGCTGTGTTTGTTTGATAGGGATTATGTTTGAGAGAATATAAATTGATGTGTAAATTTTTTTTTAAAAATTAATTATTTATTTAGTAGAGAATGGAAGCCGACAGAGATAAAATAAAATAATAGTAATTTAGAATATCATACAGAAATGTGCATGATTTGTACTTTTGTAGTAATAAAGAGAGTCGCATGCCATGCAAGGAGAATAAATTTAGAAGACAAAAAATAAAATATAAAGTAATTAACCACAATGGGGCCCATTGACCCTCGATTCCTTTTGCCGGTGATCATGGTTGCGTGCATGGCCCATTGTAAACTGTAAAGTGAACGCGTTAACAGAGGATCAAACAGTTTTATTTTATTTTATTTTATTTTATCCCAAATTGAAGATTAAAAATGCATACAACTTCATTCACAAGAGAAGGGTATAGGACTTCTTCTTTTTCGAGTAGGAAGATTTCGGTTTTTCTCGTTCCTTCTCCTCGATAAGAATAAGGAGTTTTCCAAGTCAATACTTTGATATGAGGAGCACGAGTGACTCAGATGACACTCATGTGTATGACATCTTATATAAGTCTCGAGTTTGAATCTTCCTTCCTTTATTCTTGTATTCAAAAGAAGAAAAAAATAAACAGCGACATTTATATAAACGTGAAGGTTCCAAGTGTTATTTATCTCCATTTGTGTGAAATTGTTGAAGCATCCCAAATTCCCAATTGCATGCTTCCAGTTCCCCCATGTCTTTCATGCTTGTCTCCATGCCTCATAGCACTAGAATCTATAGTAAATACCAATTCCTCCTACTCCTAATTAATTAGACCTTAAAACCAATTTATAAGCCACTTTAAGAACAAAATAACTAACTTCTCGAATTGATCGACAGATAAACAATTTTGTAAAAAAGTTTCTTGCAGTAGGCGGGATCGAGAACATATAGGATGTATGGAGACTTTATTCACTTCTAACATGCGGGGTGTTTGTTTTAAATAATTAAACTTGTAACTTTTAAGTTGAACTGTTCTAATTTCATTACTGTATAATGAAATACTATTGCATCAAAAATATCAGTCCACTCGCAGTAATAATATTATTTATTTTTTAAGTTTATTGATTTTCTTGAATACTTAAACCAAATCGCTTCGTTAAGAGTACCTGACAAAAAAAAATTCTTGACCTGCCTGCCCACCCACCATAATTGGGCAGCCAAAATTCAACCGATCTGATCTTCACTTGCTTGCACAAAAAATAATTGATGCCATGGGCCCTCTAGCAAGCCAAGATTATGAGCAATACCTGACCTCTGGCCTCGCCAAGCTCGTCAATATTATAAATTCGTTTCCCATGTACTTACAAAAGCTGCAGGTGTGGCCTTGTGGGGCTTTTACCCTGCTTAAGGTTTTTTTTTTCTTCTACATTTTTTAATTTAAATTTTTATCATTCTATTGGGATTCCCAATTTGTGTCAGTACAATGTGAAGAGTTTAATTAAATAATATTAGCATAATTTATTTTAAAGCAAGTGTGGTTGTTGAAATGTTACGAATTCGACATCGGAAAGATGAGGGAATCCATCTCTTTTGTAAGAAAATCCTAACATTCCTCACGCAATAGGGGATTTTCATAACCTAACCTAGTGAGTCAGACTTTGTCTTGTGAAGTGTCACGAGAATCGAATAATTCAAAATGTACAATATTAACGTAATGGGGTGAGTTTGAGAATTAAAATACACAATTAGAAAGATATTTGGTGAACTGATGCTATGAGAATTGGGAAGTGTACGTGGGTCTCTCTCTTGGTCCAGATAGGGAAAAGTGTAACCTGAACCAAAGAAAGTGAGACAGGGTCCAATCTCAATAAGGAAACAAACAGTAGAAGCCCATTGGGTCCAGATGTGATGTGAAGAATGGCTTTTAAGGGGGGGGAATTACCTTCCCTTGTTAGTTTTGTCTTCTTCATCTGTAACTGGGAAGTGGAGTAAAAAATGATTCACTCAACCCCAATTGAAGACAGATCGACATCATTTCAAACAAATTTGGCATCTTCCACAAAAGCAGCTGGAATCCACAACCAATAAGGCCCCACGCAAGCACTATATATTAGTGTGCATGTGAGGCCTTCACATCATGCAGCATTGCAGCTCCCTCTTGTCTACTTGTGGTGTAAGTGGAATGTGGATCATAGTTAACAGACATGATGTCTCTTCGTGGGCTTTGTGGTCAAATGACTGGATTTTTTTAGACAAGCCCAAATTCAATGTTCCTTAACTGGTCCTAGCCCAGTGAACTGAACAGCCTAGTTTCTTTAGGATCAAACCAGGTCCACTAGGGGGGAAAAATTAGATGAGGGCTAATTGTAGTCCTTTTTATTAAGTATATATAAAAAAAATTCCACAAACAAACATAATGATTATAAGTACAATCCAATTCCTATTTTTAAAAATATTGTAAAGGACACTCCAGGAACACCAAAAACACACAGATTAGCTAATATTCTTCAAAATAGAGTAATCCAAACATTCAATTACATGTAGTTTAACACAAACAAAATTAAACAAGTCTTCATCTTCAATCAATTATCTCCAAGCTCTTGCATTGTGATGATGGTGATCTAACCACATCTTGGAGACCCGAGGTAAGCGATTATCTGATTGTAGTTCCATTACCATGAAGTGAGACTCATTAATATACTCAAAAACTATTAACTCTTGTTTGTAATCCAATGGCAGTGGATTCTTGAGTGGGAAAAATGTCAAAGATTGTTCATTTCAAATGAGTACAACCATTACTTTTTAACAGGTTGATATTTGACATTGTCCATATAAGACATAATCATCTAATTCTCAGCATCGATTGTAGCTGCTTGACATTCAACATTGGACAACAGTTCTGATGTGCTTGAGAAAGGAGATAACAACTTGTAATATTCTTCTCCATTTCTGCATAGTTCATTTGCAAGATCTCATCAAACTATTTTCCAACCACTATCATCATCCCAACCATAGTATGATGCAACAGCCATGAAGCCACAATACCAATTTCCAGGGACATCAACAGTATTAGATATTGAAGGTTGTATGAAGTTAGGAAACAAAGTAATAAAATTTGTTGAATTTGCATGTCTAGTTCGATAAACTTTCAATTTTACCTTTTGCTTTGAATTATGAATTGAAGCTTGTGTTGTATGACTTTGCTGCACACCATCAATCACATGAGATCCAAGTGCATGCTCAAAAGCCGAAGGATCACGTTTTACGGATGCATACTCAACTTGACTTATCTTAGTCACCTTCCGCCCTTCAAATTCATCTTTGGTGCTAGCTCTAATATTCTAGTACAGCTTGCCTTGCCTTGCCTAATGTCTGGAGTTGTCTTTCTATTTCTAGCTTCTGCTAGCATTGGCAAATTTCTTACATAAAATTGTCATCTTAGCATCAATTATTACATCATCCTTTGGGTTTTCATTGAAAGGTTGGATGTATAATTTATTCCAATATTTATGAACATTAGAGAGTGGGAATCTCTTACCTTCTATTATGAAATTTGTGAGCATATGTGCACATGGTAGCCCGAAACATTTGAAAGCAATATGAAGAAAATTCTCTACACTAACACCATACCTGCCCATAAGCTAATTTAGCTTCTTGCTTCTCCAATGTCGTAGTAGATAGCATGTTCACCAAATCCTTGCAAATAGAAATCCCAAATCGAATTGAGACTTTAGTCAAACTATCTTCAAATGATGCTTTTATATCAATGACTTGTTCTTGCAGTAACAGGTTAATGTTGCAAAACGACAGTACAAATCCACTAGATGATATGCTTAGGTATATTTTTTCAATTTTGAATGGTTGCTCTCAACTTTTTTGTGGTTGTGTTTCCTAGATGAAAATACTCATCAATCCAAGCAGGTACAAAGCACGTCTTGTACTTACTCAACCTTGATTCATTCACGTAGCTCAAAGCATTTGGATGATCCTTGAACTTACTCTGCATATTCTCCACTGCCTCCTTATAATCTTTCACTATCTTAGCATGCATCACAAATGACCAACAACTCATGAAATCATCAAACTCTGTTTTTAGCTTGAATAACCCAACACATTTGCTCAATACATTCTTGGATATGTGTACTCTGCAAAGCAAAGTCTTTGCACTAGGAAAAACAACCTTCAATGCATTCATCGAAGCAATTTCTCTATCACATATGAACACACCTGCCAAAAATAGTCCCAAATAGATCTCTGAAACCAAAACTCACTTATAGTGTCTTGTTTCTTTGCATTCATGAAAGAAAACACAACAGAAAAGGTTTTCTTTGTTGATATCATTCAACCAATTTGCAATAAAAGACAACCTATATTTGTTGGTCTTGTATGTGCAGTCCAACAATAACACAAAAGGAAAAGCTATCGATAGTTGGATTGAGGTAGAGTTTCACCAAAATAAGTCCTTAACCACCTCAATTGTTGTCTCACTGCGATATCTTATAACATAACTATTTTTCAGTAAGCAATTTGAACAACTACAACATATGTGAGTTCCCAGTTATAATACCCTGACCCGAGAACCATAAAATAGTAAATAAAAAAAAATAAAATAATAAAATACAAATAATATAATAATATATAATAATAAAATAGGTGGGGGAATGGTTAGTTGGTAGAGTTAGAAAATGAAATGTGATGAATGGGTATTTTCTGTAAATAAGTTGTTCATGGAGGTTAATAAGCAAAAAAAAAAAAAGAAAAAAAAAACAAGAAAAGATGGAATTAGTTGATGGCAATATTGTAAATAGCAAGAGGTGGGGTTAAAGGATAGTTAGAAGAGAACGAGATAGTTAAAATGCATGACCAGCTAATATTTTAATGAAAGGAATTGTACAGTTATATGGGATATTATCTATTCAAGGAAAAAAAAAGAAGGAAAGGAGTAGAAGTATCTCGAGAGAGAAAGGGGGAGAAACAAGGAGAAGTGTCTCTTGTGTGGTGCTTGCCGATCTCATCATCTCCATCATAGGAGAACGGGGAGGATGTAGCTGGGTAGTCTTCTGTTGATACAGATTTGGCTATAAAGATTTGCTCTTGGTGAGGAGTTTGAAGTGGCTGGTGCAGGGGTGATAGTGGAGAACTAAGTTGGGGATTGAGAGAGGAGTCATAGACCAAGCAAGGACAAGAACTCCAAAGTACTTCACCTCAGGTAGGAAATACTTTAACTTATGTGATGATGTGGGACATTTGGGGTCTTATGGGTTATGTGATGGTGTTGCAAGTACACATATATGCTAGTTGTTGAAGAACTGTGCGTATGTGCATGGTTTGTGAAATTATGGAAATTTTAGTAGTGTCGCCATGTGTTGAAATGAACAATATCTAATACTAATCATGAATTGTGGTTGGTAATGATGAGATAGTATTTGAGTGGGTACTGGTGTGAACCTATTTTAGAACCAAATATATGGTTTGCTGTGAGTGGGAGAATAGGAATCACGTGTGAGAATATACAAACCTATACGTGTATATGTACCTATATATATATATATATGTGTGTATTTTACAAGATTCACGGTGCCATGAATATGTACTTCGAATTTAAATGGTTTTGGCTGATAGGTAAGATTGCCAACATGTTTGATTGATTAATATCTCTTACGTGTGAAATCTAGTGGTTAATGATACTAAATTGCGGAGAACCAGTGAATGGGTTTTTTTTTGTTTGTTGGTGGCCGAGGGTTATGTGTGAAATAATTTGATGGTTGTTCTTACTTGATGATATGGGTTATTGATGTGGATCCATATTAAATGTGTTTGATAATGAGTTATTATAGTGTTGATTTTGACTGTGGAGATTGGTGGAGTTGTGGAGTTGGAGAAAAGATGGTGGCCCTGTACGTACAGTGGATAAATTTCGAGTAAGGATTCGCTATGCGGCCACATAGCGAAGGGTGGAAAGTCCGGGTAGATGGGGAAGCCTACTTTCCTTACTCGTAGAGGGTTCCGGCGATGAGGTCGAACCCGGAGAAGAGCGGTTCCGACGATGAGGTCGGAATGCGGATGAAATTGTATCTGACGATGAGGTCGAAAAACGGGGACGGTGAAGTTGTTGGGAAGGCGTGGATCATACAAATGTTTCCTTTAAATGAATGACTTGCGATGTAACTTGAATGCGTGTTTTTTTAAAAGTTATGGTATTTCCTACTGGGCTTCGGCTCATTCTTGTGATTTATGTTTTTTTTAGGTGAGTCTAGCAGGGTTGATCGAGCTAGCAATGGGGACCGGGCTGAGCGATAGGTGCATATACCGGGGCCTACCTGAGATGAGATTTTGAGTAGATACATACAGATGCATGCATATATGTATGCTTAGATGGGCGGCTCTATATATGTGTATGTGAATATATGAAACTTAGCGGAAACTGATATACGACTTAGTGAATTGTCGTGTGTGTTTAATATGCTAAATAATCATGTTAGTGGTTTACATAATGGGTCAATCGACGGAGGTGGAGAGTCGAGCTCTCTACGTATAAATACTTACTATGCTAATTATTTATGCAGGTGAATATTATGCGGACTAGTTAACGAAGATTGAGAGCCGAGCTCTCTTATAAAGTTTTAGGAATATTCATATAAATATATCTTTATAGATGTGTCTATATAGTACGGCACATGTATAAATTTAGAAATACATATGGAGTGTATATAGGTAAGGAAAAAAAAGAGCCAGTTCAGTTAATTGAGTTTAATTAGTTACTTGTTTTTTTTGTCTCATGAATCCTCAAAGCAGTTCTAACATTGTACAGAATCTTCATTGTTAATGCATTTGTTGGATCCTTGAGCTTGATTTGATTCACGATATCCCTTGTCTTCACCACTGTCTTTCTTGGCATCTCAATTGTCTCATTCTCTTCTTTAGTTAGTCTACCAACATAAGAATAACCCTCAAATGCTTTAGCCAAATCATGATTGCACATTCCATTCAAGACAACCTAGCTCCATGACCCAATTGTTGAATCTGACAAATGAGCTTTGAGAAAGAATGGACATCTACATTTTTTTGACGATGATCTTCTCTTCTTTTTATTTGATTTTGCCTTTACCCACCACTCCTCTCACACATGAATAATCTCGTAGGGGGTTCTCTTCAGATCATTCACGTCTGACCTTTTGACAACCACCACAACACCATTCCTGCAACCACATCTCCTTGCATGGTCAATGATAGCCTCTTGACTCTTAAATACCTACAAAACCATCAAACCGAACCCCTAAATCAGCTATATTCACTACACGAATTTGTTCTTACAAAGATTTTGAAAGATAGGGGTTTCAATATACCAAATCAATTCCAAAAAACTCTGTAGTATCTACTTTAGTCAACAATGGAGTATGCAACTCAACAACGAGACCCTGTAAAATCCAATAACACAAGCATTGTCTTTTGAACACTCATTAATGGTTGTGAAATAAACTGATTTTTTGGGGTTAGGTTAAATAACTGACATGTTCCTTTTCAACGAACTCTTATCCGTCAAAGCTGAGTTTTTCGGCATGATTGCTTATCGTCAAAGTTGGGATCGTAGCCATTGACATCCATTTTTTTGGAGAACACGGAAATCGCGATGCTTTATTTTTGTGCTTCACGTGAAATGGGAGATGAGAGAATGAAGGAATAGTGAATTCTAGCCTTCTAGGGCCAACACCAAATGTTGTCGAAAGAGGTTTTTTTGGGTGTTTAGTGGGATACACTTGAAAAAGTGCGGGTTCTAATATCGTTGATAAAAAATTATGACTAATGACCTCAGCAGCTTAGACTCGGATGGTTTAACCCTTTCTCTGTTCTTCTCCGTGAAAACCGAAAGGCCAAATGTGTCACCCCAACTTAGGGATGAAAGTGTGCCGGGCCACTCAAGGGAGGCTCGCGGAAAGGCCGTAATAGGCTCGTCTTGTAAGTCAAAATGGCTAAGCTCGGGCCTATTCGAATGCCCGTTTGGCCAAATGGGTTGAGCTAAGGCTTGAAGAAGCTCAACTTGTAGGCCCTAGGGCCTTCATATAAGTATACATAATATACACACACGTATATTTATAAATATATAAATATATCTCTACCCCCAGCCTTTTTTGAATTTCAACTTTTCAAGTGGACCAAATGACATGTATGTACCTTTTGCCCAAGCTCATTTTTTGTTCTTACCCAAGTCCATTTTCAAACCTAACTTCCCAAAGACCAGCCCCTTTTATTCCCTAATCTGTCCTTAATTTTTTTTTTGCATTTATTTTTTCTTCTTCAAATTAATGGTAAAATGGGCCCAAACGGGCCAGCATAGGGTCCTAATATTTTGAAACGAGTCCAAGTCCGTTTGTTTGAGGCCCCATGCCAGGCTCGGGCTTACCATAAAATGAATGGTGCTTGGCCCAGCCCACTTTCATCCGTAAGCCCAAGCACTTGATGAATTAAAACAACCCAAATTAACGTCTCTCGCACCTTGCACCACAAGTACAACTCTGATATACAAGTGGTTTCAACTTTGAAGAACTGCAAATCAGTTCTTGAAGAGGGATTCTTCAATCCTCCTTCGTTTCTTGCTAGTTGGTGTTTTTTAATTTATGAATAAACTATCACGTGGCTGCTATTTTCAGACTTATAATTGTGGGGTGAACTTCTTGGGCTGTGACTTAGTTTATGTTAGTGTAGCTTGTGAACTGATTCTTGCTAGTTGGGTTTATATTTTTGATTCGGAGATTGATTTATGTCGGGACTCTCCATTCATTTGAACGCGCATGTCCCTGCACATCAAGTATTCGACGAAAGTCCTAACACGATCAATCTGTATCTTTTTTAACCCATATTTCCTCCGTTATGTTGTGTATGTACTGAATACCATAAGTGGGTGACTCTGCGGAATAACATACCGAGAATAAAAAAAGTTGCTTCTTTTATCTGGTGAAAGCGCAACATCCTCTGTGTGGCAAAAGGACTATGGCGCACAGAGAACTTGCAAGCTTTAAATACTCCCATCGACGGGTTGGTGTTGCTTTGATGGAGAGTGATAATAGATAGTTAGTGGGTTTAGGTCACCCACAGCAAACACAACCATATGATGAATGAATGGCTCAATGCACAGTGAGATCTAGAGACACAGAGAGGTGTCCAACAATGTTGTAAAAACAATTAGATGAAATCCAGCTCATGTTACTCAATGGAGTCCCCACGTGGACAGCAGGTCCTGCCAGTTCACGGACTAAATTTTTGAACAAAAACTGGATCATGAGGTCCGTATAATCGCTGTCTCCTCGTCCCAAATGCTGGCACCAAGCCAGATAATGACTTCTTCTGACTCCCCTCCCCCCTCTCTCTCTCTGCTGTGCTCTCGTGGCCACACAACCCAAAAAGTCATATACATACATACATACATATATATACATCGTTGAAAGTTGAAACAGTGACAATGAGTTAAAGACCCAATTGATTAATGCGGGGAAGATTAATTTATGCTCTTAATATGAACTTTCAGACTGGTTTTGGGTTATGGACAGTATAGTGGTCCTCCATTAAGCTAATTGAATGCAAGATTTTTGTTCATTATATTACTATGTTTAACTATTAAGTTGATTGACAAGGGAATGATCCCATTAGCGATGGATATCATTCTCTAATTTTAGTTTATAATTCCGTGAACACCCCACAAATTTGTTCTCTTAAGCCATCTCCGAAATATTTAGGCCTAAAACAAGACTCATCTGTTTGGAAAAAACTAGAGCTTGGCTTATATATTAGTCGGTTGGGTTATGATAACTTGAGGTGACACTTTAATTCTTGACAGTTAAAGAACATGGGGACATGTGGGAGTATGTGATCAGCATGTTATAAACGATCAAGTGATCACACTTCAACAAATAAATCAAGATTTTCTTCAACTTATCATTAGCTTTGAGTACTACCACTTTGTTTTTGTTCAAGGGATGAGTGAATTCATTAAAAGATGAAGTAATTAGAATCGTAAAAAGGACATCAATAATATATGCTCCATCTGCCAGTATTCACAACCTTCTGATAATTGTACATATCAAAAACAGAGAGACATGATTCACAAGCCCACATAGCATGTGTAGCAGACACAGCAAGAACAGAGAGATGATGATATTAATGTAAGACATCCATCATATGTGTATCTAGAAAGGAAAATAAATAAATAGTGTTGGTTATTAAAGATTGTAATGGCCTGAATTGGTGATTCTTGATCGAAACTCAGCTGTCACTTTTAGTCTCTCCTTGGGAGACTAAAAATGATTGAAAATGATTAGTTTTTTAAGTGATTAGAAATTAGTGGTTTTAAAAAAATTTATTTGTTTACATTTTACGGACACTGATTTTGTGGGGGTTAACCCAAAATCAATGTAATGTTAACTTGACCGATTTTTAAAACACTTCAAATCGGGATGTTTTGAGGAATTTTTTGAAATTCATTGTCTTTTTTACTCTCATCATAATAATTTAATATTTTTAAAAACCTTCATAATCGGTGCTTTAATATCTTTTCAAGTACTGAAATTGATTTTTTTTTTTAAAACCACAACTAAAACCATTCAAAACCGTTACTCTCATAACTGATCAGAACTGCTAAAACCGCTACTCCCATATTTACGAAACAGAGCCTTGGGTTAAGCTTGAGAGGAATGTTCGCTTGGTTCCCGTAGAAATTTACATATTTTTCTAAGAAAATTTTGAGAATTCACAAGCGATAGGAGTCTCATATTAGATAAATATACAAAAAATAAATGGTTAATATATATGGTAGGATGCATAACCTAATATTCTAAACTTCTACGTCTATATGAATTCCAAACATGCATATTAGCACCTACGCAAATGGGTGCGCATGATCACTCCTCTGTAAATTCGATATTCTCTCCAACAAAGAACTTTCTTTCCCCCAACGATCCCGAACCTTCCTCCCAAACTTAGCTTATAGTATGAATTAGTTTATTAATTCGGATCAATCAATGTGGGCTAATTGACATTAATTTTGACTATCTAGGTAGAAAACAGTATATATGATCTTCAAACTCGTTTATAAAACAACATGGGTACAAATGTTGGGACAAGTAACATTGACAAACACTACAACATACCTCCATTAATTATTAATAATAATAATTACTCAAATAATTAATAATTAATTCTCATTAATTATAAAAGCCAGGAAGGAAAACCTTAAAAACAACTAATGAAAAGCTTGAAAATAGTCTTCCTTGTATTATTTTTGATTGGATTGTTTATTAGTGCATAGAGACAGTGAGGATAAGAGTCAAATCCGTTAGTCACGCAGCTGTCATCGCTGTCAAATTACAAAACTAACCCTTTCTCCCTTTTCTTCTCTCTATTTCCCTGTTTAAGACAGCAAATTAACGTTTGCAGCTGTCTGTCGGATGCTACACTTTCTTTCCTCTCTGTTTCTTTTTTAACTGATCAGAACAGAGGAGAACAGAGTGTCTGTGAAGAAGAGAATGACGAGGTGGAAGAGAAAACCCACTTGTAATTTGAGAGTTCACGATCAGTGAACAGGAGGGATTCAATTATTTTTTTCTCGTATTTTGATGATTTGCATGCCATGGCGTACTCACATTACCGATCACAGTTCGGCGACACCACGTTTACCAAAGTGTTCGTCGGAGGACTAGCGTGGGAGACACCGACGGAAGAAATGCGAAGATACTTCGAGCAGTTCGGAGAGATTCTTGAAGCTGTTATTATCTGTGACAAAAATACAGGAAAATCTAAAGGATACGGATTTGTAAGTTCAATCCTATATATTAATCCTTCCTTCGATATATTTCCAATACGTTTTTCTGATTATGATTCATGATCAACAGGTGACATTTCGTGATCCGGATTCGGCAAGAAGGGCTTGTGTTAATCCAAATCCTATGATCGACGGTCGGAGAGCGAATTGCAATATCGCCGCGTATGGACGGCCTCGGCCTTCGCCGCCCCGAGGTTTCGGTCCACACTATGTACATTTTAGGATGAGTTGCCATTGTTTGTTTTCTACACTGGAAAAATAAATCAAATTGAATGTTTGTGTTATACAGGAAGAAATCGAGACGCCGGTAGCAGTCCATTTCATGGTGGTGCACCGCCGTACAGTGGAGTGGCAGGGCAATTACCTATGCCGCCTCCGCCTCCACCTCAACCACCTGCTGTCATTTATCCACAGTACGGGTTAGTAACACCTTTTCCCCTTTAAATTTACAGTTCTGTAATTTTCAGAGTTTCCTCATCCATTATTGTCAACGCAAAAATATATAAGCGCGTAGAAACGGTCCATTGCCTAAAAAAGCATGCATACAGTTAGTATCCTATTCAGTGTTTTCATATACATATATATATATATGTATGTATGTATATGTATATATTTTCTGTGGCCTGCAAAGTTGGTGGAGAAATTGAGAAGAAGGAATCGGATAATTGACTCGGTTGCAATGTAGTACCACAAAAATTGAATGAATCAATAAAGAAATAATTAAGACTTGATGCTTCCTTTGTCATACGCACCACTAGGTAGTGCATAGCCTGACATATCCTACATATTATGACAGCTAATGTGTATAAACAAAGATTTGAGCCACACCACCTGGCTGTGAAAAAAATATTTTCACATAAAAAATATTTTCTATTTTAGATTATTCAATTCTCGTGAATATATCAAGTCCGCGTGATTTTGCTCTTTTTGACATCATTTCGTTAATGATCCGTTAAGCTCAAGAAAATGTCTTTCTCATTGTGTTAGGGACATGTTCTCCTTAGTCTCTGTATCTAGCTCATAATTTTGCTACTTATTCATGCCATTCATATTGATGCTTGGCGTTGTAAGTGTCGTTTATTTTGATATATCGTATTTGCTGCTTATCAAAAAAAAAGAAAAAGTGCTAGGGACATAAATTTCTTTATAAACTCGTATCACGTGGATTATCGAAGCAGTGTTCGACTTTTATAATTCATAACAAAATATAGACTCAAGTGCTAATCTTATTATTCTCATTGGTTTGTGATTAACTCGTTCCAGGTATCCGACATACAGTCCCGATCAATATGGTTATCAACAGGTTAGTTATCTTCCTCTCAATCAGTACTGTCTCTGGATGAATAATTAAGGTTTACATTATGTTTTAATTAAGGTTTACATATATTGTTTCAGGCTATGTATTATAACCAACAACTTCAACAACAGCAATACTATCAACAAATGTATGGAACATCATCAACAGTATCTCCATATTATTATGGTGGTGGCGGCGGCGGCGGCGGGTACTCTTTGCAATCTCCAAGGGGAATATTTTCTGCACCACATCAACGTATGCCGCCGGCGGCCGGACCCTCCTATGTATACTATCCCACACAGCTGGATCAACCTTCCTTCTCCCCAACGTTTCCTCCTCCATCATCATTTCAACCCTCAATAAGGCTTCTTCCTTCCTCTTCTCCGACTGGTAAATATTAAATCCCCTATCTTTCTTTTATTTGCCAGTAATTCTTGAATACAAAATCTCATGCAAATACATATCAAACTAATTCGAATGCAAACAAACGATTATTTTATTGATTCTGTTGTGTCATATCAGCAAATTAGGGGTTTCAGAACTCAGATAATGAGAAAATTGAATAAGGCAGATATGTGGGGTTCACAGGGCAGACCTCAACCCATGTGGGTGAGCTGTCTGGTTATTGGTGTGTGACCCAAAAGAATGGGTCAACCAGACTGATGAGAGGAGTAAACAAATAGTGACTGACCTGACTGACTGACTGGGTGTGGGTGAGTGCATGTGGCTTGGGGATATCAACGATGATGTGTTATTGCAGAAGCTAGCTGCACTGCTTCACCAAGTGGCCCTCCCATATTCAGAGGCCCCCTCCACTCCTATATATTGGTAAACTAGTACGTATCATCATCGATGGTCACTGTCATGTCATAATTCTTAATCAAATATAAACAATCAAGTGCACAGTGCACTATATATATATAGATCAAAGCTAAAGTGCGAGATCCACCACAATAATTTGGTGGGATACCTCAACGGCCAGTGTAGTATATATCCCGCTCCAAGGCTTGGGAGAATGTCTGTGTGTGTGTATATATATATATATATATATATATGTATATTCTTCTATGGATCCGCCTTTTTTCTGTATAGAAAAATTCTTATATATATATAAGAAATTTTCAAAATTTTTCTGATGTTTTTGATTGGTCTCAGAATCACAGGTTCCACAACAAACGACGTCGGAAACAGAAGCTGGAGTTGTGATCACAGAAAGTTCAAGCTCCTAAACAGGAGAAGAGCCTCGTCATCCTCATCATACACAAAAATTCTGCCAAAATAATTGATTTGTATAATCTTTGAGAACTCGACGTTCTGTTAAATTGGATGAATTTGTTTCAGGAGCGGAGTGCTCTTCCCCTGCTAGAGCAGGAAAAAAGAGAACTAATCAACATTCGTTCCTTCTTTTCTTTATTTTTTAGAAAAAAGGAAAAAATTATCCTACTATTCTTTTGAGTTATTTGCAATTTGAACATTTAACATCTTTACATGATATGTATGAACAAAATTGTGGGATTTTCACCCCCTCAATAAATATATATTTTTTGATGATCCTACTGGTCTTCTATTATTTTTTTTATGACCCTTCAATCACAATTCCGTCCACATTGATAGGTCAATTTTTTTTTGAGTCTCTTACTATTTATTTATTTGTTCATGACCCTTTTATCATAAAAAAGATTAACGGACTATGGTTTTGAAAGCGAGGGGCTAAATTGATTCAAAATAAATTTAAAATGACAAATTGATCCATTAAGTGAGGCTATTTCAAAACTGATCTACATTACTATAATACAAACTATTTAGCCTCGTAAAGCATAATAGGCATGCATGGGTTCATCATCTTCTACCACCAACACTAATACTAGGCAGGTTTAGGGTAGTCAGGTTCTTCACCTTCTACCACCATTAATCAGCTCAACCGCCCTTTATCTGTTCGAGAATTCCTTTAATGGGCGTCACATTTCACAAGCTCTGAGGCCTGAGAAAATGAATAATTACATTCAGAAAACGTATATATGTTCAGCAACAGATGAATGATCACATTCAGATAAACACACATTTCTTTTCACCAAAACAAAAAAACGAACAAAAAAGAAAAGAAAATTTTGCACATTATACATATACATCTGAAAACCCAGACGCTTAAATCAGCCTTGTCTCCAAAATGTCGGCAATCCAACAACTCGGGTGTAAACTCACGTTCAAAATGGGTTTCATGCGAATTAACAAACCCTTTGCTTACTACGTTCATCTAACCCTCTTAACTGATGGATTATTACCCCATTGTTTTAAGGGCATATTATACTAAACCATAGAGTCCAGATACTGGTTGTGGTGCTTCCTCTTAAACTCTAACAAACTACCATAAGTGCGGTCTGCAACGCCAACAAATAGAGCCTCCGTATCTGGGCTGAACGATATCCCAGCAATCTCCCCAAACAGATCAATCTCCTGGGACTTGACATAACCAGCTTCTGTATCAAAGACATGGACAAAGTCGGCAGGCTCAGCCATGGCCAAAAATCTGCCATCAGAAGTGAACTTCAGAGCTCTAATTGCCCCCATATTACCCTTTAACACAGCAAATGATTTGGACAAATTCCTTATGTCCCACAATCTGCATGTCGTGTCTTGATTTCCAGTTGCCAAAATTCTGCCATCTGGGTGCCAAGCTGAAGAGAAACAATAGTCCAAGTGCCCCTTGAGGTTCCCAATAACTTTTCCAGACTGGGCATCAGCAATCAAGCAGTCTGGACTGTCACCAAGCACTGCAAGCAGTTTACCGTCGGGGCTAACAGAAGCGTTGTTTACTGACCATTCAAATGAGAAACGATTTGCACAAGCAAAATTCTCAGTATCAAAGACCCTTACTTGAGCATCATTGTTTGCAGTCAAAACTCTCAATGCACCGTTAGAGTTGCGGAACACATCTACAGCATTCATTATGCCGTTTTCATCCGTAGATATTTTATTACAGAATGCAAGTCCTGGCTGATTCACATACTTGCAGATAAGCTCTCCCTGGAAACCACCAGCCACCATTAGATTCTCTCTGACAGCCATGGTGCTTATCTGTACTCTGCAGAGTGACGGGGGCTGGGAGAACAAACAAGGCTGTTTCTGAACAAAATAAGGCATAACCATTAATTTATCCTCATAGGCAATGCCAAACTATCTCAGCTAGATCATGTTTCCGAGAAGGTAATTACCAGCGTGGAAACGATTGGTTTAGCCACGTTGAGTACTTCTTCGCCTCTCCTCAGCATGGAGGACCAGTGCATCACAGAGTAGTTTTGCATAAGGTAGACATCATGCTTTGATGTAGCCCATAAAAGATTCCGCAGCTGCAAAGGAAGACAATCCAAAAATAGGCCCATCAAAAACAGCACTAAACAATTCAAAAGGATGGACCATGCAAATGCTGTTCACCTTACAGAAAATGATAAGATCAATGCAAATGCAACAATCTTCAAATGCAGAGGCAAATTTCCAATATACAGAAATCATTAGAAGATGAAAATCTGTTATGTGTTCTGATCTTCCAAACGTAGAAATGACCTTCCAGATTGCAAAATGCATACATGGACGGCTACCATTAGCAGAATGTTAAAGGAAATTTCAGAACCAGATTCCAAAAAAGTTTTATTTCAAAACCAACCGACAATTATAGAGCATCAAACCAACACACAATAATAAGAAAAATATGTATTTTTCTTATAGGATTAAAAAGAAATATAAAACAAAAGGATTCACAAATAAAAGCTCCAATGCTACAACCAATCCATAAATTGTTAAAGGTTTCATAAAAGCAGACTTAAGCAATAAGGTCCCTCGTATTTTTTCCTCCGCCTCAGGCTGTCTCGCAAAGCCTTCTACAGCTTGACCTGCAACAGTCCATTGACCAACCCCCGATCCATAGTGTGCACACACCATAAATAAAATACCAGTAAAAAATCATAGATTTGGAGTGAAGCTTGTTAACTAATTCATATCTGGGCATTACTCCAAGGAATGCTACAACAACAACGACAAAATCTAACGATTGGTGACACCAGAAAAGTACTAAAGTCATTAGGGATGACATAAACCTATTCCTACTGCTGATTTGTATGACAGACCTTGAAAACTGCAAGTACAGTCACCAACCAAAGATCCTATAGATTTAAAGAGAGATTAAAAAAATACCTCATGGCTTCCTCAGGATTAAAAAGAAGGGAAAGAAAAGCAAAATACACATTACAAAACACAATGAGAAGAAAATGAAGAAGTATACTTTCAATGGATCACTAAAAAAACATAATTACAGACAACATAAACACAAAAATGCAGGCCTAAGTGCAAATTTAATGGCCAAGAAATGGAAACAGAATGCAGATAATATAATAAATGTACGAATATAAAAGCCACAAAAAGACGGTAGCTAAATCATCTTATAATGTCCTTGTATCGAGCATGCAATGATGTAAACTTCTATGTAAACTAGGCCTCCCTTGGCCAGGAGGTATCAATACTAAGCAACAGGAACTGCTAACAGAGGCCTCTAAAATGTTCAGATATCTTCCTATCGTACCATATTAAACAACGTGGCGCCTGCAGCTCATACAACTTCCACCTGCTTAAGAAAAAAAATAAAAAGGGATGGCAATCCTAAACGCCAGAGGGTTAAAGTGATAATATCAAATATCTAACAATCAACACCATAAAGTTGCAATGAAAAGAAAAACAATTGAATAAAAAACACAATGATACATGTGCATGCTACAATGAACTGATGGAAGTAATGCAAAACATAGAGCTCTAGACCGTAGCTCTAGACCGTAGAACCGTACAAGTATATATCAAGTAAATAACTACAAAGACTAGACATAGAAGTTTGACTAGGATCTCAGTGCAGAGCATGCCATGCATATATCTAATTCATGCAAAGGTGCATCTGTGCCCAAGTGGGTGCAGGTTTCTTTGCGCGTGATTTCACGAACATTGCCCTTAGAGATAAATAATGGTGTTGCTGAGGATTTGTACTTCACATAATCATGCATATCTAAAGAAACCAAGTCATACCATCGTCCATGATGAATCAATATCCACTACTTGGCACCAAATCCTGTTCATAAGAAGACTGTGGCACCAATTCAAGATTTATAAAATTGATATTTAAATTATTATAAAAATTTGAATAAAGAAGCATCCTTCACAAATCTGCAAAAAAAAGGATCCAATAAACATAAACCCACCAATTGATGAAATTTAAGTGCATTTAAGTGGGAAAGTCGGCATGCTTACTGGTGGACATAATTTAAAATTATAAACATTTGACAAATGTGTTATTTCAGAGAAAAAATTCATCAAAAAACAGATTACAAGACTACACACCTCATTTTTGAAAGGTTATTAAAAAGCTTGGCAAAATCAATTCAGATGTCATCTTTGTTAGGCAAATAATTAAGAAAAAAACACTTTTATTCCTAATCTAAATGCATAGCTTCAAAACTTCATACCTTCGAATGAATGGTTCAAGGACAATACAACAATCACACAAAAAATATATCCATAAAGGTCGCAAAATTATCACAAGACCTGCAAAATAATGAGACTAATGATGTGCACATAAAGATGCTTAAAGAACATTAAAAAGAGGGCTAATAATACACCAACCAAAAACTTCATCACCGAACCTTAAGCAGTCTACCAATTGGTACTACAAAGGAAGTGTTGGGTCCAAAGATGATCTGCAGCATAGGTCTTAGAAGTCGGAAAAATATATTTTATAAAATTGTGTTCATTCTAAATAAGTATATATCATAAAACTTTAGTCCTATGAAGCAGAAACATTAAAGAGCCTGTGCAAGATTGATGCATGATAATATATGTAGTCAAAACATATAGTCCGACCCTAAAAGATACAAAGAGCTTCCCCAAAAGATACAGAGAGCTTGTTAATATAAGTAATAATTTATCTCTGTTTAAAATAGGTTTCTTTGATATCAAAAAAGAAAAGAAAAAAAGTGTCAGGAAAATAATAATGGCTTACGACAAAACAGCAAAAAATCTGTGCAAGGTCTCTACCTGGAAATGAACAATTGTTGATTTCACAATCCTTGTGTTGAATTGGAAGTCATAGAAGGTCTTCCCCTTTTCTACTTGAAAACATTCCTGTTATCAGCAGATAATTAGCATTCACTTTTGAAAATAACAAATCTCACAAAGAAATATTCAAGCGTTCCACAAGGGAACGTTGAAAGTCCATGGACAATTTTGTCACAAGTTAACAACCAATCAAATGCTCAAGTGTTACTTATTTCACTACAAGAACTTTTCCTGCCTGCAGATCTCTATGCAACCATAACAGGACTTTTGTCATTATGGGATGGAAATCTAATGACTAAATCCAAAAGCAAAGTGAAAAAATGCCCAAATTATGAGGACAATACATTTACCACCCGGATATTCCTTGGAGTAGAAATACTAAGAAGTTCATTTAAAATATAAAATCTTGTATCAAACTTGAAGAATCTTCTTCCCTTAATTAATATTTGCCACAAATTAAAATCAATTAAATAAATAAATAAGTACAAAATGAAATGACTACTAAATCCAGATTTGGTTCCATCTTGGGTATAATGAACAAACCTATTGATCTTTGACAGTAAAAAGCCAGGATAGCAAAAGTAAGTGAATCCATCTTGGGTATAATAAACTAACCTTATCCAGCTCCGCATGAGAGCGGGAAAGGCTCTCGTAATTCTTGTACTGCTTCAATCTCGTCTCGCGGTACTTTTCTCTGGAGGAATTAAGCCTCTCCCAAGGAATTCCCTGAATATCCTTTCCATTTCTAGCCTCTAGAGCGGATGTATCAGACTTTTGCTTACTCTGTAAAGGTCAGATAAAACAGGACGAATCTCAGTACTAACAGGAAACTTCAAGCATAACAGACTGAGCTCAACTCCAATGAAAGGTAAAAAAAAAAAAAAAAAAAAAGAGGCTACCTGTTCAAAATCATCTTCAAAGTCGGAGTCAAAACTGCTGTTTCTTTGAATTTCGGTATCCCCAACAACGAAATCGGCCGTGTCATAATAACCATCAACATCGTATTCAAGATCGTCGTTAAAGAAATCAGCCATTATCCTGCAATTTAAACTCAATTCCAGTCTCACGATTTTCTACATACGAAGAAATAAGTCCAAAATTAGTTTAGAAATGACAAAATCTTATATGATTACTAAACCACAGGTACAATTAACAAAAGCATAACCAAAGTGGGAAGAACTCAAGAAAGAAAACCAATAAACAACTACACAGAACCACCAAACAGAATCACAAAGGATGAACACTGAACAGAGTCTCCCTGTATGGAAAATAGTAGCTACAGAACACATATATGGCGACTATGAACTCTATACACATACACGGTCAACACACAAAGAATATTCAACTGCAACCAGGGGAAAAAAGGACCAATCTAGAACAATATACAACGGCACTAACAGTAGGCCTAAAACACGATGATAAAGGAAAGGAAATGGAAATCGAAAATTACCTCCGAAGACGGTGAATCAAAAATGAAACAAGTATGTATGGAGCAAAAGATCTGGCCAAAATGGCACCACAGAGCCAGAAGAACAATGATTTTCCAACGTTTCCTCGGGAAACAAACAATATCGCTTCTCCGAGAGCGGGTTGAGGAATTTTTCCGGCTGTAAGTATTCAAAAAGGCAACCGACGGACGTCTCCGGAAGACGAAGCAGAAGAGAAATATCTAGTGCGAGGTTGGCTTGAAGGAGTAAAGAATGCATATCACCCGGTGTGCTACTTATATAGAAAAACATATGAAAATATCAATGAGAGGCCACACGGGAGTGTGGATCCCTAAACATGAGTTAGCGGGCTCCACTCAACCGGTTTCAGCGGTGATGCATGCCTTTAGGATATTGCCCTTGGGATCGAGTGTAATTGAAAATGATTGAGATCCTATCAAATGATTTTAATTAGATGTTTAATTAATGTGAAATGTTGAATCTGAGGTGAGTTCTATGTGATATATAATAATCAATGTAACATAGATTTAAGAGTAAAATGAGAGTCATATTTTGAGTGTATGTATCATTGCTCGTTGTAATTATAATTCATGTAATTCTTATTCAGATTTTGTTTTGATATATTTTTTTTTATCTCAAATAAAATTAAGTTGAATAAGAAAATAATATGAAAATTATGAACCGTTCAATATAAACTCAAAATATTTAATCACTGTTTTGATATAAATTTACTTTTTGTTTTAAGATAAAAAAAATATTGATAGACTTGTAATTTCAATTAAAAAACACCATTATATTTTTTTTAAAATAAAAATAAAATTACATGATGCTCTAGTATAATTTACAGTGGGATCAACCGCAATATTTTGATGGAACGAAGGCTTTGCAGTAGTGTTTTATAAAAGTGTTATAATTTTCACACCCCATACACAGTTGTCCAGTTCATTGAATATATCAAGTTTATATATGGGTTATTCGATTCATTTTATACATTGGGCATGCAAGTGAGTTCAGCCCAACTCACATGATACACGAAAATGCCTTATTCATTATTGGAGGGGTTTTTCCATTTATAAAGTGAACTTTAAATCTCACATCGGAAGATGTGGAACATGTCACTGCAGATGTTTAATCTATTTATTAAATTTTAAAAATTATGCGAACTTTGCTAATAAACAATATATGATTATAAAATTACAAGAGAAGTGGAAAATCACAATGACTTGTAATGCATGGATCCTTAACCCTCAGTAATCTCATCTCTAATTGACCTGAAGTTACCAGAATACCGCATGGTTTTGAAGTAATTACAGTTTTGATTGCTACTCGTTTAAGTTTAGAATCAATGAGGAGAATATAAAAAATAAAATCTTAAAAGGATATTTTGATTGTTTTGAAATAGTATGATTCCGATATTTATAGTATTACTAGAGTCTGCCCCGCGCCATGCTGCGGGACAAGTATTTTTTTTTTTTTTGGTAAATAATGTGTTGATGCTTATATCAACACTTTCAGCTCAAGATTTAACATTACTGCAACTCATACTTACAGAGTCCGTACTTTTAATTGAATCAACTTGGTCATTCAAGATAAAAGAAATTGAGCAAAAGCAGTTGGAGTTGCCTCTTCAAGAATAAGAGATTTACGCAATAGAACTGGAAATAAATTACAACAATCAATTGAAATCGAAATCAAAATCAAACCTTTTAGAATAATTTAAACCCAAAATCCGAGTTCATCATGAAATCCCCAAAAACATGGCTTGGTAACAAAATATAAAAATCACCTTGAATTATTGAACATAAAAATCTTTCTACAGACACAAACAACTGAGGGAGTAAAAATAGTATTCGCACATGTACTTCCCTTTAGTTGTTCTTACGCTCGACAGTTGAGAGTGTTTGACACACAAAAAAACAACTGAAACTTACCCACTATGGGCGAATGACCCAGTAGATAAAACAAATATCATTATATAGATAAGATAAAATCATAGAATAATCAAAGAAGTCATGACCATCAACACCATATCTTTTAATAAATTAAACGCCATAGCTATGGTGGCAGGAGTGTCATAATGTCTTCAATATTATATTAATTAATGTTTAATCGTTCACTTAATTTATTACACCTACTCCACCTACCCCTCATCACTTCACCTAACCTCCATTTCTCCACCTATCAAGTAAAACACATGTCAAGTAAAAAAATCACGTATGTGTCTGTTTTGTGTCTAACGTGGCAGGAGGGACAACTATGATGTTTATAAAAGAAAGAACCATGTTGAAAATTGTTTACTCAACCAACAAAGACAAAAATAGACATTTTGACATTTTGACAATTTGACATTTTGAAAATTGTTTAAGCTAATGACAGCACAAGCACGAACCCAGTGTCTACAACCGCGAGTATGCAAAACATTATGACACTCGCCACCAAAATGGTCCAATCTCATGGATCTTATATAAATAAATAGATTATAGTGTTACCATTGCAAAAAAGATTCCAGCACCATCTAATTATATAACAATGGTGATAAATAACTCATATTGTCACAATCTATTTAATATCATATTTTATTGTAAATTTTACTATGTAATATAATATTACACTGAAATATTAACAATTGAAATTGAAATATAATATTTTATTATAAATTTACAATGAAATATCACGTTATAATGAAATGGATAATATCAGCCGTTTAAAATTGGACCGTACAATATTTTCCCAATCATATAATGACAGCTGTCAGTTGCAAACCCTAGCATAATAAATAAATTAAAAGAAACACCGATGAATATTTCATAAGTCATAACCAAGAAGGATACATAAAAAAAGAAAAAAGGAAAAAAAGGTAAGGATTGGGCCCAGAAGATGCTCCCAATAAATTAGACACTCAGCACATGTAATGGTGTGTGTTTAATGTGGATATTAAATGTTATTGAAATGTGTATTTTTGTTGATTTGGTTGTATTGAAAGATGTGTTTTGTTAATATGATTGTATTGAAAGATGTGTTTTGGTGAGACTAATCTTGATTTTTGTGTAGTTTTGTTGTGAAAAAAATGTAGGAAAAGAAAATAGTTGGTTTGAATAATGAAGAAATGAATAATTATATTGGGAGATGTGTTTTGCTGATGTGACTGTATTGAGAAATGTGTGTGGTTTGAATTTTTGTGCGATAAAGATGCGGTTTACAAATAATTTTAACGGAAACAATAATCTTAAACAATTGCATGTGCTCACAAGCTGTAATGCGCAGGTCCACGTGGTTGGCTAATAGCGCTCACTTCAAAATATATTGTCACTCTCTCCTTCCACCAAGTGGCATAACAGAGGATGACTGGCTGTCTGTCTGTCTCGATTTTCCCGTCATGAACATGGCGACTGTGACGGCGTTAACTCCAACAACAAGCCGTTAACGAATTAGCTTTCTCTGTTTTGGACTTTTGGTTGGTATCCATCCCATCCACCGCCA
Source organism: Euonymus europaeus (assembly GCA_963580455.1). NCBI lineage: Eukaryota > Viridiplantae > Streptophyta > Magnoliopsida > Celastrales > Celastraceae > Euonymus > Euonymus europaeus. The sequence goes on along the minus strand of OY756972.1, from coordinate 19,370,387 downwards.
TTTCCTATGTTGGCTTTGGATTAGAAGAAAAGAAAACTCTCCTTCTCCTTGTCTTCCTTTAGAAAGATCATTAAAAGGAAAAGGGGCCCAATGGAGCCTCACACCATCATTTTGCACCATAATATATTCGGAAAATGCTAGCCGTCCATGAAATTTTGGGCCGTTTGGTTCAATATATTACACGCTTGTAATTATAATTCATTTACAAATAATTTAATTATAATCTCATTATGGTGTTTGGTTTACAAAATGAAATATGTATTTTATTTTTAGTGTTTTCTAAAATTATTCTTCTGAAGTCAAGCTTCAAGCCCATATTAGGCATGGCACAGGCTTTGGGACAGGGGTCAAGCCCGACTCCAAGCTCGGTCCCAAAGCTTGACCTGAGGCCGATTCTAGATCTCAGTCTGAATTTGGCCCAATCTTGAACCCTAGACTTCGACCAGACTCGAGCTTTATTTTGAACCCCATATGACCAGAGCCCCTCCTCAAACCTTGGATGACTGAGCTCGATTATATTCCTGGACCCTGAGTTAGGCCTAACCTGGCCCCGATCCAAGACCTCGCCTTAATCGATGCCCAATCACAACTTCGGCTTGATCTGGGCTCAATCCTAGGCCTGGATGCACACTTTTTCGCTTCTCTCCTTGATGCTCAACTTTTCCACTTATCTCTCATTCTCTCACATTTAAACTGTATCTCTCTCATCAAACAACATTAAAAGACTTGCCATTGGTAGTAGGAGTGTAGTTGAAGGACATAACAATAGAATTAAACACCAATGACGTATATTTCAACACGAAAATAATGTAATTACACACTGACGACGAAGAATTGCCTTCATCCAATTTTTTCTCACTTATTTTGGGTATTTTTAGCTATTGTTTTCACCATACTAAAAATAAATTGTGCAAATAATTTAAAACACAAATATAATTAACAAATAAAGAGAAGACGTAATACTTATTAATTGTCCACACTTATGACTATTTAATTACAATATTCTTCATGAATATTCATGATATAAATGTAAAACATTTTAATTACAAAGTGAAATAATGTAAAATAGCGCAAGCGCTAATTACATTCTTATGAGATGTCATAGTATTACATTGTCACGCTCTATCATCTAGACCAACGACGAAACTTCAACGTGGTCATCAATCGCAAAGCGGCTAATCTCAAAAGAATCGCAAGATGACGAGGAGAAAACTCAATTTGTTTTGTCCACTGTAATCGTCGGAATCACACTTGCAAACTAAATTCATTTGATATGGCCAACACCGATGACAAATCGACCAATCACTACGTACCACTATTGTATTTGTCTCGAAAATATATAGGCACTGATTCTACCAGTCATTATACTCATCGAAGGCCGATACATCATCCTACATGACTTGCCACATTAATTATGTGGCCTTATGAATAAACAATGTATATATGACTTAGCACCACCGTATATATTTCCACAACAGCCCATAGGTCTCTGGATGCATATGAGAAAACGACAAATTAAGAGTGACGTTTTCATATGGTAATTAGTGCATGACAACCCTAAACGCACAATAAAATGATCACCGGCTGAACTTGCAAGTTTTCTCCCTCGATGCCTTATTTTCATCTTCCACTTGCAAAATAATTTTTAGTTTATTTCTTATTTTGACTTTTAGGGTTTTGGATTTCTCTTGTATATTATATACTAGTCGAGAACGCACCCAATAAACAGAAGAAAAAAAACTAAAAGAAAAAAACTAAATTTAAATTTGAACAAGTGGAAAACAATTTCCAGTGAGGATGGATTGTGACGGCCTGACTGACAACAGATAACTAATTCAATTTAGATATCACAATCCTGAAACAGTACTTGTTGATTGTTTAATATTCCTCCGCTAGAGTCCAATAAAACAAGATATTTATACACGTGTACAAGATATTTATATTGTGAGGTCACATTTTTCTTAAGGGTGGTGTTAAAAAACCCAAGTTTTTGTATCTTAATATTAACCAAAGTCTATCTGACATGTTTTCTAAGTATATGGGATGAAAAATTAAAATTTTAAAAAATAAAATATCTTGTTTGAAAACTCACATTTTTTTCTCTTTTTTAAACGAAATTTAAAACACTTTATCTCTTAAATTACATATTAGATTTCAAAACAAATTACATATCCAGAATGAACAAATAAATATCTATTCAATAAGATTCATCATCGATAGGTTTTATTCATTCATTTTTAATTACATTGTTTTTAATTATATTATTTTTTGTTGGGCACTAATATGTTGATTAAGTAAGTTCCAGTATTTATCTATAAGTACTGATATAGGCCCGTATATCGACTTTTATACTGTAACTTAAAGAATAATTGTTAAATCTTAAGGGGAACGAATTCGCAAAACCTTAACGGGCTCGTGTATCGAATTTTCATACTGTAACCTAAAATAAGTGTTATAAACCCCAAGGCGAACGAATTCGCTAAACCCTAGCGGGCTTGTGTGTTGAGTTTTTATGTTGTAACCTAAAATGCTCGGATTCGCTACTAAAATCCTAAATGTCTCAAGTGTTAAACCCTAGGGTCCTAACTACTATATCTTAACGGGTTCAAGTACCCAACATAATTTTAATAAAAATGCAAAAAATAACAAATATATATTCTACTATCATGGTGTAATAAAATTTCAGCTCGAATAGACAATTTACACGTCCTATATATGAATTACAGTGTTTTTAAAAGCAATTTAATTGAAAAAAAACGCAATATAAACTATTGACAATGAGTCTTATTATAAAGATTTTTACTCGTTGAGTTCAAATATGTAATTTTTTTCGAAATCTAACATGTATTTTTAGAGATAAAACATTTTAAATTTTCATTTATGAAAAATAAATAAAAAATATGCTTAATTGATTTTTGAAAAAGTCCAACATAACCCACGTACATGGAGTGCCATGTAAACTTTGATTGAATTGGGCAACTAAAAATCGAGTTGTGTAACACTTTTGTATTTTTAATAAAAAAAAAAGAAGAAGATGAGTTTCAATTCGAAATTTAAGATTATATATATGATTGAGTTCACTGAACTCAATGCATGAGACTCGTATGTGTGGGGGTCCACCATATTCAAACCTTTTCGTTTATTTTATGTTTCCATCGGATAAAGGGGAATATGGTAGATTTATAGTGTGGGTCCACAATAATCATATCCAGACGACATTTCAATTTTCCTCCAATAAATAAGATATTTATGCATTTACGATGGACCATATAATGCAAACCTTTTCGTTTATTTGATGTTTCCATCGCCCATAGGAGAGGAAAATGATAGGGATACTGAGCAATCGATCATAATTAACAAGTTGGAATAAATATATATATATATATATATTTCTAAAATCTATTAATTAAAAAGAGTGCACGTGATCCATATTATATATATATATACATAAATAATATCATCAGCTTTCACCTACAATGGAATAATGCATAGTAATGATATGATAGTAATATTCATGGTGTCAGGAAATTATATGAGGAAGGAATCAAATATTTTAGGCCACAGCCAACTTTGATGAAATCTAATTTATTCGTCTGTCTGATATTAGTGGACCATACTATTATTATATATAATTATTATCTATATATGTATATATAAGATCAGTGTTAGTGAATATATGCATGGGAGCTTTAATTTGAATAATATAAAAGCAATATTTTAGAGTTGGTGCTCTTTCTCTAAAACGAGTACTATAATACTATTTTTTATATATTCACTATTGGGTGAGTAATAATTTTGGGTAATGAAATATTGGCCACGTTTTAACTCAGGTATTGAAATTTTGACTCATCCAACTCGAGTATTGAGGTTTCGATTTTCTTTCAATTCTGGACAAGGTGAGCTTCCTCAATATATGAGCAGCAGTTAATAACACTTTTGAGTATTGAAAGAATTGACACGTTTGAAGTTTGAACTCATCCAACTCGGGAACCAAGGTTTTGATTTTATTTCAAAACACATCACCAGTATGTTTTTCTACTATTCGAGCAAATAAATATATGATTTGACATTAAGAAGTTAATTTTTTTTTATGTGGCACAACAACTAATGATGTGTAAAATGATCCTTCTATCTCTAGCTCCACCTCTTATGTCGTCCTACAGTTCGAATATAGTTGCTCAGCCGTTGAGATCAAAGTCGAGTTCCGGACCAAAGTACAAGTCCACTTCCCTCGACATCCACTCCAGTTTTTGTCCTTACCTCGCACAGCTACTCCAAATCGTGGTTAAAGTCTGAGAACAGGTATGGATTTCGACTTCATTCTCTTTAGTTGTTCTTTGATTCTTCATTTATGTGTCCATGGATTGGTTCTTCCTCCTCTTCAGCCACTAGTACTGTTGACATCTTTCTTCTAGGGTTTTATTTAGAGTTCGAAGCACTCTATTACAAATGAAGGAAGCCCACTTTCGACGTCGTCAATACATATTTGCCGGCATCTAAAATTGAAACAAAAATAAAATATTGGTTATCTAGTTGGATGGGTTCGAACAATAGTACATGAGTTGAAATGTGTCACCTCTTTCAGTACTAAAAAATGCTATTAACCCCTGCCCGTATATTGAGGAAACTAACCGTGTCCAGAATTGAAACAATATCGAAACCTCAGTACCTAAGTTAGATGAGTCAAAACTTCAGTACCTGAGTAATGACCAATCTTTCAATACCCAAATATACTATTTACCCATTCACTATTCATGAATCTCAAATAACTTAGTTGACGAGTTGGCGAACTAGAGCGTAGGTAATCTCGAACTCCGAATTCAAACCCCACCCCCTTCCCCTTATTACACAAAAAAATGTATGCACTATTGGAACTTGGAAGATATTAATTCTACATATACATACAAAACTAATTGGTTGTCATACATTAGTCCACTTAATTAATCAACAATTTGAAAGTTATTTTTTTTGTGGATAAATTATGCAACGGCAAAAACTACTTGGTTTTCAATTCAAATTTAAAAGTACGCCAACAACAGTCTGTTAAATTATTATCATTTTATTAGTTATGTTCAACCACATCAACGTATAACGTAACTATCAGGACCACTGAATTCAATATCGTAACATTTTCACAAGTACAATTTTCTTATTCCCAACTGTGTCAAATAAATGCAAAACTCGCTTGAATTGTTAATTGGACAAACATTACGAATGATAGATGGAGATTTAGTTTTGACAAACTCTCTCCACTTGTCAATGTCAACTATCGTTGCGTAAATTGTTGTTCATAAGCATAATTAACGGTTCTATTACACAAGCAAAAAGGTATGAACTACTAATTACACGTTAACATTGTGTGAAATAGATCACCTACTCCCCCCTTTCAATTGTTATCTGCCGACACTCTGTAGTCTCAAGCTATGTAGGAAAGTCAGGCGACAAAATAGATAAGATAATTTAGAGATAAGGAATGGAAAAATATCTTGGTAGCTCGTGAGAATTTGTCAAATTAAAAGTGATGGGAGTACTGTTTTGATAAATTTCAATTTTAATTCATATTTTCAGTTTTCGAAAACGTAGTGAAATAACACAAATCAAATGAATTTTTTATCAATTTTTATTCTTAAAAACTATACTCAAAATCATTTTTAAAAGCGAAAAAAGAAAACAATCTCCAAACACACTCTATAATTTTGTAAAATAAATTTATCATGTCATACAGTGGCGTACCTGATGAATCTTTGGGACCTAGGTGAACTGTAAAGTAGGAGTTTGAGCGAATTCTAAATAAGGATCTAAACGAATTTTAAATTAATATGATAATACTATTTTTTTTAAAAATATGGGGCTCTAGAAATTTGAGGACCCTAGCCCCAGATGTCATATGTTCTTATATGATTTGCATCCTAATAGTCCAACTTAATATGGACCATATTAATTCATGAGCCCAAAAGAATCTAGTTTTGGGACCAATTGCATATATTTATTTTTCATGTGTTGTTTTTCATTTTAATTTTATGAAAATTAAATAACAATCAAGAAAAACGTTTGATTGTCATTATTAAAAATATGAAAATCACGTAAGTACATAAAACATTAAAAAGAAAGATATTTTCAACAAAACAAACGCACTCTAAAAATTAGGATTGTCACAAAAAATTCAAACAAAACCCAAAACCGAGCCAATTGGTCAGTGTTTTTTTTTTATAAAAAAAATCCATTAAAACCTATCAAAAAGTCAAACCGAAAATCGATTAAAAAATCTGACCAAAATATGTCAAAAAATCAACTAAAACTGATCGTTGACACCCTACTAAAAATGTATTCCCACTTGGGTCCAGTTGTGGACGCATAGGTGTGACCATATGCATTATTTTGTTTCCTTGTCCGCACAACAGATACAAACATGCGAATTTTTTATATGCTACAATGCATACCACAACGGCTATTTTTTGAGTAGCATATTAAAATGTAGATGCTACCATTCCTGCAACTTTGTGCCAATTTATAGCATCGCTGCTTCCTCCCTCTCCGTGCATCTCTTCTCAAAATGAGATTTCTATTATTGCTCTCTCTCTTCACACTCATCACTGTAGACTCGGCTCATCCTCCATACGCATGCGACTCTTCTAATCCATCAACAAAACTCTATCCTTTCTGCAATACCACACTGCCCATCAGCCAGAGAGTCCGAGATCTCGTCTCTCGTCTTACATTAGACGAAAAAATAACCCAACTTGTCAATTCGGCTCCTCCGATTCCACACCTTGGCATCCCCGGCTATGAGTGGTGGTCTGAGGCCTTACATGGAGTTGCAGAAGTTGCCAATGTCAGTCAAGGTATCCATTTCAATGGCACCATTCGAGCGGCAACGAGTTTCCCACAAGTCATTCTCACTGCAGCTTCTTTCAATACCGAACTTTGGTATCGCATCGGCCAAGTAAGTGAGCAAAATGTACTACAACAAATTACGTCGAGTCTTGATTCTTAAAGAGATAATATTGTGTTTTCTGTCATCCTGTGTTTCTATATATCTGAGTCAAGGCGATAGGAACAGAAGCTAGAGCAATATACAATGCGGGGCAAGCCACAGGCATGACATTTTGGGCACCAAACATCAACATTTACAGAGATCCAAGATGGGGGAGAGGGCAAGAGACACCTGGTGAAGATCCACTTGTTGTAGGAAAATATGCAGTGTCGTTTGTCAGAGGAATTCAAGGGGATTCTTATGGAGGAGGGAAGCTTGGGGAGCATCTTCAAGCTTCTGCTTGTTGCAAGCACTTCACTGCTTATGATTTGGACAACTGGAACCGCGTGAATCGGTTCGTCTTTGATGCCCGTGTAAGCTTTAAAAATCAAAGTTCCCTTCATTTATGCAAGAAATCTAGATTTGAAAAGAACGTTCCCTTTTGCATTTCAAATCATCTCCACTACATCTTCTGCAGGTCACTCTACAAGACTTAACAGACACATACCAGCCTCCATTCCGGAGTTGCATAGAAGAAGCAAAAGCAAGTGGAATAATGTGCGCTTATAATCGTGTCAACGGCGTTCCCAACTGTGCAGATCATAACCTCTTATCTGAAACTGCTAGGGGGCAGTGGGGCTTCAATGGGTAATTTGATTGAATTCATAACAAGTATACAGTTCTTGACTGACCTGACTTTGGTTATTGATGCTGACTTGAGCGTGGGTATTTTTCTGGTTGGATACTATTAGGTACATCACCTCGGACTGCGACGCTGTCTCCATTATCTATGAAGATCAACGTTATGCTAAATCACCAGAAGATGCAGTTGCAGACGTCCTTAAAGCTGGTATAGTATCACTTGTTCTTATTAGCTCAACGTTGTAGTTGTTTGACTAGCTGCTTTCACCACATGCATTACTAAAATTGAAGGACAAGATGCAATGGAATTACCGAAGTCAAAATCTCTACGCCGTCTACAGCACCGTGCCATGGTTGATTGTTCATGGTTCCCTTCCGGAAAAGTCAGATATTCCGGCAGTCCTTGTTAAATGACATTTCAGAACAGCTGTCTGTTGATTGTACCAGCAATCATTTAAACATACAAAGTTCTGAGTTAAAAATTGGATGCACATTTGCAGGAATGGATGTCAATTGTGGTTCATACTTGCGTAACCACACCAAATCAGCAATAAAGCAGAAAAAACTACCAGAATCGGAAATTGACAGGGCACTCCAGAACCTCTTCTCTGTCAGGATGAGGCTAGGACTGTTCAATGGCAATCCAACCAGCCAGCCTTTTGGAAAGATAGGTACAGAACAAGTATGTTCAGAAAAGCACCAGGATCTAGCGCTTGAAGCTGCTCAAGATGGCATCGTCCTTCTGAAGAACTATCCTAAAATCCTTCCACTTTCAAAATCGAAGACCAGGTCCCTTGCAGTTTTAGGGCCCAATGCAAATGTTGCACACACACTTCAAGGAAACTATGAAGGTCCCCCATGCAAGTCTGTGACTCCATTACAAGTGTTGCAGAGCTACATTAAGAACACCAGGTATCATCCAGGCTGCAACAATGTCACATGCTCGTCAGCTTCAATCAAAGCAGCAGTAAAGATAGCAAAAGAGGTGGACCAAGTTGTGCTGGTAATGGGACTGGATCAAACACAAGAGAGGGAAGACTATGATCGTGTGGACTTGATGCTTCCAGGTAAACAACAAAGTCTCATAACCAGTGTTGCCAAAGCTGCAAAAAAACCTGTTGTTCTAGTTCTTCTTTGTGGAGGTCCAGTCGACATCTCTTTTGCAAAGTATGATCAAAATATTGGAAGCATCTTGTGGACCGGTTATCCTGGTGAGGCTGGAGCTATTGCACTAGCAGAAATTATCTTTGGCGACTATAATCCAGGTAAACTCAATTCACAGTCTCTGTACAAGACATACATTGTATCCGTCTCTCTTTTTCCAATGAGAAAGAAAAGAAAATGGCTTCACTGCCTTAAATTATACTCTGAAGAAATGTTTCTTCCCGGTCTGCAGGGGGGAGATTACCAATGACTTGGTATCCAAAAGATTTCATCAAAGTACCAATGACAGATATGAGAATGCGGCCCGATCCAAACTCAAGCTATCCTGGACGTACTTACAGGTTCTACAGAGGCCCCAAAGTTTTTGAATTTGGTTATGGTCTGAGCTATTCGAATTACTCTTACAAGTTCAACTCCATCACCCCAGACAAGGTAATCTTAAAAGAGAGATCAGGTAAAACTATGCTTGAGAAGTCAAATGGGGCTGGTTACAGATTAGTTTCAGAGTTGAGCACAGAACTGTGTGAAAAGGGGAAGTTCTCAGTAACAGTGGGAGTCCAAAACAATGGGGGAATGGCAGGAAAGCATCCTGTATTGTTATTTGTGAAGCATGCTAAACTTGGAAGTGGGGGGCCAATTAAAAAGTTAACTGGATTCCAAAGTGTGAAACTAAATGCATGGCAGAGAGACGAAATTGAATTTCAGCTAAATCCCTGTGAGCACCTCAGCATAGCTAACGAAGAGGGGAAGTTGGTTATTGAAGATGGGTCACAAATCTTGACTGTTGGCGAAGAAGAGTACCCAATCACGATCATAGTTTGATATTTATTCCAGAATAATTGTAGTTTTGATCACCGGATTAGTTGCCTTTTCACTTGACTAACTTGAATAAATGGCGACCTTCTCGTACATTTCAGCCAATCAGTTGTTGTCGAATACTGCCTAATGATTAAGAAAATATCATTTACAATCAGCACTCACAAACTTCAAAATTAAACTTAAAAAGAAAAAACTTCCAACCATGGCCCAGCTCAGGCTAAAGAAAACAACCTGAAGCAATCAAAGAAATATGCTAACAAAATTGAGGTCAATAAACTGAAAGAGTAGGAAAAATAAACAAAGGCCGTAAAGACGTTAATAGAATATTTTATCAATTGAAGATATATTAAATGGATTATTTTTATCAAATGTTAATATAGAGAATGAAATCTGCAGTACAAGTTCATCCCGACCAAAAATAAAAATATCCTAACAGCGCAGTAAATGTAAAAGTCCCAAGTTGAACCCAAAGCATTTATTTGAAAGTAGTATAAACCAGATAAATTCAGGCCAAATTAATAATATCACTTGCTAACCTCACTAAACAAGGTATTACTCAATGCTGTGTAGTCTGTCCCTGTGAATAGTGTCCAAGATACTCTGTCCCATATAATCCAGTACTTACTTTCACATGAACTGGCTGATCCGAAAAATGAATTATGTTCACTTGTGTTTGGCAGCAAAAGAGCTAGGCCGTTGAACCAAAGATCCTGGTTGTGGCTCCATTTCCAGAAAAGAAAACGATGAAGTCATTTTATCCTAAATAAAATCTTAACCAGAGAAGAATAGTTCCATTTTATTTTAAAAGTAAAAAGAAATGGATAAAGAAAAAAGACTTCATCTTTGGTAGGCATGCAAAAAATTTTATACAATGATTAATGCACAACAAATTGTACAAAGCAAGAATCCACTGTTATCGTCTCAAACATCCAGAATGAGGTTTTTTGATGTAAACCATATCACCACAAATGAAACCAAAAGAGTAGTATAGGCTGCCAGAACATGAGATTCCCTAGCAAGAGCGCAATAGCTAACACTCACTCCTTTTCTGTCCTTGCCAAAGGTGGCAACAACGAATCCAGGATCATCCTTCGCTTTCCATGTCATGGCAGGAACGGTTATCTCACGAGTCCCATCTGAATGAGTGATATCACAAAATTCATGAGCATGGGCACTGAAAACAAACCTGTAAAAGCAGGCAGTTGTCAGCTTTGAGGTGAGCAAAAGAGACGATAACCAAATCCTCAGACATGGACACAGCAGCAATCCCACACAGTAACATACTACTCACAAAGGAAGCCAGATTAATAAATATATAAAAATTATAGAACCAAGTCCTAAATAAAAATTATCAAATTGGGAAAATAGTTGCCTACATTTTCCAGGTAGTTAATTCACATTCTACAAACTCTATAAACTCAAGAAAAATAGAAAGCCTTATCCCTTCCACATTTTCTTTTATAAGTCAGCTACAATAAACTTGCCAAAATTTCGACTACAATAAATAAGATACAGTGCATTAAAGCAACGAGACAACCAAAAAAAACAAAGAATGAAAGAGAGCACTAAAGAAAGTAGATAGAGGATTCAACTTTCTTGTCAACAAGTTACCTTGGTCTCAGAGCCTGAAAAATATATTCAGTTGCATTTGGAGGAACAGTGTGCATCAAGTCATAGGGTCCACTGCCAACAAATTGCCTGAAGGTAAATTCAAGATAACATATGTAAAGGTTATAGGGGGCATCCTTCAGCGCTAACACCACCCAAAAAATAATAAAAAAATTGAAGTTCTGAGTGATACATAAGGTTCAAGATACAATAACAGAAGGGACGAGCGAAGGATTTGAATTTAGTATCAGTGATCAAACTCACAAACTGTTAATTGCTTATCACAAATTCACAATTACGTAAAGCAATATACTTCTCTTGTTCTTATATGGTACTGTGAAGCAAACATGAAATCAACTTTACAGAACAAAACGCAAAAGCAACATCAAAGAATTGAGTCTTTAAAAAGACAAGGGATATCCATGAGATTTAGTCCCACCTGCTGTCAAACTTTTTAAAATTCTGCGGTGAATGACTATAAACACTCCAGGAATTGCGCTCGCCATTACAATGGTGATCGGCTCTGGGGTGCAAGGGAAAGTGAAGCAATAATACAGGACCAGATCCCGGTAACACATCGTTTTCTCTCAACTCAAATTGATGAGATGTTTCTCTGAAATGATGGAATTCATTGATTATGTCGGTTGCACCTTCATTTTCCAATTGTAGGTCTATGCTTTCCTTCTCTATCACTTTCTCTACACTAAACCGGAATTTAGTGTTGTCACAAAGCAATGCGACAGCATTAACTGAGACGAAAGTAGTATTGCTAATTTCAAAAGCACCACAACCAGCAGAGTCTAGCCCAGGAAAACTGGTTGCTAGCCAATGTACAAAATTTGCATCAAGCTCGCCACATTCTCCTATATCCCTGTCACCCAAGACAACATGAAAAGGAAGGCCAAGAAAGGGTCCCAGCATTTTGTGAAACTGATTAAGCACAGACACCCATTTACTTTTTGTCAACTTTGATCCTCTTGCAGAAACATCTCCCAAAACTATCAGCATATCAGGATTCAAACTTTGAAAAGATTTCTGCTTCAAAAATTAGTAAATCATGAGTGTTATGTTTCAGAAGTAAACAAGAGTATCAATATCTTTTCTAAATCTGACAACAAACGTGAATCACCTGCAAAAAAACAGAAAACTTCCAATACCAGCAGTGTGCTCTCTGTGAGCAGAAAATAATATTTCTCACCCAATGTAATGAATCATAGACTCAAGATGGTTCTTAAATAACAAAGAGATCACAGAGCTTAATCTTCTATGGTGAATTCAAAGCTCATGAAGTCGAATTTTCTTACATATATCCATTTACTGCTAATCAAGTAATCAAGAGAAGAAAAATCGGAATATAAAACTAAACAATAGTATAAATCAAAAGAAGAATCTTGATGAAGTCTGTAATAAGAAATTAAAGGAGGACCACAATCAGAGATGGTGCATTATTGGCACAGTGCAACTCTAGTTACATGGGTAAGAATTAAGAAACACAACCCAATAATCTGAACTAAAATAGAAAGACCAAGAAGGAACCCCTAACATTACTAATAACTCTCGGAGGCAGGAAAATAGCAATTCCAAATTTGGAGTAATGAGTAAAAAATAAGAGAAAAATTAAGTTACCCTAAAGAACTTGGACAAGTAGTAATCCCTGAAATATAGATCGAAAAAGCCAGCCTCGGAACCTTGTAAGTGCAAATTGGCCACTATCATCACCTTCAGGTCGTCTGAGCTTGCCTCCACTTTGCCCCTAGAATAGTCATCGGGATCCTTGCCGGGCACAATCTTGCAAGACGAAATTGAAGCCCACTCCTCGTAGAGTAGCAGAGCTGATAAGCATACGAGGGGCAACAGTGGCCTCCAATAGCCCAGGGCCATGGCCAATTTTCTGACAGCGATCACCTGAATCTAGGGTTTGGATTAGCCATTGTCGTTGACCATTTTTCAGTACTAATTAAATTCGGTACGGTTTGTCCGACCGAGTTCCGGTTCGTTATGTCTCTGCTTTCTCTCTAGCTTTGAAATTTGTTCTCCAAAGTTCAAAGTACTTTCTGGTTCTGGACTTCTGGTGTCGTCCGGGCTTGGGCATTAACTAATAGTCTGAATGGGCCCGATCCAATTCATCTTGTTCTCTTCCTGGCTTGGGCTTTAAATGAAAGTCCAAATGGCCCGATCCAAGACAGTTGTTCTTGTTCATGAAAAGAAAATGGGTGCGCTCTTTACGATTCCCATTTTAAATGCTACACTCTAAATATAAAAATAACATTTAATAGTAGTTTACGATTAATTATAATTTATTTGTGGGTTAATAAAATATATGATCACTGAAAAATTGTTCATATTTCATTTTGATCACCCAAAAATTAAATGTTTCAATTTCATCATTCAAGTTTTAAATCTGCGTCGATCTGATCACTCAATTAAGTTTTTATAAATTCAAGCACACTAAATGCATATGTGACACTTTGACCGTTCAGCTGGCCATCCACGCGCCAAAATATCAATTCCATTGCTAAACTAGTGACGAAACGAGATTTGTGTCGCCAATTGGAATTTCTTGACTCGTTCAAGCAAAGAGTCTTCTATTCCTTCCTCTTATTTATTATACATTAATTACAACAACAATTATGTCATTAATATATTTTTATTCTTTATATTTTTGTTTCGAGCCTTGTAATGTCGGATGAGGGTACCTGCAGTGTAAATTGCAGGCAGTGGAAAGAGATAACCATTAGATCAGTCATATAGTGTGGGATCCACATTGTTTTTTTTTAAAAATAGATTGAACGGTTGTGATTAATTGCAAGTACAACTGACTGCAGGCACCCTTAACCCCTGTAATGTTAGTCGGACGATGAGCTCGATCATGTAGAACGAGTTTAAACGTGTCATTAAGATATGGAAGGACTACTGTAAATGAGATGGGTGATTATTTTGAGAAGTTAAAGTCTAAAGTAGCTTACAATATTGTCTCCTTTAATTAATATATACTAACTGATGCTAACAATTGCTATTTGATCCCGCCATGTTGGCTCAATGGTTAAAGAGCCAAATGGGATATCCATCCCTTCGGGTTCGAGGAGGAACATTCGCAATTTATGCGTCGTAAAATCTCACACTTTAGATGGATTTAGTGGTGTGTTAGGTTGTTGCCATTTAAGCTACTTGGAGATGTGGCTCGAGTGGAACCCCTTTGATGGTTTGATACACAAGGCCGGCCACTGTGATCGAGCTTGTGAAAGTTCGTAAGTATAAAATAAAAAAATAAAATAAAAACTGTTGTTATTTGAATTTTATATGCTGTAGAAATATTATAAATGGGACCCCACTTACTGTCATGACATAAAGAGAATGTGGAATAAGAGGATTGGAGATTTGTTGCAGGGAATAATGGAGAAGGTTCGCAGTGGGACTGTGGGAGACACATGGGTGAATGGTTGCCTTAGCAAGTAAAAAATGACTTCTACAAATTTGGACTAACCATAGTACGTGAAAGAAGAGAAGGGAGAAGGGAGAAGGGAGAAGGGAAATATAAATCGGTTATCTGAAAAAGGCGAGACATCCCATACTAGTGGCTTTTTTCTCCACTCTAAGCATTATAAGAAATTCTCACTGGATATTGCGGTAATAGTAAGCGAATTAAATGATTCTGCTGATGCTTTAGCTCGAGAAGGTGTTCACTTGTATGAAGACCGAATATTTTGATTTTGAGTTTTTTTAGGAAATAGGGAAGTTGCTACCACCGCACGAGTTTTTTATGTGGCTACTTAAATATGTCATTGTTTTTATGTTTCTTGTATGTTTTGTTGTCTTTTTTGACTTTCTTCTTGAAAACTGATAAATTCTTTGGATTCAAAGTTCATTTTCCTCCGCCTTGTGAGAGTTTTTATCTATATGTTACCTGAAGCTAAGTCTATTTATTTTATAAAGTTTATATTTTTAATTTTTATCTACTTTGAAATCTAAAGTGACTTGTCCTTTAACGTACATTGTAGATAGAGATGACAAATGTGTCTGTATCCGTGGATTTTTGATCCGATCCGGTCAAACAATAGAAAAATCCATTGACTGGAAAATGGGCATGGATATGGATGAAATCAGAATATTTTGAATGGATATGAATTTAGGCATATTTGATCCGAAATCCATATCCGATCCGACCCGAACGTGCGGATATCCAATGTGATTCTACCCGACACACATTTATATATAATACAGTTCATATACAATTATGTATTTGAAAATTAATGTATTTATGTACATTATAATTGTCAACATATGTATGTTTTTTTTTATTGAATATGAATTAGTTGTAATTTGTAATGACACTATATAATGTGATATGATCTCATACCACTAACTAAAATATTCAATTGAATAAAATAAAAAAAAGATGCGTAAGAATTCATTGATGCACGAGTATCCATGAACACTACAAATACAAATCATGCTGAAATGAAGAAGCCGTTGATGCTCTCTGCTTGCCTCAAATGTGAGGGAAACTTTTATAGTTTTGGATAGAAACAACAAAGCAGTATAGGTTAATATGCTCAACGAATTTTTTAATTGTGACCTACTGAGACTCAAAGCTAACTGATTCATTCCCTAAAGAATCTCACGACAGCTGACCACATAAAATCCTACTTATACTAAGCAGCATTTTATTGACCAAGCAAAAACTACTAGACTTGGTCTAACCTAAAACAATTGGAACAGAACAGAAAGTTAACTAGAATATGTGAAAAGTGAAAAAATTATATTGACAAACTATTTTGATTCTTTTTTTTTGAGTAATAGAGATGAGACTCAATTGAAGTATATTTGGAGAGTTGTTGCTATAAGTAGGTGACGGTGTTCAACAACCAAAGAAAAATGCCAAATCGATAGAATGTAAACAAAGTAGAAGGGCAGGGAAAACTTAAACAAAACAGAGGATGAAGACGATGTATTGGAGAATGACTTCTATCTTGTTGAAAAACAGAGGAAACGAATTACATCAAATGCTAAATGCAGCTCACACAAACTCCTACAATCTAAATGCAGTCATTGCTCGTTTCTCTCTTTGTTTTATTGTGGGCTTATCTCTAGTTCCTTTTGATCCCACAATTAGGGTTAGAGTCTCTCTTTATAAACCATAGTAATAGGAAGCAACACTAAATTGGGATCTGTAAATGTCTGGAGATTCTGGACCTTTTCCTTCAATGTTGTGTTGTACCAGTAAACTCTTTTTTCATTTTCTTCGCAGTATTCAAACAGCCAGAGGACGGTGTCATCACCACCTTCTGAAATAGCTATAGGCCTTACCAAACAGTTTAGTCTTAGCAACTAGAACCATCCATATATCAATGTCCTATAATTTATAACCATCATTGTGTGGGGTACCTTACGATATTCTTCAGTGTTGAGATCAAAAGATACAATAACTGGATTGAATGTATCATCTTCATATTCAAGCCAATGGAGAGCTCCATCAACCACTGATCCTGTCTGTCGATCATGTAAAAGATAGCCAGGGGAATTTATAGTACTCCACACCCATTCATGTTTCTTCGGGCTATAAACCATAGTTATCAAGGCAACACCGACATCTCCAGCATATAAAAATGCTTCGACTACTTTAGAATCATCGGCAACACCATCGTACCCAAAGCCTTGTGCCAAAAAAACATATTTAGGAGGATGTGGAAATTCAAGGGGTATGATTACATGTTCTCCAGTTGCCATGTTGCAGATAATAAAATCAACTACTATATTTGGATCATATTTCAGTTCACTCTATTATCGATTGGAAACTGATACAACTACTTTGATCTGAAAAAATAACGAGTACATGAGAGGAACTCAGCTTTTCTGGTTTATTTTTTGATCGACATACCGATGTTTATTCCCAGCAGCTTCTTGAATTTCTTCTTTTACACCTACTTACAAACCAACCACGTATAAAAATCGCGACCTCTGCAAATGCAAAAGAGTTTCTTAGATTACATAAAATGATTGATTAAACAGCTTAATTCAACAGTAGAAGTAACACGAGATAAAGTAACTAGCAGGGTTTATTACAAGGTATTAAGTGAAGTTACCAGCAACGTAGCATATAATTAGTTCAACATTTCGTCTAACTTCTCCCTGTATAAAGCCAAATCCTGCAACAAGTTTCAGATGGCATAAGGTGTTTGTGTCGTATTTAAGATGTCCATTTACGGCGTTCAAACGGAAGACGAACAATTTCAGTAGCAATAGTTTGTTGGCATCTCTATATCCTCTTTTGAGGATTCTATAATGTAAAAAGGTAATAAAAAAAACACTCGTACACACAGAGACAAGATATACGCAGTCCTTACCTCACGTAATGTGTGGATAGGATGTTCCTAGAAATAACCTGTTACCTCTAAAACTTGCATACCTTAGTATATGCATATACCCCAGCCTCTGTTGGTGCTACAGGACTTCCCCTCCTAATGAACTTTCCTTCTTTGAATATGTACAGCATAGGAATTCCAGTCGATAGTTCCAAACTGATAACCTATCAAAAGTTTCTTAACATTAACCGCATGAGAGAGAGAGAGAGAGAGAGAGCATAGCATGCAATACTCCTATTTTTATCTGGTTTATTACCTCCTTGGAGGTTAACTTGTCAAGATACATAATGATGGACCTTAATGAATTCCCATGGGCTGCAATCATTATATTCTTTCCACTGTGAAGCCGGGGTTCAATCTGCAGCATAAGAATGGGGGAGTTAGCTGCGAATAAATTATACAATCAACGCATCTAAGATCCATGCATATTGAATTCAAATAAATTACATGTTCTGTGAAATAAGCGACGGCTCTTTCAGCACACATTTCCAAACTCTCGCCATTAGGAGGGGGTATATTGTAGCTCCGACGCCACTCAAGAACCTTTTCCTTTCCAAATCTATCTGCTGTTTCCTGCTTATTGAGTCCCTGTAATTCCCCATACCTAGAGAGAATAATATTTGTAAGTGATGCGGATTTGAAGTGGGACTGCAGGCAAACAAAAGCTTAATCAGAATAATTACATTCTCTCATTTAGTTGCCATGCTGTTATCACTGGAATGGTCTGCTTTATGGTGTCTTCACTGAAAATCTGACTCCAGTTCCTAGCTTGTTCATCCTCATTGTGCAAAATGACTGGAACCTGTCATCAGTTAACAGATCAGCTAATGACGAATAAATTGGATGAAATCACATCTACATGACATGTAAACCTCGGAGTTTCAAAATTTAACTTATTAATTTATCTATATCAGTAACTAAAATGCACTTGAACTCCAGAGTCCAGAATATTTTGTGTTAAAAAATAAATCTAGTCTCTTCAAACACGTCTTTGAAATGTTTCACAAATTACCTTCCTTCGACGATGCTGGGTCATGGCAAGCATAGCAGTCATCTGAGCACGAACCAATGCTGATGTATATATCATGTCGACGGGTATATTACTGATACGATTTCCAGCTTCAATTGCCTCTTCCACGCCCTTGTTGGTCAGTGGCACATCAACACAACCTGTGAACAGGTTCTTCTCATTCCATAATGACTCACCATGCCTAATAAGTATCAAGGCTGCTTCGCCTATATTAAGTTGGGAAAACTTTAGCCCCTAAGTTGCAAGAACATAACAATTAATTTGTATCAACAGAAAAGTTGTGTACTTGATTTCTTCTGGGATTCACTAGTGCTGTTTCTCGAAGAGGATGAAACAGGATCAACCAGTGAAGTTTGAGAAGTTGAGGCTTGAATGACGGCAAAACTCCTCTGTCCAGAACAATAAGTATCTTTTCTTGACAGTCCATTGCCAATCTTGAAACTTTTCGAAATCAGCCTAACCGAGGAACTCCCAAGTTCGAGATGAACTCCAGAGTTGTTGAGACGACCATGAGACTCGAGACTCCCAAAAGGTTGCTGCAAGACTGCAGTAGCCATCCTGAAATTTCAAGATTTTGCCTTATCTAGAAGTAAGAACCCAAAAACTGCTCTGCATTTGCTTTAAGTTAAAGGAAGAAAGCATAACATTCACACCAATGTAGACAGGTCAAGAACCCAAAAAAAAAGAAAAAAAGAGAAACAAACTAAGGTCATTCAACAAACTCAGAAGTACAAAAAAAAACATCAAACCATGTACACCAACATAGTCGAGAACGCTGTATGCGGGAAGCCAAGAAATAATTCAAGAAAACATCCTTCCTGCTTCTCCAGGATCACAAAAGCATAAGCAGTAATATCCAAGAAAACCAATGCTGACAGAGGAAATTTCTTAGTTCTTTCTTGTGTTGGATTAAAGAACAGAAATAAGAAAAGGCTACCAAAACCAATGAAGCTGTTTACTTGTACCACTTTAACGAAGAACCAAAAAAGATAACAGATCTAACAAACAGATGGAACGCAAAGCATACGTACACAAAGACAGTAGAGAAGAGAAGAAGCCAAGAGCCCAGAAAGCAGAATGAAAAATGGGTGTGAGAGTTACCGGGTTATAAAGGCGAGAAGAGCGAAGAAAGCGAGGCAAATAAAGAAGAATTCAAAAGTGGAATTTTGGGGGAGGAGAGTTTATTACGAGAAAGACTGACGGAGAAGAAGATGAAGGCAACCCATTACCTGTCCATCTTCAACAACTCAGAAGAAACAGGAATCGTTTGTTAGCTGTCTGTTTACAGTTGAGAACAGTTTGACGACAAGTTTTTCCTTCTACACTCGGCAGTTGGCAGTTGGCACGTTTTGCCTTTTATACAACCTGAACAAACAAAAAAGAATATATGCAGGCCATTTATGAATTTAGCTCTTCATTTTTCCTCTCTTTCTTTCAATAAATTCTTTTGTAAAGTTTTATTTATAACAAAAGATTAAAACGTAGATTCTGCGTACTTAGATAAAATCACCATCTCATGAACTCTTGAATGCTTATGATTGCAAACTCTTAAAGGTTTGATCTTCCCTAGTTCGTGCTAAGACCAGATAAATGGCTTTTCAAATAATTTGTGCCAACGATGTGAAGGGTAGTTGAGGGCTCTCACAATATTTCCTCAACAATCCTACCCCTTAATATATAATCCTAGAGACCAAACCTTCCTACCATGCCCAACTCTAGAACACCAAACAACACAAACAACCAATTCTTCAAAGTCCCAAATTAACCCCACCTAACTCCCCTACCTCTCAAATTGAGAAAAACAGAATATACTTCTCTTTTTCTTCTTCTTCTTCTGTTGTTTCGTGCAGGAGCTCAGGCCAATTCAGGTGAGTGCCTAACTTTTGCACGAAGTTATATCATCCTGAGTTTCTGGAGTTGAATTCTATGGTGCAGCCATGGATCGATAGAGGGTCGCTAGGGCTAAATGGCATCCAGGTAGAACGTATTATCTTCTACTTGCTTTGCATATAGACGTTGGAACAGCTGCTGTAGATTGACGAATTCATGGAGCCGAAGACTTCAATTGTAGCAGACACGACAAATAATCTGCCCTAAGGCAGAGTAGTTAAAGGCATAAATATGAAAGGCTTGCCACCATAATTTAAAGCAAAGGAGACTTTAGGTCTCGAGAAAATAACATATAACAAAACAATGCAGACATTAACTGATATAATAATCAACATCAAAGACACTTCTTGATATAGTAGGTACACAAAAGGGGACTTGATCAATGATCTAATCGTCAAACTCCTGGTATTGCCTGAGAAGCTCAGTGCAGCCAGACAAGGCCTCATCCTTCTCGAACCCCATTGCATTGGCGAATCGATTGTCAGAGGCAATACCATTGTGACGAGTCAAAACAACACGGGCACGGTCACGGCCAGCAGCAGGCGTTTTACAGTCATGCTGGGGGCTGTGAACAATCATAGCATCGCAAATCTGATCCTCATGGTCCTCGGTCACTAAAATTTTGTATTTTCCAGTTGAGTCGGTTTTCCCCTGTTTGCTGTACACAAGATCCAAACTTTTCCTATCCTTGCATTCCACACGGACAGTAGCACCTACACACAAAAAAACACAGTAACAACTTCAATATGGGTCAAGATTAGATGCAACAGAATAATCTTCCTCAGAATCAATATAATTCAGGCGAATAAAAAAACACACACGGGGAATAACGATTTATAAGGAAGTGAATCTCGTAGACAATGTTTGTGAAGGCAGATGTTGACACAATTCTAGATTAAATTAGATTAGAGCTAATCTGAAATGATTTCTCAAGCACAGCCTAGAACAATGCACAATTGAGAAGAAATTGCACAGACATTATCATGCCCCCAAGTCTCAGGGGAAAGTGCTGTTTTCTCTTTTAAGTTTCTGATATCCATAAAACATCTACAAAACACAAATAATTTCACACGAAGTGCCAGGAGTACACATCAGAAGCATTGGATAAGTGATCAGAATCCCCAAATACCCTGACCAAGGCCAAGAACTTGATTGGGTTCTTAGGCAAACAACTGAAGCGGCCAAAAAAAAAAGTCTTCTCGTTGATGGTTGAAATAGACAAGCAGATCTAAGAAAAGTCAGTCGGATCCTAACTATAATACTCCCTAAATACTAGATAAATGCATAAAGAACCACAATAAGTCAAATTTAAGCATTTCAGTTCAAGAAAAAAATCAAAATCAAAATCAACAACAAAAACAGCCACACTACCAATCACCTTATCTCCCAACATAAAATCACAATCTAGGGTCTAATAAATCCTTTCTTACTAAAGGAAAGAAACCGCGATCTAGTTAATCAAGCAAATACACGCACAAAATAAACTCAATCCACATAATCAATATATATCCAGAACCCTAGATCTAATAACAGACCTACATTTGCCCGCTGCCGGATACCGAGCTTATGAACCACTCCTACATCTATGTCGTTCAGCCTAAACAATCAATGTCACTGCACAACTTAAGAAGAGTAAAAACGAGCAGGAAGAGATGATTGTACCGGCAATGTAAGTGGTCTTGGAGGTCTCGAAACCGGTGCGGCAGGTGTCGCAGTATACGAGCCCTTCCACCACGAAGGGGTTCCTATCAGGACGGGCAGCAACAACTAGCGCCGGGAGCACGCAGAGCGCAAACAGAAGCAGTGCTCGGACCATAGCCATCCCTTTCAGTCTCTTTGTTAAGATTATGAGAGAAGAAATGAAGGAGATTGAAATTTAATTGAATCTGATGAGTCGAGAAGAGATAATGAAGTATTATGCACTGTAACCAACCAGTATGAGTAAAGCGAAACGAATAGGCGGTGATTGCGCGTTCGTGGTTATGATTTCCTGTACCCGCAAGTATGTGATTGAATTGAGAGATCCATGAAGACGTCACTTGGTTGGCTGTGTTTTGTTCCCGGAATGACCACAACACCCTTAAATATGTGATGCGGATGAGAAAGAAAGCGCGGGTGTAGCAAGTGGAAGAGAAGCGTGGTGTAGAGACGTAGCCAAGATATATGATTGTGGCGATGTCGGTCGGTGCTCACATGGGATAGAGTGAAAGCCCAAGAAACTCTCCATTGGTGGCAAAATTTTATTCTATCAGATTTAAAATTGGGTTAGAATCAAAATTGAAAATACAGTAATTTTGTCTAATTTAATAGTTTGAATTGTAACGTAAATTATTTTATTGTCTGATTTACTTGTTCATATTAAATCAATTATAATATAATCAATTAAGTACGTCCAAAATTCATAACCAATTTAAATCAAAACATACAAATATTTCATAAATATCATATATTATTCAATGGTGCCCAATTTTTGTCACCCATAATTGCCACCCTCTTCCAGAACCCGTTTCAAAATCATTGAGAAGCCTATTGGCCCATGGGCATGAGTGGATTTGAATCTCTCAAGCCCAAGTAAAAATCAATGGGCCTGGCCCAACAGCCGCTTGGCCAAGCCCAACAACAAGAGCCGGCCTAAGCTGTAAAGCTGATGTATGAATTACCAGCCCAATTTCAAAATAATTGAGAAGCCTATTGGCCCATGGGCATGAGTGGATTTGTAATCTATCAAGGCCAAGTAAAACTGGATGGGCCAGGCCCAACGGCCGCTTGCCCAACAAGAGCCTGCCTAAACCTAAACTTATGTATGAATTACCGAATATCTTGTAACATTTATATGGAACATTATTACGATGTGATCGAGCATTACTTTGTTGGACTGATATGCTTTTACACTAAGGGCCTTTCGGTTAGTTTGGTATTGTGATGTTAACGAGAATTCGATTATAATATAATATTTTATATTCATTTATGTAAAAATGTAGTGCAATCAAATTACTTGGTAATGAGAATATATAAAAGAAAAGGAATCCAATTGCCATCTAAAATTTGATATTTTTTATTATAAAACCGAACATTTGTTTCTTCAACAAATATATCTATACTAATTGCAAACTATTGTATATCTACATACATGAGAAATTAATGTATGTATTTCTCCTTTGAAGTTCTACTTTTTAGGGTTCAAATTATTATTTTAAAAAAATTAAAATTTTATATTTATATTTTGATGGATTTTACGAATCCAACGATATATATATATATATATATATATTTTTTGAACAAAAATCAAATTCATCGTAACTAAAATGTCGAATGTTTTGAGTTTATACCTGATGATATACAATTGTCCTATATTTTTTGTATCGAACATAAAATATATCATTGGATTCGTAAAATCAATCAAAATATAAATATAATTTTTTCAAATTTTTTTAATCAAATATTTTAGACTCCAAAAATTAAGACATCATTTTACAACCTCATAGGAGAAATCTTCGTACGTACATACATATATTTTTATTTTTATATCTATTATTTTTATATATTCACGTAACTCAGTATTAATGTTCATATCATATTTTTTATATTATACAATACATTTTTTTCCCAAATTTATTTACACACATTTTATATTTTATATATATAAGAAAATTCCTGAAAATATTACATATCACATTATAATTAGAATTATATTTCATCAACCAAACAATTTAATAAGACTAATTAGTAATACAATTCTCACAACTTAATTATTACTTGAAATGAGAATTTTATTAATTATCGTCACAGTCCACTAAACTGAACGGATCCTAAATAACACGACCACTATCACTGGAGCCTGCAGTGATTTAATTTACACATGATGAAAAACAAGTAATTATCTCATTGGGAGTAATTATATATTTTGTGGACCAAACTCTTAACCAATAAAATGAGACTCGAAAAACAACTCAAGTGCTACTTTCATTGCAGCAGCTTCTTTCTACAAACATCATTGCATGTGTCCCAGCTTCTGCTAGCTTTAGTGGCTGACATCAATTATTACATTGAGAAAACTTTAGATTGCAAATTTTGCACACCTATAAAGTACCCATTTTTCGGTGTGCTGATCGGACAACCGAGTCATATCCAAATTTTCGTGTTTGTTAAAATAACTCGCACTATCTCGACAAACGGTTGAGACTGAATCGAAACTCAAACAGTGAGACTACCTCCTATATAAAAAATAACAATGTTGAAACAGTTGGACGGAGAGTTTGAACATATTAATTATGTCCTGCATTTACAAAGAGTTATCACCATGCAGGAATTTTACCATTCCAATTAAAACTTCTTTGATACTCATATAAAGTACTCCATTATATGTGTACTTTCTAATTTTGACTCTAAACACCTAACGAGGCTTGTATATTATGATTAATCATGAATTTATTTTGCTTGAGATGGTGGTGGACCTGAAACTTTGGCTTCTCATGAATGTGAAACAAGAAACCCATATGTATATGTAGACCCATCTAATTGTCCACTAGAAGAAGTACGTAGACACTAAGCAACAACTCACTTTGCTTATTGACAAGTTTAAATATTACTTAATTAGCACAACATTTAACAGACTTTTGAGGCAACCAAAACAATAGGCTCCTCAAAAGCCAACCAAAGTAAGCTTATTCACATGCATTCATAAGTCATAAAGAAGGTTTTAATTTTTGTGTGTGTGTATATATTGATTTATTCATTAATTTGTTTTTGATCATGTGATCATTGTAGGAAAGTGGATGAGCTTTAAGAAACTACTTTTGTAGAAGTTCAGCTCAGTAATCCATTGTACTATACCAAATCTCTAATAGAAATAAAACTAATAATTAATTCAACTATACTTTTAACCATAAAAATTAAAGCAATGCATGTCTCTCTTTTTTCTCCTGTTTTAAAGCAATGAAAATGTCTAAATATATCACTAATTGATTCCTATATATATATAGATATATCTCTTCATATACACATGCTCATTCATGCATTTTTTTTTCATTTTTAAGGAGATAACTTCATATTTTTACTTTATCATTGCTTTCGAACACTTAGAATATCATGTCGGCTAGATCGCGCTAGATGAAAGCTTTTTATGTTAATTAGGTGTATGGTAAAATAACAGTGGTAACTACTGGGATCCTGATTATCCCGGTTGCTAGTGATATATATATATATATTCATGCAGATCATATATATTATGTGAAGTTAACACATTCTATTAGATTTTGTACATACAACTTAGCAATAAAAATAATTGGGATATTTATCATTTATGGTGGTAAAAATAAGAGATCAAATAGTAATAAAACCTGGTGAAATCAACTAAAGCTATCAAATAATTTAGGGTTGTCAAAAAAAAGTGTCAAAACTAAAATCAAATGAATGAATGATTTGGTCGGTTTTTTCAACAAAAAAAAATGTATATTTTACATTAAAATCGATTAAAAAATTAATCAAAAATTAAAAAACTGATATAACCGACAAAATAATTTGATTAAAATTATGTTAAAAAAACTAAAACCGATTGTCCACAACTTACTATCCATTGAAAAACCCAAAGAAAGCAGAGTGTACAAAAACTGCATCAAATATCAATCAATAATTGGAAACGTGACATGGACTTTCCATGTATGAATATAATATATTTATAAAACAAAAGAATCACCATATTTAACGGACCAGATTCACTCCTCAGCTTCTGGCTCCCCTCCCCTCGCCTCCCCCATTAGCTCTCTTTTTTTTTTTTTCATCTTCCACAATCCATGGACTTCACCTTCACTCCTTCTTCCCACACACCCTCTCTCTAAGTCCTCCTTCTTCTCTTAGACATCCACCAAAACTACATAAACATGTCGTTGGGTAAGCGACCCAGACCCCCTATGAAACGAACCACGAGCATGTCAGAGATCACTTTTGATTTGACCACCCCCACCAGCACTAGTACTGAATCTGGAACCCAAAAACAGGCAGATGGGATTCATGGTCCGGACCAACGTTTTTCCCCCACAGCCCATCACAGAAAGACTGCCTCTTCAAGTGGGTTCCTGGAGACTCCTTTCTTGCGTTCTTGCTCTCTCTGCAGGCGCCGCCTCGTCCCTGGTCGCGATATTTACATGTACAGGTGTGTCATATATGCATAGATAGATAAATAAATTGAATTGATGTACGTGATGTGATATGATGAAATATAATATATGTTGTTGATTTGGGTTTTTGATTTAATTTGTGTTTATTATATATATAGGGGTGATAGCGCATTTTGCAGTCTAGAGTGCAGGCAACAACAAATGAATCATGACGAGAGAATAGAAAAATGTTCATTGGCTTCAAAGAAGGAAGACGTGTCCAGTAGTAGTACCACAGGATCAGCTGCACAAGTCTCCTCCAAGGCTGCTGTTCAATTTTAGTGAACAAATCACCACTCAGATCTACTGTACCACTGAACCAATCATTCCAAACGAAAAAGAGAAGGAGATATATGATTACTTGTGTGTGTTATATGGGGAGCTAGGGCTTGCTGTTATCTTATGCGGGTTTGAGTGAGATCTTTATTACCATATCATGATTAAGAATTCTCTCTCCGTTTTTGGTTCCTACCTACTAGTACCTAGTAATTAATGGAAGAAAATTTGCTCCTTTACTTTGTCTCTCTTCATTACTAATGAATGTTTATGTTGATGATCGAATGAGATATCCTTCCCATTTTCTTAATATAAAAACTTCGAAAGTTCATCTTTTGAAGTAAAAGAAAAGGAAAAGAAAAAAAGTCTAGTGAAAAAAGAAAAGAACAGTCCTCGACGTATTAGTAGGTCTGGCAAAAACAAATGGGTTTCGGATTGAAGAACGTAGATCTTTACGAAATATCAAATATGTATCGCAAGATACTGATTGATTTGGATTTTCGAACGTATTTAATTGATCACATTCGGATGATTTAAATTCAGGCAAGTAAATCATACAATAATATAATATGGATTAGGGTTCAAACAACTAAATTAGACAATGTTTTTGTATTTGTATTCAAACTCGATTTTAAACACGACAAAATATTTATATTTCAACTCGAATTTTAGACGTATAACTTATGCTCAACCTTAATTTAATTGGACTCGGACAAATTGAATAAATTTTGGCCCTCCATATAATGATTAATGTTTTCCTCGCATTAGACAAAAGGACGGGAGTCACATGGCTGGCTGGTTAATTTAGAAGAACAAGGACAGAATTGCCAATTTGATGTGAACTCACAAGTCACAAGTTTCCTCCCAATGAAATTTTGGGGGAAAAAAAAGGTTAAGACTTGTCAAGAAGTTCAGTTAATGTCAATTTGCAGACTCTGATTAGTGCTCATGAAACAAAGGAATCTATGCCTGTCCTAGTCACTTGCTCTTATAATAAAAAAATAATAAAAGAAAGGAATCTATGGCTTAGTCAGCATTTCATGTAATGGGACCCTTTAGATATTTAAAACAAAGATATGTAGGGATGTGGGCCCTCGTGAATGAATGGCAAGTGACCCCACATGTGTTTTTTTTTTGTCAATCTGGGCCCCCACCCCACCACATAGTTTCTGATTTAATCATCTCCATGTGAGTTGGAGGAGAGAAATCAACACCTTCTCTGTTGTTTTCAGGAAATCAGGTAATAAATTTGTGAGTAGGTGACAAAAATTGTGTGAATCCTGGACCAGAGACTTCAGTGCCACACAGCTATGATGATAATAATAATTGAATTTATCGCACTGAAAAATCACTTAATTTCTCCATATATAATTTGCAAAACACTGTAATTGGCATATATTCTTTATATATGAGTGAGAGACTTTTTTTGTGCTTGAAATAACTGGACTTCAAAGATGCGAAGCAATAAAGTGTATATAATATCTTGAATATAGGAATTTTTACATCTAATATATGCTTCACAAATTCCTCGATCTGAAAAAAAAAAATCACAAAAACTGTAAAATGTTCTCACTTTTTCAACAGCATATATTGAGTATTAACATAGAAACAGAAAACTTAATTCAATCCACGTCTCATTGACTCGCTGCCTATAAAACCCAGTCAAAATTTTTAGGGCATCAGATTCTCTAATCCGTGGGATAGAATGTTGTTTTTTACGAGAATAACACTAAACAAGTTTATTTTTTGAATAACTTACATGGGTGTTAGTGTTATTAGTGTAGTGATAGTAACTCCCCCACCTAATGTCAGTAAAGGGTTCAAATCATAGAGGCAGAAATTTATCCCACAAATTTAATTTGGTCAAACTCCATGTGGGACAATTCCGCCTCAAATTGCAGACTGATCCCCAGTCGACAGATCTACAAGTGTTAGTGTCTATATTGACGACTTGCGACTCTCTCGAATTGTATACTAATAATGGGTATAAACTCATACTGTCAGATTCAAGCTCACATAAATTTTCCAAATGACAACATGATAATTAAATTAAGCCAAATTAAATTAAGCGCGTAGGCTTATAAGTATAATACTCTAGGTGAGAATATAATTGAAGACCACCCGAACCCACATGATTTGGTATTACAAAGATTCACCAATCAACCAGACTATCACTCGATTCGCCAGCTGGGGAAATCGAAAGTTCTTGAACTTGGCTTCTACACCTGCATATATGTATGTATTTTATAATTTCTTTCTCAATTGCTTGTCACCCACAAAACAAGATAAAATAATTTGGATCAATATCTTAATTAATTAATAAGACTTTGAAATGGGTGTTAAACCTTAAAATAATTTAGTGTTTCTTCCAATGGCACGCTATCCGGGGTTTTCTGCCAGGAATCATGGCGACACATTGCCACAACAATTACTTATATTAATTATTTTCTTCTAGTAAAAGATATTGCTCCACATTTTGTTACATCAAATAGAACTCAATCTCTGTATAAAAATAAAAAAATAAATAAAAACCACTTGCACAAGTGGGCATGTGTCTCCATCATACTATACTAATTAATTAGTACCAAAGTCATTTAATTAATTTCTTTAATTGTGCTCAACCAATCTTATTAGCTTTTAAAATAAGAAAGAAATGAGGTGTGCCGTGGCACTGATAGAGCTATCAGTGGCCAACCCAAGCAGTCCATGTGGTTGATTTTTTCCAATATTAGTATTTAGTGCCATTATTAACGTGCATTAGCTTATAAAGTACCATCTATTTTGATGAATACTGTACTCTAACTGTGTGTATAACCCATGGGCGCAATTCGTTTGGATCAGAGAATATAAGCTATCGTAAATCGTAAAAATTGAGAGTGTTTGAGAGTATGAGTGACAGAGTATACGTTTTAATGTTCTTGTTTGCATAGCCTAAAATGGATGTACTTCTATTGTGCCTAACTAAACAAGCTGGTCTGGTTTAATAAATGGGTAGACCGTGGTCAAGACATAAGACATTAATATATTCACATGTTTAGGTGTATTTGAGAGACCCAACTTCAAGTTTCTGTCAAATATCCAACACCGGTTTGGGATGTTCAAATTATATATGTGATTTATATTAAAGCTAGCTCAAGTCCCTATTATACATAAGACTAAGAGAGATTTTTTTTTTGTTTAAGTATCATTAAGTGAGAATATCTAATTAAAAAGAATAGGGATGACAGTGAGACGAGGTTCGAGACAAATCCTTCATTCCATCTCCACCCTGAAGCAACTTGCATTGCTCCGTGGGGAGCCCCGCCCGAGATTGAACTCAATACCTCTCATTTATAGTTAAATATTCTAACCAACTAAGCTACCTAACTTGTTTAAACAAAACTTACATATAATATCTCATAATAGTTACCTTACAATTAAAATTCACATATGGTAGACATACAATGTGTGACTGCATATATAAAAGTGTATTTCATTGAATCCGGTTGAACTTTTGAACCTTAAATAGAAGAATTTTCGATTCGATGGCTGATTCGATTTTCAAAACCTTGAAAACAATATAAATGGATTCAAAACTTAAGGTTTAGAGTTTATCAATATCAATTCAAATAAAAGAATTATATAATTTAAGTGTGTGTATATATATATATTAGTTACTGTTAAAGATATTACCTCAAAACAGGAACAAGAGATTGAATTAAACTTCACCGGCTTGAGTCACGAACTAGGTCGCTTTCTTTAAGACGATTCGCGGCTCTGCCTCTAGTGTGCAAGCAGTGATTCGGCTGCGTCGTCCCTAGGATAAAACAAGCCCAGAACCCTTCTGTATCAATGATTTTTGCACAGAAAATCACCGTTCGAATTTGCGTGTTTTCCCTTTCTGTCTTTCACTTTCAAAAACGTTTTCAGTCATCTGTCTCTTTCACCCGAGCCTACCTCCATTTTTAAAGTCAAACGGAAAAACCTTTTGTTTCCAAAAATAGTTTTCCCAAAATCAATTGGGCAATCAAATCGTTTCCATAAAAATAGTAAAACGTTTTGTCATTTATAACCAAATCAAAAACGCAATAAATTCAAACGTTCAAAAATCAATTACAAAATTAATGCCAAAACGTTCAAAAAATGTTTGAAGAAGGAAAGAAAAAATTCTAAGTGTGGAAGGAAGAAATCAAAGGCCCCAAGGCCCAAGGCCAATCTTTGACCTATATATATATATATAATTGTATGTAGTAGGAACCCCTTGAACATGGATTTCTAACTTGAGGATCCAAAACCTTAACCATTCCCCTACTCTTCAATTCATTGAATCATTAACACATAGAAATTCTTTTAAATATACTCAAAACATCAACAGTTACTATTGGGTCACTAGGGAGCGCGGGTAATCCTAAAATCGGATAATCCAAAGTTAATAATATTTATAAGTTTATAACCCTAGTGATGATATAAGAGCTTCACTAACTCACCAGTGTTGGGTTCGTCTTTGAACGGTAAAAATGGCTCTGGCTCATGCTTGCTGGTAGCTAGAGACAGATGTGGAATCATTCACTGGGGGGCTGGGCCCCAGTTAAATTTTGTATTTTTTCCCCTACTATTAGACTTCAGGTATCAAGCCCCCAATGAAAAATAATCAGAATTATTCTCTGTATAAATTTGCTTTGGGCTGGCGCAGATGGCTCATTCTCCTTCGATTCCTGTCTTATTCAATGGTAACTATGATTCGTACAGAACAATTGAGATAAATGCAGATATATTGTTTATTATTTAAAATTATTATTAATAATTATATTCATGCCGCATAAATAACTCTAAAAAATTTTCGGGCGAAGCCCTCACTACTTAATCATGCCCCATGAATTTGAATCTTGGATCCGTGCAGTAGCCCTTCCCACTATCACCTTGTGAAAAAAGGTTGTTGCAGCAGTAGAAAGTGTTGGAAATATTATGTTAATAATGAACTGTTTCGAAAGATTTTATGAATACATACAAGATATATAGATATTAACAAACAACAAAATATACCGGCAGGATCGGTCGAACCAATATTGAAAGCACTCTCAGAAAGAATTGTTGGAAAGATGAAAAGCTATGGAAAGAGAATTTTGGCAAAATAAAACTTTGGAGAAAATGGTGTACCCTTTCCATACCATTTGAGCTACTATTTATAGTAGAACCCAAGGAAAACGTATTAAATCCAGTATTAAACCGAATTAATATTGTAACGAAAATATTTGAATTAATTTTTTAACGAAAATTTTGAATTTCGAATAAGCCTCATGTCCACAATATTCAACGAACCTGGGTAGTGGGCTAGTACAAAATATTAAATCCAGATGGGCTACATAAGCCCGAGCCCGGGCCCATGCTTGTGTGTTTTAGTGATCCCAAGCCCTTTATGTAGAGCCACTCTCCCTCACAAAAGCTTGGGTGTCATTGGGCCCAAATCTTACATCCAACATTTGAGTTTATAAACCCAAGTCACACAACACAATTATGAAATATGAGATTCTCACATTTCTATTATTTTGCACTCAATATATCATGCTTAACATGACCACTTTGGAGTCAATTTCCATTCAACCAAGACAACCTTTAACTCCAATCTCTAATATTCATATTGAATATTAGAACCCACTAAATTACATTCAACTAATACTCAATTAGTTGTAAATAATTATTGGTCAAATAGCGGTTGACCACCATTTTTCCAACAGAAAGAAAATCTAATTTATTTTTTTAGTTATATTTGTAATTTTATACAAAAATGTTATAGAGCCCAACTCAACCCAATGATTTATAGAGAATAATTGAGATAAATAAAGATGTATTGTTTATTGTTTAAAATTATTATTAGTGATTATATTCATGCCACATAATATAACTCTAACAAAAATTTGGAGTGCTGCCCTCACTACTTGATTGTGCCCCATGAATTTGAATCTTGGATCCGTCCAGTAGCCCTTGCAACTATCATCTTGAGAGAAAAAGGTTGTTGCACCAGTAGAAACAAAATCTTTTTTTTAGTTATGTTTGTAATTTTATACAAAAATGTTACAGAATCAAACTTTTATTAACTCAACTCAACTCAAGCCTATATATAATGCCATGTAGGTAGGTCAGGCTGGACTTTCAAAAATCAGTCAATAATGTTAATTTATTCATTTATTTATCTTTCTTCATTTACTGCATATTGTTTTTATAAATTTTTTTAAAACGTCGATCTCTCAAAATACATGTTACATTTCGGAAAAAAAATTACATATTCGAACTCTGCGAATAAAACTTTTTATAATAAGACTTATTATCGATAGTTTTTATTGTTTTTTTTTTCAATCACATTGTTTTAAAAACAATGTCATTCATATATATGATGTGTAGATTGTCTATTCGAACTGAAATTTTATTATACTATGATATTAGAATATATATATATATATAAATTCATTACTTTCTGCATTTTTATTGAAATTACGTTGGGTAACCGAACCTGTTAGAGATGTGTACACTGAAAATTGAGTGAAGAAATAAAATATATAAAAAGTAAAAAAAATTGTATTGATAGACGTTTTTTGATGATATGAATGACTATATGATTTAACTTTTTGTGTAATAGAGATGATACCTAATTGAAAAAAATTGTAGAGTGTTTTGGAGAGTGTCCACTGGAGAAGAAAATATATAAAAAATAAAAAAGTTGTATTGTGAGTCGTATTTTGGTGATGTGAATAAGTGTATGTTTTGATTTTTTGTGTAATGAGAATCAATTGAAAAAATAGGAGAGCGTCCATTGGAGTTGCTCTTAGCGAGCCTTTTAGGCTATAACATGGAAATCAGATACATGAATCCGTTAGGATTTAACAAATATGTTCCCCATTATTATTTAGGTTATATAATAACAATCTGATAGCTCATACCAGTATTCATAAATAAATACTGGAACCTACATAATCAACATATCAGTAAAAAAAAAAAAATAGTGTGATGAAAATCAGATACACGAATCAATTAGGGTTTAACAAATATGTTTCCCCTTATTATTTTGGTTATATAATGAAAATCTGATAGCTCATACCAATATCCATAAATAAACAATGGAACCTACATAATCCACATATCAGTAAAAAAAAATAGTGTAATGAAAATCAGATAAACGAATCCGTTAGGGTTTAACAAATATGTTTCCCCTTATTATTTAGGTTATATAATGAAAATCTGATAGCTCATACCAGTATCCATAAATAAATACTGAAACTTACATAACTCACATATCCGTAAAAAAAAATAGT
Organism: Euonymus europaeus; assembly: GCA_963580455.1. Taxonomy (NCBI): domain Eukaryota; kingdom Viridiplantae; phylum Streptophyta; class Magnoliopsida; order Celastrales; family Celastraceae; genus Euonymus; species Euonymus europaeus. Next base: position 19,336,182 of record OY756972.1, on the reverse strand, counting down.
ATAATTAAAAACAATGTAATTAAGAATGACTGAATAAAACCTATCGATGATGAATCTTGTTGGATAAATCTTTACTTATTAATTTTAGATATGTAATTTTTTTCAAAATATAATAAATATTTTAAGAGATAAAGTGTTTTGAAATTTTGTTCAAGGCAAAAAAAAAATGTGTAATAAATTTTTTAAATGAGATTTTTATTTTTAAAATTTTGATTTTACAGTATCATATATTTACAAAATATGTCATATAAACATGAGTTAATATTGAATTACAAATAATTGAGATATTTAAATGTCATTGAAAGAAGGGAAACAAAACGGGACATAAATCATATTGGGCTACAAAGGATACAAGTCTCACAACCGTTAATATAACAAGCAGGAAAATAACAACGGGCCCACATTGAAAAAGGACTGGTGTCAATGTCAACCGGCGGCCACTAGTTTTGCTTTACCAACAGAAAATTGTTTATTTATGGGCTCCCATTTGCTTGGGCAAGGCCCACCTGTCGTGGACAATACACAACCAACTTTTGATGACCTTTCCAGTTTTAAAAGGGCCTCTATTTCGCTTTCTACTTTCTAGGCTCCCACTTCACAACTAGAGATGCAGTGATGAGTGAACGACTGATGTACATCGGATCGAATTTCGGGCTATCGAGCCGAGTTAGACCCGACCCATAGATTTTTAGGAATGAAAGTCTAGAATCAGTAATTTCGTTAAGGATTATGAGGTTACTGAGTTCCGGATCCCGGGTTACCCATAACTTAACATTGTAAGAGAACAATGTACAAGGAATATTTTTCATCACTTAAACAAAATAAAAACTCATTCTTGATAATTCTACAAACTATGCATTTGCAAGCGAACAAATTCCGAGGATCATGCAGATCTTCAAGGAAGCAAGGAAAGCAAAATAGAAACCAATCCTTGGTAAAGCTTGCTAAGAAAAGAAAAACTTCAAGTTGAAGAAACTCAAACCCGCATGTTAAAAAAGGAAGAAACAACACAACTTGGGTTTGGACTTGTTAAATATGGTTCATATATTGAAGGGGCAGTTGAATGTATTGGCCCGGACTTGGAACTCCTAGTAAGTCGGGGTGGGGGGGTTGGGGCGCCCCTACTTTCATGATTAATGAAATACTTGAGCCTTTTGATAGTGAAAGTAGACACACCTTACTGAATCTCTATAATTTTTTTGTGTCATTTTCTTTTATTGTTCTTAATTATTGTTGTTTTCGACTCTATTATGCATAACAAGGCTTAAAATTTAAAATTGCAGAAACATCGCCAATATAAACTTTGGGATGTGTCCACAGGAACGAGCCCAAAAGGAGCCACTTGTATTCAACCTCCGCAAAGTCGTCTGCCCACTTAATCTAAAACCCTCGTAATTGCAAGTTAGGAGAGTTTTTTTTATTATAAAATAGTAATTTTATACCTTTCAAAAAAATAAAATCCTCGACAACCCCTCTCAAATAAGTGTTCATAAACTCGGCTCTCCCCAACTTCTCAGTATATATGTGATTATATATTAAGTAGTTATATCTAAAATATAAATCGAATCTGCCTTACTATAATATATATGTGAGTTTTGATAAGGATTGAAATCGAAATTGTTCCCTTTTGCCTATAGATATGAATTTAATATTGAATGAAGAAAGAGATTAAATCAAGAAAAAAAAATGAAGAATGTACAATCCTCCATCCAAGCACAACCTTAGCAATTAATCTTGTAATTCTGGCTACATATAAATTTTTAATTGTTGGGATTATTCTTTTTTAAAAAATAAGTTTACTATATATCATAAATTATTGTACATATAGAGTTGAACTTAGGTGAGTAAGAACTTCAAATTTTCAATGAAGTATTATTATTTTGAATTGAGAGGATGAGTCAAGTACCCATCGAATAGAAAAACAAAACTATGAAATTCAATTAAACATAGAGTAAAGCATTTGGATTAATATATAAAATTCAAAATGTTTGTACATACATATACATATAACAAAACAAAAATAATAACAAAGAGAAGCCCATTTTAACATTTTCAAGCTTAAAGCCCATGGAAATTTTGCAACATAACAAGCTGGGAAGCCCATTTTAACATTTTCAGGCTTAAAGCCCATGGAAATTTTGCAGCATATTTGTGTTCTTCTCATGGATGTCTTGTATTTATGACATAATCTTCCAATAGAATATGTTACACTATTATTTGAAGAAACGTAAAGTAGATTTGATTTTCTATAAAGTCGAGATTTCAAATGTTATTCGCCTAAGATGAATCTTTATAAAACATCTGCTATAAATAATCAAGTTGTATCGAATTATTCTTTTTTATTAATCCTAAATTTATATCATCCATTTTGTTATTATTGTCATCTTCAAAATCCGAATCAATCATATTTTTTTTTTTGAAATATTAGTTAGAAGTTCTAACTTAGAGGTGCAAACTCTATATCATAATATGATTTTTTTTTTATTTTGCATATATATCACTACAAGTTTGTAAAAAAAATGAACTTAATTTTTTATAATTTTTTTTTTCAAATTTGAATGTAGACGACAATATCTTAAAAACTAAATTTTAAATATTAAATGTAATATCTAAAAGATAATATTTGAACTTGATTCAATTTTGTTGGTTTGAATTGCATTTCAAATGAGATAAAAATAGACGTTTTTATTATTATTATTTTATTTTAAAAAAAGATATCATTTATTAACTAATGAATAGAACTCTACTCTACTTATAATAAAACACTTTTAATTTATTTTATCAAATAAAAATATCATATTGTTTGTTGTTAATGGATATGGATAAAAAAAAAAAGGAAATTCCTTTGATTATGGAATTTACCTTTCCATTCTGGCCGGATTGGTCATACCAAACATAGCATGCGAGTCTGAGAGACTATCGACGGGATTAGTGAATCCAAACATATAGCGTATGAGTATGAGAGTAATTCGTCTTGTTGATTTCATACTCCTCTTTTTGATTGTGCCAGTAATTCATCTTCATTCCGATTGGGTTAATTAGTCTAATACCAATTTTAATCGATTAATTTTTGTGTTTGAATGCATTATCCTTGCCTTCTTCGGCTTCTACCCCACCTCCATCTCCATCTCCATGCAGCACCATCTAATGATTGTTGGAGTTGAATGTGGACTTTGACCAATTCAAACAACAATTATTTGGCCGAAAATCTTAGACCACTGAGCTTATCAAGTTTGGCACAAGAAAGATATGCTCCATTTAAAATTGAAATTGGGTTGAAAATCAGGAACAATAATTGATTTTATGGGCTCATTTTGTTCCAACTTCTCCTATATAAGGAGAAATTGGGCAAAGATAATAAACACAAACGAAATTCTCTGTTTCTTCTTCTCTTTTTGCTTCTAAAATTCTGAGACTGGTGTTCATTTTATTAGTTCGAAATCGTTTGCTTGTTTTTGGTGTGTCCCTCACAAGTAAAAAGAGTCTTGTATCTTGAGAGGTGTTCCTCCGAGAAGAGCCTTGACACAAGTGGCTGGGCGCTAATATCTTAAGGAGATTCGACAAAGATTGTGCCTCACTCCATCCATCATTATATCTTTATTTTGGTATTTGGTATTAATTTGTTGTGTTCTATTCAATTTTATGTACTAAATATTAGGATTGTCGTCTCATATATATCAAATACTTGTTCTTAATATTATGCATGTTGTTAATTTTAATTAATGCATTGCACGTGATTATCTCCTATAATTTTACAACAAGGATGAGCCAGAGCTGCTATCAGATGGTAGATGGTGGTGGTGATGACGAACAATCGCAAGCAAAAGCTCCCGCACAGAATGATGAGAATGGAAGAATCAGTGAAACTTTGACACCGACACAAGCATAATCAGAGTCAATAAAAAATGGTGGAATATATTAATCTTTTGTTTCTTAGTTGCAGTTATTAGTATGATTGTGGCTTCACTCTCTTCTCTTTTGATTTGGTATTGATAGTTATTATCGATCTTGGTTAGCTTAGCTAGCTAGTAGTATATGTTAGGTAAAGTTGTTTGTTTCTACCAAGTTCTATTAATATTGATCTTGGAAGTAAACTTTTTTTTTTTTGAAACTAGCGAGGGGAACACCCACAAAAACCCCACAAGACAACTAATCACTAAGGGTCCGTTCGGTTGAGCTTATGGTACAGCTTATACGCTCTACAGCTTATACGCTTGTTTACATCGGTCAACAATCACATCAATTACATATAAAAAAAAATCCATGAATTTCCTCTGTTACTCCTATTTTCTCACATATTTATCATTTTATCTCTCAAAATATATGTAAAATTTTGGAAAAAATTACATATTTGAACTCAACGCGTAAAACTCTTTCCAACAAGACCCATATTCGATAGTTTTTATTTAATTATTAAAGTATTTTATATACCCTTAATAGTAAATTAACAACTTATACTCTATCAAAATTTACGCTCTACCGAACAGCACACAGCTTATTTCACAGCTTATACACTATCAAAAAAAACTCTCTACCGAACGGACCCTAACTCCTGGAACAAGCGTAGGCCAGGTAGCTCCTATCTGATCTTCAAACATCAACTCATTAACACTTCTATCCGGTGAAGTCAAAATATGCATCCCTTTCTCATAATTGAGAGCCTCATTAGCTAAATAATCAGCAACCCTATTTCCTTCTCTATATACATGGACCACATGAACATCCCAATCATTCTTTAACCAATCTCTACATACATCAAAAAGATTTGACAAAAATAGAGCAAGACTATCATCATGGATTAGCCAATCAACCACAAGTAACGGATTCGACTCAAGAACCAACTTCCGAATTCCCTCATGCCAAGCCAGCATAACCCCCTTGATAACGGTCCATATCTCGGCTTCCACTGCACTACAAACACCAATATTCACTAAAAACCCCTTGATCCACCTCCCAGAGAAGTCCCTTAACACTCCTCCACCTGCGCTGCGGCTCCACTGTCCCCATGACCTTTAGAACACCCATCAACATTAGTAATTGATATGGATTTCCTTATTACTTTGATATGAATTTTTAAATAGGCATCTTATCATTCCAATTTTGACATAACAAACTTTCCTTACTTACATGATCACTCTTTCTTCCCATCTATGCTAGATTTCTATCCTATTCTATATAATACAAATTTCTACTATAATTCTCAAAATATATGTTGGAAGAATTTCAGGATTTTTGCTGTAGAAATTCACACGACAATAGAGAAAATTGAAATATAAAAGTGCAACAATCACGACACAAGAATTTAACGTGAAAAATTTTAAATCTGGAGAAAAATCACAGGTGTTGTCAAAAGACAACCAAGAGAACAATTCCACTATGTAAAAAATTTGTACAACCACACAGTCCTAATTTCCCCTCATCAAGAAATCTAGGCAAATCCCGAAAATAAAACTCATTATTTTCTCTTTGTGCTCACCGCACACCGCCATAGAATTATCTATCACTTTTACCCACAACACACCCATAAACCTAGTAAACCACTAGTATTTATAGAAGTGTCACGTCTCCCAGTTTTATTCTACCTAGGAATTCCTACCCAAGATGTTTCCAATTACAAATATGATACCAATTACATTTCAAATTAGAGACCAACTTGGAAACGTGTTTCTACAAATAAGGATTCCTTTTGTAGCAAAAGAACTCGTCCAAGTTTTTGATCAATTCCGAACAATATAAACCTAAAATTAGGCGGGACTTGGCCATTTTACATCAAAAGTGATCAATATCAGTAAGTTTACATCAAAATTTAAGTATATAACACATAGAAAGTGATGGAGTTGTTGAACTGCGTTGAGTTAGAGGAGAGGTAGAACCCAAATTCCAACACAACACACATGCCTCCTCCTATCCAACCAAAGTAAGCAAAATGAACTAACCTATGAATGCCAAAATTGGATTGGATTCCATATTTAACTCGACACTTCATGCGCATTAATGACATTTTCATGCATAAAGCATTACATAGAGAACGTGAATGTCATGATTGTGTTTTTATTTTATTTTAATAATACTTGTTATTTAAATAACAGTTGACCTTGAATCTAACTTTTGATAATATTGCAAAATAGATTTGAATTTACAACATTTTTATGATGCAACGATTTCATTTCGATTGATCCACACAACTATATATATATATATTACCCCCAAATCTATGTGAAATAATCATTGATTATAAACATACATGTAAGACTCACTAAATATCCAATACTCTACATTAATTGGAGGTCATATTTTGAAATTCTCAAGCATTATTCTTCAAAAAATATGTATTTTAATCTCCATTTAATTACGTACTTCCATCAGTAATAACGATGCAAGTGCTTTTAATAACGTGTTTTATGAGATAGTGTATGAGATCATAGTTTTTTTAAAATCATATTGTGTATCAAACCGTGAAGGCTGAAGATTCGAGAAGGTTTAAAAGGTTCAATTGGTGAGACAAAGGACGTTCAACCGTTGATTAACATTCAATATTTTATTCATACACACACACATATATATAATATAATACAAAATAAGCTGTTAGGAATTTGATCAAAAAGTTAGACTACTTCTTTTGCTACAAAAGGAATCCTTGTTTTGTGGAAACACATTTCCAAGTTGGTCTCTAATTATGAATGTAATTGATATCATATTTATAATTAGAAACATCTTGGGTAGGAATTCCTAGGTAGAATAGAATTGGAAGACATGACACTTCTATAAATACTAATGGTTTACTAGGTTTATGGGTGTGTTGTGGGTGCAAAAGATAGAGAATTTTAGAGCGGTGAGCACAAAGAGAAAATAATATGTTTTATTTTCGGGATTTGCCTAGATTTCTTGGTGAGGGAAAATTAGGACTGTGTGGTTGTACAAATTTTCTACATAGTAAAATTTTTCTTCTGGTTGTCTTTTGACAGCACCTGTGGTTTTTCTCCGGATTTGGAGTTTTCGACGTTAAATTCTTGTGTCATGATTGTTGCACTTTTCTATTTCAATTTTCTCTATTGTCGTGTGATATTTCTGCAACAAAGATCTTGAAATTCTTCCTAACATAGGCAAAAACATAATTTCAATTTAATATCTCTATCATGGATTTGTTTTTGAGAACTTTGACATTTGCGACTTTGTTTATGGTGATTTTCTACTTTGTTTGTCATGAATTGTTTGTTTGAAAACTTTGTTTTTTGGTTTCCAAATTTTATTTATGGTGGTTTAATTACTTTGTTTGTCATGAATTGTTTGTTTGAAAACTTTGTTTTTTTGGTTTCCCAAAATTTATTTATGGTGATTTAATTACTTTGTTTATCATGAATTAGTTTGTGATAAGTAGATTATGAATTATATTATTATATTGATTCATTCATGGGCGATGGAGCTACCATTATTTTACTCTTTGAGTTATATATAATTGTATATTGGTAATTTGGTATATATAAACACGATTCAACCTATTTTTTTACTCTTTGATTTTTGGTAACTTGCCGTTTAACACGAATTTTTTTATGGTTTGATGTTTCAGTTACATAAACAATATTTTAAGCCTCTATTTGGATGCTAAAATATACTTTGTCACCCACATTCTCACGATTCGACCAGTGGTACTATACAATTTTAAAAATCATGCATGAGACACTATATTCATGAAACAAAATGCAAGTATTCCATAACCATTTATAGAAAATAAGAATAGTAAGTGTGGCAAGGACCAAACTCCCAACCATAACCCACCCACCCACCCACCCATGATCTATCCACCCATTCAAAATTAATACTCATACAAACACTTCACCTACGCATTTATTTTACCTCAATAAACCAAAAAAAATATAAGGGCCTGTTTGGTTCCTATTTTTTGTTTTCTGCGGAAATAAAAGATTTTTTTTTTTAGTTTAGAAATCCAGTCTAAAGTTTTAGATTCTTTTTTTCCTAAAAATATACTCATCATGGAGACTACTCGTGAAAATTATTTCCAGGATCCAGACTTCGATTAGCCAAACACAGCGTTACGTGTTTAACAATATTTCCGTGAGCCGACACAAATGAAGTTAGCTAATCTGCTAAAAGAACCAGGTTGGTGGACAAATTACCCAACGCACAGTCAAGCGCCTCCACGGACCCATTCCAAATCTAGACAAACAAACTGGCATTTCAGTGAAATTTCCACAATCAGACGATCTATTGATATATCCTTTTAGTGGTTGATCACGGATTGAAAGATAAAATGTTAGGGCAAAGGAATTCGAGTTCCCAATCGCAACTCGCAAGTGAAGACTGAAGAGGAGAGGGGTAGTTGGCACCTAAAATACTTTGAGAGGGACATATAGATAGGTTTGGCTGTGGCAGGTGCCACGTGCTGGGTCTCATTAAAAGCCGTTAAAACTTAAAACTTGAAGACCCACCTCCCCAAACCCGAACCTACTTCTCTGCAATTCTCTTATCATGACATAAACACAGAGAGAGAGGGAAAGGAAAAGGAGAGTAAAAGTTTGAAGCTTGTGTTGTGTGTTTTCATATATTCCTTACTCCTCCCACCGCAGGCACGCACATTTTGTCTGGCTTAGTACTACTCTGTTTGTGTGTGGATTGATTCACGCGTTTCATTGATACCCGTCAGCCCAATTCAACCCAATTGTCCAGGATTGCAGCACCTGTTCCAGGTTTGTCGATTTTCTTTTGGGTTGTCTTTTTTTATTTGGGTGTTCTTTCTTTTGCGTTCTTATTCGTGTTTGAAGTGAATATACTATTTGTTGTGGAAATTAATTAGTTTTGGAGAGGTTTTACGTGTTCTGTTTCAATCTGATTTCTTTTTTTGTTGGTTTTGATTGAGGAGTCTGAGAATATCCTTTTAGTTGGCGTTTATCTTTTGAAGTACTGTTCTTTTCGTTGAAATCAATGCCGGAGTTTTTTAGTTCTTTTATTTTTTATGGAATGCCGGAGGATCTTACATCTGAGAAACTTTACTCCTAGTTTGTGTTTGATTGCGGATAACTGGAATTTTAGTTATTAAATTATTATGATTAAGTTTGGCCATGGAGACTTAAATTAACTGAAGTTGAGACTGCCTAGATCAAGGCATATAGTACCAGACGCTGCCATAGCTAGATTTTATTGTCCTAGTTGATGACTTGATGGTCACTGAACTCTCTTTTACCATTTTTTAATTTGGTTTTCTGTTGCTCTCGCTTGGTCAAATATAATACGACCAAGTGAAAAGGCAATTTAGGGAGGCCAATTTTTCTATGATTGAAAGGCACCTGTCTCTCTTTTCCTTTTGTTGTTGTTTGTAAGGAACACAGTAAATGGAAGCAATTTAGGTTTGTTGTTAAAACTTATATTCACAACTACGAAATTTCTGGTGGTGCAGTATGTCAGAAGCGCAAAGGAAGTCATTATCAATTGGTGGGGGGCGCGGAAATGGTTTCATAAATGGGTTAGTTTCACTAAGAAATGCTGCTACAATATCCGAAGTTGATGACTTCTGCTCTGCCCTTGGAGGAAAGAAGCCAATCCATAGTATTTTAATTGCAAACAATGGAATGGCTGCTGTCAAATTTATACGTAGTATTAGGACATGGGCTTATGAAACATTTGGAACAGAAAAGGCAATTTTGTTGGTTGCCATGGCGACTCCAGAGGACATGAGAATCAATGCGGAGCATATACGAATTGCTGATCAGTTTGTGGAAGTTCCTGGGGGGACAAACAATAACAACTATGCCAATGTGCAGCTAATTGTAGAGGTGTGTATACAAACAATACTGCTCTTATTTGCTTTCAAATTCTTCTTCATGGAGTCTTCCAATATACATGAACTAAAGCAATAAAGATAAATAGTTGCTTTTGGTTCAAAGAATCTGTCTCCTTAGTTATCGCTTTCCTTCAAATAATGAAATGAGAACTTGCAGTGGTTCCTGTATTATGCTATATTTTTATCTTGATAATAATATAATATAGTGTAAAAGCTGTAAAAGTCCCTCACTGTTAAGATATTTCTGTATAAATAAGAATGACAGATAATGGGTCTGCACTGATCTGTGATTTTTTTATTTGAGCTGTTTGTTATAGCTTGTTGTGCTTAATTCTTGATATTTTTTACGTAGTTATTGAATTGAATCAAACTTCAAACTTCCATCATCGTGTATTTTTTATAGTTTTTAATTTGTGGTTACCTAGATGGCGGAGATTACACATGTAGATGCTGTTTGGCCTGGTTGGGGCCATGCATCTGAGAACCCTGAGCTGCCGGATGCACTGGATGCAAAGGGACTTGTTTTTCTTGGCCCCCCAGCCACGTCGATGGCAGCATTGGGAGATAAGATTGGTTCATCTTTGATTGCTCAGGCTGCAGATGTCCCCACCCTTCCATGGAGTGGCTCTCATGTAACTATTTTGATCTTTAAGAATTTTGCTATGATTTTGACGTGTTTTTTCCATATCTAGATATTAAATCTGTCTTACAGGTGAAAATTTCTCAAGAAAGTTGTTTAGTCTCGATCCCTGAGGAAATTTACAGAAAAGCTTGTGTATATACAACAGAGGAAGCAATTGCAAGTTGTCAAGTTGTTGGTTACCCTGCAATGATTAAGGCATCTTGGGGTGGCGGGGGTAAAGGCATAAGAAAGGTCGGTTTAATTATTTAAAATATTCTTCTGAGAATTTGATATATTTTCTTGTTCAGTGTTTTAACTCGAAGTTGATGACACATATTTTTTGGTCCCTTGGTGGTGAAAGATAATATTGGACAAACTAATTACCACGGTGCACTATTGTTTTGGCTGGCTTTCGTGCCCTCTTTACCAAGTCGGACTAATTCAAGCCTCTTTTTGAATTTTCAAGGTTCATAATGATGATGAAGTTAGAGCATTGTTCAAACAAGTGCAGGGGGAAGTTCCAGGCTCGCCCATATTCATAATGAAGGTTGCTTCTCAGGTTAGTTCGGCTAGCCTTTTCTAGTTTTTTGGTCTTTTTTATAATGAATTGCCATTGTAATATTTGGGTTTCAGATTTTTTCTGATGATGCATATTAATTTCGTATTAGAGCCGACATTTAGAAGTCCAGCTACTGTGTGATCAGTATGGAAATGCTGCAGCCATACACAGCCGTGATTGCAGTGTACAGAGACGGCACCAGAAGGTAGATAATAATTTAAGTTGAGTTTATCTGCAACTAACCATTTTCTTTTCCCATTTTCCGCATGACCACTGCGTTTATCATCATCTCTAAGATTAAATCCTCGTGGAATCTTACTCTCTTATTCCATGTTAAGTAGATTATTGAGGAAGGTCCAATTACCGTGGCGCCTCTGGAGACCGTAAAAAAACTGGAGCAGGCAGCTCGAAGGTTAGCAAAATGTGTGAATTATGTAGGAGCTGCTACTGTTGAGTATCTGTACAGTATGGAGACTGGCGAGTACTACTTTTTAGAGCTCAACCCTCGGTTACAGGTAGGTCATGTTTCGATCCTATTTTCTGGACCATGTCATTCTCATTAAGCTTTCATTTCCATGTGTTTGTTTTATGTTCTCTTTGAATTTCTTTCTCACGCTTAGTGATATTGAGTAGTGGTTTAGTTTAATGCTGCGATGATGTGCGTATAAACATGTTATGATAAAGATCCTTTCATTCTATGATCAAGGTTGATATGACCTCTTGAGAAGGTTTTATATCTCATGGTGATGATACACTTTTGTGCTTTCATTAATCATTATATGTTTTGGGGTATAGGCGATAGTGCTAGCAACTGGTTTCTCTTTCAGTCCCTCTATTTCTCATTGTTTCTGGTGCACTTTATCTCATAAGAGATGGCGTTCTATGTTTAGGTAGAGCACCCTGTAACTGAGTGGATTGCTGAAATAAATCTACCAGCAGCCCAAGTTGCTGTAGGGATGGGTATTCCTCTTTGGAAAATTCCTGGTACGAGGCTAAAATTTGTAGTTTCTCAATTTTTTATTATCATCATCAAATGTATATTTAACATTCTGTGCATATATTCCCCAATCAATTAGAAATGAGACGATTTTATGGAATGGAACATGGTGGAGGGTATGATGCTTGGAGGAAAACTTCGGTGCTTTCAACCCCTTTCGATTTTGACAGGGCTGAGTCTACAAGGCCAAAAGGTCATTGTGTAGCTGTTCGTGTGACGAGTGAGGACCCAGATGATGGCTTTAAGCCAACTAGTGGAAAAGTCCAGGCAAGGCTACCGAGTTTCGTGACGCAATCTTGCTTGCAGTAGCGTATTTTATAGTTTGACACTTCAAGTTTACTGAGTATTTTGAATTGTTACAGGAGTTGAGTTTTAAAAGCAAGCCAAATGTGTGGGCTTACTTCTCTGTAAAGGTATTTTGATTCTTTCTTTGGGCAGACTATTTGTTGAGAGAACCTCTATTTTCAAATCTTCATGTATTGAATTTTTCCTTGCAGTCTGGTGGAGGGATTCATGAGTTCTCAGATTCTCAATTTGGTAAGCCTTAGCTACCAGATGTAACCTTATAAAGTAACAAACATGGTTTTTGACTTGGCATCTTAACTTAATGTTGTGAATTTAACTGGAAACATCCAAGCACTTCAGGAAAAACTGCTGCAATTTTTTTTCTTGAGTATGAAATTTAGAATTAGATAGGCGAACATGTGGCCTAGTGGTGGAGTTGCATGGGTGCAACCTAGAAGCCACTAGTTTCATTTATGAAAATAGTCTTTCCACATATTATGGTGAGGTCTGCCTGCTCATTGCAAGCAGTGTTGTTAGAATTGCATGATTTGATTCATGTGATTCGGTTCGATTTTGAGGGGAACGATTCCGAGCATGAATCGCAAGAACCGTTTCGAATCGTCGTGTCTTCCGATTCTTCTCGACAGGGACGTAGTGGATTCAATTTTTTTTTTTAAAACAAATACATCAAAAAGACATCATTTTGATGGATTTGTTTTAAAAAAAATTGAAAGTGCACAGATGAGATGCATGTGCACATCCTTTTCGATTCCCAATAGTTAATTCCCATGTGTCAAATTTCAGTTAAACCCTATAAAAAGTGTTTGACTATTTGAGGCCTCTTCTAGTCTCCTACTACAAAACCCACACAGCTACTGCCTACCATACAATTTTTCTTTTGTGGCCAGCAGTCAGCCATTGTGAATCACAGGTTTGTCTTCTATTGAGAGTTTTTTTTAATTAATTGAATAAATGTGAGTGCTTGTTATAAATATGGTATTAAGTATCATATAAATATTTTATATGAATATAAATATATTTAATAACGTATTATTGAAAATGGAATGAATCTTACGATTCACGATACAAAATTTTGCCCGATCGATTCAAACAATTCAATCCAATTTGACAACCTTGATTGCAGGAATCTTGTGCACGAGAGTTGTTTACCTTGTGAGATTCAATATTTGATTTAGTTTTTACATGATATTGTGGCTATCGGCTATCCTTTATGTTTCTGGAACATTAGTCTTATGCACATAATTGTTCTATGAGTATTTGCTGGCTGCTAAAGTTAAAAACTCATCTCAGGGCACGTTTTCGCATTTGGAGATTCCAGGGCACTAGCTATAGCCAACATGGTCCTTGGGCTGAAAGAAATTCAGATTCGAGGAGAAATTCGTACCAATGTTGATTATACAATCGACCTTTTACATGTAAATTTCATGACTATCCTTTCTTAGTTACATAAGTTATATGGAAATAAAAAGTAACAAAAGTTAAATTGCTCTATAGGCGTCGGATTACCGGGAAAATAAGATCCACACTGGGTGGTTGGATAGTAGAATTGCTATGCGGGTTAGAGCAGAAAGGCCACCTTGGTATCTGTCTGTTGTTGGAGGGGCTCTCTATGTAAGTACCCTTATTGATATCATTGCTTCCATGCTATGAAAATGTAGCACTTAAGTTTCCTTATTTGTTTATCTCAGAAAGCATCTGCCAGCAGTGCAGCTATGGTTTCGGATTATATTGGTTATCTTGAAAAGGGGCAAATCCCTCCCAAGGTATTGTGATAAAGAAAACCCCATGCAGACACCTGCTATGAAACTCTTGTGCAGTCAATTTTACAATTAATTTGATTTTTGTTGGTCCTACTTGCAGCACATATCACTTGTGAACTCTCAGGTGTCTTTAAATATAGAGGGAAGCAAATATACGGTATGGTTTTTGATTATTAATGATTCTGTTCTGTTTTAATGAACTCCTTTCTTTTCTGTTGAGAATTATTTGGTTTTGTCATATGCGGCTAATCTATATGCAATATAAACAATTTGGAAATCATTTTTAGGTTGATATGGTTAGAGGGGGACCAGGGAGCTATCGACTGAAGATGAACGAGTCAGAAATCGAAGCAGAAATACATACTTTACGTGATGGGGGTTTATTAATGCAGGCAAGGGTTCCTATCTAATGTAAATTTATGATTATTGTGTCATGAATGATTGTGTACAAGTTTATATCATTTTTTTCTTTTTTTTTGTCTCTTTAAATATATGTCCTACGAAAGCGTACCATATAGCAGATAGACATATCGTTGGATTGGAGTGTCTGTTCTTTGATCCATTAGGCTGAGTTGACTTGCCCACTAACATGATTTACATAAAAATTTATTTTATATTCTGAAGTTGTTGAATGTTGGATGAACACTTGGATCGTTATTTGAGATCATGACTGCTGGGATGTAGTTTGTGTGAGAATTTTGAAACATCAAACAGCATAGAAGGTGCTTGTTATTTGACAAGCAATGCCTTAAACTCAGTATAGAAATGCTCGGCTGATTTACATGGCACTTCTTGTTTTTCAGAGCATCTACATGTTTTAGGGACACGACTTTTGTGTGAAAGCCCAACTCTATTATTTATTAAACATGTTCTTTTGAGAGAGTCTTTTGCAGCAGTTTCGGCAACTTTCTCAGCCTTAGTCATATTCTCATCGACGAGGATAATTCTGCATATCCGAAGTGTCTGGCTTGTCAAATTGTGAAAAAAGGCAGTGTGATATTATTATTTATGTTGGTGGGTCAGCGTATATATCTTTAATGTATACTTATTGAAGGAAAATGCACTGACAAGAAATTGCAATTGAAATTGCAACAATCATTTTTGCAAGTTACACCTAGGACGCTATTACATAATTCTAAAATCTAGGTCACTCACTAGTCACAGATTTTTTTATGAGAAATCTTGCTGTTAGTAGTGGCTTTTTAAAATTTCTTATCCTAATATGGTGGTTTCTGTCTTCACATTTTTTTACAGCTGGATGGAAACAGCCATGTTATATATGCGGAGGAGGAAGCAGCTGGAACTCGCCTTCTGATTGATGGAAGAACATGCTTGCTACAGGTGCCACCTATTTTTTCCTCTCCCCTCGTCTCCTCGTCTCCTTCTCTCAAACACAGGTGAAATTAATAATTTTATCTTGTTATATTCAGAATGACCATGACCCATCAAAGTTGGTGGCAGAGACACCATGCAAGCTGCTGAGGTATATAGTTTCAGATGGTAGTCATATTGGCGCTGATACTCCATATGCAGAAGTCGAGGTTATGAAGATGTGTATGCCTCTTCTTTCGCCTGCTTTTGGGGTTATTCAGTTTGAAATGTCTGAAGGTCAGGCAATGCAGGTAACTTGTGTTCCATATAGGTGATACTAATTCACTATTTTGCATCTCTAAACTTAAGAAGTAAGTTCTCGTATAGGCTGGTGAGCTCATAGCAAGGCTTGAACTGGATGATCCTTCGGCAGTGAGAAAAGCTGAACCTTTCCGTGGAAGTTTCCCATTATTGGGGCCCCCAACTGCAATTTCTGGTAAAGTTCATCAGAAATGTGCGGCAAGTTTAAATGCAGCCCGCATGATCCTCGCCGGTTATGAGCATAATGTTGATGAGGTAAACACTTTCCTTCCTCGTCAACCGACTTATAGATAAATTGGTAGCCCATTTGTAGTTGCAAGGGTGCAATCCAAAGGTCGCAGGTTTTTAATTATTGGAAACAGTCTCTCCAAATATGTGAGGTTAAAATCTGCATACATCTTGCCAGTCTCCAACCCTGCTGACTGCTAAAGCCTTGTGCACAAGTGTTGTTTACGTTTTTACTTATTTGAAACTGGTATCTCTTTGATGTACATTTTAATTTTAGTTTCTTTGTGCTGTGAAATCACGAACTCGAGAATGCAATGTAGTGTAGAATATTTGGTCTTTTTTTTTTAGTTGTATAATCAAACCAGCTGATTACTAATTTTTTTGTGAAGTTTGACTTGGCTTATCGACAAGTTCCACTGTATTTCAGGTAGTGCAAAACTTGCTTATCTGTCTTGATAGTCCTGAACTTCCTTTTCTTCAATGGCAAGAGTGCTTGTCTGTCCTAGCAACCCGCCTTCCAAAAGATCTGAGAAATGAGGTACTTGATTTTTCCTCGGCTTTGATCTCTGTTTTCATTCTCATGTAGTTTCAAAACACTTTGATTTGATCTGATGTTGCATTTATCCATGCAATTTTATCAGCTGGAATCAAAATTTAGGGGCTTTGAGGGGATATCAAGCTCTCAGAATATTGATTTCCCTGCCAAATCGTTGAGGGCTGTTCTCGAAGTGAGTTATCCATCTTCCTGATCTATGGTTCTAGTATGATCCTTTGCTCCTTTTTCTTTTTTTAGTTGCATGCACTCTGGACAATTGTTTTTTTTTAACTTTTTGCAGGCCCATCTGTCCTCCTGTTCTGAGAAAGAGAAAGGAGCTCAGGAAAGACTTGTTGAACCTTTGTTGTCTCTTGTGAAGTCCTATGAGGGTGGAAGAGAGGGTCATGCCCGTGTCATTGTTCAGTCCCTTTTTGAAGAGTATCTATTGGTTGAAGAATTGTTTAGCGACAACATACGGGTACTCTTGCCCCCAGGGAACACAAATTCTTCTATGATGTTTATATGATACATATATAATGCTGGAGTTTTAGGATTCATCATAACTGCCTTATTTATGTTGTACCCTTCAATCATTTTTTTCCCTTGTATTAAGCTGATCATCTTTATTTTTGTTTCTACTTCTTTTGGTCTTCTACGTTAATGCAAGAACAAGTTGGCTGCCCTTCTTGCATGTCAAAGCATCCCAATAACAGTTTCCAAAATTGGTTTTGCATTTAATCTTGTTATTACTTTGAATAGATTATTGATTCAACTTTTTATTTCAATATGTATTGTCCACATTGAATTTATTAGCATCTGTTTGAATATTTGTTTGGATGCGCAAATATTCCTTTTTGTTGTTCCAAGACTTGCAAACATTATCTGGAGCCTTGTGTTATTCTTCAATCTTTTTGCTACGTTTGAGGCAATATTTTATTTTTGTCTATTATATTCTTATTTAGGCTGATGTGATTGAACGTCTTCGACTTCAATACAAGAAAGATCTATTGAAGGTTGTGGACATTGTGCTATCTCATCAGGTACCAAATTTCTAACATGCTTAGCTGAACTCCATTTTTGATTTTCTCTTTTTGGTCCAGAATGGAATTGGTTTCAACATCTTTTATTTGCATTCATGCGATGCAGGGGGTCAAGAGTAAAAATAAGCTGATACTACAACTCATGGAACAACTTGTTTACCCTAACCCTGCAGCATACAGAGAGAAACTAATCCGCTTCTCTGCACTTAACCATACAAATTATTCCGAGGTTGGCCACTTTTTTTTAGAGCACAAGTGGTTTAATTTTCATACATGCTGCTTCATTTTCCTTCATCCTGGTCGTGTAGTTTAACACCACACTGTTGGCGAGGATTGCACTGTCTGCTTTTCTCATACTTTAATATTCTAAGGAGATTGGTTATTTGTATCTTCTCATAATCTTCATTATAATGTTTTTGAATGGCATCTGATGCCCAACATGTCTATGCAGTTGGCTCTTAAGGCTAGTCAATTACTGGAACAAACAAAACTGAGTGAACTTCGTTCCACAATTGCCAGAAGCCTTTCTGAGTTAGAGATGTTTACTGAGGATGGTGAAAATATGGATACTCCTAAAAGGAAAAGTGCCATTAATGAACGAATGGAGGCTGTTGTTCGCGCTCCATTAGCCGTTGAAGATGCCCTTGTAGGTCTTTTCGATCACAGTGATCACACACTCCAAAGAAGGGTTGTGGAGACATATGTTCGTAGATTATACCAGGTATTGCGGTTCAAAATCTCACAATATTTTGCTTCTTTTATGTTGGGTACCCATTTCCTTAGTTTGCTATTGGCATTTATTGTCAGCCGTATCTAGTGAAGGGGAGTGTTAGGATGCAGTGGCACCGATCTGGTCTTATTGCATCCTGGGAGTTTGTGGAAGAGCATATAGATAGAAAGAATGGGTCTGAAGATCACGTGCAAGATGAGCCATTGGCTGATGAACAAACTGAAAGGAAATGGGGAGCGATGGTTATAATAAAGTCTCTTCAATTTTTGCCCGCAATTATTAGTGCTGCACTGAGGGAAACAACTCATAACACTCATCAAGCAGCAGCTAGTGGATCCGTGGAACCAAATACCTATGGTAATATGATGCATATAGCATTGGTGGGCATCAACAATCCGATGAGTTTACTTCAGGACAGGTATATACAGTTTTCTGCTTTTCTTGCATTGGATTCTGCAATCAGCTGCTATTTTTATTATGTAAATATACCATATTTTACATTCTGAGCAGCGTGCCATTTGAGATAATTGAATATCTTATCACATTTGTTGTGTAAATTTGATTTGTGCTCATAATTTAAGAAATTGACTTTCCTTAGGATGGTGCATATTTTTCATAGGGTTTTCCCATTTTTTCATGGCGACACAAACCAGATAAACTTTTTTTTTTATGTCAATCCAGGAATATCACCTGATGTCAAGATTGTGCTCTCTCTAACCCAAATTTTACTTTGATGTGTTCAGTGGTGATGAGGATCAGGCTCAAGAGAGAATTGACAAGCTGGCCAAAATACTGAAAGAGCAAGGAGTAAGCTCATCCCTACATGCTGCTGGTATTGGGGTTATTAGCTGTATTATACAGAGGGATGAAGGGCGAATCCCTATGAGACACTCCTTTCATTGGTCATCAGAAAAGCTCTATTACGAGGAAGAGCCTCTACTGCGTCATCTGGAACCTCCTCTCTCCACATTCCTTGAATTGGTTTGTTATCACAATCCCTTTTCTATGGGAAATAAATTTCATAGACTTCCTCATATGTAGAACATTAACATCTGTTCTGTTCCAGGAAAAACTAAAAGGCTATGGGAGCATCCGCTATATACCATCTCGTGACCGTCAATGGCACCTGTATACTGTCATAGACAAGACATTGCCATTCCAGAGGATGTTTCTCAGAACTCTTGTGAGGCAGCCCATTACAAATGAAAGGCTAATTGCAAGTCAACGGCTGGACATGGAAACGGTGTATAACCAATGGGCTACATCTTTTACTTCTAGGAGCATTTTAAGGTCTTTGATGACTGCAATGGAGGAGCTCGAACTTAATGTTCACAATGCTGCTGTAAAATCTGATCACTCTCATATGTACCTTTGTATCCTGTGTGAGCAACAGATATACGATCTTTTGCCTTACTCTAGGTAATTATGTCTTTGTCCTTTTTCCCTTGTCCGCTTTTATTGAAATAAGTATGTCAAGTTCATGTATTTATGTATGCTTATGTTCGAATAATTCTCCCCAGGAGAGTTGACGTAGATGATGGTCAAGAAGAAGCTGCAGTTATTGAGATCTTGGAGGAACAGGCAAGGGAAATCTTTAAGTGTGTTGGCGTGAGAATGCATAAATTAGGTGTCTGTGAGTGGGAAGTGAAACTCCGGATGACATGTTCTGGACGGGCAAATGGTGCTTGGAGGATTGTGGTAACAAATGTGACCGGTCACACCTGCACTATACATGTAAGTGGTATATTATTTGCAATTGTTAAAACAGGAACTTTAACCAAATCGGTTTATTCTCAGACTATAGACAATCAGTTTTGATTGGCCATCCCATATAAAAAATATAACTGTTTTTATCTTGTAAAGGATTATATTTGTTTGTCAGTTTACCTGGTGAGTGAACTATATAAGCTTCCCAAATATCACCGTCTGAATGATGCGGTATTATGCTGCTTCACAATTTGTCGTCTTTCAGGAAGTTATGAACAGCCTTTAGCTATGATTTTTTGGTTGCAGCCTAATCCCTCTACCCTAAAATACCAAAAAACTTTCCTGATGCCTTCATTTTTGCACTACCAACTTCCAGATGGACGATACCCCAAGTGGCTTGGGTAAGGCTAAAATGATGATGATGTGGTTCCAGATGGACCAGCTAGTGGCTTGCTTAACCATATTCTCTATGCGAACATATAATTAAATAGTGAAATGGAGAGATTAAATAATCGGAATAACATGGATAAGTTTAGTTTGGAAAGTTCCCCTGTTGAGTTCTTAGGCTTGGTTTTTTGTTGCTAGTGCTTATTGCAACTCTTAAAGAAGCAGCTCGAAAAAACTTATTTGACGATTAGTTTAACTGTTTATTTTTCGGTGCTTCTACTTGTTCTTGCGGAAAAAGGGGTTTGGTAATTTTTTTGAAACTGCTTATGAGAAAAGTTATTTCTCCTTATTGTTAGATGCTTCCAGAACCACATAGGGGTATGCTTTTAGAACCCGATTTCTTTTTAAATGTTTTGTTTAACTTTTATGGTTTGCAATAAGATATCTTTAAATTTTGTAGAACATTACAATAAGCCATTTCTAAAATTTGTGAAACAAAATTGCATGCATACATATTGATCTCATACATATATGTCACATTACACTATCTCATGCATTCGTGGCTGCATACTCGTGCAGACCCAAAAATTGACGTCGTATGCATATGTATCAACTGATCTATGGATTTAGAGTTTATTAAACTTGTACAAATTTCTAATTTCAGATATATCGAGAACTTGAAGATACCAACAAACACAAAGTGGTGTACCATTCAGTATCTGTGCAGGGTCCTTTGCATGGTTTAGCTGTGAATGAACAGTATCAGCCATTGGGAGTTCTTGATAGGAAACGCCTATTGGCAAGGAAAAGTAACACTACATACTGCTATGATTTTCCCCTGGTGAGTAAAGTGTAATATATTGGAAAACTTAGTGGCTTGTTATTCTAGGGTGTGTTCGCTAAATGGTAAAAAATTTGATTTCAGGCATTTGAGACGGCCTTGGAGCAAATATGGGCATCCCAATTTCCTGGTAGCGATAAACCAAAGGATAAGATCATTCTTAATGTCGCAGAGCTCATATTTGGTGACAAAAATGGTACATGGGGTACCCCTCTTGTTTCAGTGGATCGTGCGCCTGGGCTCAATGACGTTGGCATGGTAGCTTTCTGTTTGGAAATATCTACTCCTGAATTCCCTTCTGGAAGGACAATTTTGATAGTTGCAAATGATGTTACATTCAAAGCTGGATCTTTTGGCCCAAGAGAGGATGCATTTTTTCTTGAAGTAACTAATCTTGCTTGCTCAAAGAAACTGCCTCTAATTTATTTGGCAGCAAATTCTGGTGCACGTATAGGTGTTGCAGATGAAGTCAAATCCTGCTTTAAAGTTGGTTGGTCAGAGGAATCATGTCCCGAGCGTGGTTTTCAGTATGTATACTTGAGTCCTGAGGATTATAGTCGGGTTGGATCATCTGTGATAGCACATGAGATGAAGATGGAAAATGGAGAAACCAGATGGGTGATAGATACCATTGTTGGGAAAGAGGACGGCCTGGGAGTTGAGAATCTAACTGGAAGTGGGGCCATTGCTGGTGCATATTCTAGGGCATACAAGGAAACCTTCACCTTAACATATGTGACCGGTAGAACTGTGGGGATTGGTGCTTATCTTGCTCGGCTAGGCATGCGGTGCATACAGAGGGTTGATCAGCCCATCATATTGACTGGGTTCTCTGCATTGAACAAGCTTCTTGGGCGGGAGGTATACAGCTCCCACATGCAACTAGGAGGTCCTAAAATTATGGCAACTAATGGCGTTGTTCACCTAACTGTTTCTGATGATCTTGAAGGGGTATCAGCTATCTTAAATTGGTTAAGCTGTATTCCTACACATATAGGTGGTGCACTGCCCATTCTTAGCTCCATGGATCCTCCAGAAAGGCCTGTGGAGTACTTCCCTGAAAACTCATGTGATCCCCGTGCTGCTATTTCTGGTGCTCTAAATGGTAGTGGAAAATGGTTGGGGGGAATTTTTGACAAGGATAGCTTTGTTGAGACTTTAGAGGGCTGGGCAAGGACTGTTGTGACTGGAAGGGCAAAGCTTGGAGGAATTCCAGTAGGAGTCATTGCTGTTGAGACACAGACTGTGATGCAAGTTATTCCTGCTGACCCAGGACAACTTGATTCCCACGAGAGGGTTGTTCCTCAAGCTGGGCAAGTATGGTTTCCAGATTCTGCTTCCAAGACTGCCCAAGCAATATTAGATTTTAACAGAGAAGAGCTTCCACTTTTCATTCTTGCCAATTGGAGAGGCTTTTCTGGTGGCCAAAGAGACCTTTTTGAAGGTATTCTTCAGGCCGGTTCAACAATTGTTGAGAACCTTAGAACATACCGACGGCCAGTTTTTGTGTATATCCCAATGATGGGAGAACTCCGTGGTGGGGCGTGGGTTGTCGTAGACAGTCGGATCAATTCAGATCATATTGAAATGTACGCTGACCGAACAGCAAAAGGTAACGTCCTTGAGCCTGAAGGGATGATCGAGATTAAGTTTCGGACAAAAGAGCTCTTGGAGTGCATGGGTAGGCTTGATCACCAGTTGATCAAACTGAAGACAGAGCTTCAGGACGCTAAGAGATGTGGGCCTCATGGAATGGTTGAATCTTTACAACAGCAGATAAAGATGCGTGAAAAGCAGCTTTTGCCAATGTACACTCAGATAGCCACCAGATTCGCAGAACTTCATGATACTTCCCTGAGGATGCACGCAAAAGGGGTAATTAGAGATGTTGTGGACTGGGAAAAATCCCGATTTTATTTCTACAGAAGATTACGCCGGAGACTTGCTGAAGGCTCCCTTATCAAGATCGTGACAGATGCAGCTGGTGAGCAGCTGTCGCATAGCTCTGCGATGGACTTGATCAAAAAATGGTTCCTCAATTCTAACATTGCCGGAGGCAGAGAAGATACTTGGGTGGATGATGACGTTTTCTTCACATGGAAGGATGACCTTAAAAATTACGAAGAGAAATTAAAGGAGTTGCGGGTTCAGAAGATACTGCTTAAATTAACAAACATTGGCCAATCTATGTCAGATTTGAAAGCTCTGCCTCAGGGCCTTGCTGCCCTTCTAAGCCAGGTAACCCATCAATCTTTGCTTTGCTTTTACTACATTCTTGGTAGGTCATTGGTGTTGCTGGCTTGACATTTTACTTTTTACATAGGTGGAGCCATCAAGCAGAGGAGAATTGATCGATGAACTACGGAAAGTGCTGAGCTAATTAGCGATTATGCTTCATGGGTAGCTAAGGTGCCATATCTCGCCCCCCTAAGCAGTTTCATCTTGATAGCTAAATCTATGTCGAAAACCAGCCTTCCCCTACTGTTGGAATGCAATGGTTTCTCATATATTACATTGGGCGATGACTTCACCATCGAACTTGAACCTCTGTGAATTTAAGGTGGTGCAGAAGGCTCCTGGGACATGTTTTATATCTCCTAGCAAATGGTATTATCTTGCAGGCTCCACTGCATAATCTACCGGTCGGCTGATTGATTATTTTTGTACTGTAATAATCTGTAAGATGTAATAATATGATTTCAGTTGTCAATGCTAATTGTCCAGGCCGTCTGAGATTAGCGGCGCATTTATTCAAGTATTTCCAATTGAGGAAGTTGGAGGATTGAGTGCAGGTAGAGACAACTCTGTTCGTGGAATATATGGTAGGATTTTTGTTATGGTTTTGTTTGATCTCATCGTAATAGTATGAAACAAATACCAAAAGAGAGAGTGCAAAAGAAACCCCTAGCAGATAGCAAAGAGGAGGCACAGAAGATTACTCCGGATCCCAGGCTGCAAATATTATTGCCATTAACACCAAAATCATATAATACTTGGCTCTCCCAAGTCCAAAGTCTCTTGCTTCTCTTGGTTAAAGAAAAAAAATCCTTAAAATTTTCAACCCGACTTACAGTATGACATAAATGTGGACGATTTATGTTCGGTCAACTCACCATGAAGGAGGTTGATTGTATGTAAATGCAAAAAATATGCCCGACTTTTCCATATTGATGTAGGACAATTGGAGGAAGGATTGGATAGGAGGTAGTTAAACATGTGAAAAGGTCATAGTTGGAATTAAAAAAAGACATAGTTGGTATTTTAGTAATTTTCACGATAGATTTCGGACATCTGTGATCGTTTAGACCATCAAAAATGGAATCAAAGTTCGGAGTTGACTTTTTAATATTTATTTAATTTCGAATTAATTTAGGAATTAATCTTTTAATTGTATTAGGGTTTGGAAGTCCTATTTAAGCATTTTTTTTATCTTGTTTCAAGACAATAATTAATTTTAATAAGAAACCTTGGTTGAATTCCAAATTTTTGGTGGATTCCAAGTTTGTTACTTAAGATTTACTTTTGTAATCTTTCAAGTGTGCTTTCGCATTTTGCATCACAAATGTAACAACTTTGGACTTCAATTGTCAAGTTGAGCGGATTAAACTGTTGAT
This sequence comes from Euonymus europaeus, assembly GCA_963580455.1. Taxonomy (NCBI): domain Eukaryota; kingdom Viridiplantae; phylum Streptophyta; class Magnoliopsida; order Celastrales; family Celastraceae; genus Euonymus; species Euonymus europaeus. The sequence goes on along the minus strand of OY756972.1, from coordinate 19,311,428 downwards.
TGTGGGTTAGAGGTCGTTCTGTATTCAATGAGCCTAACTTCAATTAATGGAAAGTTGCAACATTTCATATTCAAGTCCTACTTGGCACATGGGTTGGGAGGGGTTCGCTTGTTCGTGAACTCCTTCGAACCTTTGTTTAGCGCGAACTTCTGGAAGGGTTCAGAGGAGTTTGCGAACCCCTCTTTCTGAACCCTTGAAAATGAGGAGTTCGTTATTGTATTAACTATAAAGTTACAAAAATACTCTCTATTGTTTGGCAAGGCCTTGCACATGTTAAAGTGGAGGTGTTTGTATGGATATTATTACTGGAAAAATTACCAACAAGAGATGCTCTTGTGCTCAAGGGTATCATTCGTAACTCAAAAATTTATGCCCCTTTTGCCGGATGTTGAAGAATCAGTTAATCACATCTTTTGCCAATGTAAGGGGCCACGGAAGTTATGATATATTAATTGGTGGGGTGGGGATTGATGTTTTGTTTGAACAGTGGAGAAATATACCAATCAAGGGTGCTTTCCAACTTCAAATGTGGCGCCTAAATGGCTGGAGCCCCACTTTCCCTACTGTAGCTTCCAACTTCAACAATCTGACCGGTCTTTGCAATCATGGAGTAATACTGGAGCTAGCTAGGAGATTATTACAATATTCTATTTGGTCGGTTGGTCCCCACCTCCTGAGGGCAGTCTCAAATGGAATGTGGTGGGATTGGGGATTTACCGCGTGACTCGAATGGAAACATAAAATGCCTTTTCTCATTCTATGCAAGCATATGCGAATCAAATGAAGCTCCAAAGCTATTATGTAAGCTTTATTGCTTAAGATATCATGTAGTGAGCTTGTTGGATCCGTCCTCACTGTAAAAACAGACTCCATTAATGCTTATAAGTGGGTGTTTGGTGGATTATCCTTGGAAGCTCGCCCAAGTCGCAAACTCCATTCATCTCTCTCAGTCGCAGCTTCATAATCTATATCTCTCTCATATCAGGTGCGGTGGTAATGAGTTGGCTGATGTTCGAAATCCTTAAAATTTTCAACCCCACTTACAGTATGACATAAATGTGGACGATTTTTGTTCAGTCAACTCACCACGAAGGGGGTTGATTGTACGTAAATGAAAAAATATGCCCGAGTTTTCCATATTGATGTAGGACAATTGGCTTTGTAATTTGAGAAAGAATTGGATAGGAGGTAGCTAAAAATGTAAAAAGGTCATAGTAATTTTTATGATGGATTTCAGACATCTGTGATCGTTTAGACCTTCAAAAATGGAATCAAAATTCGGAGTTGACTTTTATTATATTTTATTTAATTCCAAATTAATTTAGGAATTAATCTTTTAATTGTACTAGAGTTTGGAAGACCTATTTAAGCTTTTTTTTTATCTTGTTTTGAGACAATAATTAATTTTAATAAGAAACTTTGGTTGAATTCCAAACTTTTGGTGGATTCTAAGTTTGTTACTTAAGATTTACTTTTGTAATCTTTAAGTGTGCTTTCGCGCTCTGCATCACAAATGTTACAACTTTGAACTTTAATTGTCAAGTTGAGCGGATTAAACATTCGATTGTGGGTTAGAGGTCGTTCTGTATTCGATAAGCCAAAATTCAATTAATGGAAAGTTGCGACATTTAATATTCAATTCCTACTTGGAGCATGGGTTGAGAGCGGTTTGCTTATTCGTGAACTCCTTCAAATCTCTATTTAGCGCGAACTTCTCAAAGTGTTCGAAGGGGTTCAGAGGAATTCGCGAACCCCTCTTCCTAAACCCCTATTGTAAAACTGTTGATCCTTATCTTTGGCTATATGCTTTCTTGCTTGTTACTTGTTTTTCTTTGTTTTCTTGTTTTGTCCTCTTATAGTGCTTGTATTCTACTTGAAGACTTTGTTTGTACATTAGTGTTCCTCCGCCATTGGTGAGTGTTTATTAATATTATCTTGAGACTAAACATATTAATCAAAAAAAAATTATACATAAATTTGTTAACAAATCCCTCCTAACACATTCATGTAACAAGCAAGACTCACTTTTATAAATATCTCCCAACCCAACATCTATCAATCCCTCCCAACCCTTGGCATGCCAAGTATAGTCTTAATATTTCGATCAATCAGTGTCTCAAGTGGGCTCTGGCAATAATGCATAATAGAGCCGTCTAGGGTTCGAAGAATGACCAAGTAAACGATAGTGATCTGAATATCTGCAGCAGAAATGTGAACAGTAAAAAATGAGAGAGTTAAAGGTTGTCACTTTCTCATAATTTCTATTTTCCAGATACATAAAAACAAATACTATTTTCTGAGCATCGGAGCTTCTTTTTTTTTTCCCTTCTTTCTTTCAGACATTTACAACAGTGGGAGTTGGAGGATTGGGTGCAGGTACAGACAACTCTGTTTGTGGATCAGTATGCTTCTTGTTCTGGTTTTGCTTAATCTCACCATAAAAGTAAGAAACAAACCCCCAAAGAGAGAGGGCAAGGGAAATTCCCTTTGAGGCTTGAAATTTCTCGTGGAAGAAAATGACTGCTAGGATCTCTGTCACTGGAAGAGTAACTGCTATTATGATAGCAGATAGCAGAGAGGATGCACCAAAGATGACTCCTAGTGATCCCATGAAGAAAAGCTGCGATATGATTGCCAATGACACCAACACCACATAATACTTTGCTTTCCCAAGCCCATATTCTCCAGCTTCTCTTGGAATCACCTGAAATTCCACTTCAAATTATAAATAACCCTTTTGCTTCTTCCTGATTTATAGAAAAAATAATTTCCTCAAGGAAAATTTTGATATCCATTTTGATATTCCGTGATTGGAAGGGTCTACTCATCCTTAATTTTCCCAGCCCTGCATTCCCTCCTTAAATTTGTCTTTTTTCTCCAACGACTTTTCCAAGATAAGAAAACACGTATTCTTCCTATCCTAAAAGATTCCCTCCCCTGCATTGGGGGGCGTGGGCTTACCATATAAAAAAAAAATTAAAAAATATGTTTATTGGTCCATTTAACTAGCTCAAAGTCAAAACAGAAGAACAAGAGAAATCATGTACAAGATAATCAGTTTTTAATTTTTAATTTTGGAATTGAAGACTGAAGAGACGAATTATTACCTGGAAATCGTTGTTAATCAGCATCACAACAGTGCACAAAACGGTCGCAAACAAACTCATGACCATCAGGAACTCCATTGCAAGCGTGTAATTAATTTCCTGCTTAGATTTCTTGTAACTCAGCTCGATCAACGGCAACAGCAACCCATACAAACCAGCAGCCAACAACGTCAGCACAAATCCCAGCATGTATTCTCTGTTCGACACACCTTCCGGTCGATCACCACTGGAACCCAGAGCTAAAACAGCCGCTCCAACAGTCAACAGGGCCACACCGTTGATCGAATATGCCGTAAATCTCTGTTTCACTAACAGAAAAGCAAACGCAGCTGTGAAAACCAACTGGGTTGCGATTATAAGAGAAGAAGTTGACACTGGTAGATGCGCAAGTCCATACGAGTATAGATAGTTGTCAAGCCCCATTACGAGGCCTATGACTGCGGCGGAGATGAATAAGCGAGGTTTAATGAGGAAAAGCCCGGTGGAGGACTGGCTTTTGCGGCGATGAAAGAAGGTTATTGTGAGTGGAAACAGAGTAAGAGGGAAACCAACTGTTTGGAGAAAGGTTGCGAGCCAGAGACGGTTACCGCCATGGATGAAGTAGAGACGGATTAATAGAGGAGCTGAACTGTTTCCTATTGATAATAGGATGCAGTTTAGAATTAGTAATGCATTCTTCATTCTTTCTTCTTTTTGGGTTATCAGACTGTTTCTTCGATCTGTTTGTGTAATGTGGGATGTGGCTTGCGAATCAAAGGTGTTGTAGATATTTTATATTTTAACGTTGAAAGTCAGTATCTTTCCACGTCCATGGCTTAATTCGGGCTGGCCATAATGCATCAGGTCTTCTAGGTGTTCGACCAAATGACCAAACTAAAACAAAATAGACTTCAATAGTCAAACTGAGTGAGGTCATGGTTGTCATTTTATTTCAACCCGACGTTAATTTGAACTTCTTTTGGTCTCACTGGTGGCTGTACTTCATATTGATTATCCGGATTGTATTAATCCTCATTATAATATATATTATTTTCTCACATTGGCAAAAGAAGTGAGAGAAAACACTCACGTATTTCAGTAAATTCAACCTCGCTTGTTGATCTTACAAATTGACCGAAATTTTAATGTGTGAATTTATTTCAGGTGTAGGTTATCAATAAGCAGTAAATTTTCAAAATTCCAGAGTCAACTCTCGAGGATGAGAGTGTTTAGAATTTTTGAGTAGATGCAAATGTACTGAGAAAATGCAATTCACAATAAATAACGAATATCAAACTAGAAATAAACATGAGCTGATTTGATCAGTAATTTGATATTCAATCCAAACAAGCAATGTAAATGGTTCAATTCAAACAATTAATTAAAGAACTCTAGTCTTAATCCATCTTAGTAAAAATTTCAGTATCATGCTCAACATACACAAATTCAATCATACAAGCAAAATTGAATATAAATTATTCAATTAATGAAATTGGACTTGACTTAAATACGAGTGATGTTGGTTAGAGGGTTTTCAAGATTTTCGATAAATTCTTAGAATACGACACACCAATTAATAAGGATTAATGTTCCTCTTCGGGCTTAGCTTAATCATCAAACTTAATTTACACTTTAAATCTATCCAATATAATATTGACATACTCGTTTAGAGACACCCAAGCCACAATTGTAAAGAAATCAAAGTGAGAAATCCATAACAATGGACTCTATAGCGTATATTGAGCAATCAATATTCAAATCTACCGTTTATAATTAGCAACTAGAGATTAAGACTACTCACACTTCATCATATCTATAAACATAATCATATATACGAAATCAAAGTTCTTACAATGATCAAAGACGGAAAACTAGAGAGAGATGAGAGAAAACCTCTTGAATCCAAATCTTAAGAAAATTAAGATATCCCCAAACAAAGCCGGGAACAAGGGTTTTACCCTCTCTCCTACATCTCAAAAACCTATTATGCCCTTATAATATTGTTCCTCATTGGTTACAATATATATTTGCCCAAAATAACCCTAAAAATTCTATTTTCGGAATGCAAAATCACGATAGGTATCCCGATAGTTCACTGAGATGTCCTAAAAAATTTACGCACCTCTCTCTTAAAATAGGCTAAGTGTTCAGACACCTTGATATAGTGTTCGAAAGGCCCGATGAGGTGTTCATACACCACATGTAAATTTGTGCGCTGCCTCTGCTTTTGCCTTAAAAGTGTCCCGAAACCCTAAGAAGATGTCCCGACACCTGTGGTGGGAAAATTAGCTTTCATTTAAGTCATTTCCTACAAAACCAATGAAAAACACTCTGGCTACTAGGCAGTGCCTCAGGCTTGAGAGTTCGGGCCTGGGCTCAATAGTGCCTTGTGGCTTGCCAAATATGTTTTATGATCTGTTAAAGCCTTAAAGGCTGAATCTCTGGATTTGTGAAGAAAGAGACCTATACTGCTGCACATGCTTTCCCTTTATTGCACTAGATGTATTGTTGACTTAATAGACAGATTTATAGAAAATATTATAGTTGAAAACTAAATAATGAAAGGACAGATTCAGATGCTTATAAATCTTACTCAAATGCGGGCATGACGTCTTATAAAACTTGATATTCTGCTAGGTGATAGTACAAGTATTTACAGATGTATTATTGACTCAATTGTTTGGGCATCGGGTCGGGCTCGACCCCAAAAATAGAGCCCAAGTCTGATGGTGCTTCGGGCTTTGTCTGGTGAATGCGTGCGGGTCAAATGTTAACGTCTTAACGCATCACATCTATAAGAAGTGTTGGGAGAATTTTCTAGATGGTACACGCAAGACAAGAAGAATGGCCAAATTGGCGATAGTGATCTTAACAGGGCATTTGGTTGACATTTGAAGGGGGAATGAAGCGGGATGAGGATGAGGATGAGAATAATTCATTCTCTCGTTTGGGTGAATTTAGGATTGTGAAATCTCAAACTCATTATATCCTCATTTCCCTTTATGAAGATTAGCAAAGCTCACAAGAAAATGTGAGATTAGCTAATTTGTACAAGAGAGAATGAATTTCAATGTTTAAAAGACTATTTTACCTTGTAACTAATCTCAACATGCAATTATCACATGATTTATATATCGGGTTTCTAGCCTTGTTAAAAAATAAAAAAATGGTAATGTAAAAATTGTATAATTAAAATCTAACACTCATGCATACTGAAATTTCATATTAAACATGACAATGTTTCCTTCACGTTCATCGGACCGCGAACTAAATGCTCTGTAAATATTTGACAAGTTCTACAGTATGAACGTCAATAATAAAAAATGAGGGAAGTAAGGGTTGTCCTTTTCTCATATTTTCTTTCCTGATACATAAACAACAAATACTATTTTCTGAGCAATCAAAGCTTTTTTTCAAACATTTACAACAGTGGGAGTTGGAGGATTGGGTGCAGGTAGAGACAACTCTGTTTGTGGTTGTGGATCAGTATGGTTTTTGTTCTGGTTTTTCTTATTCTCGCCATAAAAGTAAGAAACAAACCCCCAAAGAGAGAGTGCAAGTGAAACTCCCTTTGCTGCTTGAAATTTCTCGTGGAAGAAAATGACTGCTAGCATCTCTGTCCCTGGAAGAGTGACTGCAATTAGGATAGCAGATAGCAGAGATGATGCACCAAAGATGACTCCTACTGATCCCCAGAAGAAAAGCTGCAATATTACTGCCATTGACACCAACACCACATAATACTTGGCTTTCCCAAGCTCATATTCTGCAGCTTCTCTTGGAATCACCTGAAATTCAACTTCAAATTCAAAGTAAGCAACCCATTGCCTTCTTCCTGATTTATATCACTATCTAACACCCATTGCCATCGACACCAACACCACATAATCCTCATGGTCTTGGATGAGGTAAACTATCACTGGACTACTCGGCTACTCAGTTCCCAGTTAAGAGATTTATGTTAACTTTTCATATTAATATTCTCCTACTTGTTAAATATTTTATTATTATTTCCTGGGATTAGAAAATTATGGGTTTGGATTCTTAAATCCCGTCATCCTCTCGAATATATCTCAAGAGTCAAACCACATGGATTTAAAAATTCATAAGTTTGATTTTCCTTGAAAGTGATATCTTTACCGTCATGCATTATTGATCAAACTAACCTTATTATCGGGTGTTTTTTTTATTCATGGCAATTTGATAGGCAATATTTAAATTCATATCAAATATTTAAACGATAAATTAATATGATGTTGTTTTCAAATAAAAAAAATTGCCAATTATTATTGAAATTTTGATGGCCTCTCTCAAATTCAAATATTTTGACAGGTGAAAGAATAATATAGTAATTCTCTCTTCCTTGACTGGGTTACTGGGGGAAAAAGTATTTATAGATAGTGTGAAACAATTTAAATATCCAAAAATTTAAGCGAAGAAAAAACAAAACACACCTGTTTATTGGGGAAAAAAGAAGGAAGAAAGTATATTTTCTTGCAACGTTGAATCAGCAAAAATCAAATTAGTTAGTTTAAGTATCACTGTCAAGACAAAAGTTATTTGTCTTTTCTCAACCACTTTTCAAGATAAGGAAATACGTATCTCTAGGTTTGCCAACCTCTATATGTGTGTAATTGTATATATATTTTAGTGCGGGATCCCTCTAATAATTGTCGGATTCAAATTTTTTTTTTTAACAAACAAAAAAAAAGTCCATCCCTGAATCTCTTCTCCTTCCTCTTCGTGCAATAACCGCTCAGCTCCTCCCCTTCTTTGAACTTCACTTTCAAAGTTCATATCTGCTCCATCAAATTCCAATCGAATATCTTCTCTTTTGAGTACATTCCAATCGAAGTTCATAACGGTCAAATCTGATTTTATTTTTCAAAATTAAACCAAGTAGCTCTCTCATAGTTCATTGCATGTGTTGAAATTTTCAGTAATCCAGTCATCTCCAACTAAACACTTTAGTTCAGAATCCTTTATCTTTTGAGTGATGTAATATAAATTATTCATCAAGAATATGTGAACCAGAGATGGGTCCTTATATAACATGGCCCTTTCTTCAAGGTTGCATTTTAGAATCTAGAGTTGAAGCGAAAGACTGGAAGTGGAGAATATTAGGAAAATATTAGGCGACGTTCCTCCAATTGTATTCCCTTCTTCCTTAGCTGGACTCATTTGAGGTGACAGAGTAATGTGATGCTCTCCAGGTGAGATCAAGAAGCAGCCATAATGATTCCATACAGAGTTTGACTTCGGCTTTGGGTTGAATCTTCGACGTGCGAGATCGAGGAGAGAGAGAGAGATAATTGAGTCTTGATTATTTTTTTTTGAAAAAAGAAAACCCATTTGACCGTCCATTTAATCGGACGAGCAAGATGTGAGACCCCACACGGCCACACTAATCGAATGGCCAGGACTCGGGATCCCCACAAAAAGATAGTGCAGGATCCTGCACTTGAGTACTCTCCTACAGAGATATATCCTCTACACGATAACACAACCTTGGAGCTCCCTAATATCAAACTATATGTTTTAAGCAACTCATTAAAAGATGGTTAGCGGGGAATCTACCAAATGGATAGAGGAGGCTTTGTCAGTGGCGGATTGAGGAGTTTATAAGAATGGGATTAAAGATGACGGAGTTAGGGATAGCATACCCAATTTTATTAGGATATTTAGACTAAGAAATTAGATTTTTATATTAAATCTATATGAAATGAATTTACTTTTAATTTTTGAAATGTTTTCACTGTTCGACTCTTAATTTAGAATCCATAAGAACATAATTAGTTTTTATTTTGGATATGAAGACACGAATTATTACCTGGAAATCGTTGTTAATGAGCATCCCAACAATGCAGAAAACAGTCGCAAACGCAGCCAAGACCATCTGAAACTCCAACGCAAGAGTGTAACTAATTTCCTGCTTAGCTTTCTTGTAGCTCAGCTCGATCAACGGCAACAGCAACCCATACAAACCCGCAGCCAACAACGTCAGCACAAATCCCAGCACGTATTCTCTGTTCGACACACCTTCCGGTCGATCACCACTGGAACCCAGAGCCAAAACAGCCGCTCCAACAGTCAACAAAGCCACGGCGTTAATCGAATACGACGTAAACTTCTGTTTCACTAACAGAAAAGCAAACCCAGCCGTGAATACCAACTGGGTTGCGATTATAAGAGATGACGTTGTCACTGGTAGACGCGCAATCCCATAAGAGTATAGGTAGTTGTCAATGGCCACTAGGATGCCTAAGACCGCGGCGGAGATGAATAATTGAGGTTTGATGAGGAAAAACCCGGTGGATGACCGGGTTTTGCGGCGCTGAAAGAAGTTTATGGTGAGTGGAAGCAGAGTAATAGGGAAACCAGCTGTTTGAAGAAAGGTTGCGAGCCAGAGACGGTTCCCACCATGGATGAAGTAGAGACGGATCAATAGAGGACCTGAAGTGTTTCCTAGTGATAAGAGGATGCAGTTTAGAATTAATAATGCTTTCTTCATTTTTTTTGAGTTTATCAGATTGTTTCTTCTCGATCTGTTTGTGGGATGTAGCGTGTGAATCCATTGGAGTTATAGATAGCAGTCAGATTTTAATATTTTATATTCAATGTTGCAGGTCAGTATCTTCCACGTCGATAATGCATATTTTATATTCATTAGTTGGGCCGGCAATAATGCATCTGTCTCCTAGTGTTCGACGAAATGCCCAACTAGGCGTGGTTTTGTGAGTTTTTTTTTTCTTTTTTCCAATCAACATGACTTTCCACTTCTTTTGGTCATGGTTCATATTGATTAGCCTGATGATCGATGAAACCTTCAAATCCATGTGAATCACATCGTAGATCCCCATTGTATTTATCTGACTTCTTTTAATAATACACCAATATCATAATCATATTATAGATCCTCATTGTATTTTTATAATAATTACCAAGAAATTAATTTATTCAATAAACTATCTTCGTTAACATGTACAATAATTATATAAATAATTCAAATCTACTCTTTAACCCCTTAATTAAAATAATGTAATTTCGGTTGCTAAATTTGTAGACGTTTTTGTCATAATTTTGGGCCTCCATTGATCCTCCCAAAAGGTCTTATGAGGGAAAAACTTGCTTTTATATACAGGCCTTGAGGACCTTACCTAAGTGATGTGCACTCTATGACATAGTTCCCCCTCCTCATGCACGTGTTGAAATTGGTATCTTTACCCAAGATCCAACAAGTGGATTAGTGGTGCGCCCACACATTTAGACCCTAGGTGGGCACTGATATCAAGTCATAATTTTGGGGCTCATTGATGTCTTCTCAAAAGGCCTTATAAGGTGAGAGGGAAGTTTGCTCTTATATACAGGTTAGGCGTGTGCAAATTGGATCGCAAACCGGTAGAAAATTGGAAACTGGACCGGTCCGATTTATTGACCAGATTTTGGTCAATGGTCCGGTCTTCGGTTTCATTTCTTTGATTAATTATAAAATCGTAACCGAACAGAATCGAACCGTTAAAACTGGTTAACCGAATTACCGGTTAACCGAAAATATGGTTCGGTTTCGATTTCAATTTTTTCAAAACCGTCTATTCTGGTTTTGGTTTAGGGTCCACGGTCCGGTTATGCACACCCCTAATACAGGTCATGAGGACCTTACCCAAGCGATTTGGGATTGCATGGCATAGTCACAACAATTTCAAGTTTCAACTTAAAGTGTATTTGGATTGAGGGGAGGGGAAGAGAAGAAAAATGAACTTTCTCTTAATTCTATTGTTTGGATAGATCAGGAAAAAAATGGAGGGATTTCAAGAGAATTAGGGGGAAGAGTTTACTAATTTTTTGTTAAATTTGGAGCGAATGAAAAGAAAAATTAAATTAGTTATAAGTGAAATATCTACTTTGCCCTTGTACATAATACTTTAACTTAAAAATAAGGATAAATTAGTAAATTAAACCATTTTTTCCCTTTCCTTCTTTTATGATGACTATCCAAACAAAATAAATAACCAATCCATTTATTTATTTTTAACTTATCCAAACATGAGAGGGAAAAATTATTCTACATTCATTTCTTTTATATTCTCTTCTTTTAATGAGTTTCTCTTACCCTACGTTTGGTTGAAAATAGGGAATGAGTTTAAGATAATATTAGCTTATTGAGAGGGGGAGAATAGAGAGAGGTGAATGAGTTTAAAGATAAAAAAAATTATGTTTGGTTAATGTGAGAATGAGCATGAGTTTTGATTTGAATGGATTGTAATATGGATAAAAATATTGTATTACTCTTTTTCTAATAAATAAATAATTTTATGTGATTTTAATTGAATGATACAATTGTAATTTTAAAAAAAAAGCTATTCTCATATGTAATTTTATGTTGATTCTGGATATATAATTTTTTTTCGAAGTCTAATATATATTTTAAGAGATAAAGTGTTTTAAATTTCAAATAAGATATTTTATTTTTTAAAATTTTAATTTTTCATGTCATACGCTTACAAAGCATTTCATGTAGACTTGAGTTAATGTTGGGTTACAAAAATTTGGACTATTTAGCACTACTCTTTGTAGATAGAAGTTTAGGATTTGGGATAAAAGTAGTTTAATGAGGATGAATTTGGTCAAATATGTTTTATAGGAGAAAAATTTATAGTATATAAAGTAATTATATAAAAAATAAGAGGATCAAAATTGAAAAAAAATGATAAGATATAGGGTATTTTGGCCCCCCTCCCTTAGTATAAGAGTGCATCTCTCCTGCCAAGAAGTAAGCCTACCACATAATTATGTACACACCAACACCACAGAATACTTTAGTTCTCTGTTATAATTTGAAGTAATTGATCCGGGCGAGGCTCAAGCGATTTTGTTCTTCAAAAGACGTCTCAAGTGTTTTAAGGATTGAGATTACACTTATAAATCACATCGTTGACTCATGTTGAAATGGTTGAGACTTTTTATGTAAGACTTAATAATCTCTTAGGTCCAACACTATTATAATCACCTGGTACAGGGTTTGACTTCGGCTTTGGGTTGAATCTTCAACGTGCGAGATCGAGAAGAGAGAGAGAGTTGAGTCTTGACTTTTTAAAAATAAAAGATAAAAAAACCCATTTGACCATCCATTTAATCGGACGAGTAAGACGTGAGACCCCACACTAATAAAATGGCCAGGACGCGGGATCGCCACAAAAAGATAGTGCAGGATCCTGCGCTTGAGTATTCTCCTACAGAGATATATCCTCTACACGATAACACAACCTTGGAGCTCCCTAATATCAAACTATATGTTTTAAGCAACTCATTAAAAGATGGTTAGCGGGGAATCTACCAAATGGATAGAGGAGGCATTGTCAGTGGCGGATTGAGGAGTTTATAAGAATGGGATTAAAGATGACGGAGTTAGGGATAGCACACCCAATTTTATTAGGATATTTAGACTAAGAAATTAGATTTTTATATTAAATCTATATGAAATGAATTTACTTTTAATTTTTGAAATGTTTTCACTGTTCGAATCTTAATTTAGAATCCATAAGAACATAATTAGTTTTTATTTTGGATATGAAGACACGAATTATTACCTGGAAATCGTTGTTAATGAGCATCCCAACAATGCAGAAAACAGTCGCAAACGCAGCCAAGACCATCTGAAACTCCAACGCAAGAGTGTAACTAATTTCCTGCTTAGCTTTCTTGTAGCTCAGCTCGATCAACGGCAACAGCAACCCATACAAACCCGCAGCCAACAACGTCAGCACAAATCCCAGCACGTATTCTCTGTTCGACACACCTTCCGGTCGATCACCACTGGAACCCAGAGCCAAAACAGCCGCTCCAACAGTCAACAAAGCCACGGCGTTAATCGAATACGACGTAAACTTCTGTTTCACTAACAGAAAAGCAAACACAGCTGCGAATACCAACTGGGTTGCGATTATAAGAGATGACGTTGTCACTGGTAGACGCGCAATCCCATAAGAGTATAGGTAGTTGTCAATGGCCACTAGGATGCCTAAGACCGCGGCGGAGATGAATAATTGAGGTTTGATGAGGAAAAACCCGGTGGATGACCTGGTTTTGCGGCGCTGAAAGAAGTTTATGGTGAGTGGAAGCAGAGTAATAGGGAAACCAGCTGTTTGAAGAAAGGTTGCGAGCCAGAGACGGTTGCCACCATGGATGAAGTAGAGACGGATCAATAGAGGACCTGAAGTGTTTCCTAATGATAAGAGGAGGCAGTTTAGAATTAGTAATGCTTTCTTCATTTTTTTGGGTTTATCAGATTGTTTCTTCTCGATCTGTTTGTGGAATGTAGCGTGTGAATCCATGGAGTTATAGATAGCAGTCAGATTTTATATCCATATGTTGCAAGTCAGTATCTTTACACGTCGATAATGCACATTTTATATTCATAGTTGGGCCGGCAATAATGCATCTGTCCTCTAGTGTTCGACGAAATGCCCAACTAAGCGGGGTTTTGTGAGTTTTTTTCTTCTCTTTTTCAATCAACTTAACTTTCCACTTCTTTTGGTCATGGTTCAAATTGATTACCCTGATGATTGATGAAATGACGAAATGAAGCTAGCCACTACCACTAGTTCGAAACAGACAAAAGAGGACCAATGGAGAGATAAGGTCGAATGTCCTCACTTGATCAGTAGGAATATCCCGGGTGATGAAATTGGTTCAAGTAAGATTAGCTTAGCTCAACACAAGTGGTAGCACAAGAACATATTGGTTAGAGCTTATACGGTTGGTTATTCTTATCAAAAGGTAGTGCATTCACATCATGATTGGGAGGTCAACAAATAACGGTTTCACACAAGCTTATCACTTAGCAAGAGCAACTCAAGCCAATCCTGCATGGGTTCTTTAACCTTTAGCCCGTGTGATTTCTTTAGTTAGGATAAGCTTCATTTATTTGTTAGATAATTCAGCTGTTTTATTGTTGATAGGGTAGGAGAGTTTGACTCTCACTAGTTAGTTATTCAATGCCTATTTAATTCTTTGTAAACTTCAGTTGGAAAGTTAAGAAAGTAGAACAATAACACTTGTTTTTCATTTTATCAGTATTGTGTTTTTCTTCTTGATGAACCCTTCAAATCCATGTGAATCACGTTGTAGATCCCCTTTGTATTTATCTGACTTCTTTTAATAATACACCAATATCATAATCATATTATACATCCCCATTGTATTTTTATAATAATTACTAAGAAATTGATTTACAATACTAACCTATCAATTAATTTATTCAATAAACTATCTTCGTTAACATGTGCAATAATTATATAAATAATTCAAACATACTCTTTAACCCCTTAATTGAAATAATGTAATTTCGGTTATTCAATTTGAAGACGTTTTTGTCATAATTTTATACCCACGTTGATCCTCCCAAAAAGGTCTTATGAACGGAGATGAAAGCTTGCTTTTATATACAAATCCTGAGGATCTTATCCAAGTGATGTGGCACTGTGTGACATAGTTCCCCCCTCCCCGTGCACGTGTTGGAATTGATATATTTATCCAAGACCCAACAGATGGATTAGTGATGCACCCACACATCTAGACCCTAGGTGGGCTCCGTTATCGAGTCATAAGTCGGGCCCCATTGATCTCTATCCAAAAGGATTTATAAGCTGAGAGGGAAGTTTGTTCTTATATACAGGTCATGAGGACCTTGCCCGAGCAATTTGGGACTGCTTGACATAGTCACAACAATTTCAAGTTTCAACTTAAAGTGTATTTGGATTGAGGGGAGGGAAAGAGAAGAAAAATGAAATTTCTCTTAATTCTATTGTTTGGATAGATCAAGAAAAAAAGGAGGTATTTCAAGAGAATTAGGGGGAAGAGTTCATTAATTTTTTGTTAAATTTGGAACGAATGAAAAGAAAAATTAAGTTAGTTATAAGTCAAAGATCTACTCTGTCTTTGTACATAATACTTTAACTTAAAAATAAGGATAAATTAATAAATTAAAACCGTTTTTTTTTTCCTTTCCTTCTTTTATGATGACTATCCAAACAAAATAAATAACTAATCCATTTATTTATTTTTTTAACTTATCTAAAATGAGAGGAAAAAATTATTCTACATTCATTTTTTTTATATTCTCTTATTTTAATGAGTTCTCTTACCCCATGTTTGGTTGAAAGGAGAGAGAATGAGTTTAAAATGAATTGAACATGCGCGTATTGAGAGAAGAAGAATAGAGAGGGGTGAATAAATTTAAAGATAAACATTTTTATGTTTGGCTAATGTAAGAATGAGCATGAGTTTTGGTTTGAATGAATTGTAATATGAATAAAAATATTGTATTACCATTTTTCTAATAAATAAATAATTTTATATGATTTTAATTTAAGAATAAAATTATCATTTTTTAAAAAAGTTATTCTCCACAACGGGAGAATAAAGGCCATGAACATCATGAGCTTTGATAAAGCTCATTCCTTTGTCTCACCTTCTATTCTCTCCAACCGCACGTGAGGTTATATTATCTTCATTTTCCTCAATCCAAACACACTCTTAGGAATTCAAAATTAGGTCCACGTATTTCTAGATAGCCCTTTTGTTTAGATCTGTCCGTACCTTCTCAACGGATACAATTCAGTTCTCTACATCATAAGTCAGTGACCGTTGCTTCTCTAGTGAAGCTCTATAAGTTCATCCTGTAATTCTATCTTCCTTGGTGAAAATAATATCTAAAATTCCTTTTAGAAATTTCAATAATAAAAAATGAGAGAGGTAAAGGTTGTCCTTTTATCATAATTTTTTTATTTCCAGATACATAAAAACAAATACTATTTTCTGAGCAATCAAAGCTTTCTCTTTTTTTTTTCTTCAAACATTTACAACAGTGGGAGTTGGAGGATTGGGTGCAGGTACAGACAACTCTGTTTGTGGATCAGTATGCTTCTTGTTCTGATTTTTCTTATTCTCACCGTAAAAGTAAGAAACAAACCCCCAAAGAGAGAGTGCAAGTGAAACTCCCTTTGCTGCTTGAAATTTCTCATGTAAGGAAATGACTGCCAGGATCTCTGTCTCCGAAAGATTAATTGCTATTATCATAGCAGATTGCAGAGAGGATGCACCAAAGACGACTCCTATTGATCCGATGAAGAAAAGTTGCCATGTGATTGCCATTGACACCAACAGCACATAGTACTTTGCTTTCCCAAGCACATATTCTCCAGCTTCTCTTGGGATCACCTGAAATTCAGCTTCAAATTCAAAGTAAATGAATAACCCATTTCCTTCTTCCTGATTTATATCACTATCTAAGACCCATTGCCATTGACACCAACACCACATAATCCTCATGGCCTTGGATGGGGTAGACTATCACTGGACTACTCAGCTACTCAGTTCCCAGTTAAGATATTATGTTTTTAACTTTTCATGTTAATATTCTATTACTTATTAAAATATTTTATTGTTACTACGATTAGGAAATTATGAGTTTGGATTCTTAAATCTCGTCGTCCTCTATAATATATCTCTAAAGTCAAATCATCTAGATTCAAAAATTCATAAGTTTGATTTTCACTTGAAGTAAATTTTTTTGCAATCATTCACTATTGACCCAACTAACCTTATTGTATGATAAAAAATTGTGTCCATGCGAATTTGACGATCCTAATTTAGATCCATATCAAATGTTCAAATGGTAAACAAGTATGATGTTGTTTTCAAATAAAAAAGGGGTCAATTATTATTGAAATTTTGATGCGCTCTCTCAAATATTTTGATAGGTGGAAAGAGTAAAAGTCCCAAACGAAACTTTTTCGAGCATACCTAGTCATATTTTAGTGATTTCTTTTGTTAATTCCATGAAAAAGTATTAAAATATATTGAAAATTATTTGATGCCGTATTTTAAAAAGAAGAATTCGTTCTTATCTAATTCTATCTTCCTTTATTGGGTGTTACCGCTGTCAACAAGGAATAAAGAACCCATTTTATTCTCTTCTTCTCTCCTTTACAATGTAATGCTTGTAGTGTATATATCTATACAAGGATAACTATGGAAAGATTACATTCTATGCATTATATCTTGATTGATATAGTTACTCCTAAACTCACGCCAACATTTGACCCCTAACTCACCTAACCTCACCAAACACATTTGACCCCTAAACTCACGCCAACACTCCCCCTCAAGTTGGTGCTTTGATAACACCAATGCCCAACTTGTGTAGTGAGTTGAGGAATATTTTGCTTGAAATTGCTTTTGTCAAACTATCAGTCAGCTGGTCTTCGGACTTGACAAATTGTAATTGTATAGTCTTTCTCTCGAGATTCTTCTTGATGAAGTACCGATCCACCTCAACATGTTTTGTCCTATCATGCTGAATAGGGTTGTGTGCAATGGCTATGGCTGCTTTACTATCACAATATAGGTTTATAGCCGTCCTTGTGGGAAAACCCAATTCGGCTAGTAACTTCTTCAACCAGATTAATTCGCAAATTCCTTTTGTCACCCCTCTAAATTCAGCTTCAGCACTTGATAGTGCCACCACCTTTTGTTTCTTGCTCCGCCAAGTAACAAGGTTTCCTCCTACAAATGTGAGATATCCAGAGGTAGACCTTCTATCTATTGGACAACCAGCCCAATCAGCGTCGGTATATCCACTAATATCGACATTGTTGTTTCGTGATAATAGGAGTCCTCTTCCAGGTGAAGACTTTAGATAACGTAGAATCCGAACTACTGCATCCATATGTACACTACGTGGTGAGTGCATAAATTGACTTACACGACTCACTGCGTAGCTTATATCTGGGCGAGTATGTGAGAGATAGATTAACTTCCCAACTAATTTCTGATATCTTTCTTTGTTGGTGTGGGGTTGATCTGAACATTCTCCCAAACTTTGATTCTGGCCCATTGGAGTATCAATAGGTTTCCAATCAAGCATTCCCGTTTCTGATAAGAGATCTAGAACGTACTTTCGTTGAGATAAAAATATCCCCTTCTTAGATCTAGTCACTTCAATGCCTAAAAAATATTTCAGACCGCCTAGATTTTTCATATCAAATTCCCCCGATAAATATTCTTGAAGCTTTGAGATCTCTTGTTCATCATCTCCTGTGATTATCATGTCGTCGACATATATTATCAATGTTGTTACCTTGCATGCTTGTTTCTTCAAGAACAAAGTGTGATCTGAATCACTTTGTGTGAATCCATATTCCAACATTGCTGAACTGAACCTGCCGAACCATGCCCTTGGTGATTGCTTCAGTCCATAGAGAGCACGTTGCAATTTACAAACGACTTCATTCTTGCTTGAGGCTGTGTATCCTTGTGGAATGTCCATGTATACCTCTTCTTCAATATTGCCATGAAGAAAGACATTTTTTACATCGAATTGGTGTAATGGCCAGTTCATATTTTCTGCAAGAGACAATAACACCCTAACTGTGTTTAGTTTTGCTACAGGAGAGAAAGTTTCTTGAAAATCTATTCCATATGTCTGGGTGTATCCCTTTGCTACAAGTCGTGCTTTATATCTCTCGATAGAGCTATCTGCCTTGTGTTTGATGGAGAAAATCCACTTGCATCCCACAGTCTTCTTCCCATCTGGTAATGGAACAAGAGTCCACGTTTGATTTTTCTGGAGTGCTTCCATCTCATCTTTGATTGCTTGGGTCCAATTAGGATCCAATAAAGCCTCATGCACGGTACGTGGAACATGGGATGTGGACAATTGATGCATAAAATTCTTCAGATGCACTGAACATCCATGAGAGGATACATGATTCGCTATGGGGTATTTAGCATTTTTTCCCCCATAACTAGGACTGTATCGAGCTGGTGGTTTTCCTCGATTCTCCCTGTATGGCAATTTATAAGAGACACCAAATGTATTACCCGAAATAATAGGAGAAGTGTGTACCTCTTGGATATTCTCTGGAGCATTATTGTGCAGTGTGGGACTCAGAGGGGGTTCTTCTTGGTCTTGTGTTCCATCAGTTTCATCCTCACACGTAGCAAGAGGTCCAAATCGATTCTGAGTTGCACCTGTAGTTTCTACTGCTGTCTCTACCGTGTCATTGTTGCCACTGTTTGTGGCATGATCCTGGGCAACTCTTCCTGCAGTATTAATCTGATCCATGCCTTCATCTGTAGTCTTATCTATGCCTTCACTTGACCTCATGCTATTAGTAGTATGCACCGCAATGTCACCATCACCCTTAGTACTTGGGTTAACGTCACCATCACCCTTAGTGCTTGGGTTAACGTCAATGTCTAGCCAATTCAATTCTTCAATGCTTGGGTTAACGTCACCATCACCCTTAGTGCTCGGGTTAACGTCACCATCACTCTTAGTGCTTGGGTTAACGTCACCATCACCCTTAGTGCTTGGGTTAACGTCAATGTCTAGCCAATTCAATTCTTCATGTTGAGTCTCCCCCTGAAGAGGTGAATTGGATAGTGGGGTTGAGAAATAATTATCAGATTCCAGGAAGGTGACGTCCATGGTCTCGTAGATTCGGCGAGTGGGGGGATAGTAACACCGATAAGCTTTCTTGGTGAAAGCATAGCCCACAAAAATACAACGTAGAAAACATGGATCAAGTTTGGTTCGTTGGTTTTTGTGAAGATGAACATAGGTAACACAGCCAAAAATGCGGGGAGGAAGCATTAGCATTGAAGGTAGAACACAATGTTGAGAGAGAACCTGAAGTGGTGTATGAAAGTTAAGTACTTTGGAGGGCATCCGATTAATGAGGTTTGGTGAAAGCATAGCCCACAAAAATACAACGTAGAGAACATGGATCAAGTTTGGTTCGTTGGTTTTTGTGAAGATGAACATAGGTAACACAGCCAAAAATGCGGGGAGGAAGCATTAGCATTGAAGGTAGAACACAATGTTGAGAGAGAACCTGAAGTGGTGTATGAAAGTTAAGTACTTTGGAGGGCATCCGATTAATGAGGTAGATGGCAGTGGTGACCGCATCGGCCTAATATGAGTGTGGAACATTACCATGTATCAAGATTGCCCGGGCTGTCTCTAATATATGTCGATTTTTTTCGTTCTGCAACACCATTTTGTTGTGGCGTTTGGGAACAAGTAGTCTCATGTATAATGCCATGAGTCTGGAAATAATTCTGAAACTCATGATTGATGTACTCACCGCCGTTATCCGACCGAAGGATTTGAACATTGGCAGAGAACTGGTTCTTGAGCATAGCATGGAAAGTTTGAAATATATTGAACACTTGATGTTTATGCTTTATCAAATATAGCCATGTCATGCGAGTGCAGTCATCAACAAAAATTACAAACCATCGATCATTGGACAAACTCGTAACAGGTGAGGGGCCCCAAACATCAGAATGAATCTTGGCAAATGGAATAGTACTTTTATTCAAACTTGAAAAATACGGTACTCGGTGACTTTTGGCAAGAATGCATGAATCACATTTTAACTCTGAAAGAGATACACCAGAAAACAAAGTAGGTACCAACTGTTTCAAATTTAAGAATGAGAGGTGGCCCAACCGTCGGTGCCACAACATGATTTGATGATGCTTGGCTGTAGATGGTGCGACCAAATTAACATGTGCAGTGCTGAAGTCATCTAGAAAATAAAGACCCCCCCTTTTAGTACCACGCCCAATAATCTCCTTTGTGAGAATATCCTGTAACAAACAAAAATTGGGGTACATAAGCAGACAACAATTCAAATCTTTGGTGGCCCGACTCACAGAGATTAGTTTAGAGGATAAAGATGGAACAAGCAGAGTATTAGGCAAGGAAATTGAATGTGACAGCGGCACTGCACCAGCCCCAGTAACTGGATAAATAACTCCATTAGCATTCGCAATAGAGGTCCGGTGGGGAGAGGTGACGGAAGCAAAATCAGCCGCATCAAATGTCATGTGGCCGCTAGCACCGGAATCAATGATCCATTGATATGAAGATGGAGACGAGGCATTTAGGAAAGAACTTGCACAGTTACCTGAATCATGAGGATCGGGATTTGGTAGTATAGCATCTGAAGAATTCACATGTGGAATTAGTGATAATTGAGGAGTTGCGTCCACCATAGCAACACGACCAGTGCCACCTTGTGTCCCACCAGGTGTGCCATTTACACGAGGCTTTTTGTTCTTTAGTTCAGCCCACCAATCGGGATAGCCATGGAGTTTAAAGCATGTTTCTTGGGTATGTTTGAGATTTCCACAGTGTGTACATCCACCGCTAGATTGATAAGATTTTGCCTTAGAAGACTCGTTCCTAGTCATGTCAGATGGAGTGCCACTTTGGACAAATTATAGGGGAGAATTGGAGGCATGACCAGGTTTAGAGCGTGAACTTCCCCTAGAATAATGAGCAGCACCAACTGTATGTATGGCCCCAGTAAGCATAACACTCTGTCGTGAATCTTCGCGACGAATATGGCCATAGGCCTGTTCCACAGATGGAAAAGGATTCATCCGAAGAACATCACTTCGGATTGAATCGAATCGATCATCCAATCCATCGAGAAGAGTATATACTCGGTCTTCCTGAAGAAAAGAGTTATATTTGCCAATGTTAGTAGTACATTCCATAGGATTTGGACGCCGATAATCAATCTCTTGCCATAATCCCTGAAGTTTGTTATAGTAAATTTCAAGAGAACCCCCTGCTTGGCGAGTTTGGGTCACCTGCCTCTTGAGATCATATAATCATGAGGTATCAGTACCATCATAAAATGTAGTTGCAATGGCATCCCAGACAGCTTTCGAAAACTTGGATCTGTGGATGCAGGTTGTGAAAGATCACCATTAATATATCCCAGTTTGTCTTTGCCAGAGATAAACATCTCGGCAACTTGGGACCACAAGGCATAGTTGGTATCATTCAACTTAATGCCAAGTTGTGTGGAAGAAGATTCAGGAGAAGTTTGCGAAGTCTGTTTGTGATTGAGGAGTTGGGCCATTGTTTTTGTGAGATTATCAAGAAGGGAGGTTTCTGTGATGGTTTTGGCAGAGGTGTCTATGGTGGGTTCAGCAGAGGTAGTTGTGGGAGTAAGGGTTATGGTGGAAGGATCTGTACTGGAGTCGGACATGGCTGACTAGGTGTATAACCCTAGGATCAGGGCTCTGATACCATGTCAACAAGGAATAAAGAACCCATTTTATTCTCTTCTTCTCTCCTTTAAAATGTAACGCTTGTAGTGTATATATCTGATACAAGGATAACTATGGAAAGATTACATTCTATGCATTATCTCTTGATTGAGATAGTTACTCCTAAACTCACGCCAACATTTGACCCCTAAACTCACCTAACCTCACCAAACACATTTGACCCCTAAACTTACGCCAACAACCGCCATAAAATTAATAGGCTCAAAAACAATCCATATCTAGATAAAAGACACAAATAGTAGCCCAATATGCTGCCAAAGACAGTTTTTGCCAGTTACCAGCAGTTTGAAAGGTCCACCAATCGCAAAGAATCAAGAAATACTATAAAGGTGGCTCGAAAAGACTAAAAAAAAAGGCCCAGAATCATACCCACAAATTTTCTACTTTTTAAAGTGTCTTTCGTGTGTATTAGTCTAGTTAACTTGTCCTTTTTCCGATTCAAAGTAAGTTTCATTTTTCTAGAGTTTAATCCAGTTCAAGTTGTTCGATTTCTTAGTGTAATTCAATTAGGTAGTTTAATTTACTTACGCCTTATTTTCAATATTGCTCGATTAGTTTATACGTATTGTTGATTTAGTGCCAATAGAATCTTACCATTAGACATTCCATTAAAAGTATTCTTAGTTGAAGCGAGATTATAACTGTACATCTCTTTTGATCATTTATTTTCTTCGATTGATACTCGTCACATATCTTGCGACCTCATTTGCACTATCTTAAGTCTCTCGAACTCTAACGAATTTTTCCAGAAACACTGGGTTACTAGGAAATAAGTATTTATAGTTTGTGCAAGAATCTAAATGTCAAAAAAATTAGGCGAAGAAAAAACAAACACACACGTAGTTAATTGGAAAAAACAATTATACTTATTTTTCCCACTTGCAATAAAAATGCATTCCCTCCTTATTTGTCTTTTTCTCCATCGACTTTTCCAAGATAAGAGGAAATACGTATTCCTAGGTCTGCCAAATTATATGTATAAACAGATTTTCTCAAGAATGAGCTTCCGCTAAAAATTCAAATAGCCTTATTTACGCTGAAATGATTATGGCCATCCATTTTAATGAGCCAAATCAGACGTCTCACTTTTCATTTCGATTTTAGGCCAGCATCAAAATCAAATCTCTTCATCTCCCCTCTGGTATCGCACCTCATCTCTCCTCTGTTCATTCGTCTCTCTGGTGCCGTAGTATTTCTCCCCCATCGTAGCCCAGATCAACCCATCACTGATTTCTTGGGGTCCAGAAAGGTACGATTATTGGTCACATTAGTTTGATATTTTTAAGATTATTTTGTTGTATCCATTCTCTTACATTAGATTAATCGAGATTCATCAAATTTCATACAATTATGAATTCATTGAGAATTTGGTCTTACCATTTTATCGACACTGGCTTGTATTTTGTATTGATTGACTTGTATCTATGGGTAAAAGTGGTTGGGTTGCTTTATATGATTTATGGGTCTAATGGCATGAAATTTAGTAATGTGTATTATTTAAAGCATTGTATTTGGGCACCCTGATCAACCAACTTTTCTTTTCTTTGGAGTAGACTAAGGGGCACAGTGACATCTTAAAGAATTTCTTTAGGCTAGCTAACTGATTTTCAAGCAGTTTTTCTTTTCATTGACTAAAGCATTTTTGAATGGCTTGTATTTTATATTGATTAGCTTGTATTTTGTAATTAACAGAGAGTATTGAAGAACCAAATTTTGACTGATGAAATTTGACTATGGTTGAAAAGGTGCCAAAAATTGGGCATGAATTTGAATCATTAGACGAAGCATACACATTTTACAATGAATATGCAAGGGATATTTGTTTTCAGTATTCCAATGTCGTCTACTAACCTAAACAAGAATATGAAATTATTCGGAAGGTATTTATTTGCTATTAAGAGGTGAATAAATGGCAAGGGGAATTAACGTCGGAAAAGAGTAAGGGACGTGAGACAACTAGAGAAGGTTGTAAGACTAAAATGGTTGTTGTAAGGTCAAGTTCAAGTGTTGGTTTCATTGTTAAAATTTTTATTTAAGAACACAATCATATGCTTACAACACCCAAAAATGCATTTGCTTAGATTTCATTGCTCTATGACAAATGCTAAGGAGACTTTGAAACATCATTTTTTTTCACTGCAAATGTGTCAATTCATCAGCAAATTAGTATTTTGGATCAGAATATGTTTCATAGAGTATAAGCTATCGTAAATCGTAAAAGCTGAGAGTGTCTGAGGGTATGTGTGCGGAGTATAAACTAATGTATACTCTGAAACAAACATACGAAAGGTATCGAAAATATTGAGTGCATAGAGAAGAATTTTTATAATGCTCAAGAGGTTAAATTGTTTGCCAGACATGTTGCTCAAATGTTATATAAGTATTTCGAAGTAGAAAAATAAAAATAAAAAATCTGAATTTTATTTCTCAATCAATATAAAATCAAAAAACAAGATGACACGTTGTTTTTTGGCAGATGTAAAGAGCAGAAGGGCATACTATGATTTTGGAGATTTAGTAGTGTTTGACTATTACATGTAATATAAATTGTTATGACATGATTTTTGCACCCTTCATAGGAGTTAATCATCATGTGCAAACTACTCTTTTCACGTGTGCATTCCTAAGTGATGCAACAATGGAGTCTTTCAAGTGGCTTTTGCATCAATTCTTGACATCTATAACATTATTGCTATATTTATTATATAAATGTAGATATATATATATATATAGTTTTGAGAAATACTATATATTTAATTAATTTAATTAATGTTTCATCTTAAGTTAACAAACTTGTTAGCTGTGTTGGTTAGAAAACTAACTTTTGATGGGAGGTCATGGGTTCTAACCCAACTAAAAACAATTTTACAAAATCTTGCTATCAAAATCGGCTCAATCGGTTCTTGTTGATCAATCGGCCAACCGAGAACCAGCTGATTCTCTAAAAGGATATTTAGACTTGGGGCATCTCCAAGAAGGTTCGGAAACGGGTAGGTATGCATATAGATAACTGTTGATATGCATCCCCGATTATGAGGTTTTCTGTTGTCAATGGAAGTCTTATGAAAGGTCGAAATTTTTTGACCCCATATCCGATTCTCAATTTATGAAATCTAAGAGGAGAGAGAAGGGATATGAAAAACTACGTCAGCATAACTCCAACAACTCCATAATCTTTTTTTCACCATCGCTTTCTCGCACGCAAAGAGCCTTTCTCTCCATCCTATCTGTCTTCTCTCTAGCCTAGCGATGACGAACTGTGAAGCCCTTTTAACTCAAATTAAGGCACACTTGGTAAAATTTGGGTTGGGCTGGCTTAGTTTAATTGAGGTTTTTTCTGACTGAGTTTTTGGGCTTAGATCAAATACATGTTTGTGCGGTATTTTTAACATTATTTCAATGGATCAAGGTTAAAATAATGGGCCAAGCTAATAAATAAATATGACATAGAATAAAATAACATGGTAAATGATATGATAACTCATTTTATACTTCATTATTGGAATGGACTTGTGTCAAAATATGTAAATGAACATGCAAAACAATTTTTAAGTATATATAGCACAATTTTGATATCCCACTTTCATACTCCTTGATCGATCCAGTTGCCCTTAGAAATTAGAATTTTATACAAAATATATATGAAATGAATTTATTTTAATTTTTTGAAGGTTTTCACTTGACTGTTCGACTGTTAGGGCTTGCTTGGATTAGAGTATTGAAAAATTAAGTAGGAAGGGTTAAGTAGAGTAGTCATTGTATACCTTAATTGATTTTCAGTGAGAAGATGTTAGAAGAGTAGTGTAAGAGATAATTTATCTCATATTCTACCCTCATTAAGTGTTAATAGTAATCCCTTGATTTAAGAAATTAGAAGGGTAATGTAAGGGATAAGTCATTTTGAATTTTAAATTATTTAATCTATCTTAGTTTATCTTACTCTACTTCTTATATAGAGTTAATAATTTATACATTAATTAACAAGCTCTATCCAATCAAATTGGAGTTTCATTTAATTACTCTACTCAATCCCCACTTAATTCTCTCTCACACTACTACACTTATCCTTTTTTTTTATCCAAGACCTTACTTGGGAGAGGTGTTGAGAGGGATTGGGAGGAGTTCGTGAACAAGTGAACCCTCCGAATCCTTGTTTGGCGCGAACATTTCAAGGTGTTCGAAGGGGTCCACGAACACCTTCCAAAACTTTATTTTCCTAACCTCTCAAAATGAGAGGTTGGAAGGTATTCACTTATATAAACCCTCCCAACACCTCCCAACTTCAACTCAACCACTCCCAACCCTCATGCCAAACATGACATAAGTTGAATTTGCAATAAAAAATAATGTAGAACGTAGTAAGTTTTTTTTCTGGATATGAAAAGACGAATTATTACCTGGAAATCGTTGTTAATGAGCATCCCAACAATGCAGCAAACAGTCGCAAACACAGACAGGACCATCTGAAACTCCAACGCAAGAGTGTAACTAATTTACTGCTTAGCTCTCTTGTAGCTCAGCTCGATCAACGGCAACAGCAACCCATACAAACCCGCAGCCAACAACGTCAACACAAATCCCAGCATGTATTCTCTGTTCGACACACCTGCCGGTCGATCACCGCTGGAACCCAGTGCCAAAACAGCCACTCCAGCAGTCAACAAAGCCACGGCGTTAATCGAATACGCCGTAAACTTCTGTTTCACTAACAGAAAAGCAAACCCAGCTGTGAAAACCAACTTGGTTGCGAGTATAAGAGAAAACGTTGTTAGTGGTAGACGCGCAATCCCATAAGAGTATAGGTAGTTGTCAATGACCACTAGGATGCCTAAGACCGCGGCGGAGATGAATAATTGAGGTTTCATGAGGAAAAACCCGGTCGAAGACTGGGTTTTGCGGCCCTGAAAGAAGTGTATGGTGAGTGGAAACAGAGTAAGAGGGAAACCAGCTGTTTGAAGAAAGGTTGCGAGCCAGAGACGGTTGCCGCCATGGATGAAGTACAGACGGATCCATAGAGGACCTGTAGTGTTTCCTAGTAATAAGAGGAAGGAGTTTAGAAATAGTAATGCTTTCTTCATTTTTTTGGGTTTTTCAAATTGTTTCTTCTCGATCTGTTTGAGGAATGTAGCGTGTGAATCCATGGTGTTATAGATGTCAGCCAGATATATTCAATGTCGCAAGTCAGTATCTTTGTACGTCGATAATGCATATTTTATATTCATAGTTGGGCCGGCAATCATGCATCCGTCTAGGTGTTCGACGAAATGCCCAACTAAGCTTGGTTTTGTGAAATCCACTTCTCTTGGTCTGTTCATATTGATTACCCTGATGATTGATGAGGCCTTCAAATCCATGTTAATTATTTTGTAGATCCCCATTGTATTTATCTCACTTCTTTTAATTATACAGCAATATCATAATCATATTATAGTGTATATTTATAATAATTACTAAGAAATTAATTTATAGTACTAACCTATCAATTAATTTATTCAATAAACTATACTCGTAACACTTAACAATAATTATCATATAAATACTTCATATCTATTCTTTAGCCCCTTAATCGAAAAAATGTGACTTTTGTCACTCAATTTGCACACCTTTTTGTCATAATTCTAGGGCATGGTTGCTCTTCCCCAAAAAGATCTTATGAGGGAAGATAAAAGTTTGTTCTTATATACAGGTCATGAAGACCTTACCCAAGTGATGTGACACCCTCCTCCCCACGCACGTGTTGGACGGAGTATTTTTTTTGAAGACCCAACATCTCGAGTAGTGATAAAAAATGAATTTTCTCTTAATTCTATTGTTTTGATAGGTTAACAAAAAAATAAATGGAAGGATTTGAATAGAATTAGGGATAAGAGTTTACTAATTTTTTGTTAAAATGTTTCCTCCCCAAAATGGAGTCATGGGAATGACAAAAAAAAGAAAAATTAAGTTATTTTTATGTGAAAGATCTACTTTGCCCTTGTACATAATATTTTAATTTAAAAATAATGATAAATTAAACTAAAATTTTCCTTTTTTTTATGTTGACTATCCAAACATGAGAAATAACTAATCTATTTTTTTTTAACCTCAAACATGAGAGGAAAAAAATATTCTACATAATGAGTTTCTCTTTCCTTCTCTTCCTTGACTTCAATCTAAACACACTCTTAAAAATTTTATTTTTTAGGTTCTTAAGTTTTTTTTTATACGTATATTTAGGTTCTTAAGTTGGTCAACTCACTCAATGGCAAAAAATTGGATTACCCCTCAACCAGTCATTTAATTAGTTAAATACGTTATAACTTTTTTTTATTTTTTTCTGATCAAAATAACTTTATTTTTATTATTAGTTATGGTTAAAGTTTGAATCTAATTATTATTAGAATATTCTATCATTATTGTTTCGGAAAGCAATTCTAATTGATTATTACTAAATTTTATTTTCTTAATAATTTATCATTTACTTTTTATTAAGGTTGTGGTTGACATGAGAGTTGAGAAGGGTTTACGAGAGTGAACGTCTATTTGATACACAAATGTGATGGAAGGAGTTGGTTTAAAAATTTTATTTATATTTTTTTGTTAGGGGGATATTTTTGTAATTTCATATTTAATACAATAGTCAATATCCCTCCGAATTCCTTATTTTCAAGGGTTCAGAAAAAGGGGTTCGCGAACCCCTCCCAACATCTCAAAATGTTCATGCCCCCTCCGAACTCCTTCCAACCCATACGCGATTTCATATATATGATTATACACTTTTTGCCAAAACAAGAATTTGATTATACACTTTTCTTGTGTTTTCATTGACACCATACTCACTTTTAAACTCTTTTTTTTGTCTCTTGTACATGTGAATGTTTTTTAATCTTTATTAATACAGTCCTTATGTAAATCAATATTTCATCCAGACATTTACAACAGTGGGAGTTGAGGATTGGGCAGCTGCCACATATATTTAACAGGAGGATTGGCTGCAACTAGAGACCAAAAAAAATATATTATTTTTTAATCTTACTTGACAATAAAAAAAAAATCCTTTATTGTCTTTTTCTTCGGGACTTTTTCAAATAAGGAAACAGTCAAGTCATCCCTATCCTTTGTCAATCTATCCTTAAAAAATACATATACGTTTTCAATTTAAAATTCGGTTAGGATACGTTAACCATTTAAGTTATGTTTGACTTTTTGTTTATATGTTGTTGGCAGATGAAGGTATTTCTTATTTTATATAAATAAAATCAATTAAAATATATATTTAATCCACAATTATTCAACTAAAATCACACAAAATAAACTAATCTATTTTTAATTAAATTTATAATAAAAATATTTACTATTTTATATTACGTTTATATTTACTTAATACACATATTACACTAATAATATTTCACATTTATATGACACTATTAATATGACATATTACCAACAAGTGGTTGATTCAAGTGGCACGGTGGTTGTTCTCCTTAAACAATATATCGAGTTCAAGTCTTATGATTGAAAAAAAAATTATTGTGAGAGCTTTGCCCCCTTGATGGGATCCTCCTAACTCAGTCTGGATTTAATCGCAGTGGGATTAACTGTGGATACCGAACAATCTAGAACCAAAAAAAAATGACATATGTATATTACACATTTATGTTCTCGTAAGTTTTGGGAAATTTGGGTAAAATGAAACCCTAAATGTTGAAGGGTATTTTTGACAGAGCATCCTAACTGATGGTGTTTTGGTAAAAATAAAAAAAGGGTCCCAAAATGTTAGAAAAAGTAGCATTTTGGATCTCAATCTCAAATTGTTACTTTATTGTATCATGAAAGTCCACTTGTTTGCCACTCCAATTGATCCCAAGAAATAAGCCTGCCACATAATTGCAATACACACCAACACCTTAATCCATAATAATACTTTATTTCTCACACACCAACATCACATCATACTTCTTCTCAAAAAAAAAAAAAAAAAAAATCACATCATACTTTTTATTTCTCTGTCAGCTAAACACAACTTCAATTGATCCCAAAAAAGAGGGGCAGAGTCAAAAAATTTAGATAAAGAGGAAGGAGAAGAAAAGAAAAAAAAAAGCTACAGGGTTTAGTGGCAGGCCCCCGTAATTTTTAAGATCTATTTACATAACTTTTTGTGGCGAAATGTTATTTTTTAACATGATTCATAATTAAATATAACAAGTATAGATCTAACACCATTGCCATTCTAAAATATCTCTCCATAATCAGTCAAGACGGAGAAAAAGGGAAAGCAATTGAGCAAAATTAAGTGAGTTTTGGCTTTTGGACTTTGTGAATCAATAGAAAGAGCAAAGATAAATATGCTCCGTTTGTTTGACGGAAAATTAATTTCTGAAAAATATTTTCTTCACTTTATGGTGTTTGGGGATGGAAAATAAAAATAGTAAGTTAAAAATGTCATATAATCAACTCAATTTTAAGACTTTAAAAATGGAAAACAACTTCCCTTCTCAACTTTGAGATGTTGTTTTCTCTAAAACTATGAGCATGGATATGAACCTATTGAGTTACATATTTTTAACTCAATGCACATTTATGACCCGTAATACTTTAACCAAGTTAATTTAGATTGTGTTTCGCGTACATATAAACATATACGTAATATAGATATACATATACATATGTATGTATACACACAATAAAAGACATTTAACAATAAAAAATGATTTGTTTTAAAAAAATTTCATTACTGTCAATATTCTATATATATATATATGAATTCATGTATATTTACACAAAACACACACATTTGTTGGTCAACATAATAAAAAGTGTTATATTTCACATTTTTAATTCCAAACAAACAAACAATGAAAAATATTAGTAATTTTTTGTCCTAACACTAGAAATTAGTTGTTTTTACATGACATGTTTTTCATTTTCCATGATATGCTTGTTTTCCGTCAAACAAACGGAGCCATAGTCTTTAGACATTTGGGTGTTGTGGACTTTGTAGATAGAAGTTTAGGATTTGGGATAAAAGAAGTTTAATGAGGATGAATTTGGTCAAATATGTTGTAAAGGAGAAAAATTGATAGTATATAAAGTAATTTTATAAAAAATAAGGGGATTAAAATTGAACAAAATGATAAGATATAGGGTATTTTGGCTCCCCTTAGTATAAGAGTGCATCTCTCCTGCCAAGAAGTAAGCGTACCACATAATTGTGTACACACCAACACCACATCATACTTTATTTCTCTGTTATAATTTGAAATAATTGATCCGGGCGAGGCTCAAGCGACTTTGTTCTTCAAAAGATGTCTCAAGTGTTTAAGGATTGAAATTACACTTATAAATCACATACTTGACTCGTGCGGAAATGATTGAGACTTTTTATGTAATACTTAATATTCTCTTAGGTCCAACACTATTAGAATCACCTGAGACAATTCAACTTCACAAATCAAAGTAAAAAAACTACTAACCACCATGCATAATGAGAAACAAACAAACAATTGAATGGACACAGAAGGTTTGTTATGTCTTCTCTTGCTTGATGATTAGGGAGGAAAAAAGAAAACTTTTCTACTATTAGATAAGCCAATTGGGCCGTGAAAGCCAATTGGGTCGCAATTTGAAGAGGAGTGGACGAGTAGAAGTAGTTGTCCAGACCCATTATGAGGCCCAGGCCCACGATCGCTGCTGCAATGAACAGAGAAAGCTTCATTTTTAGGAAAATATTGGTGGAGCCAGAATTGGATTTTGCAGTGGTGGAAGCAGGGGTGTAAAAAATCGAACCCGTAAACCGAACCAATAAAACAAGTTCGATTCTATTTTCGGTTAGCAATTTCGGTTCGATTTAGTTAAGTGTTGCTTTTCAGTTTTACGGTTCAATTTGGTTTAAAAACCGAAACCCGAAATATCATTCACATGTTTTTTTTATTTACAAATTACTATTACTTGTATAGTTGTATCAGTATTTTAATTAGCCCACTGCCCGCTGCCCATTAGGCATTGGCCCACTAAACACAGCTGAGCCTACTGCCCAGTGCCTACCATCTTCAGTCATTTTAATAGTTTTATCATTTATGAGTAACGAATTTATGGTCAAGTAATTCATTTCATAAATTATTAATTTTAATATTTCATAGTTGGTGATGGATTTGCAGATTGAGAGACTGTTAAATGGTAATGTCATGCAGACCGTGAAGTACCAGTACTGCAATTAGCCATTTACCATGCAGGTTTTATTGTTGCATGTTATTTTCGATTAAAACCGATTAAACCTTAAATTGAACCGTATATGGTGGTTAGGTTTGGTTCGGTCTAGTATCTAATTTCAGTTCGGTCTAGTCTAAGTTATTTCATGATTTTCGATTTCAGTTGAAAACCGAACCGTTGCACCGAACTTAAACTCCTAGGTGGAAGGTGGTTATGAGTTGAATTAGCACGATTGGCCAACCGGTGGCGTCGAGAAAGCTTGAGAGCCAAACACGTATTTTAACTCTCCTAACGTCCAACACTTTACATAAAATTGAGATAAAATGAGTGTCTCAAGCATTTTCCGGGGAAAATAAAGGTTCTGTGAATATCTCCGGAGGGTACAGCCAAGACAGTCGGGGGGAAAAAGAACTCCATAATCTTCGTACATAAATAAAGTTCTTCCACAAGAAATGAACATGTCATACAGAAACTGCTCTTAAAAGAAATAGAAGTAGTTTCTGTTCTTGAGCTTCTCCTTTTGCTTCCTCTCCTTTCTTTTATTCTCTTCGCGTCTCTTCTTCTCTCTGTTTTCTTTCCTCTTCATCTCAGCTCGCGCATGTTTCTCTTTTGTTTCCCGTCTTTTCCTCTCTCTCTTTCCGCTTCGCTTTCTTCCTCTTCTCTTTCGCCTTGAGTTCATCCGCTGTTAGCTTTCCCTTGATGTTGAAACACATTGCTAATGAGAGAGAGATCTTCACTTCTCTTCTTCAGAGAGGTGAATATATCAATATAAATATATAGAGTTGAGACTTCGTGTCGTATAGATTGGTCTTTAGTGATAAAAAGCCAATCTTGTTTGTTTCTAGCCCTTCTAGTCAGCATCCATTGCCGCCCAGTCCAGTTGCTCATCAATAATTGGAAAACAAAGAATAGTTTACATTATCTAAAATCCATCCTAGGCAAAGCAAACACAAAGCAACAGATTACGCGGCAAGTCCAGTTGCTCATCTTTAATTGGAGCTCTCGTCAATAATTGCAAGTCAAAGAATAGTTTGCATTATCTAAAATTCATCATAAGCAAAGCAAACATAAAGCAACAGATTACTACATTCAAACCCATGAACACTATTACTAAAGTGAATCCTGACCTTTTGGGAACTGGGGGCCAACGTCGAGTTCCTCAAATGATATGCTGACGACCACTGGGGAGACGTTACTAATACTATTTACCAATGCAGAACTTGCCAAAAATGTTGGACAATACTTCTTCTGAGATGTCTTCACCACTAATATTACCAAGGGCCAACGCAGCCTCTCTCAAATCAATTGTCCAAAAGTCCAAAGGCATTTCCTCCTCCATGGATGACTTCAACCTTTCAAGAGCCTCCTTAGTTCGAACAAGTTGCTCACATTGCCTCTGGTATAGTGTCAGATTATTCAGGAAAAAAAGAATCAAAAATCAATATCAAATCATGAATTCAATAAACTCAAATTTACGATGGCAATCATTAACTATTGACCTCCCAACCAACTAGCAACCACTGGAATTGATGTTTCGAATTCTGATAGTTCGGAATTGCAAATAAGGGTAAATTCAAGACTTGGAAGCATAAGCACATTTTTAAAGTAACAGGTAACCAACCTTGTTTACAGTCCATTTGCGCCCCCCTGCAGGAATCCTGTTGAGTCCTACAATCTCCGCTATTACCGCTTCCAGGTCTTGTATTCCTTCACCAGTCACAGCACAAGTAAAAATATGCTTACTGAAAAGCTTGTCATCTTCATGGACCCAGTCAGTGCAAGCAGATGGAGCACAGTCTATTTTGTTAATTACAAGGATGGTTGGAGCTGATGATCCTACTGATGCCTGTAGTAGGGGGGAAAAGGACAAAAGGAAGCCATTGCTGTATAAATTTCTTTGGATGGAGTATGATAAAAAATAAATATACGTTTTAATACAAGAATGGCAGAGAAATGAAAAGAGAGAACTAATTCCAACATAAAATTATAAGTTTTGAGAGGAAGGACTTCACTGCAAGACCTTTAAAGATTGAATCCTATGAAGAAGTTCCCTATCTTCTGAAGTCCATCCATCAAGAGCGCTAACAGCCATGATAATAACATCCGCAGCTGTAACAACTGCTTCAGATCTCTCTACACCTGAACAAAATAGTTCATAGAGATCTGGGTTTATTGATCCACAAAAACATATCGAACACAGCTTGGGGTTCTAGATAAATAAATTCAATTGCAATAATTGTGTTAACTGAACAGTCCATGTTTGGAATCTCCCAAGATTTTCTTAATCATTAATTTTTTACAAAACTAAAACCCTTCAGACAATTTATTCAAAGAAAAAAGAAAATATGAGGCGTTGTTTGAATTTTGCATAAAATCAATTCATACCGACTTATTTTCTTATTCTACCTTTGCAGGGTATCTTTTTCATCTCGAATCTCATAAAAAAATCTGGACAGGATTCTACTAATTCGCTTCAAAGAAGTTAAACACAAGGAATCACAGACTCCCTAATAAGTTGAAGTAAAGAAAACAGTTCAGGCACTTCAAATAGGTGCCGACTTCCCTGTAACTTTATGGTAAATAAGCATAATAGCAGTATTAGGATATCTTACCAATCTTTTCCACAACATCGTCTGTTTTCCTGATGCCTGCTGTATCAAGAATTGTTACAGAAATACCACGAACTGAAACACTGGCTTCAATTATATCCCTGGTGGTTCCAGCAATTTCTGTAACTATAGCTCTCTCACTCTGCACGCTAAATTAAAATGGCACACTCAATAAGATGTTGAGACATAAAGCTGTTGCATTATAGGCAACATAACTAAAATAACAAAACTTCTTTACATATATGCATCCTGTCACTCCAGAACAACCTCTATAATTATCATACGTGCACGTTTTATCGTTCATTTTCTCAAGTACCATAAGGAGCGAATATCTGGTGAGATCCATCCTGGAAAAACTTACTCCTCGGGGTAAATACTTGTCAACAACTTAAATCGCCCCAACCAAACACATGATCTCAATGTCTATATAAGTCTGTAAGATATGAGCTAACTCAATATTATCTAAAAAGCTCAAGCAAAATCCTACCCATGATAAGAAGATTCATTTCATAACATTGAAATTAGAAAAGTCTGTCACACAAGTACAAAGGATTTTTCATTTTTTCTCAATGGTTCAAGTAGTAAAAATTGAACCAAAAGGTCATCATTAAAAATGTTAAAATGCATTTCAGCACCTGCAAAATGCATAACCAGAATCTAATAGTATTTTATCATTCCATGTACAAAAATGGCAAGTCCAATAACTTGTGTTCTGTATTACACAAAACCATAGGGTATATCTACTGGGGCTATGAAGCAGCTGAAAAACCCCATGAGAATCAATAAGCTGCAAAGGTATTAAGATACTGAAAAAATAATGCCGGACAATTTGAATTTAATAAGTAAAATATAAATAGAGATACTAAATGCCAGACAGTTCTGCTGGATTTTTCAAGCAAGTAGATTAAACAATACATTTAGTCCTAATAAAACAACATACTTTGCTCCATGCATTAAGGAGGCTTGACTTTCCAACATTGGGACGACCAACAATTGCTATCTGTAAGTTGATAAAGAAAACACAAGTTAGACCTCAGAAACACGCAACATGATTACCTCTACAAAAAGTTCCTTGAAATACTTGCTTAAGCAGACAAGCAATCAAGCATACCAGGGAATATATCAAACAAATCAAGCCGCCCCTTGTGAGATATTAAAAAACAATAATCATTAGTTAAATACAATTACTTCAGGAAATTCATAGGACAGCATAAGCAACATCTATTTTGAAGAATTACAGGTCACTGGTATAATATAACAAGTTCAAAAGAGGTCACGGTAGCCCTCTTTGCTGGTAATTTTTTTTATTAAAAGATAAGGTTTACTTGCAATACACATTACATTTAACTACTATGATTAGAGAATAACAGGTCAATTTTTTGAATCACATACTAATAAAACTTGATTGCTTGTACTATCAAATAATTAAGAAAGTAAGAAAATTTTCATAAATTATACATTTATACCTGCAATCCAGATCGCAGAAGCTTGTCATAATTGGCTGTCTCCAGTGCATTCTCAACATCTTGAGACATGGCATTTATTTTATCGACAATCAAGTTCAAATCTAGGGGTGGCATCTCATCATCAAAATCTAAACGAGCTTCTATCTCTGTAAGCAACTCAATGCACTGACTTCTTAGTGATCTGACCAAAGAAGAAAATCCTCCCTGCCGAAGACATGTATATCAGCACATTTATCATCTCACCAACAAAAACCTATTGATATTAGCAATCCATGGTTACCTAAGAGCACTCAAGCATAACTACGGTTGTAAAAACACCAACAAAGTGTGGGGAAAAGGAAATAAAATTTCTGGAAAGAAGACATGCCTGGATTCCTGACAATGCTGCATCAGCAGCAGCCACAGACTTGGCAGATATTAGTTTTTCAATGTTTTCAGCTTGAGATAGGTCTAATCGACCATTCAGGAAGGCTCGGAGTGTAAACTCACCTGAAGAAGAAATAAAGCTTCTATTTCAGCAAGCATTCCCAAGCACTTCATGTGTCATATGCATGTACACATGCATGCACAATTATACATGTATATTCATGGGTATGCAGGTGTATCTTTATCCATAAATTTCGATTGTTGAAGCCTCTCACCAGCTTTCACTCAATTTGCTTCATGTCAATCTACATTTGAGTTTACTCTCTATTCCGTTTATCTCAGTCTCATTGTGTGTTATTTATTACAAGCAATTGTTTAGAAAACATAGTTAAGAATTAGACTATTGCCTAACTTTGTCGGTTGCTTACAGGATGCAACTTATTTGAGTATAGTCAACTTCTGCAGCTCTATTGTATGACATCTCTAATCATTACGTAGCTTGAACAAAAAAGATATTTTCCATGATTAACAATACTGGTATATGGAGCTTGTCGAATTAAAGTGCATATTCACGGTTTCATTGAAGTAAAGAATATAGAACATATGGAGCCAGTGCATAATGTTATGAACCAGCTATTTGTCGATCTCAAAAACAATTTCAGACGAGACCAACCTGGCTCTGCAAGCCTCGCACCAGCCTCTAAACATGCTCTCAAGACACGATGCAAACACACTTCGCTCCCATGACATTGAAGCTCTACCACATCTTCGCAAGTGTAAGACCTTGGGGCCAACATGGGAACAGCCAAAACCTTGATGGGGAAAGTTTATAACACAGATTACAAAAGGTGTGGTGAATTGACATCAAGTAAGATGAGCTCAATGACTGACATATGATATTCATATCCCTGAAGACTATTGTGAACTTCCAACTTATTAATAAGATTATTTTTTTTAAATGCTTAAAAAAGCACCATATATGTGTTAATTGAAGGTGAAGTAGCTAACTAGACGAAAGACTAATGAAAGTGCTGTTGTTTACTAGATCGTCCAAAATAAACATAAAATAGCAGAAAATGTATCACTTTAATTGATTGTTGTAGTAATAATGAAAGCATAACTTCACCAGGAATTCTTTCAAGCATATATGCTCAGAACTTTTATTAACTTCCAAGGTTCGGCTGAGCTTAGTCTATATGCATGAACACATGCATGCGCGTTACATATATGTGTATCTTGACAGTTAACTATTAAGCATCCTAAATAAATTATTCTGGAGGAACATCAAGTTTATAAATTTGTATTTACAAGTAGGGCAGAAGTACAGTTAACTGAATAAAATAAGCGAAAATTAAACATTAGGCCTGTGAAGAAAAAAATACCTCATCGACAATATTGCCTTGATGGTCCAAAACGTGACCATACTCCACAACGTGGCTCTTGGGCTGCCACGGAATCAACTTTCCACCGTTCCTCCTCTTCTTCTTCCTGGCCGGCCGAAACACTCGCCCCACGATATCCACGGAGTCCGACCCCGACAAACGAACAATTCCCACGGCGGACGGCGGACCACCAATGGAAGTCACGATTGCCGCAATTGTACCTGAATGGTCAGTACTGAACCTCCCATTTACAGATTCCGGCGAAGGCAA
Source organism: Euonymus europaeus (assembly GCA_963580455.1). Lineage (NCBI taxonomy): Eukaryota > Viridiplantae > Streptophyta > Magnoliopsida > Celastrales > Celastraceae > Euonymus > Euonymus europaeus. The sequence goes on along the minus strand of OY756972.1, from coordinate 19,272,906 downwards.
GCGCTCGTCCTTGGTGAAAATCAAGGAATTCTCTTTGGAGGAGGCGTGACATTTCAGAGTCTTGAAGAATTGGGTTTTGGATTTGGGTACCTGGGAGACTAGGACGAGAAGGGAAAGTCCTCTTGTGGTGCGGTTTGAGAGTAGAAGGGAAGGTTTGTAGACATTGCAGATGATGGAACGAATTGCCGGAAGAGGAGACATCGGCAGAGGATAGAAGGTGTGCCTGATCCAAATCGCGGGGACTGTTTTTGATTTGGATCATAGGGTTTTGGGAGTGGTAGTATATGGGCCAAAGACCCAATATATTCGGCCCAACATATGGGCCTACGGCTAAATGTTGGCCTTTGACATATAACACTTGCCTAAAATGTAGCCTAAAAGCCATGACATCCATTGGGTTTAGATCATTTTGAGGTACATTTTGTTAGGAATGTCGATGGTTAATTTTTTTTGTCATATTTTGATTAAATCATTTATTCTATTATTTTTAATTTTTCGATTTTTGATGAATTTTAATTCAAAATATATAAAATTGAAGAAAAAAAAACAATCAAACGGTCTGATTTCAATCAATTTTGGTTTTGTCACAACCCTATATTTTTAGTACTCTGAAATTTTTTACTAACATTATCCAAATCTATGTATTTATCTTGTCAAACTCCTTCGCCCACTAAATATTACAACCAATACTGCTACACGTCCATAAGAATTTCATCCATAATGGTACATAATCTGGGTGGCATGTCATTATAGATGGCCAACATGAAAAATTCAAAACATTTTGAAAAAATTTAAAATTCAAAATTCAACATAATAAGTCATACTGAATTTCTCTCTCATTCTCTCACACACACACACACTCTCATAGGTTGAAGAAATCCGGTATCCGTTTCAACCGAAAAATAATTGGTTCAAGTGCACCTCATCGAAGTCGAACGGTGTTGGCAGTGAACAAATGTGTCGTCGGAGTTACTTTTCCATCGCGGTAACCACCATCATTTGAGTACTTTTTTGGTGGTTTAGGCATGTTAGATGTAGGTGACAAGTGGGTTAGTTTACGCTGATCTTGTGGGGGTCTTTTAGAGGTGGTGGAAATTGAAACGGTGGTCGAATGACAATGACAACTCAAAATAGTGTAATTAGAACATGTGTCATTTTTATTTTTATTTTTGAAACAAGAACATGCGCCATTAAGACAATGTAATAAGACATTATGACACCTCGTAACAATATAATTAGAACCTGTGTTGTTTTACTTTGTAATTAGATTCTTTTGTTGTTGAATTACATCCTATAAATGTTTAATTACATTGTTTTGTACTTTCATTGTAATACTGAATTTTATTGTAAGTATATTATTGGAGTACTGAGTTACAATCCAATTAACGACTGCTGCATTCAAAAACAACGTAAGTTCATAATGTCACATTAATACAGTGTAATAAGATACTGAGATTATTCAGCACAATATATTTAAAATCAAAAAGTGAAGATGCCCTCTCGATTCATCGGCAGTCTTAGAACACTAGATCCGATTACAATGAAGAATCGTCTGCATAAAAGACGATGTAGAATCATTTGTAAAGTTAAAGTACATAAACAAGCCAAAGAAAAGTAAAAGAAGAGTGGATGTGGAGAGAGAGAAGAGGAAAGAAGAGTGATCGATGAGGGAAAGAGAAGCGGGAAAAGAGATTGTAAGAGGTGAGAGAAGCGAGAAAGCAAATTGTGAGATTTTTTACTTTCTTATTCATCCATGTGACAATGTTAAGTCGTATGTCACGTAGATTATGAATACTTATGAACAAAATTCTCATGTACGTTTAGTATTTTTATATTATAGCACACCTGTTATATCAAAGTGGTGCACCACTATAAAATATAAAAGTTCCATGGCTTGCTGATGCAATATAAGTTTTATATTGGGTATCAGATTTGGATGAAGTCATATTGAATCTGGCCTTCTTGGCGACCATGTTCATGAAAATAAAATAAAAGTGACCGCCCATGTCATACTCCATAATTCAGAAGCTCTCCTTATATATAATTATTAGGATTAGGATTAGGATTAGGATGGTGCCCTTCCCCACATCCTCGTAGTATATAATATTATCTTATCTTAAACACAGCAAAAGCAGGATAAGGACGGAACATCAGCATGCAAGGTATATATAGTAATATCAGGCTAACAATGATTATATGTCTGGAGGAGTTTGGTTATTTTTATTGAGAAAAAAGGAAGAAAATAATTAATGGAGCAAAAATGGACAAAAGCCAAGTGTGTACACTGTCACTGTATTTTTCTTTTTTTCTTAAAAGGAGGAGAAGTTCACTCAACAACTACCAGTAGAAGACGAAAAAACGGCTAAAAAAGCATATGGAAATAACTATGCAGACGTTTCACAGAGTCACAATTAGGTTTAGGTTGAGTGGATATATGTCTGTAAAACTTTAAACCCAGAACCTTATCACTTGTCCATGGAAAGGAAAACCCCACCACCTCCACTCAAATATTCCTCCTTGTCATTGGCGTTATATGCAGCATCACTATGATTTTCTCAAACATCTTCTGCTAGTTTTGGAGAGCAGAATGAGACGGCATCTGCAACCGTGAGGAAGACATGGTCTTCACCGATCAAGTTTTGGAAGTTGGAAGCATGGAGCTTGTCAATCACCACCGGACCAGGATTTGCCAGAACAAGCTGGGAAAACATTACAGGAACTTCAGGTTAGTTAACTCATAATGAATTTTTTGGCTCCCACATTACATAATGCTAATTGCTTCTGAAGAACCGACTGTAATGTCATACAAGACATTAAGGTTAGATGTTTTTAGTTACCTCAATGTCTCTCTTTTGAAGACTTTTGTACAAATCTTCCAACGCATGAATGCCGCTCGTGTCGATATCCGTAACAGCTGAAGCAAACATAAAACATGAAGTGGAAAAAACAATTAATTTCCAGAAAACAAGCCTGTCCCATGAAACATAACAGAGAGTCATAAGAAAAAATTAACATATGTTGAACTGCTTTAGCTTACGCGACATTTCCACTATCAAAAATTGGATTATTGGCTGATAGTTCACTTTTAGCAGTTCATCCTCGTCCGTTACCCATCTCAGGATTCTGCAAAAGAAGAAAATTATGAGCATTGGAAACACATTCAACCTTCTAGCCACACTAGACTATATATCCTAGCTTCATATATTTCTAGGCAGAGAGTTAGGAGCAAATTTTACCAACATAATTACTTAAAAACATATTCTACAAAATATTTTAAGTACCATTAACAGACCACAGAAACAGCTCTGTCAAATTATTCTACCATCCAAAAGTTCATCCTTGTTTACTTTCCAAAAGCTGTAAAAATTCAGAGAAGCTCTGCTGTTTCCCATCTCTTTCCACAACTTAAACTGGAGCTTTCTCCCAGTAGATTTGTAATCTAATATAATTTTATTTGCCCAGCATGTGTTTTTCTGAGAATATGTATAAATGGATACGAAGTATGAACTAAAACTAAGCAGGAACCATGTGATGGTTCTCAGAAGCGTGGTAATCAACTAATCATTATCTATTATTGCAAAGGAAAAGAAAGAGAGAGAAGTGGGTGACTGTAAACTGTAAAGGAAAGGCAGAGAAACATCTCTACCTGTCTTTGATGTAATTGGAATTGGAAAAATAAATTGCAGAATCAACCCTCACAATCAGAACACCAGGGACTCTAGTTGCATCTGGATATTGCAGGATGTTTCTATACACATTAGTCCTAGGGATCTTTCCAAGAATTGCAGTCCTTGGCCTGGTAACTTGTAAGAGGATTTTAGCAAACGATATACAAACCTGCCACAAACCCAGCGAGAGAAAAAAAGTGTTTCAATTAGTAAGATGATCAATAGCACTCATTTGAAATTCAGAAAATTCTGAGATAGCAGACACTATTGGCCCGGACAATAACAAGTTGGTTTTGCTTTTGGGACTAGAGAAAGGCCTTGACTCAAAATTTCCAAAAGGAATAAATATAGAAGGCATCTTTATCCTTACTGCAATTAAGAGCCCAATCTCAACGGAGGCAAAGACTACACCAAAGAAAGCTCCCATGCAAGCAATAAAATCAAATTTATCAATCTTCCAAATCAAAACTACTGCTTGGAAGTCAATAAGGCCAATCACAGCGGATATAATGATGGCGGAAAGAATAGCATTTGGTGTATACTTGAAGAGAGGAGTTATGAATTCCAAGGTTAGGAATACAACAAAAGACATAACGATGTTGGAGACTGCAGTTTGGCAACCAGCCATGTAGTTTACTGCTGAGCGCGAGAAAGAACCTGCATTCAATCAAAGAAGGAGAATCAACTAGGTTATTTCCTTTCATCAACAATTCTCTCGCATGAATCCATAAGTTCTTAAGGGATTTCACATGCTATATTCAACCGTACTAAGTAACCATAAACTGCCAAGTAGCTAACAAAATCTTTATGGGAGCATTTTATGTATTCACCTATTCAGTGTGGCCCAAGCCTCAAAGAATTACGATAAGCTTCATTGAAATTAAGTTAAACCATTGGTTCAGATTTTCTTTGGTAGCTTGCACCAAGTTGGCTATTTTTGCAGAGTACAAGAGAGAAAACTGAAGATTCTACAGTTGATTTATAGTTTTCTCAGTCATGAATTACAACTGTTACACGAATCATTACTTGAAGGTTGTTACATGAAAGATCTTTCTACCTGTTGCCACATAGCAGGAAGTCATTGAACCAACAACATTCATCGCACCTAGTGCTACCATTTCTTTGTTTCCATCTAGTTGATAATCCTTCATCGTAGCAAATGTTCGTCCAATTGCGACAGCCTCCTGGAAAAGAAAAAAGAAAAAAAGGGGGGGTGTCGTGGAAGTTAGGGGTGACAGAATATATGATCTAATCTTCTATATAGGAACAGATTGATTGCAAAACTGCCTCACCGTCAATGCTATCATCCCAGCCACCGCACCAATCCTGAAACCTTTTAGAAGATAATCGCCACTGAAATATATTTGGTCCACAGATGACGGGTTAATTCCTTTCTCTATGTGTTTCACCTTCATGCATCAACAAAATAAAATTAGTATCTTGCTGCATCGATAATAATTATCATCATATGATATGTATTTCCCAGTAAATTATGGAGACAGGGAAAAAACTTACTATCTGAACACCTTGCTTGTCTGCACGGGTTATGAACACAAAAAAGGTCGATAGAATGACACATATCATTGGGGCAATCGCAGGAACCCAAAAGAATTTCTTATTCTTTTTTCCCTGTATATGAAATAATGTGAGAATTAAGAAAGTGTACAATGAAAAGATGAATTTGATTATCAAAACTAAAAACTAAGAAGTGAAGATCCTTACAATGTACTTGGCAAAGAGTAGGAAAGATAAGAAGCTCGAGCCGATGACTATTGTTTGCCAGTTCCACTGCAATATAAATAGGTTAGTAACAGAAGTAATGATTAAGTTATATTAGATCGTTGATTTCAGATTGTAGGTTTTATCTCCCATAAGAAAGTGCATACTTAAAATTAAGGGAAAACTAGTAAAGGAGTAGGAGCTTACTCCATGATGGGCTGAGCTAAATACTGAATTCATTACAGAAATGATATCCGTTTTCTTAGTAAATTTCTGGATGCCTAGAAAACCTTTAAGTTGTTGGATGGCAATAGTAATAGCAGCTCCACCCATAAACCCAACAACGGCCGCATGAGATAAGAATTCTATCAAGAAACCCAACCTGATGACAAAACCCAAAATCACCATGATGTAAAAGTAGACAAAAAGATATGTGTTTCAAAGAAGCCTGAACAAATGAACAAGCACATGAATAATATCTAAAAGTCAATAGGCACCATACATATATGTGTTTGACAGTTTGAGCATCAAAAGAAGATAGAGTGCATGTAGGCCGCTACCTGAAAATCCCGAGGGTTGCTTGAGTAATTCCTGCAAAAAATGTAGCCGTGAAGGCTAACCTCCGATACTCCATTTTGTTCTTAATGGGATCTATCTCGTTCCGAAGTAGAGTTCCCAGTAAAAGAGACACAACAGCCACTGGTCCTATAGCTATATCTCTTGAACTACCCATGAACGCATAAATCAACGGTGGAACAAAGCTGGAATCTGAAGACAATTTGAACAAAGCACAGAAACCCCACTTCAAATATAAGAAAAGTGGCTACAGAGAAAGCAATACAAGATGTTGAGGAGCATGAGATAGTAAACACTCACACAGTCCATACTGGCCGTCCAAATTTGCAAGCTTAGCGTATGCAATGTCCTGTGTCACCAATAAGTGCATTATCAGAATAGTTCAAACTGGTGCAAGGCATGAAAATTCTGACTTTTGTATAATGCACCATGTACGTGGCTAATCTACCTGAGGAATACAGAGACTTGCAATGGTGAGTCCAGCTATAATATCACCCCTAAGTTTGGAGAGATTGTATTTTCTTCCCCATTCAAAGATAGGGAAAACAGCTTGGACGCCTAGAATGAATTTTTGAGACTTAGACTGGTGCTTAAAATGGCGTAGAGGCTCATCTGCAAAGAAGGTTTCCTTCACAGTACTTCTCAATTCCTTTAAGAGATTTTGCTTGGGGGGGACTCCCACCTTGTGAATGTACGGTGCATTCTGGGTCTGGCGGTGCGAGGATGAGAAGCTTCTAATGTCCATTTCTGTCTCCGTCTCATTCTTCTCTTGCTTCTCATCAGCTAAATGGCCTATTGCTGGCATGGTTTAATCACCTGTAGGACAAAAGAAAAAAAAAAGAGTGGGAAAAATAATCATTGTCAAAGAGAGCACCAATTTTGAAACAATATATTTACAGTCCTAAGGAAAACACTTAACAGCTTTGAAGTACATATAAACTGAAAATATACTAAATACTAATATGGCATTCAGTTAGTTGTGAACATAGTTTTTATATATCAAACCTAGAGATTTAGAGCCCTAATCTAACTGAAGTATAACCAACTTCAAATATCTCTAAGAACCTAGAAAACCTTCCATAACGATTTATAACTTATCAGGAGAAAGTGTTTGTTGAAGCTAACCCCAAAAGAATCTGAAAATTAGCAGAAGGACCAGAGATTATTGCTTTCAAGTTGTACAGCCTTCTTCGACTTGGAAGTTAAGTAAAGAAAGTCTTCCTTATATAAGTTTAGAAAGGATTACAAGTTGAGTTAGGAGTGACCGAGTCAGGTATGAATCTGGATCTCATACAAGTCACATACATGATGAAGAACATTTTAAATTATGACCGACAGAATTGGATTAGTCAATAGAAACTATAAGTTTTAAGCAAGAGCTCATCTTTGCCCTCATTGTGGTTTCAAAAGGTGTAAAATATGCAGTTTGAGTAGTTGACTTAGTATGGCAGATGGCAGCACGCCAGCACATAACAAACTAGCACCGTAGTTATCTTCTAATTGCTGTCCTAATTTTGTGTTTTCATTCTCATAATCATCATCAAAGTATATATGAAAGTATAAGCAACATAGAGCATAAATAAATCCCATCTTACAGGCTGCTGATGCTTATGGAACTTGGACTCAGAAAAAGCAAAAAAATAAAGACGCATTTTCTGTCCAAACCCCAAATCACCCACAATAAAGTTTTCAGTTTTAGTCTTCCTAGTCCCCATTTTCCTGTAGTCCGTTAACTATCCACAAAGGAATTCTGTGTTCGTTTTCATGTGATTAATATTATCTAGAAGTTAAATGTACCAAAGTGAAATGAACAAACATAAACAACAACAATGCCCTTACAACAACAATGAGAAGGAAGACGGCATCCAGCATTTTAAAATGCCACAAAAGATTAATGATCAATCATCCCCCTTTGGAAATCCGAAAAGGCCAAATTGGACTACATCAAACTCATCTCATCTTTAGCGATTATTTCATGATATAATCACTTAAGTATTCACTCATTTCCTCCTGCATTGTCCATGAAATCTAAAAGTACAAATAGAACCATTGAGCTCACTTGCTTATTAAGCTAGCAGCCATACCCATACATATCATCACCCAGAATTCAAATATGCTTAATAGTAAAAAATCAAAAACAAATGGATGTGCTTTCTGAAGAATAAAGGACCAGAGTGGGACCTCACCTTCTTGAACCGTTGATAGTGGAAAGCAAGATTACCGCCCAAAATTCCACTCACTTTCTGTGTGGGAGGGAGAAAATTAAGAAGAAAAGAGAAGATCAAAAACAATACGAAATTAACAAAACTAGGCAAATACAAAAAAAGTAAGCGTCAAACAAGTCAGTTCTAATATGCCTACCCAATTTCAGTAATCAATCACCTGCTCAATACTATTCGCCAAACTTGTTGGTTCTCATCTCTCCACATGTAAATCTAATTTCCATTGGCATTAACCAATTGAATGAAACCTCATAAAAGGTTAAAGAGGATTCAAAACTCCGTCCAGGTTCAATGGATTTTCTCTTTCACGAGGTCTCGTAATTAAACCCGAAACAAATCGGTGCGAAACTAATACATGGGTTGTCTGTTTGGCCGCCGAGAAAATATGAGTATTTTCTTGTCCTCTAGGCAATCTGAACGGAACAAACAATGACAGTAATAATAATCCTATATCTGGAAGAAGATCTTCCGCAAACAACAACAGTAATGTCCGAATCCGAAACTTAATAATGTGTTTGTTTCGTTATAGTTTTTCATGGACGAGTTGCGATAAGAATCACGAGACTGCCACAGTGCCACGTAGTAGTGCCAACGTGGCAGGGGAGAATTGAAAAGTCAGTCCACTCTACGCCTTAATGGAACGACAGCGTTTTCAGAGCCAAAAGACCTTTCTCTGTCAGGCGCTTATTTCGTCAAAGGATCGGCTGTCTTCTTCCTCAAGTAGGTCCCACAATAAAAAAAATCAGGACTTATTAGGAGCTGAATCAAGACTTGTTGACGGCCATGTTCACTGCGGCTTTTCGGGCCATTGACTTCCATATTACTAAATTTTAATTGGTTGATTTCCGCCAAGTAATAATTTCGGTTTTTAAATTTGTTAATTAAATGAGGAATATTCTAATTAAGTCCTGAATTTTTCTTCGTTTTGAAGATAATGTAATAAATCATATATTTGAAATCATGTCTGATATGGATGATCGCATTTCTCCAATTTGATTTGAATTGAATTAAATTCGGACGTAAATTATATGCTCAAAATTAGGGTCCAAATATAAAGATTTTGTACGGTTAAAATCGGATCTGGATCCAATCAGAAAAGATATTATTTGATTTAATTGTTCATTTTTTCGGACACTGATTCAGATTGTATTATTATTTGATTTACTTGAACATGTTTAAATTAATATAAATATGATCAATTAAATACGTCTGAAAATTAAATATAATATATAAGGCTGGAGGGAATTCATGGAATAGTTCAGAATAATAGACATTTTTTGGGGTCATTGATAACAATATCTTACAACTTACTCTTTGGACCTTAAATATGAACATAAAACTTTGGTTGTTGGACATGCATATATAAAACTCTCTTTTTTTTAAGTAATAATGACACCGGGCAAGATTGTTTCTTTGAACATTCAATATGGTCTATATTCATATTGTCACGCAAATGTGCACAGAAAAAATTCATCAGGATTTTTCGAGAGATAGATTCATCACTAAGTTATCACCCAGGTAATAATTCTAATTGGTTGATTTTCGCCAAGTAATAATTTTGGTTTTTAAAATTTTTAATTAAATGAGGAATATTCTAATTAAGTCCTGAATTTTTGTTCGGTTTGAAGATAATGTGATAATCATATATTTGAATGGGAGATTATTAGGGGTAACAAAATCATGTATGATTCAGATGACCGAATTTGTCCGATTTGAATTAAATTAAATTCAGACATAATTATATGCTTAAAATTAGGGTCCAAATATAAAGATTTTGTATGATTGAAAATTTCTTCCGAATCCAGTAAAAAAAATCTTATCTGATTTATAGTTGTTCGGATTCTAATTCGAATTGGATTATTATTTGATTTACTTGTACATATTTAAACTAACATGAATATGATCAATTAAATACATCCCTCGTGGAATAGTTCAAAATAATACATAGACACGCATATATAAGACTTTTTTTTGCATAAGTAATAATGATATCATACAAGATTGTCTCTTTGAACATTCAATATGGTATAAATTCAAATCGTCACACAAGTGCAGACACAAAAATTTAATTATGATATTTCAAACAGACAGCTTTATCGATAAGTTATCACCCAAGTGACTTTACAATCCTGCCCATTTGATTAATAAAAGTTTTATATATTCTTATGTACAGAAAATAGCACAATATTTATGTGGTGAATATTAATTGTACGCTCTAAACTCCGCCCATGATCGATCATTCCTCATACTCTCGTGGCTCTCAAATTCACAACCTCTTGATTAGTGGATGAGACTACCTACCCTAGCTTAGTTTGTTATCAAGAGGTCGCCTGTTCGAGTGTCAGAGACAGGAAAGTTTTCCTAAAATAAATAGAAAGGGAGTGATAGTGTAGTTCTTTGTGAGTGGAGAGGATTTCCCACAATTTCTTATAATTAGTTGACTTGACAATCTCAACTCATAATTATCTTGGAATCAATTTATACGGCGTAAGAATGGTAAGGTAGCACACAATAATTGACTACTTAAAAAAAATGTCGAAGAATGTAACAAGCACAAGTACTTAATCTCTTTGACCGTAACATTCTCAAATTGAATTAGGATCATCCATGACCCTACACTCCAAGTCTCCAACAACCATGCACTCTTTTGAGTAGTAATCTTTGAATCGTGAACGAAGCTATTACTACACACCAACTTCGAATAAGAAAAAAATAATAATATATATATATATATATATAATTGAAATAATATAATTTTGATCTATTTAGGAATGAGTAGAACAGAACTCAAGAAGCAAGGCCCGAGGTAGAATTAATTAGAAACCCAATGGGCTCAAGCAGTTGGGAGCCCAAACCTAAAGGATAACGGTAAACTAAAGGTCACTCAAGGCCCAACATGTTTGCTAGAGTTGGCTATGGTGAAGTAGAAGGATAACGCGAATCCTCAACCTAAACAACGTCGTTTCAATATGCCCAAAATAAATTACGCCCCTTTCAAGTATCAAGACCTAGTTCAGGCCGCGACCTGTTTGGAAGAAGAGAGAAGGAAGGGAAAATCTCATGGGGGCAGAAGAAGAGCAGGGGAAACGAGCGAATGAAAACCCAAGACGTGATGCTGTAACAGAGGCACAGTTTCTCAATTGGAAACGCCAAAAGGTCTTTTTTCTTTACCTTTCTTTTTGTTGTTCTTAAATTGAATCCCTAATTTGGTACTTCGTTGCCATTTGCACCTTTAACTCGTGTTAGTCTTTTGAGCTTAAATTTTTCATCGGAATTAATTGAAAATTTCAGAATGACCATCAATTGAATCTTTACTTGCTTTGGATTAGGAGGGATTGTAAATTTCAAAAGCAAAGAAGTGCCAGTTAATTATGTAACTTTTCTTGTAGAGTTTAACTGCTCGAACCTTAATTGTAAAATTCATTGGTTTTTTGGTACCTTTAGCTGATTGATTCTCCATGCTGGAAATTTTTTTGTTCCTAATTCTTCCTGCCTAGTGTTTATTTGTGATGGAATCTTATGTCTTAGAGGTATTCAATTAGAATGGGGATAGGGAAGATAGATGGATAGTTGGTTTTTTGCTAGCTGAATGGTGTTGTGTGAACTGTGAACTGCTATATCATATGTGTAAGTATGAGCATGGAAACTGTGAAACTGAGTAAGGGAAGAATTTTCTGATTTATGTTTTCGTATGATTGTTTTCATTGTTTTTAAGGTCTCCTCCTCCCTAACGTGGCAATTGCAATTCGGAAGTTATGTCATTTATCCCTTCCATTTACATGCTATAATCCAGTGTTGTTAAAGGCAAAAGACCCCTCAAACACCTGAGGTGCGAGGCACGCGCCCGAGTGAAATGAGGCACAATTTTTATTTAAAAAGATAATTATATGATAAAGCTTAAAAATTCAATCAAAAACTAAATAATTAAATGGAACAGGGGAACATCATATGAAATTGGTATTTACTGTGACTGCCTTCTATTTATATTCTGGAACCTATAGTTATCAACGAAAATGCCATACAAAATTACATATAACCGTGGGAAGGTTGTTGAAGGAAATTCCCTTGTGCCATGAGTTTATATCGTTAAAGCTACTTCTGTATTTGTGAGATCCCAAGTACATTATTCTAACTAAGGGTCTCAGGGCTTGCTTGGATAAAAAAAAAGGAGGATTAAGTGGAGTAGTATAAGGGAGAATTAGGTAGGGTAGGGTAGGGTAGGGTAGGGTAGAGTAGAGTAGAGTAATCAAATGAAATTCTACCTTGACTGGATAGACTAAGAGTTAATTAAAGTATAAATTATTAACTTTGTTTGGATAGGAGGTAGATCAAGGCAGAGTAAGTTAGATTAAATAATTAAAAAATCTAAAATGACTTATGATCATCTACTCTACCCTCCTAACCCCTCAAATTGAGGGGTACAATTATCACTTAATGAGGGTTGTGTAGGGGGTAAATTATCCCCTACACTACCCTCCTAACCCCGCCTCATCTAAATCCAAGTAAGGTACATAATTACTACTCCACTTAACCCTACCTACTTAACTCTCTAAACTCCCAATCCAAGCAAACCCTCAAAGTGCAGTTTATTTAAGAAGGCATCTCTCTCCTCCTATTCAAATTGTTACTTCATTTGACTCTTTGAACCATAGTTCCCGTTTACGTAAGATTTTGAGTTGCAAGACATGCTGCTGCAGTAATGATCTCTGCTGTGGTACTCATAAGAATCCATTAAATCTCTGCAGGATGCAGATGCGTCAGCCAGAAGAGCTGAAGCAGCTAGGAAACGGGCGGAAGCTATTGCTACTGGAACAGCGCAACTGAATGGACGGGAGCTTTTCTTGAAGGAACCCTGGGTGTTCGATAATACACTTTATTAAGCTTGGTATGAAGGAACACAATGTGCTTCATTCTAATACCTGATATTCATGTATCATACTGCACTGATGTTCCTCTTCCAACTTTGTCCCGTTCAATGAAGGTGCTGGTACTGTCTATTTGCAAGGGGTTGTATGCTGATGCCATTGATCAGTGAATATAATATACCCATTGTTGAGTTATAATAATAGTTTGCATGTATTGCAGGTTGACATCTCATATTACATATTTGGATCTCCCTTTTTTTCAGTGTCATCTGAATCGGACCGACCTGTACTCGGACAAGTTTGACTCTCAATTTTTTAAAACAACAGTTTTGTTATTTGGATTGCACAATTTTATTTTTCATTCTTCTTTTGTTTATTTGTTTTTTTTTTTGAAAGTGTTGTTGGGCTAAAGTGAAGGTAAATGGATATTTGGGTTTATGTATGAAGTAGATGGATATTTCGGCTTAAGTGATTTCAATTGACTTCATGTGTTTTCAGACCTCATTGTAATTAGATTATTAGTTTTTTGGTTTTTGTTATTACTATTTATAATTAAATTAAATTATTTAATAAATATATTGTTTAACCTTTGATCTTCCGAGTCAACCGATTGAACCTTAAAAGTTTATTACTACGGACCAAAGTGCTGATCGATGGAAAACATTTAGACAAGATAAATTTAGACAAGATAAATTTGATATGTATCGTTAAATTTTTCATACTAAATACTACACATTTATAAAATTTTCAGATTCTTAAAAAAGTTTGGTTGCACTAAAATTGTGCACCAATTTTTCATTGTTTTTTGTATTTGTTTTTGTTTTTACGTCACCATCATGCTTTTTTATCTTCTTAAATCTTTCATTAATTGAGTGAAGACTTCATAATTACCAATAATTTTCAAGTGCGGCACAGTTGTTCTTTTTCTGGATTTTTTCTAATGTAATTAAAGAATCCTCACATTGTTACCCTATTAAGGATAAATTTTAGGGATAAAAATGTTAGGATATACTAAATTTACCGAATAATTTGATTATATTATATTTTTTACATTATAATGGATACCAATTTTTATATTCAAATTGTTATTATTATTGCACCATGATACCAAGCAAAAGAACTTTCTGTAACAAAGCTAATTGATTGTTTTTGTATAGTTTGTACTCCATGGTTTGCATTTTAATGGAATTTGTTTCCTTTTTGAGATTATTTTTTTTGACATTGACATGTACCTCCCAATATTCATATCTTTGAAATTGAATGGTGTGGTTTTGTCATGGTCTCTTTTTATTCGGTCTAATCAAATCTGGAAGACCATCCAAATTTCTGTTTGTTTTGCATCATACAAATTAAAGTTGTGAGATATTTATATAATGATGTGTCAATCAAATCTCATATTTTGTTCACAGTTTAAAGTTATGAGTTTTATATTTAAGTTGTCTCAAATGAAACACTATAAGTTCTCGTAAAACGTAAAAATTGAGAGTGTCAGAGTATGGGAACAGAGTATAAGCTAGCTTATACTCTGAAACAAACGGAGGCTATTATTGTGTAATTTTTCACAGTTTAAAGCCATAAACCCATAAAATATACAACCACATTACGAAATTATTTCTCTGTATTTTAAAAGTTTATTACTTTTTATTATAATATATTTTTTAATTTTATTTAACTGAACAAATGAATCAAACACCCACAATATTTTGTACAATTTAAAACTATAGATCCCATAACTTTTAATCCAACATTTAATGTAGCTTAAAATTCTACACCATTTCACATCTTAAAACTCTAAAACATAAATGCTAAAACAAACCCACCATAAATTCTCTCATACAAAATGCGTGGCCAAACAAAAAATTGCCATTAATAGATAAGGATAATTTCGTCAATTTACGAAACGAAATGCCATTTGTCTGTTGGATCCTCAAAACAGGATTCAAAGGCAGATGTAACTGACGCGCTAAAAGAAGAGCGTGGTGTTCCTTACCTAACACGACAACCTGAAGTAGTTACGCGGTGTCGTGGCTAAAACTGTCAAATTTCAAACCAACTAGAGGGAGGGAGAAAGAATCTCCTAAAATAGGGCCCACAGTAGCCTCCGCAATTGGTTCTGGTTCCGGTGTAGTGTTTGTTCTCTCTTTCTTTCCTACCCGGCATCAGACACTCCGTTGGATACTCTCGCTCACCTCCCTTCTCTCTCTAAACAGTCAGACAGAGAGAGACTATCTATGTGTCTATATATATATATCTCATTCTCACACGCTCTTCTCGTGTTTTCACAGAATCCATTATCGTTGTTTACTCTCTGTCTCTACCGTAACCAATGCCTCCTCCTTCGACTCCGCCAATGGAGCCCAGCCGTATCGATCGCCTGATATGGCGGGCTTGCGCCGGGAACTCTGGCGATGTTCCGACTGCTCACTCTAGGGTTTACTACTTCGCGCAGGGTCATGCGGAGCAATCTACATCTGCTCCGACTCTTTCTCGTTTTGCTCTTGCCAAACCCTTTGTGCTCTGCCAAATCTCGGCCGTCGACTTCCTCGCTGATCCACTTACTGACGAAGTCTTTTTTAAGCTGAGTCTTGTCCCGCTCAACACCCGTTCCAACTCTCCAGTAGTGGACTCTGCTATAGACTCGCAAGTTGTACTCACTCAAGATAGCGGAACGGAGCGCGGTGTGGTTCGTGATGACGATGACATCCTGGCGTTTACGAAGATTCTGACGCCGTCTGATGCTAATAACGGTGGTGGCTTCTCGGTTCCGAGGTTTTATGCTGATTCGATGTTCCCTCCGCTCAACTTGCAAGCCGACAAGCCTGGGCAGACCCTAACGTTCACGGAACGCGCTGGGACTTTCGTCATATTTTCCGTGGGACTCCCCGGCGTCACTTGTTGACTACAGGGTGGAGTAAGTTTGTCAACCGTAAGAAGCTAATTGCTGGTGATTCCGTGGTTCTCATAAGGAATTCGCAGGGGCACTTATTTGTAGGGGTGCGGCGTGCAGTGAGGTTACAGAGTGCAGATTGCTCCGGGTGGCGGGAGCAAATTGCTGATGTAGGAGGGGTGAGAGGGAAACTGGAGGAGGAGGGATTCTCTGGGAGCGGGAGAGAAAGGGTGCCACCTGAGGCAGTTACGCAGGCGGCAGAGAGGGCTGCACAGGACCTTCCATTCGAGGTGTTGTACTATCCTAAGATGGGGTCAGCCGATTTTGTGGTGAGGGCTGAGGCAGTTGAGGCTTCACTGAATGTATTTTGGACACCTGGAATGCGGGTGAAGATGGCCATGGAGACTGAGATTTCGTCCAAGATGATATGGTTCCAGGGAACAGTATCTGTTACTTCGGTACCCGAGAGCGGTCCTTGGCGCGGCTCTCCTTGGCGCATGCTTCAGGTAACTTGCCAGCATTTTGTGGTTTGCAGATGAAGTGGAATCTGTGGAGTAGTTTTATTGTTATGTTGTTTGTTTAACTTACCTGTGTAATTAGACTGCTTCACATCTTATTTGAAAATGCTCTGATAGGTCGTCATGGTGTTGGATTAGGAGTTATTTTCTTATCAGAATGAGTATGATCTAAGTTTCTAAATCCTGAATTCAAGGATTTGTTTTTAGGTTTTGCGTTCTAAAAAGAACGTAAAAAAAACATTCAGTCATGAGTTAGCAAATTTTTATCCGGATTCTTACCAACTTTGGTTTATTCTTGATTTATCTAGCTGGCTCATATATATACCTTTTCTGCCAACGTGGAGCAAATATGTATAAGCTTTCCTACTTTTTTGGTTTGTACGGTCTTGCATGACGTAGATTGTTTATGGAGACATTGGTAGGATATATTTGATAGTTTTGGCTACCTCACACATTTCATTAAGTATTTTCCTTGTTTACCGGTAACTAGCCAGTATTGCGGAGGTCTTTTCCCAAGCCTATAGGGCATGGAATCTATAAGGTAGTCATGCTGCCACTTTAGATAGGAACAAATGGCATAAAGAAAATTCACAAGTTGGATTCCAACTGTCGCTTATGAACTCATGTAGCTTTCCTAAAATTGTTTGGGATAATAAAGGCGTTGCGACAATAAGTTTTTTCTGTAGTTATTAATGTAATCAGTTTAAATAGTAATATAGTTTATCTACGTTTTTTGGCCACAGCTGACGATTTGAATCATTAGCTAAACATGATTAAATGACATTCTTTAATCCTTATTATGATGTAGATTTTGGGGGGTGGGGGGAGGGTGGGTGTGAATCCTTCTGCTGTAGAAAAGAAGACTAAGCCTTTTCAAATTTTTTGTGCACAAATAATTTTATAGAGTAGGCTTATATGATGAAATTTATATCTGCTGATTGGGAGATGTATTATGAAAGTCCTCTGATTTTATTTTGGGATTTTTAGCTCGCTGGGTGTGTCAAATTGGATCTTGATATTGTTTACCCTTTCACATATCTGGCTTTACCAAATGATGGTGGGTGAAAGAACAACCATTCATGTTTTCGCGTGTTCATCTCTGGTTTTATTTTTGTTTGATAGTTCGTAAAAATGTCATAAACAGTAAAAGTTGCACAAAGTTTTATATGAAGGTAAAAAATGACAAAAAAAAATTCCATGTTAATTTATTGGCTGATGCAGATAATTATGAGTTGTTGATCTCTATGTTATAGGTTACGTGGGATGGATCTGGAGTTTTGCAGAATGCTAAGAGAGTGAGCCCTTGGCGAGTTGAAATAGCTGCCGCCCCTCTATCACTACATGTTGCATTCCCTTCCACAAAGAAAATAAGATTACATGAGAATTCTGGGTCGCTGACAGATGGGGATGGTGGACTATTTGTTCCCATAACAGGGTCACCTAATTCAACAACGACATCAATTGATGCATCATTGTTGAATTATAACCCTCTTCCTGTTGGCATGCAGGGAGCCAGGCAAGATACTTTTTTGAGCTTTTCTGACCAATTAAATGGAAATGCTCCTCAGATGTGCACTGATAGTATCTATGGCAACAACATGGTGCCTAAGTTGAAAAGCATGTCTACTGAGTTGAACACTGGCAGTTCACAGTATGAGAACTTATCACCTGATAGCCAGAGTAGTATCCAATCTTTCAGCACAGAAGAAATTGGAAATCAGGACCGCAGTTCAACAAAAGTTGGTGTTACATCGTTTCAGTTATTTGGTAAGGTTATTCAAATGAATCAGCCAGTTGAAAATGGTTTTGAGAAGGATGGTTACTCAGCGAGTGCTTGCTGTAAAAGGTATAATGAAATTGATTGTGTGAACGACCTATCAAGTCTTCCATTAACTTGTGATCATAACCAGACTTCTTTGACAGGTTTGATATTTAATGCCGAGGAGCATCAGCTTGTGGAGCGTACCCTTTGTGAAATAGCAGTTGCGTCTCTAGCATTCAAATATCATGTGGATCAAGTCTCTCTGGTATTCATTGCATTTCCTAAAGATCGATAGAATTACTTAAAATTTCTTCAATTCTTCCCATTGTTATTTCCTTTCCTTATCAACTTAAATTTTACAATATGGTAAATGTGTGCCCTTTTTAAGAAGGTTAACATCATCATCCCATTAAATTAGCGTAAGCTGATATCTTAAGTCTTACTTATGAACTTATTCTTTATTCAATGTTTCTATTATTGGACTTACTGTAACGTATATGAAACAAGTATCTATTTGACATACTACACAATTTTATTCCTTGCGCTTGCTGCACTATCAGCTGCTGTGAGCCTAACCATAAACCATGGGTGTAAAATTTACCTTTTTTCTCCTGAATGTTTGCATTCCTTAGAGAATTATGTCCAAATATTTCTATCCCATTTTGTTCATCTCATTAGTGTTTGAATTTCTTATTGTTCACTGGAAATATATGGATTACACGCCCTATAATAATTGTGAAGAAAAAATTGTCATGTTACAACTTACAAGGCATAACTACATTGCCAGTGACTTTATCATTTAGTATATTGGCATACCATGTGGAAAACTGTTGTCTTTTCTGTAGAATATGCTGATTCCTTTGCTCATTCTTTCCCTGCAAAAGGGTGTTGTTTTTAGGTAACATTGTGAAATTTATGGAAGGAAGAACATTTTTCGTTTAGTCAAATAATCATGATTCATGAGAAATTTACTTTTAGCTTTCCTTCATAATATTTTCTTGCTTTGACTGTGTTGCTAAGTATCTTAAGGGTATTATAATTAATATCTTCTGCTGCATATCTGGATCTAAATGTGATTTTCTTCGAACTTTTTTTTTAGATCAAAAGCAGAGCCCCCTACAGTTTCAGTTGTAAATATTTTACTAGCTGTGTGTGTTTGTTCGAGTTGGGAAGGGAATCTATTTTTCAACCAACTTAAGGTTAGGATTTGTGAATTATTCTCTACATATTTTGTCATCTAATGAATACTATCTACATATTCACATTTGACAGGGTTGAGTGTTTGCTTTTTTATGCCCTTCTGCTGGTCAGTGAGAAGGCAGGAAGCTGATTCCTTATTCGACCCCGGAAGATTTAACTAGGATATAGTGAATTGTCTTAGTTAGATGTTCTCTTTATTTCATCCCGGAAGATGTATATGCCGATTTCTTAATAGACATTGGAAACTCAGAATGATTCATAAATGTTTTAATTCTAGTATCGGATGTTCTTGTGAAAATAAAATCTGCTTGAGATTGCTTTTTAATTTTCTGGCTTGAGGTGATGTGACTGTCTTTGATCTCTTCGATTTTTAGAGAGTTGGGGGCCTTTGTTATAGTAACCATATTGAAATATAGCCTGAAAAGAGAGAGCCCATTGTGTTTGTGAGATGATGATTCAAGAAGATGGTTTAAAGCTTTTAAATTCCTCTGCCTCCTTTTTATCCTTGGAAGGGATTTTTAATTGCGAGAAGCCGAGAACAACATACATATATGTGTTTTGCAACAGGTAAAGTACTAATTGCTATATTCACTTGGTTTACCAGACATGTCAAAGGTCAAGTTTACTGGTAGTTTGAATTCAGTTTTATATTGCTTATTTTTACCTATAATCGGGAATACACAAACATAAATAAAGTAATAATAATAAAATAAACATAATATTTTTAATTAGTTGCACCTTTAAAAACATAAGGTTGTGTTTGGAAGAAGATTTGGGGATGTCAGAGGAGGGGAGGTTTCGGGAAATTTTAGAAAGTGAGGTTTTAAGAAATTTGATGAAATCTTATGAAACCTTGTTTTGTAGGAGATTTCAAAAAATAAGTTTCATCAGGATTTTTAAATTTGAAAGTATTTAAATACTCTTAAAATGAATTGTTTATGTTTACGAACTTTTGTATTAAGTTCAAGTTTATTAATTGATTTGTATTAAGTTTAAGTGCACAAATGAAAAAGGTCACTTGGGATTGAGTCTCGGATAGGTCAGCGTTCGAGTCTCGGATAGGTCAGCGTTCGAGTCTCGGATAGGTCAGCGTTCGATAACTGGCCCGAGTCATGCCAGGTTACGGGATCGTGCTAAGGTATTGGTAGGGCCCGAGAATGCCCTCAGGTCATGTTAAGATCTAGGATTGTTCTAGAGTCATCTTGTGTCCAGGACATGTTAGGTCTATTAAAGAATCCAAATCATCCCGAGGTCCGAGATTAGGCCCGAGTCATCCCAAGCTAAGAGAATAGGCCTGGTAAATAAACATGCTGTATTAAATGAATTATTTGTATAGCCTCAACTTCCTTGTTTTTCATTTTGGAAAATGACATTTTTGCATAGGAGTATTTTTGTTTAATTAATTCTATTTTTATTTTAATTGTATTTGGGAAAGAGGTATTTTTGTCTTTTTATTTTTATTGTAGAATAAAATCTTCTCAAATCCTTAATTTGGATGTTTTTTTTTGCTTTGAGATGAAGGTTTGGAGATGTTTCATTGAGATTTTACAAAACCTCCCGAAACATCCCACAAAACGGGAGTGCATTAAAAATGAATATCCCCAAACCTCCTTCCAAACACATCCTGAGGGGAGACGACAATGTGAATCCCAAGATTTGATGTAAAAAATTTACCCCAGTTCTCGTTATAATGACAAAATACAAAATTTTATTTTATTTTTAAAAATCACAAATATATTTTGATAGGGAATGAAATATTTAGAACTGTTAAATATAAATTTAACATTGCATGTCTTTTTTCACATTCTATTTAATTTTTGTTTGACTCAAAAAAAAAATCATTTGTCTATAAAACTCTATAAAAACACATTTTTAAAAAATACAATAAAATAAATTTTGAATGTCTAAAAAACTATTACAACGGCTCCTTGAATAGGGGTGACAAAAGTTCGTGTTTGGGTCAATCCGGGTAAGACAACATAGTGTTTACAAAATATTTACATTTTCATACCTGAATTGATATAAATTTTCGGACGTATTAATGATCATACCTGAATTGATTTAAATCCGAATAAGTAAACTAAATGGAGGAAACATTTTTGTTTGATCTCTAACCTAATTTTATTCGGATAATATCCAAACCTAATTTAATATGACGCAACAAATCAGTCATTAGAATATGTTAAAATTTTGTCACAACTATTCCTGAGCACTCCGCGGCAATGGCATCTCAATAGGAGTTCATAGGCAAATGCGCTAGTATGTACGAACGACTGTATGTGGGGTAAATAAGTCATTATACGTTGTTTCCGGCGCGAAAAAAAGGATAAAAGCGTAAAAGTCAGGAAGGATCCCGTCAATTCTAGACAAATCCGTTAACGACGGTGTTTCTGCTTCGGAGAGTGAGGCCGTCACTTGAGGAGATAGTGTGTTCATCAATGGCCGTCTCTCTCTTCTCTCCTCGTATTTCTGCTTCTATTCCTTCCAAATCCTCCAAAACCCTCGCATCTAAAGTCACAGACATTCAATCCCTGTATAACGGACCTAGAGTCTACAAATCCATATCAGGACTTCGTTGCTCCAATCCTTGCCGAATTATTGACCTTAACAACGACAAGTATAGTAGGAGGCGTTCCTTTAAGTGCCACTTCACCGCTGAAAATTCGTCTCCCTCTGTATGATTCTCCTTTCACTCTATGCTTAATTGCTTGGATTTCTTGTCAGTTTTCTCTACCACACCCCCCCCCCCCCCCCCCGCCACCCCCCCCCCCCCCCCCCCCCCCCCCCCCCGCGCCCCACACCCCCTTTTCCATTTTGTTCATGAATTTTTTTTTTATGCTTTGATTTCCTCGGTCTCTACTCTCTAATGTTTGTTCGGATATTGGTTTTGTTTTACGCGCTCCCCCCCCGCCCCAACCCCCCTTTTCCATTTTGTTCATGAATTATTTTTTTATGCTTTGATTTCCTCGGTCTCTACTCTCTAGTGATGTAGCATCAGCATCATGTTTGTTCGGATATTGGTTTTGTTTTACGCGCTTTATTGACAAGTTTATTATGCTTGATATTATGTTGGTTATATGCTTTGTTGATGGAAATTCTGTAATCTTTTAAGATGGACACAGTTTCTTGACAATGGTTACTCTCTGTGACTGGATCATGTATTGGTTTCCCTATATCTGCAATTTGTTTTCGTCATCTTGTTACGCATGTTGTTCAATCTCATATATTTGAAGTTTTTTTTCTTTTTGTTGACAGTTGTTCAGTTATCTCTTTTGAATATACACGATTGCAATCAAAAGTATTTAGCTAGTTTGATAAAAATTTCTGTAGATTTCTCTTAGAAGTGTGAAGTATGTTACAATGGAGTCTAATATTGCTGCAAAGGGAAGATTTAATTTTAAAGTGAAAATTTTGATTTCCATTTGTATTAACAATCCATGCTGTACCTTTTTCTACTGATCGAAAGGCTGAAGAGGAGGGTCTTGAGGAGGATGCAAGTGTCTCAGAAAGTGAAACAGAGCCACAATCTATGCCTAATTTGAAGATTCTTATGAAAGCGTACAAGGAGGCAGTTTTTAGTGGGGATTGGAAGACGGTATCTGACATTGAGGCTAAGATTTCTGTTGTTGAAAATAAGATTAATGACTTGACACTAAAAGTTTCGGGATTATCATCAGAGGTTACGGTTGGCAAGGAGAAATACATCCGCTTACAAGCAGATTTTGATAATTTCAGAAAAAGATCGGAAAAGGAGAGACTTACCATAAGAAGTGATGCCCAAGGTGAAGTGATTGAAAGCCTTTTGCCCATGGTGGACAGTTTTGAGAGAGCCAAGCAACAGATAAAACCAGATACAGAAAAGGAAGAGAAGATTGATATAAGTTACCAGGGTATTTATAAACAATTCGTGGAGATCATGAGGAGCTTACGAGTTGCTGCTGTTGCAACCGTTGGAAAGCCTTTTGATCCAAAAGTAAGTGAGAAATTTAAGGACTTTTTTTTTTTGTAATTATTATTGCTACGTCCATGCTCAGCTGTCTTGATGTGTTTTCATATTTTTTTTATATTTATATATATATATATAAACTAGAAGATGAGAAAGAAGTATCTTCCATAGTAATGCAGGAAAGAGAACTATGCAAAGATTCATGATCTGCATATCAGATTTTCACGTTTATCCTATTTTTTTAATATCTTTGAGGTTGCAAATATATGAAGGAACTGCCAGATGCAGTGATTGGGTTCTCATCATCTTGACCCAATGGCCAAGGGTTCAAAACTTCCCCCTTCCCCTGACTTGCTTTAGAAAGAAGAAGAAAAATCTTATGAGCATATAAAGAAAGTTGGTGCATATTTTCAGACCTTTGTTCTTTCAATGTTATAGAAGAGGTGGGAAGCTTTGCATTTTGATTATGTCTTTCTGGAGTAACTTTGTTTAATTTAACAGGGAACTTTTGAATTTAATTGAATCACAAGACTAGAGGCTACACTGCTTGGTTAGGTTAAGATGCCTGTTTGTTAATCTATGCATATTTTTTTTGTTAGGTCTGATAGATTGACATCATTCCATCCTGCTGCATGAGTAGTCTTGCTTCAAAAAAGTAAAAAAGAAAATAAAAGAAAAAGAAGAAATCATTCTTGCTAAGCAGGCATTATGGTTCTATATCTTGTAGATTTGATGTGGATTGTTAGTTGCAAACAAACTCTTTAATAACTTATTCTGGAATCTACATGTTATGCTTGGACCCATTGTTTAACGTTGGAGATATTTTTAAAAACCATAGTATTCATTTAATACATATTCTGATGACACATGCAAAGTGCAGTTATTATCAAATGTAGGTGTCCTGTCTAAAAAGGTCTAAAAAGTAAGCGAAAATCAACAGAATAATCATTATGGTGCTACAATGTGTCACCGTAATTTGATTACTTAACTCTTTTCTGTTACTAGTTTTTGAATTCATAGTCTGTGAGTTATATGGTCTACTTTTCATGTCATGGAAAGGATTGTGACGTGTTGGATGAAAGTAGTTTGCAAACTTATGGTAAGATGTGATGTGTTGAACACAGTGCATCATGGCTGTGTGGTCGGTTGATAAATCAATTGATGACATTCTATATTGATAATCCTCATGCTACTGCCAAATTCCTGTTAAGTTGGACTTTGAAAAGGATGGATGCAACATTTGAAAATTCAACGCCTATTTTAATGGGCCGTCTCT
This sequence comes from Euonymus europaeus, assembly GCA_963580455.1. NCBI lineage: Eukaryota > Viridiplantae > Streptophyta > Magnoliopsida > Celastrales > Celastraceae > Euonymus > Euonymus europaeus. Next base: position 19,248,267 of record OY756972.1, on the reverse strand, counting down.
CGTTTTTTTTTTCCTTCTAAAATTGGAGATAAATTATCTTAGGCTTAATCTTTTACAGCATTCTAGCATTCAAATTGTTATTCCTTCTCAAGAGAGAGATTTTTTAGATCTATTGTTCTTTTTTCCATTTTGCGATATTTATTGCTTGAAAGTTTAAGAATTAAGGCCACAATAAGGAATTGAGGTCTGTGTTAAGGGGTTGGTGATATGATTATTTTTTAGACTAGAGATTTGCAATATTACAGGTTTGAAGTTTTCAAGGTGGAGTGAGGTTTATGCTTGCTTTCTGTTTTGAGTTTTCTATCAACTTGTTTTTGCATCATCACATACATTTGCAAAAGGTAGCCCACTGGCCCCATTGCTCAAAAAAAAAAAAAAATCATGTTAGATGTCTTTTAGCAATGTTCTCGTATTTCTTTGAGAGGTGTCAGAATATGCCATGATAATGTTGCCCTAAAATTAGAAATAGAAACCTTATTATGGTATACTATGGCGTGATAAGAGTAATCAGCAACTGAGAGAAGTGTATTTTTGGTACATGGAATGTTCTGATTGTGTTCATTTGGGTTATATTTTGTTGTAGCTGCATGAGGCTATTGCACGAGAGGAATCTCGAGAGTTCAAGGAAGGAATCATAACACAGGAATTCCGACGTGGCTTTCTTCTTGGAGACCGACTCATAAGACCAGCCATGGTTAAAGTTTCTGCAGGGCCTCGTAGTAAGAGAGCACCTGTTGCTGCAGAGGTATCAACTGGGAAACAGGCAGCTGCCACTGGTCTAGATGAACGATAGCCCTATTCTGCAAGCTCAAATTGTCAGATTTCTGAATCTCAGGATTCTGTGAGCTTCAAAATTTTCTGATGTTGAAAATTTTCATTTTCTTGCTTTTGCATAGGAAAATGTAACTTAGTCAGTTGTCATCTTCTTCCATCAGGTACTAATTTTGTTTTTTTGTTGTCCCCTCACAGTGGGTCAAAAATTTCTGGTGCTTAGCTCAGCTGTCATAAGAAAGTGTATTCTTGTTCATTGTGCGGGTGTTCGAATCCCGGGCAACATATTTGTGTTTTGCATGCATGTGCGTGAGTTTTGTGTCATAAAAAATATGGAGGATGTTGGGATAAAAATGAGTTCCGGTCTCGTTTTTATTGCTCAAATTGAGCAGGAATGTGTAATTCATAAATCGAAGCGGTGCGTGTGGAAATGCTGGAGTAGGGACACAAAAGAACTAGAGGAAAGCAAGCAGTTAAACGACTTCTGAATCCAGTAAAATATTTTGGAATCCACTAATACATATATCTTTGTTTAGGGCACGTATAATATACAACTATGTAATGAAATTCTCTTTGACATGAAATTACAAAAACAAGGTGCCGATGCATATATCACTGCTCAATAAACGACGGCCAAATATATTCTAGGCAGTAAGATGTTCATAAACCATTAATCTATCGGAGGATGATTCTCCTTTTTTCCGCGTCGTGACGAAATCTTCTACGGTCTCTTGAAGTAACAGGAGCCACATTCTTAAACTGAAACGGGAAACTGGAACTACCGATGAAGAGGCTGAATTAAGTCCCTACTGCAAAGGCAAGTCTGGTATTGACAGAATAGGGAGTCTCAAATCTGTGGGAAAGAAGGGAGAGATCAACACAAATGTAAATGTGTCATAAAATAACGAGGCAGGAAAAGATAAACACGCTTTCACGCACACAGCACGCACATGCTCGCCGAGATACTGAGAGAGCAAATAAGTTGTCAACTTTGCATCGTAAAGCACCAGCAGATTTGAGAAGAACATAACAAGCAATACCGTACTTAATATTAGCTAAAGGATCTTACACGCGTGAGTAGAACAGAACCCTCAAGTACGCATGGGAAAATGACTTTGCATTAGATGACTTGGACATAAATGATACGGGACTATTGAAAAATGAAATCATGCATTGGTCAAATGTAAAATATAATTTGTAGAAGCAGATTATTTCTGTTTCTGATGTGTACATTATGAGAACCCCAACAACCATGAAATTCAAAAGTGAAAGCCCCTGACATCAGTGTCAAATGAGATGGAAATGATATACCAGTATGCCAATTTGTATAAATGATGGACATGATGCAAGCTCTCTATATGTCAGTCTATTAGATATCAAATGCATTTAGTTTACAATATGGGAGGGTTTAAGATGGGAAATCCACCAGGAGAAGAAAATAACACCCTCACGTTTATGATTAAATACTAATGCATTTGAAGCTTGAATTCGTCTAAGTGCACTCTTTATTTCCGAAAATGCATATACGATCATTAGTCAGATATCAAATGCATTTAGTTTGTACTTCATAATATGGATGGGGTTTAAGATGGAAAATCCACCAGGTGAAGAAACTAATTCCCTCCAATTTAGAATTAAATATTAATGTATCTTAAGTTTGAATTCGTCTAACTGCACCCTTTATTTCCGAAACGCGTATACAGTCATGAAGCACCGTAAACCTGAAAGCCAACCAAGCAAAAACAAACAACCGAATAGCAAAATAATTATCTAGTCAGAAGAAACCTACAAACGAAATTGAAACCCTCAATCGACCATTGTGCACATCCTAGCCAAACTAGAGATCCATAGAAGACCGTTTAATTAAAGCATAACTAATATTCAGAGACAAAGTTCATGATTTGGCTTTGTGATATGTGAAGATCACTCCCAATAAAACCAGCCGGAAACGAAAAAATTTCTAATTCGTCCAAGTTTTTCATTTTGACACGGCTCAAAGGTATTTAAGTAGGGTGCATTTTGTTATTTGTCCCAAAAAAAATCGTATGCCTCAGCATGCGAGTAAGAACTGATAAAAGAGCAAGGAAAGCATGTGTGTAAATCAACGAAGCTGCCTCAAACTAATGCCTTTCAGAAGGCACAACACAACAGGTCTCCATTGATATCACGCTCACGCAAGGGCACAATCATCAAAATTTATCCTTTGCATAATCCTAAACTCTTTTTTTATTACTTCACATTCACATAAAAATAGTGCTCCAAAAAAGACTATCCTCTAAAACCAATGCAGACTGATTTACTAAGAAATCATTCAAAATCCAATCACAAAAACCCATATCTTGATCAAGCACAAAATTCCAATTGTAACTCTACACCCCAAAAAAAGAAAAGATTGAGTAGAGCGTGAAAAAAAATCTCGATTCAGAAAATTTAAATTAATGTGATAAAAATTTACCAGTTAAGATCTCGATTTTGGGCATTAATGGAGTTGTAATATCGAGATAATTTACGAGTGGGAGGTTTCCTTATCTCTTTCTTCTTACGCAAACCGAAGATCTCTTGCACAAGAGGGACATGGACCAGGACTAGCTTCCACGCCAACAACCATCCTGCAATTTCAGTCAACCCAAAAGAACAAAAAAAGTTAATTCTTCATCATTCAACATAAAATCAACTTTTTTTCATCGATTACATATCCGAATTTTTTCCAGCTAGAACAATAAATTATAGACCGAGGGGGAGAATTACCAACAAAAATAAATAAGACGGCAAAAGAAATAGCTAGAATAGGGCGCAAGAGAAGCAGATGAAGATAATCCCAAAAGGAAGGGATATATTGTGAAGCTGAAGAAGAAGAAGATGAAAATTGCAACTCCATTGACAAGTAGAATTGGAGCACTAGGAGCTGCGAGGCGAAGCCTGTATTGGGCGGCTTCTCCGTTTTTAGAAGGAAGAGTTTGGGCCGGATATGTAATGGGCCACAACCCATAAAAGTCTATATGTGTGCAAAATACCCTCCGGGCCTTTCTAATTCCTGGCTCGGCTTATTTAAGTAACCAAGTGTAGGCCACCTAACTTGACAAACAAATTTGGCAATACGTACTTTTATAAGTATGTGAATACTTTTTTTATTTTTTATTTTTTTATGGTGGGTGAGAATACCTCAAATCATAGCTTTAAAATATCGAATGCATCAAATTGACAATTCAAGGTTTTCGAGGTTTTGAACGTTGTATTTGCTTAGCCACGTAGTCTAGCTAGTTATTTTTTTTTGGTAAATAGGCTTAGCCTCAGAAATATATAGATAATAAACCTCACAAAGCGGAGGAAAACCGAACATAAAAATCATAGTTTTAGACTACATAGCCTTCAAAAAGAAAGCCAGGGGTGACAGCAAAGAAAAAACAAGAAATATAATAAAAATTACATTATTGATGAAGTCTAGCTAGTTGTTTTGAACGTTGTATTACTGGTTCTGATTAATTTCTGGTCTACCTTTGGGTAGGGAAAGCACTGCTCGTTTCCTGGCAGTGTGCTGGTGTTTTGACACATATTTAAGTAACCAAGTCTAGGCCAGGCCACCTAACTTTACAAACAAATTTGGCTATACGTACTTTTATACGTATGCGAATGTCAGACAAGAATGCCATGATGAGTAACTTAAATAACATATTAGTACGAACTGCGAAGGATAACCTTATCGCAATCGAAGTAGCTGGTATCAAGCAAAGACCATCTTGACTGGGTTCCAAAGGTATTTTGGGTGGATTGGTTGTTAACTTTTGATTCTTGGGCTTTAGTTTGTAGGGAGTGGGCTAATTTTTGCCATCACGATATTAAAATCTATAGAAAATGACATGTAAATACCTATTGATAAGTGTTGGATAAAAAGGTATAATGAAATTACTTTTTTCTTTCAAGTGCCTTGCCTATTTTAGAAATTAATATTTTACATAATCATATATTTGTCATTCTTCCTTAATAGACATAAATTTAAGAAAATATCTAGATTTAAGACACCTCTCTGCATCTCCATCGTTGCTATTGTCCGCCTCCATCTCTACCACATACTGTCATTGTCTGCCTTCACGGCCGCCATCATCCATTGCCATTGTCCACTTTCACCACCGTTTCATTCTTCTTCTTCTTTTTCTTATTAGGTCTGAGATGCATGTGAGATTCGATAGTAGATTTGGAGGCATAATGGAATTCGAATACTTCGTTTTCATCTTGTTATATCTAAGATTTAAGATGTAACCTTAGTTCATATATGATATAGCTAGTACAATCATATGTCACTGTTTTGACATCATAATATGTTATGAAATCTAAGATCATTATGTATTTCAATGTTACTGCTTAGGGTTTAGGGTTTATTGTTTAAGGTTCAGAATTTAGAAATCGTACAAATATGAGATGGTACAATTATATGTTACTGTTTCAATGTTATTATTTAGTTGATTATATTATGTTGTGGGATATGAGATTATAATCTTTTTTTCAATGGTACTGTTTATGGTTAAAAGTTAAAAGTTGAGGATTTATGGTTTAAGATTTGAGGTTTAGTGTTTAAAGATCGTCCAAATATGAGATCGTTCAGTTATATGTTATTATTTAGAGATCATAATATGTTATGGGATCTAAGATCATAATCTGTTTTAATGTTAGGGTTTATAGTTTAGGATTTGAAGATCGTACATATCTGAGATCATATAGTTACATATTACTATTTTAACGTTACTCTTTTGAGTTCATAATATGTTATAATATATGAGATCATAATTTCTTTCAATGTTATTGTTTAGGATTTTGGGTTTATGGATTACCAGAAAAAGTTTATATATGATTAAATATTGTACATATATGAGATCGTATAGTTATATGTTACTATTTCAATAATGTTACTGTTTTTATATCATAATCCGTTATGATATATGAGATCATAATTTATTTCAATGATATTATTTAGTGTTTAAGATGTATGATTTAAGGTTTAAGTTTAAAAATCGTACATATCAGAGATAGAAGAATAAAATATGACAAACCTGGTTATTTATTCTGTTAATGTTTGAATGGATAAGCCTTAATGAACATGTCTGGAAGATTTGGTAGAATTTATAAATTATTTTTTGATTCAACACTCATAAAACTTAAGAAAATTCATAGCAAAAATCATGTAGTCAATATATACATGTAAATAAAAGTAAGGAAGAATATAAACAACATAATGCAAGACCTCTTAGCAGCGGCGGCCCTGGGGTGGGGCGACAGGGGCGGCCGCCCAGGGCCCCCAAAATTCGGGGCCCCAAATTTTTTTTTTATTAATTGGTTATAATGTATGTATATAATTTATTCTTTGTAATAAAAGGCATGTTGTTTCTCTTGTTGCTTAATGGTAAGTTGTTTACTTTGGTCTGCGAGAGATTTGAGGTTCAATACCAAGTAGGCGCACCATATTTTTTCTTTATTTTTTTATCATAAAATTGGGCCCTCAAACCATAGTCCATCCCCAAGCCCCAATTTTTTCCATTTTTTGTAGTTAAAATTGGGCCCCAATTTCAAGTCCAAAGATTCGTTTTTTATACTTAAAATTGGGCCTCCAATTTAAAGTTCAAAGTTATTTACTACAAGACCCAATTTCACTTTTAAAACCCTAATTTACATCTTCACCTCTTTCACCTCTTTCTCTCGTGTCTCATCTCTGTAATCTATGTTCTGTCTCCCTCTCTCCAACCTCCAACGTCTTTATTTATGTGATTTCATGTAATTATATTTTTAACTGAATATTTTAATGACTAGTTTAATTTTAATGTAATGACATTCAATGCGTGATGACCTAACTTCCCAAAATTGGGTTCCAGCCATCAAAAATTTATTGTTGTTTTATTTGTTTAAATTTTTATTATTAATTTAAAAGTTATGACTATGTGTCAAAAACAAATTTCGGGGCGTTGCCCCGAACCCTCAAAATTTTTTTCGGGACGCTGCCCCGAACCCTATCTTGAGGGCCCCCAAAAAATTTTTCGCCCCGGCCCCAAATTGGCTAGGACCGCCCCTGCCTCTTAGCTTGAAATTGTGAAAAAAGATAGAGGGAAAGAAGAAGTATTCATTCCAGCCAGGCTGGATCCCTTATCAAATAAATATCTACATATAAATACCAAATATCAAACATGGGCCGCAACCCAATCTTTATACCCCACGTGTCCAAAATTATAATCTGAACCTGGGCGCTTAACCGTCCACGTGAGTCACACACAGCAGTTCTTATACCACCGGCTAGTCCCGGTCACCCTCTCCCATTCGAGGAACAGAGAACATTACCCAAAATGCCAGCCGGTTCCATTCCCTTTTCGCTTTTTCTTTCCTCAATTGACATTTTCGTATAGAAAACTCGTATTTCTTTCCTGGACTAGGTTTCGCGGATTAACTTCCATGGGAGCAAAATCGTCTGAAAGACCAAGGCTTTCTTACTTCCGCTGTAGCTTCTGTTTCTGTTGCTGCTACTCATACACACAGCCCTAACCAGAATAGGTACTCAATTTTGATTAGTTGGTTATGGATTCATCGCATGCTCCCTCAGGTCTCTCTCTAGGGTTCAACTCTCACACGTCACCGGTGCCTGCGACTGCGAAAATCCCGTCCGGAGTCGCTGATGATTCGTTTTCATTTCAGATTGATTCAACTTTTTGCGGCTCATCGAATCGGGTACCTCTTCAATTGTTCGATCAGAAGGATGATGATCGGGTTGAGAATGGCGAGGTTGAAGGGGATTCTGAGCAGTTCAGCATATTAGGGCACCGTATGTGTATAAAGAGGGATAGGGATTCTCAAGCGTGCTTACCTTCGAAGCGGATTGCAATTGGGTCGGGACTCGAGGAGCGGCAAGCTTGGGTCCGGTCATGGGGTAACCAGCCTCTTGGGGAAGCCGACCCCGAGGTTCTTGAAATTATGGAGAAAGAGAAGCAGAGACAATTCAGAGGGATTGAATTGATTGCTTCTGAGAATTATGTGTGCCGTGCTGTAATGGAAGCCCTAGGAAGCCACGTATCCAATAAGTACTCAGAGGGAATGCCTGGAGCTCGGTACTATACCGGAAATCAATATATTGATCAAATTGAATTGCTTTGTATGGAGCGGGCATTGGCTGCATTTGGCCTCGACTCTGATAAATGGGGCGTGAATGTGCAACCTTATTCGTGCACCTCTGCAAATTTGGCAGTTTACACAGGGCTTATACTTCCGGGGGATAGGATAATGGGGTTGGATTCGCCTTCTGGTGGCCATATGAGTCACGGGTACTATACCCCAAGTGGGAAGAAGGTATCTGCTGCGTCTATATTCTTTGAGACTTTACCTTATAAGGTGAACCCGCAAACAGGTTACATTGATTATGATAAGCTTGAGGAGAAGGCCCTTGATTTTCGCCCAAAGATACTTGTTTGTGGCGGGAGCTCCTACCCTCGCGAGTGGAATTACTCAAGGTTTAGGCAGATTGCAGATAAGTGTGGAGCAGTTTTGATGGGTGATATGGCTCAAATTAGCGGTCTTGTGGCAGCCAAGGTTTGAATACTTGAACTTTTGATTGTGTTGTAGTGTTTGGTCCCTTAGTTGTAGATTTCTGTACATGTTGAGGCCTTTTTTTTAGTTTATGCATTTATATCGGATATCATTAGAAGGTCATACTGATTGGCTCCTGAGAATGTCAATAACCAAGCATTGGACTGGTCGCTACAGGATTGTGGTTTCTGCTGTTTGTTTAGCAATTTGATTTTGGGTATGTGCTGATAATGAGCTTTGGTAACAACATGAAACTAATGCCACTTTTGATTGATCTGGTGCAATTTCACATATCAATCATGTTAGAGTTTAACAACACGTTCTAAGATATTATGTAGATATATTAGATAAAAGTTCTTTGTAAGCAATCCTGCAAACTCGAACCATATTTAATAGCTGAGTTCTTTCTTGATTAGTACAGAGTGCATGGTTCATTGGTTCTTTTAATATCTTGTTCGGTGCAAAGTGAAGACTTTTTGGTTTTGCCCTCAGTTTTCTGGCCTTAAGAACAGTTAGAATACTTTTCTAACGTAATAAAACCAAAAAACTGGTGTTTTTGCAAAATAAATTTGAGAAGTTTTGGGAATTAATGAATTAGGACTAACTTGAAAAATGCCTTCATATGTCTCTTGGAGAACATTTAACTTAAATACCCTGTAATTGTTTCTTGTGGTTGTACCTCGGTAATTCTTTTTGTAAATTTCTTTTGCATTTGGAGACTTCATTGATAGTGGATATGCCATTAATATAATTTTTGCATTTCTTCACTTGATCTAAGGAGAGATTTGGTGAGAACTGAGAAGACATCTGAAAACATTGAAAGTGTGTGAGTTATGCAATTGGAGTTATGTTTTGACCAATTTGCTTATATTTACAATTAATTTATAATTGTACAACGGAAAATTAGATTGTTAGAGCTGCTGGATTGTTGATGGATAAGCTCTGCGATGATACCAGAATCAAAACATGTGAGTTTGAAATATTCACAGAGAGTTTTGGGAGTTTGGTTGGTTATTTCTTTGTAGCATTAAAACAGGAAAGTCTTTTGCTAACAAAACTTAGTGGGGTTAATTGAGTATTCTTTATTTTTGTGTTCATGTTTGACATTTACAGCTTTTGTTAATGAGTAGTACATTTGCTGATTTTACCATATTTTAGTCCTTGCAAATTAATCAAGCAACATATTGTGTTCTGGGGATAAATTACTCCTTGCATTGTGGCGCCTCATGCCTGTATGCATATCTTTTGTTTTTTTCCTTTTTCTTTTAGTATCTATTTTTCTTTTTGCATGCTGGTCTGGAGTATGTTTTATAGTCAGTGAGTAATGCCAATTGGTTCCACTGCCACATATAACAAGGGAATCTCTGTAACATTTGTACCTTACTATGTGTTTGCTGTTTTCTTATACAGATATGTGCAAGTCCATTTGAGTACTGTGATATTGTTACCTCAACAACTCATAAAAGTCTGCGGGGCCCTAGGGGTGGTATTATATTTTACAGGAGAGGTGCCAAGCAGAGGAACCATGGAATGCTGCTTAATCATGGTGATGGTATTAGCCACTATGATTTTGAGGAGAAGATAAATTTTGCAGTATATGCATCATTGCAGGGGGGTCCTCACAATAACCACATTGCTGCTCTTGCCATTGCCTTAAAACAAGTTGCTAGTCCTGAGTTCAAGGTATATATGCAACAGGTGAAGAAAAATGCTCAAGCTTTAGCATCTGCGTTGCTGAGAAGAAAATGCAGGTTGGTGACTGGGGGAACTGACAACCATTTATTGCTCTGGGACCTATCTACTCTAGGCTTAACAGGTATTATGGTTCTTCCTTGTCCAGTGGACAGTGAAATTGATTGTGTGTGCGTGTGCGCTTGCATCACAAATTCATCTGGTGGTTCTACATATATTTTTACACCTGGAACAAACATATCTATATTTTATGTTTGTATATTATGAACATTAATAAACGCAGTTATAATCAAGTAGAGCCAATGCTGAAATACACATCCATTAAGACCCAATATATGTGATGACCATCTTAAGGGTGAAATTCCTGTAGCATGCAATGCAAAAAATTTCAAGGCTGCATCTCTGGCGTGTAGAGGCATTTGCTAAAATGTACTGTTACTAATCATCCGCCGGCTGAATAATATAGAAAGGGGAAGATTATGCCTTGGGCTTCTGGGCCTTTTGTTGAAAATTATTGAAAGTTTTATTATTGCAAGAAATGGTCTACATAATTGTACCATTTGATTCCTTGGTCACTTTTCTATCACTTTTAAGTTATCATAGCCACATTATTTTAGTCTTTTATTTTAGTGTTTAATACTTAGATGTAAAAGAGTAGCTTTTGGAGTAGCAAAGCTTAATGGATTGATCATGACTGTCAACTTGACATATGGGATACTACCTTTCTTTTTTATTTTGTTAACTTTTTCTGCAGAGATTTGATGCACGACGGGCCAACCCGATTCCACGGGCTTTTCGAGCTCAGAGGCCGCGGCATGGCCCTAGGCCCATCCTGGACCAGATCTGCAGATCGCACACCCCAACCCGCAAGGGATGTTGATGTGAGGAATCGAACCCCTCACATCCTTTAGACAGGCAAACCTGTCAACCAGCTAAGCTGCAGCTTAGTTGGTTGTGAGGGTTGCCCCTTACAAAGGGTGTGAGGGTTCGAATCCTCACACCAACAACCCACCACTCTGGGAACGGAGTGGAGAGCGACGAGTTGGGGTGTATGGGATGCAGCCCTGATGTTAGTGGGCTCCCTTAGGCCCAGGGATGGGAGAACCATGGGTGGGCTCGGGGTTGACAGCCACGCCATGACAGGGAGGACCTGGTCATGGGTGGGCCCGCTGCATCATAAAAGTGCACTTTTATGATGCAGGACGGGCCAACCCGATTCCACGGGCTTTTCGAGCTCAGAGGCCGCGGCATGGCCCTAGGCCCATCCTGGACCAGATCTGCAGATCGCACACCCCAACCCGCAAGGGATGTTGATGTGAGGAATCGAACCCCTCACATCCTTTAGACAGGCAAACCTGTCAACCAACTAAGCTGCAGCTTAGCTGGTTGACAGGTTTGCCTGTCTAAAGGATGTGAGGGGTTCGATTCCTCACATCAACATCCCTTGCGGGTTGGGGTGTGCGATCTGCAGATCTGGTCCAGGATGGGCCTAGGGCCATGCTGCGGCCTCTGAGCTCGAAAAGCCCGTGGAATCGGGTTGGCCCGTCCTGCATCAAGATTGGTGTGTCTGTTTGAGAGGGAGGCACACGCACACACAGAGAGAATTGTCACTCGGTATAAGAACCAATTCATCATCATTGTGTTTTAACCGGTTTATGCATATGTATCATGTATGTCTTTTTCGAGTCCGATAAATGTTTGTGTAGAGAGACACATATTGAAGTGTGCAGCAATGTCTTTATTACTGTTGGTAATATCTTTACTATTATTGACATTATTGCTATTTTAACTTTTTCTAGGCAAGAATTATGAGAAAGTCTGTGAGATGTGCAACATCACTCTCAATAAAACTGCCATTTTTGGTGATAATGGAGCATTTTCGCCTGGAGGAGTAAGAATTGGTATGTAGTGACCTTTTCATGCTTTTGATGGAGACATTTATAATTTGTTTAATATTATTTGAAACTGTCTTTCAGCTGCAGAAATGGTCATAGTTTATGTGTCTGTCAAGGTCTCATCCAGCATGCACGGTCCAATTTAATTTCCTTTTTATGATCCATTGATTTGCAAATAATTCATAAAGTTTTCGTGGGCTTAATTTCCAAATTCATGTTTGTAGATTCTTCTAACTACTGGAAATACATTTTATGGGCTGCTTATAAGTACAATATCATTGTGCATCAATACTAAATTTAGCATCATTATTGACTTGAATCTTTCCTGTTTCTGAAGTTGGCCGGTCTTTGTTTTGTAGAAAATATATGATGGGATGTTAACAGCCAAAATTTCCAGCTCTAACCCTATTATTTATCAGGTACTCCTGCTATGACATCACGAGGTTGTTTAGAGGCTGAGTTTGAAACAATCGCTGACTTCCTTATTAGGGCTGCCCAAATAACTGGTCTTGTGCAGAGGGAACATGGTAAAATGCAGAAAGATTTCCTCAAGGGTATTCTGAACAATAAAGATATCGTTGAGCTTCGAAACCAGGTTGAGACGTTTGCCTCCCAGCTTGCGATGCCTGGATTCGACATTTGAAATGCATTAGATCAACAGCCATATATCTTACTTGATATCCTTGCGTCTGCGGCTATCTGCGTTCTGCATGGTAACTCATCTTCAACACCACCGCTCCTTGGCTCTCTGTTTCGATTTGTTTTTTGTATATAACAGAAAGATGAATCTTCTGGATATGATTGTTGCCGAAGTTCTATTGGTATCAAAATACAGAATTTTTGTTCCCAAAGTTTCAGTAGTAGGAAGCAAGAAATTGTATTTTTTGAATTTCTATTTAAGGTATAAACTACTCTTTTGGCACTGTATGCAGCTTAATGCCGAACCTGGCTGTACCTTTCTTCTTCATTCTTAGAGGTTTATTTATTATCCTCTGCATGTTATATTCTTTCATTCAGTAGCAGTATCTCTGAAATTTATCAAGGCAAACAAAAATGGGTAAAAAAACAGGAATATATTTTTCACTAGTCGTTGTGATTTCTGATTACTATTATGTTCATAGATCAGTGGGTTTGTGTTGCAGCTCCAGCCTACAGTTTAATGTTTCAGCTATTGTTTCTGGTTTTATGGGAGACAAGTCTGGCAGACATCTTATTGCCTTCTTACTAATTTGCTCTTTTGGTGCACACCATAATTGCTCATATAAAGGAGGAAGTAAGAGGTGAAATCTCCCACAGAATATTCTCTGTTCTTACCTTGCCATTTTATGTAGCTGCTTTAGTTGTGTATGCAAATGTACAGTAAATGATTTCTGGGTATGATTATAATCCCAGTGAGAGGGTCAAAGGTAATGATCATTAACAGTGCAATGCATTTACCTTTAAATTTCAAAATTGTCTTGCTTGGTTTTGAGTTTATTATTGTTATTATTTATTTCAGCCATAGATTTGTTGGCTGAAAGATATAATTAAATGTATTGATTTTTGTCCTTGTGTTTTCTTCTTTTCCAATATTTTATAGTTTTTGTCTATTAAGCACTTTGATTTGGAATCCTCAAGGGGAGGCAAACATGAATTTCTGGCAAGGGACAAAAAGCATGAGATATAGTTACAAGTGAGAGTGACACCCTCAAACCCTAATTTTCTGCAATTTTTTTTGTTTTTAGTTTTCCTGATACCCAAAAAAAGGGGATTAAAATTTTCGAAAGAATATGATTATCAGTGAGAGAAGAAAGGGAAAGAAAAGGAAGTAGACATTGTCAGGAAGAAAGATGTGCTTTGGAGCTGCTTTCAGCCTTTTAGGTCAACTCCATTAGTCCATTGCTTTCAAAAATGAACCAAATCAGAGACAAAAGCTTGGCTTTTGAAATTAAAGTTAGCGACGTCCAGGAATCTCACAGTGACAGTTCCCTATGGTCCTGACTAACTCTCCCTTTTCATCTTTCTTTATCAAAGAGAATGATTCTCTCATTTTTACTATAATGACTTGGATTGCCACCACTTCAAAATTAGAACCAGAGGAATAAGGGTATCGATGATTGTCGGTTTTGATCGATTTTTTTAAAATATTTTAGTTAAATTGTTTTATCGATTATATCGATTTTTGGTCAGTCTTAAATGTAATTTTTTTTGTTACCAAACGATTCGATTTTGATTTTAACGATTTTTTCAACAACCCTAGGGCCTATCAAGTCTTGACGATTAAAATACAAAGGCAAGAACCCTGATAGAGATTACACCTCTTTTTCTCTTTCTTGGTTTCTTATTATATTTCTCATTCTCCCTCATTTTTGTTAAATATTCCACCATTAACAAACTACAATGCAGAAACCGAAACCACATCCACAGAAGCAAGGCATAGATAGGAAAATAGAAAGATGATAAATAAATAAATAAAAAAAGAAAAAGAAGAAAGAGAAGGGTTTTAAAAAAAGAAGAAGAAGAAGGTACAACCACCCCCAACAACTGATTTTACTACCTAGATTTTTTTTTTTTGGGTTAAACCAAATTTCTCTATTATCTCTGTTGTTGTCTACCTATGACTGCAAAAGTCCAGAAGCTTCTTTCTTCCTTCCACAATCTCATCAAACAAATCATCAAGTTGAGCAGCAATGTTATCAGCACCAGATTTCAACACCCCAAAACACCCTCTCAAGTTCTCCACTCTCTCTTTTATCCCCACCTCCCCTTCCCATTCCAAAACCCCACCACCACCACCACACCTCCTCTCCAGTTCCCCTCTCAGCTCCTCCATCGCTGCCTTCGACCGCCTGAACTCGTGCATCAGTATCCCTGGCCGTCCACTCATCTGCCCGATCTCCGCAGCCACCCTCTGCTGCAACCTCGCCGTCGATATCATAAACGCCGACCCGAAAAATAAACACCCTTCGTATCCTCCTCTCTCGAAACTCGATTCCGGCCAGCAGTATACGATTCCGTAGAGCAAGATCATTAGAAGTAGAGAACTCACGTTCCTCATTGCGTATAGAACTCCTCGGAATCCGTTGAAGCCGTTCAATTTTGATTCCACCGACACTTTCTCGTCGAAACGCAAAGAGAGTGGTTGGATTCTTGTTTCCATCAAAGCTCTGTTCTCCTCCTCCAATCCGACTGCTTCTCTGCGACACCCTGAAAACGCCCTGATCACCTGCTTCAGTCAATCAACCAATCAGAGATTTCAATACAAACATAAATCAAAATGATTGAGAGAGAGAGAGAGTGAATTTGAATTTTCTGAGATGAATCAATTAATGGATTAACCTGTCTCAATAGTTGGTGGCTAAGGCGAGGATGATTGTCAAGAGAGTTGGTGATGTTGAATCCGGCAGAGTAATAGTTTTCCATCCCAGAAATACCTGATTTGAGGACACGACCGGCTTCCCAGAGCTTAGAACTCTCGTCCATGTATTCATCAAGCCACTTATCACCGACTGGTAAATGGAGTTTCTGGACAAGAAGGTTCAGTTGGGAGTGAGAGGATCTGAGGAAAGAAAGCACTCTCTGAAGGAACTGGATTGACATAAAATTGTTTGAAAGATAAACCCTTTCGAGATCATCGATGCCTCTGGTGAGAAAAGAGTAGAAGCCATTGACAGAGTTTGTTGAAGAAGGATCCATTTTTGAAGAAGAAAGAAAGAAAGAAACACAAGCTGGTTAGAAAGTGAGGATTGGAAAAAGGTTATATAGAGGGTTAAAGTATTTAAATTACAAAAATTGAGAGAGAGTGAAGAAGGATGAGAAGGAATATATCTCAGAAGCTCAGGTTTCTAAGGTTGAAAAGGATTGTTGGGAGCAATGATGGGTGTTTCCTATACAGGGGAAAGGATGATTGGTAATATGCCATTTTCAGTGTTTAATGGACTCACCCTCAAAGCAAACCAAAAGAAGAGACTTTATATACTACTTACCAATTCTAATCTTAGTACACAAAAATTCATTTTTTTCTAAAAAAAAGCTCAAAATCAGCCAAAAAAACAGAAAGAGGGTTTTTTTGTTGTTGAGATTTGACAATTGCATGAAATGAAAATTGGACTCCCATCCAATGTCTTCCTTTTGGGTCTCTTTCTTTTATAAAATTGTGAGGAATCATATAAAGTTTGTGTAATGGTGATGGTAATGGGTCCCAAATATAATATGTGTGTGTGAGAGAGAGGGGGTGGGAAGGCAAGTGGTTTAATTGATTAGTTTAATTAGTAAGTAGTGTATTAAATATTGGTTTTGGGTTTGTTTTGTTCTATGATGATAGACTTAAGAGTTTTATTGGGTTGTAAAATGTTTGACTGGATTGCTCAGATTCTGGTTTTATACATTCTCTTCTTCTAACTCTTCTACATCATCAAGTGTTTTCTTTGAGATTTGGGGTTGTTTTGGCTTCTTCTTCCCTTGTTTTCTTCCTCGAGCAACTGACCTTGTTCCTCTAATCCCCCCACCCCCACACTATTTCTATTGAAATTTGTGGGTTTACTTCTCCTAAATATATTTCTTGTGTTCTGTTGATTTCTACACCAAAAGAGAAATGAAATGATGAGGTTTTTTGTATGTGTGTAACCTTCTACAATGCCAAAAACATAAAAACTAGTCTTTTGAGGCCTCATTTGTATATATATAAAAAATCCATTATTTCTTTGCACCAAATAATGAAATCTTCAAACAATAAAACATAAAAAAGATACGATTTTTACATATGATTTTTTCCTGAAATTTTGCTAATAAACTAATATCACATTTGGGTCCCAATATTGTCCATTTGACCAAATGGGTTCCTCTCTAATGATTATAAAGGGGTGGCAACCATTTCTATTCATTCTCTTGGTATGCACTATATGACAGAGATTATATAATTAAACACCCTTTAATTTATTTTTAATTATTTAATTATTTTATATATATATAGATTTTGTATAGATACATATCAATTTTATAACAAGCGCCTGCAGAAGAGTGGGACCATGAAATCTCATATTAAGAGGAAAAAAAACGGATTACAGAAGAGGGGGTGCTCGTGGGTTTTTGGAGAATGAGACATTTTTAATTTTTTAAGAGTATGTTGGTCTTTTAAGATTATTATTTTTTCCATTGGAAAGTGAAGAGTAGACTTAGCATTATTTAAGGGAATTCATTGATATGGTCACCCATTATCTTTGATCAAGGAAGCTCACCTAATTTTAATTGTATAATAGATATTCTTGGTCTCTCCATTTATTGAAAAATAATAATAATTGTGGTGTTTGTTTTAGTTCTTGCCGACCAAATAGGCCCCCTGACATTAATTTTTACAAACAGATTATTAACAATGTCTCCCTCATTTGCCTTCTCTATTAATTTCTTCGAATTGGGTACTCAAATTTACATTTAGGTTTCTTGTCTTGATGAATGATTAGGTTGTTTTCTTTAAGGATTTATAATTTTTATTTGAAAATAAAAATTAGCAAGAGAGAATCTTAATAAGTATTCTTGGACAAAGCTCATACAGAGTAGAAAGGAAACCAATTCCCATGTTTGCTAATCAAACAAAAACAATTTCTAGGAATCCAAACAATGTCAAGAAAAATGGGGTATGTGTAGATTTAGAATCTAGTTGGTGGGGTAAAGTGAGTGTTTGGTTATGTATAGTAAAAAAAAAAGACATTTTAACAGCCATGTTTGTAAAAGAGAGCCGGAAAATATTCTATATGACTGTAATTTCTACAACCTAGAAACATATGTATTTATGGCAAGAAAGTTTCATTGTCTCTCTTAACGGTTATTGGGTGGATAGTGGATACAACTGCATGGTCCAGAATGAAGATGATACAGGTATAATTGTTTTCACGATATTACATAAATGCAAAGAAAAAAAGTACTCTTTCCGTTCCATTTTAATTGTCCTTTATTTCTTTTTGGGATGTCCCAAAATGCATGTCCATTTCAATTAATAAAAGTTATTTTTTCCCATTTTTTCCTTAACTTGAAAAACTCAACAACTAACCCAATAAACATGCACATCAATTAACTTTTTATGGCGCCAAAGTATTTGTCATTATAGATAAGGGTATAAATGTCAAATTGAAAGAAAATTAAATACTTTCTTAAACTGTGTGAAAAAGTGGATGGGACAATTAAAATGAGACGGAGGGAGTAGCATTGAAGCTATAAAGAGGGAATATCCAATTGGTTCGCAAATTAGGGTTGATATGTCTAGTCTTGGCAAAAAGTTGGGATAAGTCAATTCTCATTAACCTAATTGGTCATCTTGTCGAGTTTAAAGCGTATATTTTAGGTTTGAGGCCGGGTATTCGACACAAAATTGAAATTTAATTTCTTGATATTTTTGGGGTTATGTCATATGTGTTAATTGAGTCAAAGATTGGAGGCTGAAGGTCTATTATCACATTTTTTAAGAGGGGCTAAGGGTCATGGGGCTTCGACCCACCCTACATTGAATTTCAGCCTGAGTCTTAAACGCTTGACAATGTAGAACGGAATGTACTGTCTAGAGATTTATCGATACCCAAAAAAAAATTGGGTTATGCCATTTAGTTTCTAATTAGGGACCACTTTTGTTTTCAATGGAGCATTTTATCTTAATATGCAAATTTACTATTTAATTTACTGTTTGAGATTATGCTGGCTTTAAAACTACACAAGCAATTCTGTTGGCGAGGGCAATATCGCCTTTTTGCTAGGAGCACTATTTGAGTACAAAAGAATGAGGCCGCTGTGCTCAAACTCGAGACTTATATGAGATACCACAATCACACACATGAGTGCTAATTGAACTTTTCCTCATGATTCTCAGTTGCACTGTTTATCATATAAATAAAAGTTAATTAAGATTAGTTAAAAAATCAATTAAATTAACCGGAAAAGAAAGCTATATAAAGCAAAGGTAAAACAAAAGTTACTAGCTGAAGCGACCGTACGCGTTGTATGACAGATGGCAAGCCCATAACTGCACAACGGGATATTAATCATATGCTCAACCTTCTAAAAGTTGATTTTCCTTATTCCAGTGGGCCCCTTCCCGGGCCTACCTAGTGACCCCCACTCCCGGCTTCTCAATATCCCATAGCCATAGGGGACTTTGGGAGACCATTTGAATAGTGGTGTGTGTGTATATATATAGGTTTTAAAATGTTAGTATATATGTTATTTAAAATGAGTGTTTTGGTTGAATTTTTATTTTTCGTATCTCTATTATGTTAAATTATGTGACAAATTACATACAGAGATATTATGTAATACAATATGAAATAGAAACAATCAATTATCAAAATTTTCACATTTCAAACGAATAAGGGAATGCAGTCTATAAGTCACGCATTTAAATCTATAAAATTAAAATAATAAAATTTTAACATGTTATTAAACTTGTTACTTATATATTTACTACATATATATTATTCAAATGCCGGTGACATATCAGGTTAAATGATTGCAGAGTATTTTGGTAATACAATTGATATAGTTGGGATATTTTGGATATTTACATATAAATGCTTAAATGGTCTTTAGAAATTATTTTTGGAGCAATTTCGAAATGTTAGTTCAAATGCTCCCGAAATATTGTTTCGAATGCTCTTTTAAATTTATGTTTGGATGGGTCAACAGAGTCTATAGTAGTGTTTGGTAAACAATTTTGCGTTAGCATATAATTTAGCTTATATGTTGGTGGTGGCATATATGTTGTTTCAAATGCTGTGGTGTTTCAAATATTATTTCGAATGCTCTTTTATATTTGCACACACACACAAAAAAAACTATTCATATATGATTTTCTTTGCCTCAATTATTCCGTCGTTAGGTGATTTTTTTTTTTTCGTGTACGAATATGATTTTCCAAGTTCAGACACATATCAAATATTCAAAAAATTATCTAACAAAGTCATTTGTCATTGCATCAACTAAAAATTACCCAAATATCATATTTTGGAGAATGACTAGAAAATAATAATAATAATGAAATTTGAGTAAAAAGAAGAGAAGAAAGACTATTATTGAAAACCCGTGACATCATAATGTGATTCTTCATGTCTACCATATATATTCCAAGTAAAAAACATTCTTTCGGGGTAAAATTTGTATTAATATGATTATATAGATACACACACATGTGTATGTATATGATTGTGATTAATTGAGAAGGGTAGATGGGGAAAATAAGTGAAGCATGTGGATGTGGTGATGTAGTAGCCACATAATAAATTGAGCTCCAAATCTCCATGATAGTCAATGATAGATAGAGATAGCTTTGGATTTGGGAGAAGGGGAAATTTTAATAATTGGACAAATTCCATTCACCTTCAAATATAAGTCTAGGAGAAGAGAAGAAGATGTTGATCATGCATGGGCCACATTCCACATAATGTTGACGTGACAAGAGAGGTTTGGTATTCAATGGTTACCTAAGATGGGGCACCCAATTGCTTCTATTCTTGATTTAACACTTTAGCCTTTTCTCTATAGTCATTAGCCCACCACAATGAGTGAACATAAGCTTCAAAACCAAGATTAAGTGCAATAATTAATCTTAATATCGGTCGTATTAGCAACAAAAAATTACATATAATAATATTAGAAGCAATATCAATTAACTTAAATATTGTTAGGTGTAAATAAATATATATCAAATACACAAGATAAAAAAATAATAATATAAATTCTCTTGCGCAGACTTTAAATACGAATCATTCATTTTTTTCCAGAGTGTTGAAAAATGAAAAAACAACTGCAACCCACTGATTTTAATCTTACTTGTACGTTTTAAAAAAAGTAAGAGAGATTATTGAAAAGTGAAATGACGGGTGATGCCACTGATTTAGATCTCTGTTTGGATCAGAGTATGTTTGATAGAGTATAAACTCTCGTAAAGCGTAAAAGCTGAGTGTCTGAGAGTATGAGTAACAGAAACAAATAGGAGCGAGATCATTTGTTTATAAAAACAATTGAGATTCATTCCTTCACGTTTCAAATCTAAAATCATTTATTTATAAAAACAAGTAAGATTAATTCCCTCGTTAATTCACGTTTTAAATCTAAAATAGAATTTTTATTTATTTTTTATATATACATGATATCTTCATGAAATAGGTGCATATTGTGACATCTTGAATTTGATGTGTTGACGCATGCACATTATAAGTTGTGTTTGAACATTATGGGATTTATTGTCAATTTCTACCTGAATTAGACATCTCTCTTTCCCTTTCAATCCTTTTCTTAATCTATGCGGGTGCACGTGTAAAGAACATTCAAAATAGGGTGGTTAGAAACCTTTTTAAAAAAATAAAAAAATTCTAGCAACTACAACTAATAAACTTAATAATTTTGATGAAATGAAATTTAGGGTTTTTTAATTGGAAGTTTGATGGGGTGAGTGTGGTGTCTGAGATAAGGTATCACACATATATATGGTTAACACTAACTTTTTTGTAATTAGGGAGTTTGACCAACAAATTATATTGGCCTTTTTGTAGGATGAGCTAGGGTTTGCACTATAACAACCACTCTATCGAAGGTAATCTCAATCAAATTTGTATAGACGATAGAGACCCTTTTTTTCTTTTCTTCTTCCATCATTAGAATCCACAACTTTAATTTATTTTTCTTTGAAACTTAAAAAATTTATAATTGTGTTATGCTCTACATAAATAGTTTATCTTTTCTTTTTTGGGTCTCGTTCCGTATCTATAAAGAAAAAAAAAGGTGAGCGGATTGGAATGATGACATAAGAAGAAGAACTCAATCACAATTCCAAAGAGTAGTCTATACTATACCTTATTTTTTGTTGGGTTTAAATATTAGAATATGTATACATGATGCGAGATGCTCTAATCCGATAAATTAACTTATTGGATTGAATTATAGAATAATTAATTTTAACGTGGTAACAGAGTGGAGGTCTTGGGTTCAAACCTCCTTAGCTTCTGCAATTTAAAATCATAATTTATTGTTATCTCAAGTTTTGACCTTTATGTGTGGTCGAATTGTCTAGCCTACACGTGAGATAAGTGTTAAAATACGTATAAATGATGTGAGCGTCTTAATCTAACAAATTAATTTATTAGAGTGAATGAAAAATTAAATAGTCTTTAGCACAAAAGACTCAAACCCTTAATACCCCATTTTCCCTCTTTTGACCAACATTGATGGTGAGAGGGGTGTATGTGCAGTGTTTACATTGGTTTTTGGTTTTTTGCCTTTTTGGTTCAACTAGGGCAAAACCCCACTTCATGATTTCTTCCCACTATAGTTTCCTTTTAGCCCCTAAAAGAGGAGTCGTCTACTAAAAGTGTATAAATTTTTTCTACCAACACGAAACCATAAACAAAGCATTTATAGAAATAATGCCATTATATATTTATTATGTAATGTATTGTACTAGTGCTCCTACTAGCCACTAGGGTTTCATGATTGAGTATCTAACGAAAGCCTTTAGGGTTTGCTTTTTCATGATTTTGATTTGGAATTTTTGGAATCCAAAATGGGGTTTTGGAGGGGGGACTTTTTCTTCTTCTCTATCACAAGTCACAACATATTATGCATCATAAGTGGGTTTGCATTACAACCTTAATGGTGCGTGACGCATTTGTGGATGGTATCAATTTTGACAAAGTTGACAGCAACGTACCTCTATAAGTTTCTCCATGCTATAAATCAAATACTCATGAGAATATCATATAAATTCAACCCAAACATTTTAAAAATATATCTCCACTCCAAGCCTAAAACCCGCGATTTTTTTCCTTAAAAATATCATATAAATCAAATCAGTGACTTACAGCATAATCCATTTAAGATAGAAATCTTTAACGCTAATATTACTCAATTCGGGCACTTATCTATCTCTTATGAAAACATAATCTATGTCCTGTTGTCATTTTGTAAAGTAAAATAATGTGACATGTGTCCAGTTGTAAAGGGGGCCAGCTGTTTCATACCACAATTAGAGCAAATATAATGGTGCAATTCTTGATGGGGAAGATAATGTATAGAGATTTGTGTATCGCTCTTATGACAATATTAGAAGACGTGTTTTGTTGATGCGATTGTGTATTAGATTTGACTTTTTATATAATAAAAACGAGATATAATATTAAATTTAATGATCCAGTAAATTATTACACCCTTACAAGTTACTCTTATGGTTGATAGTATTACATTTTAAAGAATTTTTTGGCTATTTATGGTTTTTCACCTAGAGTGGGCCCAATATACCAATACTTACGGTTAGAGTAAGCCCAAACTTGATCCAAAAAGTGGTGTACACATTTTGTAGGATAAATTTGCATATAATAATACCAAAATCAACAAAAAAATAAGAGAAAATCTTCACAAAAAACTGAGCGGGAGGGATCTCTCTCTGGGTAAAAGGCTTTCAAGTTCTTCTTCTTCTAACCCAATCAATGCTGTTGGGTAGGTCTAATAGACAGACCCACATTATTGGTGCCTTTTTCTTATGTAAGTTGTAAAGATCCTTTTACATAAAGTGTTGTGGGTAAAGAAATAAAGATTACCCTATTTGGGCGGCTTAGTTAGACCAGACTCCAGAGCCGCCAGCATCTAATCATGTATTTGTGACCAAAAAAGCTAAAGAATCTGTAACCAAAACAATAATTATTAATCATGGCTTTGGATTGCACTGCAACAAAGCATGAAGTTGCTATTTACTGACCAAATTATTTAGGTTTTGTTTTGAATGGTCAATTCTCCGACTCAATCAGCTCTGGTTATATCAGCTTTTCCTTTGACAGCTCAATAGTATTCAGGAGGGGAAACGCTTGAACACCTTGGGCAGAGTATAAGCTCAATTGTGATAATGTATCCTACATCGGTTTGGAATGTCCGAACCATGTATTTTATATTCAGGCCCAAGTCCATACCATAAATAAGAGGACTTTTCTTGAGTATCATTAAGTGAGCTTGTCCGGAAAAATAAAGCCCTGTGTTCTTGATGTATCTACGGGACTGGAATAACCAAAACGGGCCACATCTTTGATGTGAGTGGAGAAGAGTGCCACTGTCATCTCATCATTCAATTATAATGAAACTCTACATCCATTGTTCATTGTATCATTACATTGTTCTTGTAAGTGCATGAGTGATGCTCTCTTCGGGTACTCATTCTAAAGGATCGATCATCAGTGTGTGGTTCGATTCCCTGTATATAGTTTCCTGTTTTTAGTACCACAACATTAATTACCACTACATCTTCAGGGCCCTTCAATAGAAACTAAAGACAGACATACATACATAATAAGTTTGAAAGCCTATAGATATATAACAGCATTTGATTCACTTAAAATTAGCTCTTCATTTCCCGAAAATCAGAAGAACTAAAAGCCTTAAATATCTTTTTAAGTCCCCCATTGTGAACCTCCGGAGGAGGATTTTTTTCTCCCCTTATGATATAAAACATAACCTTTAATTAAAAAAAATGCCTTAAATTTCATTATCTTCTCCTTAATTATCTGATCAGCATAAAAGCATAAGAAAAACACTAGAAAATTCATCCCAAAGCATAAAAAATTGACACCAATGCTTTGCCAAGAAGAGTAAACAAATATAGGACAACAGTGAAGACAGAGGCATTAAACCCTAAACAAAACCACAGAAAGATTATCCACAGATCGAGCAAGAAGACTATCCAAACGACATACTGCCATAAAAATTGACATTTCTTTTCTACCCATTTCACCATAATTCCATAACCCATTTTCGCTAGAATCAACATTTTCTCTTCTACCAATTTGGCTAGAATAACATTGGCCATTACCACCCTGTTCTTGCAAGAAACGCCTAAGAATAAAAACTCATTTATTCCCACTAAAATAAATAATTATACAAAACAATTGGAGGAAAATTCAAGGTACAATAATAGAAAAACAAACAACATAATGAGCAAGATTCGATTCTTCTACTGAAACTGAAGAAAACAAAAGAAAAATCACATAAAATGAAAAAGAATCACACGATTAGAGAAAAAGAGAGAAAGAGAACTCACCCAGAAGCGGAGGGGCCAAGAAAGGAGTTATCGGAGAGGGGCTAGAGGGAGAACCTTCCGAGTGATTTAAGCGCACAATCTCCATGGGAATTTCTCCAGCAATACATGGAGGGGATGAAGTGTGGAGGATGACGAAGACGGAAATGGCTCAGGGGTCACCTCTCCTCCGCCTGTTTCGTGACTTGAAGAAGGGGTGTCTTCAGATCTTCTGCGACTTCAGGAAAAAAGAGAGGGAAGCTTCGGTGGTTTTTCCATGGCTCTTCCTCAGTTCCTCTTCGGTTCTGCCGTCTGCGAGCGAGAGAGAGTTGATGGCAGCCAACGGTCCACGGAGACTGCTCAGATAAGGCGGGAAACCCAGTGTCTAAAAATAGAGATGGGCCACTTTTTTAATATTTATTCAAAATTTCAAATATGCAATTGGCAGCAGGCCCAGTAAATAGATATGGGCTGGGCCCTAAGATAGAGTTGGACCCCTACTCATATTTTTGTCCAAAGACAGAACCAAGAGAAGGCCCAAGGCCTACTTTATACTATTTATGTCAGTACATAGAAATGGGCTGTCGACTCACCGAGTTTGGTGAGACTCGCCAGTCGCCGCCCTCGCTTCCCCTTCCGGTAAGCTCCCGCCTCCGTGAATTTTTTCAGAAGCTTCAATGTTGATTCATTCAATTTCCGGTGACTTCCAATGCCTGATTGCTAAATTGGGGTTTTCTCGCCCCCTTTTGGACCAACTCCCGATTTTTTGGTTTTGTGATTTTAAAATATTTAAATTTTCGCATTCGTGTTCCATTTAACATGATTGCAGAATACAGACGCTGAAAAATGGATCCAACAATTGAATCACTAACCGCACAGGAGAATCTTGATGCGGAAATCGATTCATTCTTTGACTCTGCTCCTCCTCTGAAGGACTCTGCCAATGTATGGAAAAGATTGACGGAATTCATTCTACTCAATTCTTCTCCGCCAGGTATGGTTACGATTCATGAAGTTTTTGTATATTAGTTTGCATAGCGTGTGTTTTAAGTACTCATTCTGTGTGAATTGTATTTGAAAATGCTTGTGCAGGAGAGGATAGAGGTAGGCGGATTGTTTGTGTAACATCAGGTGGCACGACTGTTCCTTTGGAGCAGCGGTGTGTTCGATATATTGATAACTTTAGTTCAGGCCACAGAGGAGCTGCATCCGCTGAGTATGTGAACTCAGACTTTATTGAACATGAACGATTTGGTAGTATTTTATCTGATCCATATATTCGAGGAAAAAAGGAGTAACTGATTTTATAGCAGGTGCTTTGTTAAGGCTGGATATGCAGTCATTTTTTTATATCGGAGGTGAATTTCCCAAATCGTTTTATGATGTTTACTTCTTTTGTTTCTTTCTGTTGTTTTTTTGTAACGTTGTGTTGGCCATTTTATGAAGGGGAACCTTCCAGCCATATTGCAGGTCTCTTCCGGATGATGACTTCTTGAATGTTTTGAATTCTCTGATGAGTCAAAAATTCTTGGTTGGTAGTTTCGATCTCATCAGGAAATAGAACTTTTCTGTTTATTGTTTTTCACCCAAGTAAAGTCCTAGAGTTGGTGTCACCTCACTACTTCAGATATGCTTGTTCTGGAGCATGAATGAAATACTTAATATATGTGGCTAAGTATCCCTCGACTTTTATTGGCTTTGCTAAATTTGTAATTTGTTATTGATGTCATATATTTAGCAGGTGGTTCCTATTCATCAAATTTGTCTGCTTCGATGTAGGAACTTTGTTTTAGAACTAAAAGAGATAGAATATTAATAATGCATTTTGGGGAAGGGTTCACTCAACGGGTCACTTTTTTTCTGCCCAGGCAGCTCAGTTACTTCGTTAATTGCTTAATCTCACGAGTTAAGTTGTAATTACTGTTGATGGTTCTCTCAATTTTGTCTATTTCAGTTTCCCAACTTTATTCTGAAGCAGTGAAGAGAGCCATTAGTGATCATCAAGCTGTATGGACTGTTGATGTCTTATTTATATTGTTTGTCTTTCCTCTTGTTATATGACACTGGGACAAGATTTTTGCTACACTTGGCCACTTATTTATCTTAATGCAGGCAATATCAGGTGGCCTCTTGTTAAAACTTCCGTTTACGACAATCTTCAGGTTAGCTTCAGTTAACTTCTAATTTTGTTCCTCGAGTCCATGATGATGTGACAACTCTGGCCTGGCATATCTTTCTGCCTGATTTTTGCATCCTTGCAAGGTCACATTTTTTTTCCCATCATGGAGATTAGCTGGTCAGTGTATTTTTTTTCGTTGCTCATATTTCAATGTAGCTACTCTAGTTTGGGCAGAGTGGAGTCGTTAAGTAAGATAAGTTGCTATCTGAATAACCATTAGTTTTAGATCTCTGTAACTCTTGGATGGTCGTGTTCGAGTTTACACGCAAATTAATCCAACAACATGATAGCAACTTTAAACCTATTGCAATTTGAAATTTTCTCTCTAATTTTCTCAATTGATGATGACTAAACTCAGTAAACTGTGTCATTTCTGGTGCAAACTTCTCCTTGAACAGCATGGAGTTTATTAAGTTGATAGAGTTGCCTTTTCAATTATGGTGGTTTTGTATGTCCATTTCATAAAAATTAAGTTCTGTTCTTTTCTAATATTGCATAATGTACCAGTATGTTGAAGAATTGTTTTATTGTCTTGTTCGGCCATTGGGTTTAAATTTTGATTCGAGGCTTTAACGTATGGTAAAAAACTCTTTTCCCCGTTACTGAGTATCTGGTTTGGTATCTTGGGCAGTTGTTAAAGATGGTTGCACTATCATTGAGAAATCTTGGGCCTCATGCCGTGTTTTATCTTGCTGCTGCAGTCTCTGACTTCTATGTTCCATGGAACAGTATGGTAAGAGATCCATATATTGCAAGACTTCTCATTTTGGTTAGTCTCTTCTTGTTTACACAGTTCAAGCAGAAATTTAGATAAGAGTAATGCTACAGACCCTTAAAATATGACCGTCATTTTACACCAAAATCTATGTGGTATATGAAATAGCTATTGATTATAAAACATATGTAGGACACACTTAACATCCATGATCCAACACTCCACATTGATTGGCTGACAAATGAGTGTTATATTTTGGGGTCCCAAGCAATTACTTTTTAGATAAATAAAAGATTATCTTGTGAGCCCAGCGACATTCCCCTTTGGAATTTTATTGGCTTTATCAATTGTTTGGAATACTTCAACAGTGCTCTCCCTCTCATACTTTTTTCATACTTTTTTGTAATTACTGCACAGTCCAATGAATAGAAAACACATTATAGTCTGGGACTCAATTGCATTGAGGACTTAGAGAAGCATAATATAGTCTGGGAGAAGTTTCCTATATTTAAAAACATAAACTGAAGATAGGTGACAGCTGCAATGACCTTATATATCAATACTTTAGTATTTATTGGAACTTTTTTTGGCAGGAATCAATTCTGGCTTAAGGCCTGAAATTAAGTCAACGGGATTTTTTTTCTCCTCTCCAAATTGAGAGTGTGGTGGGGGATGGGGGCAAGGTTTATGATACATAAAGTCATCTGTAAGGTTACCTTGTGCCATTAAACACCAGATTAATTGTGTAGGCTGTACACAAGATCCAGTCAGCATCTGGCCCTCTGGATTTGCTTCTCAATCAAGTTCCAAAGATGCTCTATGTGCTGAGGACAGAATGGGCTCCATTGGCCTTTTGCATATCCTTCAAGGTTAGATTCTAAGCTACTTTTATTTCTGCTTCGAAGATGATAATTTTCAGCGACCCCTAACAACAGTTCTGTTGTCAACGGATTCTCTAATTGTACTTGCAGTCATAAACTTTATTAATAACTAATGGAAGTACATATTTTGTGTCAGTACTTTGTTAAGGACTGACATGAACTTTGGCTGAGGCTCATTCAAGGTTTAGGGTTAGGATTTACAGTGTGTCCTTTCCAAATGGAACGGAATTGATAATTCCGTAGTCAACCCAAATTCCCATGTTTGGTTACTCATTTAGATAAGAATGGAATTACAAATTCCTTGACATTTAGGAATTTGGCATTCCTAACTTAGACCAAAGAATTACAAATTGCTCTAGGAATGATCTTCTCAAGCATTGAATTACGTTGTAATATATAATTCCTGTTACAATTCATGTTCTAATTCCCGTTCCCGCCGCGAACGAAACATATCGTCAGGGTCGTTGAAAGGCTGGCAGCCTCAAGAGAATGGTAAGAGTTGTATTAGAAGCTTGAATTTTTATTAAGGATGTTATTTATACGTAAGCTGTTGAAACATCCAATTGGTATAACCACATTTCATCCTTCCCTTATAGCAAAATGATCGTATATTTGTACTATTTATACTTCTCTTTTAAATTTCACAGTTCTTTCTTGTTTGAATAAGATTTTTCATTTCCTGCTTGATTCAACAGCTTGAGACAGATTCGAAGATTCTTTTAGAGAAGGCTGATATGGCTCTCAAGAAGTATAAAATGCATGCGGTGGTTGCTAACGAGCTTTTGACTCGCAAAGAGGGAGTTACAGTTGTGACGACTGATGAAAAGATTACGGTTCATCGAGACAAAACTCAGTCTGGTTCTGATGTAGAAATTCCACTAATAGAACTACTTATAGACAGACACTCGGCTTATATCTTACATCAAGAATTCTGATGTATGATATTTTCGGCCAAGTTAACTGTGCCCACGGTTATTCGTGAAACCTCTCTACTCAAGGCGGATTAAGATATAAGACCGGGGTTCATGAAATCCAGCTGTTCTTGTTAGGTCAGGCGAATGTAAACCTAGCAAAATCGATTAACCACAGGGACAGCTTAGTGGCTTCATTAAAAAAGTGTTAATTTGGAATTTCAGTGGTTAGAAACTTCCTCATGTCGGAATTTCCTTTAGCAAATGCAAGATAATGGATATATATATCTATATTTGACCAAGACCTGTGTTTCCAATCCTCAATGTTTTCATACAAACTCTATTGATGTCTCTTAGCCCAGAAAAACACCATGTCCACCAATCTGGAAGGACTCATAATCCAAATGCATCTTTTTTCATTAATTTGTTAACGTAGAATACATTCATATATACAGGTTTTTCCCTCCTATATTTCTGTACTACACAATAGCATGCAAATTCATACAACCCCAAGGGACAGAGAAACTGAGAGTAATAAAAATTATGGGGAACTCTTGATTTCAAGTCCTATTTTGCATCTTCATCAGGGTCTAGTTCAAGACCCTCTGCAGCTAAGAGCTGACTAATAAGTTTTTTCTTTTCTTCCTCGGCTTTCTTCCGCATCAAGTCCCTTTTCTTCAAGACAAGCGTGTGGCGCTTGAGAGTGTCGTTCAAATGTTCCATAGAAGCCTTTTTTTCTTTTGCCAGAATTCTTCTCTCTTCTTCAGGATCAATCTATCGTTCCAGTGAAACACGAAAAATTTAAAATACTATCTCATGACAAGCATCCAAAACCAAAAGCATGGATGTACAATTTGTTCCCACCAACAGTCATAGTTTAAAAAAAAAATCCTGTTACTCTAATCACTAACAGTGCCAACAACATTCAGTAGTATGATGAGACATCAACAGAACATAGTTCAAATGCATTATCTAGCTACAAATTGCCATTACTAAGAGCACTTACCTATTGATCTAAATAACAATGTAACAGATTGATTAATCAAATTGATAACTAGGAGGTAGCCTTAGCAATGTCCAAAAGATAATTAGAGGACCTGAGTGCCTAAGCCACAAACAAAGTATCTCACACTCCAAAATACCTTTGAACGAGAGAGACGGCGAACACGTAGATTCATCTCACGCTGTTGCTGCTCTGCCCAAGCTACAATGGCCATATCACCCCGCTGATCAAAAGCCTTTCGCTTTTTCATTAGCCACTCCATCCATGCTTGAGATGCCTGGTAGGACATTAAAAGCATGAAAATGATAAGCTTGACTAAGGTGATAGATTGAGAATAAATTATCAAGAAAATGAAAAGATTTTATATACAGAAAAATGGTTTTATATAATGTTCTCTCTCATTGACACCACGCACACACGATTCATAACGTTCATACTAGACCAACATGAAAACTAGAAGCTTCATCAGATTGACTTAGTTATCGATATATACCTTCATTGGATTGACTCGGTTATCAATATCATATTGCCTACGTTTGTCCTGATCTAAGAGCAACTCATATGCTGCTTGAATCTTAATGAACCTAGCCTCAGCTGTTTCCCCCTTTTCAAGGCTCCCTCTGCCATCATAAACTTAGCGAACACAAAATAAACAGATGAGTTCAGTGACTTAAATAGAAGCAAACTTTATAGCCTGTATTTCTTCTAAACCTTAAATAAACTTCAAATACTATTCACATGGAATTTTAATAAATAAGAACACTTGATAAAAACATACCATCAGGATGGTAGAATTTGGCCAAGCGCCGGTAAGCAACCTTAATTTCCTCTTC
The DNA here is from genome assembly GCA_963580455.1 of Euonymus europaeus. Classification (NCBI taxonomy): domain Eukaryota; kingdom Viridiplantae; phylum Streptophyta; class Magnoliopsida; order Celastrales; family Celastraceae; genus Euonymus; species Euonymus europaeus. The sequence continues at coordinate 19,216,815 of OY756972.1, read as the reverse complement.
ATCAGCATCACGTTCCAACTCTGCATTTGGGATTAAAATAGTATTAGAAATCTATAATCAATCATAACATAGAGTCATAGACGTGTACAGTTAACCCCCACTTCATAAAATAAATTCCTTGGGGGCTTAAAAATGGCTAACATCTTCAGTCACAAAGCTGAAATACAGCAAACAACAAAAACTCTAAAAAGTAATCAATTTGAAACACCAAATTGTACAATCAGCGAGTAAAAACACTCTTTCACATCCATCAATATTCAATTCTATCTGGAAACTCCTAAACGAGAACCAAAACAAGCGCACGCAAACAAGAGAACAAAACCAAATCATCCAGTCAGTTCATTCCATTTGTAAGATGCCATTTCAATTTCATACAAAAAAATTAAAAATGGAAGAAAATGATCAACAGAAACCTAGGGTTTCGTAGGGAGATTTCTGGTCGCTCCAATTGGATGCCCTAACAGCAGTTCTCCTCTGATTGATACGAAACCAAGGACGATTCCCTTTTGAATCACGCCAAGAAGTAAACGGTGACGACCTGTGATTGGGGTTCTTGAATGGAACCCTAATGAAAGATCGAGCTTCATGTCGATAACATACGACGGTAGAGAACACCGTATGCGGCCGACAGAATGCTCTCAAACTATTCATTTCTCAATAATTTCCTTCTGAAAATATCGTAATTTCGAGCTCCGATTGAACGAGTTGGGAACGATAGTCAGGGGAATCAAAGTTTCGATCTATAAATGGCGGCTATCGTCATGTGTTTGATTGAAGATTCAAAGACGTGATGCAGGTGACGAAGAGGAAGGCTTTAATGTGAATCTCCAGGTTTTTTTTTTGCTTGTTTGGATATTACCATATTGGCCATCAGGCAATCAGGCAAACACTCCAAATATCAATATCAACACCATTTTTCTCACATTTTTCTACTATTTTTCACTTTTTTTTATCATGGTACACATCTTTCAATATAATTTTTTTAAATCACTTTTTCTATATACTTCAAAATTTCCAATATTATAATCAAGTGTTCCATTGCATTTGCTCTAAGTTTTTTCTTTTTTACAAATCAAAAGGACAAAACAAGACATTACCGTAACGACTAACGAGTGATTGATATATTAATTTATCTGATATTAATTCTCTTTAATTATTTTAATTAGCCATGAGATTTAGAGATTAATTAAAGAATTTATAGTATTAATAATTAATGAATGCCTGTTAAAATTTTGTAGCATTTTAATCTGAATATTCTAGTTTATATATATATATATATATTCATGCTTATAAATTTAATCAAGCACATGAATAAAAGTTTCAAAAGAAAATATGAACCGCACTGACTGCATATACGTATCAAACCGCTCAGTATATATAGTAACCCAGGTAACTATAGAAGCATACCTACAGTGAACCCACTTAGAAGTAATGAGAGACATTGGGTAATCTCTTGTCAAACCAATCTGGACGTGGTGATTACCATTTACATGTCTTACACGTTTTTATTTTATTTTATTGTGAACTAGACAGATCTATCACTCCATATAACCCCTCACCACCATGTCAGCATTACGCTATCGCTATAAAACATGGTGGTGAGGGGTTATATGAAGTGATAGATCTGTCTAGTTCTCTTGTCAAACCAATATGGACTTGGTGATTACTATTTACTTGTCTTATAGCGATAACGTAATGCTAACATGGTGGTGAGGGGTTATATGAAGTGATATATCTGTCTAGTTCTCTGCACAATAAAAAAAAGTGTAATATCACATTATATGTTGATACAATCAAGAGACTCATGTCTCACATTGTTATCTAGTGCTCAAATGGTGCTTCGACATCATTTTGAAAGAAGTTCAGCGACCGTCTAACATTGTATGCCCTATTCTCACTGCTAAGTATTTCAACATATTATCACCAAAATGTGTTCAACTCTGCCATTAGGTTATACCGAGCACTAGGCCATTCATATTCCTAAGACCAACAAACACAACTATTGATTGAAATCCGCAATATCTATCAGCTATTACATCTTGTACGTCCATAATGTAAGGATGCAGTATGACTGAAAAGTGATCAACATAGTCATGTATAGAGTAGTTTACTTTTCTCGGCCCTTAACCCATTTGCATAGAGATGGATTGAGGATTGTAGATTGAAGAACGATTGTGTCTCGCTGTCTCATTAGAGTGAAAAATCGTGCTCAAAATTTACAAGTTGGGACGTCCGACAAGGTACTATGTATGTTAAATTCTTGAGGATGAATGAAATCACTCTCAAGGAACTCGGATTCAACTGGATTAGGACAATTAGAGATGACTACCTTTTTCTTTGTGGTAAGATGACCTCGAGTGCTCGTTTTCACATATCGTGGACGGAGGGAGGTTGTCGAAGGTGTGATTATCTCCCTCAATTTTCTTAACCGGCTGACTTTAACATGTTTTATCCCTTCATATATGATGCAAGAGCATGATTATGCATTGCACACCCCACCTCGAATATCCAACCATCATCTTGCTTCATTTTTTCCCTTTCAATTTGAATGGACATTATATTTTTTTCGTGCTAGTCACCCTCGTTGAGATTTTTTTACTTTGGTAGTTGCCACAGCGATTACATTTTAATTATAATCTTAGTTTTCTACCAAACCCACTAATACATGATCTTTCGATGATGATGACATATCCCAAATTGCGTTCGATTGATTGAACTCAATCGATCAACAATTTAAGTGATTTGAATACCTGATAATGTATTAATTTTTATTAGAACAACAAACACACACACATACATATATATATAACTAGTATTATTATAAATCTATGTACTCATACGCAATAGTTTACTATAGTATCAATTTTAAATTCACTCCTAAAGTTAGCCAGTATATTCTCTTCAATTTCATCAACAAGTTTGTCTTCGTACTTCATTTCATCTGTGATGAAATCATCCTGAAAATAATAAAATATAACTTCAGTACCAAAATATATTTCTTGAAAATAAAACAACATTATCAATATTAACTTGTTTCGCTCGAACCGATTGGCAAATGAAAGTCAAATAGATGATCCATATTATGAGGAAAAGGCTGAGATTTAGAAGAGAATAAAGTTAAGTTAAGGGAGAAACTGAAATATTTATAAGAGTAGTGGGTAGATGCATGTGTGGGGGAAGATCACACCTCTCTGAAAAATCACTCAAATGTTTTTACCCGATACAAGTGTGCGCTTTCTGTCCCATGTCTAGGTAAAGCAATTGATTTGACACTTGTAGAGTCAATTCAACTATACGCATGTGAAAAGTTTTTACCCGATTCAACAATTGTATACACATGAGCTTAAAATTTTGGGTAGTCTTTGTCTTTTACTAAATATATATAAGCATATGACAAGACATATAAGGGGTGTGGGTAGGGTGTTTGAATATAGACACCCAAAAGTGATTTGGTTCCACCTCACACATCCTTTAATTTTAGGGCTCTCTATTTTTTTTTCTTTTTTTTATCCTTTTTTTAAAATCAAGAATGATAGCAGACAAAATTGTCCTTTGACAAGTTGACATCAAACTAAACTCGAGTAGGCGTGCACGGAGGTTTTGATGATAGGTAAGGCTATATCCTTCATCACATATGTATTTAAGAATATCCTCTTCAAATTTCCAAAAAAACAAAAGAAACCTTAAGTACGATTAGCATAATGAGTCAATCATTCAAAACATCCTTTTATAAGAGTTAATGTAATATTTAATCACCGAAAGGTAAGTCATATTCTATTTTGATCACTAACAGTCAAAACGTTCCCATTTCATAATAGTTGAAAATATTTCATTTTGATCACTCAATCAGATTTTGGGCAATTTGGTTGAGCAACCCACCCACGTGTCCACCGAATTAAATATAAACCAAGAATAGGATACTTTAAGCTGAACTATTGATGCTCCATACAAGAACCAGTCACTTTTATAAACCTTTATCACTCATACAGGAAAGAAATCAGCAGGAAAGTAGCTCCACCAATCCATCCAAACATGAGGCTTTGTATTTAAATTCAGTTTCAAACAGAGTACTACAGATTTTATCCTCATCTATACTATATAATCTTAGTTCAAGAATACAGGTTTTTAGGCTTCATATTTACACACCTCAAGTTTTTGGAGCTGCTTCAAACAAGTAAGACTTATTTCCATTATCCATTACAACAAACTACACCCACGCACTTCCTAAGCAGCTGTACCAAGGATTCATGGTGAATAAGAACAAGATAGAGTGGTTTGGGGACTCCAATCCTTTCAGGTTATGCAGGTTCACGAGGGCGAGCAGTGCAAAGTGAACTGAGAGCACGAAGACGGTGAAAGTACTCCCCCAAGGCAATTAACCCTCGAGCTGCTTGGCCAACATTAAGGATCCGAGACATTTGTTGGAGAGTTTGTTGCCGAAGGTGATCAGCCTGTATTGGGCAAGCAACAAGGGGTACAGTGAAATAAATGAGAAATGCAGGCAATTCAGTCCAGTTTACATAAAACCAACATTTCTTGAAATTTTCTATCAACTGTGTCCTTTTGTTTCTCCCATTTAGCGATGCAAGAACTTGACACCATGGTTTCACTTCAAGTTACACTCATTGCACAAGGATTGTACATCAATCCTGTTGGAAGAAGGCAATATCTAAAAGTAGTATCTCCTATGAGTCTCTAAACGATAATAATCTTCTGATCAATTCATCATGGAAATTGTTAAATTACTATCACCTCGAGTCTTTAAATATATTAAAACTCTACCTTCTTCAGAGGGTAAACTTATGTATCTGTATCAACTTTTATTCTCCTCCACTTCGAACATCACAATCATTAAACATACTGATTAACTTTGTAAGCGTTTTGCAATTCCAATCGCCCTTAAAATTTAGAAGAACTTGTGAAGCATAAAAGGAACTGCAGCAATTAAGTGCATCAACACCAGCTTGACAGAAAATTATGATAGCTTACTTGGTTCACAAAGCCCTCCAGTGCTTCCAAATTCTCCATTGCCGCACTCATCTGAGAGCCATAGCTTCCAGCACCCATCAAATCAATAGTTATGCTCTGGACTAGAGTCTGCAGGAGTTTATCAATTCCTTGTGAGAGAGCATCTTCAGCTTGCTGAGAAGATTGTCGCAAGTTACAGAAGTTCAGATGTTGTTGATCAGTCAAAGGCTCCAGTTGTGGCATAAGAACCTAAAGGAACAGAATCACACGGATCATAATTCATGAAATTAGACTTGCATTATATCTTCATGAAATCATGAAGATAAAAGTAAATGAAGCAAGTTTTAATCACTTATGCATGTGTGTGCCACAGTTGTAGTGGAGTGCGATACCAAAGCTACGGTGCCAGTAGGAAACAGGTCAAAGTACTCAGAGGGTTTGCCATTTTCATAACCTAGAAAGCTGGGCCAAATATGTCTAGGGACCTTCAACATTTGGACCACTCATCAGGATCTATCCATTCTTTGATCAGTTCAAAATATATGGATTCAATTTCAAACAAGGAAGGTAGGTTCCGTATGCAAATCCCAAAAGAGATTGCTTGATGGCGTACTCGTTAGATATTGAAATAATTAAGGCTACGTGTGATGGATGAGTCTTCAAGTTATGGAGGCAAAATCAAACAAGTAGGCATACTGAACTAAGTGTTACATGTAGAAGCTCTGATGGACGGAAACCTCCAATCCAATGGAAGAAGCGCTCTGCTGATGTCCTCCATGTTCCAGAAACCAAATAAAATACGTCAGCCTTTGCAGCATCTGCTTTCATGGCATAAAGTTTGTGATAGTGATTCAAGGCATTTTCCACAAGCATGTGAAGTTCTATGTCAGTTATAGGAGCCTGCAATGCATTTCTAAGTTCGCAGATTTGTCTTTGTTGCTCTTCAACCCAGTGTGCATATTCCATCTCAAATTCAGCAATCCCTGAAAAAATTTTAAGTTTGAGAAGATATTCAGTAGACAGCAGAACGGAAACATAAGACATTTGTTAGATGAAAATGCTCTGTGAGAAACACTTGGTCTATTACAATGGTAATAAACCTTTGAAAAAGGAAAAATTTGCTGCCAGCTTGAATACCACTAAACCTCGTGTATGCATGTTAGGGGTATTTTGACAGGCATATAAACCCTTCTAAGATGATGGGCTCTTCAACACTGAAAATATCTCAGAAGAATGTGTCACATTTGCATGATTTCAGTCAGAAAGTATATACTTTATAGGACGGTCAACGAAGACTTGATGCTTTCAAACTGAGAATGGTTATACAATCAATAAGAGATAGAAGTGAATGCCTAAAAACAAAATCGCGAACCTGGATTTACAGTTCCAGAAAATCCCAACTGACTAGAATTTGATGCAGTTGCAATGTACAGACCCTGCATCAAGGCATTCCGTCCCTTTAAAAGATAATTCATAGGCTCAACCTATGGAATAATTCTTTTTTGATAAACGAAATTGATGAAATAATGAAATAAAAAATGATCTTCTCCTTGCCTGCTGCCTAAATCTCTCAAGTTCCTGCTCTAATTGTGCCAGCTTCAGACGGCTTGATTCTAGTTGCTGAACATAGGCCTACCAAGGAGAAATGAAATATCAATAACCTCCATATGTCCTAATAATAATGCACCGTTCATTGGTTAGTGCTTTCTACAGAGTCTATTCACTTCTACCTTTTTCCTTAAACGACTTTTTCGAGCTGCTTCGCGGTTCTGCGCCAAACGTCGTTGTATCTATATTCATATATTGAAAGAAGTTCACATCATTAGAAAGGAAGACAGATAATGCGTTGAAATGCGATATTGCTACTGATATTTTATCAAAAGTGGGTGGGACATATTTTCAATGCTCCCTGATTTCATTTATTCTTGTGGAAACATACAGCCCAAGAAAACAATGGTGCAACACAACAGAAAAGAAGACCTTGTCGACTGTGAGAAACAACAAAGACACCCAACATAGTACTAAGCCAAAATTCAACGTTGGATATATCTGCCTGAAGGGCAATTAGAGGCTTTGAGAAATCCGCAATCATCATCTCTACTCAACAGAAACAGCATCTTAAAGCAGATTAATCAGCATATTTAAGACCTTCACACTGATCAAACAGTATTTTCACTTTCAAAAACAGAGCGAAATAAAGAGAGGGGGTTGGTTTGTTGTGCATCTCATCACCTTTTCAGGAGGCTTATTTGGTTCTTGATCACTTCTGGAATGTTCCGTTGATTCATGAGAAATATATTCAGGCTGAGAAGTTGAGCCATAAAGATCAGAGAGAGTTCAGCAATCAGGGAAAAAAAAGGTAGCATCAAAGCAAACTTGATGGATATTCACCTTGTCGTCTCGCCTAGTTTCCACCTGTAACATTGTGGATGGACCTGTATTGGAAATACCATCATCTTTGAAGGTGTCTTCCCACATGGTAATACGGTGGAACGGCTCATAAATGCTCATTCCTCTAAAGGCAGTAAGTTGAGTTGATGGAGAGGTCATACTCTATGAACTGATCGAAATTTGGAACAAAGAAATACCACCCTCAGGCCCACCTCACTGCCAAAGAAAAAGAAAAGCAGAATAATTTACTCAGCTGTCGCATGATTTCATCACATGGATGTGCAAACAAAATTAAGTTAAACTTCATTCTTTAAAGTAAAAGAAGAAATTCCTTGAAGTGTTGAGATACTGGTATGATGGAACAAAAAAAGAAAATATTCAGTTGAATTATGAACACGAAGGAAGGAAATATAGAAGTCAAGCAATAAAATTGCAACAGTTGACTGATGACTATATATTGTTCACACGATTGTCACAAAGTACTCATCAATGAAAAGTTGGTCCCTTGTTTAAAAAATTAAAGGAAAAGACAGTTAATAGTATTGCTAGGCCACAAAGAAAAACAGGGGCTGATGTTTTGATTAAAAGAAACACAGGCATTTTGGTCAACATGAAGCTCATCCAGGAATGAAGTGCAGAAAAAGTAGAGGAAATTGTGCACCTACACAGTAACCATATTGGCACTGACTAATTGTCTCTAGACTTAAGCCAGAAAATGAGTTCCATGATTTCTGTAAGATAAACATAAGCAGTGTGTGATCAAAACTCAAATTTTCTTTGACAAGACTAGCAGAATTATAATTTAACGAATAAATTACACCAGAGCCTACATGATCCACAGAAAAATGATCATTGTTTTATTGAACAATTACTGATACTGTTCCTCAAATATTATTAAGAGGCACAGCTCACTCCTTTAAAAGGCCCAATAGAGGGGGAGGATACATGCTTATACATTGCACTTTGCAGGCTTAATTTCCCGATGAGGGATATCTAACAAATATGACCAACTTAAAACCAAAAAGAACTCGAGATTAATGTTCTTTTACGTAGAGAGGTCACGAAAGAGAACTGAACAAACTGAAACAATCCTCAACAAAAAAAAAAACTAAATCCTGCTTCTAATCTGGTACTGCTTGAAGCTGAGAAGAAGAGTTTCATGATTGCATAGAATGATAGAAACCAAAAACTACAAAAATATCAACATGTAAAATAAACTAATTCGATAAAAGATAGAGCAACTAGCCAGACCGTGCTTGCCTTCTACAAGACACTCTAGTCACAAAAATGGCGCCAAAATCACCTCTCTGCTGCATCAAAAGACTGAAAACAAAGAGTTTTTGATTAGCAAATATCTCACTTTAACAACCGATAATGGCAAAAAATTAACTCGTAAACGCAACAATAGACACAACTTCGAACAAAATCATAGCTCAAACAAAAAACTTCAGCAAGACCTGGTTGCTAAGTAAATAAATATGCAAAATGGCTGCGAAGAAGAACGAAACTCAACCAAAGTCTCCCCGAATTCGCTTCATTTTCTCAGTAACCAAACGGGGGAAAAAACGAAAGGCGAAAGCTTACCTTCTTTCCGGAGTACTTTTTAGTCCAAGAAAACCCCAAATTCAAACGTTAGCAACGTATTAAAATAGATGTTCTCTTCAAAATCACCAGCATCTACAGCTCGAAAGCAAACAAGAGAAAAGGCAGAACACAAAAGAAAGAAAGGAACAGAATCATAAACAATTTACAGTCATCCCGTTAACGTCATAGAGTGCCCACTCACTCAGTAGCACTTCCAACTAATTATTATATTCGTTAAGGAAAAAATGATATTGTTTCAAATAATTATTTTTAATTTGATAAAAACAACAAAATTATGGCAATGATCATAAATTAAAGCCAATGCTTAGTGTTGAACAAACTAGTTAGCTAGACTGGAGTGGGTTATGCTTGTTTTTCATATATTTTGTACTGCATTTTCTAAAAAGTAATAAAACAATTCTAAAAACACGTTTAGTTTCTACTTTTAGGAAAATACGGCATATGAAAGGAAGACTCGTATCGGAGCTTCCTAATGAGGCAAATCGGAGAATCGAGTTAGACAAAAGATAAATATCAATCTTCAAATAAATCTCAACGCTCAAGATGTCTAACATCAATGATTGTAACTTATCTCGACAAAGGAGGTTTGATCTTAACATAATTTTAGAATAAATGATAATTTAAATAATTAGGAGAATTTATTTTATACTATTTGATCCATGTATAAAGAAAACTAAGGTTGATCTAAGATACACACTTCAATATTGATCACTTGATTCTAAATCTCTCCTACTACAAACACCGACTTAGTGCAAGCGGACAATAACTACAATGGTTGTTATTTGTTGGGAACAACAAATGTTGTTACGAAATGTGTTTTTGCTGATGTGACTCTATTGGAAGATGTATTTGTCGATGTGGCTGAGTATGCGACTTGACTTTTGAATAATAAAAATGAGACTCGATATTAATTTTAATGAAAAAATGATGGATAAATGAAATGTTGGTGACTTTAATAATGAAAATGAAAAAAATTGTATACAGATATGTGTTATGCTGATGTGACTATTTTTTTCGTTTTTGTAAATTTAAGAGTTTCTATGCTAATGCGGTAATCGTGCGAGATTCTCTATCGACTCTACTCTATTTATAAAAATATTATTTTATTAACTTCTTTTTTAAAAAATAAAAATTTTACTATTAAATTCTCGCACTCAAATATGTCTTCATTTTATGTCAAATATATCTTTTTTTTAAATTGAAATTTTACTATTAAATTCTCGCACTCATACTCGCTCTTCATTTTATTTCAAACATGTCTCCATGCTCACACCACATTCATTGTGACACACTCACTTCACGCTCACGACATACCCACATCCATCCATTGAATTGGAGAAAGATACATGGATTAGGGGCGGACCATATCCTCTGATCATTACAAAAAGTTAAGTGCTTCTATTACCATTTTATGGCCAACATGTATTTGTGGCCGTTCTTACATGTAAAAGTGATTATGACAAAATTGGAATCCAAATACTCTTTCAGTTCATAATTAATTTTCACCACAATTTAAAAAGATGTTATTCTCACTTTTCTCACCATACATTGTCGTGAGTCTAGTGTGTAGATTTTCAATGCAATTCTCATTGTGCTACTACACCAACTCTACAGGAATTGAGGGCCCAGTTTGCTGACATGGCCACTATATATATATATATATAGTTTTTTTTACCAACTATACATGTAGATGATGCGTCAGCTGCTTAGCATTGATGTGTAAAGTAATTAAAGAGAAGAAGAAGAAAAAAAGTAGGTTAATAAAAAGGAAAAAGAAAGAACAAATTATGTTGCCAGCTGGTGGGCCATGCGCAATGTTTAAGCCTTTGATTATGGAATATGAATAATATTGTAGAAGGAGGAAAAAAAATCAAACACAAGGTGAATTATTTCTCACTAAAATATTCATCATCGTTCAAATATTTAGTAGCGAGCCGGTCTGACTGGTCACAACTTAGATATTCACTCTTCTAAACTAAAAATGTTATAAATTCATGAAGAGGCTTGAAATAAATAAAAACACATCGGTTTATAAAAAATACGATATTTAACTAAATTAAAATGCCGGGATTTAAAAAAAAAAAGAAAAACTAGGTTCTGCAGCTAGAATATACTTCAATTATTAAGTACAAATGGTTAAATAATGTACTTTACATTATTGTGGAAAAGGTATTCCATTTTAGATGTATTTCTTCTCTCTTTGTATCTGCCTAAATTAGGTCACTTTTACTTTAATTACACGCAAGTGTGGATTATTTCATCCTTAATTTATTTATTATGATGTGATCTTAATTAATATCAATTTTCTTTTCAAAGTTCCATCACTCAAATAATCTTTAGAGGGTTTTGTGATTGCTTAACAACAAAACCATAAAAAGCATAAGAATATAAGATAACCTAAACTATTGTAACAGAAATCTTCTTTCAAAGATTTTCTTTTATTTATAAAAACTAATTTATTTGTTTATGCAAACCTACTCATATTTTTTCTTTATTTCTTTTGTTAAAAACAATTTTAAATTTGCTAGTATAAATATCTTCAAAGATTTACACTAAGTACACGCAAAGTATACAACTATACATAGAAAAAATGGAACAAGTAGGGGATTGATAGGGACTTCGGCAATCCAAAAAGTAGGGAAAGAAAAACAAATAAAGAAAAAGAAAAAGAACAGGTTGATGATAAACAACTTTATTATTATTATTATTATTATTATTATGTTGAATAAAATCCAAAAGCACTTTGGATTGATAGTTACTCTTTTGGGTGCCTTTTTTTTTAGTTTCACACCAGTACTAAGTAATATATTTAATAATACCTATAAAAATGAATAGTTTTTCCACAGAAAAAGAAGGAAATTCAAAAAAAAAAGGATAAACCTTTGTGTCGCCTCTGCTTTGCAAAGCAAAAACTCCTGGGATAGAGACATTATTTGCCCCATGAACAAGGGAATAGTATATTCTTGTTTTGAATTTGGTCAAAATTTAAATGAACATAAATGTATGGTTCTCGGTGAAAATCAAACTCGATATGTTCCGAGTTTATACAATTTGACCCAATAAAGAAAGGAAGCTCGCGTTGTGTTGGTGAGTCGATTCATTCCTTTGTCCTTGTGAATCCTAGCAAACATTTTTTCTATTATTGGTATATGTTCTTATGCTATATTTTTGGTGGACTGGGACAACACAAGTGTAGGAACCGTTGGAAATGCTTTTGTTTCTAAGAATTGTTGTGACACCAGCAAAAAGTCTAAAAGGTAAAAAAGTGGCAAACCCACTTAGAATCTCAAGTGGTTGTCAACAAAATTGGACATATGATTCCATTACAAAACCTAATGAGGATGGAATATTCCCACGTGCTAGATGCGTGATCTGGACTCTAGCCCTAGCCGCTCTCTCTCCACACTTTCAACGATTTTGGGCCCACATATGAAGGAGGGAGATGGATCAAATTACTAGTTCCAAGACCTTTTCGGGCATTTTGTTGACATAGAGAGCGGAATAAGTTTGGTTGGCGTACAGAGAAAAAGAATAAGATGGGATGCTCGTGAGAATCATTGATTTTATTGTTTCGTTGATTTTGAGATGGTGAAATCTCAGATTCATATTACCATAATGAAAATTATAAAATTGACTAACCTACACAAGACAGAATGAATTTTGATATTCAAAAGATTATTTTATCCTTAATTAATAAGTAATCACAATTAACATTTTTTAGTATTCTGAATGAGAGCTCCTTGGGCATCAATATCTTCTTCAGTTGTTCTTGCAAGTTGGCCAAAATAGACATAATTCAAAATGTTATTTAGTTTCTATAGAAAATAATTTCGATTAAATGATGGAATAAAAATAACCTAGCCTGTAAAAATAATTCACTTGCCAGCTTCTGCAAGCTCACCGATGGTTCTTCATCAGATAATCTCTGGCTGTAAAAAGAGCCCACCTAAAGTAAATATGTGACCAGACCATGCTTGCGGTTAGTAGGCTAGCGCTTGCCCAAGGCCCTCTCTTGACCTGATAAGGAATCCTATGAACATGATCAGTAAGGGATTGAGTGCCAAAGAAACACACACTAGAATGCATAAATTTCTTATGTAAGCAAAAATACAATAAGGAAGAAAGCCCAAACATTGTCGAACCGAACCAAAGAGGTGGACAGAACCCCTTAATAAAACCCAAGGCCATTGCTTTATAACTAGGTTAAGAATTCAACAAGCATAAGCAGAACCCGATTTTAGGCCCCAACGGTAGTCCTTTATATTTACAAAACCAATATGTAAATCTGCGGAAAGTAACCTCTATTTACATGCAGAGCAAGTTAAAGAATGTCGGGAAATGTAGTCTATCATCCATCTTATCACAAATATCTTCCTGCCTGAATCTGTAGATTTAAATCAAATAGCAGCACTCTATCAGTTAAAAGAAAAGAAAGTATCAAAATACTTGATTCTTCTGGGGAGGGGAACACATGAGAATGAGGTAACTTTTCAAGTGATGTAACAAAAATGTGAATATTACATTTACGATGACATAGATATAAGAAGCACATATGTTCACCAATTTCTTTACAAATGTTACTAATCCACGTATTTCTCGTCAAAGTATCAAAAACCAACACAGTGGGTCAAAACAGCTTTACGTTTTTTCTTTTTCCCTAATTCAGTTAAATAAGAGGAAAATTTGAGTTTGCAATGGACAAAAGGAGTTTTGAGTATAGCAACTTGTATATTGCAGCTGTATCCGTGTGCGCATATTAGTGAATGCCCTTAAAAACAACCACCGAAAGTACTTGAAAAGGATATTACCAAGACACCAACACCAATTCCTGCCCTTCACGACTACACACAGACACAAACACAAACACACATGCACTCTCTCTTTCAAAGAAGATTGAAGTCGAGTTTGGGAGTCCAATTAGGTGTTTTAACAAAACCAGGGTGTTTGCTAAAGGAGCCTATAAATAATATGGAGAAACGACCATTAAGACTTACGAAGTACAAAGTTCAATGGCACCAGATCATTTCTTGGTAGCATCAATGAACATTGCTCGAGTCCAATGCTCAACATCCTCGGTATGTGATGGTGGAGGAGGAAAAGTGGGATGCTCCACCAGATCCCATCCATCAATTAGGCTTTCATTTTTTCCAGAATCAGACATCTCTGTTGCATAATAGAGAAAACTGGCAGCTGAAGTTGGTATGTTGTTGTCACCCATATTTTTCTGCAACGAAACAGAGAGCACGGAAATCATTCAACAGTTGCATCCATCCGAATTGCAAAAGAAAAACAACTTCTTTTCATGTCATCCAATTCCGTTATTCTTTTTTGGAAAGTATAAGGAGATTCAATGAAGATGCACCAAAAGCAGATAAATTAAAAACGACCTTATCTAGACTGAGAAGTGATTCAAGTGCCACAAAAATTTCAAGTAAATGGTACCATCTCTATTCCAACCCTCCCATTTAAATAAGGCTGATCCTACAAACATCATGATTTTCCAACCTCCAGCACTCCACTGCAACTCCTACCCAACCAACCCCCTCCCAAAAAAAAAGGAACGAAAACAATAGAGTGACATATAAAAAGAGAGTGAGGTGGAGAAAAATATAAATGAAAATAATGTACACACTGGTAACTTCAACAGAGTAATCAGGCCTTATAAGATACAAAAGAAAATATTTATATAACAATTAAATGCAAGATCATGGCCGTACTGTTAAAGACATAGTATGGGCACTCTCTAGTAAAGAGCTGGATGAAATAGTTGAATTCACATTCCAAACAGATTTGTTCAAAAGTTGAGCTTGCTTGCATGACCTGAAATATCAATGATAAAAGAAGAAAAAAAAAGTCAGTGTCAGACACCAGACAGTAACAATATTAGATGTACTGCAACTATAACGAAATAGAAAAGTCAGTGGAAGAACATTCATCTGCCATGACACACCCTGTAGAGTATTGAACATTTGAACCAGAAACATATGTTAAGATGAATTATCCCAGAGGCCAGATAGACCGCAAAGATGCATAGGCACAACATGCTACATCTGTTGTTATAACTTTAAAGAATAAGTGGAGGTAATCTCCAGCATTTATCTTTAGCAAAATGCTCCTTCGCATAAAAAAAAATGTTACTTGAGAAAGCTAAGGCAGAACCATTTAATCTGCTTTCAAGCAAAAACATTTGATTAACATAGTACGAACGCATATCTGCGTATAGCTCATAAAGCCACTAGACTGTATAGAAGCCAACACACTTTATGACAATTTAGCATCAGTAATACTATTTCATTGATATGATGACATCATAACTTCTATCTACCTTTTTCCCTGAGAGGAATTCAATGCATTAGGGTTATGTAGACATAATGTTAGACCAATGTCAACCACCAAATTATGTATCATTTAAACAACATTAAAGTAGAATATTGAGCTTCCAACACATGGAGTTAGATCTAAATCAAGGCATTCCATTAATCCAACCATCACAATTCACAATTCGCATAACATTTGTCCATTACGGAACTTGTATGCAGGTACATACCTTGAACATGCCATTTTCAAGGAAAGAACAGATCGAATTTCCTTAGACGGAGATAATGTTGCCAATAATCTTGCAAAGGCTTCAAAAGTAGATGCCTCCGAAGGAACGTCTAAAGATAAAGAGTTGTAACAGTAAGCTGTTATGCACGCTACACTTTTCTTGAGCAAGGCAATACCTTTCTGCAAGTCTTTGTGTGTTTCAACAGAATGAGGAGAGGCTGTAGAAAAATTAAAGCTAATAGAAGAATCTAGGTGAGGTCTTTTCTCAGACTCCATTGAAGCAACACCAAAATTACTTGAGCTTCTATCAGTCCATGAATTTTCACCACGAGTGGAGCAATAATTTTGCCGTGGTATAAAAAGAGGATATTCATTGCTGCATGGAACAATTAACATTCAGAATCATGAGAGGATGAAAACCCTAAGTTTCCTATTTAAACCATAATTTCAGCCAATACCTTCTAGAAGATGGTCGTGCATTCCAATAAGAATCTCGTTGCCATATTCGTGAAGACGAACCCTAACAAGAGTATTATACAAATGAACAGAATTAAGAAAAAAATGATTTAGAATTACAATCTTTAAAGAATGGCATAGACCCATGATTGAAGGTAACAAAGAATATGAATTGCCAAGCCAAACCAACAAGCCTAGAGAATCATTTTTTTAATAATAAGCTAAATTACTTAGCAATACTTTCAGAGAAAAAAATGATAAAAGTACCTCTAATTTACACAAAAATCGGGAATTTTTTATAAAGACCATATACTATACCCTTGGCTGATATAATCGATAAAAAAAAAATAAAAAAAAAAACCTATAGTGATAATTGTAGGCTAATGTATCCAACTTTAAACTTCTTAAACATAGCTTACAGAGGAATCTGAGGAATAAGAAGTACCAACGGCCAAAACCCAGATCTTCCAAAAAGAAAAGAAAAAAACAGTCATCACAACATCTGAGCAATAGTGCTTACTGCAAAACCTGAATTGTGAAGCGCCGGAGCAGCCAAGTTCTGGACAACAAGATTCAGAAGTTGGACCATGTATCTGGTCAAAACATCAGAATGGATTATTACTAAAGGCACATTTGAGGCAATCAGGATTTCCTGATAACTGTAGTTAGGATTTCGTGATACGGGTTCCCAGGGCTATTAATGAATCACAGAAGAGGAATCTGTACAACACATATGGTCCAGCATATTTCTACTTTCTAGCAAGAGTCTTTTCTGAAAGTAGCATTATAGAAAAAAATATTTCTGACTTTAGCACTCATTTTAAACTATTTCCAAACATGGCACTCCAAAGCTAACATTTCAGCTTTGGTTGAAGAAAACTACCTTGGATTGAACAAAACCAGTTTGACTTCATAATACCACTCCCTACCCATCTTTTTGTCTCTCACCGCCATCTCCCCTTACCCTACTTTGCTCGATTCTCTCCCATATTCCCAGCGTTCGATTAACTCTCCCGTTACCCCCACCATTCGATTATCTCACCTTACCGGCATCGTTTGATTCTCTCTCAACGGACCTCTCTCATTCGCCCGATTTTGTTCTGCAAACTTAGGTGGTCTCGCGAAATGTATGCCGGAGATTGCCGGAACTCACCATCTTCGGGCCGTTGAAGTTTGTAGTTGATTTTCTTGGGTCTATCACACAATATAAGGTACTGTTCTTGGGGTCAAGCTTGTAGTTGATTTAAGCTTTTCATGGTTTTTAGAAGATGTATGAATTGTTATGAATCCATACCTGAAAAGCTATCAACAGATGTTGGAGCAGATCGGTAGTCGAATACAACGAAATATACTTAAAAAAGATCAGATCGGAGAGAAACCCCTTTTTGAAGTTCCAGTTCTTGATGATGAGAGGATCGGTCGGTGGGGTAAGGTAAGACAATCGGACGGTTGTGTGAGAAGAGAGAGAATCGGAAGGTTTCGATAAGAGGAGAGAGATTTTGTGGTGTGAGAGAGAGAAAGGTGATTGAAAGTGGTTTTTTGAATTGTTGGTAGTATTCTTATACCAAAGCTGAAAAGTTGAGGTTTGGAATGCTAATTTGAGAAATTGTATGAAACAGATGCTAAAGTCAGAAATTAGTTATTTGATAATGCTAGTTTTAGAAAAAACTCTTCTAGCAATCTCCCAAAGAATACAATTGATAGACAACTATACAGTACAAAAAGAAATATTACCCCAAAGAGGCACCAAGCTCCTCAGATGGAACAGAGTGTGGGTCAAGCCCTCTTGGTAAGCGTGCATTGCAAATTTGATCATATCGACCAGTCGAGCCATCTTTCCTGTCACCATCTATAGTCACCTGAGAAATAGCAATGGTCAAATTTCAACAAAACTCTAAAGTTATCTTCTCTCCTCATCTATCATCACATGTAAAAACACACGCAAAGATTTAAAAAAAAAACAACTTTTGAGAAACAATACCAACTGCAGTGGAATCTGTGAACTTTTCAAATTCACATATCAATGCTTTTGTCTTAAAAATCTCTGAAGTACATACTAGACCAAAGATTCCTCAAATATCCTAGAGATTTATGTTGTAACAAATTTATTTATTGGATACGTTGTAACACTATTATTTCATTTCACCCGAGACTCCAAAAGCTGAATTGTCATAACTCAGTGCATGTAAGTGCATAAAGTGTCGAAATTCTCTAGTTTATCAAGAAACAGACTACTGATCAGTAATTTGTGCATAAGAATCAATCAACTATAACAATTGATGGGCTTACCTGACGTTGGGGGAATAATTTGCATATCTGCTTTAGGACCAACGACTGTTTATGAAGCCGTTCAGACGTTATTGCCATCTACAATTGACCAAATACTATTTTGTCAAAATAGATTCCACTGAAAGGTTAAATAAATAGTGGCTTTCAAAAAGGAGAAGGATAATGGTTCTCACATATCCTAAACTCTGAGCGCAAATAAGGTTAGGATAGAACTTCTCCAGTTGTTCCACTCGATTTTTTTCCAACTGCAAAGAGACAAACCAAAGCAAAAAAGAAAAATTACAGGTGTCGAAAACAAGACCTATATGGTGACTTGTATAACCAGAAATTTGATAAAAATAAATAAATAAATAGAATAAAGAGGGAGAAAAAATGGATGATAATGAAGGGTTGTTGCCAGTACCGTACTACGAGCAGATCCCAGCATCTCATATTTCACCTTTAAATCAGAAGACATATTTTGAACCTTCATCTTCTCTGAAAAGCATTACACGGTTGTAGATCAAAGAATCAGAGAAGAACTGTCAAGCTAAATCAACAGAGAAGGTGATAAAGAATCGGTTTACTTTGCTTGAGTTGCTCTCTACTATGATGGATTTTCTCCCTCAATCTAGCAAGCTTCTCATTTTGAAGCATTTTCCACCTGAGCTGCTCATCTGCCTTCCGCTGATGAGAGTTCAAAAACAAACAAGCTATCAGAAATACCAAAATAAACAGAGAAACACATAAGTTATACTCAATGAAGAGAACAGAACTCTAAGATGTTCCATGAAAAGGAGTGGTCGTTGTGGTTTTTTTGAATGGCTGGCTTTCTGTGCTTAAGGTCTGGTTGAGTGAAATTTGTTATACAAAATAGAGTTTCCATAAACCATTCACACCCTAATTGTCGACGAACAGTCATGAAATCAAACCTTAGCTTCAAGTACTTCATTCAGTCTTGAATACAAGTGCTCCCGACGACTCTTCAATGATTTCAACAATGAGTTGTACTCATTCAATCTGCAGATAAGACATGAACACACAATACCACAAATTAAAATCCACGCGAACACAAACAAATATCGCATCCTCAGAGAAAACATCTTCATACCTGTAGTTGACACAAACAGCGCAAATTGAAGGACGATTCGAGTTCTCGCAAATTGCGCAGCAACTGGATTTCTTGTTCATCGTCTCATTCCTCGTCAAATATCAACTAAACCTACACTCACAAATCGAACAACACTGCCGCGTCTGATGCTGATTTGATTTGAAGTTTCGAATCCAAAAGAGGAGATTGAATTTTTTGGAGACGTTATGTAGAAATTAAAGCGAATTACACGCGGGGCATTGGATAATTGTTGTTTTAATGAATGTATGTTGCTCACCGGTCAATCCGACAGGGAATTCGGATTATACTAAAGCAGTCAGCGTGATTTAGGGGCTCATCATGGAGCTGAAGAAACGGAGAAAAACAGACTACAACCCAACAAAGCGTTTGACGAGCGACAGGCCCAAGTAAGAGCTAACGGAGGGGAAGCTTGTGTATTGCCATCTTGTTTGACCCACTTCTCATATCGGGTGCCCGGGCTTTGGCATAATTTTTGTTTTTCCAAACAAAAGGTAAATTCATGATCCATTCAATCCTTATTTTAGCGCTTCTCAAAGTCGAACGTGACTATATTTTGTTGTTTCAGAATATAAGCTAGCGTATATTATATTATTTATAGTCTCAGTTTTTACGCTTTATGATAATTTATACTCTATGAAATATATTGTGATCCAAACGGAACGTATGTTTGTCGATGTGCCAGCTCGATTGCACTCAGCTTGGCACAACTAGATTCAAGACTCTTGCATCGCAGGACTTATTCCTTTTCGATGAATTTTTTCATTATCTTATCTTATATATATTTTTTGATATTCTAAGTTCAGTTTAATATATGAGTTATTTATAATTAAAAAATAAATTTTCATATATTTTTTATGTTAAAATTGATTTTTTATTTGGAATAAAGAATTGTTACATTCATAAAATATATCATATTATAAATATTATTTTTCAAAATTAAAAGAAGTTCTTTTAAAATCTAAAATTATTCCATGTTGAAAATCTACAACAAAGCCATCATGAATCCCAAGTAATTTAGTTGTCGAATACTCTAAATAAAGAGAAGCTCGTTTAGTCCAAAATTTTATACAGCACTTGTATAAACTTCTTGTACAAAGTATAAGAGATGTTATCCCTATATTTTTAATCTTTCAATCGTATTAAACAATTTTCTAAAAAAAATATTCGTATTAAACAAAAAGTGTAGGAAAGTTCCCCAAGACAGTCCAAAGGCCAAAACTGTAATGGCAAATATCATTTTACCTTAAACATTTGGCTCAAGCATATGCAACATCTACATAGGAATACAGGAGAATATTCAGAGATGAAGGAAACACTTGAAACTAAAATGAGGAAACTTCCCATATGCCACAATAAGTGCATAACACACGATGAGCTTAAGTAATTTGGTCTCTGTCTTTCTGAAAAAATGTCCTAGTTCTTTGTTGATGGCTGCAAATGTGCAACTTCATCCAGAATCAATATACGGCCAAAATCACGTTAAGAATTATAGAATTCCACGCAAAGAAAGTTACATTGGGCCTCTGATAAGTGACTCGGGATCTACGTCACATGAAATGGTCTTCCACAACCTTCTTCAGTTCCTCCAGTTTTCTAATGATCTCAGGATTCATCAAGTCCCTGGCTTCCCTTAAGAGGCCTCCCTGGCTGAAATTGTATGCATCCACCACGACTTTTATCATAGTGTGGAGATTCTCGGGTGTACTACAAAACGAAAAAAGATTCAGAAAATTAGAGAAACTATTCAAACTTTCACAACAATATTCTGTGTTTTGGACCATGCATAACATTTGCTGATTTCTTTATAGTTAATTCTTGAGAAGAGTAATCCTGGAACACAATGTGATAAAACTTTCTCATGGCAAAAAGCCATTAATAATAGGCCCCAAAACCCAGCTTTTCTATATTCAATTTGGCTAATTACCTTCACCCTCTGAATATATAGTTGAGCAATATTGCTGCATAAAATAATTCAGAACAATTGAACAAAGAATTAGCTACTTACGTGTAAAGGCAGTCAATCTTTTCCCCTTCAAGTTCTTCTCCTGGGGTGAATGCGTCCTTTAGCAAATGTAACCGCTCCTCAGTATCTTCAATAGTCAGGAGATACTTAATTATCCTCATCTCTTTTGGCATTTGTTTCTGAAGGTTTTTTCTTGTAGTCATGTACAGATGATACAAAATGTCCTTTGCCTGCATGTCACATATGCATACATGTGAATTCTGGAAAACGGATAAAATAAAAGAAAACAGCACTTTAGTTAATCCTTTCGAGGACAAGGAACCATGGCACAAGAATAAGGGACTTCAGATACATAATCTGCCTGCATCCCAAGCACCAGGACAGGAAATTGAAAAACACAGTGACAACACCTTGACTATGCCCACTTCATGGACAGGTGTGTCTGTGGGGCAGAATTCTAACAGCTTAAAATAAATCACTACATTTCAAAAGGGAAAACATAACAATAAAGTGATCGTGAACTTCCAGACTTGGTTCAAACTTCCACACTCTGAATACAGGGATCCAATGACATAAGTACATATTAAACACCAACGCCAATCCACTTCAATTCTCCCTTGTCCACAGACCAAAAGTATGATGGTATGCAACCACTGATGCGAGAAGAACTAGACACCTTGACCACATTTGCATTGCCATCATGACCTGAATGGAACATCTCCACTCTTCCCTGACTAGCATGCCTAAATTATCTCAACTGCTTACCACTTACCACAATCTACTCTCTGTTTTGTCATCTTTTTAACAAAAGGTTGAAAAAAAATCAGTTCTTGCTCTATGGGCATGTTATGCCACGTTACAATGAATGGCCACCTAAAATTAAGCATTTTGGTGCTGTACATGGCCTTTACTTACTTTTGGTCTCAAAAACAGAACACTATAATCCAGAATTAGACATACTTGACAATCAGAAATTCACATAAAAATTAGTCATTCTATGTGGTCAAATTATTACCTCGTCTTTTGTCACGTTTGTCTCCTTGGCAGCTGACCAAGCTTTTGTGATCATTAGTGCTAATGCGGAATCAAGCTGATTTTTCTCTGCCAAATTGTCTATCTTCTTGCAAGCAGCATCTATAGAAGGAGAATTGAGGATGTCTTGGAACTTCAACTCTGCCGCGTTCAGAGCTTGAATGTTTTCAGTTGCAGTATCATATGCTTCTACGGCAGCCAAGCACATATTCCCAAGTTTTGCCAAAGCTTGATGCACAGAAATATAGAAACGATACAAGTTTTATGAGCAATATGAAATCCCAGACATAAAAGTTATAGTTTCAGCCCAAGTCCAAAGC
Source organism: Euonymus europaeus (assembly GCA_963580455.1). Lineage (NCBI taxonomy): Eukaryota > Viridiplantae > Streptophyta > Magnoliopsida > Celastrales > Celastraceae > Euonymus > Euonymus europaeus. Next base: position 19,194,134 of record OY756972.1, on the reverse strand, counting down.
ATAGGCTATAGCTACATGTTCTCTTAGACCTGGATAACAAATGCCACTGAGCAACATATTTGCCTGGGTGAACGTACATCATGCAAGGATATCAATCTGAAATTGTATATTAAATCACTCAATCACCATTAATTTTTTTACAAGTAATGGGGTTATGTCCTTAAATTTTAGTGGGAGGTGAGGGAATAGAACCCTGCACCTTGTGCCAGTCTAAGGAGTTGGTTTACAATCCCCATTGATGGCTATAGTACATATTAGATGATCCTTGTGGTGTATAATATGTGGCAGTAAGCCACCACCTGCATTAATAATTATAGTTTTTAGTCAGATAGTGATATGTTATATTTGCACACGTTGACTTTCCTATTTATTAGATTAAAAATTTAAATTTAAACAAGTAAAGTCAAAATACATAAGCTCCTAGAACTAGAGTCACTAGGCTGCTTTACTTCATTTCCTTTACATCCAAGAATAGCAGTTCTCCTCAGGATAGGTATCAAATTATTTCAAAGGTTAAAAAACGTAAACAACTCTCATGCACAAGCCTCTTGCATGGCTGCATTCGGTGGGGTCAAGGACAAACAGAATGTACCAGATGTTATCCCCACATAGTATGTGGAGAGATTGTTTAGTAATTGAGCATGTGACTGCTAGGTTGCACCCTACAACTCTACCACTATGCCACATGTTCACTTGCATATAATGGTTTCAAAGGCATCTGTTCTAAGTAAACCTATAATTTCCAACTAATAGAACAAATTTAATATAGGTGGGCATCTTGAATAATTAGAAAGGAGTACAACCACTCAAAATATGCATCAAATCTAAGAGCAAACTCACCATTTTGCTCCGTTGGATTTTCATAGTAGGATTCAGCTACAGTGTGAAGATGCAAGAAAAATTCTTTCGTAAAATCTTTGCGGCGCCTGGCAACAATTTCACTCATCTCTAATGGTGCCCCTTTGATCACTTCGAGGAGTTCGTTGTGTCTTTGTACATCTTCATCAATCTGTCAGGAAGGGAAAAAAACTGAATGAATCTATATGGAAACAACACAAACTTAAGGAAAATGCAGGATTGATATTCTAGGCCAATAAAGATCTCCGCCTCATTGTACAATGATTCCCATTTCTAATTCGGAACTAACAAAAAGGGGAAAAAGAATCAACATATCTCTTGGCACATGTATCAACGTGAAATGGCAAAACCCCACCTCTTTAAGTTTTCTACCAAGCCGTAGAAGATTATGCTTCTTCCCAGGATCATCTTCATTATCTGCTCGGTCCTGGCATCGCTTAAAGAAATGTGGCCGGAGATTGTTCCATTCCTTGCTAAAAGCGAGCAACCTTCTCCAGTCGGTCGGAGTGGGCTTGTCAACCATAAAAACCCCAATTAGCTTGTCACAAATTCGAATCATTTTAGGATAATCAACCCCTTCAACGCCATCTTGCTCATTCTTGTCCTCATCATTTCCCTTTGGTTTTTCACAAAGAGTTGTGGCAGGAGAAGAATCAGGAAATGGTAACTGCTCCCCACTGCAGTCATTCAGTGCAGCTGTTCTGTCCCCAACAACAGCCGCAGGAGACAAACTCAGTTGCCTGACTTGTTTAACCTGCAATCGAAATCCTGGTACCCAAAACTCCAGTCAGTCACACACACTTTCGCTTAAGCTTCAATTACTATTCAAGACAGAAGGTCATAAAACAACTATGCCGCATTTTCAAACGCACCTAAATCATCTGTCACAATAAAAGCTAGGGTTACCTGCGATTTTGGGAAGGGAATCAGAAAATCGAGCTGAATTTGTACGGAAAGAGAGATAAGGCCGAGCATCAGCTCGAGCGGAGGTAGAACAAGCGGCTTTAAGGGTGAGAGAGCAAGAGCTCGCACAAGCCAGCTCCATCTTCAAAGCTCGTAAGAGTACTCCAGTTCTGTTGGGGGTTTAGCCGTTCAGGGGTTTATAGTTGAGATAAATCAACCAATTTATAACCTACAAAAAAATAAACTAATTATTATGGCACCAAAATATGTCACGACTTCAAAATAGATATTTTGTATATTTTTTAATTAATTTTTTTTACAGAAATCCTATACAATATTAATATTAGGGGTGTCAAAATTTTGTTTTTCTTTCCACAATAAATTAAGTTTGGACATAAATTATATGTCTAAAATTCAGATTCAAACATAAAAAAAAAATTCGATTTAAAATCGGCTCTAATGTAAATACAAAATTTTTGTCCGATTTAATGTCGGAATCCTAACTCGAATTAAATTATTTTATGATTAACTTGTATATATTTAAATTAATCCAAATTTGATCAATTAAGTACGTCCGAAATCTAATACTGATTAAGGTCCAAATATGTAAATATTTCGTAATCGTGTTATGTTATTCAATCCAAATCAGGACCTATTAATATATTAAATGAGATATCTTGTGATTCTTTCATTATTCGATTCAAACTATTATATTTGTTAATGTGCACAGGTATTGTATTGATTTTGGAAAGAATTAAGTAAATGTGTTGAACCACTCATCAAAGTATTTGGAACCAGCCAATTCCGACGTCTTAATATGTGTTTTGGTAGAGTTGAAGTTATAAGCGTATAAGTTCTAAAATTAATAAGTTAACGTATATATTGCTAAATAAGTTGTTAGTGTTTGGTATACATGCACGTGTTGTTTAAGTATTGGAACATATAAGCTTGTAAGCTTAGAAAATTAGGCGTGTAAATGCCCTCATTTGAAGGTGATATATTATGATTGGAGTTTCAACAGCTAGGGTAAATTTTATATACCACATAACTGTACAAGCAATTCCCTTTAATATAAATTTTCATGAGGGAAGCATTGGTTATTGTAATGCAAAAACTAGTGAGCATATACAGCTTCATGCAATGATTTCTTAATAGCTCAGCATCTGACAAGTCGTTATTGAAACTAGACATTCAATCCCAGTCAACAATAACATAATCCATCAAAAGGTTTTACCTTCAAAAGCTCCCTCACCATACAATTCTAATTGCACAATCTTGAGTATGTACTGGCCATGTACCAGTGAAACATACAACAATAAAAGATAGATCCTGTCAAAACTTGTTGATACATTTGTTCACACAAAAGGAAATGATCGGTAATAATAAATTACAATCAAGGACCACCGGCCTAGTGTCTGCAGTCGATCTTTAGCAGATAATGAATTGCCATCCTTGATAAGGGAAACAAAACATCCATGGAACTGTAATGTTTGGTTGGGAATGAAACTACAATGAGAGAAGATTATATTGCTTTCAGAGCAAGTTGAATCCACACCCTTTTTCAGGGTTGGCACTGTCACATCACGTTGAACTGCCAGAACAGGAAAGCCAGCGCAGGAATCAACTTCAATGTGAAGCAAAAGTGCTTGCAAACCCATCTTTCTAATCAAGGACGAAACATCTCGGTATATCTCAATGTGGCATCACAAAATGCCAGCATGAAGATTTGTCATAAAGTTTTCTGGAGAATGATACACCAATTGGACTTATCAAAAAATTGATCGACTACAACTACATTACCCATGCCATATACCAATCTGCAAAAGTGGCAGAAAGAAAAAAATTACATAAACAACGGTATGTCACAGAAGAATGAAGGAAAACTAAACGAAGTCCTGATGTATATGATATGCTTTGGCTCCATCAGTAGGTAAGTTAGATCAGAAACTACAATACGCATAAAATTGAAAATTATTAGAAAGAGTTAACAGCTCTTATTTTCCCCATAAATTCTGTAAAATTTACCACAGTTGAAATAAGGGATGAATGTAAGATATGGATCAAACTTTAAAAGAAAAAGATAAATATGAGCGATTACAAGTTGCTTATTACAGGTGAATATATGGCCCAAAGGTAGAGGTGGAGGGGTGCAATCTAGAGGTAACAAGTTAACTTCCTAGAAAGAGCATCTCCACATATAATGTCATAATGTAGGCTAAGGACTGCAAATATCCTGCTTGTCACCGACCCAGCCCACTGCGGGAGCCTTATGCACGGGTATTTCTTACAAGTTGTTTATTTGATTGCAGAATAGTTGTTACACGTGCCACAAACTCAATTCAAGGAGCAGTAGTGGTGGAGAGCAAAATGAGAAAAGAGCTCTAGGTAACATGACTACAGCAACAGCAAACAAAAAACTGACTAGAGCCCAAATAATTTGCATGAAAATGAACACAAAACAAACGCGTGACACAAAATATTATCCGGTTGAAACATGTGAGAAAAACATATATGGTGAATTACCTTGCAAGCTCTCCTTCGCTGAAGACATGGTAGTATCTATCATACACCACGGCCCCCTTTTTATCATCTTTTCTTGCCAAGCCAGTAGCAAGAGCAGAAGCAGATGCACCACTGACTTCAGCACGATGATAGGGTAAGTGCCAAGGAACAAAATATTCCTGTTGCTTTTGATTATCCTCCGTATCAATCAGAAACACCGAACCATCTTGATCTTGAGATGATAAATGCATTGCTTCCTTCAACTTCTCATTTCGACTTTCCTTAGTATCCTCTAATTGCTCTTTCGAATTACCCTCCTCGGCTTCAGGGATACTTTTTAATGTTAAGGATGAAGGACTACGTACATGAGAACTACGTGGACCTATCCACTCTTCCACGTACTTTTGGGCAAGAGGAGTCCACTTGGTGACCAATGACCTATCCTCCTGTTCTGCAGCCCAAACTGTTATTAGAACTAGGCCACCCTTCTTCACAACCCGAATTAATTCTTCAATAGCTTTCTTCCTCCTATTCTCTGTACTTAAGTGGTGTAAAACAGCAATGGAAATTGATGCATCGCCAAAACCAGTTCTGTAAGGAAGATTTACTGCATCTGCAACAAGAACCTCGTGCCCTCTATCCACACAAATTTTAATAAGGGGCACACTTATATCACATCCTATGAAAAAGCAATCAGGATTCAAACCCAAGTACTTCCCATTTCCACATCCTGCATCCAATATAAGAGATCCTGAAGGCAAGGAATTCAAAAAGGTGGCAACTTTTGGCCACTTAGCAAATCTGGTGGCACTAAAATGGGGAGCAATAGCATCATAGACTCGATGAACATACTTTTTCTCGATTTCTGGCGTAGAATGCACGCATAATGACGAACAGGTCTCATCTCCACCTACCGATTCAGAGTGCTTGATATGAGATTCACCATCTGAAGATGGACGAGTACACAATCCAGAACAACCTCTTACTTTGAGTTCTCTCATAATGTTGAAGATCACAAGATGACTTCTTGCTTGTGGAAGAATTAAAACCATAAACCTGAAGACAGATTCTAATAAGACATGCTCTGCAAGGGATTGCAAACGTAATTATCATCCAACATATTAAACATGATTCTGCTAATAGTAAGTTGAAGCTCCAGCTATGGGTGTACACAAATGGCATTATTTTACACAAATGACATTATTTTACACAAATGACATTATTTTGGAACAGAAAGATACATTTTTGCATTTCATAAGAGACAACAGAGTTATTACAAAGCAATTCAGAGGGAAGGCATGTATAAAGAGAAAAGTCGTACGTTTCAGGTCTCCGCATCTTACTAAACTACTCTTAACCTATGATTCACCTAAATGAAGTTCAATATACCGAATATTAGTCAATGGGTTTCTGGGTAGATTGAGAAATCATGTTCGTCACAAATTTCTGCCAGTTCTGAGAAACATCGCCGAATATGAATATATACACACAGACACGCACACATTGAAGCTGGAAACAGAAGGGAAGTTCGAGAATCAACGATAAAAATCAATAAATTGGAAGAGAGAAAAAGAACAAAAAAATAAATGAGAGAGGTGTCTTACTGAGCTAGCCGCACTTCCAGGAAAGAGAAGTAATTTGGGAATTTGTCTAGAGAATACAATCCATATAATGCCCGCAGCTCAGATCTTGACAGAGAATGGAAAGTTCGGCCGGTTGTAGAGACTAGAGACGGGGTAGCGACAGAAGTAGAGCCTTGAGAAGGAGCCCTAAAGCTACAAAATAAGATAATGGACCAAGCCCAACTATTGAGCCTCTTTTGCGTTTATAGCCCATTTTTCTTTTGAACCCAAAATAATCTGAACAGCCCGATCAAGTTTCCGACAAAAAGAGTTGGATGAGCAGGTGTTGCATCCCACAGTTTCTCAAATTTATTCAATTATTAAAAAAATTCAAAAACAAAATATAACGTTCATAAATTCACTCCAAACTTCATTTTTTTTAGAAACTTTTAAATAGGACGCCGGACCACACCTCAATTGTTTATTCAGTTCAGGTGTTTAGTAGGAACGAGTCATGAACCGGAGCTCTAGAGAAAAATCTCTAGAGCATCGAAGCCGCTTTGGTTTTGCTTCTCTTTTTTATAAGACTTTGGCCACACAACAACAGAGATAAAATGGTCCATTTGAATCATAGTACGTCTATCATAAAACATAAAAATTGAGAGTGTCTGAGAGTATGGGTGACAGAATATAAGCTAGCGTATATTCTGAAACAAACAAATGTGAAATCCCGACCCAAAAATTTAGTTTTGAGTCGAGTTACGGATGATTTGTGAAGTACGACATTATGGAAAAATAGTTTTGAACTTGGTTCGGTAAATGGGTCATAACTTTTAGTGTACATGTCCGTTTTGGGCCCGTAATATATCAAATCGAAGCTTAGACCGAGCCGGAAAATAAATTTGAGAAAAAACTGGGTTCTGTGAACAGTAATCCGTCCGGACGGATAATTGAGCGTCCGGACGGATTTGCCTAGAATCAAGGCAGTGAGTTCTGTGAACAGTAATCCGTCCGGACGGATAATTGGGCGTCCGGACGGATTTGCCTAGAGTGAGGGCAGTGGGTTACGGGAACAGTAATCCGTCCGGACGGATACTTTGGGCGTCCGGACGGCTATCGGGAAATCAGTTTTTAGGCTCAGTTTTAGACATTTCAGCTTATTCCAACTTTTGAAACACCCGACTAGAGAGAGAAAGCGAGAGAGAAGAAGAGAGAGAAGGAGCTTTTGGTTGAAGTTTGGCTTGGGGATTGAAGATTTGTGACTCTTGAAGCTTATCAAGGAAGATTCAAGGTGGATTTTGGAGATTTGGTAAGTTTTTCATAGTTTTTGGAATTTCTAGGTTTTTCTAGATTCGTTTGATTCTTTAAGAATTAGACTCTATGGTTTAGATATGTTGTTCTAGACTTGATTTTAGACCTATGTGTAGGTTGATTGTTTTTTTGGTGTGAAGAATCGTTTGGGCTAAGAACAAAGGTGTTTTAGAGGAATTTCTAGAGAGAGAAAGTAAGTGTTTATGATTTTGTTGATTAAATTGTGATTGATATGATAATATGGAATTTTTGGATTAATTATATGAGTTCGATTTGATGTGAATCGATAGGTTGGGAGAACCAAGGGTTAAAACCCTAAATTTGAGAATTTGTGTAGTTGGCTCGGAACGAGGTAGGGGATTTCCAACCCTTGTTTCTATAATTCGTTATTGTTGCCTAAATAGCGTTTCGATTCTTCATTGGTCGCCATTATTTGAGTTTCTGCCTTAATTGCTTCTAAGGGGAAACGAGCCTTGTGTGGATTATTGTTTGATGTTGAATGTTGCATGACCCGATTTTGTGTTCCGTCATTTACGGTCACGTTGTGATTTTCCGTTCATGCATCATGGTAATTATGTAAAATATATAGGATGTTCATATATACTTATCTATTCGGCATGACATGTCATAATGCATTAGAGATGCATGGGGGACTCGGGTATGGACTCGGGAACCCTTAAGTTACTTGAAAGCCACATGGGAGGATGGCAAGGTGAAGGTTGTTATCACCAAGTCACGTGAACTCCATGTGGGGTAACGCACTAAGGGTAGGGTCGAGAGTGACTTGCCTTGTTGGGTGCGGGCGTGATAGGTTCACGCAACCGGATGATCCTAGGAGTGGTTGGTTGTGGTGAGCTTGCTCCCGGGCAATATTACATTGAGTTGCAATGGTATTGTGGTTGTTATGCTCCGAAAGGGTCGATCCGGGTAAATGTTGATGTGAAATTGTTGAGTATACGTTCATGTGGTAGGTACATATTGATGCATTACTTCCTTCGGTTCTGCCTATATCAATGTTTACTTCTTTACCCTACTGAGCTTCTAGCTCACTCCTTTACTTTCTTCCTTTCACAGGAGATACTGGTACAGGTACCGGTGATGCGGATCGGTGAGCGGGACGTGACATGGATGGCCCTGGATAGGATAGAGTGCTAGAGATATACTCTATGCATGTGGGTTTATGTAGTATATCTATGTTGAGAGAATATAACCATTTAGCAGGGTTGTGCTTTTATGTGGATGTGGATGTTGAATTCTGGTTATATTTGACGCTATAAAAATCTGTGTGTGGATTTATATGTGATGCCATCAGTTTGTGCATGCTGGTAGTGGATGACCTGAGGCCTAGGGTCAGGATTGCATGTGGTTGAGGCCTGAGGCCTATGTTTGCTAGGTTGCTAGTGTGATGTTGTTGTTGCTGCGTTTCTGATGCAGGTGGGCACTCTCCGATATACGGGGAGGTGCCGCCGGATTTCCGGTTGATCCCGGATGTTCACACTAGTGACCTAGGAAGGGTGCGAAGAGAGCACTCAGTCGCGTCTCCGGAAACGGGGCGTGACAACAAAGACTTAACCACACAAAGCAAACCAGCAGAAATTGACAAAGCAAACCCAGCAGACAAAACTAAGAAAATGGCAATGCCAAACAAGAAAACCCACACCCCTGTAAACCCTAAAATTTACAATCAATGAAATGTTGAATAAAACCTTCGATAATCGGGTCAGACACACTATGTCGAACAGTAGAAGATAAAATTTGTAGTGAGAGAAACAAATAGGCTTTTAGAAATAGTAGTTGAGCAAAATAATGATTCAGAGGTATTCAAGAGGCTTAGACTATTCATATTTATAGAGAGTGTTTGAGAGTATGGGGACAGAGTATAAGCTAGCTTATACTCTGAAACAAACTGGGGAGTATAAGCTCTCGTAAAACGTAAAAGCTGAGAGTGTTTGAGAGTATGGGGACAGAGTATAAGCTAGCTTATACTCTGAAACAAACGGAGGCTAGTATGCAACTCACGTGAGTTGTATGACCTGTCATGTGTTAAGCTTGTTTTGTGCCATTTGGGCCTACAGGCCTTGAAGTCATACGGACTAACAAGTATGACTTGGACTCATAAGTCTTATTTGACCCTGCATACCTGTGTGACCTCCGACCCAAGACCATTAGATGGAAGACGGGTTTTTACTCATACAACCCTCTTCACCATTACCTGCAGATCCGGTTGAGGCCCAGGAGCTGTCCACCACTATAACGTTAATTGTAAATTAACTTGTTGAAAAATAAACAACTGAATCCTTTGACTAGCATTGTCAATGTTATCAATAAACAGCCTTTTGTCTTTTGATGTGATTCTCACGTTGGTCAAACATCCACTATGTTGGTCTTCCATTTCTTGTAGGTGCTACTTTTCAAGAAATAGAGCAGCTGCGAGTTAGATTCAACATTATTTTTGATCGAAACATAGGTGTTTATAAAATATTTGTATATCCATATTCGATTTGGTTTATATTCTTGGATATAAATAATTAATTATAACAAATTTGTTTGAATTTAAACAAGTAAGTTACAATAATTCAATTCAGGTTGTTATTCAAATAACTAAATTAAATTAAATTTTTGTATTTAAATCAGAGCTTGATTTTAAATCAAACTAAAATTTTGTATTTTAAATCCCAATTTCAGACAAACTAATTTTGTCTAAATTTAATTTAATCACGATCAAGCATAATTTTGTCACTACATACAAGTTATAAGGTAATGCTTATACTTCTCTCATCGATCATCACGTGGGATGTGGGTTTGGTGCGTGCGTGGAATTAAATGTTGGTTCATTTCATTTGGACTTGCCTATTAAAACATTACAAACTTGGATCCGAAAGTACAAATTGGATATTACCCACGTCATCATGATGTTGAGGTCGCAGTTGCAGGTTTTAGTTCTGTGGATACTGCTGATAGAGTCGGCATATTTTAGTCAAAATGATGTCGCACCGCATCGGGTGGGAGCCGCCGATGGGCAGGAACAGAGTCAGAATGGCCTACTGGTTGGAGGGGATTGGGAGATAGCTTCCCTTTTTTTTAGGATTATTTATTAAAAAATATATAATTTACCATTTATTAAAATAAAATTAAAATGAAAAATAAAAGTAGGATTATTTGGTGATAAGTCCTTTATATGGATTTTGTATTCCATTTAGTTTTTTTGAAAAGTTTGTAGCCCAATACATCCCCAATTATTTGAAACTTAGCTCAATAAGGATAACTTTAAATTTTAATCTCAATTAATGACAATTTTACCCTCCCCTCATTTAAACCTATCCTTATTTTTATTAGTACATGATTGCTCCTTATTTAGGAAATAATTATTATAATAAAATAAATATAAATACAATCTCATAAAGTTGGATGAAAATCATGTATTTTATATATATGTTTTTAAAAATAAACTAAAATTTTCACTTTTGATGAATCAAAGTGAAGAGTCGATCAACCATTTTTTTTTCTTTCATGAAAATTAAGCGCAAGCACTCACATGCGCAAAATTTAGTTGACTCAGTAACCTATGCATATACATTAAAATCTGTGAATCATTATATTATCAAAATCAACAATGAAACACTTATCCATCAACAAAAAGTTATCCAATACAAATGTCAATATTTTTATTACATTCTTCACTAACAACCAAAGCTAATAACTTATGAGAATAATATCATAATAAAACTCAATTCATATTTTAAACAAAACCAAATACCATAACAATTTTTAACCGTTTTGGTGACTTTTGCGAAAATCCTCTGAATTCTAGGTAAGAAATCCTCTGATTTTTTGTGTGTGCATAATTTCAAAAACTCTTGTGAATTGTTTTGGTGAGTTTTGTAAAATTATCTGAATTCTTGATAAGTTTGAGAAATCTTCTAATCATCTAAATTTTTAGTTGTTTTTTTGTTTCATTTTGATAAAGTTTAGGGTTTTGAAGTCTAAGATATTAGAGTTTAGAGTTTATGGTATAAAGTTTTAGGGTTTAGGAGAACATAATTCATTATTTAGGATTTTGGGGTTTAGTACTTAAGGTTTAAGGTTTAGGAATATATGTTAGTAGAATTTTAAGATTTTCTTCTTATTTTTGTAAATTCTTCTTAATTATTTATACGATTTTTTTGTTCAAAATTAAAACTAGAATTGTTTACATTCAGAGGATTTATGAAAAATTCAGAGGATTTCTGGTTATAAGGTTTAAAGTTTAAAAGTCTGTGTTTAAAATATTAGAGTTTAGTGTTTATCCTTTATGATTTTGGGATTTAAGATATTAGGATTTAGTATTTAGGTTTAGGATTTAGAGTTTCGGGTTATTTTTGTTTGATTTTCAAAAATTCTTATAATTTTTATTATATATTTTATGCAATCCTCTATTTTTTTTTGCTTAATTTCAAAAATTCCTCTGATTTATTTTGGTAAATTTGTGAAATCCTCTAAATTTGTGACAAGTTTGTAAAATCCTCGGAAATTTTGTGTTGTTTTTTGTTTGATTTTAAAAAAATCTATATTTTTTTGATATATTTTTATGAAATCATCTGAATTTATTTGCTTAATTTTGAAAACTCTTTTGATTGGTTTTGATGAGTTTTGAGAAATCCTCTGAATTATGGATAATTTTGAGAAATCCTCTGAATTCATTCAGAGGATTTGACGAATGAATTCAGAGGATTTGACGAATGAATATTTAAACATATCGATGATGGATCTCATTGGAAAGAGTTTTTCGTGTTGATTATGAATATATTTTTTTTATAAAAATCCGACTTGTATTTTGAGAGATAAAACTGTTTTAAAGTTTTTTAAAGAAAAAAAATAAAAAGAATCTGGTGATGTCAGCATATGTCATACACATAAGGATTTATTGGAATAAGGGTAGTTTTGTCTAGAATTATTTAAATGATGTTTTGGAATATTAAAAAATTGAAGGGAGTGAATGAAGTAAATATTTTTATTAAAGGATTTATTAGTGAATCCCCCATAAAAGTATCATTAAGGCTATGCTGAATATGTAGGCTAGGAGAGATTCAGAGAGATTTGGAGGAATTCATAAAAGTTAACTCTTACTTGATATTGAGAGAGTTGAGGAGAGGGGTTGGGAAAAAGGGCACGAACCACTCCGAACAACTTAAAATGTTCACGTGAAGTAAGATTTCACTTGTTCGTGAACCGCTCCCAACCATAAAGAATAAGACAAATTCAAAAATACCATCCAATCGAATTAGCCACCTCTAATTCATAGAAATATAATTCATATGAATTGCAATTTAAACATATAAACATAAATAAATACAAAATAACATAATAACTGTTAAAAGTCACTTCTACCTCAAAAAAAATTCTCATTTTTATTCATATTCATCCGTTGACAAAAATTAGCATTGACTAACGACCTATCACAACCCTATTCGTTTATTTAAATTTGGGATCCACTGCAAGCACAAACAAATTTAATTTATAATTGTACCATCGTAGCAAAATCATTGAAGGATAAACCTGTTTTTCTTTCTCTTATTCAAAAGTCAAGAGTTCCCCTTTGGTTATCCCCATCTTGCTCTCTTTCATTGCAAGAAAAATTTGGAGTACACAAATGGGGGTAAAACTGTCAAAGCATGTCAGCATAACAGTATGTTTTTCATTCAACAGACTTTACAAGATTTCTTAGGTAAAAGATGGACCCACAATATCACATGTAAAATTTCATATAATCAACTTTTATCATTATATGCAGTTGAATTAAGTGGCCTTTTTTTGTTTTTTTCTACTTTTAAACTCCATTAATTACTCAGTACTGACTGACTAATACGTAAATCATGATATAAGTGCTTCATCCTCAATGCACGTGTCCATAAGGAGAAGTACTGAAGGAGCGTGAGCGGCAACACCTATCACGTGATAAAAGTTTCATTGCCCTATCACATGCACGTCTGACTATAATTGAAAACCGCGGACCAAACCCATGTGAATGTTGGCCATGGAAGCCATTGAAAGTGACCCCACGATACCAAACACTAGCTAGGGTTTCCGGGAGTTGCTGTAATTAAAATTAAAGGCTTTACAGTAGTCCTCATTGTGAGTAATTTAGTGCTTTTTTTTTTGTAAGTATGCAGTATTCGGTCTAACAAATTTATATGCGTATTTTGTATTAAAAAAAATCATCGTAAAAAATATATAAAACATTTTGAATTTATATTTAATAGTTGAAAATTGTCGTATTTCTTTTTGTTGAATTTAATTTTTATTTCGAACAAAATATATATAATTGGATTCATAAAATATCTTATGCAACAGTCTCTCGTTGATTGACATCTTCAACCCTGGACGATTAATGTATTCAAAGAGTTGGTACTTGAGTGCTAAGGGAAGATGAAGTGATGCCATGAGTAGAACTATTCAGGTCTTAGCTCAAGTTGATGCGGTGCATAAAAATTATTGAGATGTGTCAATTCACAATGGTTGATGCATTTTTAAATTTTAAATTATTTATTATCATTTTCAACTATCGTATATTGTTGTCGTCGATGAATTGACATCATTTTATTAATTTTGATACACTACAATCCACACCACCTTACGACATGATTGTTAGTATCGTACCATCGACATTCTATTAATTCCACTGATTTTCTATCAAGATTAAGGCGCAAGTGGTGTGTTTGAGGTCGGGCGTTCGACACCCAACTTAGAATTTAATTCCTTAAGAGTTTAACTTGCAAGTAAATTTGGACTCATACACGAGGGAGATGCAAGACGCTCATTTATACCCGCACAGACTTGCGTCTTCTTGACCCAAGTCTAGTCTTTTAAGCGCCTGTCGTTGTGGTGCGGGGATATGACAGTCTGGCCGTGATTTGAATCCGGCTCAAATATCCGAAGGACACGCTTGGCCAATGATTTTCCAATACCAAACAAAAAAAAAATCACTATTGCTAGATCCCATTTCTAGGATTTCCTTATCAAAGACAAAAACCCAAGTGGCATTTTAGTAAAAGTGCAAAACAGCACCCATTAATGAAGGGCGGATATTAATAGAAAATTAAATTCATTAATATTAACGACAACAGCAGGTTTTCATGCTTTGGCGGGATGTCTCTGTTGTTTAATACCACCTATCACTCCAAAATCTGGAGCTTATTAGAAACAAAAAACAGTGAGAGCTCACCTTCAGCCACACCTCCATCTTACCTTTTTTAGGTTAATTAATTATACTTAAGTCTCTAAAATACCCTATTAATTTACTGCTTCGTTACGGCACCACGTTCTCCCAAAAATCCCAACACGGACGCATATCCCACTGTCGATCAGACAGAGAGACTGAGAGAGCGAGAGACATTGGAGAAATCGTCGATGTGAAGATTCCCTGCTCTGCCTTCCTCCTTTAGCTCTTGCGGATCCTTCAGTCACTAGGTACCTTCGTAAGCACATTATTGGATTCCGATCGGGGCGTTTTCTTGGTGGGCATTTTCAAATCCTTTTTGGTTTTGGCATTTGGTGGCCTTTTCCGGACGGTAAGAGCTTGAATTTGCTTCGTTTTTGTTTTTAGATCAGTTTGAAGAATCAGTTTACTTCCTTTTTCGTTACTGACTGCTGAGGATAAGAGTTGGTGGATCTTGTGTTCTATAGTTTTTTGGTTTTAATACTGAATGGTCAAACCCACCAGAGCACCATCTGGTCCGTAATAGGGGAGGCTTAGTTGAGGATCGGTGTTTACTGCTTAGAACTGTAGTTGTTGTCTAATGCTAGGACTTAACTAAGTAATGGTTATGGTTATGGTTAAGTTAAGGGCACTTTAGGATCACAGTGCTAACGTTGCAGTTTGTCATTTGAGGTTTCTCTGTCTATTGGTACCGCCCAATGCAGGGTTGCCCATTTGTATGTGTCATCCCTGGAACTGGACTGCCTTTAGATTTCTTCAGCGGGATGCTTTTGTGTTTGCTTGACTTTCTTTTGACTTTTTTCTGATTCTTGTCTCACCATGTTTGATTTACTTTCCCTAGTGTGCCCTTTTAAGTTGTGATAATTTGCTCACCTTGACTGTTGTAACCTTTGCAAAATAGTTCACTAGCTAAGATGCTGCTGCACTGTAAACTATCAATTCCCTGATTAAACAATCTAATTTCTTCCTAGTTTTTATGGATTTGAAAGACCAAATCCGTTCGTTTGTTGTCATCAATTATAGGATGGCATGAGTTTTTGGATTCATAAATTCTCGTGTATTTCTACAAAAAGATCGGTCCTAGATTGACATTTCATACTTCGGAGGCTAAATAATTTCACACATCTGGAATGATTGATGTTTTAAGTAGTGAGGCAATGCTCTACCTCTTTTTTTTCAATGATGAAGTTTAAATTTTGTGTTCCAGAATGTGGGGTCAGGTTGTTGCATTTCTTTTGATCCATGATGGTGATTTTAGCTCTCATTTGGCTAATCATTTGAAGAACTCTGAGACACCTGTACCATGTTTACTATTTCTAGTCCTTGAATTCTTTTTTCTTTCAGTGTTTGTTATACAGTACAAGGCTTTTCTTTTTGTTCCTTTATCTGGATGTGAACCTTGGTGTGGTTAACACATGGAGCATGACTATATTTCATGAATTACAGATGCTGCAGTTATCTTTTATGACTTATGAGTGATTTATAATTACTGTGACACATCAAGTGCAGCATGATGTTATGCAGTTGGTGATAGATTGATTTTCCAGTGATGTCAAGGATTGCTAAGTGGAAGCTTGAGAAGACAAAAGTCAAAGTAGTATTTCGGCTACAATTCCATGCTACGCATGTAAGTTTGCTTACACATTTCACATTTTCCCCGGCGGACATTGCCATATTCATGTATTTTTCTTCCCAAATTTTACATTACCAATTTGTTCATCGCTTCCCTTAATGGTTATTGCATAGAATATTCCTTCATAAAACTTGTCTGCCGGTATTGTTTCTTATGCTCAAAAGTAATCGTTTAGTTAAAGGGATGGGGAAACAATTGTTCTAAAGTGGTGGTTTAGCTTAAAATTTACTCACACAGGTGCCCCATTGGGGGTGATAAGGGAATGTTTCAGAAGCCATCTGATCTTAGGTTTTTTGGGTGTTCTCCTCTCTCTTTTTTCTGAAAGATGGAGCTGGTTAAAGACTTGAAGTTACTTTAGGAAGTAGCTTGATAATTCCCTGTCAGGGTAAGTAATACACCAGATAATTGCTATCACCTTTGTGACTTAGTTTATGTGCCATTCCTTGGTCTCTGCTAGGTAGATTGCCATCATAAGTAGCCAAAGACATAATTGATGATGCGTTTATGCATCATCCTGGTTGCTTGCAATGGGTGAACGTTGTGTGTCTGTGCATGTGTGACCTATGCAATGAACATGTACCAGCATAGTTTTTTTCTGGGATCTCATTTTTCATAAGAACAGATCTGGTTATAGTAGGTAACTGATTAAAATATTCAAATATATTCCCATTGTACTTGGGTTGCCCCTTGGTGCCCTTTTGAATGAAGATATTTCTATCCATTCATAAACATAAAATATCTTCCATTTTAGTAGTGTTTAGACAAATATTTTCACACCGAAAGATGGACCGATCGATTTGAACTGAAACTTTGGAGGATGGCAGTGTAACTTGTAATGGAAACAACTGTTTTCAACACTTATCTTATCTTTATCATCATAAACAACTCTATTCTTCATAATTTTCTGACTTAATGTTATCCCTCTTTGTGTGAGCCAGATCCCACAGACTGGATGGGACAAACTTTTCATATCTTTCATTCCCACTGATTCTGGAAAAGCAACGGCAAAGACAACCAAAGCAAGTGTGAGAAATGGGACGTGCAAATGGGCAGATCCTATCTATGAGACTACAAGATTTCTCCAAGACGTTAAAACCAAACAATGTGATGAAAAGCTTTATAAGCTTGTTGTGGCTATGGTAGTATCCTTATCCTTTCATTTTAATGACTATTAGATTTCAATATATTTTTTGGGTGTTTGATATCAGTTTTCTCAGTTAATAAATAATGTCAACAATCTGTTTCATAAATGTAACTGTTTCTTACGTGAGATTGATCGATGACAGGGTTCTTCAAGATCTAGCCTTCTTGGTGAGGCTATTATCAATCTTGCTGATTATGCAGATGCATTGAAACCCTCTGTTGTGGCACTGCCTCTTCATGGTTGTGATTCTGGAACTATTTTACACGTGAGGACTTCAATTTTTTTTTTCTTTTCTTGCATTCAATTATCATCTCAGGAATTCATATTATCAATAACCTCTATATGCCAAACTAATCTTACCTGCCCGTTCCTTGTCCAAGATTTATCACTAATAACAAATCAATATATTGAAATTTCTCATGTGGTGTACTATGCCTTTTATGCCAGGTGACTGTACAGCTGTTAACATCTAAAACTGGTTTCAGGTACTACATTGAAATGCTTATGCTTAATGATTCAGCATATTTCAACTCACTTAGACATGATAGTTTTCTTTTAGAGAGTTTGAACAGCAGAGGGAACTCAGAGAAAGAGGGTTACAGACTGCAACTGACCAAAATAGTCCTCATGAATCTTCAGGTGGAAAACTATCACCTTCTGAAGAGACTGTCAGTGGTCAAGAAGATAAGGTTATACCTGTTCTTTTGTTTGGATATGTCAATCTACCTATTTTATGATAATTGTCTCTTCGCTTCTCATTTTGGGATGAACATTGCTTAAAGAAACAAAGCACCAAATGGACTTTTTATTTCATGTTGTGTAGAGAAGATTTTTGTGTTATATGTTATGCATTTTATTTATGACTCATATCCCAATGTGATACTTGATTGACTCACTAACTTGTAGGATCTGCCAGACACGTCTATTAACTAAGTGTTAGTTTTGGACTTAAGCAGTTCCTCTTCAATGCCACTGGATAGTTTTTAAAACATTTTTTTCTTGAAATATATTAACAATAACAACTGGATGTGCACGGACCTATTGGATTTTCTTTTGGGTTCACTCTGTAATCAATTGGTTTCCTCAAAACACTATTAGTTGCAAGCGATTATTAACCCATTGTATATTGATCATACTCACCATATCAGACGCATTCCTTAAAATCAATTAGTCTTCTCTACGGTTGACTAGGGTATGTAGTTTTTATTAATAGATTGTAGTTTCTTCTTCTCTGATATTGTAGGCCAACGCAAAGGTGAGATTCAAAAACAAAACAAAGGAGCTACTTTCATTCGAAGAAGAGGCGAGAATGAATGATGAGTACACAGACTCAGCTGCTGGTTTTGATGGATCTTCGAATACTTCAGGAAGTTTATATGCGGAGAAGCAAGATACATCCAGCACACATGAAATAGACAGCATTAAGAGTACAGTTTCTGGTGATTTAGCTGGGCTTTCCCTTGGTCAGAGTCCCCAGCCTGAGAGAGCGGGCCCCTCTGATCATCGCTTTTCTGCACAGGGGACTAATGACTGGGTTCATGGCTGGGGATCTGACTATTCTGCAGATAATGACTTGGCAGTTGCCTACGAAGAGAATAGTAGACTTAGAGGAAGCTTGGAGGTAGCTGAAGCAACTATCCTTGAGCTTAAGCTGGAGTTAAGCTCCTTACAAAGTCATGCAGACGAGATAGGCACTGAAACACAAAAAGTTGCTGAGCAATTGGCTGCTGAGATTGATTCTGGAGAACAGTTGGCAAAAGAGGTTTCTACTTTGAAATTAGAGTGTTCATTCTTAAAAGATGATCTTAAACTGCTGAATAGTTCTAAATTATGCGCTTCATTTACTAGCATAGAAGCTACAAAGACAAAACAGGATAAAATATCTCAAGATCTGCAGCTTAGATGGCTAAAGGAGGTATTGGTCTTGGAGGATAAGGTAAGAGAACTTCAAAACAAGTCGTCCATTGGATACCATGAAAGGGACTTCAGGTTCCTTTACTCGGACTTAGAGGCTTTGCTCAGTGCTCTGCAGAATCTCAAAGAGGGAACTCAATTCGCAAGTCCTAATTTTAACTTGATGTCATCTGCTGGAGCAAGCATGAAGGAGAACAGAGAAACGAGTCTTGGTAGAAGTGAGCAACTTGCATCTGAAATTGGTTTTGATGTTGACTTGTGTCAACCTGAGTTTGGAATGCTTCATGGCCTCAATGTTCCTGGGTCTGAGTCTTGGGATCCTGATCATCTAGATGTTATAAATGCGATGAAAGGAAAATTCTTTGAACTCTTGAGAGAATTGGATGATTCTAAATCTGAAAAGGAAGGCCTTACAAAGAAAATGGATCAAATGGAGTGTTACTATGAAGCCCTCATCCAGGAGCTTGAAGAAAATCAGAGACAGATGTTATGCGAGTTGCAGAATCTCAGAAATGAGCACTCTACTTGCTTATATACGGTTTCTTCTACCAAGGCAGAGATGGAAACAATGTGCCAAGGTCTGAATGAGCAGATATTAAGACTCGCTGAGGAAAAACATGACTTGGATTCCATTAACAAGGAGCTTGAAAGAAGGGCTATTGCTGCAGAAGCGGCACTTAAACGGGCACGGTTGAACTACTCCATTGCTGTTAATCAATTGCAGAAGGACCTTGAACTGCTATCTGTCCAGGTTTTGTCAATGTTCGAGACTAATGAGAACCTTATCAGGCAATCTTTTGTAGATTCTTCACCAACAAGCCTCCAACATTTCCCAGAAATTGCACAAGATCATAAAATTGATTCTGCGGAGTTTTACTCTGCAAAAAACTTGCAGTGCCAAGATCAATATGTCGGGCTAAAGAAACACAACTTGGGTGGAGATTCTCTTTTAGGGAACTTACAGCAATCACTCTGCATACAGGAAGGGCTATATAAAAAGGTTGAAGATGAACTTTGTGAGATGTATTTGCTGAATATATACTTGGATGTGCTTTCGAAGACTTTAGCAGGAACTTTGCTCGAGGCAAGCGATGATGTTAGACTAATGAAAGAGAAGATAGTTGAACTTGCAGAGCAACTAGAGCTTTCTGCAGAGTCCAAGGAGTTGTTGATGAAAAGGCTGAAGACTGCAATGGATGAAGTTCACTCCCTGAGTGAGTACAATGCCGCTTGCATTGCTGAATACAAAGATGTGGCTCTGAAAAACCAAAATTTGGAAGCTAACATACAAAATTCTCGCTGTGAAAATATTCTTCTTATGCAGAAGATTACTGAACTGGAATCCATGATAAAGGTTTGCAGAAGTTATGAGAATCAATACAAGGCTTGCACTGCAGAAAAGACGAAGTTGGAAAATCTGTTGAATGAAAAAACACTAGAAAATGGCTGTCTCCAAAATGAAATACTAACCTTGCGGAGAGAGTTTAGAGATGTTAAATCTGAATTTGATGAACTCGCTTCTGTGAAGGACAACATGCAGAATTGCCTAAATGTTCTGCAAAGTAAGTTGCTGAACTTATTGGCATCTCATGAAAAGAAATTCGGTGGATTGCCATTGTTGAGTGAATCTGTTAGTCAGAGCTTGGAGTCCACGGACTTAACCGGTTTTGTGATGCAATTGGGAGAGCTTCAGCATAATTTGTATGAAAGGATTGCCCAACTCATGGAAGAGAATAAGATTCTGGCTGAAGAAAAAGATATCGTTCAGACTTCCTTAACAGGAGCGCAATCAGAAATTGTGGTGATGAAACATAGGTTTGAACTTGAAATGCAGGAGGTGCTGTATAAATTGAATGTCTCTAATGCCTCGGTGCGGAAGCTGCAGTTGGATGTTGAGGCTATTGCCTACAGACTGAAGAATGGCTCTGAAGTTGAAGAAAACTATGCACAGCTGCAAAAAGAACTTATTGCAAATGTTCATCTGTTAGAAATTGAGCTTCAGCAACTTATTTCTAAAAACAAAGACCTTGCTGATGAAATCTTCGCATTGGAGACTGTAACTAATGAACTTGAGAGGGGCAAGGTAACAACTTTTGAACTTGCGAAGGAGAAACAACTATTAACTGAATCTTTGCAGGCTAAAACTGAGGAATCTACTAAGTTTGTGTCTGAACTAGATGGTTTGAAGGAAACCTTGCTGTCTGTGCATGATGAAAACCAATCTTTGATGGCCTTTTTGCAGGCTAAAAATGAAGAATCTGCCAAGCTTGCATCAGAACTAAACAGTTTAAAAGAAAGTCTACAATTTTTGCATTATGAGAACCAAGCTGCAACGGCATTGTCAGAAGATAAAACTGCAGAGTGTGCAAAGCTTGCAGCAGAAGTAAACAATTTAAGAGCAGAGGTAAACAACTTAAGAGAAAGTATGCAATCCCTGCTTGATGAAAACAAAGCTTCATTTGCTTCTTTACAGAATAGAACTGAGGAATCTGTCGAACTTGTTTCGGAATTGAATGGTTTGAGAGAGAGTTTGAGGTCATTGCATGATGAACACGAGGCGTTGTTGTTGTCTTTAGGGCATAAAACTGAGGAATCGGCTGAGCTTGAGTCAGAGCTTTGTGGTTTGAAAGAAAGTTTCCAATCTCTGCATGATGAGCTGCAAGAGGAGAGAAGTTCAAGAGATAAACTAGAGGGTATAATTGCAGATCTTGCATACAAATTAGACGAGAAGCATTGCCAGGTCCTTCATTTGAACCAGCAGAATTCAGAATTAGTCCATCTCAAGCAACTAATATCAGATCTAGAATCAGAAAAATCTAGAGTCTGCCATCTTTTGTTCCAGAATGAGGAATGCCTTAAAAAGGCTCGAGATGAATCTTCTTCTACTGCTGCTCTTGAATCCCAGTTGTCTGAATTGTATGAAACTCTGGTCGCAACAGATGTAAAATATATTGCTACTAGAGCTCAGTACGAGGGGTGGGTAGAGGAGGTCAGAGAAAAACTTCACTTTGTGGATAGGAACCTTGGTGGACTTTGGAATAGGCATAAGGTTGTAGCCCTTTGCATCGAAGAAAATCCTAGATTATTGACAATTCTTGACACATTGATCTCCGAGTTCAGAGCCTCCATTGCTGAAAACAAGATGCTTCTTGATACAAATCATGCTATATCAGCTGACGTTGAGGAATACAAGAATAGGGAGGTAAGTTGGTGCGATGAAAAAATTAATTTGGATTCTGAGCTTCAAAGGTTGAAGCACTTGGTGATGCATTCCGAAGAAGAGATTTACAATCTGTTAGTCTGCATTGAAGAACTGGAAGTCAAAGATTTGTTACTGAAAGCCAAAGTAGAAGAACAGCACCTGCAAATAACCCGGTTGGAGGTGCATGGGTATGAACTGCTCAAATTGCAGAACCTGTGTAACGACCTTACACAGAAGCTCTCTGAACAGATTTTGAAGACAGAGGAATTCAAAAACATATCCATCCATATGAAGCAGCTTAAAGATGAGGCCGAAGTCATCTGTTCCCAGGCTCGTGAAAAAGAAGCTGAAAGACAAGCAGTTCCTGTGCAAGAATCCCTGAGAGTTGCGTTTATCAAAGAACAGTATGAAACAAAGCTGCAAGAACTAAAACACCAGCTGTCAATCTCCAAAAAGCACAGTGAGGAAATGCTTTGGAAATTGCAAGATTCTGTTGACGAAATTGAGAATAGGAAGAAATCTGAAGCTTCCCACTTGAAGAAAAATGAGGAGCTGGGAATGAAAATTTTGGAATTGGAGGCTGGGTTACAATCAGTAATTTCTGACAAGCGGGAAAAAGTAAAGGCCTTTGACATGACGAAGGCTGAACTGGAATGCTCATTAATAAGCCTTGAATGCTGCAAGGAAGAAAAACAGAAACTTGAAGCATATCTGGAAGAATGCAATGAGGAGAAGTCAAGAACTGCCATTGAGCTTACCTTGATGAAAGAGCTGCTGAAGAATCCCACATCAATTAGTCAGGAAGAAGGAAATGATAGATCACACGAGAAGGGTCATATCTCTTCTCAGGACCTGTTTGTTAAAGTTCATGAGAGTGGTCCAGCTGAGGACCTGAATGTTAAGTACCTGGAACGAGATAGTTCAATGAAGCGTGAAGAAGCAACATCTGTATTTGTGGTTCCAGTTGTCGTGGATGACCATTCGAGCATGATCATAGATGCCCAACCTAAACAGGTAATTATTATATATATATATATTTTTTAATTTCTATTACTCATTGCTTGCTTCATTGTTTATTTGGTCTAGCGGAAGAAGCTATATTTGACATGTTTATCCTTGTTTGATAGCAGTCTCGTCTTAACTGATGCTGTTATTGTAATATATAATAATATGGTGCTGTTCATTCCGTTCAATCATGTCCAATGTCTTTTTCCAAAAGAAAAAAACAAGCAAAGAGAATCTCCTCCTTTTTGAGTGCAGAAAGAAAGATTGTGTCAACCAAGAGCAGAGTGCAAGAAAATAAAGTACAGGCAAAAGAACAAACCACAAAGACTGGCTACATGACTTAAGTTACTTGAGGGAAAAAGGAACCAATATCTTATTATCATCTTTTTTTTTTTTGTTGGCTGTTTATTGTCCCCGTCTGCTGGGTGATATCTTTTGAGGCACATTCTACATTTGCATCCTTTTTGTCCTGGTGAAAGACATTGTAGTTTTCTCCATGCTTAAGAAGTACATTAGTTTAAAATTTTTGCTGATTTTTTTTTCTTTTCTTTCCGAAAGCATTTTTTTATTATTAGAGAGCACCAGGGGATTGCAACAAGAGATTACAAGGAAGATAAGCTTATGCTGTTAAATGAATACAAGAACCATAAAACTGCATTTTGACAGTCCTTAGCAGTAACTTAGCTGAAGTTAATCCTATCTTTACACGGAGAAACACATTTTATATAAAGTCTATGGGAAAATAAGATTGTTCTAATTTCTCTTGCACTGACTGGTCCATGTAGTTTTATGCGACACAAGGAGAAAACTTACACAGGAGATGAAACCAGAGAACATTATCATTGAAGAGACTGGTTTCCAAGAATAATTTCTAACAAATACCATACATATCTTACTTTCAGGATGTATCTGAAGCTAGTGGTCAATATGGAAGCCTTGTACATGTGAATCAAGAAAGCCTGCTGCATGGTGATATCAAGCATCTAGCTTCTTATGGTGACCACTTTAGGGCTGAAAGTATAAAATCTAGCATGGACCACTTAAATATGGAGGTATGCATATTTCTGCAATCTTAAGACTCTTAAAATGCGATTATATACTGTTGTCTTTGTATTATGTTGCTGGCATAGAGGGAGTATGAAGGAGCGTTTTCCTATCTCTCACAACCTTCTGGTCAAGCCAATATTTGTTTAGGATAAATCTGATGCAGTCTAAATGCTGTTTCCATCTTCTGTGTGCAGTTGGAAAGGATGAAAAATGAGAATTTGTTTCTACAAAATGATGCTCATTTGGATTCAAAATTTCCAGGTTTACAAAGAGAACTAATGCAATTACAAAAGGTAAAATAATTTGAATCTCTTGTTGGTTAAGATGTGTTTGCCTTCTTAACTGGAGGCTTATAACTGGTCTTTCGTCAGGCAAATGAAGAACTGGGAAACATGTTTCCATTGTACAATCAATATTCAAGATGTGGTAATGCGTTAGAAAGGGTACTTGCATTGGAAATTGAACTTGCTGAATCATTGCAGGCAAAGAAAAGATCAAGCATACATTTCCAGAGGTAATACCTCCTTCCATTGATGAAAAAAAACTTAGTGTACTTTTTGGGTGTTAGAAAAATGATTAGAGGATGACGAGGCCTGGAGGAATTACTTCAAGCCTTCAAAATGTGTTGCAGATACTTTCCTTAAAAATACTTTATTTTCCTCCATGAATTTGGCTATGATGCACAAAGAGACTTGCAAATTGGCCTTTACATGAAAACCATTTTTTCAGATTGTCCGAACTTTCTTCGACTCGACAAATAATTTCATCTCATCAGTAGTACTAAAATATTATCATACTGAACTCTTATGATTGCCAGCCATTTCAAAAATCGAGCTCAAGACAAAACTAACCATATGACATGTTCCTCCTGCGGTGCAGTTCTTTCTTGAAACAACACAATGATGAGGAAGCAGTATTGCGAAGCTTTAGGGACATCAATAACCTGATTAAAGACATGTTGGAACTAAAAGGAAGTTATGAATCTGTGGAAACCGAACTGAAGGAGATGCACGATCGTTACTCCCAGCTAAGTCTTCAGTTTGCTGAAGTTGAAGGTGAGAGGCAGAAGCTGATGATGACTCTGAAGAATGTCCGGGCTACCAAGAATGCTCAGCACTTAAATCGCTCATTATCGTCCTCCATGGAACACTCGACATAGTTACCTAAATGAGCCTCTGTTCCATTTTTGCCATGTACAGGAGGTTGCACTATATTGAGATGAAAAAAAGGTAACATCCAAGTTCTTTTAAAACTTGGAATGTCTGATCCAGCAACTGTTATTGAAGGCCTACTTAGCTGCTGCAAGGATGTAACAAGCTTGGTATGGGATACCGATTAGAAGCAGATGTTTATTGTGTAAATAAGGATGGCTATAACATATTAACATTATGAACCTTGTATCCTATGTACTCGTTGTAATTCATTTTTCTATATATAATAAATCAAATTCTTTGAGTAGCAAATTATAATCAATTTTATTGTTTTAGGAAACTGTAAGAAGCAGATTGAACAAGAAAATAAATCATAAACATATAGATTTATGTGGAAAACTCTTGAAACGGAAAAATTACGGATAGAACGGGAAAAATATACTATATTTAGAAATAGGTATAAAAGAGAGTTTGAGTAACGATTGGACAACAATAAATAAGCCGAAATTCTAATACATTACAGTCTATAGTCTTGGGCCTATTGGCTCGATCCCTCCGTTATCATCAAAGACTCCCACAAATTTTTCATAAAAAAAAAATTCACTAATTTTTGTCTCACCGCGAACTTTTCGAGTCGGTTCAAACGAAATTTGGGCTACAAACTCCCACAGAAACTTTGAGAAGATCGAGTTTCAGGTTGTCAATTAGAGCTATAAAATATCTATTATTATTATAATTGCTTGTAATACGATATTCTCTTCACAAAATCCATCTATATTAAATACTGGTTGAAACATATATATTCCACTAAATAATGCAATAAATGTCAGTGAAATAAAATTGTTGTTTCATGTCATTTGTTACCATTTAGAGTTGTTGGATTGATTTTGTTATCTTCGACTCGATTCGTAGTTTCATTTCTCACTTAAAATGTCCAATCAATTTCTCTATTTTGTAAAAATCACCGCATGTTTATTTAAGTACTCGGCGTTTATTTGCTGACAAACTGATAGCCTGATAGGAGAAAACCAGGCAAGAAATGGAAATAAGGTCTTGTTGCATAACAAACCAATTCTCGAAAACCAATTCCCGAAAACAATCTCTTCACATATTATGTGAGATAAATACCCTCAACATTCCTCTTCATGAATGATGCTTCCCTCTCCCCATTTACACAAAAGCACAATTCTCTTCAATTTTTCATTCGAATAAGGTAATCTTTGTCTCACATGCTTACATATTAGTGCCAAAGAGAATCAGAATCTAATACACTAAAACTGGATATAGTAACAAACAATAGGAAGCATCTTATTAATATACAATTTGCAATACTGTCTGAGGCATCTAATTTTACTTGTTCCTTCCTGGTAATCCTTTCTTTTGTGCTTCAAAATGGCAGCCATACCTGCTGGCTGTGGCTGAGCCCCAAGTAGTTCTTTGAATAAAAAAGATTGCAGACCAACCACAAAAGAACAAAAAAATAAGGAAAAAAAATCATCTAAGAGCCATCTGAAAGATAAATTTAATTACAGCAACTTATTGACTGATTCAAGCTGAAACTGGTGGAAACTGGAAACTACGAACCAGGTGACAAAAACGTTATGTATTCATGTCATGTACTGTGTGCTAATACTCTCCTCCCAAGCTTCGAGAGTTTGATGGCGTCACACTCGAAAGGTCAGCAGTCATCCTCACCGCGCCAATTCCCCAACAACAAAAGGAACAGATGGGCAGTCATAATCAATGGGAAAATAATTAAACCAAAGAACAAAAAAGTAGTTTCTTGTGTAGGTTATACGTCGATTTTTTTATTAAATGTCAGTTCATGAAGATGCAGAGAGTCCAAATAGCCGCCTTCAACATCAAAATTCTGGTAATCACCAACCGCACCTTCATTTTCCAATGCCATTTCAACTTCACTACCAACATTTGAAAGTTACATCTAAGAAAAGGCAACTATTTAAAATAAAAATAAAAACCCTAAAGGCCGTGTAACTTGCTTAAATAACCAAAACCACAATGTTCCATGGTGAATAAGCAAGTGAATTTTTACTTCTTTGAGGCAAATAGACAGAAAGAAGAATGCATGAGACCTTTCTGGTAGCCCCAGTAAGCAAGCAATTGAATAGGAATATTTAGTGCTTGTTGCAAAGGTTAAACCAGAATAGGTTGACATATAATATATTGAAATCATTTACCATGCAAATAGGCAATCATTCATCACAAGTTTACTGATAAGGACAGGAAAGAAAATGGAGGAAGTTAAGCCATACCATTTTGGACTTTTAGAAGTGTAGCAGTTGGATATACTTGATTAGGATCAAGGACTGCATGATCTCCATCTTCAACCAAAGGTACACTGGAGAGAAGGTGTGCTCTCTTCTCTAATTGAGCACCAGGCTATATTAATTTCAAAATCACCAAAATTAAATATAAAAAAAGGGAAAAAAGGATGGAATGAGCTAGAATGTCCTTTATTTGATTTGAATTTAATGTGATAATTACAAATATTTACTAAAATTATATGACAATCAGAGAGCATAACTGACTTAAAAGAAAATTGAAAATACTTGGAAAGAAAATAGACTGTCGTTATAAAAACAAGCCAAGAATACACCAAAAAAAGGAAGGAAGGAAGGAAGAAAGAAAGAGAGATTGAACTCATTGATATTCTTCTGGCATAATCCTTTACTCTGATGCCTCATCAGGCAGTCATATCAAGACATTTAGTGATGTAGGCAGAATGCTAAATTCTTAGCACCGTACAGCTCATTTGCACAGACACATGAGGATAAACCAATGCTCCTCTGTAGTGCTCCAAAAGCTTATATTTCAAGAACTTGACAGCTAACAAGTTCAGCAGAACCAAAATCCCTTGCCGCAATGACCTTCCAAACAACTGTGTCGGATTCAGCCAGCAAGTCAGGATGTCCCTCTAATGAACCAGGTGAAGAAGAAGTAGAGCTTGATGGTGATGAACCCAGATCATCACGCAAATCAGCCTGTAATACTTCAATCTGATGACTGGCATTTTTTGCTATGACATGAAGCTTTCCATGAAATGCGGCAAGTAGACAAGGAGATTCTGCATCTGAGAAATCACAGACTGGAACCTTACCTATAACAACTTTCCAAGCATCTTCTTGTTGATCATATACCTTGATCTTACCGCTATCCACAGAATTAGAAGGATCCAATGCATATAATTCATCATCAATGACAACGCTCACTTTTGTACCTGCCTGTCGAGCAGGCCACCCCTCTCCCATGCCAAGTGGCATTTCACTCCATGAATTAGTTTCTGGATCATAAATCTCCCCTCCCACATCCACAAAGAAGGGCCATGAGTATAAACTTTGTGGCACACACAACCTTCCTGAGTATGCAATCATCCCAGTGGCAATAGGCTTTAGCATGTCCACCAAAAAGGGAGTGGGTAATGCATGAGCCTTAGAGAACGTCATGCTTGGAACCTGTGACCATGTACCTGAGCAGGGGTCATAAACTTCAGCAGACGGAAGAGGACTCAGTCCTCCATGTCCCCTACTGACCCCTCCAACAACATACAGCTTGTTATTCAGAATCCCAGTTTTACAGTAGGCCCTACCAACAGACATGGGATTGGCTTCACTCCATACATTTGAAATAGGATCAAATCGCCAAACACATTTCATGGCCGAAGATCTAGAGAATCCACCAAGCAAATACATACATCCATTGACAACACCAACGGCGGAGCCACAAAAAGGCATTTCATCCATTGCATCTTTACGTCCAAGCAATCTCCTTAATAGATCAGCAATTTTTATACTTGGTCCTATCATGTTCCAAAGGCCAGACAAACCCTTGCTAGGTTCTTCTTCACATAAAATATTAGGCAACTGCGGCAGTCTCTGCCATTTTCTTGACAAAGGATCCAAAGCATGCCAGAAAAGTTTGTCATCTTCACTCTTGGTCAATATATATACCCATTCTTCTGTACTTCCAAGTTCTTTTCTCAATTTAAACAGCTCAGGGTTCATAATAGTTGCCTTCCATTTTTGAGACACCAACCTAAGATTGAAATAGAAAATTCTTGGTAGTCTAGCAAGAATCAAAATTGAAATTTCATCAGGAAGACTTGGAATCAACCTTGGGCTCTCATCGAAAATGTTTGAGAATATTTTTTGCCGCTTACAGCCATCATTTTGTGGGAACTCGCTGTACTCACTTGTCTTACACTTGGGACCACCCAAACTCAAAAGAGCTCCCATTTAGAAACTATGAATTTTCCAGAGTTCACATCAAAATGAACTATTCCAATCACTGCAACATAAAATGCCATCTCAGTTACAGTATTTCAATTCAAGGCGAAACTTGACTAAAACAATTAGAAAATCAACAATTACATCTGATAGGATGATTCAGACCAAAATGAATCGAAGAAAATGAGAGAAAGCATCCAAATAAAATAACTACTAACCCACTGCTGCTCCATCCAAGCCATGAAACGAGACTAAATACATCATTTGTTCCATATTCATGCTCAAATTGTTAGATATCCCACATCACTTGTATAACAGCTGTGATATGAGTTTTTAAGAAAACTCATGTCCCTACCGTCTAAGGGGCATTTTACACAATATCTTTGATGAGAGTAGGCTTTTTTATTTTCAACGTGGTACTAGAGCGTAATCGGTCCACTTGTTGGGTTTGGCATAAGCCAGCCAACAAGAGATATCCCATAAATGTCCCTAGCAACCTAAGACTCCAGTGTGAGAAGGCATAGGAAGAACAAACCCGTGCGGCAATCATTGATCTGAGTAGAGATGGGATTTTCAACTCAAACTTCACAATATTCAATTTATAAAATGACAAAGAGAAAGAACAAAAAAAATTCAGAATCAACACCCCGTCCTTCCACCATTAAAACTCGTGATCTCAACAACCAAGGGTAAATTACTATAATGCAAAATAGAAGCTACGACACTTCATCAACTAAACAACTAAAGGGATAAACCGATATCCAGTCTCAGATGTAAAACCTAAACCTTTAACAGTCCACAGAGAAGCAACCAAAATCAGGCTATCAAAAAAATGTCACCGGTCATCAGGCAGACAAAACAGAGTTTCAAGTCCACAAATACACAACTTATAACCACACATTTGACCGCAACACAAAACAAAGCAAATTCAATCGAAATAGACCCCATCCCCATCAAATTAAATCCAATCATGTATAGACAAATTGACATAGAATTCACAGATATTCTGCAGAATCAGAAGCAAAGATCGAAAAAATTCACATAAACACTGTTTGGATCTTCCATGAAAAGAAAAGTACACGTACCGGTAGGTGCTCACAAATCAGAGAGAGAAAGAGAGGAGTGACGAACACAAACTGGGATCTCTGCATGTATGGCGTCCGATGCTGATATTTAATCGTATACAATTATGGGCTAGTACAAGATAAGTGTCAAGTATTCCTTCTTGCTTCTTTTATTTTCTTTTATTTAAATAAAATATTCTCCTGTTTTCCATTTTTTCCAGATTCGACAGCTTGACTTGACACGTTAATGAGTAATATTGTAATAAACGAATTATCCGGGAAAAAAAGAAGAAGAAAAACAAAAAAGATATATATTATTATTATTATTGTAACCCGAACCGATTGATGTAAACGTGGCGGTCCGGATCCGATTACCGAGGTAGTTGACTACAGTTCGGTTGCTCCTCCTCGTGTAAAATGCGGGTTAGATTCAGTTGGGCCAAGTAGTGTTCATGGACTCTTTTAGGCCCAAAACGTTTTCTTTCAAGCTTCAACGAGTCTATATTTCTTCAGTAGGTCCCAGTAGCCATTTTTTTAATTATATGTGAAAACAGCACAGCAGAACTGGCTTACGCATTGCGTGACGCAATAATTAAGTTTTCTTTTTGCTCGCGCATTACGTGACGCAATAATTTAACATTATAATAAATAGACAAAGATGTGCATTTGCTGCTAAAACTTCTTCTCTCAATAATTTTTCAAAAACCCAGCACGTCAACACAAAACCGAAGTCACAATATTCCTGTTTACATGTTGAATCATAACTGCATCTGATTATATAAAACATAAAAAACGATAAAGATACGAACGATTTTTATCCAAAATTATTTTAATAATATGTATTAATTATTTATTGGGTGCGATTTTCAATAAACATTTATTATGATGTTATCATTCTAGATCAATGAATGTCACACGCTATTAAAATATTTTTGAGATAAAAATTACTGAAATCTTTAGAATTATTGATAAAACATTTTCCCATATCTTGATGATCACACTTTTCAAATCCATTCCACAAGAACGATTCATTCGGCCTCGAATTAGAAGCAGAGATGATGTCAATATTTTCCACCACATGATATTCTTGTTCTTGTTCTGAATGTTCTTCTTCACGAATTCGCTCCTCCTCGAGAGGTAAGAGATTCAAGATTAAACGTCGATTCTCTCGGATGGTTTCGAAGTTCGTGCGACGAGGATGGTATTGATTAACGAAAGTTTCATCTTTGATAATCAGCCTTCCATCACAATAATATCTAGTTAAAACCCAAGAGGTCATGGGAGGAGGTAGTTCTCTTTTCTTCGCACAATGAGATCGTTTGTGCTTTATGTGAGAATTCAATTCACTTTCTTGCATTTTTCCAAACATTTCTTCTTCATTTTGGTTCATGTAATTCGCACCACTCTCTGCCCCAATCACATCATCGTACTCTGAGGAAGAACTAGTCAATGTTCGGAGAGATAGAAACTTCAAGAAACTGGGAGAAACAGAGTCTATTAGTTAGAGTAAAGAGATTACAACTTAATAGAACTCTCTAGGATACATCAGTATATATACTAGCACGAAGGCTTAGGATAACTCTAATCTAGAAGAGTCTTATGGCACATGTATAATTACTTTATAGTCCTTACAGGCCCCCTCAAACTAGAGTGAGGAGAACTTCTACAAATCACTCCTAGTTTGTCTCTTAAAAAGATGAAACGGGAAGGAGACAGAGCTTTGGTGAGACAGTCTGCAATTTGATCATGAGATGGTACATATCGAACATCAAGCAATTTGTTCAGAACACGATTTCTCACAAGATGTACATCGAGCTCAATGTGTTTAGTTCTGGCAGTGCAAACTGGGTTCCTGGCAAGAGCACTAGCTCCCAAGTTATCACACCACAAGATTGGAATAGTGGATAGAGGAAAAGATAATTCTTGAAGCAGCTCTTGAATCATAGTTAGTTCACAAGAAGTATCCGCTAATGCTCGATATTCAGCCTCAGTGCTGGATCTCGATACAACCTGTTGTTTCTTTGATGACCATGAGACAAGTGTGTCACCAAGAAACACACAATAACCTCCTATGGACCTTCGATGTTCCGGGTTGGTAGCCCAGCTAGCATCAGAGAAACCAGTCAAAGAAAGATTCTCACAATATTTAATATGCAGACCCATGTCCTTGGTACCTTGAAGATACCGAAGAATGCGTTTAACTCCTTGCCAATGACTATTTGTTGGCTCTTGTAAAAATTGGCTCAGACTATTGACAATGTAGGCTATATCCGGTCTTGTATTAGTTAAATATTGTAAGGCTCCCAAGATGCTTCTATACAACATAGGATTTTTCATGAGATCCTTACTGCCAGATACAAAATCTCCAGATACAAACTCTTTCCCAACCGTGGCTGGTGTTGGACATGGTTTGAGATGAGACAGCCCAGACTTCAATAATAAATTCTCAATATAACGTGTTTGAGTGAGAACTATACCAGTGTCATCACGATGGACCTCAATCCCAAGAAAATGATGTAGAGAGCCCAAATCCTTTAAGGCAAACATATTGTTGAGACGTGTAACAAAAGCTTTTAAAAGAAGTGGGTCATTTCCTGTCACAATAAAGTCATCTACATAGATGAGTAGCAAAATAATTTGAGTACCTTTCACAAAGAAGAAAAGTGAGGGATCACTCTGAGAGTTCTGAAAGTCCCAGTGCAGCAGTGTATGTTTGAGCTTATCATACCAAGCCCTTGGGGCTTGTTTAAGCCCATAAAGAGCTTTGTTTAGCTTGCAAATATAATGAGGTCGATTGGGATCAACAAAGCCTTCAGGCTGTTGCATGTATACAGTTTCCTCCAGAGTCCCGTTGAGAAATGCATTATTAATATCGAGTTGTTTAACTTCCCAGTTGCGAGAAACAGCAATAGTGAGTATAACACGAATTGTAGAAGCCTTGACTACTGGACTAAAAGTCTCAGTATAGTCAATGCCAGCAGTTTGATGAAATCCCTTCGCGACGAGACGCGCTTTGCATCTTTGAAAACTACCATCGGCATTGAGTTTAGTTTTGAAAACCCACTTATTGCCAACCACATTATAGGTGGGAGAAGGAGGTACGAGACTCCAAGTCTGATTTTTCAGAAGAGCATGGTATTCATCTTCCATGGCAAGCTTCCAAAGAGGAGAATCTAGAGCAGCTTGAACACTGTCAGGTTCAGCTGGATGGGATTCCTTGGCAATGGAGTACAAGTGAAAGTCAGAAGAAAATTTTTTTGGTTTGGAAATACCAGATTTAGCTCGAGTTTGTATGGAGTGAATGGGAGGTGATGACTCAGTAACAGTAGCAAGAAATTGTGGTGGACAGGAGAGATCGCCAGTGAGATACCCTTCGAGTTTGTGCCCTCGAATAACAGGGAGAATCATGCTTTTCCAAAGAAGAAAGTTTTCATGATCCAGCTTGCAAGAACTATAAGGACCAAGAATGTTACCGGCAACTTTTGTGGTGTCAGCCATGGCGGATCCCTGGCTTCGATACCAAGATAGAAACTTCAAGAAACTGGGAGAAACAGAGTCTATTAGTTAGAGTAAAGAGATTACAACTTAATAGAACTCTCTAGGATACATCAGTATATATACTAGCACGAAGGCTTAGGATAACTCTAATCTAGAAGAGTCTTATGGCACATGTATAATTACTTTATAGTCCTTACACGGAGAACGAGCGGCGGCGGCCGTGGTGGTGATAGAGTTGAGATCATCGTCATCATGCAGGAATGGATGAGGTGGGAGTTCGTGTATCTTGGATTTGGGGAGTAAATTAGGCTTTTGAGACCAACATTTTGGAGAATATTTTGATGGGTTGTTGGTGCTTTTTTGTTTTGCATGGGAGATTTCAACATTGATACCCACAAAACCATTCCACAAACGTAAGAAACCATGGATTTGGCCTTACCTTGAAAGCTTTCTCCACTGAAGAAATCCATATATGGTCTTCTTCTAGATGGGTTTTTTTCCTCTTAGCTTAAACCCTAGCTTGTCAAAGTTGTGGATTTTCTTGAGGCTGGTCACGTGCTAAGCATGTGACTGCACCTGTGCCAGATAATTAACAGCAAGATTCATGAGTTGGCAAGGAACGTTGCATTTCAGTTTTGCTCGAGTGAAAAAGGACAAGATGTGCAATTAATTAAATGTACCGAAATGGGGGAGGTTGTTCCTACGTGGATTACACGTGGACATCAAAGTAACACAAGTGGCATGTACTCTTTTTTTTCCCATTTTTATGTGTCTTTTTTTCGATACTATCCACAGAGTATCTCGATTTGATAATTTTTTATGGTCCTTTTTAGCATGTTAATAAATTGTGCCGTCAATAAGAATACAGAAAAAATGATTATGCATAATTTTAAATCACACAAAAATTAGGTGAAAAATAAATATTTCTTCCATCCCATAAAAATAATGTTACATATTTTTTCATGCATATTAAGAAAATTTAATTAATACAATGAGAATATTAAAGTTTACTTGTATACTTCCTAATATATCCTTAATTAATGAATATATTTTGTTTAGCTTCATAGAAGATGATTTTTTTTTAAGATAACGAATTACATTAATTAGAGGTCTTTTAGAAAATTAATTAATTAACTACATTCTAAAAAGTGAAACTATACTATAATTTGGGACAGATAAATAAAGAAAGTATGACTATCTTTACGGGACGGAGGGAGTATTCCGGTTTTAAGAGCAACCACAATGGTTGCATTTTGTTGGGCCGACAAATAGTGTGAAAATATGTGTTTTTACTGATGTGACTCTATTGAAAGACATGTTTTGTTGATGTGGCTGTATTGAGATATGTGTTTTGATGATGTGGCTTAACTTTTTGTAAAAAATGTGAGATTCAATCTTGATTTTAGTATAACTTTGATAGGGATAGTATGGAGGATAGCAAAGTGGTTGACTTGATTAAAAAATTAAGAGAAAAAATTGTTTCCGAATTAGTGTTTTGCTGATGTGATTGTATTGAAAGACGTGTTTTTATTGATATGTCTGTATTGGAAATATGTGTGGTCTGAATTTTGTGTAATAGAAGTAGGATTTAAAATTTGGATTTGCTGACCCAACAAAATCTCTCCATTATTGTTGCTCATATTGGTTTGCACATTTTCTTAGTTTGTATCCTTTGAACATATATTAAAAAAAATCCATTTTTGATAGCCATTATCTATGCTCCATTCTAGAGCCCATGATGAACCTAATGTATTACATTAGGGTTGGCTTTCTAGTAACCGTTATTAAAATTCATAACTACTTTTCTATCCAAAATTTTGCTTCAATTTAACATATTCAATGATGAAAATTGAAATGAGAGTTGTATGTTGAACACACTTTGTTGGAGTGTGGTTTGGGTGATAAAACAACAGCATATATAGAAGAAGGAAAAAAGACAGCAGGGCATCGATACGGATGGCCCGAGAGATAAAAAAAAGGGGGAGGAGAAAGAAATAAAAACAGAAGAGGAACAGAGAAATAAAAACAAAACTAGTGCCCTTTTCGTTTAGTTTCTATATTCTTAATAAAATTGATTGATTTATCCAAAAAAAAATGTCGCCAAATCTTATGGATTAAGAATCAAGGTCCTAAAAACGATTCTCACAAGGAATAACACAATTGTGACTATACGTTAGATTTTAACTAAATTTATTATATCATTTAGGCTAATATCCTAAGCTCAAATTTGTGTGTTGGTTGTCCTTTCCGATTACCAACAAAAAATAATGCAAGCTGTCATCCAAATTAAATTTCACTGATGAAGAGTCAGACTCAGAGAGGTGAAACCGTGAGAGATCCATAAATCAATTCGGGTTTTCAAGAAATCAAATAGGATATATACATATATATACACACACACATGTTGATACCCAGATATTTTGTGTGGGAGTCTGAGATGCAAGTGCCCAGAAATAGCAGAGGACCCTCCAATCGTTAGTATGTACAAGGTATCAAGCAGGACAATAAAAAAAAAAAAAAAGGTATCAAGCAGGAATTGGGACGTAGCTGTACTACTTTGCTTAATGATTTTTATTTTATGATTTATCCTCAACTTTATCATAAACTTTATCATTATCAGTATCATCATCCCAACCACAAATCAATTTGGGGGGTGTCAACTTGGAAATTGGTCCCTGGAGACTCACTGGCGACTGACTCTCTCTATTCACTAGTACTTTGATGCTGCCACTGCGACTGCCATGACTAATAGTTAAGTAATACTACTCTCCCAATTTAAGATTCTCTGCAAATTTAATACAAAATATCTCTGTTAATAAAAGTATTTTGTTCATATGATTGATTTTTAGCTAATTGCAAGTTTTAGCCTTTTTTTTGACAAATCAATCGACTCCGAGAGGTATTTTTGGACACTCACATCCTTTTCAATTCTGTATATCAAGAAATTAGACATTTTTACGATATTTGAAGATGAATAATACTTGAGATCTAAAAAAAAAATCCCTATTTGATCCCCAATTAATATATATATATATATATATATATGAAGTGTTGAATATATATTTAGTGAGCTCTACATATTTATTTATGATCAATGACTACTTCACATGTCATGTATATTTGAGGGTAAAATAGGGTCATATTTTAGGAAGGGTGAAATTTTTTTATCCGATCCAGATTAAACTAAGTTTGGAAATAAGTTATATGTTCGAAATTCATATCCAAATATAAAAAAATTTCAAAGTAATTATTGTTCGATTTACTTATCCAGATTTAAACCAATCCGAGTATGGTCAATTAAGTAGAACGGCTGAAAATCAATTTTTTTTGTCACATCTAATTTAGGTAGATGTAGAATTGCTCTTAAAATAGTGAAAGTTTGACTGGATTGAGAATAGTGATTCCATTCGAAGCGATAATTGGGAAGAATAAAGGTCCGTTTCTTTTATAATTGCATTTCATAATTTTAAACTGTCAAAAATGTTGTGCTTAAAGTTATGAAAAATATTGTATAAAAAGCTATATAAAATGCTGTGAGGTGTTTGGTTCATTTTTCTGTTAAATTAATTTTGTAGATAAAATTACAAAGAAAGATATTACAATAAAAAGTAATTGAACACTTTTAAGATATAGAGGGACAATTACGTGATGTGGTTATGAAATACTGTGGATCCCACAACTATGAGATGAAAATATTTCATTTGACACAGCATTTTATGCGGACCCTACAACTTTAAGTTGTGCGAAATGTGAAACAAACGCACCATAATTCTTTGACATTCAAATCAATCCAAGACTTTATTATTAGCTCGAGTAACTCAGGTGACGAGTCGAGTTATATGTAATCTCGAACTTTGAGTTCGAGCCTCGCCCTTTTTTTGTTAAAAAGAAAAAAAAGATATCCTAAATGGGAGTTTCCAATTCCAAAAAGTTAAAATTAATGAAATTAACTAAAGTAAATACTTATCAATTCCAGTTGAGAATTACTCGTTTCACACAAATAATAATCTCATACACCTATCCTTCACCACTCTAAGCCCCACCAAAAGGCTTAAGCTCTCAACCTCTAGAAACTCTAATTAATTTTTTTCTCTTGCATTAAAAATCCAACTAATGAACCGGCCTTATCGCTGGTACCTCAAATGATATCTTACTCACATTGCTGTAAATCAAACACTTCCCATTACCACCACCACCACCACCACCACCAACTGGTGATGATTCGTTCACCGGAGATGCCGATTTTACTACATCCGCTTCCTCTTGATCTCCATTACTGCCGTTACATTGCTCATACTGATTCTCATTATACGATACTAATTTTACCAAATCGAATCGATTATCGTCATCATCTGTATTTTCTTGATCAGCATTAATGCAGTGCTCCTTCTGATCTTCGTTTTCGTTCTCATAAGTGCGGCAAATTGAATCGGCTTCGTCGTCCTCGTCGAGAGCGACAAGTTGCAAAGTAAGACGACCGTCGGCTCGATGGGCCTTGAAGTACTCATGGTGTCTCACCTTCTCTTCTCGCAAAATCAAACGACCATCATTAGTGTAATACCTCTTCAACACCCAAGGCATGTGAGACGGCTGGTTTTCGGTGCGAGCGAGTGATGTTATTAATGGTGGAAACTCCTTTTTCTTTATCATAGACCGTTGATCATTGTCTCTCTTTCTCCTTTGATGGTAGTAACCCCCCTCATCATGTTGATGTTGATCTCCTTCATTAATATTGTTGACATTCAAATCAAGACAACTCTCCATGCCAATGTATTCCCCAATCATGGTAGAAGAGAAAGAAGAAGAATATAACATACTGGAGAATATGAAGAAGAGAGAGGCTTGTGGCTTGTGGGTTTGTGTTGTTGGGTGCATTTAAATAGGGTTTAGTGTGATCTTTTAGTGAGAGGAGAGAGAGAGAGAGTGAATGTGTGTGTGTGTGTGTTTTCGAGAAGGGCAAGTGTATTGAAAGAAAGTTGAAGGGATACAGCTAATAGTACATGACATCAAGATTGGGTTTTGGTATTTGTCTTTGGAATAGAAATACAACACCACAGGATGACTTGCACTTGCTTGCCTGTCAGAAAACAATGCACACAAAACACACACACACACACATATATATCATAAATTTTGTTATTCAATTTCCTTTTTTTCTTCAAAAGATTACTTAAAAAGTAAAATTTACTAATCTCCTACATAAATTCTGGCGCATTATATACGAGTTTATCTATGTTATTAGCTGCCCAATTATACCCAATTAGAGGATTAATATATATGTTCATGCATCCTCGTAAGCATCCACATCTGATACTCTAAACTCGTTCTCGATCCTGTTTTAGAAAATCTATATTTGAAAAATGTCAAAAAAAAGTCATCCATCGGCATTTTTTTTAATATTTAAAAATGATTTTTTTTACTATTTGTATAAATTTTAATTTAAAAACAAAAAATGATGGCTGTAAAAAAACAAACTATATTTAAAATAATTTTTAAAAATGTATCATTTAATGCATGATTGTTTATTTTTTGTTGATGAAAAGTGAGTACATCAAACGTGTTAACTACGAAGGAAAAACATTAAATCAAATGACACTAAAATACTGTGACAATGTATATCTAGTAAGTCCATGAGTCACAATGTCCCGCGAAAAATTATAAAACTAAAAAATGACTAATTAACTAATATTGTGCCTCGTAACTTTTAAGATATTTTTTTACTACATTACAGCTTTTGTGGGCCCACATGTCATTGATTCACTTCATGTCATTGATTCACTCCATTTAAGGCAATAAATCTGAAAATACTTAGGCTATCAAACAAATAGATAAAATCAAAATTGACTGAAAGTCTTTTTGATCGATTTTTTTTACATATTTTATACTAAAATCAATCGAGAAAACATTTCCTTAAAATGTCAAAAAATAGACCAAACCGAACGTTAACCCCCTTAATTAAGACCAGAAGTGTGTTTGTATCAAAACTTAACTTGCCATCCGCAAGGAAGTTAAGTAAACGCGTCCAGCTCGTTATTGACAGGGGAAGATGATCAAGAATTGAAAGAAACAAAACACCCAAAATTTTCCTTTTTCCTACTTTTCATTCTTAATAAGACAACACAAATATATCTCTACAGAAAAATTCCTAGTTTTTAAAGATTTGATCTTGCTATCAACTCACAAAAGATCATATTTGACTTATAATTAATGGCTGCAAATCTATAATTATATGAAAATTAAAAAGTATCCGTGATTGGGTTTTTTGATGACAATAATTTATACACAATCATCAAAAAGAAATGCAGCATTTGAATCACATTATGCCCATAGACCCAGAAAGAAACATTGAATCCCACTGATCGGACAATAAACAGATTCAGAAATCCTTGTTAATAATCATGAAGATGCATGTAAACAAGAAAAACAAGAGAGAGAGAGAAAGAGAGAGGATAATATAAGGATGAACTTACCAGAAAAGGTAATGGAAGAGAAATTGAAGAGGTCCTCAGGTCATCGTGGAAGTTGAAACTGACTTGGAAGAAGAAAAAGCAGAAGAAGCTAAGAAGGAAGAGATGATGCCAAAAAGAAGAAGACTACAACTCACATAGCAAGAGAAGATGACAGAAAGAAAGAGAGTCAGAGACAGAGAGGCACACGCAGCCCTTTGGCTTTTATCTGACAGATAATATTTTGCCTTCAATTTCTTTTCACAAGTTTGCCATATCTTTTAAGCAGTAATCCAATCCATCAATCCTGCTGTTTTAGAGATCACGATGTTCA
The DNA here is from genome assembly GCA_963580455.1 of Euonymus europaeus. Taxonomy (NCBI): domain Eukaryota; kingdom Viridiplantae; phylum Streptophyta; class Magnoliopsida; order Celastrales; family Celastraceae; genus Euonymus; species Euonymus europaeus. The sequence goes on along the minus strand of OY756972.1, from coordinate 19,153,121 downwards.
TATTTACTCATCCTACAAGACATTACTATTATTATCCAATTATTATTATTCTAAAATCATCACAATTGCATCCCAATTCCCAAACGTAGACCAGCTGGATCATAAATATTTCAAATTCATCCTTGTTCAATGTACCTCACAGACAAATTAGAATCAACAAAACCACAAACTTAGAAGTATCCAATAGTTTAGGGACAGAAAATAAATAACGCAACAGAGTTCTTCAACTGACATTGACGTGCTGGAAAAGCTCTCTCTCACTGATCACCAGGCAAAGACTTTATAATATCAGAATCACCTGAGCAACAAATTGAAAGACAATCCGTGAGAGTTGTCATGCAAATGTAAATTTAATGTTAAAAATGAAAAGTCCATCCATATATGCATTGCATGCACAAATTCATTGTACCTGGATCAACGATGCTTAGGCAAGACACACGGAAGTACTTGCCACACGCTGTTCCCATATCAACATTGTCTGCAACAGAGGTCATCATCATAAGTAATGCCCACCAGCACAACGTGATTTGGACCCGTAGCCATACAAGCTATGATTGGTCCAAATTTATTTCCATGAAACCAAATAAAACATAAAAGTAAATTTAAATTTGTTGCATCGTTCATATCTATTCCTCGAAATTTGAGCTTTCCCTTTAGAATCCACACGTTTTGTCTCTTCAATATTGAAGGAATTGAGGTTTGTACTCTTGCTAATGCAAGTAAAGAACAAAACAATTTCCCTGATTCAGATGTCAGCCAAGTCTTAAACTTGCCACTTGCATGACATCAACGTAAAATCTTTACAAATACAATGCGATCTCCAATGTTAAGTCTGATTCAGATGTCAGCCAAGTCTTAAACTTGCCACTTGCCATGCATCAAAGTGAAATCTTTACAAATACAATGTGATCTCCAATGTTAAGTTTATGTTGGGCTAATCAAAAGTCTAACAATCCTTCAAACTGTTGCAACGGTCACAACCGAAGAGAACTCCATTAAAGAGTTCTAGAGAGGAAAGCCATGCAAACAAGATACGTGTTCCCCTGATTTTACAAGTACAATCTCTCTGTTCATTAGAAAGAAAGAGAACAAAAAAAGAACAAATACACATTACTGAATTGAAAAAATCTCTTCTTGAATCTCCAATCGCAGCATCAAAGGAAAAAAAAAAACCCACCAACCATCAGCTACTTTTCTTCCTTAACAGATATCAATTTTAACCGATCAATAGAACAACAAAATTACACAGGTATATCCCAAAAATAAACAGTGAATATACAAGCCAAAACCTTCAGACAAAACTAAGTACATGTCCAAATGCTTTCATGCATACACCAACTTGATGGTAGGGCAACATAGCCAACATGACTTGGCTAAATCCCTTGAAAGCATTGTTCCAAGACGAAGGCTCAAGTAATGTTCTATCATCTTCTCATATGAGATTAGACTTCCAAGACAAAGGCTCAAGTTATGTTCTATCATCTTCTCATATCATATAGAAGTTCAGGTACTTAACAATTGTTCAAGGTGTCATGTCGGGGTTGCTTCATGCAAATCAATTGTATCCTACCAAAAAAAATTAAAAACCTAAATAATTCTGTAATTTTTTTTAACACAGTTTAACAACTGGTGATGTGACACCTTCCACCCAGCAACCAGAGTGAACACAAGCACACCAGTCTCATTGAAATTTTTCTACCTTTTGTTTTTTTATAAACAGAAATATACACAAATTAAACCTCAAGAAATAACAGAAAAACTATCACCCAATCAAACATCTACAATAAAGAGCAAATAAATGATGAGCATTTATTTCATTAATGAAAGAAAGTACAATTAACGAGTTGCCATTCTAGTTCCCTTTGCCGTTTCTTGCATCATTTGCACGTGACTTCCTAAACTGCTTTTTATGGAGACAAATCGTTGTCAGGGACAACGATATAAGACAAAGGGTTCCAATGGTTTCCCGTCTCTAAAGCCTGTTGAATAGTCCCAATGTTGAAATGATACAAATTTCACCTTATATTTACTGCACACCAATTACCACAACATTCGGATATAAGCTATTTCAGCATAGTCAATATGCCAACATTTGTTATAGGAATTTATAAGCCAGCACAGATCACAACAGTCAATCTGTGAATAGTTTACGTTTCTACAGTTAAAATTTCTGAACAAGCATACTGAAATGGGACCTCATAGAAATATCAAATGTCCTTAAGTGAGAGTATTGTCTCCTATCACAAGTGCTTCTAGAACTTCTAATGTGAAAAGATTGATCTTTCGTGCAGCTTCTAAAGATAGAATTACACAACATGGGCCAAACCCTACTCAGATACCACAAAATTGGCTAGGCACGAGGAGATTAAACATGTAAGCAACTTATCATCAACTGCGCACATGAGTATTATACATCACCACTCATCCACCATCCATCCATGGCAAAAACTTAATTTTGAAAAAATTAGAGTACCATAGGGTTATAAAGCACTTACTTCCGTTGTAGTGGTGAACCCCAACTTTGGCAAGCATGGCATAGTACTCAATCTCGGATTTGCGCAGTGGTGGGCAATTGTTGGAAATAAGCACTAGCTTCGCTGCATCGGCCCAACAGAACCCATTATAAGTTGTAACAAAATCAAAATTGAAAACTAATGAAATAAATATAACAGTAGTGTAGTAATAACTGATTGACCAAGGGAGGTTAGTGAGGTTTCGCTTCTACAAAAAAGAAATCATCAAAATGACACGTAGAATAACAGATAAAGATCTAACCTTTAGAACTGCGTAGGGTGCGCAGGACTGTCTTGTAACCAAGAGTGTACTTCCCACTCTTCATTACCAGAGCCAGCCTATTGTTTATGCTCTCATGTGTCTTTTTCTGAAATTTTATTGCCAAATTCAAAAATAAATCAAAACCCAAACCCAAATCGACGGAGAAGTATATAAAATACACAGAAAAACACGAAGGATAGAAGGAGAAAATTAGAAGTATACCGTCTTCTTTCCCGCCACCATTGTTGCAGGTCTCACTAGGTCTTTCTGTGATTATCTCAAAAGTGGAAGACGAGCGGCGGGGACGGATCGTGGATGGTGCATGTAGGGGTTTTACAACTTTCTCATTTATAGTTGTGTCACGTGTAGCTCACGTGCTTGTGATTCCTTTTGGGCTTCTGATGAGTCTTCTCAGACCACATATTTGGGCCCAGGTTTAAGGCCCACATCTTTTCGGACCTTCAAACCAAAACACATATAGGCGTTATTGGAGCTGGCGGAGCTGCTGCGCGCTGCTCAGTGCTCACTCTCTGCTGCAATAGCAGAAATCCCCTCATTCCGCAACTCATAGCGAAAGCTTCTTTAATCTTTACCGCCTCACATTCCATTTCGGTTCATTCCCTCTCTATGTGTAATCATGGGGAGTCGTGTGGTGGCGCTTTTGGTGCTATTGGGTTGCTTGGTCTCTGAAGGGTCGGAAGGGCTCACATTCTCGTCGGGGCTCATGCACAGATTCTCTGACCAGACTAAGGGGTTTTGGGTGTCGAGGAATGGGGCTGTGGCGGGTGATTTGTGGCCTAAAGGGGGGAGCTTGGAGTACATAGAAATGCTTATTATTAATGATTTGGAGCGCCATAGGAGGAAGATCAGCTCCCAGACTCGGGTGCTTTTTCCTTCCGAAGCAAGCTGGACTTTCTCCTACGGGAATGAGTTTGATTGGTAAGCAAAACTAAGGTCTCTGTTTAATTTCTGGGTAAAAGGTTCGAGGAAAGTGAAGAAAAACTCGTGTCTTTGTTTATTATTCATTGCGGTTATGGATTCTAAATTACATTTCTTAATGATTGCAAAAAAAAAATCGAGTTTGTTGATGTGAGTCTATTGATTGCTAAGAATGGGATGGTAACCGTCATGCTGATCTTCAAGCTAAAAGAGCTTGAATCACCAATGCACCATGTGCTTGAACCTCCCTATCAGTGTCAATAAAATTGAAAAACAGAACAGGGTTTGGTGGGTGATGTCATAGTTAATTGGTATTGGTAACACTGCTTCTGATTTTCCAATATTTTCAGGTTATATTTCACATTGATTGATATTTGGACACCGACAGTATATTTCCTTGTTGCATACGATGCATTTCTTTGCCTGGTAGTTACTATAATGCAATAGTATGCAAGACTTTGATAGATTGATGTGTTCTTTTACTTTGTTCTGTTCCATGTGTCTCTTTTTAGTTTTTAACATTATGTTAGTTTTTCTTAGTTTTCTTTTAACTTTGCATCTCTCTTAATTCTGCTTCTCATATTAAAAAAAAATTGGGGGCTGCTGAAGTTGCTCAGTTATGCGGCTTATGATCGAAGGAAATGCTAATTGTACCTTGATTGGCACTGATATTATTTGGTTTAGCCAAGCTTCTTATTGGATTCATGTACAAAAAACATGGACGTTTTTCCTTTCAAATAGTGCTGCCACTTCTGTATTTGGTTCAACATTGCTGCTTTCTGGCAAAATCTGCTGAAAATACTGTACTCAAATTCTCCTCATGTTTAATGTGCGAAAAACCACTATTCTTCAAGAGTGCAACTTATATATGTGGTTTCTTTATATGAACCTCTCTGTGTAATATTTATTAGTTTCTATATATGCACTTTACACTCAGCTGAAGACAAGTCAAATCCCCAAGTAGAATTACTTCAATTGACTTGTGGAGTGTTTAGCTAGGAGTTAGTAAGAGGTGTAGCATTAATTCCAATTTATCGATTGACAGATGCTCCTTTACATTTGGGGCAGCTATTATGCATGATAGAGACTTGAATGAGTATAAACCTTTTTTATCAAATATCAACCACCACCAGCGGCCTAGATTGCAGACATGAGTGATGCACCTCGAGACCAAACTGCGAAAGTATGAATGAGCCATGCCTTTACTCAGAGTGTTACTACTTGGAAAATACCTCGAGTTCTGGATTTCCAGTTGAAGACAAAATACTTTTGGCATCGCCTAGCTTGTATGCAACTGAAAATGCGGTACAAGCCACCATTGTTATGGGGTGTGCAAATCATTTTTTTGTCCCTTCATTTCATAACAGTTATTTTACACGGTCTACAAGCAAGAGTTCATATTGTTTATTCTTAATATTTTGATGTCTATTGCTTTTAAAATAAAGAAAATTCTGTTATTTCTTGCTTTTGCTATTTGTCAGCTGTGGTTCAATATTTTTGATGAGAATAGTTCTGGAAGCATCCTTTTCGGAGACCAAGGATTAACAAATCCCGCCCCACCCCCCGACAGCCCACTCCGTTTTTTGCCTGTAGGTGGAACATAATAAGGGAGTTATCTATACTCCTTAACTCTGTTGTATCAACAGAGATGGCCTTACCTTGTCCTATATATGTATTATTATACTATTTGATGTGATTTTTGTGATGGCTTTTCAATTGTTTCACTGTTACCTATTCTATAGGAGTCGAGTCATGTTGCATTGGTAGTTCATGTGTTAAGCAATCTGGATTCCAGGCACTCGTTCATGGTGGTGCATCATTCACGTTTCTTCCAACTGAAGTTAATAAAGTTGTGTTGGAGGTAATTCCTTTGTTTTTTTTTTAACTTTGATGGCCTAAATTACATGTTATCTTTTGCTCATAGTTTGTCAAACAAGTGAATGCTGAAAAGATTGGTCCCAAGGCTGCCTGTAAGTATTTTTACACTGCCAGAGTGCCAGGTTGGATGATGGATGAAGACCTTTCCTAGTTCATCCTTAATTTCTCATAACTCGTTGTCCGTTATTCCATTCAAAAAAAATTGTCCCTTGTTTTGTGTTCTTTGGCAGGTCAATGGAGTTGCATGAAATTCCTGCCATGATACTTACATTTGCTATGAACCAAGGCCTTCAAGTTCATAATCCTATCTATTCCGTTCCTGTAAATTCAGTAAGTAGTGCCCTTCTTTTCTTATGAACATAAGCCTGTTGAAGCGTCCATTCCCTAGAAGTATTGTTAACAAAAAGTGGTGAAGAAGACATCATTATGAATATGAGATTTCAACTTAGGTAGACACATTAGAACGGATTCCTCCTGACATAGTGTTTTCAATAAAAAAAATTATTTAGCTTTTTGGTTTTAACTTCTGAATAGTTCAACACTATATCATCTTTAAGTATTTTCCTTAAATATTGTTAAAGCTCGAAGGGTGTGTTTGATGACTTCGGCTTTGAAGCAGCTCTATGCATAAGGCCGTGAAAATAGTTTCTTAATGGTTCCTATGGTTATTTGATGCTATACGATGGTGTGGTTTATCTCATGCACAGGGTATTGCATTCTGCTGGCTTTACAACCATTTGATGGTGATTATGGAATCATTGGATTTGAGAACATCTTTTAAGCCTTCCCACCCCTCCTTATGTAGACCTACATTTTTCAGGACTTTGTATACCCACTCTTTCCGTCACTTTCTAAAATGTATTGCAGAAAATTTTATGACGTGCTATTGCATGGTTTTTGATAGAGAAAATTTGAAGTTGGGATGGTCTACTTCTAACTGTAAGTATATTTATTTTCTTCCCTCAATCATATTATAATTTTGTACCATATATGCATTGCAGATTGTAGTTTTTCTGAATCGTTTGAAGTGTTGATTTAATATAATCATGCCTTATGGTTAAACATACTTGTGAAGAATATTTATAGATTTGAAAACAGATTCATTTGTAACGGATATCTTCACTAAAGAAAATATTCTTCTTTTTTCGGCATTCCTCCCATGTGCGTCCGACAATAATTTCTCGTTGTCTTTGTTAAACTTTATGTATTTGATTTGGCATTGGAGCATATGTAAAATTATTGCGTCCTCAATGAATAGTCTCTAGTGTGGTTTTCCCCTTCTCAGCCTTTCTTCTGACTTGAGCAGCGCTCTTATTTCCCCTCTTGGTAATTGATGGGCAATCCTTCTTGACTCCCATTGTTTTTAAAATTGTCTCACTTGTATGCTGCATGCACAATACGTCTCATCTCCATATGGAGATCTGGCTGGTTTATCTATCTCATTCCCTACCTCTGTCTTACGTTGTTGAGAATTTATTGACATGGTTTCTTTTCAATTATGGAGGAGCTGGAAGGTTTCCATTTCCTCCATTTTCTGGTATTTATAATCAGTTAGTCCTGATGGCTGCCACTTTTCAAATCATCGCATTCAACACAATTTGTATAAAAAGTCTTCGTTGTCGATACAGAAAAATCTCTTCGTATGGGCTTCAGTACTGCGTATTCCCCTATGTTTCTCAGCCGATTGAAATAATCTTGTTCCTTTTCTCACCTTTTTTGTGCTTATCAAGCTTTTTAGATGTTATAAATCACACTGGTTTTCCCATTGATGTTTGATTGAGTTTATCTTTGGGCATGTTGTGTCGTAAGGCGATATGAGAAAGTGTCGAAGTGCACCTTGCTTCCACGAAATGCTAAATCCCCAAATCCATTACCAACCAATCGACAGCACTTTCCTAATACATCCAGTATCATCTGCTGTTGCTAGAGGGCTTTCTCCAAATCCTTTGCAATCTCATCAGCACAAATTTCCTCCATGCATTATGTAATGAGTTCTTTGCTACATGTTCTTCTTATATGTCTCCCTGTTTCAGCTATCTAATTAATGTTCTCTGGCTTTATCGCTTTCCCAATGTAAATGCCATATAATCTTCAATCTTTCTTCTCCGAACTTCATAGGTATTTACGTCTTTCATATGCCATTGGACTAATTGTGGTTTGTAGGAAGATCCAAATGTCGTTTTTGTCGTCATCTGTCCTTTATCTCAGAAGTTTGGGTCGGCTACATGAGTCTATGACAACATCAATGGAAATTCACCACGTGTATTTTTTTCTTCCTCCATTCATTTTTTCTCATGAATTATACTTTCTTCCACTCCTATTAAATTCATATAATTTCTAATTACTTCAGGTCATGTATTTTTAGGTATTCCCCATCGTCGCCTACTCTCTTCTATACAAATTATTATCTTGTTTCTCCTCATCAAGACATCTTTATCTCTATGTTGAAGATGTTCATACCATCTTAAATGATTCTCGCAACTTATCTTTAATGGGTGATACTCCTACCTTAGATCTAATAACTGCATATTTTAGCCTGTCTTTTTCCATATAACCGCACATCCAACAAAACTTTCGCATTTTTGCTACATGTATTTTTTGAATATGTTGTCTCTTGATAGCGCAGTAATCATAACCATACAATATTGCGAAGTTAGATGTGTGGTCACACAAGAAACGATAGGATTAGTTCAGTTTTCATTCCCAAAAGTCGTCTTTACAAAGTAGAACTGAAGATTTCTCAAGTCCATGGGTGTCTTTTCTTTGCCAGGGTCATGCATTTCCATCAACAACTTGTTTTTGTTTTGTGTTGAACTCATGATCCACAGTATTCTGTGAGCTGGAACCTAGTCCATGTTCATTCCGCTTTAATTGGCATCTACTTTTGTCATTTCAATCTCATTCTTATGTTCACGAGAAAAATCTGCAGAAACAGCGATTCAAGCCACTGAAGCGCTTTTAGACCCTGCGGTCAATAGTGGACTACAGTTGAGAACTTAACTTGCCTGCGGTTTTAAAAAGCATGACTCGCGTTAGCATATATACCTGCCGTTGTAAAGACCAGTAGGTAAAACAACAACATTAATTAGTACTGTCAAAAAAAATCAACAAAATCGAAACCCACCGATCGAAATAGAATGTTTTGGTCAGTTTTTTTAAAAAAATTACATATTTTATATTAAAATCGATCGAAAAATTGACATAATTGATCGATAACCAACAAAACAACTTGACTAAAATATATACATATAAATAAAAAATCGATCAAAACCGATTGTTTGACACTCCTAATATTGTTTCAATGCAGGTTCAACGTTGGTGCAAGTGGGGGAGAAAATCTCTAGAGCTGGCATTCCCATAAAAGTCATGTGGACATAGTGCACCATTGCATTCTATGGTTGTAGACTAGATCATAACAGAAAAGGAAAAATGGATTCGATCAGTCAACTATTGGGAGCTAAGTAGTCTTGTCCATCGGATATTCTGGATCAGTTAGGAACATTCAAAGGTAGTTGTGATGTTGATGCAAGAGATTGGAACATAGAATCATTGACAGATGTATGGCAATAGTTTGTAATACGTATGACACCAGAAAAACAAATGGGATTAATTAAATGAATATTTGGTGGGGCTTCGGACAAACTACTCTCCTTTCATGGTCTCGACACCGAAAGCTACTTCTGAATATAACGTCCAACTGTTTCCCTCTCATTAAATCTTTCAAAACTGAAATATAAACACCCTGAATTATGGATAAACCACAAGAACAGTTGACAGTTTTTTTTTCTTTTGCGCATAAGACAGTTAACAGAGTGTGTGTAACTGATTCCATTAATGTGTTGATAACTGGATAACATAAAGTAGTTGATCTTGATTTCCTTTTTTTATGATAAGGTGGTCCAATAAGTTCAAGACACCTGAATGGATAAAATCCCCAGACATTAAATCTGACAATGAAATAAATGCAATATCTTTCAGTTTCTGTCTTGGATCTGTCATCACCTTATTGTTCGTTGAAAATATGTTTTAAGAGCCCATCATCTTCACCAAAAAGTGACCATCAAGAATTATTGTGGTTGATGTTAAGATTTATATCGAGCCATGGACGTAATTTATAAGTGAAAGACCCATTCCATCACGACTAATAGGGGTCGTCCAAGCAGGGGTGGATCCAAAGCAATACTTGTTCCATTATTTTTTTGGTATGCATATACGATAAAATTTAATTTTAACTTTCGTGTGTGTTTAGAAATTGTTTTCTTTTTTAATTTTCAAAAACAATTTTGAGCATAATTTTCAAAAATCATTTTAATTTAGGAATAAAAAAGTGTTAAAAAACATTTGATTTGTATTATTTAATTACGTTTTCAAAAGTCAAAAACATGAAATTGAAATTAAGGAGAGAGGGAGAGAGAAAAAAATAAAATAAAATAATATTCACATTATTTATAATAATGCCATTGAAATTTTTTGAAAATTGGCCAAAGCTGCATTTTTGTGTTTTCAATTTTTGGTTTTCAAAACTAGACACCTAAATAAATTTTGGGATGAGTTTTTATTTCAAAAAACTCCAAACTAGTTTTCAAAACTGGTTCAAAACATCATTTTGAATCAATATAATTTTTTATGTTTTTTTTAATATTTAATTAGGCTAGAAGAAACTTTTATTTTTAAGGTTCAAAGTGATCCGGCTATGTGATTTTGGCTCAAGTATCTGGATATGTGTCTTATGCCACATGATTTCTATGATAGATATGGTTATATCATTGACACAATATGATGTGAAAGTTATTCCAATTACAACTACTCTAAATGTTGCACGATTCATTAACATTAACAAAAGAATGATTGAATCGAGGCTTCTTCAAGTTTTATGTTCTTATGTGAAGGCTTACTTGCTCTCCATTTTATGAATCATGCAACTTTTATATTTCTCAGATCGATTATTTTTAAATAAATAGTCCTTAAAAAAATTGAGGGCTCATGAACTTCGTGTCCCCCTTCTATAAATTCGACTTCATATACATGCTTAGTAGGCTGAGTCCACCCCTAATTTTAAGGACAACTCCATACAAGACTTATGTTCATATATAATAGATAATATCTCTTCGAGTTGTTTGAGTTGAATTTATGAGGGAATTAGTGATCTAATTCTTAATATGTATGGTGGTCCATAAATTGGATGAGTTTTGCTTCTCAAATTAAGCAATTACAATACCGATTTTGCATAATTGAATATTTTGCCGTATGATTAAGATGATTAATTCAACAATGCTTCCTAATAATTTTGGTTAATCATTTTATTCAGAGTCTTACCCATTTCAAGATGCGTGGACCATCTATAAAGAAACCCCCACTCAATCAAAAAGAAGAAAAAACAATATTTTTTCATGAGGATGCCCTTATGGGATTTTGCAATGCATTGAATTTAAATTGGATAAATATAATGCTTTTTTATAAATAAAAAAACCCATTTTTAGGCTTTGAACTTTGGCGGCCACTTGTCATAGAAACCAAACCCATTTTTATGCCTTTTTAATTTATTCTTTGCCCTTTTTTCTTTAAGTCTCAACAGTCGCACCGCCCAAACATGCTATTAATCAAGCAAGCAATCCAGACAAGTGGACAAACTAGCAACAACCCCCCTCGTGAAAAGCTATTTTCTTCCACGTGGTAGCCTTTTCAACCGTTGGATTATTGTTCTGCCAGGTGGATGAAACGTGGCAGCTGATAATGCCATGCATATATTAATGCATTGTTTTGTCAAACTTTTGACAGGTCTTTTTCTACGAAAGGGTTTAAACCTAAAACTTTACTATATTGCCCTGACTTTAAAGCTTTCTTGCACCCAAAGCATTCAACTCTCTATTTCCTTAAATACACCCTAAACCTGGTTCTTTAGGACGCAAATTAAGATTCAACTCACCACCTTTTTCTTAATACCACATAGTGAAATGCCTATATAAGAAAATGGTCCATAGTGAAGAGAGTTTGTCCATCAAAAGTGTAAGAAAAACCTTCTAGCCTTGTCATTTTGTGCCTTTATTTGTTATCCTCGATCCCAACTTCAAACAATCCATAAATTATTTGGAGAAGATTCTAGCAGAAACCCACTTTAATTTGTATTATCTCAGTGTGCTTGTATAATCATAGAGTACTAGTAGTGTGATTTGTGAAGAGAAGAAACACAAAAATGGGAGTTGAAGGAACAGTGGAATACTTCTCTAACTTGGCAAGCTACCTCAAGAAAAGCAAGAAGAAGAAGCAAATCCAAACTGTAGCCCTCAAAATCAGGATGGACTGTGATGGCTGTGCTCGCAAGGTCAAACATGTCCTCTCAGGAGTCAAAGGTATTATATGTGTGTGTGTGTTATGTGTTCTGCGTTCGCAGAAATATATGCGAGGATGTGATTTGTGTTATTTTGTAGGAGCGAAGTCTGTGGAAGTAGACCTGAAGCAGCAGAAGGCGACAGTGACAGGATACGTGGATGCGAAGAAAGTGTTAGCGGCGGCTAAGACGACGAAGAAGAAGGTGGAGCCGTGGCCGTACGTTCCGTACACATTGACGGCACATCCATATGTTTCACAGGCTTATGACAAAAAGGCGCCGCCTAATATGGTGAGGGCTGTTCCGGTGACAGCAACCATCACCGAGAGTACTGTGGACGAGAATTACTCCACCATGTTCAGTGATGAGAACCCAAACGCGTGCACTATCATGTAAATTACTATATATGTATATAATCGTATTGAAAAACATGTAGTAAATGGTTTGTTTTAGTTAATTAATGGAGTTTTTCTTAATTATAGTGTTCATATATTTTGTATTTCTCTCTCTTTCAAAATTTAAAACTCATTTATATTTATACATACGAGGGTGGGTGCAAAATTATCCACGATTTACACATCAACCGCTGAGAGGATCATGATGCAACGACAAACCAATTGAATGCATAAACAAACAGAGGTAGTCATGGTGGTCCGTTTGTATTTTAACGCTTAAATCAGTGTCTATCTGTAATATTGAGTAATCTGGTGCATACATTAAGTCGACCTTATCTTCGATCATTATATAAGGATCGAATAATGATAAGATAAGATTTCCTGACTAGAGATTATCATTTATTTTGAGTTGTGATAATCTCAAAACTTTTTCTGATTATGATTTTTTGACATTAAGAGTCATACACCTAATCCTTGTTACCATCAGCCTCTGAATCCCCAGTCACTAAAAGTAACGTACACAAGAAACCCACATAAACCGACCATTTGACCACCTATACATATATATACATAAATAAATAAATATTTTTTATTTTAAGCTTGACCGGTTTACCCCACATCTTCATTAAATTTGCATGTTACGGACGGCAAAATATCCATAATAGAGTCTACGTGCGTGCATATTTAAACGAAACTGGTCAAGCGGTCGGTGCCGTGCAACAAAATAAATGCGTAATTTCAAAAATACATCTTCGAAGCCCAAAAAGAATCATTTCGGGCCGAAATATATGGGCTCATACTTCAATCATCGGCCCCCCTTTTAACATTCGAGCCCAACATATTGACTTCGGCCCGGCTCAGTGTTTCGGGCATATAATTTTGACCAATCCGGGCCCTTGAAACAACATGCAGACATAATCCTTCGTCCTTCCTATCCATGAGGCCCAACGTATATTTAGGAAAATAAAAATAATGTTATTAAATACAAATTTTTGGTAAAACTTTAAGAAAACTAGAAATAAAAATTTATCTGTTCAATTTGATATAATTATGTTTTTTTTCCCATGCTTGGGATTATTTTATGAGCTCAATTTGTTTTTATTTTTTTATTTTTAAATGAGCCCTCTTATTATAAAAATTATCTCACATGACTTGGAGAACTCCAAACGATCTATAATCAAAGTGGTGATGGTTCAGATGGATTTGTAGGCTACTGCGGAGGCCCGATGAATTTACCCAGCGAGCAAACACCCGAAGGATAATGCTGTAAATTCCCATTGCAAAAAGGAAAAAATAAGCAATTGAAATACAAGGCCCAACAAAGGCCCGTTACGTTTAAAACCCAAAATGAAGCCCAAGCCCATCCCCTACTGTGTGTCTGTGTCCTATTCACATTTAAAATTCTAAATTTGGAGTTTTCATATGATGGAAGTTGTGTATGATAAACCATCTTCAGCAAATTGAAATCTAAATTGTGGGTTGGTGATGGAAGAGGGTTTGTCAATGACCTTGGAGAGACGGCAATAACTAAGTGAACAAAACATGATCAGTGTGCGTGTCTTTTCGTGTAGTAAACTCATTCTCTTGCAGAGTCTAAAGTTGTCAAGTAATAGCTAATTACTCTTTATAGACAATAATTGCGTTGAAAGTTGTTTCAACACATCGGCTTTTATATATTAAAAAAAAAGTTAAGGGGAGGAGGGTGAGGTTCAAATTTGGCGTTCGAGATTATTTACGGTCTAGCTCACTAACTGAGTTATTGAGAGTTCGTAACACATAGTATTATGGTGCAAGTTAATTATAGAATATTTGATTATTATATTACTATAAGTATTTATTATGTCTAATTATGATATTAATCTATGATTAAGAACTTACACCAATTTAGTAATATTACCAAAAAATATCATTAATAAATTTTAGACCTAGTATAATTGTACCCAAATTCAAATTAGGAAAGAAAAAAAATAAAATCAAGATTAATTTTATGTGAAACTCGGAAAATGCGAATTGGGGAGTCTGCCAGGCCTAAAGCGAGGGCAATGGTGATGAGCATAACTAGTGGTGGAAGTATTTTTGAAATATTTACATATTTGGATCGAATTGGTTTAAATATTCAGATGTATTTAATTGATCATATTTAAATTGATTTAAACCTAAATAAATAAATTGAAAGAAAAATATAATCCGATTAGAATCTGAACAACTAAATCAAATAACACTTTTTGTTGTGTTTGAATCTGAACACAATTTTGAATCAAATTTTTTATTGTGTTTGAATATGAACACAATTTTGAATCGGGTTAATATAACTTTTAGTCACCGAAAGGTAGTCCATGTTTCATTTTGGTCATCGAAAGATAATACGTTTCAATTTAGTAACTTAACTTTTCACTTTGTTCCAGTCAAGCCACTCGGTCAGGATTTCTTAAATTCAGGCAGCCAAAAAGGTGACGTGGCAGTTTGACTTGTTTCGATTGGTCCACGTGGTTAATACCACTTTCAGTCACCGAAAGATAACACATGTATCATTTTGGTCACCGAAAGATAAATCGTTTCAACTTGGTTACTTAACTTTTCATTTTGTTACAATCAAGCCAGGATTTCTCAAATCCGAGCAGCGAAAAAGTGACGTGACAGTTTGACTTGCTTTCGATTGGTCCACGAGGAAAATGGTCATCACGTGAAAATATTTTGCAATTTTTTAAATTCAGAGCAATCGTGAGAAGTGAAGGTCCACTTACGAAAACAATATAAATTAGTTGAATTTTTTCTGCTTAGATTGTTATGCGATCAGGACGAAGCGCCAATGGAGGCGAATTGATTCGAAGTAGGGGGCTTAGGGTATGAATGGTGTTGTAGGGTTTGATATTTGAAACATAATTTTTTCTTCTTAGTTTGACTGCGGGATTGGTCGTGCCACTGAATGATGATTGCACTTAGAGGCCGCACGAGAGCATTACGGCAATGACACTCAGTGGCCAGTTTGACCGAGTGGCTTTAGTGGAACAAAATGAAAAGCTAAGTGATTAAATTGAAACGTTTTATCTTTTAGTGACTAAAATGAAACATGAACAATCTTTCAGTGACTAAAAATAATATTTACCCATGCAAAATATTTCCACGTGACGACTATTTTCCATGTGGACCAATCAAAATAAGTCAAATTGCCACGTCACCATTTTTGCTGCTCGGATTTGAGAAATCCTGACCGGGTGGTTTGACTGAAATAAAATGAAAAGTTAAGTTACCAAGTTGAAACGTTTTATCTTTCGGTGACTAAAAATTATATTAACCCATTTTGAATCAAATAAAAATTGTATTCGTGAACTCAAATTTGAAACGCTCTAATTTAATTTTAATATGACAGAATCGATTATTCATTGAATATAATTTTGACGGGATGGGGGGCGCTGCAATCCACATTGTATACAATGTGTCCTTATTTTGAATCAAGACCATCCAATGATGCTTTGTACTTGATGCATTGTTTCAATCACTTGAATGATGTTGATTGAAAACAAGGACACATTGTATACAATTATATTGCAGCCCCCTTTTTCCAATTTTGACAGCCTAACTCCTAAGGGCAATTGCAATGGTGCAAAGTTAATGGGTCAATAAATGTGTATTGAAATATGTATTTTGCTGATGCGGCTGTATTGAAAAATGTGTTTTGTTGATGTGGTTGTATTGAGATATGTATTTTGATGATATGGATGATGATGTGGCTTGACTTTTTACAATAAATGTGGGACCCATCCTTGATTTTGGTGTAAATTTGATGGGAATAGTATGAAGAATAAAAAAATAGTTGGGTTGGATAATGGTTTTGTATTGAGAGATGTTTTCCTGATGTGACAATATTGAAATATGTGTTATGTTGATTTAATTATATTGAGAGTTGTATTTTTGTGAGATACTCCCCCCGTCCCATTTTAATTGTCACCTTCACTTTTTCACACAGTTTAAGAAAATATTTAATTCTCTTTCAATTTAACGTTTATACCCTTATTTATAATGACAAATACTTTGACACTATAATTAATGAGCAAGTTATTGAGTTTTTCAAGTTAAGGATAAATAAGGAAAAATTAATAATTTTTTTTTCATTAATTGAAATGGACATGCATTTTGGGACATCCTAAAAAAAATAAAAGACAATTAAAATAAAACGGAGAAAATAGATGTGAGATCCAAAAATAAAATTGTTGGGTCATTACTTAATGGAAGGAGTGTGGTTGCCAAGCACAAGTCATAAAGGCCAAGACGGGATTCCAACATGTGGTGGCGTGACTGTCGGGAGGGAGGGAGGGTGTCTTGTCTTCTCATACGTGTTATGCACGACGAGTCAAAACGGCAAGAATTCTGACCCTCCTGCCTAACATGTTGACGGACCAACTACCAAGGCGCATAAATTATTCGCCCAAAAATCAAACCTTTCCACTCTTATAAATTCCCTTTCACATCTCCTTTCTCCCAGTTCCGTCACGACCTCTCTGAGGAAACTCTCTCTCGCTTTCACACGACGACGATGAAGAGCCGAGGCAGTGTCAAAATCTCAACCAAGTGGATCCCATTTTTCTGCGTCTCTTTCTTCGTTTTTGGACTTCTCTTCTCCAACAGGTTAGGATTTATCTATGCGTCTCCGGTCTTGAATTCTATTTAATTTTGCGTTATATTCCGTGAGTCTGAGTTTAGGGATCATTTTACGATGTTGTGTATCAATTGGTACGGATCTTGGCGTGAGTTTGATTGTTTCGTGGATCTTGATTCAGGGTATTGGTACCATCGGAATCCAACGGCCAGCTCATGTCGCAGCGTCGACGTGAGCAAGAGCTGCAAATCGTAGCCGAGGATTGCAACACCAAGAATGTATTTCTCTGAACCGAGTCTAATTGGCGTTCTTGATATTCTATTTTTTTCTTTGTTGTCCGTTTTGTTTGTATGGATTTATCCCTTGTATGAATACCAATACGTTCATTGTTCGATAATATTGTAGAAGCATTCGCCTGACAATCATGTCATGGAGGAAGTTCACAAAACCCACGAAGCAATTCAGTGAGTGCTAATCGGGTTCCTCGTTTCTATCGATTTTGTGAAGCAATTGGACTGTTTGCTAATATGTTTGTCACTTCTGTGAACTTTCTGGAGGCTTGACAGATCGCTGGACAAGTCAGTTTCCACGCTTCAAATGGAGCTGGCGGCTAGTCGTAATTCTCAGGAAATGCACAGATTGGAGGGCTCGGCTTTGTCTCGTGAGGGGCCGCCCAGGCCGAAAGTCTTCGTGGTTATTGGAATTAACACTGCTTTTAGTAGTAGGAAGAGGCGTGACTCTGTAAGGGAGACTTGGATGCCTCAAGGTCTCCCTCTCTCTCTCTCTCAGTGAATTTTCTGTTAATCTAGTTGTTGTTTTTTCTTCTATACTTTTGTTTGATTTGATTGGTGATGTTTCAAATGTGTGGTTGGGTTTAATCAGGGGAAAAGCTTCTCCAACTTGAGCGTGAGAAGGGGATTGTTATCCGGTTCATGATTGGCCACAGGTAAAATATTATTCTTCCATCATGCATTTAATCGACTATATTGTAAACTTGAATAAAAATGGAAAATACTGGGTAGAGCATTCAGAAATGACTGTTATTCAATTCTTTTGCATTTTCACTTGTAGCAAAATAATGTGTGGTTCTTGACTTCTTGTTATGTCAATAAAATATTGTAGGATTGGAGGGGCAACTGTGAGCAATTTATGATCCTTTCAGTTAATAGCATTTTTCTGGGTTATCAGTTGTGTTTCTGTTTTAATTATAGCATGTCTTGTGTAGATACGTAGACCCTGAGAGGTGTTCTTTTGCATGTGTACCTTCACTTTGAACACATACTCAAGTGGATCTGAAATGTGCTTGGCAAAAACTCCATTGTGTCCACAAATTACCTGTTTTCTTTGGATCAATAGTTCTTGTCTGCCACCATTTAACTTGAAAACCAACCTATTTCTTTCCTTTAACGTATTGCAAACTTTATGGTAAAAAAGTCCGAATATGACCTAGGTTATTTTTTGATAAATATGAATTGCATCTCATTTTTATTGGATATTGGAGTTAAATTGGACATTGAAAGGAAATTTAGCAACATATTGTTGCTCTGTTTTATGTACCAGGGAACTGATCCAAGTGATAATTGTATTTATTTGTTCAGTGCAACTTCCAATAGTATTTTGGATAGGGCTATTGATTCTGAAGATGCTCAGCACAAAGACTTTCTTAGACTGGTAAAGTAAAACATGAGCATGATGTGTAGCATATATGAAAATTCAAGGACATTCTACAACTCACTAAGCCTATTTCTTGTGTTATCTTGCAGGAGCATGTTGAGGGATATCATGAATTGTCTGCAAAAACAAAAAATTTCTTCTCCACTGCAATTGAAAAATGGGACTCTGATTTCTATGTCAAGGTGGATGATGACGTCCATGTAAATCTGGGAATGCTCGCAGCTACTCTTTCCCATCACCGTTCAAAGCCAAGGGTGTACATTGGGTGCATGAAATCTGGACCTGTTCTTGCTCAAAAGTATTCCTTCTGCTCTTATTAGTTTACAAAACATTCACACGGGATTCTATCTCTTAACCTTAAATTCCTGGCCATCTATAGGAATGTAAAGTATCATGAACCGGAGTACTGGAAGTTTGGAGAGGAGGGGAACAAATACTTCCGACATGCAACTGGCCAGATATATGCAATCTCAAAGGATCTTGCCACTTACATCTCCATCAACCAGTAAGAAATGGATTTTTCACCTGATTTGCATTGCTGAGTTTACAGTATTGTGAGTCATAAGCTATGATGAGGGTCTGAGTCTCCACTGATATAGGTTGTCTAATTCAGTAGCTATCTTCTCAGTTGGAAACAGCGCCAAATTTTTTGGCACCAGTGTTTTAAATGATTGGAAATGGTCACAAATATAAAGTTCAATGTACCTTTGGAAGTATTTCAAAGTAGCTGATCGAAACTTTGAATTTATTAATTTCGTCCGAGTTTAATTCCTTGGCCTTTATCACTGGAAAAGTTGGTTGCTGAGCGGCAATGGAATTTCTATGACATGTTTGGTTGTAATTGTAGGCCCATATTGCATAAATATGCCAATGAGGACGTTTCGCTTGGTTCTTGGTTTATCGGCCTTGAAGTTGAGCACATCAATGACCACAGTATGTGCTGTGGGACTCCACCAGGTATTTCTCTGGAATACATGTAGGTATTTTTTTCAAATATGTAATTAATTTATTGTCTTTAAAACAGGGTGACGTCTTAGATTTCTTATCATTCGGAGATAAAACTATTTGTTAAGCTACTTTTGCTTCTGTTTTGATTTCCTTCATGTGGAGGCCTCCATGGCCCCCATGAGGCCCTCTTTCTCTTGTTTATAAGCTTACTTCCGGATATCACTAAAAAAATTAAGCATCATCCCACTTCTAGATATTGCACTACCACATGGCTTCACTGAAGAGACTATTAATGCGAGAACAACACTTGCTTTGGTGGTATTTTACCCTTTCATGAGGTTTTTCCTTTTAATTTTACCAGAAGATTTGCATTACATCTAAAGAAACTTAACTTTGCAAAAACTTTGTCCATACTGCTCTAGGTCTTGGTGTCTTGGGGATTGGAATGTAGATAAAAATTATGTCAATTCCCAACTTTTACAAGAGTCTTTATCATTTCCTTACATTTTTTTCTCGCTCTACCACCTCAGATTGTGAGTGGAAGGCACAGGCTGGTAACGTCTGTGTTGCATCGTTTGATTGGAGCTGTAGTGGAATCTGCAAGTCAGTAGAGAAGATCAAATTTGTCCATGAAAGATGTGGTGAAGGTGATGGAGCTGTTTGGAGTACTCTGTTTTAGGAATTAATTAAGAGGGTGTTCTTGGCTAGAAAACAGTAGAGAATCTAATCCAATACTCCAAAAAAGAAATGGAGAGGTGATTGAGAATTGAGATTGAGGCAGAATTGACCACCAATACGAGACCGGTCAAATATGTTGCCTCTATGACTTCTACTCCGGTGATTCAGTGGCGGCTGCTTGTATGGAATGATAGTTTTTACCCAGACCTGGATTTGGGATGATGACAGTTGTTGCCCGGCTTCCAATTCTTTTACGAATAGTGTATTTATACTTCTTTTTTGTAATTTTATTCGTCAGAGTAGGCTTGAATGTAGTTTTAGATTTACGGGTATCTCTTAGCACACAGATACTGCTGCTGCTGCAAATCTCTTGAACTCTGGTGGTGGCTTCTTTGAGTTAGCAATATATATTTATACGGTGATTGAAAGATTGCATAGTCCCTATTGCGACTCTCCTGGTTTGTTATGTATATCTCCACTTTCACCATTGTGATTTTGGTCTAAACCCTTAAATTTACAGCATTTGAACAGGTGGTTATGAAAATTTTCGGTTGTTATTGCCTCCACATTATTACATCGACAATAATCCTTCCCAAAGTGAAAGTGAAGGACTGGATTAAATCTTGTTGTGTTTAAGATTAAGCTTCGGAGGAGGAGGGTTCGCGAGAATTGGGAGAGACGGTTCGTAGGGTTTATATAGATATATATAGGGTTCCCAAAAACTTTGGATAGGAGGAGGCGGATAAATGATTTCGCAAGTTTTTCTCTTCCGAATCTAAATTTTCTTCATCTGTCATGGATCTTCGATCATTGATGGTGACGGTCATGTTTGTCCTTTTTTTTAAATTATAATTCATCTTTATGATGACGCGAGTGACTGTACGTCTTAACTATTTATTTTTCATATAGAGAACTTAATACAATAAGGTCAAAAACTTTTTTTCTTTTTTAAAAAAAAAACTATTTACAACAAAAACTCTTAGCAAAATAATAAATTTCTAATAAAAATTAAACTTTCCACAAATTTATAATTTATTTATACATTCACGAATCTTCTAGCCCCATCTTTGAGGGGCCAAATGTAATATTTACTCATGACACGGGAAGGGCTTATGGAACTGGAAGAAGATGCAAGGGTGAAACAAGTAGATGCAAGTGTGAGAGTTCGGTTTCTCACCAAGATCGTTAGCCAACAAATATGGAAATTAAAATTGCGGAAAAATAAACGAAAATCAAACACCAAGAATTTTACGAGGAAAACCCAACCTGGGAAAAATCTCGAGTCTATGAGCGACTAACCTTGAGAAACAATCCACTAAAACGAATCAGGAGTTACAACCCTATCTTAGAACTAAAGACATCGCTCATCTCTCTCATTCAGTGTATTGCTTCAACCTCTCTCCCCCTTACTAGTTGGAGCCTACTTTTGGATCACCCAAAAGATTTTACAAACCTGAAATCACTCCTTCGCACTAAGATCACACACCCTCCAATATGAATAATCACTCACACATATAAACCTCACTACAATCTCTTCTCACTGTTCACTCATGAAAAGATTACAAAAGAGATTATCACACTACGAAAGCACTTGATTGTAAAACCCAATTCTTTGCCTCACACTTTCGTCACCTTTCTTTATTGAACTCTTTCCTTCTTATAGAATGCTCCCACGTGATAGACTTGAGTGGTTCCATATGATAGACTTGATTGGTCCTTGCTTCTCTCCTGATAAGAATATAACTCCAAACAAGTAGTTTGAATCAAACCAAAAGTCCTTTAGAGATAAGTCAAAAGTTCTTTAGAGATAAGACTTATCTCTAAAGATGAGACCATTCCTTATATGATATGACTTATCACATACACGACATCATCAAGATACAAACCAACCCAATATGTGTTTTATTCCAACTAAAACTCTATTAACATCAGCCCTCCATTTAATGCTCTTGTGGATAGTCATATTAGAATAGAATACCTATCACAATTGTATAAGACATTCTAATTAACATAAACACATGCACCTC
This sequence comes from Euonymus europaeus, assembly GCA_963580455.1. Taxonomy (NCBI): domain Eukaryota; kingdom Viridiplantae; phylum Streptophyta; class Magnoliopsida; order Celastrales; family Celastraceae; genus Euonymus; species Euonymus europaeus. The sequence continues at coordinate 19,130,882 of OY756972.1, read as the reverse complement.
TTTACATAAAGCCCACTAAGCAATAAGAATTAATTGCTTAAATATATCTCACAATTGTCAATCAATTAGTTTTTATCTTAAATTAAAAACCAACAAAGTGCCCAAAGCAAGGGTGAGGCAAGTAGATGACAAGGGAAGCTTATCGAACTGGAAGAAGAAAATGCAGTATAGCTCGTGCTTGAGTTCAACCTGGCGGCGATGGCAAGTTTGTGGTTAATGATAAAGAATTTGATACCTATTTCCCGATGCTTGATCATCGTGCTTCTCTTCTTCGGCCTTCTTCTGAGACAAAGACCTCGGGCATTTGGGATGTAAAATGCACAGTGAAAGGAGGTGGTGTCTCAGGTGAGCTTAAGTGCTTTCAACTGCATAAATCTTTATTATCTCTATGCTTATTTTATCCTGAATGTTTAGAATATTGATCAAAGTTATGGAAGATTTTTTTTAACTAATTGATCAGTTAAAATTGTTATTGTTCTTTCTTTGATACTTTACATGCAGCTGCACTTTTGTACTTTTCAAGTTCCTATTAGTTACCTGTCTGCCCTTTTTTTTAATGGCAAGAGCGCACAAGCCTTTTATCTGAAAATATATTATATGTAGTCTTTTATAGTAATTTTTTGAAAGGTCCACTGCCCACATATACGCTAAGCCATGCACGAGGGGCATGAAAGTCAGCACAACGGATGTAAACTTCACAAATCTCAACCCCCTGGGTGAGAATAAAACCTTAAACCTTAAGCCATGCACGTCACCACAACAGATGAAAATTACCCAAATCTCAACCCCCTTAGGTGAGAATAGAACGTTGGACGTCAAGGTCCTAAGCCAGGTAACATGACCAACCAGACTGCCTCCTATTCTCTGTAATTAATTACTTAGTATTGGTACCTCCTATTCTCTGTAATTAATTACTTAGTATTGGTAGTGTTTACCTTTGTTTAAAGTTCATGTTGTGCATATTAGAGACGAAAACAATAACAATCAAGGGCTCAAGAATTCTTCTAATCATGAAAGTAGGGTTACATACTTACATATGTTTTTTTTTTATATTCCTCCACCATCAACTAGCCCCTTAACATATGAGCCATATTTAACAGTTCAGATCATTGTCCTGTCAGGGTTTTAGCATTCAAGGTTATCGTGGGAATGTATGTAAAACCGTTGGTTAGGATACTAGAATTTTTGCCCCTATTATTGCCATATAATATTTCAAAGACCTCTCTGTTGGTCTATTAGAAACTATTGTTCTTCTGGTCACCAGTGGGACTGACATCAAAAACTGGCGTGGGAACCAGATTTGCGTCCTCCCCTCAAAAGTGGTATGGCTTTGATAAACTTCTTTTGCTTGGATTGTCCTTGAATTCACGTGGTTTTGTGCATGTGAGTTTTTTTTTTTTTTTCTTTTGGGAGGGGGCGCGGCGGGCGGGTTGGTTCTTTCTTGTTCTTTGGTTGAGAATAACGCATGTAGTGACAGAATGGTAGCTCTGGTTCTGCTGTTAGCTCTGGTTCTGCTGTTCTGGTTCTGCTGCGTCTATGCCCTAGTTCATGTTCTCCACCTTGAAGACAATGATATACGGGATGGGCTGCTGTTGATTTAATATTATTTGGGCTATTATAATTAGTTTATTCTTGGGCTTCTTTTGCTTATTGGGCTTGTTTGATCTTGGACCATTTTGTATCTTTAAGTGTTTTCAAAACCAGATTGATTGCTGTCATATCAGCAACGGTCTTGGTTCTTTCTTTCTCTTTTTTATAGGCTTATAGCTGTTGTTTTGTTTTCTAAGTTACTGGAATGAATACAACTTCATCTTCTCCCTTGACTTATTCTCTGTAATTCCAAGTTCACTTTGAGATTATAAGATGGTATCGGAGCCCTTCGATTCTTCATCTTCACAAGCAGTCAATATGACTGAACCAATGACTTCTAGTGATGTCACTGAAGTAGCTGAGCTCTTGAGAAGTGCTCAACATCTTGCTTCCAACATGGCTGCCTCAGCAGCTCTTTTCAATTCAAGTGCAGTTACTGCAACTACTCAGCTCACAAATGAAATGGAGGCATCTCAACTTCAAATGTCACCCCTGCAGGTGAAACATCAAGAATTAATATCAATAATATATCACAACTGACAAGTGCATCTACTTTACCACCATTGAATATTCCATCTCGATTTTCAACTCCATCTTTCCCCACTTATACCCAACCATCTATCTCAACTTTACCTCCTATATTATCTACCCCTTCACCATTTACTTCAGCATATCCTAACTTACATCATATGCTTCATTCAACTCCTTTGACTACTCAGCATGTGAATCCATTTCAAAATCCATACAGCCTTCTTCCTACAGATTTTTCTATCACAAAATTGATTTCAATGGAGTTGACTGGTAGCAATTATCATGTCTGGAGCACTCAATTTCTCAATGCTCTAGACATAAGGAACAAATCTGGATTTGTGGACGGCACTCTTCCCATTCCAGATGTGGTAGATCCCAACTACCAACTCTGGAAACAATCTAATGGCTTAATCAAGCTCTGGATCAATAATACTGTGTCTCCAAGCATTCTACAAAGTATTTCAAGTTCCAAGACAGCAAGGGAAGTGTGGATGGATTTGAAACGCAGATACTCTGCTGCTAATGCTACAAGGGTTTTTGAGCTCAAAAGGCAAATTGCAACCATGAAACAACAAGACTTGTCAGTGACAGATTTTTTCTCTAAAATGAAATCTCTTTGGGAAGAGCTTCATGAGTGTAAGCCTATTTCTGGGTGCAAGTGTGGTAATTGTCATTGTGATGTCCTCAAACCTTTGTTCTTGAACAGAGAGGAGGAAAAAGTCATGGATTTCCTAATGGGTTTGAATGAGAACTTCAACACAATCAGCAGTCAAATACTGACTCTAGAACCTTTTCCAGATCTAGAAAAGGCTTTCAGCATGGTCACTCAAGAAGAAAGGAAGCAGAATATGCACGACAAATCACATTCTAATGTTCAAGAAGCGATGGCCATGGCTGTGAAGAAGTTCCAATCTGGAGCTAACAACACTGGATTCAAACCTTACAACAACAAAGGAAATCAAGACAGACGAGAGAATGACCAAGGCAGCAAAACAAACAACAAGGAATTATTTTGCAAATACTGCAAACTGACAAATCATACAATTGACAAGTGCTTCAAGCTTCATGGGTATCCCCCAAATTCTAACAAGAAGCCTAGGTCAAACAATCAGCAGTCTAACACTGGCAAATCTCATCAAGCTAATCAAGTTCAATCTGAAGCAGATTCAAAGCTGGGATTAGACCTGACCAATGAGCAATGCAATCAAATATTGGCTTTCCTCAAAAGCAAAAATTCAAACAATGAGGATCATACACAAAAACAGACCCACACTGCAACCATGGCTTCTGTGGCAGGTACTCCTATCACTTCAAACTCAAAATTTTTAAATAAATGGTTGATAGATAGTGGTGCAAGTGATCATGTTATATGTGATTCATCTTTATTTACTTCATGTCATCATGTGCATAATTCATATGTTCATTTACCTAATGGCACTAAACATGACATTTCTCACGTAGGAACTGTCAAAATAAACAAACATATCACTCTTAGGGATGTTTTATGTGTCCCAACTTTCACATTTAATCTAATATCAGTAAGTTGCCTCACTAGAGACAATAATTTAAACCTCATTTTCACCAAAAACACATGTCAAATGCAGGAAGTAGGCACTATGAGGAGGATTGGCCTGGGAACGATGAATAAAGACCTCTACTTACTGAGTCCAGAACTTAAAGTTCCTCTACAGCATTCTAGTTTTGTCAACTCTATGGCTTCTTCTGAAATGTGGCATAGGAGACTTGGCCACCCATCGAATAATGTGTCTAAATTAATCTGTAATGTTCCTGATATTTCTACTTTTGTTTGTAAAGAATGTACTCTTGGGAAAATGAAAAGAAAGCCATTTGGAGTTAGTACATCTATGTCTAGTGACTGTTTTCAACTTGTGCACATGGATATTTGGGGGCCAAATTCTATCACTTCTCTAGATGGTTTTAAATACTTTCTCACAGTAGTGGATGATTACTCTAGAATGACTTGGGTCTATTTAATGACCTCTAAACATCAAACCAGAACATATATACAAGCTTTTGTTAATTACGCAAAAACATATTTTAACAAATCAGTGCAAACTATTAGGTCAGATAATGGACTTGAGTTCAATATGCATGATTTCTATATTGCCCATGGTATTCAACATCAAACTTCATGTGTTTACACTCCACAACAAAATGGTGTTGTGGAGAGGAAACACCAACACATTCTTAACATAGCTAGAACTCTCAAGGTACACAGTGGTTTTTCTGAAAATTTATGGTCTTTTTGTGTTCAAACAGCAGTGTTTCTTATTAATAGGTTACCTAGCAGAGTGTTAGACCACAAGTCACCTTACCAGATTTTATATAACAAAGAAGTTAATTACAAGGAATTCAGAGTTTTTGGATGTTTATGTTTTGCTAAGATTAATAGTAAACAGACTTCTAAGTTTCAACCTAGAGCTAGACCATGTGTCTTCCTAGGTTATCCTTTGGGAACCAAAGGCTACAAGCTTCTTGACCTAGAAAGTCATGAAGTTTTCATCTCCAGGGATGTATCTTTTCATGAAGATACATTTCCATTTCGCAAAAGTTTAATTCAGAACACCACCACAGAATCCACTTCACAAACAGCACCACAACAATCACTCATACTCACACCAAGTAATCTTGTTAATACACATGGTCATACAACACATAGACAAAGGAAAAGACCTTCTTATTTACAAGATTATGATTGTGATGTGAATGCATTTTATACTCACTCATGCACTACACCCTGTCATAACTCTCATGCACATTTTCTTTCTGCTATAGCTGTTTATAAGGAGCCTAAACATTATTATGAAGCTATAAAAGATAAGAACTGGTGTGATGCAATGAATTTAGAAATTCAGGCTTTAGAGGCAAATAATACTTGGACATTAACTAAATTACCTGAAGATAGAAAGGCCATAGGTTGTAAATGGATTTTTAAAGTCAAATATAATGCAGATGGGACTCTAGAGAGATTTAAAGCTAGATTGGTGGCTCAAGGCTTCAATCAAAGTGAAGGCTTTGATTATAAGGAGACATTTGCTCCAGTTGTAAAGATAACAACAATTAGAATCTTTCTAGCTTTAGCAAGCATAAATAAATGGCATATACATCACTTAGATGTCCATAATGCTTTTTTAAATGGAGACCTAGATGAAGAAGTGTATATGAAATTACCTCCAGGTTACAATTCTCAAAATTCTAATCTAGTTTGTAGGCTCAACAAATCTCTATATGGACTTAAACAAGCCTCTAGACAATGGAATGAGAAATGTAAGAAAGCTTTATTAAAATATGGTTTCACTCAAAGTAGGGCTGATTACTCACTATTTTTTTACAGAAAGGAAACAAGTATTGTTCTGCTTTTACTCTATGTGGATGACATGGCCCTAGGGGGAAATGATTTACATTTAATTCAGCATATCAAAGGTTATATAGCTAGCTGTTTTAAAATTAAAGATTTGGGTAACTTAAAATTTTTTCTAGGTTTAGAAATATCTAAGAATCATTTAGGATTGACTCTTTGTCAAAAGAAATATACAGTGGATCTTATTAAAGATACAGGTAATCTTCAAGCTAAAATAAGTACTACTCCAACAGACACAAACACAAAATTGTCAATGAATATAGGAACACCTCTCTCAGACCCACTTCAGTATAGACGTCTTGTAGGAAGATTAATGTACTTAACCTTAACTAGACCAGACATATCATATGCAGTGAATCATTTAAGCCAATTCATGAAAAATCCTACACATATGCATCTAAATGCTGCAAACAGGATTGTCAGATATCTAAAGGGCACAGTCAATCAAGGTTTATTCTATCCTACTTGTGCTACTAACAAATTGCATATACAAGCCTTCTCGGATGCGGATTGGGCTTCCTGTGTTGACACCAGACGTTCAGTCACAGGATATTGTGTTAAATTGGGAGATTCTCTAGTCTCTTGGAAATCCAAGAAGCAAGTCACAGTGTCAAGGTCCTCAGCTGAAGCTGAGTACAGAGCATGTGCTAGCACAGCAAGTGAACTCACGTGGATCTCACATCTCCTCACAGAATTGAAGTTCTCTATCAACTATCCTATGATTCTACACTGTGATAACCAAGCCGCAATACAGATAGCAAATAATCCAGTATATCATGAACGGACAAAACACATACAGCTTGATTTACACTTCATAAGAGAGAAGATACAACAGAATTTGATTCAGACTACTTATCTTAAATCGGATGAACAACCCGCTGATTTGCTCACAAAGGCCTTATCTGCTCATCGCCTCAAATTTCTCATAGACAAGCTGAACATGATTGACCACCATGTCCATCTTGAGGGGGGATGACAGAATGGTAGCTCTGGTTCTGCTGTTCTGGTTCTGCTGCGTTTATGCCCTAGTTCATGTTCTCCACCTTGAAGACAATGATATACGGGATGGGCTGCTGTTGATTTAATATTATTTGGGCTATTATAATTAGTTTATTCTTGGGCTTCTTTTGCTTATTGGGCTTGTTTGATCTTGGACCATTTTGTATCTTTAAGTGTTTTCAAAACCAGATTGATTGCTGTCATATCAGCAACGGTCTTGGTTCTTTCTTTCTCTTTTTTATAGGCTTATAGCCGTTGTTTTGTTTTCTAAGTTACTGGAATGAATACAACTTCATCTTCTCCCTTGACTTATTCTCTGTAATTCCAAGCTCACTTTGAGATTATAAGATGTAGACTCTTCTTTCAGTTTGTTGTTTAGTTATTTTCCCAGAAGTAACCAAGTCTTTCACTCTCACTCCAATCTGCACATACTAATTATGTAAGAGTCCTCTCTTGCAGCTGGTTTTTTGAAGAGAGATTCACTTGTTGGGGAAAGGAAGAAACCTGGAAAGCAAAAGCAAGAAAGAGCTTCCAATGGGTCAACCGTTAATCAACTTGCTAATTAGCTTCAATTCTTTTCATGACCAGTTATTTATGGTATTTCAATTTTGTCTCACTGCAATATCTTGTTTCCATAATTACTTCATCAGTCCAAGAGAGCCGTGAAGATTTTTGTAGATTTGATGGTCAATGAAGCTTGATTTATTTTCAAGTGACATTGTAATCAGTTTGCAGTTGCGGAAAGAACATATTTGGCTCTCAAGGGCAATGCTGACTGTTAATTCTAGAGTTGGAAGAACAGAGCATGGTGCATCAAGGATATTATGCAATCCATAGGAAAGGGGTTTGGTAAATGTATTAATTGGGATTGGGAGGCTCAATACATCTACAGAGAGGCTAGCACAGACTGGACAGTGGCTCATAAATTGGCTCGTTGGGCTTAGTAAGGAGGTGGCTTGAAGATGCTGGTGCCCCCGTCCTCTCACTACTCTCTAGTTGGTGTTATTTCTCTGTTGTTTGTTTACCTGAGGAGAGTTGTCTCTATCACATATTCTCTCTTAATATAATACATTAAGTCATGAAAATTAGAAAAATTTGGATTGGATGGTCAAAGAGAGCCCGAGTATGGTATTATTACTTAATATTTATCTGTTTAATATTTGAATATCTATTAATTTCTAATTTTTTTTGGGATTTAATGTGTTGTTAGTTTAATCATATCAAACAAAATATGTGACTCACTGCACTAAGTTGTTGAGAATGAAAATCAATACAAAACTAAAGTGTCATGACATAACATCTATGTTTTTAATTTTTTAAAATTAATTATTAATCCAAAATAATTTATACGTATAATATTATTATGTAATGTTTTTGTTGAGATGTCATCACGAAAATTCATATAAACATTCTCTAAACTTCCGTATTACATATAGCTATTTATTTATATGAAAAAAAGAATATTAAGATGCTCCTTAAATTGAACGATCATGAATTACGAAATTTTCATATAATTATTTTTTAATGTTAATTTTAATTGTTGACTTACCTATTATATCTCTTGAATAGCAGATGATATCTCATCATCTTTTTTATAACAAAAGAAATATCAAGAAATTTCTCATATATTTATTAATTTTTTAAAGTTAATTTTAATTATTGACTTGTATATTTTGGCTCTTAAATCCTCAATGACATTATCATTTTTGTTATAACAAAAAGAATATTAATTTTTTCATATTGAATAACCATAAATTATAATTTTTTATATTATTATTAATTTAATTTTAATTATAAGATTCAATTTTCCCTCTTTCCAATTTTATGCACTTATTGGAACATTTGGGAGTCTTTCATTTTTAATATATAGATAGATAAATATAGATATAGATAGTGGATCGTTTAGCTCGTAAATTTCTTTAATCATAATTATTGCAGACCATTCTATGGGTCCACACATTGAAAATATCGTAGAATTTGTCGTATTCTTTTTTCTGTTTTTTTTTTTTTTTTACTTTTTTTTTTATCCAAATTCGTTTGTACTTTCACATGCTTCTACTCCTTCCCCTTCTCTGCTCTCGATTACTCCTCCACTCAGTGGGTAAAGTCGGACCTCCGATAAGGCGATCAGACCGTGAATGGATAACGCAGACGTGTTCTTAGGTCTTCATGACTTCCTAGAACGCATGCGCCAGCCTTCTGCCGCAGATTTTGTCAAATCCATCAAAAGGTCTCTCTCTCACTCTATCTACTCTACGCCCTTTTGTATTGTGCAGACCTATTCGATTTTCTTGTGTTTGCATTCGCTTCGGCCGTTCGCGGTTTGTGTTTGTGTTAGCGTCTTTAGAAGTCAATTTGGCTTCCGGAGCTGAAGTCAATGATACTAGTTTTACTTCTCGAGACAAGAGAAGTACTTTCAAATTTCTATGATGGAATACGATTTGTTCAATTGACTCATTGTGTGGTGGATTCAGTTCGTGTTTTTAATAATCTTGTGTCTGATCTCTGAATCTAATTGTAGTAAGCAATTGCTATATGTTCGATCGAATGCCGAAAAGGTTCTAAGGGTTAGTCTTCATATTAGAAATGAGGAATGCGATTTTTAATTTTTTTATTAGTTTGTTCGGATGCTGGCGAGTATCTGATTACTGGAATGTATTTAGTGTGTCCAATAAGGAAGCCGAACCTATATAAGGACGTATTGAGTAATTATTATACTTTTGATTAGTTGTGGTTAAGGTGTAGTTAGACAAAATGGTTTTTGGAAAGGTTATTAAAGGGTAACTACTTTATCACTCCAAGCCGTCCCAAAGCTAAGAGACGTTCTGAATTTGCAAGACAAATTTTTTCGTAGTTGAGGAATGCAAATCTGGAAGTGGAAGAGTTCTACTGTTTGAAGATGGATATTTTAAATTATGATTTTTTGGCAATATATTTTAGGCAGGCTGACATTGGGATGAAATGAGAGTTGAAATTCCGTTCTATACTTGATTTTGGTGGTCTACTTCAGTTGAGACAGGAAGCTAAGGTTGGTTTTGAGTTAGGTTGCTTATAAAAAATTCATTGAATGCGTTTACATTGCATTTCAATTATATTTCACGGGGAACCATAAATTTTATAAGATGTGAATATCTTGTAAATGGTGATGTAATTGTGTTACCAGTAGAAGAATGGCTGAGTTACGTGAGTCTGTCCACCTTTTGAGTAAGACTTATAACTTTGGTTTGTATATATTTATATAAGTTAATTGTAACACTGACTTACCTCATTTGAGCCATACGGTAAGGAGCGAGGCCAACATAATGTACCTTTCTGTTGATCTGAATTTTCTGCCATAGCTTTTACCATTGATCTTATTTTTTGTCCGATGGCAGCCTTATGAACTTTCCTGACCAAAATGGAAATGTTCATGTTGGGACAGAGTTGGCTTTACTTCTGCAACGGGACATTCTTTTTGTCATGTCTTCATTTTTAGGGGATAGCATATATAAATGGCGGTCTTATAAGATTCTTCATGTGACATGCTCTTTTTGGCAGTTTTATCGTATCATTTTCAAACCATGCTCCTGATCCAGAAAGAGACAGTGCTGCGGTGCAAAATTTCCTTGCCAATATGGAGGCAGCTTTCAAGGCTCACCCACTATGGGCTGGTTGCTCAGAGGAGGAGCTTGAGAGTGCTGGAGAAGTGAGTCACTGGGCATATACCTAAAAATGTACACATTGTTACTGGATTATTGTGATAGTTTCTACGTTTCTGCCTATCTAAATTATTCAATTCCTGAATCTACCTTTATGCAAATCTATTTGTATATGGGTACATATTTGCATGCATTTTATATACACACGTCTCTTGAACGCAACAAAAAATAAAATTGTGTATCAAGATTGGGTTGACGCTCACGATTCCCTTGGTAGAGGACCAAATGCTGCTTTATCCCTGTAGCCAAATGCTTCTTAGAAGCTCTATTTGCACATATATGCTCGTTGTTAATCAGTCATGATTGTCAATGGAAAACATATCGGTGGCTGTGAATTGCAATATTATGAATTTATGTAGAAAAACTTATCTGAGAATATTTGCACTTACAAGCCTTGCTACATTTCATCTTTATGCTTGACCTTCCTAGTATTATGATTAAAAGTTAAAAACTTTTTCTTAACAACATTACATACTAGAAAAAATTCTCCACAAACTATGGCCCTTTTAGTTCTAAATTTTCTAATGATGACAATTCACCAAGTGGTGTGGTCACTGGGGCATATTTCATAACAATAGTTTACTTAAAAGGGCTTAGACAACTGAAGAGAATGTGTAATTGTACTTATACATGGTTTTTTATTTGTTTACTCTGCTCTCTCTTTTTTAATACAGGGACTCGAGAAGTATGTCATGACAAAGTTATTTACTCGTGTATTTGCTTCACTTCCAGATGATGTAAAGGTTGATGAGGAACTGTCTGATAAGCTGGCTCTGATTCAACAGTTCATCAGGCCAGAAAATTTGGATATTAAACCAAATTTTCAAAATGAAACATCATGGCTGGTAAGTTTAATATGCACATTTGTGTGGCTTTCCCCATGTCTTGTGCTGAATGTCTGTTGAACCTGAGGGTTAGCTTGGTAAATTCTTAGTCAGGAATATCAGCATTTGTTTGCGTGAAAAAGCTCATTTTGATATTTTCAAGGATCTTAATATTCTCGGACATTTTACAATTTGTCTTTTATGTACTTTTGGTGGTTCACTCGACTCTTTTTTTCAAAAACAAACAACGGTTCACTTTGTTGTTGCTTAAGTATAATTGGTCACCTATTTGACTGTATAATTTCTCTAGCTCAATCAGTTCATTTCTAAGTAAAATTTAACTCGTGCTAGAAAGAAGATTCAATTTTTAGTTATTGCATTTCCATTTAATCTGAATGATAATTCACAAGCTATGTAGTTTTTTTTTGCTGCTGTCATCTCGCCTATCCCACTCCGTGTTCCCCCTTTCGCATTATTGTGGCTTGGACATGATGTTTCTATTAGTTGGTGTTCCTTCCTCATTTATTGGATGTATTCTAACTGCCTGCATTTTTTTTTTCCTTTGTCTTCAAAGCTTGCACAAAAAGAGCTACAAAAGATCAATATGTACAAGGCACCTAGAGACAAGCTTGTGTGCATCCTCAATTGCTGTAAAGTTATCAATAACTTACTTCTTAATGCATCTATTGCTTCAAATGAGAATCCTCCTGGAGCAGATGAATTTCTTCCTGTTTTAATCTATGTCATAATAAAGGTACGATTAAGATGGTGCATGAATATTAATATACCTGTACCAGTCTACATTTCTAGCCATAGAAAGAAATATTTGGACTAAATTACTCTGTCGGCTGTCCTCATCGTTGGGTTTCTGTTATAGCATCATTGCCTGATTTGTTTAGAATTAACAGTATAAATATACCTCTGTCAGCTGCAGCTTTGTTAATAAACTTGCTGATAGACACTTTTGTTTATAAATTTTCAGTAGTTCCTGAATTTCAAGCACTAGCTAAGCCTCTATGTGCTTATAAACATTGATTCACTCATAGTGTTTTGACCCACCACTGTCCACTTTACCGACAAAGCTAAGGTTGGTGGTGTTAGAAATTTATTTCCCTGCGGACTATATTTTACCAAGTTAACTTATGATGTGCCATTGTGACTCGTATTTCGACTTTCTGGCTTTTGAAAAAAAATAATCTTGGGGATATCTAAACGAAAAACCATACTACTATCCAGATTTTGTTAGTATTAAATCAACTGCTTTTATACTTCAGATGCAGAGGTCATGGTATATAACAAAAGGAATGAGCAGCATGCAGTTTGTAGCCTTTGGTCTGTTATGGGGTAAAATAATAATTTAATGTTACAATCAGTTGTTGAAGTATGAAATACTGAATAAAATCATCTGCTTCTGAAGGAATAGACTTGGTTTATTTGCTCTCATAATTCATATCCTTGGTTTTTATTTTGTGCTTTTCCATATAGCATAAGATCTGCAGTACACTAGGTAATGGTATTAAAAAATGCTGTTTTCATGGTTAAACTTATGCAGGCAAATCCTCCACAAATGCACTCAAATCTTTTGTATATCCAGAGATACCGGAGTCAATCCCGATTAGTTGGGGAAGCATCCTATTATTTTACGAATATGCTCTCTGCTGAGTCTTTCATCTCTAACATTGATGCGAATGCCCTTTCAATGGAGGAAGCTGAGTTTGAGAAAAATATGGAATCCGCTCAAGCTCTTCTGTCTGGCCTCTCATCCGATGTAGATGGTCTGTCTGATCAATTAAATCAAATTGCAGGAAAGAATAAGAGTGCTGAAATTGTTGAATCCAATCATCAACGTCAGAATTCTGGGAAGGGGCAGGATCCTGCAACAACAATAGCAAGTAAGGAGACATCGTCAGCTAAAGATCAATCACTGATGGACAAAGTTCCATCCCTATCAGATTTGGGGAATAGAGGGGCGTCTATGCTTTTGAAGGAGGATCAAGCAAGCCAAGTCTTTCAGGAGTACCCATTCTTGTTTGCCCATGTTGGTGATCTGACAATTAGTGATGTAGAAGATCTCCTAAATAATTATAAGCAACTTGTCTTCAAGTATGTTTGTCTTTCCAAGGGTTTGAACCATGCAACTCCATCTCCACCTTTTTCAAGTTTGCATACTCAAATCCTGCATGCTGAAAGTGAGAAGAAATTTGATGATTCAAGAGCAGTAGAGCAGAAAGATGGATTGCAACAAGATACAGGCACCGTTCAGGATCAAAGAAATACTGATTCCAATGCTTCAAAGGATGAGGCAATGCCACCACAAGATTCAAGTGCAAGTAGAAGTACAGGTACTGATGAAGGGAATGTTGAGTCAACGTTTTCACCAGATGAGGCAATGGCACCTAGAGACGAGGGACATAATGGTACTTCTCTGTCATAGCTCTGCATAACTATGATGAATAGTGTTTTGGACCTCCAATGCATGAAGCCATGGAGATTATTTGTTTTCCCTTTTTCTGTCATAAATAGAAAATTTTCAGTATCGGGTGACCGTAACAGAGCCCAACGGTTTCTTAATTTATTCTCTAGCATACTCTACCCTTAAGAAAAATTAATGGGAAAGATGAAGTTTGGTTTGGGAATACGTCAAATGGGACTCTTTTTCAGTTCATCAATCATAAAACTTCCCCAGGTTAATTTGGCAAAATGTTAATCCCTAATACTTGTGAGTTAAGATCCCTTTCTTTACTATTTTTTTTAATCCCGATATTTGACCATTGATCCGGAACATTGAAGCTATATATATTTTTGAAGTGTTGGTTGATTTTATCTCGAGGCAGGGATGCCTGTCTTTTTATCCTGATGGAAGTGACATTTTTTGTCCTCGGAGATGTTTTTAAGTCCCCAAGAAGTGTGGTTTGTTCAGTGATGTAAAAATACTTGCAAGCGCACAAGTGTACTAATGTAGCACAAAGTGTGAGTACAAGGTCGATCCCACAGGGACAAGTTTAATCGAATAATGCACTTAACTAATAAAACCAATGACAATTTAAATACAGAAAATATTTATGATTCTTTAGAACAATGAGCAAAACAAAGTTTAACAATTATAATGAGGAAAACCTAGGGTACAACCTTACCAAGCAATCCTATTATGAGATACAAAAGTTAAGCATTCGATAACAATTCCAATTCAAGGGTCGATTCCTCACTCAATTATGTTATTCCATTGATCGTGGCAATAACACGTATTATCGATACCAAATTAATCCTGTTTGATCGCAGTCTTTAATTTAGTAAAAATAACTCATTACAATTAGAAGAACTAAACAACCAATCAATCCCCTAAACCCGGATCAGAGCATTCGACAATTAATCTTCTTAATTCCGATTCCACCAAAATACATAAATACGGATCGTTTATGTGATTTGGCTAGATGAGTATAATAAACAACATAATTGGTGATCAAGCAACTATGTAGAAATCATACTTTAAAGCATGATAATTAAGAACAAGAATTGAGAATTGAATCAAAAGCTCATAATATATAGATCAAATCATCTCATAACATTCATGCTTGGCTAGGTCAAACCCTAGAAATATGTTTAGTTACAAACCATAGCAACAAATATACAAGAAAAGGGAGAAGAAACCATATTGGATGAACAAGGGAAATGGAGGAAGAAGATGAAGTTGATGAAGATCAAGAACCAGCCGTCTCCCTCTCTAGCAAGATGTGTTGGCACCCCCCCTTTTCTGTTTTTAAGCTCTTATTTATACTCCAAGTGAGTTTCCCCTAGGTTTCCCCAAGTAAAAGACATAAAAACCTAGTCAACTAAGTTTTTGCTAATTCTGGAAATGAAAATCTGGTTCGAGTGCTCTTCTGGCGCTGGAAGTGCATTTCCTTCTGCCAAGTTATGTCATCAAAAATGCTGGAGCACTGATAAGGCGCTGAAAAGGCATGTTCTCCTGGTTCTGAAACACTGGAGCGCTGGAAGGGCGCTGAAAGGGCGTTTTCCTCTGATTTTTAGCCAAATATTCTCCAATTCAACCACGACTTCACTTCAACCCTCCTACATGCAAAACACACAAAATCTCAAAGTATCAACACAATCTTAACACAAAATAATGTAAATATGTACAAACATATGCATATAAATGTGGTATAAAATACACACATCAAATACCCCCACACTTATTTATTTCTCGTCCCTGAGAAAAATAACTGAATGACAGAAAATAGACAAGTTCCATGCCTCCATTAATCTCAGAAATTTAACCCACAAAATCTCATCCATAGATAATTAACAAAAATTGCACAAGAGAAGCATAGACAAAAATAGAATCAACTCACCAACACATCCATCTCAAGTACATACCAGTCACTCATCACATAACTCTTAGCTTCAACTTCAAATCTCACCGGAATGTCACTCAGAAACAAATCACACTTGAAGTTCAGTAGAATAAAACTCTCTCATGTATGTGGATCGAATAAGATAACTGGAAAATATGAAAGTCCACATACAAATGATTATGACAGATGGCTAAGAGAGATATTATAATATGAGTCTCATCAACGGAAATCACTTATCAAGAATTGTGAATCATGCCTTGAATTGTCCTCAAAGTCAAACCGAGCTAAGCTAAGATCAAGTAGGGCTTTTAAGCTTGTAATGTAAAGGTAAGAGGAAAGTAATATTGGTAAAGTGGGTGTTGAACAAAAGTAAGCTTGAAGAGAACCATCCAATATATCCATGTAATGCAACATCTCAACTTCTCATACCATATCTCTTAACTATATTACACTTCCATCTTTTCAAAATGGTTCACATCACTTATTCAAATTGTTTTATTTCACTGCTTTCTTCTTTCTTCTAGCCATATCAAATACCCCCACACTTGTTCTCTTTTGATATCCCAAAATATCAACTTTGACATGATTAGCAATGAGCACATATACCCAAGCGAGACCACTTCTTGTGAAACATTTTGTTCTCTCAAGCACACTAATTTATGCTAATTCCCAATGGGTTAAGAATTCTGGAAATTAAGCATGAGTCAATTGGGTATATTAAGAAAAGTTGGTGTTTAGGCTCAAAAGGGGTTCTAGCGGTAACAAATATAAAAAAAAAAAGTGGGCTAGAAAGGCTCAAACGATTTAAAAGAAGGTCTACTTTCATCTCTTAGATTTGACCCAGTCATCATAAGAAAAACTCATCAAGGCATCAATTCACAAGGACATGGTATTGGTTCGTGATTGAAATAATCATGAGATTAGTAAGAAGAAATGAAGCACAGAAGAGTATATGAACTGAGACACATATCCCTCAAATAAACGATAGGCTCAAATCTCACAGGGTTAAGTCTCCACAAGTATGTATGTGATGAGTGATAGTAGAAAACTTTTCAATTTCATATGTCAAATGACAATTCACGTAGAGTCTAACTTCCTACTCACATAATTAAGTATCTTATCCATAGAGCGATCAAGTGATAAAAAATTGATTTCATCATGGTAGAGGTACATGGAACCAAACACAACAAATATAAATCCGACTACTTTATTAACAATCCATTTTCGTAGGAACACACGATAGTACTTAGCATGTACTACAAGCCTTTAAACCTCTAGGCATCCCTAGTAGGACGAGTTATAGTCTCGTGAGGGTTTACCAGAATGTCACCCACAAACATTCAAATTTTTTTTTTTAAATAAGTCAATCCTCCCCGCACACTTGAAATATGCAATGTCCTCAGTGCATAGAATAGAAGAAAAATAGTATAAAGAGTCAAAGTTAGAGTAACACAACCTGACCGCAAAGCTTCTCAGAAAATTGCAGCACTGCACAGTCATCACCAAAACTGCAATATCTCCATCGTCTGAACTCTGATTGGCAAACCGTCAAATTCTATGAAAACTAGACATTCATAGCTTTCCGTTCGTTTATGGCTCATAGTCTGGTTTGTTGGGATATGTTCCCAGAATTGTTTTCTTTGCAGCAGGTTTAGACAATATTTTCTTCTAGCACGTGTAATAATTGTTTTCTTGAGTGAACAGGAAGGAGATTATTCAGTGAAAACAAAAATTAAAAGCTGGAAAATTAACGTACAATAAAATGAAACGAAGTTACCTAGGTGGGTTGCCTCCCACCAAGCGCTTTATTTATAGTCTAGGCAAGACTTAGCTCTTACAGTAGCTAAATTAGTGAACTTGGAATCCCACTTTCCTTGCATTTTCTTGAAGTGAAAAGCTTCTTCTACGCACACCCACATCGACACCCAAAGCATGCCTTTCTTGACTCATAGTTGCAAGGGCAATTGGATCCACCAGAAAATCAGAATAACTTTTTTCCCTCTTTCCAAAAAGAACTCTCTTGTGTGGCATACTTCTAAGTGAATTCACAGACTCAACTTTGGGTGAATGCTTGAATTTTTTCACAAAATCCGCTTTAGATGTGAGCACCTTTTCTATTGATTTCTCATCTTTTGTTTCCTTAAAACTGAAGACCACCTTGTTGTCGTTATTTGTGATTGATATTTTGCCTTCGTACACATCAATTGTCATCTTTGAAGTCTTCATGAATGGTCGGCCCAAAATCAGAAAGGGTTCCTCTCCTTGACCTTGGCAATCCTGCATATCAAGTACTAAAAAATCAGTTGGAAAAATTAATCCATGTACTTTAACTAAAACATCTTCTAGCACTCCCTTGGGATATCGAATAGATCGATCGGCCAGTTGTATGACCACAGAGGTCATTTTGAGGGTGCCTACATCCAAAGATTCAAAAATAGAAAGAGGCATTAAATTAATTGATGCACCCAAATCCAATAATGCATATTCAAAATTTTTATTGGCTATGCAACAAGGTATAGTGAAACTCCCTGGATCTTTAAGCTTTGGCGGCAATGACTTTGACAATATAGCACTAGACTCTTCAATCAGTTGAACCACCTCAATTTCATCCACTTTCTTGGATTCTATCAACTCAAAATCTTCATTGGGTTCATCCTTTAGTTCTTTACTCATTTGTGGAGTTTTCTCTTGTGATGATGGTGGTTTCCAATTCATCCTAAGTCGACTTGGGAATGGAACACGTGGAGCGTAAGGATTCTCAGCATGATAACGATCAACTGGATCTAAATAACTAGTGCTGGGTGCACTTACAGTGCTCGAGCACTGTAAGTGCATTTTTCTCTGTCCCTTATCTGCATCCTGAATGCCCTTCTGGCGCTGGAGCGCTAGAAGGGCGTTTTCCTCTGCCCTTCTCTTGAAACTTCAACTTCTTCATTGTTCCCTGCATCAATAGCCTCATTAGCAATATCCAAATCAGTATTGATAAATTTACCTCCCTGAAGATGAATAGCCATGGCATGCTCCATATTTTTTGGATTAATCTCAGTTTGACTTGGAAATTTTCCAACTTCTCTCTTGCTCAATGCTTCTGCAATTTGCCCCACTTGCATCTCTAATTTTTGTTGACTGATTGCTAATTGTCTTACCATATCTTCTAGCGAAGTAGAAGTGGATGGATGAGTGTAGTTAGTCAATGCTTGAGGGTTCTGAACATTCTGAGTGTTCCTCCAAGAGAAATTTGGATGGGACCTTTGATTGGGATGATACAAATTTGGATTATGGTCATACCTAGCATTCTGGTTGAATGCATTCATCATGTTGGCTTGTTCTTGCACAAATTCTGGAAAATTCACCCCTTGTGGACATGCAATTGTTGCATGGCCTGGAACCTCACATATAGCACAAAGTTCTTAAGGTGCAGAATGCCCATTCATTGCCAATAACATATCCAATTTATTTGAGAGGGCAGCAACCTGAGAATTTTGTGACAAAATATCAGAATTTGAAATTTCAAAAGCATTGTGTCTTTTACCTCTCACTTCAGTGTGTTGAGTTTCAATGGCTAAGTTGTCAAACAGAGTGTGACATTCTGTTGGAGTTTTTGCTCGGATTGATCCTCCTGCGTAGTTATTAACTGCAGCCTTGCTAGAAACTGTCAGTGCTTTGTAAAAAATACGCATCAACACCAAAATAGGTAAGGAATGATGGGGACACTGAGTTAGAAGACTATTAAACCTGTCCCATGCTTCTGAAAATGTTTCATCATGTTGTTGTTCAAAATGCATGATCTTATCTCTCAACGCATCAGTTTTTTGTGTAGAGAAAAATTTCTCCAAAAACTTATTTTGAATTTCAGTCCATGAGTTGAGAGAACCTGACCTTAAACTGTTTAACCATGACTTGGCTTTGTCCTTCAATGTATATGGGAAGATCTTCATCTTCAAGTGTTCCTCCGTAACTCCTGCAGTCAATGGCATGCTAGAAACCAAATTAAAAAGTTCACGAATATGATTTAAAGGGTCTTCCGCATTAAGACCATGAAAAGATGACATCATATTAAAGTGAATGGATTTAAGCTCATAATTCCTAGCAGCTGTAGGGAGTGCAATGCATGAAGGAGATTGTGGAATGGTGGGGATGTCAAGATCACCCATTGTTTCGACTAGAACAATTTCCGCCATAGTTTTGATTTTCGACAACTTCTCTTCGTCGCTTTTAGCACCTTGTTTCTTATGCCTCAAAAGTCCTTCGATGTCGTCGATGTAAGGTAGCAAATCCTCTTTCAAAGATCGCCTGCCTTGCATACAATCTGAATTCAAAAGAAAGAAAGTTAAGCACACTTTAAGACTTAAACAAGTCCCCGGCAACGGCGCTAAAAACTTGATGTAAAAATACTTGCAAGCGCACAAGTGTACTAATGTAGCACAAAGTGTGAGTACAAGGTCGATCCCACAGGGACAAGTTTAATCGAATAATGCACTTAACTAATAAAACCAATGACAATTTAAATACAGAAAATATTTATGATTCTTTAGAACAATGAGCAAAACAAAGTTTAACAATTATAATGAGGAAAACCTAGGGTACAACCTTACCAAGCAATCCTATTATGAGATACAAAAGTTAAGCATTCGATAACAATTCCAATTCAAGGGTCGATTCCTCACTCAATTATGTTATTCCATTGATCGTGGCAATAACACGTATTATCGATACCAAATTAATCCTGTTTGATCGCAGTCTTTAATTTAGTAAAAATAACCCATTACAATTAGAAGAACTAAACAACCAATCAATCCCCTAAACCCGGATCAGAGCATTCGACAATTAATCTTCTTAATTCCGATTCCACCAAAATACATAAATACGGATCGTTTATGTGATTTGGCTAGATGAGTATAATAAACAACATAATTGGTGATCAAGCAACTATGTAGAAATCATACTTTAAAGCATGATAATTAAGAACAAGAATTGAGAATTGAATCAAAAGCTCATAATATATAGATCAAATCATCTCATAACATTCATGCTTGGCTAGGTCAAACCCTAGAAATATGTTTAGTTACAAACCATAGCAACAAATATACAAGAAAAGGGTGAAGAAACCATATTGGATGAACAAGGGAAATGGAGGAAGAAGATGAAGTTGATGAAGATCAAGAACCAGCCGTCTCCCCTCTCTAGCAAGATGTGTTGGCACCCCCCTTTTCTGTTTTTAAGCTCTTATTTATACTCCAAGTGAGTTTCCCCTAGGTTTCCTCAAGTAAAAGACATAAAAACCTAGTCAACTAAGTTTTTGCTAATTCTGGAAATGAAAATCTGGTTCGAGTGCTCTTCTGGCGCTAGAGCGCTGGAAGTGCATTTCCTTCTGCCAAGTTATGTCATCAAAAATGCTGGAGCACTGATAAGGCGCTGAAAAGGCATGTTCTCCTGGTTCTGAAACACTGGAGCGCTGGAAGGGCGCTAAAGGGCGTTTTCCTCTGATTTTTAGCCAAATATTCTCCAATTCAACCACAACTTCACTTCAACCCTCCTACATGCAAAACACACAAAATCTCAAAGTATCAACACAATCTTAACACAAAATAATGTAAATATGTACAAACATATGCATATAAATGTGGTATAAAATACACACATCATTCAGCCCCTTCATAAGAGCTTCTACAGGCTTTCCTCATGTTGGAAGGTCTGGCGAATGCTGTAAATATGGCCTTCCACCGAAACAAAGCTTACTATACTTAAAATGTCAGTTGAGAATGGAGGGAAAGGAAAAGATGAATCATAGGTCAATTGACTTTTCTTGTTTCTAAGTCAGGTATGTTTGATTTCCTGAATCTTGATTATGGCAAGTAAGAATGAGTATATTGGATAAAACTGTGTGGACTTTGTATGGTGATTTTGCAAAGTGAAATTAGGATTTAGTGTTTAGAAATTCTTTTTAAAGTGCCATACAGTTGAAATCATTAGTTTATCTATCATTAAAAGAAAGGTAATTAGATGCTACTAAATTCCACTGCTACAAGTGAGGTTTTTGATGTCATCTGATGAATTATTGGTTTACTTGTCATGCTTGAAACTCATAGATGTCTCTGAGACTGACTGAGATAATGCTTTTGAAATTTTTTGGTGGGGTGGAACAATTAGTGTAAATTCCAAGATATGATGAGTCCCATCTAGGGTGGCGAAAATGGGTTTTGGGTCAGAGAAAAATATGATGTTTATGAGATATTTAAATGTTTAGATTTTAACTCTAATTCGAATAATAATCTAATCCGGATTAGGATTTGGACTAGATTTTTGTTTTTGAAACTAGACTCGGTTTTAAACCAGACAAAATATTTGTGTTTGGATCTAGATTTTGGACATATGTTCAAACCTGGTTTAATTCAAATTGGACAAATTTGATCATCCGAATAGAATTTGTCACCCCTAAATTGGACAAATTCGATCATCCGGATACCATCAGCCATGCCTTTGTTATAGACTTGCAGTATGCTACTAGTCTGAGTGGATTTCTTTCTTTCTACTATCTGCATACAATATAGACCAAAACTGAACCAAAGGCATTTGTATTCTCACAATAAAATACTTGCGTTGTCCTTGCCCCTCCACACCCAGACAGATCAACCTGACCCTGTATTTCTCGTGCTCCACGATTCTATATATACATATATATATACATTTTTATATACAAGAGAGTGCAGCAGGTAGCTGGAGTAGTTTGGAAGATTTATATAAATGACCAATTCATTCATTATGTACTCCCTTTGTTGTTTTGTTGGAGATCCGGCAAATCAAAGTGTCCTCTCTTTTGTTTTCTTGCGTCTTTTTTTCTTCTTGCCTCTTCTTTTTCCCACTCTTAGCTTAACTAAAAAGAAAGCTATGAATGATTGAATGCTGCTGAAGTGTTCTCAATTCTTCTTTTATATATATATCACACAATTATTTTCGAAAAACTGAGAATAAAAATTGAGATTATTCATATAGACCTTTTTCACGTGCGTGTCACGTGCTCAAGTAGTAGAATGTCTGCTGCCTGCTGCTGAGCTGTTAGTTGTATAGAAAGTTTCTCAACATCAGATTGTGGGCTGCATGTGTTATGTTCCCATTCAGGTGTGTGTTCTACTTTCTACCCACCACAACGTTGCCATACAAACATAACAAATTCACTGTTCACACAAATTCACAAGAATATATAATATTTTTTCAATTGCCTGCTTGCTCATACGGTACGCTGCAATTACTTGTGATGTGATTGATAAGCCGCAGATCATTAAAGCTCTTTGATAATTCATCCACTCAATGTGAAACACATTGTGATAGAATGTAACATTAAGCATATAAATTTATTTTCTTTTATATAGATTCAAACGTAGTTTTATTTGATTTTTATTTTCAACAAAAATTGTACCGTTAAATTCGTAAAATCAATAAAAAAATATAATTTCCAAAAAAAATGATTTGAACCATAAAAGCGATTTCTAAAAATTTAGAATTTTATTTTATGAACTCATGAAAATATATCAATCAATCATCAATACTGTAAACTAACATGGAGGTCTCAAAAGAGAAGTAATCACATGTTTTCATGTGATATATCAATAAATTTTAAAAGAACTTTTTTAAAAAATAAATAGATTCCAAGAGACACATATATTTACAAACACTGCTAGGTATACCTAATAAAAGTGTCTCAAAAGATGTCAAGTCATATGTGGCAAGTAATAAACCACAGATTTTGAGGAGAAATTACACTTTTGAAATTCAAACGCATGTGCATTGTCTCACATGGGACACTTTCGGATACAAAAGTCTTGGGTTACTTATTATTTTCCTACATTCACATATTAAAAAGACATTCATTCACATATTATCAAAAATTGTGCCCTTATAAAACCGAGAAAAAATAAATAGAAGACAATGCTAAGGGCCTAAAGAGTTGTGTTTGTTCACAGGTTATCAAAATTTTCGTGCTTTCACATATTATTCGGACTTTTAAGAACGAAAAATAAAAAAATAATTGTTATGAGGTTTTAGGTCAGTTACTTCAAAGGTCCACCTTTATTTCTTATCCAAATATAAAAAATATAAAACAAACATGAAATATCATTGTACACAAAAGGGCATGACTCTTCAAAATATATGTGTGTGTATTAGGAATTTTCTTATGTGCACCTAATTTTTGGGATCACTTTTGAAGTCCAAAGTATATTTTGTTTAATTTTAAAAATTATATTTGTGTTTGATGGATTGTACGAATCCAACAATATATTTTTTCTTTGAAATAAAAATCAAATTCAACATAAAAAATTGTATATTCTAAACCGTCGGATATGAACTCAAAACATTATTAATAACGATGAAATTCTTTTTTTTCGAACAAAAGATATATATCGTTGGATTTATAAAACCGATCAACATATAAATGTAATTTTTCCATTTTTTTTAAAAAAATAGCTTGGATTCCTAAAATTAGGTACACATGAGAGAAAACATATACACACACACATAGAGAGAGAGAGAGAGAGAGGAATTCTCATATGAGATCCTAACTTTTGAATTTACTTTTCAGATCCAAAATATTTTAAAAAAATTGAAAAATTATATTTATCTTTTGATCAATTTTTCGAATCCATTGATACATATTTTGTTCAAAACAAAAATCAAATGCAATTTAAAAAGTATATGACATGTTTTATATCCAGTGATCCAAAATTATCATACATTTTGTATGTTGAATTTGATTTTTATTTTAAACAAAATATATATCGTTGAATTTGTAAAGTCGATCAAAATACAATTTTTTTTCAGATTTTAAAACAAATATTTTGGAGCTCAAAAGTTAGGACCTCATAGGTGAATTTATCTCTATATATGTAATATATAAAAAAGAGTTATCATGTACTTTTCATGAAAAGTGTATCGAATGTTTTGTGTTTTATATCCAATGGTCTAAAATTATCATGCATTTTTCATTTTTTTTGAACAAAAAATATATGTTTGGATTCATAAAATTGATCAAAAGACGAATATATTTTTCCCAAATTTTTTTAATAAAGTGTCTTAAACTTCAAAAGATTGAATGCACATTTTAGGTACATATGAGATAACTTATCCAATGCGGAATTTTGCACGTAAAATGTGGTGTGAGATACCGCATTGGCCATCAGATGGTGTGCCGGGCCCATCGGGTGTGGAGCCCACACCCCATCCAACGACAATGGAGTATCTGGACATGATTTTATGTGCAGGATCTCGCACTTAAACTTTATATATATCCACGTAATCTGCAATGTCAATTGAATATACACTATAAACCAACTGACGCATAGTTATTTAATTATTAAGTTCTCTGCGTGATTGACGTTCCACAAATTTTAGTGACATCTTCCCTTAGTCACTTACAGTCGAAGTGAAACACAAACATTCAACGCTAATACAGGGACGGGACACATATTAACCTAAAACCGGTAATTCGAAGTTAACATGCTAACCCATATATACAACATCTCTTACGTCTACACTTCCGATGTGGGACAAAGCCACGCCAGCTACTTCAACAGGACTTGACACAAGACAAATCAAAGCGAAGCTAACGCATCACTTTCTTTTTTCCTTAGTCACTTACAGTCGAAGTGAAACACAAACATTCAACGCTAATACAGGGACGGTACACATATTAACCTAAAACCGATAATTCTAAGTTAACATGCTAACCCATATATTTAGTGACATCTTTGTTAGGCGTATCATATGCCGACGCCTTCACGGTTCAAGCACTACTTAATGGAACAAGTCAAGATCATGCTTCCATTTTGGCAAATTTTTTATATTACGAAAAATTATTTTAGTTTAATAATTTGGAAAAATCAAATAAATTTTTAAACTGTCAAATAAATTTTCCGTGTTTGGTAATACTTTAACCGTTATATATTAGTCGGTTTGGTAAGCTTATAAAATTATTTAAAAACCAATTAGTCTACTACCTCACAAGTCAATTAAAATATCTTGGAAACAGTTTATTATACTCAGTCACACTATGTAAAAATAATAAACAGCATCTATGAAATAATTGCGTGGGCTTCTGTTAGCCAGCACTTAGGTGCGACTGTTCACGCCCAAAGAAGGTTGTTAACACAAAGTATCCCTCATGTTTACTTTAAAAATGGTTGATATGACATTTGATCATCGAATTGGATGGCGTCCTCCGGTGCTTCTTATGGTGTCCTCCGATGATTGGCATAGATCGGGACCGAATTTGATATTTTCACATACAAGTGAGGATCGCCTGATCTTATCGATACATATTGTATTCTGGAGCGGCCACCAGTGAGAGAGGTTGACATGTGAGAATGATTTATAAACATGCTAATTTATACCAAGATTTGGGCTCTTTTGTGGAAGATAAAGATAATTTTTTTAAATTTTGAATGATTAGTAATTATTTTTTCCTTATTAACTGCAATATCAGTGACATGGTGTCATTTGGGACAATCAATCTGTCACGCAGGAATGTTAGCTGATTGAAGTTGGCAAAATTTGACAGAAGGTGCATATCGGAACATTTTTTTAATTTTTTTTTCGAGTATTAAATTGAAACATTTTGACTGTCAGCGATTAAAATGGAACATGACTTATATTTCGGTGACAAAATATGATATTAATCCTTCAAAAAATTACTTAGAAAAAGACAAATACCATAATCTTCAGCGTGTATGTGTATATATATATGCGTGTATGTGTATATATATATATATGCGCGGGAATTGATAAGGTCAGTATAAAATCTTGAATCTGATTTGGCTTCTCAAAAAGAGAGAGAGAGAGAGGCTTGACAAGAAAATTAATTATGCTTTTGCAAGTTAGAAACTTAAAAAGGAGACAAGGAATGGGTCACATATATGATTTTTTTTTCAAAGCAGTAGCGTGTAAACTTGGCATCATTTTTTTGGCTATGCTTTTATGGAGGACCCTTTACTAAATACGCACACAAACCCTTTTAAGCAAATCAATTTTTTTTGTTTCTGTTTTTCCAACAATAGTTTCTCTTTTGTTTAAAAAACTTTAGTTCACGTTGCTAAAATAAAGATTTGATGAACGGTTTATAAGTCTATATGTTCCTTGACTTAGTAAGACACGTTTTAAAAGTCGTGAGCCCGAAAGTTCCAAGAAGGCATTGATAACTCTATGATCAGTCGAGCTTGAACTTGAAAAAATAGGTATTATCCTTACAACAACAGTCAAGTTTTGGCGAGGGACTCTAACAATAGTATCAAAGAGATTATTTAACTTGAATATGAGTTGATTTCTTGACCTAAATAGAATCACGAGTGGAAGGAAAATTGTTGAGAAAAAGTCTCACATCGTTAAAAGAAAAATGTGACGTGATAGATCAATTTATAAGCTCAAAGTGTTGGTTGGCTTGGTAAAGTCCTGGAAGTCCTTTGAATCACATAGATTGGATTGGTTATTTTTTACTAATTTATGTTTTGTTATTATATTAACTACACATTGCTGGCAGACTCAGTATTCCAAGTCAAAATTATCGTCCTTTACTTCACTCTGAATAATGGTCGCCTAATTGACTCAGTTTTGTCATTATTCCCTTTTTAGTTTTCATTAACTCGGCAATTAAATCCTTAAGACGACTCAGTAAACACAGTCAAGGGAAAAAAAACAGCATTAACCACAACACTTCGTTCAAATTTTTATTTTTTATTTTTATGCTAAGTTGGAGAATACGCAACAAAAACACATAATCCCAATGGGCTATACAGAGGGAGATAGCTCTCTTTTTTTTTACAACTTTCATCATAATGATGATAAGTTTCACTCAATCTCACTCAAATTGATAAACACAAGACCTCCCGCTCCGTACTAGCCCGCTCCATACCTAGTACAGTGGAAAAATACCAATTAGGTTACCACCCATTCGTCACTTTGTTCAAACTTTGACAACACCAACAGACACTCGCATAAAAGACTGCTTGGTCATTTCTTCCTTGTTATTACCTCTCTATTTCTTTCTCTCTCTCTCTCTCTGTGTTTCAATGGGTAATGGATACAATCATCATCACCAAACTCTTCATCATCTTCATCACAAGACCACATTCCTTCCTATGTTGTGTTCAAGGCCTTCAATCAAAGATGTGGCAATACCCAGATGGGGAGATCGATCTTCATCATCATCAAACGATCCTCTGTCACCAAGAATTAGTTGTATGGGTCAGGTCAAGAGAAATGACAAATTCAATTTGGAGTTTCACACATCTCGCAAAATCGTAGTCTCGACTAAAAACATCAACCACCACAGCAACAGCAGCCCTGTCAAGTATTTCAAGCTCAAGAAGATTTTCTCAGGAAAGAACTACAGTGTCAACACAAGCAGTACTACTATTGCCACATCCACCATCAGTCACAACAGAATTTGCAGAAGAAGAGGAGGGAGGAATTTTGATTGTGGAACAGGACCCAAGATTGTTAATGGCAAGGAGAATTCTGATTCTGGGTGTGTCAATATAGTTGAGATGGATCCTCCATTGCCTGTGATTAGGAAAGTGAAACCGGCAACAGATGGAGGAGGTGAAGAAGCTGGGGAGAGTCTTTGGAAGAGGAGATCTGGTGGGGTTTCATTGCAGAGTTTGAGGCTTCAAGATATTCAAATCAATAGACATGGTATTGAACCAACTACTGTTTGATACTATTCATAGATTCATTCTTAATTCCAATTCTTGACAGCAAATGGTTTGTTCAGTAGTATTATTCATTTTGGTGTTGGTGATGATTTAATCAGGCTGTATATGAATATGCATAAATGAAACTTAGATCTACCTAGTCTTTATTTGTATCAGCTGGGATTCGTATGGCAGTTCAGGTGCAGATCAGCATCAATTGAATCCTAATTTCAAAGATTACAAGTCATATTCCCAGAGATGGTGACTATCTTGCATAATAGGAACACAAGACTACCCTTCTTTTGTTGAATGTCAGGATGGTCAAAACTCAAGTCTATCACTCAACAAAGTTTTTTCCTAACCTAATGAGCTGGGCTTTGATTTATAGTTGCTGGGCTTCCTCAGTAAGTTGGGCTTCGACCTTTAGTAGATGAGTTAAAGAAAAATAAAGTTGTGTGGGTTCAATATATTCACAGAAAATGACAATCTAAATTGAACAATATTATTGATGTGAATAAACTTGAGATTTATAAAAATAGGAATATAAGGCTACAAAAAAAATAGTGACATGAAGAGTCGGATATTTCGGACAAATTCGAAAGGTCTTGAGTTCAATTATCACTATAAGAAATATGAAGCGTTGAGTTTTTACCCATACCACAAATTGTTAATCCTCTGGGAGACAATACCACAAATTTCACATCATGTAAGTAAAGGAGATAAAAAAGAAAAGTGTCAAAAGTGACCAGAAAAACGTACCATAGCAGGCTTAAGTTTGTCTTCTATGTTTTTCTTTTTTTGTGAATCAAAAAAGTCTTGCACACTTTTCTACATCCGGACGTGTATGCCAAAGCATCAAGGACCTAGAGACTAGAGAGAGACTTGAAAAATACATATATGTGTGCCGCCAAAAAAACAGAAGCCACCAGACAATGCTAGATAAGTAGAGATGTAAAGTGCGCCGGCCAGGCCAATCACGGTCAACAAGCGGCCAGCTCATTTGACATTCACGGGGCAGCCCGTGAATCTAAAATCCTATGGCCTGGTCTTTAACGACACATCGATATATAGCAGACATGTTGATTCAGATGCGGATATATATATATACTGGTTTAAATGGGGTGTGATTGTTTGGGTGATTTTGTTTACTGGTTGTATATATATTGATGCCAATTTTCATGCAGAGGAATTTTTTCCAGCTAATTAAATTAATTATATTTATTGATTAATTCATAAATTTTACACTAAAAAATATTAATCACTACTTTTGACTTAAAATTATATATATTACATATTTAAATATAGAAAGTGTGGACTGGTTATTTGATAATTTGACATATTAAAATAAGGATAAATTTGTTCAAAAAATTCAAATTTTAAAGACAATTTCGAAATTGTTCTCAAAATGATTTGACCAACTTTCAAATTGTACTAGAAATAGCTTATCAAAAAAAAAATTGTACTAGAAATAGTTCATCTGAAATTGTTATTTGGTGTGTGAGTAGCATTTAAAAAGTGCGCCAAACGATGCCCTTGAGCCAGGCCGTTCTGTGCCGACAGCCCAATTTACACCTCCAAAGCTAAAGCATCACAAACCAACAAAATTATAGCTGTGGGGTAAAATACATATACAATATATATATATATATATATATCTCACAGTTTACAAGAAAAACTAGATAGAGCTTTGGACAAAGCTTCATCTACACAATAATGGCAAAAAATAGTTCGTACCACTATAAAAAGATCTCCCTTAAACATGTATTCAAATATATTCATCAACAGTCATGGCTAAACGTTACAAACAGAAATGAATCGGCTGTTTTCGTCGCATAAATATCTTTCCAGAATATGTAAACAATCATCTTCATTGTTTTATGATCTACATACAAGTGAAGTAAAACTTTCCCATGACCACATCCAAAAAGATCATTCGAACCCATCATTTATTCTCCTGTTTATCACCACTATAAAACTACAATAACGACTACCCAAAAAAAAAAGAGAGAGAGAGACGATTGGGGGGGAGCTAACTGAGAAATCAGTTTCAGGATTTCCAAGCAGTAAACAGAAGCATTGTTGCTTTATCAGAGATCTGGCCCCGATCGCCCGGCTGTCCTATATCCAGGATAACAAGCAACGGAACAGAGTTTGATGGAGGAAAGAGTATCTGCACAACTGCTAAATCTGTAATCCATTAGCTAAAAAAATTAAGTAAATAAGGTCACAACAGAAAAAAGCTTATCTAAATGCACTATCAATGTTACATTGAGTGCATTTCTGGATGAGGATGTATACACCAATTCTACAGACCACGCACAGCAGGGATACCCTTTCAATTCCTTGCAACTGATCACAAAGCCACTTCACGTTACATGGACAGAATAAACCTCATCAACTGTACAACTGATATCACAATGAATATACAACACTGAAGCCAAAACTTTCCACCACAAACCAGAATGGGACTCCTAGAGTCCAATTCAAGTTACACAGGAGAGAGTTCTTTCACTTCATCAACTCTGCCATTCATCAGTTTTGCTCAGCTGCAACCTCCCACAGGCAGAAAGCAGTTTACCAGCCAGGTGGCTGTTGACTTACAGCAAGATGATCAAGAATGCATATATTACCCATCATGTTCCACAGGTTCACTGGAACAATCATCCTGGATGACCTTTTTATCCTTTGAAAGGCAATCAACTGGGATGTAGACATATCCTTTGGGTAATTGCTGATTCTTCATAGAGGCTTGATCTGATGTCATAACCAGCTCTTTTTCAAAACTTTCGATGTGCTGTAATTTGAAAAATTATGCAAGAATTTTAGATTAAATTCAAATTTAAAAAGGTATCAAGTGTAAATAATAGACAAGAAAAAAGGACAAGTACTGACCTTTCTTGATTTTGAAATCCATTCTCCATCATCCAAATAATTAAGAGATGAAACAGAAGGTTTATGAGGGATTTGCTTGCCAGAAAATGGCACCCTATCAGTAGCCTTTCTTCTAAATACATTTTGGCACGAGGAGCTGTCATCTGTCCTTTGGTCAGTGTCCATGGATACCGGAACCTTAATGAAATTCTTAAAAGAAAGTGTGCTGTCGACGGTTATATCATCTGATCGTTGGATTGCTTCACTGCTAGATTTGCAACCATCTGTGTGGCCTTTGAGGGATGTTGTAGCTGATTCTGAACTATCTGGAAGAAAAAAAGGACTACGAACAAGCACAGAACGAGCAACGTGGTCTCTTTTGTAGGCAAGTATGTCATGCGAACAAAGAACCAGCTCCCTCTGCAAACAGTCACAAGAGAGCATGTTCTCATATTATAAGTTCTCACACAAATCCAAACATTATATTTTAAGATGACTGGCTATTAAAATTGAGATGCATTGCAATCAATTATTCCAAACATATACCTTTATCTTTTCACGTTTGCTAATTCTCTCACAGAGAAGGCGTAATCTCTCCAACTCGACCTACCAAAGGGCATATATATCAGACAATTAAAATTGCACAAGCCAATGCAAAAATGTGGGAAAATAACTGTAATATAAACATAACTACAATGTATAAAAAGGTTACTAGAGGATAATTTCCACAAACACGAGAACATTTCACCATAATAAATGCAATCAATTAGTACGTCACCATCAAAGAATAACCCATTGCCAGAAATTACATGGAAAACAATCACACAATCATAATGCAAAAGAGATCCTATAATACTAGCCACTGTACAGTCCACTACCAGGGACATACTCAAAAACCACCCACTGTGCCAGTGGCAGTGCCAGTCCCAACCATCATCAATGTTGTCAAAGCTCTACTCGCAAATAATTTGGGGTCAATTTTCAGAAAAAATTTCCGCACCATATCTTACATGACACGTAGGTACTATCTAACAAGAATTGTGGGCTATTTTTCAGCTGCTTCCTAGTTGTATTGTTTGGATGATCTGGAGGAAGAGGGATAGTAGGATTTTCAACTCGGTAGAGTCTGGTTTTGATAGTTTCATAGGCAGCTGGTTTACCTGCTTGGTGCCTTAATAAAAAATTTATATTAAAAAAAAATTTGTAATCCTATCCTGAGCTGAATCTCTAAAAAACAATGATAGAAAAACCCTTACCCTAATTTGCTGGATACTCCTCAACTCCTCAACTCCATGCTTTTGAGTCTCAGCCTATGCATGTCAAGTGGCACAATAAGAAATAATGGAAAGAAACTACAGAATCAAAAGTACTTCGTACGTACATATAAAAGCCAGACCTTTGTCCTCTGTTCCAAGCTATGTTTTTCACAGTAAGCCTTGTGTTGCAACTTGCCACCACTAGTCTTAATATTCATGTAGAAACCAGCACTTCTAGCACACAATGGATGAAATTTGGTCTGACAGTGACCATAGTTACACTGAAAAGAATGAATTCATAAAAGAGAATTTAATAATTGAATTCTGCTAAGAACACAATTTGATGAAACAATACAGAGAATGAAAAACCTCACCGTTATGCAGACACCGTGCTTATGATGACAGATACAACAAGTGTCAACCCCCTTTGCAACTGTCTCCTGGATTCCATACCATAGAGGAAAAAAATTCAAGGGACTGTAGAACGTTTACTCTTCAGCTCCAAATGCAAAATGATAATTAAAGTGTACTATGCTTATGCTGAATTAATTTATCCATTTAGTAAAATAAAATAATAAGTCAACTAAACAGTTAAAAGTTTTGAAGCAATTTATTTTATCTAAGCTGTAAGTATCAGAAGTACCATCAGTTATGACAGGCACATACCATTCCTTCAACAGAATTTAGTTGTCCTCTCCTGAATGCCGATTCAAAGATCCACTAGAAAATGCCCCCAAAAAAAGTCAATAGCATTTCAACAAAAGAGAACAGGTTGCCAAAAAAGAGGATATTATCAAAAGTATTAATATTACCAACAAACAAAAATACAATATTTCACCTCTGCACAATAGGCATGGACCCATTGACCATCAGAAGATTTCCTAAAAGCACCGGTAGAGCCACCGCATAAACCACATTCTGCAACAAAATCGGGTTTCTCCAAAAAATTGACCGTAGGAGCTCCATGGCATCTAGATGGCAACAATGCTTTGCATAATTCACAGAACCATGGGCCTGTAGATTCTTTTACACTATGATAGCAATCCAAATGGACTGCAACCTGTTAGCAGAACACTTTGTTACCCTCACAAGCAGACAACCAAAAAGATAAGTGTAAAATCCAAAAGTAAGACGCAATGCACAGGTTAAAAACCTTGCAACTGGAGCACACTAAGATAGGGTTCAGCATTGTCTCAAATCTTCTGCATATGTCACATGATATAGGATGCTCTTTGGAAACATCTGAAACAGACTGAACATAATCAAAATTCTTTCCGGTTGAAATTCTTGGGACAGCCACCCTTGAAGGCATCAACTGAGAAGAAGTACCAATCCTTCCACTAGAGTTATTCAATTTCATCAGATTCTGCAATGAAGTTAAATAATATTAGTAACAATGATAAACAGTGTCAACAATGATTCCGTAGGAAACTTTCATCAAGGAAGAAACTAACTAATCACAATAAGTACCTCCTGATTAGCAGACTCATCAAATGCAACTTTTCTAAATGAAGAAATCCTAGATGAAGCAGCAGCATGAGCAGTTGCAGCAGCTAGCACAGCCTGGGCTTCTTTATGCTTTCTTTCTTTCCTACCCAACTTCTTTGCTTCTCTAAGGTCACAGAGATATTGGCTAACAAGCGCAGCATCCCAACTTCGGCTATGTGCCACATCAATTTCATGTGATATTCTCTCAGCAACCCTATGGATTAAACCATCTGCAATGCCAATTCATAGAAAAGCAACCATTAGGCTCATATGTACCCACATGCAAACAAGTGGTAGCCATCAAATCAAATGTCACAAAAAAAAAGGAAAAGAAGAGACCACTAAAGCTCTTTCTTCCAACTGCATTCCCGAGCAATCTGTGTTGAAAATAAATAATTTGCCCTTCCACTTCATCTCTTGGAGACGCCTCTAGAAGTCCAACTTTCCTAGCCTCAGCAACCTCCTCTAAATTTGCCCTACCTAATTTTCCAATCAAGTAACTGCACTCTGAACATTGATTTTGGTGATTACAGCAGGCACTGGCATGGGAAGATTCTTCCAGACAAGATCTTCCTTCCTGCTTTGGATCTGCAAGAGTGAAATCTCAATTAGATAAACAACAAAGAAACAAACAAAAAGGACGGTGCAAGCAAGAAACTTTACCATCAAAATCAGACATCCTATCTCTTCTACCTTCAGCTTCATAGTCTGTGTTCTTTCGAAACAATTCACTATGCATCTGCAACTTCTTACTGATGTAGGGATGAATGTAACAATTAGAAGCTGCTCCCATTTTTCTGCAGCACAAAGTGCAGAAGTTCTACAAATTTAGTACTGAACCACAATTTTACATTAAGCACATGAAAGGAAAAAAAATCAGATGTCCAAACATGCAATATAGACTAGAGGGACAGAAAAGTCCGCACAATATAAATCTTACATGAGATCGACAACAACTGAGTTTCCATTTGCACAAACAAGACTTCCCAGATTGCCATTTGCAAGAGTATCCAGCTGAGGATCAGCTGCAACCTCGAGCTGACTATATGCATGCAAGTTGCCATTTGACGGCTCACCTGTAAGATCTGCAGAAATACTATACATATGTCAAAAGAATCTAATAACGGCATTATACAAAAACTCAAATTGGGCTGCAGAACATAAACAATTTTTTTTTAAAGCTAAAAAATGTTTTATTGACATGGGGACCAAGGGCTGCCATCCAATTAAATTAAAAAAATGCAAAATTGATACAGAAATTATATTGCAAGCTTTTGAACCATGAAGACAAGAAAATTAGATCTTCTGAAGGGTCCGTTAAACCCCACATCTATGTCAACTTCAAATCCACCAGCCTTTTCTTTATTTGTATGCAAATAAAAGAAAGCTTTATTGAAGCACCAAAGAGGTTTAATAAAACGACCGTCCACAAGTCTCAAAACTTAATATGAAATAACACTTTTCAAACAATATATGATAGCATATCAGAATTTAGTAATAACCCAAACTAAGTCTTCAGAAAAATCCAATTAAGTAACTATTAGCTCAATACCCGAAGACAGACATAGTTTTCAGTGTCATTCTGCTCACGACTAAGATTGAAAATTTGATATGAAGCATTAAAATTCAAAAAAAAAAACACTAAATCTATACCTTTGGAATACTTTGTCAACAAATTCTCGTAGGTTCTTTTTCTTACACAATAACAAATCCAACAAAAGAAAAATTAGAAAACCGATTTTATCATCACACCGGTCTTTTAGTACAATGAACTTTCTCAGTCTCTCTCGTGAGTGACAAAGGAAAAAATAGAAGATTAGGAAAATTTGAGCCAGCATATTAGAGTCAGCGACATTCTAGGAAGTTTTCCGATAAAAAGTGAGGAAAAAGGCCACAATTAAAATATCAATTCTGACATACATTTATAAGTGTCATTTTGTACCATGGATGTGATCATTTTAGCAATAATAATAATGCAAGGGATCAGTTGAAACAAGTTAAGGGTTACGGGATAAACATGTGAATATGATGATGCTGCATGCAAGTCTATGATGCGGTGCTATGACTAAGTTATAATTTTATATCAGTGTATACATTTAGATGCAAAATGCAAATCAAATAGTCAAGGTTTTCTTTTGTTGTTTTTTTAAAAAAAGGTAAAATTACGGTAACCAGAATGTGACAACACAAACGAGAATCTAATCAGAAAATGATTCAGTAAAGAATACCTTCAGACTTAGGTGAATGACTTGCCACAGAATCATGAAATCCATCAGTATTAAACGAGCTCTAAACAAGAAAAAGAAAGAAAAAGTTATGTCATTAAACGGATAAATTTAAGGGAGAAGGACAATTAAGCAGGCATGCACAATGGAAATTGAGCTCAAAGGTGCAAGTGCAGTATGGAGTATGGACATCAGCACAAGGGTAGTTGAGCTCAAACAACGCATTGCGTGTCAAAAGCAAGGTTCCATTAATAATTTTCCCCGATTTTCACTTATTGGAGAACTTGAAACGACAGGTACAGAATAAATCATTTCAAGGGAAAAAGAAAGGACGGCTAACAGACTGTGTCATGCCAATATGTGCTCGACTAACACTAGCTTTGCTTCCCTGACAGGGGACTTGGTGTTTTAAATTTATAACAGATATGATATGTGCAAACCAATCAAATTTCAGCTGTACATAACCAGTTAAGTTTCAAGACCCTAGTCAGTAGTCCCTAGTAAATTTTAAATTACAAAGAGAAACATCAGGTGACAAAAAATAAGAAAGTGCTGTTTGTAAAATAAAAAATACCCACAAGTAAATGAGCGCACAATTGAAAATCTTAAATGCAAATTCTGTCGACCAACAAACAAGACCAAATATATAACCACAATGGTGATTCAGAAATTAAGAAAAAGGGACACAGTAAGATAACCTTTTCAGAAGCATTGGTGATAGTACGTTCAAATGAATTATCTTGTTCTTCACCGACCACTCTGTCTACTTTAACCTCATTGGTCACTATCCCATTCTCACTTAAAAATTTCTCATAGAATGGAATTACTTTGTCATTCCTCAAAACCCTAATATTGGTGTTGGTTCTTCTTCTAGAAAATGCACACTTAACAGCAACAGGAACAGTTATATCAGACTCTGTCACTGTTGCTCCATCAGCAGAATCAACTGTTCCATTCTTATCTTGTATAGAGAATTTTACATCAGCATTAGTATTTTTCTGCGGAACATCCATTAATGCATGATTCCTGAGCCATTTGGCTATTTTGTATCGCAACAAAGGAGCCAAGCTATCATCCTGAAAAAGGAAAGCCACTAAATCAGAATAAAATAAAAAGAAAAGGCATAAAAGGTAGAGTCTTATTTGCTCATACTTACAGCCAGCCTAGACGATAATGAATCAGGTGGAATGCCAATATCTGATGCCACTTCTTTGACATTCACTTTTCCCCGTTCAATTAACTGCAAGATTAGCAAATGTAAGATGCAAAACAAGCCGAACATTAATAAATACGAAAGAAAATGGTTAAATACTCATGAACAAATACGTGCAAGACATGGGCAGAATGCTAGATGTGTGTATGAGAGAGAGAAGAGAGGCACATATAGAAACCTTCTTAAGAATTGGAGCAAAATTCACACTGTCAAATCGCTTAAAATCATCACCGTTTCTCCTCTCTGACATAGCCATATTTTCCGCTTGCTGGGTATTATCAACACATTCTGAGACAATTTCAGTTTTTAGTATGGTATCAGCCAAACCAAACTCTGCTAATTCTCCATCGTTGCATTCATCATGATAATGGTGAGTTTCTCGGACTCGGTCGACTGAAATGTTATCTCCATTTCTGTGGCTATCCAGCTTGTCCATTGACAACAATGGAAGTTGAGTGGTACCAGGCACCTCACCATTAACAGAAAGAGACGAATGTCCTTGCGATATACTGGATCTACTAAAGCCATCTGAGTGCTTTGAGCAGAAAGCCCGTAGCTCAACCTATAAGACAGTATAAAATAGATAGCAAATCTCATCAAATACTCCACGACAGCTTCAAGTTGTTATAAAAGACATAGAAGCAGTAGCATCTTTTTTAAAAGAAATCACAACAACTAAGAATAGGGATAGAGACGAAAGAAATACATCATCAAACCCATATCTTCCCCAGACCTCCATTCTGTTTCTAGCCTCCCTCGCACAAATAGGATGGAAAGAACTTCTGCAAGCTCCTGAAGAAGAAAAAAACCAAAAAAGAGCACATTACAAATGGAAATATGATTACCTTGTCAACAAACAAGGAATATATTATAAACAGAATAAAAAGACAACCCCAAAGACAACAAATTGCCCAGCACATCACACCTAAGTTAAATGTTAACAAGAAAGACACATAAATTGCAAATGACAGAAGAGCAAAAGTAACCTCAAGCAGCTATTCATGCAGCATACACTAAACTGGATAGTAAACTAAGGTATTATAGAAACAAAAGGATTTAGACAAGGAAGGGAATGGGAATGTTGACATCACCAACAAAAGCAGCTAACATACACTACTCTTAACATACTCATTGATCCATAAAGTGCGGCATGGAAGTCTATATACAAATTCTAGAAGCGACTACAAAATACATGTCCTCCCAAAGACCATTCAAAGAAATATTGTCATTTCAGAAATTCACGTGAAGACTAATAATTAAAAACCACACAGGCAATAATAAAAATCTTAACATTTGATGGTAATTACAAAAAAGATATGTACCGCCACCACAACTAACACTTCCTCCTGACATAAATCTCAAAATGATATCATCAAAGTTTTGCCGTATTATAGACAAAAGGTTTAAATATCAAAAGTTCAATAATAAATGTCAACTTACGCATCCAAATGAATACGATGGAACTAAGTTCACTTAATCTTCAATTTTATGTAGGGAAGGAAATGCGATAAGAATCAAGCTGCATCCCACCGAGACGCCATCCTTCCATAATGGGGTGACTAGTAGTACTTCTTCCAATACAGTAAAAAACTCCACGAATATTCTCAATAAATGTGTCTTGCATACTATGCTGATTTCATTGTTTGAGGAAATTATATATTCCAAAATTCCTAATAAAAGTTAGATCTCTAGGGTATCCTCTAAATAGCTTTCTAGTCACTAGCTTCTTTTACCCAGGTTATCCTGAAAACTGATTAATTTCCAAAACAATCAAGCAGGTTTGACCCACGCATGTCATACCGTAACTTCCACACCCGAAACACTGAACGGGGTCATTTTAAAATCTTGTTTCTTAAAAGAGCCACATGCAAATAAATTTACCTTTTCATTGTTATCGAACCTTATTTTTATACCTTAATGCCATCTCAAAATAAGCTTCTATCAGAGTTCCTGCTTAAGGTATAGTTTTAATTCCCATCACTTTACTAGGAAGAAAATAATGTTGCAACAATTCGACATAAATCCAACTCCAAAACTTATCGAAAACATTAAA
The DNA here is from genome assembly GCA_963580455.1 of Euonymus europaeus. Lineage (NCBI taxonomy): Eukaryota > Viridiplantae > Streptophyta > Magnoliopsida > Celastrales > Celastraceae > Euonymus > Euonymus europaeus. The sequence goes on along the minus strand of OY756972.1, from coordinate 19,091,720 downwards.
AAGAATCATGTTATAAGCAACTAAAACATGAATAAAATGAGTACCAGTGAGATTCACCAGAATTGCACAGAATGGCCAAATTCAGCTCCAAAACCCTCCCAAATCCATAAGCGTGTGTTTGATAAGAGGGTAATAAATAGGAGTGTAATGTATTACTAGGGTCATCATTACTCATCTCTCTCCATGAGTAATCATTACACCCAAAATATGAAGAAAATTGCCAAAAAAAATTACACGGGTAAATAATATATATATGTCTACCACACATGAGTATTTATTTATCCATGTATTTTTAATTACCCTTGTAATTATTACACCCCTATCAAACACGCCCTAAAAGGTAAATAACTAGCACACATAAGGTTCCCGGATTGGAGGCAAATATGGCAAGCAAGCATAGTCTTACCTATGCAATGCCCAGAGCTAATTAACACTATTTGAATCACTAAGGTTCGACCTCGTGAACTCTAGGTTGTGGTAAAGTAAACTTACCATTGGGCCTAAGGACCTAAGGCCTTTTAAATTCATAACGATAAACTAAAAGTGAACATTAATGTCTACAATTGCATCAAATGAAAAAAAAATGGAAACACTGATGTCAATAAGTACAGACATATCTTAATAAGCCTTCAAAGTGGTGAGCATTGTCCTAATGTTAAAAATTATTTGTGCACCCCCTACCTAGAGGTCACGGTTTCAAACTAAAAAACAGCCTCTCCGCAATTCAAGGCAAAGGCAGCTTACATCTACCCTCTTCTAACTCCACCTCCATAGGAGACACTAGTGCACCAGATTCTACTTCATTTTTTATCTGAGGATGCATTTAGTGATCAGTTTATAATGTTTGCAATCAGCTACATCTCAAAAATATTCTAAATCACTTTAATTTTCAGCGTACACCAAGATTAATTGACATGAAATTTCAATTTGATTTAACATGCACAAGGCTCCCGCGATGAAAGCAGACGGGGAAGAGCAAGACACATGTAGCCTTACTCCCTCATTAATGCAGAGATGCCTTACTCCCTCATTAATGCTGCCAGGCAACCTTACCACTGGGCCATAGGTCGTTTCCATTGAAGAGTTGCTCTTTCCTAATTCAAAATTTTAACCAAATCGTCCAAGTATAGCTTTTGCGAGAAGCAAACAAGGAATTTTTGCTAGACAGTAACTTACAGAAAGGCACCTGATAGTTTAATACTCTTAAAACTAATGGTTGACTATCAACCTGCCACACGATAGTTGACGAACTTGTTATTCCTCATACATAGCATCCTAAAGAAAAAATATCTCCTTCCAACTAAATAAAAGGTATTATGCAAAGCAAAAATTCCTTACAAAGAAAGAGAAGTAGCTCTTAAAGATCTATAAAGAAAATGTGAAGCAAAATTCAATACATAAGGCAGCCATAATTGTGAAAAGCATAAAGTGTTTTATGGCGCTAAGAACTTGTATCTCCCAAGCACTAGGTTCCGAAACAGATGCTAGGCAATACTTTTGGAAGTACAGTAAAGATACTATACTTTTCAGTCTTAGATTCAAACATCATAAGACGATCACAGTTCAACCTCCAAAAGGACCAATCGTTGCAAAACCAACCAAAAAAGTATTCAGCTCCGTCAAACTAGATGTTCATTTGAATAAAGCTACACTTTTCATTGGAAAACTTTCTCTCATAGTTTACGTAAGAAACCAGACACAGGAATATAAGATGCCAGTAGAAACACATCCAAATAAGATAGACTATCAATAAATGCAACATCAATCAGTTTATGGTGATTCCTCACTTTTCTCAATTTGCCACGTCAGTTGTTAATAAAAGTAATTACCAAGTTTTTCTGCTACAGTCAGTTTATGCCTCCTATCCCTCGCTACTTTTTCTGCTTGAAACTCTTATCACATTCTAAGTGACTATCCATGCAGATGCCAATGGTAAGTAATTAAATCCATAAAATGACCTGATATAAATCAGCAAGTAAAATCCTAGTTAAGATCAGGGAATAGAAATTCAGCATGCATTAACTAAACATGGTTTTTCCTTCAAACAATTTTTAATAGTAATGAAAGTTCAGTATTGTTACAAAATACAAATCCCCAGAGCTACCATAGTTGGTAAAACCTTATGATGTGCTATGTGCAATAACAGGTGGCAAGGGCATATATCACATTGAATCATTGATACACGAAATATCAAATTGGTCAAAGAACTCACGATTCACACACCATATTGCACAAATATGATCCAAAAGGTACCAAAATTGAAAAAGTATTGAAACATGCAAAACACTGAAATGCAGATTCTTATGTCTGAGCTTTTGTCCCGATTACCATCGTGTCGCTTTTCATCATTGGCGGTGATGCCTTTCAAATATCATATACAAACCTCTAGTGCCCAAATAAAACACTAACGTTGATGCAGAAAGACCATTAATTTTAGTTCATTCCTGGGTCTATTTTAACTAAGTTACTTTTTAGTTTTCATAGTAAGGCTAAGGTCGGAATTTCCAGGTGTGTTAGAATTTTAAGGTATTTCTAATAGTATTTTATTAAATTATTTCCAAAGTCCAGTCATAATTATAATTGGAATAGTATTAGTCTACTTTTAGGAATCCTAGTTTTATTTGAAGGAAACTTTTATGTTATAGGATAACTAGGAGTCTATATATATATATATATATGGATGTAAGTAATGAATTAATAATAATAGATATTTTATGAATTTTTTTTTGAGGAGAGATTCCTTACACCTTCGGTGAGAGATTGATCCATACTCGGTGAGAGTCTGAGAAGGGAAGGTGAGTTTATCCAACCTGACCCGAGAGATTCAGGGTGATCTTATTCAATTCGCAAGTTTAGAATTCATTTCTAACTTCAAACCTAGAAATTGGCAACTTTTGTTCAAGGATTCTGGATTTTTGGGATTAATTTGGGGTTACAGTTTTGTGAAAGAATCGTGACATGAATTGCACAGCATATGGGAAAGAATCTATAAATGTATACCGCATGAGCACTTTTTTGAATGTAGCACTTCCACTTAGGACATCAGCAATCGCGGGGAATTTTAATAATAGAAATATAGAATCCATCCATAGAAACATAAAAACCTCAAAATTCAACAACACCTAACCATTTATTTCAATGTAAAACAGTTCCACAAGTAAACACATTATCATTCTTCCACTAAGTAATACTTACTGAATCAGGTATGAGATATACATAAAGAAAATTACGCACCAAATGCTAGTTGTAAATACAACAACAAATAATTCTGGTAAGATCAAACAAGACCCTGACTCTGAAAGTTTAAAAGAGGCAGAGGAAGCCACAGGTTCGAATTGCTACAATTCCTCACCAGTATACTACCAACAAAAGAGGGAATGCAGAAAGGAAATAAATTAAAAAAACACAAGACATACCATGACTGCACCGAATACACATGCCAAACTTCACCTTGCATATATTACAGACTAATTTCTTCCGGGTTTCCTTTATTTCTCCCAGGTTCATAATAGGTTCCATGCTCGTCAAGTCCTCTATATAGACCTCAGGCATCCAGAGAGAACAAAACAAATGAACGAACTCCCCGCATCCATCATTTTCTACCCTCTTATCGACAGACTTCAAAGCACCAACCTGCTTTGGGCAAAGCATGCAGGGGTTCGATGAGCCACAACTAGCACCCTTACAACTACACCAAGAACACAACCACGAGTCGTTTACAACCTCTTCTACACCATAACACTTTCGATGAACAGTAACCTTGCAAGAACTGCAGACAATCAATGGGTTTGACTTGTTACCCATGTCCCCGCTACAGCAAAAGTCGCATAAAGATGAGCTCCCCATGCAAGGATGACCAACCAAAACCTTCTCCAACCCCGCATCGCCACCTAGAAGTTTCCTCTTCTTAGAGGGGCGCTCTGATGCCAACAAAATCCTATTCCTACTTCCTAATATCCACTCTAAACTGCCAGCTGAGTCTCCTGCAGAACAATTCTTTTCATCTTCCTTAGGCAAAGATTCAGCTAATATACTGTCGATTTCCACAGACTGCCGGTCCTGGCTACTTTCTTCTGTTCTAAACCCATTCACATTACCCACATTAGCTGTCTCAATGCATTCCACATTTGCAACCATCCCATTCTCATTCCCTAAATGTGGAATCAAAAAACACTTCTTAGAAGCTATAGAACTAAGGGAAGATACCGTGTACAAAGCATCGATATCAGGTAATGTCAAGTCTCTGAAATACACCTCCTTATCATCCCAAAAATTGGTGCCACGGGACCTACCACCTGCCCGGGAAGACTTCTTGTCAGCGCCAGAGTTACCCTTTTTGCGCCTCTTTCTACTATCAGACGGCTTAAACAAGCTGGCCAGCCTGCTAGGGAGAGTAATTACCCTAGAAGCTGAAGCAGACCCGTCCTCAGGGACATCGAAAGGGGAACGCTCGCTTAGCGCTTTTCGTGCCTGGGAAAACAAATCAACCCCCAGAGAAGTGGGCTTCTTCATTGCTAGTTGGGTCGCAACAGTGGTCACCGGAACCCCAGAAGCCAGTAGGCAAGGCTTTTCCTCGGTGTAACAACCTTCGCCCCCACCAGTGCCCATCATAATCGTCCGTTGGTGGCATGGGCATCCAGTCATCAGCGACACCAGCTGCGGACACCATCAATTGCGCATTCCATCACGGAAACCTAGACCTCTCAGCCCTAAACCGAACCCTAGTTTCAAATCCTTCTACTGTCCAATTCTCCTCGCAACTATGACGCAAAAAAAAAAAAAAAAAATATATATATATATATATATATATTGAAAATCTAAACCGAACCCTAGTTCCGAAAACCTAATCTAATTGTTCCAGTCTGACGTCCGCCGGCGAAAGAGAGAGGATAATCTCCTTCTAGGGTTAGGACTTTCAGTTATTCTGATTCGTCTTCTCTCGGATCCTTTTTCAGAGCAGTTGTTTTCTCTGGAACAGTTCAATTTCGTTCTCGAGGGCGGTAGAGAGAGAGAGAGAGATTCGCGTTTTCTGCAGCCATAGAGGACAGGTTTTCTTTCTGCAGATTTTTTGGGTGTAGATTGTATGTTGTGACGCAATACGATGACTTCGTGTGCTTGCACCGATTCATACACGTGGAGTCCGAATATAGGAACCAGCATCTGCCAGGTCAATTTCTTATTTCGGATTTCTACTGACAACTGGGGCAGTGTCAGTGATTAGTAAATATAATAAAATAGCTTTTAGCCAACGGTCATTTGGAGCTGGGAAAATTTTAAAAGTATCAATGAAATAAATAAAAATACATGGTGAAATAGTTTTTCGTATATAATTTTTTGATAATTCTTTTCTTTTGAAAAAAAAAGAATTAATCAAAAATTCTTAAGTTGTAGGTAAATATTTCTTTCATAAAATAATTTCCTATTCTATATTTTCTATACATATTTTTATCACCTAATTATACATTATTTTTTAATTGTTGAAAAGCATTGGAGCAATTTTACCAACAAGGAAAGAACCGCGTCGAGTTCGAGTCTTCTCATCCTATTCTCTTGTATGTACACAGTAGGTAAAATTTATTATAATAAGAATAATTAGAAAAATAATTATTAATAAGAATACAGATGGTCAACTATATAGTTCTTTTCATTTAAAGAAATTACATAACATCATAAATCGAAATCTCTCTCATAATTTTCTCTGATGCATGACATCATCAGTTTTACTTTTTTATTATTTTAAACAAAATTTTGAAATAATCTACCTCTCAAAACACTTGATGCGATTTTTAGAAAAAATTATAAATCAGCATTGAAAACTCTTCCAAACAAGATTTATTGTCGATAGATTATAAGCTGAAAAAATTTAGTGCATATGAACTTACGTATGAACATAGTGCAAAATAGTGTCTATATGATTTACAGCTTCAATGTGCAAACCTTCGGTTTGGGGTCGAGAAACCGAAACCCGTCTGCCAGTTCCCTGCCCTGGGAGTCACTGACAGATGTAAGTCGCAGGATGTGCAGCCTTACGGTAGGGACCACCTGCCGCTTTAGAAGTGGTCGAATGCCTCTACGAGGGTTCGAACTCACAACCTCCACTTCCCCCGTTAAGAGTTTTGACAAGGTGGATTCCGCTCAGCCATATGCCCTGGGGGCTTCAATGTGCAAACCTAAAGTTCCAATTTCCCTACAATGTTGAAATCTCCAAAAATGTATTAGACTACAACACTACCCACATCAGGCGTGGTAAAAAATTTCAATTATTTAATTTTTTTATGCATTGATTACACAAAATTATTATAATAAATTTAATAAAATACATTAGATTATGCATATGCTTTCTACCACAGTCCACATATCCTCTCAAAAATAATACATCGGATCAATAAAATTTAAAAAACTTGGATTGAGTGGCGAGAGAACCTGAGTCTTGTGTTATTGCTTAGTACTTATCTTTTCAGTATTTGAATATCTATAAAATCATAATTTGATGGGATTTAATGTGATGTTGGTTTAATTTTATCAAACAAAATATGTGACTGACTGCAATAAGTTGAGAATATAAATCAATACAAGACCAACAAGTCATGACATAACATCTATATTTTTATTTTTAAAAACTAATCATTAATCGAAAATAATTTAGACATGTAATGCTATCAGGCAAGGTTTTTGTTGAGCTATCATCACAAAAACTCATGTAAACATTTTCTAAACTTTCATATTACATTTGGTTATTTATGTATTTATATTTATTTATTGATATAGAAGGAGAAAAAAAAAAGAATATCAAGATGTTTCTTATATTGAATGACCATGAATTTTTAAATTTTCATATAATTGTTTATTTTTTAATAATTTAAAATTTTCATTTACATATTTGTCTCTTAAATCTTACACATGACATCTTGTCATTTTTGTTATAACAAAAGAAATATTAGCGGGTTTCTCTTATGGTAATTAATTTTTTTAATATTAATTTTAATTATTGACATATATACTATGACTCTTGAATTTAAGTGTCATCTTGCCATTTTTGTAAAAAATGAATATCAAAACTCATATTAAATGGACATGAGTTGTACATTTTTTGTATAATTATTAATTATGATTATTAGTTTTTTTCTCACTTGAATCATATGTGGCTTCATGTGGTGCATTTGTGAGACCTCCATTTGACATATATATTAGGTGTATACCTGCGCTATGCGCGTCGATGATCTAAACGTTGATATAAGTATAATTTGTGTATTTAATAGTTCGTAGTAAGAGTCTTTAATTGATGTACAACATTAGAATGAATGTTAGTTATTTTTGTACACAATAGATGAAGAGTCTTGTCCTTTTTGGGTTGATAATACATAACATAAGGTGTGATTTTTGGGATTCCAAACACAAAGCCTATTTTTTAGAAGGTTTTTCTTTTCTTTTAAAATTTTGTATAAAATTAAAATCACATGCATAATGCATTATACAATGATGGTTTGTTTATTTTGTTTCTTTTTTGTTTGGATAACAATGAAATGTGAACTCTTAGAGTAATCAACATTGAAATCTCATAACAATCATTATTTTTTCTAAAAAAAAAATAGTTCTTAAAATTCTTGATAATATATGAATACGCGCAATTACTTTTAATTGAAACCCTAATATATATATTAAATGATAGAAAAACAACTTTTGATAATATGTAAACGAACATGATTCTTTGAGTCCTCAACTTTGTCTCATTTTTTTTCTTTTCCAATTGGATAATGACACAACTCTTGAACATAATATGCGAATGAATGTGTCACTATTTTTTTTTTAATTTTTAATTAAAATTAATTGATATGACACATGGTAGCATGTGGTTACTTCTATTTTGAGATCTTCATGTTAGGTAATAGTATTGATGATTGATTGATACAATTTTGTAGATTTTAAAGTCGTCTTCTTCGACAACAATGTCTAAATTCCTATATCTCACTCCCTCTTTCATCATTGGTATCTCCCAAGCCGCCGCCTCCTCTGACAACAATAACTGAGGATCAAATCCTCTTATTTTCTTATATCCCACAATTTCAAACACAATCAAATACTCTTCTTCTTTTAACCATTAAACCATTTCAAAAATGATCAAACCTACATACTCAAATCTTCTTCTTCGACTTGATCCAAGAGCATGGCTATCACAAGTCTACAATCACGGTCCGCTTTTGGATCCACTTTATGAGGTGGGTCAAGAACCTAGCAATCTTTTTGTGAACCAAACCCTTCTAGATCCGCTTGATGAGGTGGGTCAAGAATCCGACGATCTTGTTATGGAGGCGCTTTGAAGGGATGATTGCTATCTCATCCAACAACTTCTTGCTGTAGAGTCTTTGCAGCACTCAATCACATGACTTTTCTATGTGTATGTCATTGCTTAAAGGATGTGCAGCTAGGGCATGGGCCGATGAGAGAGAAGGATGTTCGGCTAGGGTTGCTCAAATTATCTTATGGTTTAGGGCTTTTTGGTATTGCCAAATGCATTACATGATATGGACTCTCAAAAAATTATGTTTCCAAGTCCTGCGATCTTAAGATAATCACATGGTCAAAGTGCCATATCAGCAAATTCGTTGCTTAGGTTTGAAAAATATTGAGCGAGTAATTTGACTAGAATAAAACAAAAGACTTTAAAGTGACTAAGTTGAAATGTTTAATATTTTGATGACTGAAAGTAGTATTAACCCAATTACAAATTTTAATGACTTTTGAATAATAAAATAGTAAAGAGACCACCTATAGGCCTTAGCTTAAATTAAAATAAATGATATTATTTTAACATCAAATTAATTTATTGTACCACACAAATTTTTTGCCAATTTTTTATAATGCGATTTGTTTTTTACAATAAAATTACATATTCAGACTTTGCTTGGGAGGTGTTATAAGGAGTTGAGTTGGGAGGGGTTCGCTTACTTGACATTTATAAGTATTGAGAAATATTGGGAGGGGTTCACCAAACAGTGTTCGCGCCAAGTAAGAATTTGGGAGGAAACACCTCTCCCAAACAGACACTCAGTTAAATATTTATATAATTCAAGAATCAAATTGAGCAGGCATTAAATTCAAAGGTTAATATTGTCCTTTTAAATTCAACAAAGTTTTTTATCCAGGAATAAATATTAGCTACAACTTACTGTAAAAAAAAGGTTACAGAACGATTGGGGGAAAATTTAGAAATAATTAATCAGAAATTCAAAAAGAAACAATTGGGGACCCACATGTCCCATTATTGGACCGACGTGTACATAAGGTGTTGGTTAAGCGAAGCAGAAAAAAATGTCTTCGAATCCGTGAATTTTCGATTCGATCAAACAATAGAAAAATCTGTTGATTGGATAATGGATATGGATAAAATCCGAATTTTTTGAATGGATATGGATTTAGGCATATCTGATTTGAAATTCGTATCTGATCCTACCCGAACATGCGGATATTCGATCCGATCCGATTCTATCCGACAAACACATATAGTATAGTTTATATACCATTATTCGATTGACAATTAATGTCATTAATATATTTATATACATATTATAATTGTCAACATAGATATATTATTTTTGTAATATGAATCAATTATAATTTGTAATAACACCATATAATGTGATAGAATCTCATACTATTAATTCAAATATTCAATTGACTAATATTTTTAAAACCCTAATTAGTAAAGTTAGTACTGAATACTAAAAATACAATAATGTAAACCCTAAACCTAACAATAACATTATAAATTAACATGTGACAAAAGATAACATTATCATCAACTTTTATGAAGATGAGTTCTACCAAACTTTATTGAATATGTTATTTATTTTGAATTTGTCAGTTAATGCAAGCATTTTGATTTTGATTGTAACATTTTATGGATTTTAGACTTTGATTTTAGAAAACTTTCTTTGTTACTATATGATTTTTGATATTATTTATATTTTATACTCTGGTTTATATTTCTAGATTCATGAATTATGAAGTTCTAATTGGTGTCATAGGCTAGCAAAATATGCGTCAGTGTGTTACATAGATAAATGTGATATCCATGAAGAATATCCGAAATTTGATGGATAGGATATAAATTTAAATTTTTTTATTCGTAATATATAAATATGAATATGGATACATTTTTTATTATTTAGAATTGCATACGAATTTTGAAAAATGGGATCCGATATCATCCCTAGAAAAGAACCAAAATAATAATAATAATACTAAAGAAACAATTGGGGAGGAAGACATTGGAAGGAAGGAACCGGAAGCAATTTACAGTTGGTGAACCGGCTGCTGAGACTAACAGACTCGCGTCTCAGCCATAAAAGAACCGAAACGATCCGGCGGAGTAGATATATGGATTTAGCTGAAGCGTGGCCGATTTTCGGGCCAGGCGTTGCAGGAATTGTGTTCGGTGCCGGTTGGTGGTTCTGGATCGACGCGGTCGTTTGCAGCTCTGTTGCTGTTTCTTTTGTTCACTACCTTCCTGGTACTTTATCGATACGTAGTTAGGTTGTTAGGGTTTCGATTGTATGCGTACTTTTTTTTTTCCTTTAATCCGATTATATGCGTGATTGTTGCGAGCTATTTCAGGCATATTTGCATCGATTGCGGCAGTGATGTTCAATTGTGTTAGAAAGGAGGACATCGATTATTCTCCATATGACGAAGGGGAGTGGAGGTCAGAAACTTCTAGCTCTCGCTCTCTTAGTTGTTTTTATGTTCATTTTGCTGGGCTGTTGGATCATACTGGTTCTGGACTAGAAATGTTTGCAAAATAATAGTAAGTTTTGTATCCTTATGGGGTCTATGAGTGGTGCTTAAAAGGTGCTGATACTTGATACTATCTTTTTTATTGATAAAGTAATTGATACTGATCTGTTCATTAGTTCAATTTTAAGCAAATGGATTGGCCAACTGGTTGTTATGATGGTTTTTTCGTGCCGTCAATTTGATAGCCACAATGTTTTGGGTGGAAAATTGCAAGTTACCATGATTGTGTGCCAGGTATGCATTCTCAGTTATACAAAATTACAAACGTTTTGTGGCTTGATCTGATGCTTGATTATAGTTTTTTTGTTTGTCTTGTCAATATCCTTAACTAGAAAATTTTACACTGTTTTGCTTGTCTGCTGGGATCTGTATTCTCACTTACAGATAGTTATGAGCATGTAAAATGTAAACAGGTTAGATGCAAATCATTTTCTCTTTAAGTTCGTGGGTTTCGTATGTGTAGAAAGCCTGTAGATTCAGAGTGGATATTCTATTTTAACATCAGTCTGAGTTCATACATGGTGGGTGGTCGCTGCAAGTAGTGATTTGGCTGGCTGCTAAAGAATGATGTTCTCATACATCATGGCAAGATATTCTGTGCTCATTTATGATAATTGGGACTTCCAATTTTGTTGAGTTGAGTTGACAGGAACAAAAGGTAGAATTCTCTGATGGATTATTGGTAATTTGTCATTTGGATTCAAGTAGTTGACTGTTGACCACCACATCCTTTGGGTTAAAGGCTTTGATGATGAGCAGCAGTGATAGTGCTTATATCTGGGCTCTGGTCGTGGTCAATTTGATTTTCTGTTTGTCGTCTCCATGCTTCTACTAGCATTCCAAAGCACATCTGCCTTTGCTATACTCTTTTCAGGAACTTTTGTCTGAGTAGTTTAAAGAGGGATAATGTCTTCAATGTTCTTCAATATATCATCTTGGTTCACTTCCATTTTAACATCAGATTTTCTGAAATATACCAGCTATGTACATGGGCTTTCAGCTTTATAAGTTTATGAAGGTTCATCATTTTTATTGAAAGTAACTGGCATGATGCCATTTCTGAATAAAGTATTGTGGAAACCCTCTTACCGTAAGGGATTGGGCCTGATGAGGATGTAGAGATTGGTGGGATATATTATGATAGCCCGATCCTACATTGGATATGTGGTGAACAACCCAATAGTCCAATACTATATGTATGTAGGGCTTGGGCTTGACATTGTGAGTGGCCATTCGGAGGCAAAATCTTCAGGATCATATGGCCAAACAGGCAAGACCTTGTTAGTGTTTGTTTGATTCATTATATCTATTAAAAAATGGGCACACTTTCTGCAATAGTTCCTACCGCCGGGACAAGTTCATAGACTAGGACAGTGCAGAAAGCAGTATTTTAAGCTAATTGTTTCTAATTTTTCTAAATTTGAAATTAGGAAGATCCTTGACCACAGAGATCTACCAAGTGTACCTCTAAATCTTGAAATTCCAGCCAAAAATCTATTTTGGTATCAATTACCTTGATTCTTTACAAAGAATTCGGCACAAATTAGATGCTTGATGTAAGTCATACAGAACTCTCTCTCACTTTCTCTGTTGTTGAACATTGGATAGTGCATTTATGAGTTGCTATGAAGGTGAAGCAGCTCAATTAGATTTTCAATTATGTAGTAAATATCCGACAATAGAGATTGAAGTTGCCAAATTCAAGCTGCAACTGAAGTCCAAATATTGAAATATGTTCTAAGGTAGAGATTAACCAGATTTAGATTAGTGCAACTACAGTAGAGCTTTTTGACACATTTAGATAAATGTTATAGATGGCAGAAGTATTATACAGAAGCCATCATAATGACTTCTTTTGGGGCGTAAACTGTAAAGTAAATTCAATTGTAGGTGAGCTAGGGGTTGCGTCCTTAGTCCTGAATACAAGGTAGAGGGAACAAAAACTGAAATTAAGAAACAACAAAATGCTCTAGAACGTTGCATGAGCTACTATCACAATGGCAAGAATCGTAATAAAATTAGGATTGCAATGAAGATAATTGTAATTATCAGATAGTTTGAGTCTTCAACGACTTATAAACCATGAGACATAGGGAGAAGATTATAGTGTCTGGAAAATTTGTGTACCTTACAGCCGTAATTAAGTTGTAAGCCGAGTGAACTAAGATTTCCAAAGAGGTAGAGAACAATAAACCAAGAATGACCTCTCAAATGAGAAACCTAATCCATAAGGTTTTCTTCAGCAATTACCAAAAAACAGTTATCTTGAACTTTAATGAAATCCTGAATTTCCAAGGAAGCAAGCATTGCAATGCAGTTATTGAACTCTAGTGCTTAATGTTTGAGATGGAGGGGATTAAATACACCATGGAATTATAATTAGAAGCATAGTTGCTAAATATTTAATTCAGGTTTTGATGTTTAGGGATGTGAATCAACTGAGTCACCTTTTTTGAGGCATACGATGTTAGATATTATTATAAAGCTCAAGATTCAGGCTCGAGCCTTAAGTGGAGCTGTTTTCTTGATGAGCATGAGCAGGATTCGTTGGGTATTCTATTTGTTTGCATAGCTGCGTCACTACACTAGAGGACATTTTATGTCACCATGTTTTCACTTGACTAATCTTTGAAAGTCGCAATCTGAAGGAAAACAGGTTTTTGGTGGAGCTTTGATCCTCTTTTGTAAATTAAGAAAATCATCAAAGTTGTCATCATTGGATATTGGATGTGTAAAATATTTCTATTGGAAATTATATATGCAAAAATATTGTTAACCAAACTCTCTCTCCACACGCGCGCACACACACACAGAGATAGGAATGAACCTCTGTGTGCATAGGTATATACTATATACATTTTCTATTAAAATGTTCTATTCAATGTAACATTATCTTCTTTCAATTGCTACAGGTTGAAGCTTTGGCTTTTCTTTGCTTATGTTGTATCATTCGTCTCTCTAGCAGCCTCAGTCGGCCTATTAATTCAAGATTCACTCGTGAAAACTGGTCCTTCATCCTGGACAGGAACTGCTGGTGTCTTGCAGTGCGTGTTTGTGTTGATCAGGTAAACAGTTTTTCACCACATATCTTGAGCTTAATGCACCTTCGTATGCCATTGAGCATCTTGCTCTATTATTACCTTTCTTTGCAAGAAAATTGTTTAAATCATGAACTTATGAAGCAAGGTCGTTTGTGAAGATGCCAATAACTTACTGCTCCTTTGCTATTGTATTGTTATCTTTTGTTCATAATGCAATTTAAACCTGCCTCCTGCAGTGGACTGATTTACTGGACTTCACATTCGGAGTAAATTGTGTTGATAGAATTCCAAGTATACCTTCCATTTGGAGATTCAGATTGCAGATGAGGATTGAGAATGTACGTTGTTTCACCTTATCTATCTAATGTGACAATAAAGAGCAAAAAAAAATTTTAAAAATCATGTAAATGTGTGCGCTGTGGTGAAAATCATTAGCAACTTTGTGATGGTAGTGTATATGTTTTATTTACTCCAATTTCTGACATTTTAGTTTGGAGTGTTTGACACTCTTGCTTTATTTATACTCGGGTCTGCATGTAGGACTCCTTGCTTAATGGCTTCTATATCATGAGGCAGTTAAAAGTTTGTGCACTCCGAACAGCAGATTTTCTCTCGAAAATATGCTATAGCCTTAAATGGAAACGTTAAGCCAAACACCTCTGTACTTGAGGAAAAAATAGTAGTAGGATTCTCGAGTTATTCAGATTTCAGATTCAGTAGCGACTATTACAAACCTTAGTGCAAAACTTGAGAAAAGCCTTCTAATGACCCCAAATGTTTATTGCGATAACTGAATGTAGAGACTAAAGAGAAACTCAGTACTTTAGTGGTTGCTCTTTGCTAGAATGGTTGCTGTAGAAGGTGACGAAATTCTGAGAACATCTGATTTTCTTTCTCAGTCATAGCATCCATGAAGGGACTATGAGAAGATAGTGAAGTTTGGAAGCCACTGTTTGGGTCTTCAAAATTCATTCCTCCTTTTACTCAATATTTTCTTTTCCAGTGGCTTCATTGAAGAACTGATTTTTTGGATCAGACTGTGTGTTTGGCTCCTGAAGTCGGACAAGCACGCAGCCATGTTTTCTTGCTCTTGTAGTAACAAGTCATTTGGCAGAAAAGCATCATCGAGAAGAAAATTGCGCCAACTGAAGCCTGTTCGTGCTGCAGTGGAGCAAGTAGAGGAAGCAGATGACAGCGATGAGGACAATGAACCTTCATTTATAAAATGTGGAGTTAGGAGGGGTTCATTGTTGGCGTAATTTGATGCTTCAGTTGCGAACTTTAGTCCTGAAGTTGCACAAGAAACTCCATAGAATTGTTGCTGCTGTTCTTTAAGAGGTTATCTTGGACTGGTTCCACTTCAGGTTGGGGCAATTTACTCGTCATGAAATGACAATTGATCCTGGAAAATACTTCTTGTCGAGGTTGAAAATGTTCGAACTTCACCGTTGAATTCTTCGAATTTCTTTTAAGAGATCCAGATTTTTAGAGACCACCCATGTTTCCATAATCTGCCAGGATTTGAGAGAAATGCTTGTGCATAACAGGATCAATTCCCATTTCAGATTTTCTCAAAGCTATCATATTTATTATATGCTTGGCTCCAAGAAGCGCAAGAACCAGGTTCGAAGCTGGTGGATTTTTTGGTTAATCATAGAATTAATAATCGAAGTAATATTAAAGTTATAAACTAGTAAAAGACAGTCATGGTCTCATTCAACTAAATTCGGATGACAGATTCCACGAGATTATTCTCTCAAAGCTACCGTACTAATTATATCATTGGCTTCAACAAGCACAACATCCATACAAAAGCCTCCTGAATAGAGTGGAGATATGATTTATAAAAGTTAAAATTCAGAGTGGAGATATGATTTATAGAAGTTAAATATGTGTGAGCGATAGATTGAACTCTTGTAATTCTATTACTGCGTCACATGTTCACCTATAGTAATATAAAATAGGGTTAAAGTATATTTTTCGTCCCTGTACTATATAGTTAATTTCATTTTCATCCTTAAACTAATTTGTTTTCACTTTCGTCCCTCACCTTTCCAATTGTTTGATTTTTGTCACTCATCTTGGAAAGTCAATTGTCAAATCCTACGTGGCACGCCAGAGCTATCCTACGTGGATTGCCAAAATAATTTTGTGCCGATATGTCCTCCAATTTTTACTAACATCATTAAGATGTCCTTACTTTTCCAAAATAACTTTGATTGCTTCCCGCAATATGAACAACTAAAAAAATAGAACCAATGGCTCAAATTATACCACACCACCACTCATTTAAAACACAACAATCTGTCATATGGTCTATAATCCATGTAGTACATAATCAAACCAACAATCAAAACAGTACCTCAATTCAAGACATTGTAACCAGGTATAAAAATACAACAATATTTCAATAAAAACATAAATAACCAACATTTTGCAACATGAAATCTTCATTCCTTGTTCACAGACCCTTGCATACCGACATTGGTTGATTTGGACGACGACCCTGCATATGCTGCATCGGTACTCTGCAAAAGAAAAGATTGAGCCAACATTATAGTTATATTGAGGAATGTTAGGGAGTTGTAAATAAAGACATATATACCAGTTAAGTGAGGATGACGCCTATTCAGCATCACTAAAAACTGCTACATCATTAGCATCACTAAGATACAAGTCATCAATTGTCCCTTCATCACCATTCTCACCCTCAACACATACATCAGTGTAATGCAAAAAGAGGACATCATCCAGGTCATCATCATCATTGTCATCAAACCAGACATTCATGATGCTATCATCACTGTTTGAATTAGAACTTCTCTCAGTGTCATTGTCCTCCTCTGCCCTAAGTGAGTCATCATCTGTAATTGAGACAGTAGAAGACCTTGCCTTTGAAGCTTGTGTCTTCATTGAACCTTGACATTCACACAAAGAAACCCTAAGAAAACTTATAATCCTTATATTTATTTTAATAACCGAGATTAGCAGCAATACGGGATAGCAATTGAGAACTATAATCCCAATATACAGACCTAACCAAGATCAACAGTAACACAAGATTGCAACTTAGACATATAATCTGATGCAAATCAGGGAGCTACGGGAGTTGCGGCTACGGGAGTTGCGGCTGCGGGAGTTGCTTCTTGATTCTTTTTGTGCTGTTGTCTTTTGTTGGCTTGGGCTTGTATTTGTGGACTTGTTTGTTGTTTTCGTTCTGTGGCCGTTGTGGGCCTGAGCCTCTTGTTTTTCTAGTGGGTTTTGCCTTTTGTTTTTTATGTTGTTCAGTAGGGCTTGGGAGGGTAGTTGTTGATTTTGAAGAACTGTTGTAATTCGTGGAGTGATTCCACTTGCAGAGAGACTCTGCCGCCTTCACCATATAGTTGGATCTGTGATAGATTTATCTATCTGGTTTGCTACTTGCATCATTTGGTATCAGAGGATTCGTTCCGTCCTTGTTTGGTCAGTCTTCTCTCTTCATGCCTATTACACGAAGTGGTGCTACTTCCCGTATGTCGCTCAACCAGTCCATTCCACCTGAGAACACCAACACTGCTAATCCGACCGCTTCCGAGTCCACTGCTGGTCCCCAACAGCCTACTACTACTCCGACCACCTCCGATTCTCCTGTTGGTCTTCAACAACAGATTGCTCAACTTACTGTAGCTTTGGAACATATTACGCATCGCCTGGATGATTTTGATGCACACGGCACTTGTGCTGGTTCACACCGTCCTACGCGGCCTGGGCGTGGCGTTTCCCTTGAGGGTGGGGAAGATGACGCGGATCGGGAGTTTGGTACTCACCGACACCGTCTTCGTGGCCCTGGTGACCCTCGTGGGGGTCGAGTTGGTGGTAATCCACCATTTGATGAACTTACTAAGCGCATGAAGGTGGAGGTGCCCGATTTCCATGGGAAAGTGGAACCCTGTGTTTTTGAAGACTGGTTAGTGGCCATTGATGACTATTTTGACTGGTTTGCTGTGTCTGAGGATCGGAAAGTGCGCTATGTCCGAATGAAGTTGAAGGGTAATGCTCGAGCTTTGTGGAGCAGTGTGGAAGAGCAACTGCGCCGGACTTGTCGACCCGCGGTGACTGACTGGGCAGAAATGAAGGAGCGACTGAAGGAAAAATATTTGCCTCTCGACTATGAGCAACTGATGTTTGAGGAGATGTTGCAATTGAAGCAGGGTTCACTAACTGTGGACCAATATACGGACCGCTTTCATGACTTAACTGTGCGCAGCAGGGTGGTTGAAACAGATCAGCAGACACTTGCCCGCTATCGTACTGGTTTACGACCTGATCTACGTAAGGAGATGCTCATTGCCAGATTAATCAATGTAGATGAAGCGTATCAGTTGGCTCTTCGTATTGAAAAACATATGGGAGTGTCAGTTGGACTGAAATTTAATTCCCTGGACGTGTCGGGGCGAATGCCACCTATTACTGTTCCAAAACAATCCTTATCAAATGAACCAGCTTCTTCTAGTGTGTTTGGGGATCAAAAAAAGAAAGAAAAAAATGGCTGGCGAAGGGCCCCAATGCTACAAATGTAAGGGGTTTGGTCATTTCGCAGTGGTGTGTCCTACACGAGGGCAGAAATTAGCTTATATTTGTGAGAAAGAACTGATGCTTATGGAAGAACATGCCGAAGACATTGATGTACCAGCCCCTGAGGACACGGAGGAGGAAGAGGAGCATTTAGTAGCCACCACTTTACCTAGTTGTGTAATCCGTGTGTTGACTGGGAAGAAGCAGGAGCTGCCATCTAATTCTGATTGGTTGCGTACAAATATATTTCATACTCGTATGGAGCATGGGGCTCGAGCATTGAATGTGATTATTGACAATGGCAGTGACATGAATGTAATCTCAGAAGCAGCTGTTGAAAAGCTAGGCATGAAGACTGAGGCGCATCCTACTCCCTATCGGATCAGTTGGGTTAATGAAGAGAATGCTGTCTTGGTCAAACAGAGGTGTCTGGTACGATTCTCTTTGGGCAAGAAATATGTCGATGAAGCTTGGTGTGATGTGATTCCTATGACTGTTTGTCATATGATTTTGGGGCGCCCATGGCTGTATGACCGCATGGTAATTATGATGGCTATGCAAACACTTATTCCTTTACTTTCCAAAATAAGAAATTTATTTTGGAGCCTCTTAAACTATCAGAGTTTGACAATAAGCAAGATGAACTTTCTCTATTAACTATGCGACAATTTTCCCAAGTTTTAGTGGGTGAGCCCATTGTTCTAATGTTGGTTAGTTGTGAGCAGAAACATGGTGAGTGGGTTGACAACTCTTCTTTACCAGCAGCTCTTACAATTATTTTGGAAAAATATAGAGACCTCATGCCTGATGAAATGCCTAATAAATTACCTCCTATGCGAGAAGTGCAACAAGCTATTGATTTCATTCCTGGAGCCACACTGCCTAATCTTCCACATTATCGCATGAGCCCAGCTGAAAATGAAGAGCTAAATAGACAAATTCAGCAGCTTCTTGATAAGGGCTTTATCCGTGACAGTCTCAGCCCCTGTGCTGTTCCAGTATTGCTTACTCCCAAGAAGGCCGGTAGTTGGAGAATGTGTGTTGATAGCCGCGCCATCAACAAAATTACGGTGAAGTACCGGTTCCCTATTCCTCGTTTCGATGATATGATGGATTTGTTGAGTGGAGCCACTATTTTTACAAAGATTGATCTTCGTAGTGGGTACCACCAAATTCGCGTCCGTCCCGGTGATGAGTGGAAAACGGCTTTTAAAACGAAAGATGGGCTATTTGAATGGCTAGTTATGCCCTTCGAATTGACGAACGCACCAAGTACTTTTATGCAAGTCATGACCCAAGTTCTGAAACCTTTTTTGGGTAAGTTTGTTGTTGTGTATTTTGATGACATCTTGATTTTCAGCCGGTGTTGCCAAGACCATTTGACCCATGTGGAGCAGGTTCTTGAGGTTCTGAAGGAGGCTCAGTTGTACATCAACCGAGGCAAGTGTTTTTTATGAAGCGCCAAGCTTATTTCTTGGGTTTTATAATCTCTGATCAAGGTGTCCAGACCGATCCAGCCAAAGTGCAAGCAATTCAAAGTTGGCCTACACCACAAAGTTTTTCTGCAATCCGGAGTTTCCACGGGTTGGCGACATTTTATTGGCGCTTTATTCGGAATTTCAGTACTATAATGGCTCCCATTACAGATTGTTTGAAGGCCAAGAAATTTACTTGGAATAATGCAGCCTCTAGAGCTTTTCAGGAGATCAAAGATAAGATGGGACAAGCTCCTGTGTTGAAATTACCTGATTTTTCTAAACTCTTTGAAGTTGCTTGCGATGCCTCACATATTGGCATTGGTGGTGTGTTGAGTCAAGAGGGTCACCCTATTGCTTTCTTCAGTGAAAAACTCAATGAAAGTCGTCAGAAATACTCTGCTTATGATATGGAATTCTATGCTCTCGTCCAAGCTTTAACACATTGGCGTCCATATTTGATTCATCGAGACTTTGTTCTTTACACGGATCATGATTCCTTGAAACATTTGAATTCTCAGATTAAGCTGGATGCTCGGCATGCTCGGTGGATGGATTATTTATAGCAGTTTCAGTTTACCATTCGTCACAAGGCAGGGAGTGAAAATAGAGTTGCGGATGCTTTATCTCTTACTCGTGTTCCTCTCGTTGTGCCTGCCCATGAGGAAATTGTTTCTATTGTTGATCACCAATTTGTGTCTACTAGAAGGGGTGGATACTATAAATTTTTAGTTCAATGGAAGAATCGTCCTAGCTCGGATTCGACTTGGCTGCCTGTTTCTGAACTCCGACGTTTATGTCCAGACATGTTCGCTGCCTATGTTCATCTTCACTTGCCAGAGTCAAGTCTTTTAGGAGGGGTGGAAATTGATGCAAATCAGGGAGCTACGGGAGTTGCGGCTGCGGGAGTTGCTTCTTGATTCTTTTTGTGCTGTTGTCTTTTGTTGGCTTGGGCTTGTATTTGTGGACTTGTTTGTTGTTTTCGTTCTGTGTCCGTTGTGGGCCTGAGCCTCTTGTTTTTCTAGTGGGTTTTGCCCTTTGTTTTTATGCTGTTCAGTAGGGCTTGGGAGGGTAGTTGTTGATTTTGAAGAACTGTTGTAATTCGTGGAGTGATTCCACTTGGAGAGAGACTCTGCCGCCTTCACCATATAGTTGGATCTGTGATAGATTTATCTATCTGGTTTGCTACTTGCATCATAATCCTAACATACAAACCTAACCAATATAAGCAGCAACATAGGATAACAATTTAGACCTATAATCAACAACAAAACATGATCCCAAAACAGAGCCACACCTAGCCCCTCCAACAACCAATAATAAGACATGGCCTAACCAAACCAAAAAATTGCACCAAACAACATAATCAAACAAATTTCACCGCAAAAGGTCTGACCGAGATCAATGTTAGCCTTTGAACCCTAAAATCGATCAGTAGTGATGAAGAAGAATGCAACGAATCGTACATTATAGTGGAACTAGGTAGAAACCCGGGCGTTGCCCCGGGTCAATATAAGATTAGGACGACAATCTATTTTAGTCAACATAATGGATAAAGGGATTGTACATTTGATATTTTACGGTGTTGTTAAATATTCCAAAGCGAAGTATCGTAATACATCCACACTACATGTAACACTTATTAACCACAAAATTTGGCTTGATTTTTAAATTTGGGAGTTCTAAATCATAAATTTTCCAAGAGTCGACACTTTCAAGATTGTCCTTGTAAAAGATATAAATGACATATATATAAAACAATTATGCAACTGATCCAATACCCATAAGCAAATTGGTGGGATCAACTTGAAAAGGAAAGTACCTTATTAAAATACCGTTTCAGTAGTAACTCTTTCAAAACTCTACACATGCCTTAGTAATATACTAAATTCAATAACAGCTGTAATTAACTACAAATAATCAGTAGTCCTTCATAAGGAATGATATTTCTAAGCCCATGACAACTGTCAAAAGGACCATAAAGGAAACCTCATTATATCACCATTATGTCCAAGAGGGTGTTTTGCAAAGAGGAGAAAGTGAGCAAATACGATTTGGAAAGCAGTTATAGCTGTTGAACCCAGCATTGCAGCCATTGATGCTGCCAAGGTCACACAGATTGTCATAGGTATAACCCAATTTAGTGACCACATATGAGAATAACCAACAGGACTGTTCTACAATTTTATTATTATTATTATTATTATCATAACTGACATAGCTTTCTTGAGATAGAAAAAGAGGAGAAAAATAAGTGAAGAACCAACCAGCTATAGATGAGAAGAACCAACAGAACTAATCTGCCAAATAATTTTTTTTTCATAACTGACATAGCTATTAAGATATTTAATACAGGGGAAAAAAATAAGACATCTAATCAACAGATGGAAAGATCGAGGCAAGAACCTGCTTATAGTAAATTAATGCACCAAGCCAAGCCACAAATGTTTTGCCTTATTCCTTAATCAGGTTGGTCATTTTTTTTTTTGCCTCATTCCAAAATATTCTACGGTCAAGATTCATGTCACATGTAAATATGAAAATTTGAACTTGAATAAAAAATGACCAAATGAGATGACACACTACCATCATAAAGCCCAGAAACCAAAAAAAAAACCTGAAGGACAACCAAAATACAAAAAAAAAGTGACAGAGGGGACCTCCAATGGCCCCTAAATCCAAGCCCCACTACCCAAAATTATCATGGCTCCATCATGTATATGTCGTCACCTTCATCCGCCCCAAATTGTGCAGGTCGTGCCTCTAACTAACAGGAGCCATCTCCACATAATCTCCTCCACCAGCGCCTATCACCAGAGACAATCAAGCATGACTAAGAACGAAGCTTTGGTGGTTTTTCCATGGCTCTTCCTCTTTGGTTCTGCAAGCAAAATAGAGTGGGCGCTAACGCAGACTTCCGTCAGAGACGACCGACTGATTTCAGTTACGCGATCAATCAACGATCTTTGGAGAGAGAGAGATATAAGACACGAAATGAAGAGAAGGTCGTGAGAGAGAGAAGGTGCAGCAGATGAGAGATAGAATGGAGCGTGAGACAAAACATCATGAATTGAACAGCATTTACAGTAAAAGTCGTGCATGCATCTACTGAACGGACAGGATGAAAAGGTAACAAAAGCAATCGATGGTAGGAGTGCTCGAACTGAAATAGAACAACTTCCAGTAAGCCCACATGTAAGCTGGGAAAAATGGTAGAAATAAAAATAAAAATAAAAATAAAAAAGGTGATTGAGCATGGGAGAAATAGTAGTATCTGCAATATGATAAATTTGGATAGCAATTCAGGGAAAAATTTTATAAGCCACTGAAGGTTTCAACATAACCAAGCTAAGTGCTTAACAAAATCAATAAGAAAGGTTGGCAAAAGATGAACATGAAAAACACCTGTGAAACACCTTACATAACATAAGCGAACTGGGTATAAGCCAACAAACAAAATCAGCAGAGAATGAACAGAATCCAAAACTGGTAGTTAAAAAAAAAAAGGGGGAAAAACACTTACCTTGGAGCTTAAAAAGGGAGGATGTATGTTGGAACTCCACAGCTTATGGAAATCGACAATGAGCTACTTGTCCAATTGTTCCGCCACAGTTTGACCAGATCGACGTTTACTAATGAGAAACCCGAAATGGCAAAGCATGGAATCAACCACTAACAAAGCCTCTGTCATTGCTCCCATTAGTACTTACAACTTTGGGCAGTGTTGATAACTCTAACCCATGGAAAAAACTGACAGAGAGAAAAGAAAAGACATCACCAACATTAGAGCTTCAAACAATAAAATACAAAGACACAACTATCCAAGAAAAAGCATCCAATTCAATTAAATTTGAAACCAGTTTAAGACAAATTGGCAAAGCATGGAATCAACCATAAAGTGAGTTATCAAATATTACTACTATGATAAAGCAATCCAAACCATACTAAGCCATCATAAAGCGTAATTAAAATCATTACCTCCTTCTCCTTGGCATATGGCGGCGAAATTGACAGTTTTCAATAATTGATATAAAAAATGGTAGAAAGTAAGTGAGAAGTACCAAAGGAAGATGACCATTGCAAGAAGAAGAACATACGATTCAATTTAGTTGTGGACGAATGATAGTATCTGTTGAACGAATAAAGAAGTTGTTAGGCTCGGTTTGTATGAAGCAATTCCTCAAGCTTGAAAAGGAAAGAGAACTCTGGTGAAATGCAAAAGCAGCTGCTCTATAGTCGACAAACGCAATCGCGTTCGAGATGCTTACGGTCAGCCAAAGCTTGGAACCAGGTATATGAGTTTTTTTTGCCACAAACATACATCTACCTCCAAAACATGAAAAACCTTACCATAAAAAACAAAGACTCTAATCCCAGCAAATTTACTTTGCTGGGATACTAAAGCCCAATAAAAATATATGAAAAAAACTTGTATAAATTAAAGATTTAAGAGTACCCAATGTAGTGACCTTAGGATTTGGTATTTTTGGTTCTTCATGTTTTGAACTTGACGTAGGACCTTTTCGGTGCCATTCATAAAAAGAACCAAACGATTCAGAGAGGCAGGAAGAGCAGTTGATTTTATTTTATATATGTTCATGAAGGTATGGCTAATTAAATAATTTTAAAAATACCCTGACTTCCGATTTAGGTGCTTGATGAGCAGCTCCAGATGTGGCATGACGATGATCATTTCTAGCTTTGGCTAACTTGCCGCAGGAGAAACTATTCTTGTACTAATACCTTACCAATTACAAATTAGCAAAGCGAGTCATAAATTATAATAAAACTAATCTTTCCAACCAGATGGATTACATGAGTACATATATACCTTGCTTGAAAGTGGTTAAACGTGCATAGGTTGAGAGGGGAGAATGTTCAAAATCAGAGGTCTCATTCCAGAATTCTCTGCAAATAAAAGCATATACAAATGTTAATTTTCACAACTATTAGGCAGAAAAGAGGTGTGTGAGGCATATATGATTGAATAAAGTAGTATTTTATCGTTACTATTATTAAGATGTGGTTTATTTATTTTAATGTATTATTTTGGATATTGTAAGGGTGAGCTGGCTGTGGGTGAGCTGGCTGTTTTTGTCTTGGTGTTTGGGGCTTTATGTATTGTTGTGTGAACTGTAGCAGGGTATGACTATTTTGATAAAGAAAATAGACAAGATTTCTCCCAGCAACTGAGAGGCAACCTCGACTACAATTTGCGTTCTCGCGAGAGTCGCAGATTTGATAAGTGTTCTGTTAATTCCATGAGGTAGTTATAGCTTGCGATTGTATTTTTTAATATTTATATAGCGACTCTCAAATGATATAATCAAGTTCCTACTCACTGCCATAGCCAAAGCAAACCTTTCTTATAGCCATCCATAAAATTCCTTTAGCATTCACAAAAAAAAAGGTCCTTGTTTTTGTTGTTTCTTTGTTCAAGTACCTTGAATCATATAAGGCTACAGCCTACAAGCATGTCCATTCCTTCATCGCTCCACTAATAACTTTCAGTAAATCTTAAATTCAAGCAACTGGAATCATTACTGGCAAAACTTCCCGTGGACTCTACCAATACCATAAAAATAGATTTAGTCACCTGAGATATGTCAGGTCCTGATATAATTTATTTGTGAGGTCTGCATTCCCATGCCACAACCTGTGCCCAATGGAAAGTTTATTTGACCACAAATGGACTTTTGTGTCTGCATATTAAATAGCAGCAGAACATACCTCTCCGGAAACCAGACCCCATGCTGTGTGCTCCCTTCACGAACTGCAAGAGCAAAAGCAGTTGTTGGCAAAAAGCTACAGATCTCAAAGGGACTAATCCTCCATTTCTCCATATCAAAATTTAAAGACCCAAAAATATAGTTGAAAGTGCTTCTTATTGAATGTAAAATACAGATAGTCTCTTGTGACTAAATATGTGAACAGTGTCCAACACATTGGCATATTCCAAATCAACCTACAATGCAAGACGCATATGACTTAAATTTAAAGCAAAGAACTTCTACATCCAATAATTCAATGTGAGTTATCAAACTTGATCAGTTTTATTTTCTTCCGCTACTCTTACTATAGGTTCAAACAATTAAACCAACTTTGGCACCATGATTAAGTTACACCACATTTACAACCATGAATTTAAGTATGAAATAGCAAGCATTAAATTTTATCTGTTAGACACAAAACAAAGGTAATGTTATAGTTAAAGGTAAGGAATCTAGGGTGACTCTTTTATACTGGTTCAACACAAAATAACTTTGTTTATTGCTTCTAATTATCCTAGAGGAATAAAGACATGTGAAAATGCATGTTTTAATGCTTACATGAACTAATTAATCGTGATTAATTAAAAAAAAGTTTTATATTGCTTGTATTTTTACAAAGGCACGTTCAGGTCTCTCCCTCTATCTATGGTAAAGGTTAGGAAGTTGAATCTCCATCTTATTGACCACTTGAGGCTTGTAAAGCTGGAACTTGCAGCTGTAGATGGATTCCTCTTCAAGCCCAGACAACCTGGCCTTCAAGGTCTAACTCTAATTGTCCAAAGTGTTTACATGTCTCTGGCCAACTACAGCTAGATTCTTTAAAAAAAATTATGAAGATTGCATTCACATTTTCCAGTAAAAAAAACAGTATTTGAAAGAGAGAAGTACTACCTTAATAGAGTAAACTTGGGAGGGAGGAGTAGTACCAACCAAACCCTTGACCATCAACAATTCCATGAACTTGAATTGTGAAATCATGATTGAAATTTAACCATTGAAGCAAACTTTTTTTAGGCGTCATAGACTGGAATAATTAAATCTGTAATCCATTCTAACCACGAATTAGAACCACAAAAGCATTTATTAACAACAAAATAATGATGGAAATTAATTGCAAAAACATCAAACAAATTCCGCAGAACTAACAAAGGAGAAATGACGATGGGATAGGAGAAATTGCAACTACAATCAAATGGAATTGTATGCTTGGAAAATGAGAGGAAAATTTTGATATAGCAAGCTGGATAACCCCAAATACCCACATCGGAACACGAGAATATCTGCCGGGACACCCCAATGACCCACCTCAGAACATAAAAGACTCATACAATGCATGTGGCTTTCAAATCATGTCTGATTCTTGAATGATGGCAGGGAATAAAATTCCATTTTCAACATAGACAACATACATAAGCTTACATTAACAAACTTATAAGAGACTGGAACAAACAAAGTTTGAAGACAAATATGGAAAGAAGGCTACTTTCACTACCTCAAGTTGATATCTTGCAGCCAGCTTTGTAGAGTAGGTGGTAAACTATTAGTTAGAATCCTAGAGGCCTATATACAATGGCGAAATGACTTGCCTTTTGCAAAGAGGTAACGAAAATCATGCCAACTTCTCATTAAAAATAGGAATCATTGACCAAAATCTTCATTTGTGCTTCTAAAAATTCAACATCTGTATGATTTTCCTGCATTATATTAGGATAAGTTATGAGAACTCAGCACAAAACATAAGAAGTGACAGAATAATATGTAGCAGATAGGTATTGAGTAATTGAATAAAAAATGGTGAATTATTTTTACGGAAAGAAGATATAGGTGTTGCTTGAGGTGTTTAGCAATCAAATACAGCTGACAGTTTTCAAAGAGTCAAGAGTCCTGAGTGCTTATAAGGTCATCGTATTAATGGGACATTGCTCGCTCAAGCAACATAAAAAAATTTATAGCTCCGTTAACTACAATCACCTTTAAGAATTACAAAATATTGTATTATTCAATATTTTAGCATGTAGCTCACTAAATAATTTGCTCAATATTTTCCAAAGGTTATTAAACATCGACACAAAATGGTGTTGAAAGCAATTAGCACAGTAAAAAGCACAACAGACTGCAAGCAGATAAGCATTTTCAAAACACATTCATCTTCAAAATAAAAACTCCATCACCTTTTTGCACAGATTTGCTTAGGTTTTTTGTGTGGATTTTTGGACGCTCTTCTACAAAAGAATCATTAAATGAAAGCAGATACATACCAATTATAATCTTGGGCATATTTTATGAAGGGGAAAAGGCATAATAATCAAGACCTTCATTGTATTTAGGAGAATGCACAATGCAAGAAAACTTTCTGCTGCTTTTTCACAAATAGGAGATAATAAATTCCTCTCACATACGAAGATTTTTTAAATAAAAATCAGGAGAAACCCACTAATCAAGTCAATCAAATGCTAAATATGATCAATCTCTACTGTATGTAATTTGTTATCCTAGACAAAAGTAATGATGATGAGCAATCCACAAAAAAAAATAACAGAGAGATTGAGTAGCAGTGTTTACTCTTATCATTATTATTTTTCTCGACATAAACTTTCCACAACTTATGTTGGTTGTTAATCTCCATTAATCCAAATCTCGTGCTCTTGTTATTGAGCATCCACATGGCTTGAAATAGTTTTTTCTTTTTATAAAAAAAACTTTAATAAAGCCCAACTAATGGTAGCTAATTTGCTAGTTTTTCATAGCTAATTTCCTACTCGAACTGGTTGAAATATATGCCTCACAATTCTAATCGAAGTCGTTTTGACAAGGTGGAGTTATTTCCTGGTAATGAATTTAATAACTGGTCATTCAAAACCCTGCACATGCTTGAAAATTCCATGATTCCAACTGGTGGTATCAAAGTTGGCTTGCAGACGTTCATGTACGATTTATTAAGCTGCATCCATGTAATAATAAGTTTAGAAAGCAGAAACAAAATCATCACATGCTTTTGACGTTATTGTTGCTGGCAATGGAAACAAAACTAACCTCTGCCAAAGTTGTGTCTTTCTTTCTTCCACGGAAAAACTTCACAGCAGAGCAAAGTATAATCTGCAGTTGAAGTAACATCATGTAAAACTTCACACCAGAGCAAAGTAAATAGCATACAACAGCATTTGAGAATCATGGCTAGACAAACTTACCTGCTGGTGTGGTGGAAGTGACTGTATTGTTTCCACTACCGGTGATTTGTATGTTCTTGACAAGGCAAGAGCCATGTGGTCAAACCCGACCTGCATCATGTTCATTAACTCCTGAGTTATGTCGAAGAAGTTCTACAAATGAAAACTCTTAAATATATGCCTATAAGCATTTAAGAATAACAGGAGAACTTACAACAATATGTTGTTCTTGCAGTTGAAGGGATTCAGGAGCCATAGTTGTTTAAAGTAAGAGAAATCTAGTGATGAAGTAGTAGAGTGTGCAAGCTGAGAAAACTCATACCATAACCTTCTTCATGAGGATATCCATGAAGAAATTCTCCCTCGACTAATTTTCTGTCCAAGATAATTGACCAAATAAACCAAACTGAAAATAATATTTGGCTTATAAAGAAGCTAAGAAATATGATAGAACTAAGAACAATTAACAAAGGGTGAAACCCGTTGATGAAAATGAACTTAACGAAAAGGCTGACCTAGAAAGAGAGTCGCAGTAGAATGAAAAGAAACCCATAGTAGCTGAATAACCTGCATCGTCAACCTTCGGGGAAAACAGAGAACCCATATTAGATTCAAGACCATCAAGTGATAAAGAACAACAGAATCAATGTTTGGTGTATGATCCTGTGCTTCCCCGCCGTGTAGTCCTTGATAATAACGAAGTTGTAACCTTGCCGCACACTCGATAGAACCAAAATCAGAGCTGCACAAAACCCAATATGACAAAAAGTAGCAAAAGCCAAAGATGGTTTATCAGTCGCTGCTGTAAATTGCAGAAATTACCCAATAAGTCGTCTAAGTTTGAAGACCCAAGCGAACAAAAAGAGGCAAAAACATAAACTTAATCCAACAGAAACCATTTCAGCTCTACAAAATCCACAACATTCGAAGGATAAAACTAACCTGAGTATCCAACGCAACGCAAGGTTTGAACCCCACCGAACACCCGCACTTCTTTTCGTTCACTTACTTCAATTTTCGGACTCATGGAGGAGAGAAGCAACGCAAGATAAAAACTCCAGACGCGCGAGGAGAAGATGACATTAGCAGTCATGAAAGCGGATACACTAAACTAAACGAAGACTTGCAAATTACATGAACAAAAAAATTAAAGGGAAAAAGTAGATATATGGATATGTTTTGGCGAGGAAAAGATAACTCAAACCGCAAGACTAACCTTTCACAGAAGCCGTCGAAGCACATCGCCAAATCAAGAATCAGGGAAGAAGGAGAGAGGATCCGGCAAATAAATCAAGATCTTGCCAAAGCAGCTGCGAATCGAAGGCTCTAATGACAGAGTTAGAAGTGACCGACCTAAGTGATCAAAAAGGAGCATCCAACGAAAGGTGCATGCACCTGCTTTTGATCTGTCAAGGTCGCGTCCGAGCATCGATCATCGCGCGAGTGGATGGAGAGTCGAAGACGCGCTCCAGTAGATGGCCACGGCGTCGAGGAACAGGGGGTCGCACCTAAACGACGACGTTCGCAGGCCGGCGATACGCAGCACGTACGACGTCGTTTTTCGGGACTGGTAGTCAACTCAAGTCGCAGAGAGAAGTGGTACTCGCCGGACGACGTTCGCAGGCACATGATACGCAGCACGTACGACGTCGTTTTTCGGGACTGGTAGTCAACTCAAGCCGCGGAGAGAAGTGGTACTCGCCGAACTCGCCAGGAGAGAGCTGCAAATGCTGCAACTTTATATAATAGGCTTGAGGCTTGATGGTTTATGTTGAAGGAACGACGAGCAATTGCATGTTTGAAGATGTGCTGGAGGAACATGGATGTGCTCGATCGAGGAAGATGGATGTGCTGGACATAGGAATTTGGATTGGGGCTGCACGTGCGAATGATTTTTCAGAGAAAATGACCCTCTAAGGTTTTTTAATCTCATTTTCCATGTGTATAAAGTTTTTCAAATCATCAAGCCACATGTACAGCTTATGCCAAGTCATTTTGTCATATTAATTTTTCCAGTGACGGATTGATTTTAGGGATGTAAGTGAAATCATTGGGAAAGTTAGTTTTTTCGGCGCCGGATTGATTTTAGGGACGTAAGTGAAACTATTGGAAAGGTGAGGAATGAAAGTGAGAAACAAATTATTTTAAGGACAAAAATGAAACTAAGGGACAAAAAGTTTAATTTAACCTATAAAATAAAATAGTAGTTCTAAATTGTTTGGTTTCTCAGGTAAAACTTTAAAAGGAGATGACTCCTGGTTTAGTAACTGAGGATCACAATTCACAAGATTATGATAGTAACTGTGTTAAACGAGATCCAACTAAGTATTAAAAAATGAAATAAAAAAATGGTTTAATTTTGTTTTTCAACATGAAAAGATAGGATTTGTTACGAATCAATCACCTTAAAAAAAAATACAAAACAGTCAACCAAACAGATTTATGTTTTGGTCGAGAGTCCAACTGATGTAACATTAAGTCAAACGTTTTGGCAAAAAATGCTCGATGTATCTTTGTTGAAACCTCAGTGTAAGAATAACAGCAAGTCCATAGGAAATTAGGAAAGAGTGGAAATAGGCAGTCTAACCCCAGATATTGTGGAGAGACTATTTTTTTAGTTTGAACTTATCAACTCCAATGCATTAATAGTCAGTTAAAATGAAAGTAAGCAAATAAATGTCAGAATTTGCAGTTCAAGACTTCTCCAAGTTTCATTTGTGGGATTGCATTAGGCTAGCCAGATCGTTTGTGTATGTATTTTGTTTATGCATTTTGGATCGATCACAAATATCCAATTCGACATCTTTTTGATATCATGGTATTCACATGCTCTTGATTTGGTTAGAATCCTACAATTCATCATTCAGACTCTTCAGACATCAAAGCCACGCCGCACTTTTGGTAAGACCAAGCCTGCCGTCCGTCAGATCGCTCAACCAAGACTCCATAAATTTTTGTGTTCCTGCAAATGAGTAGTTCGTGTAGCGCACAGCCAAAAAAATCATGCTTTCGATCAGTTTAGCACTGCAAACAGCACCGAATTCTCATATCAGATAAAGATGACTACTCTACAAATTCACATGGAGGGCAGTATACCAGAGCCTGCAGAACACAGTCAAATTATATAGCAATGCAAATGCCATAATTAATCCATAAAATGAATTTTTTATATTTCAATCGTGCTCGTGTTATTATTGCCTTGAGAAACAACATGATTTGCTCTAACAAAAATCTAAAGAAGGTAAATGAGAGAGGGAAAAGAATAATAACACAAATAAACTAAAAATGGCACTATTTGATTTCCTTTTTCTAGTAAAATTGACCAAAAACACCAGAAGCTTTTCCTTGTAAAAATCAAACCCTCTTTAAAGGAAAATGTGGAGGACAAAATGCCCCAAATGATGCAATTTTCTTGGCAGGATTAAGGCACCCTTATCTTTATTGCAATATCTGCAAACTGCCGAGTTCCAACCAAAAAACCCACCCCCTACTTTAATACCCCGAAATCATCATCAGATCAGCTTTTAAGGGACAAAAAGAAACTACCAACCATCACCAAAATTTGGAATTTCCCACTATGAGAGAGAACAGCAAATCAAATTTCAGACCCAGAATCAGATGAGCTCAACTCAGAGGAAACTCCCCCAACACTAGTACGCGAGTCAGGAATCTTTGGCTGCACACCTCGGCACAGTTTCAAGGAAGGCTTGGATTTCATGTACTGCCAAACAAAAAATGTCATATTAATGAAAGGAATTGCAGATTGACGTAAATGACCTATTCAACCGTTAAAGAATCTGAGCACTGTAATCTGGAACAGTATCCCCTACAGGTCGGCTAGCAACAATAAATATGACTTTATTTTTGGACAATAGAGTTGGGACCCAATATTAGTTTTAGTGGGAACTGGGAAACAGATGGAAGAACAAAATGTTAATGGCTTGATTTTTGGAAAATAAAAAAAATTGTATTGAGAGATGTGTTCTGTTGACGTGGTTGTATAGGGAGACATGTTATGGTGATGTGGGTAAATATATGAGACCACTTTTTGTGCAATAAAGATGGGACTCAATTGAAAAGTTAATAGGGACATCATTGTGGATGCTCTTACAAGTATCTCAAAACCAAGCCCACTTTAATATTAAAACCACTGATACAGCCTTCTAAAGAAAGTAAAAAATAAGATTGAACTAATATGGCTGAAACTTTTGGAGGTTATTTCAATCACGCCTAAGCAACACAGTGTAAGAATCAATTACCTCATGAAAAGCATTGATCTCCTCCTCAGTAAGGCCTTCATCCTCACCGGAATTTTCTTCCCAGCCAAGAGACCGAAGGAATGCAAACTCCTCTTCAACTGAATCCACTACCGCACGGGGGGTCATATTCTTCTCTCCAACATCAGAAAAACCCTGAACCTCTGAACAGGTATCGCCAATGCTAGTTACCTCAGCACCATTATTAGCAGCATGAGGTGTTGCAGGGGCACTACCTACATTCTTAGTTATTTCACCAGGCTTCTCTGCGATAGGAGATGTATCAATAGTGGGTGAATCGGGGAGGACACCAGAAATGTTCCCAGGACTTTTCATCTTCAGGCCTTTCAAAAAATCATGCCGACTTTGAGGCAATGGTCTCTTTTCCACAGATAATCCTGAAATCAGATTCATGGAATTTGATTTCTGATCCCCGGTTGGAAGTTTTGAGTTGTTTGGGCTCCTCGAAGAAGCAGAAGCAACCAAAGGAGTAGCACCAGCCTGGATATTTGCGACTCTTCCGTTGGCATTAGTTGCTAAACCAGTATCCTTAGAAGGGGATAGACCATTTTCCCAACCTGGTTTGAGAACTAAAAGCTTTCCCTGAGATGTCTTTGGCACATCGGACTTCACATGCCCGCCATGTAACGGTTGATTAGCATGGTGTAATGGAGCAATCGGTTGCGTGCCGCTCTTGGCAGGCATAATCATCTCACTAGCTCTGCCTAATGACTTTGGTTTGGATTTATCAGAAGAACTGAGAACCTGGAGAGAAATTTATGAACAATTATCCCCCAAAGTACCAAAAAGGAATAGGGTGCTCTGATGAAAGCAGCTATGAGAAGTTATTATGCATGCTCATGTGGATGAATCAAACACATAATATATGTATCCTCTCATTAGCACTGCAGGACACTTGTATGTAGAAAAATCATCCAGCTAACTTCTTAAATTTGAAGTTCATTTGTACAAGCTACAGCATCGTTTATAAACCCCTAAGCAAGGTTGCTTGGTAACAAAGACTGGCATCCTAATTGAGGTTCTACAAGAAGTGCACACAATCCCACATGAACATTTAGTATTCACAGTAACATAAAAAATATGAGCTATTTTCAAATGAATCAGCAAGATGAACTGCAGAACAAAAGGAATACATAACAGCAAAAGACTATGAATAGAAGCACAAAATGCTAAAACAACACCAAAAGCACCACATATGGAATACAGGCACTGCTTGCGTCCAAACCCAGCTGCTCCTTGTAACTGGGATCCCCATTTGAACTGCCCAGAAACTCAATGCCCTCCACTGCATAATCCTAGAGATTTCAAATAACGAGTACTACAAATCAACAATTCCACATTAATTTTTAAACGATTATAAGTAATTTGAGATTGTACTTAACTAGTAATTGGAAGGAAAAAAAAGTGACTTGAGATCGTGTGGATAGTTGTATCCCTATCACACAAGACCACAATTACCAACAGTGATCTGTCCAAAATAAATAAGACCTTGACTGTAAGAATCTTATGCAAAAATGTCTCACTATTTTCCACCAGAAGAAAATCTTAATAAAGCTACAATCTCCCATTAACTCTAGTTTTGGATCACATGAAAAGGGGGGGGAATATATGAGTGACTAGACAGTACAGGATTTAGGCAGATTCAACAAATCATCATATAGGCATTTCCCGATTCCCCAAAATCATAAAACATACCATTTCAACATAGTTTGACTAAACTTCCAACTTCCAAATATGACCCCCTAATTATTTATTATCCAAACTTATTTGGTTAGTGATAAGCTTATCTATATCTCTTCTTGATTTTAACGAGATAAATCTTTTCTCATCCATTCCCCTTCTTCATAAGATCATACAATAAGGGAATGATGTTTACCTCTCTCTCTCCACCTTTACCTTTGCTAAAGCATTCAAATTTCAAACAACGTAAAACAACCCACCACAATTGAATTCAACCACAATTGTCAAGTATCTCTTCCATAAACCAAAGAGCTGCCAAACAATGACCCCATTTATCACTTAGCCTAAACAATACTGGGAAGCGCATCTCCGGATCCATCAGAAGTCAGGACCATACAAAACCTCTAATTGTGCTTCTTCAAAATCAAAGTAAGAATACCCAGATAGAGAATAGACACCAAATTGCCATGACGTGATTTAAGAGGAGATAACAAACTAAACGAAAATTTCACATATGAAGACGAAAAAAGGAAAGTATCATTTGTAACATCTCTAATTGTAATTGTAATGCAAGGCTTGCATATTGGGATTTGGGAACACAAAATACTAAGTTATTCAAAAGGCAACAAATGAAAACACATCATGAATGAACCTAACAAAAAGCCCAAATACTTAAAAAAAACTTTGAAGCTGAGCCTGGCTGATCATTTCACGGGCCCGACGGAAACAATTGTCAACAACCACACAAAGTATAACAAGTAGCTCAAATCCAACAAGAACCTGCTACATGCTACTACTAGAGCAATAAGCTATAAGGAAATGGATTCATAAATCAAGTATATAGCAACAACTGGATCATAACCCTGCTAAATCCATTAAATATTACATAAATAGTAACAATTTTAAACCTTGCTTATTTATCTACAAATTGGCCTTCCTGGCATCACACAATCACTTAACCTACAAATTGGCCTTCCTTATTTTCTCATCATCAAAATTTAAAGTCGGTTACAAAGCAAGTTACTGACTTACTGTCCATAAAGGCAGGCTACAACTACAAATTTTGCTTGGCTTCTCCCACTATCTAAAGAGAAACTCGCCATGAATAACAGAAGAAAGCCAAGCATAAGATTCAAACCCAGACCTAGGCAACTAAACTAATTCAAAATATAGCATGACTCGTAGATTCCATATGACTGCACTGTTCTTTAAGTCCAACCAAATGTTCGACGATATGCATACTGCATACATGTGTTTGTGTTTGTAACAGGGAGGCAGGAGAAAACATTGATCACGGATTATTGTCTCTAAAATATAAATGGATTGACAAGAATCAGATGCGTAAACGATAGCCCAAGCAAAACAAGTGCAGCTCTAGAACAAGCCCCAAAAATCTAATATGTAATTCACTCACCGATCCCTTGGGCATTGAGGGTGTCACAGGGATTAATTGCCTTGACTGCTTAATTGCCAATTCCTCAAGCCTTTGTGTCTGGACAGACAACTGAACCATAAAAAAGCCTTCATTATAACAGATACGCAAATTAAAAAACCAACCAAAGGGAAAAAAGAATTCCAATATTACCTGGGGTGCAGCACGACTTCGCGGTGTGGTCTGAAGAGCTCCAGCCATATTCATACCTGCCACTGGACTTGAAGTCCCAGAGACAGAACCAACAGCAACAGTTTGCGCAGCAGCTGTAGTACCTATGGTACTACTTCCAATTGTAGCAGGCACCTCTACCAGAGCAGAGGTCCATCCCTCACTACCAATCATAGTTACACTTCCAACAGGCGAGCTCTGAATAGTTGTGCTCAAACCAGGAGATGAAACCCTTCCTATATCAGGAATTCCTAGCTTCTCTTCAGTTCCAAGCGTTGGAAAATCCTTCTCAAACACAGTTTTTGTGTTACTATTACCGATATTAACCCCAGCAAGCATACCATTGCCGTTGTTATAATGGCTGCCACTGTTTTTTTTCGAGTTCCCAGCAATTCTCTGGGGTAAAATGTCATTCTGTTTCCTCGATACCATCGACTGAGAACGCCTCAAAGCATTGTCACCTCTACTACTAAAGTTTCCTAAAGGTTCAGAACCATCACGGTCCCAGAGCTCAGTAAAGCTTGACCTCTCCTTATCCCTCTCACGGTCCTTATCCCGGTGATTCCTGCCAAAACTACTGTATGCATGTTTTGCAGAACCGTAACTAGAACCTCTGCGAGAATTTGAGGACGATGTTCGGTCCAAGAAACCCGGCCTTGGGGAATCAAAATCAATTGTGTTCTTGGGATTCCTATTTCTGGTATGATGTGCCAATGAAGGAACGTCTATATCAAAGGCAAAGGCCATAACGTAATTAGCATAAGGAAATTTATAATCAATGAAACAATTCTAAAACTAAATATAAGAAAGACATTTATGAAAGTTTGAGACAGTAAGCATAAGGCAAATCGAAAATACCTGAGTGAGGAGATGATGATGAAAAATGGGGGACTGAACTGCCGCCCCCAGTGACACTTCCAGTACTTCTCAACCATTCTGGAACTAAAGCGGGTTCACTTTTTTCCATAAGGAGTACAGAGCACCATCAGATATAGTAAAAACTAACACCTCTATCAGCTTGTTACCCCGCTCCCACAAAATTGTTTGCTGCTATACAAAATCTTTTGCTAGCTATCTCAATCCTAACTGGTTATTCACCAAACAAATCACTCTTGCTCAGAACTACTTCTATCAAAAAGTTTTAACAAGTTTTAACCCAGAGGGCAAAAACAAATGAAACGACTAGAAAAAAAGGCATGAGTTATAAACACCACAGAAACTCTCCCTGCTTCTGTCTCCTTCTCTAGGACTTCATCTGTTAAAGATGGATTTGCAATAGACGACAACACAGTCAGAAGACCATCGTCTCTGTGACAAAAGTCGAAATAACAAAAGAACCAAGAAACAATAATGAAAGAAGAATACACCCGATTCTGTAAATTAGTTCACGCCCATCCACCAGTAACAATCCAGAAAACCCTAAGAAGAAGTAACAATCAGCGGTCAAACACCGCAGAATAATGCGTAGAACTGTAAACCCTCGAACAAACGGAAATACGTCCGAAAATACGTATATATCCTCCAACTCCTAGGGTTTGAACAGCCCAAAATAGGCGAAAATTGTATAGAACGAATTAGGGAAAGAACTAACCTTAACACCCTATGATTAATAACTAGACGGAAACCGTAACTGCCTCAATAACCGCCGACCAGTAATACCCCCCAATCGAAGCAATGCGTCACAGGGAAAGGCCCAAAAGAGAGAGAATCTCACTGTGAAGAGCGAACAGATAGCAAAAAGTCAGCGAGAGATTTCAATGGATATGGAGTGTTTGAGTTTTACCAGAGACGAACACAGAATTAGGGTTTTGTTTCGTGTTCGCGATACAAATATTAGAGAAAATTAGGCGAATCGCAATTTCTGTCAGTTTTAGCAATTGCGTGAGAATGAAACGTACCAAGAACGGGCTCTTCCTCTCAACCCTGGAAACCGTGAAAATTCAATTTTATGTTAATTAGTTAATTACTGGCATTTAATTAATTATATTTATTTTGACCCTAATTCGATCTTCCGGTCTGGTATCGAGCAAACAGATATCCAAGGTCTATAAACGTTTATCTTTTGTCTTCGAGGGCGGTCAGTGGTCACGTTAACTGCATCAACGCCATATCCGTATTAAATGTTATAATCAGGATTATCATGCGAATTAATATTATTTTTTATTATTAAATATGTTTTAAAAGTTTCACAATTATTAAAAACCTTTATAAGTTTCCAAAATTTAACAAAATTCAAATATGCTATCGTCTTTAAATATTTGACAATTAAATTATAAATATTAAAGGTAGCCTTTTGCTTAAATAAAAAAAATCA
Source organism: Euonymus europaeus (assembly GCA_963580455.1). Lineage (NCBI taxonomy): Eukaryota > Viridiplantae > Streptophyta > Magnoliopsida > Celastrales > Celastraceae > Euonymus > Euonymus europaeus. The sequence continues at coordinate 19,053,044 of OY756972.1, read as the reverse complement.
TGCTTAAAAATTTCACATCATGAGCTTTAATATTGAGTGTTCTATGCATCAAAAAAGTCAATCAATCAACAAATTAATAGGTAAATATCGTCTAAACAATCAACTAATTTCCAATGAAATAGAACAATCACTTCAACCCCACAAATCATGCACATTTATATAAAACTTTTCAACCCAAATCTCTAATAAATTTTATGTAATATACCTGCGCATATAAATGTGCGTGAGGAGGCCATATAAAAACTAAGTATTATAATTAATAATATACAGGTGAGGAGGACATATTTCAAAAATTCCGTCTGTGTCCCATATCCTTTGTTTTTTCTATGAAAATGCACATATTTGTTATCCGATCCCTTAAATAATGGGGTGTATCCGTCTAATTTGGGCCGGTTTAAGCGGGTCCCATTGAGTATTGTTAACATCCATATTCACAAACCCACGTCATCAATTGTGACATTTTTTGTATAACCTAGGACAACACTACACAGGTTTATCCTTTAAACGTTCGATATAAACCTAACCTCAAGCCATCAGGCCTGAGCGCATATAAATTTCTCATATCACAACAGGATAAATTGGACCAAATATATCATTCTCAGTGAAAATTGAACTCGAAATCTTCTGAGTTCGTATGATTTACTTTCAAAGATATTAATCAATCGATCAAGTTTGACATATATTAATTGTTGAGCTTGAACCACCATCTATTTGCACAATTTTAGGTAATATTGTTGTCACACATGATTAGCTACCATGTATATAACACATTTGTTTTTATTAATTCAATTAAAAACAGTTTATTGATAAAAGGAAAACTGCCATATGAGTGTTTTTATATATGAAAATAATTCCTAAATAATTTAACAATGAGTTAATGACGTACATTCTTTTTTGCCTAAACTCCTGGTACTATTTAGATTGACTTGCTAAAGCACAACCACGCTATATGTTGTTGTATGGTAAATAAAAGCTACAAAAATTATGGTGACTTGTCAAGAAAACATAATTGTGTAATCAATTTTCTTTCGTTTTAAGAAAATAACTAACAACTTTGTTAACAAGATGGATAAATATTTTGTGGTCGAATCTCCCCTGCTACCAATTTGAGTGAGATGAGAGTTGTAAAAGGGTGAGAGCTACCTCCCTCTGTAGACTCCATCGGCCCATTGGGTTTACTTGTTTATGTTGGGTATTCCCCATCTTCGGTTTCAAAAAACAAGATTGATAAACTTTTATAGGTACAAAGATGGATCGATTTTTATACAAATTATGTTTGTGTAGACCAAAAAAATCTGCAATTAATTTATAAAATAGATAGAGGCCTTCGACAATTTATAAGGACATACTAGAAAGTTGATTGTCAAGGGATAAGTAGTGAAAGACTAGAAAGAGAAAATATCATGTAGTCGAGAATCCTTTAATGAGGCGGGGGGGCTCTTGGGAAAAAGGGTGGTTGCAATTCAATTGTATGCAATTTGTACCTATTTTCAATCGAGACCCTCCAAGTGATTGAAAAGAAGGACAAAATTTGATCGACAGTCCTACTTCAATGGTTTTAATTTAAAACAAGTATACATTGTGAGGAATTTATATTGCAGCCCCCATCTCGTATTTATAGTGGTCGAACTCACATGTTGATCATGTGAGTTATAAGCTGTCACACCTTGAACTTTGATCAAATGATGGGCCTACGAAGCTTGTGTTTCAAAAGACTTCTTGAGCCTCGTTGATAGGGCTACATGGACTTATTTGCGTAGAATTATATATGGATGGTTTTTTGTCAATTTGATGGAACATATTAGTGACGAAGCATGACCTAACATAGGAAATTTGTAAAACCATCAAAAATACACTCTATGGTAAAATGGAACGAATTACAAATCAGGAATTGAAACAATGAAACACAATTGGGTATGGCTATTTGTAACACACGTTTTTCCCGCCACAACTCAAAACTAAAAAATCCCATTAAAAATCATTCATAAATTTAATACAACCTAAGTGCCTGTTTTTTCAAAAAAAAAAACTCAGCGAGACCCCAAAATACTAAAATAGAACATCTGCACAATTTGTTCATAAATAGCTCTTACATTTTCACTCCCATAAAATTAGAATCCAAATCCACGACGACTGCAATGCAAATCATAAATAAGAAGCAACAAACATACAATAAAAATGGAATTCCCAACCCCATATACTACAGAATCGAAAAATACTACACAGACCTATAAATTCAATACCCACTCACAACAGAGACGCAAAACCTTCGTGTGAAAACTCACAATTCAAGCTCATATGGCAAAGAACTGCCATGACCCCACACATAATCAGTGAAATTGCATAGAGATTCTTCAATAGTGAAAACTGAATCGAGTGAAAGATAAAGAGACGGGAATGAAAGGAAAGAGGTCAAAACCGTCGTGTTGTACCGATCGGCGCTGGCCAGGAGGCGTTCGCTTGGTGACGGTGCGACCGACGAAGACAGGGAACTCATTTACGCTCGACCTCTGAAAGTATCAAAAAGGGATTACATCGGAGGCATTTGCCAATATAATCGAATCCGATCCTTCTCCATAACACTTCAATAACAAAAGTGTTGTGATCTTCATTTCTCCCTCACTGCAGGTGTAACAGTTACGAGTTATGTGTGGAACTATTTGATGTCGGGGACTTGGTTTATAGTGGGAAGCAAGCTATCATAAGAATTGGTGTTTGGCGGGTGAAGCGAGAATGAAACAGAGCACGAGAAGAGAAAGAAAGAGATTTGTGGTTTAGTTTGGTGGGTGGAGTGTCACAAGAATTGACGTTTAAGAGTTTTTTGTGGTGTGTCCGAGAATACGTTGGTTACAAATAGCCCTACCCAACATGGTTTCATGGCGAAGATATTGATTGGGCTCATTTTTTGGGCTTCCGGTGCAGCCCAATAAAATCTATCCTGTCCATTATTATTAATATAGCAATACTCCATATAACACAATTGGACAAAAGAGGAGAAATATTTTCAAGGGATAAACGCCAAGATAGCCCTTGTACTTTCAAAAAAAGATCAATTAAGCTCTTAAACTTTAAAACATACTAAACAATACCTTGTACTTAAAATGTTGGGCTAAACAAGCCCTTACACTGTTTTATGGTATAACGGTACTGATGTGGCCGTTAAGCATATAACATGAAATTATGGGTTTGATAGGAGTGTAATAATTACAAGAGTAATTAAAATTATTTGGGTAAACAAATATTCATGTTTGGTATACATGTATTTTAGTTACCCGAGTAATTTTTTTAGACAATTTTCTTCATATTTTGAATGTAATGATTACTTATGGGGGAGATGTGGATAATGATTACCCTAATAATATATTACACTCTTATTTATTACTCTGTTATGAAACACACATGATTAATTATATGGATAACATGTGTCATAGACCAAGACAAACCCAAACACTTATCATAATTATACAAAGAAACAATCACCTAAAAAATTAAAAGAAAATCAATAACAAATCACTCAACATCGCTACAGCGGCATCGACTAAGATAGGGGAGAGAGGTCTATGAAGCACCATGCACGTCGGTGGAGTGGAAATAGGAGGAGCTCGAAGGATCAGTGAGAGAGTCGGACTCGATTAAAGTGGTAGCGGAGTTATTGACTTTGTCGTTGCTTTCTTGATCCTCGTCAGTGGAGGAAGTGGAAGTGGTGGACATGGAGTGTAGAATCTCATTTTATTGATATTCATGTACTTGTTTCTCTGATTTCAACAATTAGATGCTACAACTTCTGTGGAATCTTATGTTACTGGTTAATCAAGTTTTAAACAAGATTGATTATATCTATATGTGAAGAGGAGGAGATCGAGATGAGAGATGAGAGATGACCAGAAGTCATCAAATCCGAGGCCAAGAGAAGGAGATCGACGACGACCTCGGGCTCGAGATGGTAGAGGAGAAGAAGATGGATTCGAGGTCAAGAGGAGGAGATTGGCGACTACCTCGGGCTCAGCGGATGAGGGGAAGAGGAAAGGAATTTAGGATCTATCTATCTATCTTCTATACCTATACCTACCTTCCGCCTTCTCCGGGCGAGTCCCACCCATTTTAACGTTATCGCGCGATTTTGCTTCCTCTTTCCTCCGTTGCTACGACGTCGTACTAGCATCAAACTGGCCACGCAAAACGGCATCGTCTCATGGTGACGTCGCCTCTTTCTCTGCATTTTGCGCTCTCTATGACGAGTTCAGGGCTATTGCATACTCGCACAAATGGTTTGGTTTAGCAATTGCGATTGCTCTGCGGTGCATGCACCAGTTCATTAATCGCTCTGCTTTTTCGTGTAAACTCAGCTTCGATTATTTGCTCCCTACATTCACGCATTGGCTTTCTAGACTAAACTTACGAACCTTTGTTTGCCTTCGTCGGATTGTTCTTTTTCATCTACTGCTTTCGTGTTTCTCTATTGGTGATTGGGGCTTTTCACTGCAAGCTCTCGACGAGATCAACATGTTTGCATTTGTTCCTTTTGTTTTCCTTCTCTTTCCGTTTGTTGCTGTACAGGTGATTGGGGCTTTTTGGCTACAAGTACTCGAAGAAATTGGCAGGTTTGTATTCGTTCTTTAGGCTCTGCTTGGGAGACATCGCTGGAAATGATGTGTTTTTAAAATGGATGGTTTTATTAAATCGTGCTTGGATTACTTTTTTACTCACTGGTTTTGAGGTGTTTTAAAACCTCCCAAAACCAGTCCCATACAAATTTGATGGGTTGAGAGAACACCCCAAATCGGGGTGTTTTCACTGGTTTTATAATTTAATCTCTTTTTGCCCCTAACCTACTTCTCATTCAGACTCACATCGCGCAACTGTCTCTCCCTCTAGCTTCCCCTTCCGCTTCGTCTGCCTTCTCTCTATGCTTTGTCGCCTTCGTTTCTTCTTTGGACAACAAACACAAAAGTATATCTTATTTTTTGACTTTATTTCTATGAACATAAATATAATTTAATCTTATAAAACTTCTTCATAACCGGTGCTTCAATACTTTCTCAAGCACCGGAATAGACTGTTTTAAAAACCGTTATTAAAAACATCCAAAACCGCTACCCTCGTAACCGGTCACTACTTTAAAAATACCTCATTTCCGCTGCCCTCCCTTTTGCCAAGTAGAGCCTTAGTTATCTTTCAACTGTGGTGTCGCAATGATTCCCGTTGATTGTCTCTAGTTTGTTCTTTTACGAGTGGTTTGGATCATCATTAAGTCTCCTTCAATTTTCAAGAATCGAGCAAGAGACGTGCGCTTCGCGATTATGGTACTTTGTTGGGTTTGAGGTGCTTCGTTTTGCTTCCTTGCGGGTCTTCTTGGCCTTTTACTGTGGTTATTCCTTTTTCCTAGCTTCATTTGATTCCGGTTTGTTACTTCGGTGATTCACTGCTTTGGTTTTTGTTCTTCTCTGTACTATTGGTTTGGGTGTTGTTTGTCGATTATTGGAGTTTGTCATGTTTGAGTACTTTGTTTTGCTTCTTTTTAGGTCTTTCTGAGTTTCATTCCTTGGTTTGCCGTTATATACTTGCGACTATTTTTTTATGATCTTCTCTGACATTCTTTAGTTGCTTCGTATTATTTAAGTTTTTTTGGCAACCTTTACGTTAAAATTTTATAATTGAGGCCTAATTGCTCTGGCGGGGAAGCTGTGGTGGACACGGAAGATTGGAGGTCTAATCTTTTCTCTCGCTTTGACACTATTAGCTGCTGTGTTGATTGATTAAGATTAGGTGAGCCTCAATTCCCTCATTTTTTATTTGGCTATGGATTACTTATTACCATTTTCGCCCTAAAAATCCTTTATTACTGTTGAGTAGGGATGTGCTTATATATCATAATTGACCATAAGTAATAGATTTAATGATAATTAACAAGTGCTATATTCCAAACTGTTGTTCAAATATGTCAAGAATAATTGGTAGGCAACAAGAGACCACTGTGAACTCCCGTACCGAGTGTAAGAAGTAAGAACAATCCTCACTTACGTATTCATGTGTATAAGTTTGTGAACATAATTGTTCATAGTGTTTCTCTTATGACTTGCAATTTTGATAGAATTGAATACGAACCATTGGTACCTAGAGAAGAGAAATCAAAATTGGCAAGTAAAAGCTCAGCTTTTGATGTTGTACAGAACATTTTTTTGGGACATTTAGAGGTGAGTTAGGCATGTCTGTGCGGCTTTACTTAGGTTCTTTGGGCATTGCTATTGCCTTCAAATGATATTTGATGTATGTAGAGTTACATTTGTTTTTGATACACTACAATGATATCTAAAGACTTAATTATGTTGTGTTATTTATAGCTTCGCATTAATATATTTTCATGTTCAAATGAATCATAGACTCATTATGACATTTTTGTATTTTTTAAATAACTTTCTTACAATTTGTGATGATTCTTTTCGTGGATCTTTATTTTGGGGATAGTTGAGGCTGCTCTTTTTTGGTATTTGTTGCAGGTGGTTAGTGTGGCCTTCGTTTATCATCATTGACAAGCTAAGTTTGCATTTAATCTCAGTGGTGTTTCAATGTACATTAACAACACTTCCCTTTCAATGTTCATGTAAGAACCCACAAATAATTTTATTTTATTCTATACAAGAGTTAGTTATTTACATAATTACATCCAATGATATAAAATAAGTTTTATATCATATTCTTTATCCTAAATTATTTATCATTGGCCTTTCTATTCTCACATACATTTCTATTATCTTTTTCCCTTTATTTAAGTATTTGTTTGAATTCTTATATTTCTCCATATATTATTCCATAGACATGGTATATTGTCATGGAACACTGACTCTCTCTTGCCTCATGGAGGTGAGGAGAATGGTGCTCACATAATTGAGTTTATGTAGATTTCTCTTGCTTGGCTTTATCACTTAATACAAAAATGCTTTTGTTTCTTGATGTGGCGTACTCAATTAGGTGATGATAAATTTATGTAGGTTTCATCTGGTTATGTAGATTTCTTTCTTGATTTGTATGTAGATTCACATAACTATCGACGACATCTTATTGTTAACTGTTGTGGATGTGCTCCTATTTTTATTTGCATCCAGGGGCTATATTGAGGCAATTAGGAAGATTGAGCAACAACTTCAAATTGGGACCGGGACTGGGAAAACCAAATTTGATGATATTGTTGTTGCATATGGCAGGTTCTACTTCGCCTTTTCTGTTATCTTTTCAAGCTAATACATACTTAATGGGTGTCTAAAGAACTTCTATTTGTTTGGACTCCCATGTAATTCTTTAATGACTTGATGAAAGCCTCATGTTGGACCCACCATTGTGCTATCTTATTTGCTCCATTTGAAAATGTTACACTATTGCAATGCCACAGTAGAATTTACTCTCATCAAAGTGTGATTCTTTGTAGTGGGAGTACAATTGCTGGTCTGTCACTGGAATCATGGCTGAGTTCATCAAACTCAAAAGTATGTCATCCTTCTATAAGTTCTCATTTGCTCTTCTTTATATGCCAATTAACTTTCTTTACATTTCCCATTATAGGTACATGCATTCTCTGTTTGTGACATCCCTGATTATTCTTACGACGTTGTTCAAGACCTGCTTGATGAACTTGAAGCAGGTTTTGACACACGTGATGTGGTCAACATACGAAATGTGAGTAATTCATTAACTTCGTATTGTCGGTCTTTTAATTCGATTAGACTAAGTGCTTGAATTAACGTTTATTCCCTTTACATTTTGGTATAATACAATTTTAATTTTACTAGGTCAAAAGGCAAGCATGTGATGTTAAAACCTTTTCAAGAATCAGATCATTTTGCTGTGATGTTAAATCTTAGTTTAGGTACCTGTATTATGATCATTCTTCCTTGGTCACTGTGCATGTATCTTCGATATAGGCTAAAAATTTCTTAATATGCCCAGTGAATTTTTTATGCTAAAATTTTCTTAATATGCTCGTGTGAAAATTAACATCTATCTTGTTATCTCTTCCATTCTCTCTTACTTATTGTGGGGATGTGGATGATGACTTTTTGATTGTTTGTCTCACAATTGCACTCATCTGATTCACTGTGTCTTATCTTTGCTTATTTGACATTTTATTTTGAGGATTTATCCGATGATGGTTTCTTTGATTATGTGAATTTACAGGGATTTATTTGATTCAGACTGATGAATGAAATGATGATGCTTTTGGTTCTTAACAGTTGGCTTTGGCATAGCCAAACCTTGGCATGTGGCACATGTTAGATATTTGTGTGTTTTTTTATCTTCAATTTTTTTTTCCCATTTTCATGATACACTCCACCCCACCAGTAAGTATATTGTTGCATGGCTTTTATCCAAGGGAAAAAGTGTAGACATAGATTTCCATCATAAAGAACCAAATACACTCCACCCCACCAGTCATGTGAATTCAAATGGAAGAATTATTGTCCATTATTTATAAGGTCTTGGCTTGCACATAAATTTCCATCAATTATGACGTGCAGCCATTCACTCATCCATTTTCTTTGGAGGAGGAAGATTTCGAATCGAAGAAGTGTTTAGGGGGAAACCGAGGGTCCTGGATTGTTATCTACTCATTCTAATGAATTCTTCTATCATCAATTTGGTAACAAGAATTGATTATTTGTGGAGTAGAATATCTCTTGGCTTTAATTATCTCTAACTTAGAACACATTTGTCACAAAATTATCATCTCCGCCGCAACGTTCAAGCTCCAAACTATTTTTTAAAATTTTAGCACATGTTTGATACAGCATATAAGCTACTTATATTCTGTCAGACATACTCTGACACTCTCAGATTTTACGTTTTACGATAGTTTAATGTCAGCTTTTTTTACACCTCATCTTTTTTGTTGAAAGGAAATGTCATCTCATATAAAAATTGACAGATAGGCAAATTTTTAACGAAAATTTATTTCAATAGTTAACGGACACCATACTTCATAGTAGAAGGGCTCATTAAACCCGTTTTAAAGTTTAAGGGCTTAATTAGTCTTTTTATTAAGTACAAGATCCATTTGTACACTTGCCCCTATTTTCGAAGGAGGGAATCTCGTCATTGGGGCGTAGAGAAAGGCGATTCTCGTGGTTCATCGGCGGAAGAGCCAGGAGGTGCGCAAAGAAGCGCAACCTTCACCGATCATGCCCGCCAAGATCGACTTCTCTCCTCTCCTATGCGTCATGATCCGCCTGTCCATCTCTCCCCAATTTGAAATACTGCAAATCTTCTCCCGCACTGTACCCTACTTTCTGACAGGTAATTTATTTTTTGTGGTAAGCTTTGGAAGATGTTTTTGATTTTATGACTAGTTCTATTGATGTTGTGGGGAAGCTCATCTGGACTGACTATATACACTTGAAACTAATCTGCAGAATCTTATGAGACTTGAAGAAACCTTTGTCATTACTTTTCATGAATCTAGACCTGGTTGCTGAACTCTGACGTTTCTTGTTGAAATTTTTCTGGAATTCTATAACTGGTGAGTTAATGCGAAACACCTAGCTTTGTGTGCACAGTTTTGGCTTACACAGTTACACTAGACATGATGAATTTGAGACTTCTGTTTATTCGATGATTATCAAGTCTCACAAGGGGAGACCAACAACCACAATTTATATTCGCAAAATTGATGTGCTATTTGGACTTTGGAGTCTATAGTTTGACGGAGTTAATTCTCCTTTTCGCTCTCAAACATCTTCCCTTGACCAACTCTTCAATTCCGGAATCTTGAAAACCTAGTCTGTTGATGCTATTGATTTTATATTTGTTTCTCTAAATTATTTCAAAGTTAATTATGATTAATGTTTTGCGCAATGCCAACAGAGTCTGGTAGACATCTTTTATTCTGAAAATGTCTTTAAATCGGTTCCTAATGTAATAAATGCAGGAGATTTTTTGGTATTTTGGTGTGACTCTCCCTTTTTACTATTAATTTTGCGTGTAGTCTTGTTTGTGTATATATAAATGTTTTTTTTTTCCTCGTGTGCATCTTTTTTTTTTTTGGGTGTTGGCTGTCAAGGGGCAGAGGGGAGGGTTGCTTTATTTGCTTAAATAATGGCCTCTTATGTGGTGCTTTCTTGGATTACTTGATTGTTTTTTTTGTACTTATGTTTTGTAGCACTGCAACTTCTGGGTGCCCATGCCAATGCAATGATATTCTTTGTTTTAAATAGAAAATCACTTGATCGCTTTCTGTCTTCTAGGGATTCATATATTTATTGCTAGAAATTTGATAAAGACTCCCTACGCGATGTTTGAAGGACCTGGCATTCAGGCAGGAACTTCTGGATTGTATTCATTTTCTTTCCTACTTTTGATTGGTAATGAAAGAAGCATTCAAAATGAATATTACGTTTGAAAGATTGGTACACAAATTAATTTGACATAACCAACTGGATTTTTTTTTCTTTTATGATCTTTTTCTCTATTTCTGTGGAACAAATGATTTAGAAAGTAACAGTTAAACAATGGGATAGATGAGATTGTTCAAATGGAGCTATGCTAGATGAAAAATAGGTATTTGTTTTCAGTATCCGTGTCTATTCCATGCTAAATGACATCAACATGAAACTACATGACGGACACCATTGATGCACGTGTTTCTCTTTCTGGGATTGACATGGCTCCTGGATATTATGCATGTCCGCTTCATCAGAACTTTTTATATTTTAAAATTTTGAAGCCTCTGTATATTGATACGTATGTGCTATACGATAATTTTGATTTCTCTTTTCGGGTAAGTTTCGTGTAAATTTTGAGTTCTATATATAACACACACACACACACACATATATCACCAGGCTCAAGTGCCCCCAAAAAGTGCGTTTGTGTGGGGCCACTGTTTGGGTCCCCACTTATTACACTTCAAAAAAGTGATGCCTGGGCATCTGTATCCGAACCTTGTTGTATACTTGTGTGTGTATGTATATATATATATGTGTGTGTGTGTGTGTATATATATGATTTGCCTTCTCGTGTAAGCTTGGCTTAATTTTGCGTTTACGGAGCAGTAATGTTTCATTCTTCATGTGTTATGTAGTCCTGAACAATGAGTGGTCATTGTTATGCTTATGAACGATTTTGACTGCCATGTTTCCTAGTGGATTCTTACATCGGTAGTTTTGTGAGAAGCCTATAAGGGTAACATAGAAAAGGTTGAGTGAAAAGGAGTCCATCTGGAATGATATATGAAATGCAAATTTGTTGCTGGATTATATGCGTGGTTGGATTTTCTTGTTTTGAATCTTGCATTTAAGCGGATAAGATGAATAAATGTTTTTTTGAGGAAGAAGCTTATGTTGTCCTCTCCCTCGTGGATATCAGTTTTATTTTGTACATGACAAAAGTTAACTAGGTGCGATGCAGGTTTGATTCTCGATGTCAGAATGTGACTCCTTCTCTGTTACCTTCTTGTGATTGTAAGGCTAGTAAAGATTGATGGTCAAGGAAAAAATGTTCCAAAACGTCGGAGAAGAGAGCATGGGATGATGTAAACTTGTTCGGTTTGTCTGGAATATCCTCACAATGTTGTCCTCCTTTGTTATTCTTACAACAAGGGTTTTCACCCTTACATGTGCGCCACCAGCTGTCATTATTCCAATTATCTGGATCAATACAAGAAAGCCCATTGAAAAGTAAGTGAAATTGGTGAACACTTGTCAGTGAACGTTCCTGAACTTTTGTGCCCCTTCTGTCGGGACTCAGGAGCATGTGAAAGGTTGGACGGTTGTGAAACCAGCTCGAAAATATTCTAATGCCTAGAAAAGAAGCTGCATGCAGGACAAGTGCTCAGGAAGCATGTTAAGGCAAACCACCCATTGGCACGATCGCTGGATGTGGACCCTGGACGTGAAGAAAAGTGGAAGAAGCTTGAACACAAGAGGGAGAGGGATGATGTAATCAGCACAATTATGTCATCAACTCCGGGAGCAGTCGTACTAGGGGATTATGTGCTTGAACTTGAACCAGGCTATCATGACGACACTTGCGGAGGAGATTATGATTCAGATGACTCTTTGGATGTTGGTTTCTGCCCTCTTGAGTCCTTTGAGCGAGGACATAATAGTGGTTCACACTCGCCTAATAGGTATCGCGATTTCGGGATACGATGTGCTATGGCAGCTGCATCTTGTCGTGCTTTTCGGAGGATATGTATTGGGGGAGGGAGGTAACAAAGGTCAGTAATTTATTTGACTGATATTAGAAAAATAGGGTGTGGGAGCACTGGTATCGTTCATTTGTTTGCTATTGCCAGGACACTTTCACCATATTGCCAGGTTACTGGCAAATTAATTGTGTAAAACCTTTGGTGCAATGTGAAAGATAATTAGATTAGGAGTTTCAATTGATTTAAAAGAGAAGATGTTTTACTGCTTTGGAGGGTATTGGCCTTGATTGTTTAGGTGATTAGTTTTTGGGGAGCGAGGGTATTTAGTTATCAGTTACCTCATATGTAGGGATTGACGATGAAATAACAGTGCTATGGGCAAATTCTTCAATATTCAGTTTTGAATGGCCGGTCTCGAGTTTAGACTTTTGGATGTCCAGACTCCAAAAAAGTTGGTTTATATGATGTTCTTATCAGCTAATAATAATAATAATAATAAGACATCTGCCTCTCTTTTTTCTTTGTGGATCATACACATACTTGCGCCCAATCTCGTAACCTCGTTTGGGGTCTGTACTTTGTGGTCCGGTACAAAAGAACTATGACGGGCTTGGGCTTTTCAGCCCAATCTCACATTTACTAATCTTCTAGGCGGACTGACCTAGGATCCATTTTTAGTTTCTTACCAACTCGTAGCCCATGGTGGTGGGACTCCTGCCTCCTGGTCCAGTTCAAAGAAACTGGGCTCACCTAAAAAGTAGACTCGGTGACAAAATCCACATTGTGCTACTGGTAAACAAAATAATAGAGTAGCAAATGAGTTGAGCGGCAAGGACTTTGCATATGTACTTGATTTGAAGATCCTAAGTTCGTGTCACAGGGTATGGGGTTGTGAAATTTTATTTGTGCCCCCTGTGAGCTTGATGTGTCAGTATACTGTACTCATACAAAACAAAACAAAAAAAGAATAGAGTAACTTTACAAAATATGATTCACATTTTACCTATAAAAATATATGGCATATGAGATAATCAATTATTTTAAACACATATATATATATGTGACTAACTTAATATCCAATATTTTTGGGATTAAAATGAAAGCATATTTTGGGATTATTAAACATTATTATTTTAAATATTAATAATTAAAAAGTTCCACGTAGATGCACTCCTATGGCAACCACAACAATGCATCACTAATATCCCCATTAACTCTCCAATTGGGTCTCACTTTTATTACACAGAAGTGGTCTCACATACTTATGCACATCAATAAAACACGTCTCCCAACACAATCACATCGACAAAACATATATTCGGATACAATTCCATTAGTCAAGCTATTAACATTACTTTCCTCCATTATTTCTCCACTAAAATTAATTATGGTCCCACCACTATTATTCAAAAGTCAAATCGCGTACTCATCAATATCAGCAAAACACATCTCTCAATACAGTCGCATCAGTAAAAACACACATTCAAATAACAATTAATGTCCCATTAGGAAATTACCATTGCTGGCCAAGAATGATTCTATGTCCGAAGGAATCAAATTGAATTCCCAATTGATGTCCTCCTATAAGAGAAGAAGAGCATATGCGAATAGTTTGACCGGTCAAAGGAGTCTTTGTCGGATTTGCATATTCATCTAGCTTTGCTTTTTTTTTTTTGAAGAAAACATAACTTTCATTAATAAGAAGCATCATTACAGACTAAATCAAAGCATGAACTAGGAACATTTCCTAGCAGAGTTACAGGAGAAAGGACTTGAGAGCCTAACAAAGCCAAATGATCAGCTACTGAATTGTTCATTCTATTAGTGTGTAAGACCTTCCAATCCATGCCATGCACAAGTGAAAGAGCTGCACCAACACATAAACCATACGAAGCTAATGGCACTCTCTGAGCCCGTGGAGCAGACACAATAGTCAAATCATCACCTTCAATAATAAAAGATAAAAAAATTCATGGAAATAGCAAGTTCAATGCCAAATAAGAGGGCTTCGGCCTCAGCATAAATGCAGCCTCCTGCTGGGAGAATATTTTTGTAACTTGACACAATCACTGCACCAAAGGAGTCTCGAATTACAGCGCCTACCCCTGCTGTTAAAGTAGGATAAGTCCAAGAAGATATGTTTTTATGAATGCTGTTTATTTTTTTTATCATTAATTAATTTTATTCCAGAACAGAACCAGGACCCACGTGGGTATAACTGATAATGAATTGGGAGCCAACAATAGGACTGTGAAAAAAAGGACAAAATTGAAGCCAATAAATTGACAGATTATTTATTTATTTTTTTACATATTTTCCACTAAAATCTATTAAAAATTAAATTAAAAATCAACTAAATAATTAGATCAAAATATATAAAAAAATTAATCAAAATCGACCATTAACACCCTAATTAAAATAAGTTTGGCCTTTCCTGTGGGAGCTGTCCACACAATGACGCACACAGTATTTGACTGATACATCTCTCTCTGTCACAACTTTTAACTTTTGATTTTGTACAACTAGTTTACTTGCCCTTTCCTGTAATATCATAATCACAACCACAGAATTGTGAGTGTGAGGGCAAATCTAATGAATGAGAGCGAATGTAGCGATGATAAAAAGTTAGTGGAGATGAGATAATATATGATTATATGCCTTTTTTATATAATTATATTAGGAGATATGTTTTTATTTATATGATTGATTATGCGACTTTATTTTTAGGTAATATATATGAAATCCATTGATGAAAAAATAACGGAGGAATAAAATATATAGTGACTTGACTTTTGGAAAATAAAAAATTATATTGAGATATGTGTTTTACTGATGTGACAATATTAATGATAACCACAATAGTTAATGTCCACCATTAACTTTCTAATTGGGTCTCATCTCTATTACAAAAGCGATCTCACATACTTATTCACTTCAGCATAACACATTTCTCAATACCACATCATCAAAACACATATTTCAATACAATTTTTTCATTATCCAAAAGTCAAACTACCAACATTTCATTCTTCCATTATTTCTCCACTAAAATTGATATTTGGTCTCACTTATATTACCCAAAAATTAAGTCACATATCCAGCCACGTCAACAAAATATATCTTTTAATATAGTCATATCAGTAAAAACACATTTTTCAATAGTATTTGTTGTACCCAACAGACAATCATCTTTATAGATAAGAATAAATATATAAAATTATTATTTTTTATAATAAAAGTGAGATTGAATTAAAAAGTTGACGAATGAGATTTATTGGGGAAATGATATATATCTCATGGGATTCCATATTTTATTCCATTGTATTATTACAATGGAATAACGTATTTCATTGTAATAATATGTATTCCACTGTACTAGAATCTGTTATTCCATTGTATTATTACAATGAAATATCTCATACGTTATTCTATTGTATTATCACAATAGAATAACAGATTCCAGCACAGTGAAATAACGTATTCCATTGTACTAGTACGCATTTCACTATAATAAAATCTGTTATTTCATTGTATTATACAATGAAATAAATTATGGGATCTCATGGGATATAACCCCATAGGATATAAAACGACACTGTATTTATTGTCCGTTGCAGTTGCTCTGAACATAGGAGTCAAAATCAAGTTTGGCCTTTCCTAGTGGGAGCTGTCCAGAAAATGACACAAACAGTATTTGACTGATACATCAATCTTTGTCACAACTTCATGTTTGATTTTGAACAACTGGATGACTTTGTCCTTTTTTCTGTATTTTTATAATAATCACAACCACAAAATTGTGAGTGCGATTGCGAGTTTAACGTTTTCAGTAAAGTTTGTTTGACAGACACATTTGTCAAAATACAAGAAAAATCAAACAAGTGAAAGAAGAAGAAGAAAAAAAAAAGTGAATTTTGCATGAGAAGCCAATACCAGGAATCGAGAATTGGCTCAAAGGATCGCCAAAAGCCATATATATTGTCCTTGCCTCCCGAACGATAACCCCCTCGCACTCCCTATTAGCCAGGCACCTTCCCCAGTAGTTAACAACTACTTTGCTTGGCCCTTCCCCCGTTTGGTATAACCACGACTCTCTCTCTCTCTCTCTCTGTTGCTTGGAAAACCCGCCCCATGTTTCCGCTGATTGGCTGTTCAGGGACTCCATGCGCCACTTCACATGAACAGTGTGCCCCCTCCTTGGTCCCCTCATTCATTTTTACTCTTATTGTCGCCGGGTGCGTGCATGGACAGCACCAAATCATAAATATGTATGAAATTTTGGTAAGAGAGAAATGGTGGGAACTTACCAAAAAAATTGGGTGAAATCTTTTCTTACGAAAGGAACCATTGTTTTGACGAAACACGTTTTAAAGTTGATCTCTAATTAAGAATATAATTAATATTATATTTATAATTAGAAACATCTTGAAGAGAGATTCCTAGACAGTAGAACTTGAGATTTGACTCTTCTATAAATACTAGTATTTTACTAAGATTTATGATTGTGTTGTGGGTGTAAAAGTATAGGCTTTTAGGGCTATGTGTAGTGAGCACAAAGAAAGAATAATGTGTTTTATTTTCGGAGTTTGCTTATATATTTTGGTGGGAGAAAATTATGATTGTGTGGTTGCACAAAATTTCTACATACTAGAATTTTTGTCTTATTGTCTTTTGACAGCACCTGTGATTTTTCTTCAGATATGGAGTTTTTCACGTTGTGATTGTTGCATTTTTCTTTTTCGATTATCTATATTATCGTGTCATATTTGTGCAACAAGAACTTGATAATTTTTCTAACAAAAAATTACCAATAATTTTTCACTCTATAAAATAATGAAATTTATAAAGATTCCAACAGTTTGGAATGTTAGTCAATTTAATTGTCCAGTGACCGAGTTGAATGCACATAATTTAAGTGAATGCATGGCTCCATATAAGGGTGGTAAAATTATGCCCGACCCAAATGATCAATTTGCCTAACTCGGATTAAACCAAGTTTGATATAAGTTATATGTTCAAAATGCTCCTAATATAAATTTTTTGTTTGATTCAACTATTTGGACACTAATTCGTATTGAATTGTTGTTCAATTTACTTATTTTAATTTAAAAGTAGTTTAGGTTTGATCAATTAATCACGCTCAAAAATTCAAACTAATCTGAATCTAGACATGCAAATGTCTCATTTGAATAACTCTCAGCCCATTTCAACATGAAAATAAAAAATAAAAATAAAAACTCATTTGAATTCTCTTTAATTTATTTTTTTAAGATGACTCCTTTTACAGAGGTTACTTCGAATTTCTGAGAACTTAAATATGTCTCTGCTTTACATAATACACATGTGCACATAAAATAATTCTAACGCGTTCAAGAGGGTGTAGTATGTATGTTTGCAAGTGGTACAACATACACATTTCAATATAGTCATATTAATAAGACACAAATCCTCATACATTATTCATGTCCCAAAAAAAGAAAAATTACCACCTCGATTAGATCATATACATAATTTTTAAAAATAAAATAAAATATTTTTCTACTCTAAAACTCATTTACAATGGGGTCCATTGTAAAAAAAATTACAGCAGACGACCTTGGCAACCTGATAATTGGAGGGCGATGCCTAATGAATTTGTGACTGCTCTGAATTACACGAATCAATCCTTTAGAGCCCATGATTTTATTGTTCAAAATTTCTGATATATTCTCCGTTGTACTCTTCCATCATTCATATTTTACATACCGGGTTGTGTAATAGAGTGGTTGATGTCCTGAACTCGCAGGAGGGCTCAATCGGCCGAATAAATTTCAGTCATGTTGAAATATCTGTTCTCTCTCCATTTAGGTTTTACTTATCTCTAATTGTAATGTTTTTTATTTATGAAATTTTCCCTTTAAAAAATATTTCCCCTTCCTATTTTATTGTATTAGATACTTTTATTTTCTATATAATTAATGTGGTACGTTGTTCATATGTTGTAGAATAGAGTTGATACACATGTTTGGTACAGCGTATAAACTAGCTTATACTCTGTCAGACATATTCTCAGACACTCTCAGCTTTTACGTTTTACGATAGCTTATACTCTATCACACATACTCACGCCAGGGGCGTATTAGAGTTATTTGGTTATTGCTGGCAAATTTTTTATATTTATTGAAGAGTTAGTTTAAGATTTTAAAATTTTACTTGGGTCGACAAACTAAAATTTGTTGATACAATAGGAAAACTATAAATATTTTTTTAATGTGATTTTTTCTCCGATAGAGTCAACTGACCTCAGTGAATTGGTCTTGGGTCCTCACTTAATTGATAAACAGCTTAACAGCCTATAAAAAATGTTACGTGACTCATTTTTTGGTGTCCCAACATAACCCAAGTCTATATGATATTGGATATAAGTTTATTTAGTTGGAAGTTAGAACCCCAAAGTTTAGGATATTCGAGCCCGTAAGTGTTTAGTGGTTAGGACACTAGAGTCTGGCACTTGGGATATTTATGATTTTAGTAGCGAATCCGTTCTCTGAGCCTTAGAGTTCATCACTTGAGTCTTAGAGTTTCACCCAAGTCATTGTGCAATTTTGTTGTCAATATAAATTAAAACATATATTTCCCTGATAAAAATAATAGACTTGACAAAATGTACTGGAAATATACTGTTTTATGTACTCAAAATGAAATTCCATTGTTTTTTTTCAAAAATAATATAAATAAACACTAGAATATACATAGTCCATATATCAGTAAAAAATTAATGTAATTAAAAATAACTGAATAAAATCTATCGATGGTGAATCTTTACCTGTTGATTTTGGATATGTAATTTTTTCCAAAAAAAAATCTCTAGAGTGGATCTTTTCAAATGAAATGTTTTTAATTTTTAAAATTTTGATTTGCCATATTAAATGTGATGTCAGAACTATATGAACATTAACACCTAGACTTGAGCTATTTAAGCAAAAAATATTTGAGTTACTTAAATCTTTTTTGTATGAGAGTATGTTAACTTATAATCTAGCTTATACGTTATCTAGTTTATAAATTTAATTTCATTACTTATCAATCACTACTTCAAATCAGTCCACAATTTTATTTTTCGGGAATATGTAACTTACTTTAGTATATAATTTGCATGAACTCATGATGAAGCACCAAAAATTTAAATTCTTAATTAGTTTTGTCGTTATATAATTAAAGGATTTCCATGTCGACAGTATCGATCCCGTGTAGTCTCCCTAGAGAGTTGCTCTTTCTTCTTCTTGTCACCATCCCTCTAAACAAAATTATCCATTAAAAATCCCCACAATCTCTCGTTTTCTGATTAATTGTAAAACCTAAGCAAAAATTGTTCACGCAATCTCAACAATAGTTATAAAACTCGAATGACAGTTATGTGTGTGGTATCTCATATAGGTCTCGAATTTGATTGTCTTCATCTCATTCCCAGAACTCAAAAATGAAATATAAAATTTTGTTTCATTTTTTTAAAAATGTTTATATTTAAGATATGACCTTAATACGATATAACTCGTCGTATAGGTAGATAGATTGAGCGATTACCAACAGGTGATAGTCTGGTTGGTCTTTCTACTGTGTAGGGAGTGAGAAGTCTTGTGTTCGAGCTCCCCTTTTACCAATTTGAGTGAGATTTATCATCATTATGATGAGAGTTATAAAAGGGAGAGAGCTATCTCCCTTTGTGTAGCACATCGAGCCATTGGACCTCCGTGTTTGTGTTGGATATTCCCCTCTTTAGTATAAAATAAAAAAAATTGAGAGATTGAAATAAACAAATTATGAACGTTTTGACTTTAGTGATCAAAATAGAATATTGTTATTAATCCCTTATTTTTTTTGGGTATGTGGTAGATATTTATCATAGGGCAGCCGCGTATTCTATCTATGGCTTTAGCCACTAGCAATGAACCAAGCCGCCTACCGCAACCCCTCAAACCACGGCTCCACCCTTCGCTGAACCGACACTCTCCCATTCTCTACACTCTGACGTCACTGGTTATTTCAACGAAACCGTACAAGCTTATTTGGTCCCACCGCCCACGGCTTCTCTTTGACACGCACTCCACACCACGAGTTCTATATAACTCCATCCCCACTGCAACTCTTTAACAGAGTGGCACAATCAAGAATTGTTATTAAAGAAAGAAAAATTGGAAAGCAGAGGAGAGAGACAGAGAGAGAGATTCTTCTCTTCTCATGGCGGCCTCAGTCGATAGCTCCCACTTTGCACCTTCACTAAATGGCGTCGTTCGGTCATTGAAGCCAGGTACAAACCACAGGCCCGGATCGCCGGCACGTAATTGTAATTTCGCATCGCCGGTACATGAACTCACTCGGCCCAAAAAAGCGGTCCAAATGGAGGATGAGTGGTCAAGCGAAGACGAAGAGGATGAGAATGATTATAAGGATTTGATTCGAAAAGGCAACAATGAATTGGAGCCTTCGATTTTGGATCCTAGAGATGAAGGCACCGCGGACAATTGGATTGAGCGAAATCCTACCATGGTCCGGCTCACAGGGAAACACCCCTTCAATTCTGAACCGCCGCTGAACCGGCTTATGCATCACGGTTTCATTACTCCGGTCCCTCTCCATTACGTTCGGAACCACGGATACGTCCCTAGAACCACCTGGGATGAGTGGACCATTGAGGTGACCGGTTTGGTCAAAAGACCGGCCCGGTTCACCATGGACCAGCTCGCTAACGACTTCTCGAGCCGGGAATTCCCGGTCACGCTTGTTTGCGCAGGTAACAGGCGCAAGGAACAAAACATGGTCAAGCAGACAATCGGTTTCAATTGGGGCGCTGCGGGAGTGTCTACTTCGGTGTGGCGGGGTGTACCGTTACTTCTCTTGCTCAAGCGATGTGGCATCTACAGTAGAAAAAAGGGGGCCCTCAACGTGTGCTTCGAAGGAGCCGATGAATTACCCGGTGGCGGCGGGTCCAAATACGGGACAAGTATCCGTAAAGAGGTCGCAATGGATCCTTCGCGTGACATCATCCTCGCTTACATGCAGAATGGCGAGGTCTTGAAGCCGGATCACGGGTTCCCGGTTCGGGTCATCATACCCGGTTTCATTGGTGGGCGTATGGTCAAATGGTTAAAACGCATCGTAGTGACAACTAAGGAATCGGAGAGTTACTACCATTACAAGGACAATAGGGTCCTTCCCTCTCATGTTGACGCGGAGCTAGCCAATGCTGAAGGTATTTAATTAATCAAACGTGGTAGCACATGAATTTTGTTTTTTTTTCTGTGAATTTAATTAATTTGTTTGATACATCTGGGTTTTGTCGATTTCTTCTGCAGCTTGGTGGTACAAGCCGGAGTACATCATCAATGAACTCAACATTAACTCAGTCATAACTACGCCGTGTCATGAGGAGATATTGCCAATAAATTCATGGACGACTCAAAGGCCATACACGTTGAAGGGATACGCATATTCCGGTGAGTCTTACAACTTTAGCATAGCGACACGTACGGCTATCCAAATTTCATGAAATGCATACTTATTTTGAATCTCAACCATTTACGTGGATATGTATATCTCAGCGGCAGCTGGATATATAACTGAAATATCAACTGTTTGATAACGGATATCCGAGATGGAAACACTAATTTTGTTGCTTTTTAACGCATACAGGAGGCGGGAAGAAAGTGACACGTGTGGAGGTGACAATGGACGGTGGTGAGACGTGGCACTTGTGCAGTTTGGACAACCATGAGAAGCCCAGTAAATATGGCAAATATTGGTGTTGGTGCTTCTGGTCCCTGGAGGTGGAGGTGCTGGACATACTTGGGGCCAAGGAAATTGCTGTCCGAGCCTGGGATGAGACCTTCAACACCCAGCCCGAGAAGCTTATTTGGAATATTATGGTATGTTCTCTTTTTTTTCCCTTGCCACACGCATCGCATTATTCACTACTCTTATGGCAAATACTGTTAATAGTTCATAGTACTATCAATTCTGGTGGTTGTTGGCCAAGAGATGGTCAAAATCAAGTTTTTGTTGTGGGCTCTGACTTGTTAGTGCCCGCCTCACCTTCCATAGGCTAACCATTTTTGATTAATTGACTAATTGAGTTGGTGACAAATTTGCCAGCTGGTCTCATGAAGGTGATGTGCGAGTCTTATTGGTGCCTTCAAATTTGAATTCCTTTACGGCCCCATGAGTGTGGAATTGGAGGCTTACCGACCATCTATCATTGTCTACTTAGGCGGCTAATTAGTACCCTTTCTCACATGCTGAAGTGGGTGCATACGTATTCCAATGGCCATTGGTTTTATCAATGAAAGTTTAAGTGATATGGGTTCACAAAATAATTAGATTTAGATTTTAAATGATCATATCTGGATTAATTTAATTTCGATCAAATAAATCGGACAATAATTCAATCAATTATCCAGACAATTAAACTAGAGAAAATAAATAATCTAGATAGAGATTTGTGACCCCTAATTTTATGTGATGACAATAAAATAGTTGGCTGCGTTAATTTATTATGACTTTGTTTTAATCTATAAACAAATTATATAATATGCAGGGAATGATGAACAACTCCTGGTTTCGAATGAAGACAAACGTGTGTAGACCTCACAAGGGTGAAATTGGTATCATATTTGAACACCCAACACTCCCAGGCAACCAATCCGGTGGATGGATGGCTAAAGAGAGACACCTCGAAATATTGTCGGAGAACAGTCAAACCTTAAAGAAGAGTCTCTCATCGCCCTTCATGAACACTTCTTCAAAGTCCTTCTCGTTGT
Organism: Euonymus europaeus; assembly: GCA_963580455.1. NCBI lineage: Eukaryota > Viridiplantae > Streptophyta > Magnoliopsida > Celastrales > Celastraceae > Euonymus > Euonymus europaeus. Next base: position 19,030,115 of record OY756972.1, on the reverse strand, counting down.
CCGAGGTCAAGAAGCATAGCTCAGCTGAGTCTGCGTGGATTATCGTCCACGGCCACGTCTACGACTGCACACGATTCCTCAAAGACCACCCCGGAGGCGTTGACAGTATTCTAATCAATGCTGGCACAGATTGTACTGAAGAATTTGAAGCAATCCATTCTGATAAGGCCAAGAAGATGCTCGAAGACTATCGAATCGGGGAGTTGATCACTGTCGGTTATACCAGCTCGGATTCAGCTGCCTCGTCTCCTAATAACTCCGTCCACGGTGCCGCTAACTTGACATATTTAGCTCCGATCACTGAAGTTGCACCTGCTAGGCCTGTTGCTCTTGTTCCACGAGAAAAAATTCAGTGCAAACTTATCGAAAAGATATCGTTATCTCACGATGTTCGTCTCTTTCGGTTCGCATTACCATCTGAGGATCAAGTTCTTGGATTACCGGTGGGAAAGCACATATTTTTAAGTGCCGTCATAGAAGGCAAGCTGTGCATGAGAGCTTATACTCCAACTAGCACTATTGATGAAGTCGGTCACTTTGATCTGGTGGTCAAGATTTATTTCAAGGGCGTTATCCCAAGATTTCCCAACGGTGGGCTCATGTCACAACACCTTGATTCGCTCCCTATTGGGTCCATCTTGGACGTGAAGGGTCCATTGGGACACATTGAGTATCTTGGGCGTGGAAGTTTCATGGTTCATGGAAAACCCAAGTTTGCCAAGAAGCTAGCAATGTTGGCTGGTGGGACGGGGATCACGCCAATTTACCAAGTTGTTCAAGCCATTTTGAAGAACCCAGAGGATGATACAGAGATGCACGTGGTCTATGCGAACAGAACAGAAGAGGATATACTGCTGAAGGAAGAATTGGATTCTTGGGCTTCAAAGCATGATAGGCTGAAAGTGTGGTATGTTATTCAAGAGTCGATGAGGGAAGATTGGAGATATAGTGTGGGATTCATTATTGAGAGTATATTGAGAGAGCATATTCCAGAAGGATCAAAAGATACTCTGGCTTTGGCATGTGGGCCACCACCGATGATCCAGTTTGCAGTGCAGCCAAATTTGGAGAAGATGAATTATGATGTCAAGAATTCGTTGTTGATCTTTTAAAGAAGGAATTCGTGTTGTTGATTTTTTTTTTTTTTTTGAAGAAATAATGCCTTGTACTTTGTAGAGCAGTTCTCTAATATGGATGTTTGTAACATAAATACCATTAACGTCTGTTCGGTTGGGCGATTATATAACTTATTCTCCATCAAAGATATTTTTAGACGTTCTCAAGGAATGTTCTCTACCTCAACTGATACTTTATCATATATACTCTAAACCAAACCGACATTAACTGATACTCTATCAGATATATTCTCAACCGAACAGACATTAACTGATACTCTATCAAATATACTCTCAACCGAACATATATTACCTTTTGTGAGGATGGACCCCACATAAATATGGCTTTAGTGGGGTTAGTGGGGCCATGCCTTTATAAGTTACGGACTCTCTCGCACTGAAGAAAGCCGGATAGTTTGTATATATCATTATTTACTTTCTTGGAATGAAATGTTGTGTTATTTACTTTTTTTCCTTTGTAAAAGCAAAAGGTAAGAAATATTCACTATATTATTTTTTATATTAATTTATACTCTTTCAAACATATTTCGTAAATAAAAATAGAAATACTTAATTGGCCTAAAAATGAAAAGTAAAAGACAAGTTGACCAAAATAGCTTTATGAGCAATATCTTTAGTGTTATCAAAGTCAATCCACAATATAAAAAATGAAGGTTCAACCGGTTAGTTCGAAGGATCAAGATTGAACCGCTTATTTTTTTTAATTACTATTTTATTTATAAATAATAATAAGAATAACATTAAAAATATAATAAATCAAATATCTATATACTTAGATGTAAATTAGAACTAAGTTTTAGTTCTAGATTATGCTTAGTTTTGTTTAGGTCTCATGTCTGTATGATTTTTTTGGATTTTTATTTTTAGTTCGAGTCTGTTCACACGATTTTTCTCCACCACAAATGAGGAATCTTAATAAAATTTTAGAGGTGATTTTGTTATGATCAATATGATTCTATTTGATAAAACATTTGAAAAATAGCATATATGATGGAGTTTGAAAATATTGTTTCAATTTATTGGTAACATTTATTTGAAATAAATTTATTTGCGCTAAGTTTATCTACATTATTTATTTTTTTTGCTCAAAATATATCGACAATTAATCTTGTTTGAATGAGTTTTTCACGTTGATTTAGATTATATATTTTTTAAAAATTTCGTAATGTATTTTGAGAGATAAATTATTTTGAAATTTTATTTAAAAAATAAACTATAAAACCAATGATGTCATAATTGTCACGAGGTGGTTTTTTTTTTCATTCTTGTGAGAGATGATGTCTAATGTGGAATCATTATGTTATATAATTTCGTAAAACTTATAAGAACACATATGAAACACGTTACCCCATATCTTTATTAGTAATTCATTTCTGTATGTGTGCTTATTGGGTAAAGTTTGTGCCAAATTATTCTTTTAGGTAATTGCTCCTTATTTTTCTTTTAGAAAATGGACCAACAAAAAATATTAATTAGTTTTATATTTTCCATATTTAGTTGGTTTCATTGTTTTGGAAACCGAAAATGGGAATTTGTCTTTTACAGAATTTAGAGTTTGCTAAATCCAAATTCTTTATTTAAACATGAATTTTATCATCAAAATTAAATTTTATTATTTGAAAACAAAAAAAAATGCATATTTTTCATAAGCTACGAATTTATTCTTCAACTCAAAACAAGTATGTCGCAAAAGACCCCCGATCAATGAATTGTTTACCATTTTATCATAATTAAATTGAATAGCGTGCATGATAAATATTCAAAATGAGTTATCACAATTGTTGAGTATTATGTGTGAGTTTAAATTGATGCAAATTCAAAATAATGATTATAAAATTCTATGCGTACAACTCAACAATTAAAATAACCGGAGTCACAATTTTTGATATCTTTATCAGTATAATTCAACAATTGAAATAAGGTTTTTTTTGTTGATAAGTCATTTATATGACTTCTTATCATATTTTTGATATCCTTATCAGTATAATTCAACAATTGAAATAAGGTTTTTTTTGTTGATAAGTCCTTTATTGAATTCTATTATTTGAAAACAAAAAAAAATTGCTTTTTTATTCATAATCTACCAATTTATACTTTTACTCAAAACTAAGTTTGTTGTTGCAATAGACCACTTGGTCAATCAATTGTTTCACATTTTAACATAATTGAATAGCACATACGATAAAAATTCCAACACTTTACAATCCTAGTTATCAACTATTGTCTTGACACGCGCGGCTGCCGCATTTATCAATCATGCTCCAAATCTAAACACCTATGAATCCCGAATAACTCGATTGACGAGTTGAATTGTGTATAATTTCGAATCTTGAATTCGAATCCCACATCCTTATCGGAAAAGAAAAAAGAAAAAAGAAACAACGCCTACACCTCACTTATGTGAGACAAAGGAGCCTTCGGACCCCAACCCCAACAACCCGGTTGTTGCTTGGTGCATGGAAGGGTCGGCCACTCAACCATGGCTTCTGCACTTTACCACATATATGGCCCCAAATCAATTTTGTAATTATAAATTTGTCCTCGTTCAACTTGTCACATTTATTAATTACCTACGCATGGAATCATCCAACATAATCATTAATTTGTTCATGAGCTTCCAATGATTCACTAGTCTTCTTTGGAAAGCAATAAGCACATCACAACCTATTTTTACGTATATTGTACGTGCATAGGTACATATATTAATAAGGTACTATGATGTATCTTCTTACTTTCTTATAATCATTTTAGCGATGGCTTCATTGGTTAGTCTCTATCGGTCTAAAATCGGAAAATCCTGACTCTCAAATTATATGTTTTGACCAAACTTATCATGTCATTAAATGAAAACCATTTATTCGGTGCGTACTTGACGGTGAAATCTCTATTATTATTATTTTTATAAAAAAACTAATTGCTTAGTTTTTCTATAATTTGTTGTGCCTTTCAATTGTGATGAAATCACATAAACAAAAAAATCTTGCGAAATTTAAAAACAAAGACAATCAAATAAAGCAATGATATAAAAATTTAAAAATAAAAGAAAGGAGACTGACGTGATCGTTGCTTGTATTTTTAAGGCACCTTTTGTTAGTTGGTGGGGGTTATTCACTAAGTATTAAAAATGTAAAATATACACATCTTCGACAAATATATAGCTCCAAAAACAGTGGGAATTTTCAAATAATTTAACAGTGGATACATGGCTGTCATGCATGAAAGACCAATCTTCCAATTTCAGTCATTTTCTCATTGTTCTTGGTACTAAAATATGATGCAAAGTCAATGTTCCTATTAACTCTTTAATTGGATTCCATGTCTGTTATACATATACTTATCACATCATCAAAGCTCATTTTTTAATACAGTCAGTCAGTCACATTATCAAAACAAATATCTTAGTATAGTTTTTCTATTACCCATCAATCAAGCCACTACCATTTCATTTTTTCATCATTTTTTTTTCACTGAAATTGATATTAGGTCTCACTTCTATTATCAAAAAGTCAAGTCACATCAGCAAAACACGTTTCTCAATACAACCACATCAGAAAAATATATATTTCAATACAATTTTGGTGGCTCATCAAAATTGCACCATTGCAAGTGTCCTAAGGTATTAAGAAGACTAGGCCAAGTTTAGGTTCAGCCAGGCCATAAGGCCCATTATTATTATCTATTTGGCACATGAGTGGGAGCATCTGTTGCTCAACGTGGTAGAGCTAACCGCCGTTCAGCTGTGTATTTGAGAGTATGGCTCGGTGAGGTGAGACCTCACCTAATACCGGCCCGAGCTAAAGAAGCATGGAGTTGAAATTGTAAACGTGGTTTATCTTAATTATTAAATTTTGATTCTAAATAGTTATTTATTTCAAATTGTAAACACCTGATTCTATAATCAATGAAAAGTTAGAGAGTCGAGATAAATCGTCTACACTTTCAAAATGTAAGGATGGGGTGAAAGTTTGTAATCCTTAGATATCGATGGGGTATCATTTGTTAGCATTTGTTGCCTTACCTATTACTTTTTGATATATATATATATATATATATATATAGAGAGAGAGAGAGAGAGAGAGAGATTTTCTCTGGTAAAGACCTATTTTAAGGATCAAACTTACGGACTTTTTTAGACCTTAAGATGCATCGTACGGTCTAGATCTGGAGTTCTCTCTCTCCCTCCCCCTTCCTCTTGTTCCTTTCACTCTCTGCCCCCAAGTTTTGATCTTTTTCAGCAAATCCAAGCACCCTTGTCAATCCAAACGTTTCACAAGCTTTGGATCAACATTACCTATTCTCTACCTGTTCAAGGAAGTTTTTCTTTTTTCTCTAGCCAAAACCCATATGCACAAGAACGAAAAGAATACAAAAAAGAAGAAGAATTTCAATCAACCAATCCAACCCAGAACATAACAAAAAAATAGCTCAGGTTCTCATCGTCATTGCCTTATCCTCAACTCGTGTTCTCTATCGCGTTGTCTATGTCTTCTCCTACATGACCCATTTGAATGCAAGACGGACAGAGAAATAAGATGAGAGAGAGAGACACGAAATGGGTTCATCGATCTGGAAGACAGAGACACCAAATTGGGGACAGAAACATGGGTTTGTGACTGAGATGCAGTTGGCTGGGCATCTTTCTTATCCGAGTTTGCGAATTGCCGATGGAGAGGAGGGAGAAGAGATAGAGATCTGGACCGTATGATGCATCCAAGGGTCAAGAAAAGAAGTCCGTATAAAGGGTCCGTAAAATGAGTCCTTACTAGAGAAAAACTTTATATATATATATATATGTTGGCTGAATATCTAGAGTGAGTGTTTAAGCTTGGCAGTTGCTGATCATCCCTTTTTGAAGGAAGTACCGGGGTATTTATACTATGGCTTGGGCGGTTTAAAGTGACAATGTGATCATGCAATTGCAAGCATAGGACGGTTAATTGAGACATGATTGGAAGTTGGCGTGTGTTGAGGGATGTGCTAAAGGAGGATATTTGCATGAATAATGTATGAAAATGTGTATTTTTGTTGATGTGTCTGTATTGAGATATGTATTTTGTTGCTGTGGTTGAATTGGGAGATGTGGATGAGTTTGTGGTTTATTTTTTTATAAAATATATGGGACCCAATATTTACTTTTGCGTAATTTTGTTGGAGAATGGATAAGAGAATAAAAAAGTGGATGTTTGGATAATGATTTTATATTAAAAGATGTGTTTTTTTATGTGACTATATTGAAAGATGTGTTATGCTGATTTGATTGTATTGAAAAATGTGTTTTGTGTGATATAAATGATACCTAATTGAGGAAATTGATGCTTGTATTATTGCATTTGTTGTTACAAGTTTTTTTATTGTTACAAGTTTTTTGATTGGTTGAGCAATTGGTTGGCTAGTACTCTATGAGGATGAGGGGTATAGGGTAAAGGCGGGCGGGACATGTGATGTGATATCCTGACCCGAAAATAAATGAATATTGAATAGGAGAGTGACACGTGTACAATGGTACCCGGGAGAGTCCGAAAATTAAATGCGGATTAAAGGAATTTATTCCAAAAATATATAGACATATATATATAGATGAGATATATATATATATATATATACATAGATATATGTATATCGAGACATATATGTATATAGATATAAATTTAACAAAAAAAAAAAAGAAAAAAAAAGACAATGTCAGAAGATTCTAGAGAGGCGGAGAAACAGAAGATAAGTAGTAAAAAAAAAAGGGAAAAGTAATGGAAAAAAAAGGGAGAAAGAAAAACGAAACAGAGAAGAAAAAAAAGGAAAAAATGGCATTTTCGCGTCTGAAACTTCGCCGGCGCCGATCTCCGCCGTCCGGCCACCTCAAGTGACGAGACCGGTACCAATCTCTTCGTCTTCTCGAGACGTATGAAATTGCTTCAAGAATCACCTTGATCGGAGCTGTATAGCACCGGGAAAAGCCGTCGGAAGTTTCGGCCACCGCGAGCTTTGACAGTCGATTTCTCCCTCCTCCGACCTCCGATCGACGCGAGACGACCACCGTTGAGTTCGTCTTGGTGAGTACTACCAAACCCACTAGGTGATTTCCGGTGAAGGTCGCCGGAACTCCGGTGACCGGAATAGGGGTATTTCGGGTACTATTTGACCCGAGTTGACTTTTCGGGTAAAATTTACCCGTTTGACTAGATCGTATATGCTACGTATTTACGCGGATTTTGAACGTATTTGAGAAGTTGTATTTGCCTTTGGTGTAGAACTGATATAGGAACCAAAATGGTGTACGTCGGGGAAAATACGGGAAAACATTGGTTCGAGCGGGATGTGAGGCACGCTTCACGAGGTAGGGAATACTGTAATTTTGCATTATTTTGGGAATTTCCGTAATTATGTTTGAGCGATGATTCTTGCGTTTATTAAATGGATTTGTGATTTTCAGATATAAATGTTTGATGGATTAATGTGAAATGAATGCTCGGGCCAAAGTGCCTACTACTGAATGTGGATTGTGTGTGCATGTGTGAGTGTAAGTGGTTGTCGTGAATACGTGAATAATTCCGTTATGTGGTAACCCTCTGCTTCTCATTGAGAAAAGTGTTGTCTTTATACTGAATGCATGTGATTGAGCATTTGTTTATATTTGGGGATTATGGAAATTGTGGGGGATTGTGATGTGGAGATCGCAGAGATGTGGAAGAGGCCCTGTACGTACAGCGGGTGGAAATCCGAGTAAGGATTCACTATGCGGCCACATAGTGAAGGGGTGGCAAGTCCTGGGTAGAAGAAGGTGCCTACCTTCCTTACTTGTAGATTGCTTCCGGCGATGAGGTCGGCAAGCGGAGAAAATAGCTTCCGGCGAGGAGGTCGGTAAGCGGAGAAGCATGGTTCCGGCGATGAGGTCGGGACGCGAAGGAATATGGTTTCCGACGAGGAGGTCGGAAAGAGAAACGAGTGGGTTACGGAGGGAGTTGGGGAATTGGAGTGATGTTATGTTGATATGTTACTGTTGATATTTCACTGTGATTATGTGTGTATGTATGCGGTATTCCCTACTGAGCTTCGGCTCACCCCTTTCCCCTTATTGTGTTTTGAACAGATGGTGCGGTGATGACCAGTTGGCCATGGAAGCAGACGAGGCAGAGAAGTTGGTGTACATACCAGAGTCGCGGCGTAAGGGTTGAGTGGACCCAACGGGTTAGGATTGTTGAGCTGGAGTCTCAGCCGGGTGGATAAAGCTACTTATGTATTTATATTGCTTTTATCTAAAATATAAGTATCTAGATCATTATTTTATTAAAATGTTGTTGAGTTTTGAAAAATAGAATGGGCGGGAGTACATGTCGTCACACGTCACGTGCCCGGCGGGTCGGGGCGTGACATGTGAGATAATGGATGTCGGATGTTAGGGACTGGATTTTGACGGCTCCTGACTATGCATATGCAAGTGGATGAACAGTAAGACCAAGCCTAGACTGAGTGTTCATACCGTGACTCGAGTTTTTGACTATTCACGAGGGTTAGTGTGAATTTTGGCTTGGTGGTCTGTTGGCCTTGTCAAATGGCGAGCTTTGGCTTGGATGAGCTTAGATTTATTTTCCAGTAGAGCTTTGTTTTGATGAGGATGGATCTGATGAGTGATGTCTTGGTGTTCTCATTTGAGGAATGTCTGATCGTGTATTTTGTTGAATGTAAAATAAAAGTGTTACGAATTTATCCTTTTACTCAAAACTGAGTTTGCAGTAGACCCCTGGTCAACCAATTGTTTAACATTTTAATATAATTGAATAGCGAATATGATAAAGATTTCAACACTTTAGGATCCCAGTTATCAACGACTGTGTTGTACATTTATGCGTATAATTTTTTTGATGAGAAGCTCCATTTGTATTACTCAGAAAAAACATCAGTCATTACAATACTAGAAATCAAAGGAGGATATTCCTCAACTAAATACAAATCAAGAGCACAATTCAAAGCAAGTTTAGCAAGAGCATGTGTAGCTCTATTAGCTTGTCTATGCACGTGAGCCACCTGGATAGAAGACCACCGAGCAAGAGAGCTCCTAATATCCTCAATTATGGCACAAATTGATGGTAACAATGAGAGCTTGAGTTAACGTGGGAGACCACAGTTGTCGAATCAGTCTCAATGGATATCTCTACATATCCCAGGTCAAAAGCCATGTTCAATCCCACCAGTACAGCTTGTGCTTCAGCTTGAACCACATCTAAAGTCTGAAATCCCCTCTTTAAAACTGAGCCTAAGACTTCACCACAACTGTCACGTAAAATCACACCCAAACCCACCTCCCCATGCACTACTGCTGCATCACAATTTACCTTAACTATATCCCTCAGAGGAGCCTGCCACACTGCTGAAAGAGCAGCCCTTGGAGCAACCACAGCACTGCCCGAGGCAGCGCTAACACAGGAAGACTCCACCCCTTTCACAATTAGCCTCGGCATACCACATATCCCCTCATGCTTAACTCTATTTCTATTGAACCATAAAAGCCATAAAGCCACAACAATCCGCTCCACATTCTTTGATTCAGTAAGACTTGTGAGATTTGCAAACCAATCCTTCATAGATAGCCCTGGTTCAATAGTTAAGAGGTGCGACACCCCCAATAACTCCCACACCTTCCTCGACATCGAACAAGACAGAATATGAGTATTAGTCTCCATGTCCTCTCCACAAACTTCACAACATAACTGGGCCAAAATTTGTCTTTTTAACAAATTCTCATTAGTAGGAAGGGAGTCACTACAAGCACGCCAAAGAAAATGACATGCTTTTGGCAGCACATTAAGAGCCCATATTTTAGGCCATAAAAGGTCTTTCTCATCACCTCCCCCAGCACTCCCAGCTATATCTAAGAGATTGCTTTCTAAGCTACACGCAAAATGATAACCAGATTTGACCGAGTATTTCCCATTTTGAGTGCCTGACCAACACCATCTATCAGCAATTAGCTCCCTACTCAGCGGAATATTCAACACAGCCTTCCATTCCACTTCTTGAAAACTATTGGTGATTAAAGAGGCATTCCTGCTATGGGTATTATAATTAATAAGGTCTGATACATGAGCCGATTGGGGTAATAAAGACCCACTACTCCTAATCAACTCCAAAGAACCTGGAATCCATCTATCCCGAAATACTGAAATGGACCTCTCATCACCAACTTGATAGGTACAAAATTGTACCCATTATTCTGGTGATAAGTACCAAATTTTCTATGCTTTTTGGTATAATGTACTACCCAAATTGGTATTTTTGTGGACAGGTACCGCTGGGGTGAAATAATGAGAAAAATTGTGCTGGGCAGATTGTGAGCCGAGTGCGACCTGCGTGCGGCCGCAAGACGCGAATTCTAAATTAAAACTGAGATGATGTGGCAGCTGGGACCCAGTGGAGAACACAATTAAAGACTAAACCCTAGTTGCTAGTAAGGGAGGGGAGAAGAAAGTTCCAGAAAAGGCAGAAGACGGCGGAGAGAGAGGAGGCAATTCCAAGAGTGGCGATTCCTTCTTTCCCCCATTGATTCGAACATTGGTTTTAGGTATTTGTTGATTTTCATTATGGATATGTGTAACTAATTCCTTTTTAGCTAGGATTTGGTATTGTCTTCTACCAAAATCTTCGTGCATTGATTTGATTATTGATTAGACTGGTTTAATTCATTGTTCTCTGAAATTATTGTTGATTTCCTAGAGTTATGTACGTCTGATCACCATCATAATATTTAGGAACTGTTAGTTGGACACATTCGGCTGACCATTACCCGGTGTATGACGAAGTAACAATAACTTGTTTTGCGATTCAGGTTAGAGAACGTTGAACATAACTGATTGGGTATAGATTAATATCCTAGGTTGTGCTATTGTCGATTTCCAAGTGCTGATGCTTGTCTTAGGATGATCTTAGGAGAGACCAAACCAAGTCTTCTTTGATAAGAAAAGATCCTGAGCCGGACCAAGGTCAGGATTGTTGTTTAGGGAAATCTAATTGATTGAGCTGGACCAAAGTCTTTCAATTGACATAGTTAAACTCTTAATTTGTGTAATTGATAATTGGTGTGTATGCACGAGGTGGAGGGAGTTGATTAAACCAAATCCAAGCTAATTCTCATAAATTGTTGAATTCATAATTTGAATTAAGAAAGTTAGTTTTATTGTCATTAATTAATTAATTGGAATTTGTTCACACTATTGTTTGCTTTACAATTGGTTTTTACAATAGTCCCTTTGGATTCGATCCCATTCTCTGTTACTGCCTTGCGACCGTACACTTGCGTTTGGGTAAAACCTGTTGGAATTTATTGTGATAATAAATTGACGACCAAGTTTTTGGCGCCGTTGCCGGGGACTATTTAGTTTATTACTAGTTGTTTACACGGCAATAGTGTTGCTTTTAGTTGATTGAATTTTTGCTACATCAAACTTACATTGTCTCATTCGTTTATAGGTGCCTCTTTGTTCTTTGCGGTGCATGGTTCATACGCGTTCTCATCAAGAACCGTTGGAGGGATTTGATCCTGAGATTGAGAGAACAGCTAGAGCATTGCGACATAGAACAATGGCGGAGAATAATAGACAGTTGGTTGATGGGAATGTTGGAGATGCCGAAGCTAATGTTAGAATACCGATGATGAATAGGTACATTCCGCAGAATATTGCTCAGCCGTCATGTATCACGTATCAACCTACGGGGGCTGCCAATGTTAGTTTGTCACCACAGTTGCTGAACTCTGTACCTCATTATGAGGGAAGATTTGATGAAGATCCTCACTTGCACTTGAAAGATTTTACTGACTTGTGCCGAACCCAACACATGAATGGTATAACTGCTAATAATTTAAAGTTGGTTCTCTTTCCCTTTACCTTAAGGGGTGGTGCAAAGATGTGGTACAACGCTATTGAAGCGGGATCTATTGGTACATGGGAACAGATGGCAACTAAATTCTTGAGAGAATTTTTTCCAGCCCATAGAACCAAGCAACTTGTGAGAGAAATTCAGAATTTTCAACAAAAAGATGGTGATATGTTTTATGAAGCATGGAAGGATTTCAAGAACCGACTAGCTCGTTGTCCAACCCACAATTTACACAAAGACGATGTAGTCTTGCATTTTTATGAAGGGTTGAATGAAGCTAATCGAATGAAAGTGGATTCAGCTTGCAATGGAGTACTCATGAGGAAGAGTAGTGAAAAAGCTATGGAATTGTTTGAGGAATTGAGTGAAGATTCTCAGCAATTTTCCACAAGGGGAAGAAGTTCAACAAAGTGTCATGGTTTATATGAGGTCAGTTCTGATGTGAAAGTAGAAGCAGAGATGTGCAATTTAAATCGGAAAATTGACATGATAGTTGAGGCTATGAAGGGAGTGAACGTCAAGGCTCCGTCACTGCCAGAACTTCTTTGTGCTGTGTGCTCTAGGAAAGATCATGTGACTGAGGCTTGTCCCTTGACATCTATGACCGATCAGGAGCAAGTGAATTTCATGGGAAATTACAACACGCGAAATCAAGCTTACCCATGGAGAAATCATCCTAATTTCTCATGGAAGAATGATCAAAACACCATGAATGCAACAGCCCCAGCACCACAACCAGTGAAGAAGAGTGATTTAGAGACCACCATGTTGCAATTCATGCAACAAACAACTCAGGCAATCCAAAAATTAGAAACTCAAATGGGACAGATAGCGAAGGAGGTGAGTGAACGGAAGAAGGGAGAGCTGCCTTCTCAAACTCTCAATAATCCAGCTGGGCATGATGAGTTGAAAGCTATAACCACCCTTAGGAGTGGTAAGATCATTGACAATAAGGTGCTGTCGCCAACCTCTGACGCAGGGTGCAAGCCGGTCGCACAAAGGGTGCAGGAGGGTCACAAATCTGGGCAGAAAGAAGTCAAAGATTGGGGAAGAGATCCTCCGCCTTTCCCACAGAGGTTAGTAAAGAAAACACCTGATTCTAGGCTGAATGACATTTTTGAAACCTTGCGTAAGGTGGAAATAAATATTCCATTACTTGATGCCATCAAACAGATTCCTTCTTATGCTAAGTTTCTTAAAGATTGTTGTACTCATAAACGAAAATTTTCTGCCCATGAAAAAGTTGCATTGAATGAAGAAGTGAGTGCTGTTTTACTGAATAAACTTCCACCTAAGCTTAAAGATCCTGGTAGTTTTACCATACCATGTAAGGTGGGGAATCAATTCTTTGAAAAGGCTTTGCTTGATTTAGGTGCAAGTATAAATTTAATGCCTTATTCTTTGTACAAGAAGTTAGGTTTGGGTGAACTTCAGGAGACTTCCATTACTCTTCAGCTAGCTGATAGGAGTTTGAAACAACCTAAGGGTATTTTAGAGGATGTGCTGATAACTGTAAAAGGTTTAATTGTGCCTGTTGATTTTGTTGTGTTAGATATGGAGGATAATCCTAGTGCGTCTTCTATACCTATTATCCTTGGTCGTCCTTTTATGATTACTGTGAATATGCATATTAATGTGAGATCAGGGATTGTAACAATGCAAGTGAATGATCAAGAGTTGGAATTTCGTGTGTTTGATGCTCTAAAATATCATGATGATAATAGTGATTGTTTTACTCTTGATGCTACACATGATCTTGTGAGTGAGGTGTTTCAGGTCACTAGTTTTGATCCCATGGAGGTAGCGTTGACGAATGGGTTAGACAACAGCGTTATGAATTCTAGTGACATACAGTTTGGAAGTCAGATAGAGGAAGCAGTTGAAGTCCTCCATCAGAGTCGACCTTATATTGGGAGAGGTGCTCCTCCGTTTGAACAATTGACACCTACCAATATCTCCCTTGCTCCTTCAACAGTTAAAGCACCTAAATTGGAGTTGAAACAGTTGCCTACTCATCTGAAGTATATTTATTTGGGAGTGGATGATACTTTACCTGTGATAGTGGCAGCAAACCTCAGTGTGGAGGAAGAAGAAAAGTTGTCACAAATTCTAAAAAAACATAAGACTGCCTTAGGATGGACCATTGCTGATATTAAGGGAATTAGCCCAACCAGATGTATGCACCAAATTCTTTTGGAGAATGATGCTCGGCCGACTAGAGAGGGACAACGACGGTTGAACCCACATATGAAGGAAGTAGTGAAAGCTGAAATTTTGAAGTTACTTGATGTGGGGGTAATTTACCCAATTTCAGATAGCAAATGGGTCAGCCCAATTCATGTAGTTCCTAAGAAGAGTGGCATCACAGTGGTTAAGAATGAGAAGAACGAATTGATTCCCACAAGAATGACAACGGGATGGAGGGTGTGCATCGATTATAGGAAGTTGAACAGTGCAACCCGAAAGGACCACTTTCCATTGCCGTTTATTGACCAGATGTTGGAGAGATTGGCCGGACATAGTCATTATTGTTTTCTTGATGGTTATAGTGGGTATAATCAGATTGCCATAGCACCAGATGACCAGGAGAAGACTACATTCACGTGCCCGTATGGTACCTTTGCCTACCGACGGATGCCGTTTGGATTGTGTAATGCACCAGCCACCTTCCAACGCTGTATGATGAGTATTTTCTCTGACATGGTGGAGAAATTTATTGAGGTGTTTATGGACGATTTCAGCTTATATGGTGCAGATTTTGATGAATGCTTAAAGCACTTACAGTTAGTGTTGGAAAGATGTGAGGAGACGAATCTGGTGCTCAATTGGGAGAAGTGCCACTTCATGGTGCAAGAGGGCATTGTTTTGGGCCATTTGATTTCGCATAGAGGAATTGAGGTTGATAGAGCAAAAATCGAAATTATTTCTAAATTACCTTCACCAACTTCAGTAAAGGGTGTGCGTAGCTTCCTTGGCCATGCTGGATTTTACAGACGCTTCATTAGAGATTTTTCAAAAATCTCTAGACCTCTATGTGTGCTCTTGACAAAAGAAGCTGATTTTGTTTGGACAGGTGAGTGTCAGACTGCATTTGACAGATTGAAGAGTGCTTTGACCACAGCTCCTATCATGAGAGCACCGGATTGGGAACTTCCATTCGAAATAATGTGTGATGCTAGTGATTATTCTTTGGGGGCTGTTTTGGGGCAGCGAAAGGATAAGGTTCCTTATGCAATTTATTATGCTTCAAGAACGATGAATGACGCCCAGTTGAATTATTCTACCACGGAGAAGGAACTATTGGCAGTCATCTTTGCTTTGGAAAAATTCAGATCATACCTTGTTGGTTCACGTGTCATTGTGTACACCGATCATGCAGCCTTAAGGTATTTAATGACTAAGAAGGATGCTAAACCACGTCTAATTCGTTGGATTCTTCTTTTGCAGGAATTTGACTTGTAGATTAGAGACAAAAAGGGCATTGAAAATGTTGTTGCTGACCATCTTTCACGGTTGATGTCTACAAGAGCTCATGACGACCTTCCTTTAGATGACGCTTTTCCGGATGAGAAGCTCTTTGCCATCGCCGAACTCCCATGGTATGCAGATATCGTTAACTATCTTGTTTCTCATTCTTTTCCACCTGATTTTTCTTATCAGGAGAAGAAACGGATAATGTTGAGGGCTCGAGATTATATATGGGATGATCCCTATCTTTTTAAAATTTGCCCGGATCAAATAATTCGGCGTTGTGTCACCCAACCTGAGCAACTAGAGATTTTGAAGCATTGTCATTCTTATGCTTGTGGTGGTCACTTTGGACCAAAGAAAACATCTCTCAAGGTATTTCAAGCTGGATTTTATTGGCCTTCAATTTTTAAAGATGCTTGGAATTTCTGTAAAAGTTGTGATAGGTGCCAAAGGAGTGGCAACATATCTGGCCGTGATCAAATGCCACTAACCAACATTCAGGTTATTGAACTTTTTGATGTTTGGGGAATTGACTTCATGGGTCCTTTCCCTAATTCTTTTGGCTTTGTGTATATCTTAGTTGGTGTTGATTACGTGTCTAAATGGGTCGAGGCTGTCCCCTCAAGGACTAATGATCATCGAGTAGTTGTGAAGTTTTTGCAGGATAATATTTTCTCTCGCTTTGGAGCACCACGAGCCATTATTAGCGATGGAGGCAGCCACTTTAACAATTATCCCTTTGCGGCATTAATGAAGAAATATGGAATTACTCATCGTGTGGGTACTCCATATCACCCTCAAACAAGTGGTCAAGTTGAGGTGAGCAATAGAGAGATCAAAGCCATTCTTGAGAAGACGGTGTTGACCACTAGAAAAGATTGGTCTTTACGCTTGAATGATGCTTTATGGGCGTAGCGGACAGCTTACAAGACACCCATTGGGATGTCCCCATTCCGATTGGTATATGGGAAAGCATGTCACCTACCTGTGGAGTTGGAGCATCGCGCTTATTGGGCTTTAAAAAAATTTAATTTTGATATGAAAGATGCAGGAGATAAGCGTCGGATACAACTGAATGAACTTGAAGAGTTACGGCATGAAGCTTATGAGAATGCTACACTCTACAAAGCGCGGTCTAAACACTATCATGACAAGCAGCTTGTTCGGAAAACTTTTGTTGTTGGACAAAAAGTACTAGTGTATAATTCTAGACTGCGGCTTTTCCCGGGAAAGCTTAAGTCCAAGTGGCATGGCCCGTATCTTATTAAAACTGTCTTTCCGTATGGCACTCTTGAGTTGCAGCACATGGATTCAGACCAGACATTTAAGGTCAATGGGCATCGCGTGAAACCTTATTTGGAGTCCAGTCCACTTCCCGTCGACGAGGTGTTACACCTTGAGGTGTTGAGTATCTAAAGGCCTTTGCCTTTTGTCCGGCTGAAGACACTAAATTTAGCACTTCATGGGAGGTAACCCATGTGGAGGAGGAGCCTCTTATTCGACACATGTTACCAGCTAAGTCTCCTCATCCTTTTCTTTTATTGCACATTTAATTTTCGTCTTTGCACGTTTTACTAATGTCTTTTTCTTACACATTGCGGACAATGTTGAATTCAAGTTTGGGGGCGAGGGAATATGCGTGTGCTGAAAATTGAAAACATATGGTTTTGATTTTTTTTTAAGACTTGGCATCCTTTGCTTGATTATCATGACATGCTTTTCGAACTGATAGTGTATTTTCTAGCATGATTTTTTTGTGATGAAAGTCTGTTTGGTTATATGTCACTTGAACACTAATACCATGTGAGAGGCCTTTACAAATTCTGAGTGCATTGAATTTCACAACATAGTATAGCTAGAACTTGCATTATACCATCTAAAGTGAATTGTGGTGTTTTCATTTGATGAAAATGATGAAGGCATTCTTTGTTCAATTTGGCCTACTTTGGAGGATTTTTATGGACCCCCATATTTTCTTTTAAGATCCCTTCTCTTTTGATAAGCCCTCCCATCTTTATGATGTGTTTTGCATGTCTAATAAGTCATAAAATATAGAATTCCATCATAAGTCTAGTGGATGAGATGTTAACGGGGAGATGAGAGTGGGTTGAGAGATTTTGAGGATGACTTTCAAAGGCTAGAAGTGATGGGGGGAATTGGAAGTGCAAGTAATTTTCTGCAGAATGTGCCACCTATGTGCAACCTATGCGCGACCTTAAAGTGACCTAAGTGCGACATATGGCTCATAGAAAAAACGGTGTTTTGATTTCCGAAGTGGGGGTTGCGACCTACGTGCGACCTAAGTGTGACCTAAGAGTGACCTATGTGCGACTTATGGCTCACAGAAAAAACGGTGTTTTGATTTCCGAAGTGGGGGAAATCAGAGGGTGTGAGCCTTGCGTGAGCGGAGTGTGGCCGCAAAAAAAAAAAACAAAAAAAAAAAACAATTACAGCTATTGTTATGGTCAACGGCAGAGTTGACCAGAGTCAAAAAAAAAAAAAAAAAAAAAAGACTGAAATCAGGGTTCCTACAGGTATCGCACAAAACACTTCCTCTTTTTTTTTTCTCACTTAGGCGCCGCCCAAAGGATCCTTCTTCTTTCTTTTTGGTTTTTCTCACTAAGTTCCTTGTTTCTTCAACAAACTTGTGAGTTAACTATGTCTACAAGAGGAGCAAAGAGGAAGAAGGTTGGGGCAATTAAAAACAAAGGGAAAGGAGTAGATTCATCCACTCATGGGGAAGAAGATGAAGTCTTTGAGAAATTCGTCTCTCCTGAAGCAAAAATTGAACATGATGAGGTATGGGGGAAGAGAGGTTTACATGTGGAGCGCCATGTGGAGATTGGGCATTTCCAACAAATGAGTTGGTATGCCAAATTGGAAGAGAGGGGCTGGTTGTCTATCACTAGTGTTCCTGGCGCAGCACTTAAACAAATAGTAGGTGAGTTCTATGCTAACTTGGTTGTTAATGAGAATCATTGCGTGGCATATGTACGTGGGAAGCAATTTTTTTTTCAACCCTAGAAAGATTGCTTTACAGTTGAAATTGCCTGAGCCAATTAAGAAGCCTAGGTACAAGTTTAGAGATTTTGGAACTTGTGCTTCTGATGTAGTTTGGCCTGATTGGAGGGTTGTTGTGGGATGTTTGATTGCAAGTGATGATGTGAATGCGAATAAGAATGTAATTTTGTATGTTGATTTGCTGCAACCTTATCGATTATTGTCTCAGATTGTGACTAGGAACGTGATACCGGTGACCCATCTTTCTACTGTTAATGCAAAGACATGTTATTTGATGTATGCAATTTTCTGTGATATGGAATTTTGCATGGCTAGCACAATTTATGATCATGTTGTTAAGGTTAAGATGGATAAAAAAATTGGACAAGTGCTTCCGTTTGGGGTGTTGATTACTACTCTATGTCTGAGTGAGGGGGTTGAAAAGGAGCCGAGTGATACATATGAAAGGAGGAAGGCACCCTTGAATAGAACATGGTTTGATAGAAGTGAAGTGCAGCTTGTTAGGCAGCAACAAAAGAATTCAGGGGTAGCTATGGAGTCTCCAATTGGGGATGCTGAAGAAGATGATATTGGAACATGGAGTGTTAGCTTGGCAGATAGGTTTGAGGTTGTTGAAGAGAGAGTGACTGATTTGGGATTAGAGGTTGAGCATACTGGGTTTGTTCAAGGGCAAGTGGTATCTCGGTTGGAGCATCTTGAATCTGCTGTGGAGTCTCTCCAGATGACTATGGGCACGCAGTTGCATGAGATTAAGGAAGCCCAGCAGCAGTTTGCGGCTCAGCAGCAAGAGATGTTTGATATGATTCGTGATTGGACTTTGCCATGACATTCTAGTTTATTATGATGGTGTAGTTGTATTAATTCTCTCAGACTTTCTAGTGTTGATGTCGGTAGACGGAGTTAGGGGTAGTCTTATGATGGATGCCTATGATTTTTTTGTGACTTGTTTGATAATTGCATGGCCATCATATATGCTGAATGAACCTTGTTTTTTTTGCCTAGCTCATATAAATTATTGCACCTCTCCTTTTTTTCCACATTGAATTATCCTTAGCCTATTTTCTTGAGCCCAATTAAGTCCTTTTGATTTGTAGATGGAAATGGTTACATAAGTAAGCATGGTGGACATGCAAGCATATGGCTACATGTTGTGAATTCAAATGAGAGTAAACACCACCCATTTTAAATACCTGAGTGATAACTTTAAATTTTGAAACAAAATTGTGTGAATCCTTGTGAGGTGGTGTGACGGTGATATATATGCTATGACAGTAGTGAACAAATTTATAATTGTGCAATTTACACTTGACAAAGCATTGCGTTGATTTGATGAGAAAGTATATGGCTTGCCAAGTTTTGATGTTGTTTTTCAAAAGAGACGCAAAATTGTTTTCTTGAGTGTTTGCTTGAGGACAAGCGAGAATTAAGTTTGGGGGATTTTGATAGGTACAAAATTGTACCCATTATTCTGGTGATAAGTACCAAATTTTCTATGCTTTTTGGTATAATGTACTACCCAAATTGGTATTTTTGTGGACAGGTACCGCTGGGGTGAAGTAATGAGAAAAGTTGTGCTGGGCAGATTGTGAGCCGAGTGCGACCTGCGTGCGGCCGCAAGACGCGAATTCTAAATTAAAACTGAGATGATGTGGCAGCTGGGACCCAGTGGAGAACACAATTAAAGACTAAACCCTAGTTGCTAGTAAGGGAGGGGAGAAGAAAGTTCCAGAAAAGGCAGAAGACGGCGGAGAGAGAGGAGGCAATTCCAAGAGTGGCGATTCCTTCTTTCCCCCATTGATTCGAACATTGGTTTTAGGTATTTGTTGATTTTCATTATGGATATGTGTAACTAATTCCTTTTTAGCTAGGATTTGGTATTGTCTTCTACCAAAATCTTCGTGCATTGATTTGATTATTGATTAGACTGGTTTAATTCATTGTTCTCTGAAATTATTGTTGATTTCCTAGAGTTATGTATGTCTGATCACCATCATAATATTTAGGAACTGTTAGTTGGACACATTCGGCTGACCATTACCCGGTGTATGACGAAGTAACAATAACTTGTTTTGCGATTCAGGTTAGAGAACGTTGAACATAACTGATTGGGTATAGATTAATATCCTAGGTTGTGCTATTGTCGATTTCCAAGTGCTGATGCTTGTCTTAGGATGATCTTAGGAGAGACCAAACCAAGTCTTCTTTGATAAGAAAAGATCCTGAGCCGGACCAAGGTCAGGATTGTTGTTTAGGGAAATCTAATTGATTGAGCTGGACCAAAGTCTTTCAATTGACATAGTTAAACTCTTAATTTGTGTAATTGATAATTGGTGTGTATGCACGAGGTGGAGGGAGTTGATTAAACCAAATCCAAGCTAATTCTCATAAATTGTTGAATTCATAATTTGAATTAAGAAAGTTAGTTTTATTGTCATTAATTAATTAATTGGAATTTGTTCACACTATTGTTTGCTTTACAATTGGTTTTTACAATAGTCCCTTTGGATTCGATCTCATTCTCTGTTACTGCCTTGCGACCGTACACTTGCGTTTGGGTAAAACCTGTTGGAATTTATTGTGATAATAAATTGACGACCACAACTCTCCACCTACAGCCCTGCATTAACAACTCTCTACCCTCCAAGAGGCTTGACCATAAAAAAGATGGTCTGTAACCTTTAACAGCTTGCATGAAAGAATGGTTATGGAAATACTTACCCCTCAACACTCTAGCCGCCAAGCCCTCCGAATCTTGACATATGTGCCACGCTTGTTTTGCTAGAAGGGCAATATTGAACTTATCAAGGTCTCTAAACCCCATTCCTCCCTCTAATTTGGCCAAGCACATTCGGCTGCACCTAACCCAATTCACCGAATTGTTATCCATATTCCCCCACCAGTACCGCCTAATGATTGCAGTGATCAAAAGTACATAAGCTTTGAGGAAGAAGAAAACAGCTCATAATATATGTAGGAATTGCTTGAAGGACTGCCTTAGGCTCCGTTTGTTTGACGGAAAACAAGCATCTCATGGAAAAGGAAAAACATATCATGTAAAAACAATTAATTTCTAGTGTTTGGACAAAAAAATTATTAATATTTTCCATTATTTGTTTGTTTGGAATTAAAAATTTGAAATACAACACTTTTTATTATGTTGACCAACAAATGTGTGTGTATGTTTCGTGTGAATATACATGAATTCATATTCATATATATATATATAGAATATTGACAGTAATAAAAATTCTTTAGAACAAATCATTTTTTATTATTAAATATCTTTTATTGTGTGTATACATACATATATATGTATATATATAATACGTATATGTTTATATGTACGCGAAACACAATCTAAATTAACTTGATTAAAGTATTACGGGTCATAAATGTGCATTGAGTTAAAAATATGTGAATCAATATGTTCACACATCCATGCTCATAATTTTGGGGAAAACAACATCCCAAAATTGAGAAGGGAAGTTGTTTTCCATTTTTAAAGTCTTAAAATTGAATTGATTATATAACATTTTTAACTTACTATTTTTATTTTTCATCCCCAAACACCATAAAAGTGAGAAAAATATTTTTCAAAAATTGAATTTCCATCAAACAAACGGAGCATTAATCAAGACTTCTTTTCCAGCCCTTGATAAGTCTTTACTCCCCCAACTATTAATTCGCTTTTTAATTCGGTCCAAAATATCATCAAAAAAAAGCACGCTTCGATCTACCACACATAATAGGAACCCCCAAATATTTATCCATACCCATAATTGAAGAGATCCCCAGCACCCTCTGAATCTGCCTTCTAGTAGAGCCAACTGTATTGGCACTGAAGAATAATGCCGACTTCTGCAAATTCACTCGCTGCCCAGAAGCTTTCTCATACAAAAGCAAAGTAGCCTGAATGCTTCTACACTCTTCCACCCCCGCTCTAGAAAAAACCAAACTATCGTCAGCGAATAGGAGATGCGATATAGGAGGACTAATGTCTACTAATAGCTACATCTGGAGATGTTCCCTCTCTACTGAGAAGATGAGATAAACCTTCAGCACACAACAAAAAAAGGTAGGGGGATAATGGATCCCCTTGTCGCTAACCTCTCTGGGGGATAATGTGACCCTCAGGTTTACCATTAACTAAAACCGAATAGCTTACTGTTTGAACACATTGCATAATCATCCCAATCCATCTATCATCAAAACCCAGCAAGATCATAATTTGTTTCAAAAAGTTCAATTCCACTCTATCATAGGCCTTCATCATATCAAGCTTCAAAGCCATGTACCCAACCTTGCCTTGCTTCCGATTTTTCAAAAAATGCATCGTCTCATGGGCAATCATGATGTTATCAAAAATTTGGCGACCCGGCACAAACGCACTTTGATTATCCGAAATAATCATAGGTAGAATTAATTTCAATCGATTGGCTAAAACCTTTGAAATTAGTTTGTAACACACATTACATAAGCTTATCGGACGATATTCCGAAATACTTATAGGGGATTTGGACTTTGGAATAAGTACATTGAGAGTCTTGTTAAGAGCCGTAAGGTCACCTCTCCAATTTAAAAAATGCAGCACAGCCGCCGTGACCTCTTGTCCAATTATATGCCAATAAGACTTATAAAAGCCTGCAGACATCCCATCTGGACCAGGAGCTTTCGAAGAATTAATCTCCTTTAGAGCACAAAATACTTCCTCTTCCCTGAAAGAAGCCATCAAACGCCCATTCATCGACTCCGTAACCCTTGGAGCCAAACCTCCCAAAACTGCATTCATATTCACTGTACCTTCGGTAGCAAATAAATCCTCATAAAAGCCCAAAACACAATATTTGATATCAGCCCCTTGGTACACCTGCCCATCAGTATCAACAAGCCTCGAATTATGCGTATAATTCAACAGTTGAAATAATTAAAATCTCATTTTCTAAAAATTTTATGGGCTGAACTACAAAACGGTCTAGTCAAATAACTGTACAAAAATAATTCACCTTCTTACCATTAGTTTAAATGGTATAATCTTCATCATTGAAAAAAATAACATTTAAAATAAAATAAAATTATCATACGCATGTCATTGCACACTAAATACTCAGCTTGTCCCTAATTAATATTTTCAGGACATATACTTGTTCAAGATATGCGACACCTTTCTCTATCTACAATTAGATTAAATATTTTAATCTCCACCAATAAAAAAAATTACATAAATGTTTATCTTGCCCCAACTAATAATTTGACAACGTTAATCCGACTACAAGAACTTCACGAATTATAAACAGAATTTTTTTTCAGTAATCCTAAAAATCCATCGATAATACTGATTACCGATAGAAATTTATATCGTTAAAACCGTCATAGGTAATCTAAACACCGATGGAAAAAAATTCGTCAGCCAGAAATTAAAAAAATTAAATTTTGTATTCGTCGATAAAAAATAAATTTCGTCTGTAATCCATCGGCCAAAAAAAAATCATCAGTAATCTTTCAACAGAATAAAAATTATGTAAATAATCCATCCACAAAAGAATGGAAAAAATATATATATTTTCATCGCAAGTTTTTCATTAGTAATAAGTTAAAAACTGATAAGATCCCACATCGGAAGATGTGGGTGTGAAGATGCGGCTTATAAGGGTGCCGCTGCCTTCAATGGTTACCCAGATTTTCTTGTGGACGGGCTTAGGCCTTTGAGGGACCAAGGGGCTGCGGCCCCTGGGTATGGGCTCGTGGGCCTGCTGGCCCATGGGAACAGCTCAGCCCATGCGTGCATGGGCCGGGGTTGGGCTTGGTTGGCTTGGGAGGTGGGCTGGTCCTTATCAGTGGTATCGGAGGACTTGTCGATCCTCCTCCTTCGGGCCTGCTCCTGCGGAGTGGCCGGCCATGGAAGTGCCTGCCTGGAATAGGTAGAAGGTCCATGGTGCTCGACCAACGTGGGCGTTGGTCTCGAAGGGGCGAGTATTGATAAGATTGTCCCACATCGAAAGATGTGGGGACTCTGGTGTTGTTTATAAGGGTGCCACCATCTTCCCTTGTTACCCAGGTTTTCTTGTGGAAGGGCTTAGGCCTTTGAGGGACCAAGGGGCTGCGGCCCCTGGGTATGGGCCCGTGGGCCTGCTGGCCCATGGGAACAGCTCAGCCCATGCGTGCATGGGCCGGGGTTGGGCTTGGTTGGCTTGGGAGGTGGGCTTGCCCAACTGACATCCCACGGCCTACCTGAGGCACACATGGGCCAGCTGTTCCCCAAGCCCAACAGGGCCCAGAGGCCGCAGCCCCTTGGTCCCTCAAAGGCCTAAGCTCTTCCACAAGAAAACCTGGGTAACAAGGGAAGGTGGTGGCACCCTTATAAACAACACCAGAGTCCCCGCATCTTTCGATGTGGGACAATCTTATCAATACTCGCCCCTTCGAGACCAACGCCCACGTTGGTCGAGCACCATGGACCTTCTACCTATTCCAGGCAGGCACTTCCATGGCCGGCCACTCCGCAGGAGCAGGCCCGAAGGAGGAGGATCGACAAGTCCTCCGATACCACTGATAAGGACCAGCCCACCTCCCAAGCCAACCAAGCTCAACCCCAGCCCATGCACGCATGGGCTGAGCTGTTCCCATGGGCCAGCAGGCCCACGAGCACATACCCAGGGGCCGCAGCCCCTTGGTCCCTCAAAGGCCTAAGCCCTTCCACAAGAAAACCTGGGTAACCATTGAAGGCAGCGGCACCCTTATAAGCCGCATCTTCACACCCACATCTTCCGATGTGGGATCTTATCAAAAACTTATACTCATTTTTATCATATCATTCTAATAATAAAAATTTGAAAAAATAAATAAAATTTATTTATAGATGTTGACCAAGTCAAGATCCACTTATCGTCCAGTGGAATAGACCGTACGACGTTCAGTCAAACCCGAATCCTATGAGTATAACTCAAACACTTAAAATTAACTGAAATTTCAATCGTTGGGATTTCTATCGCTTAATTGAATAATTTGAATCTTTGATTTAAAATTTTAGATCTTCTATTTTTTGTCCATAATATCTTAGACACCGCAGCGGAATTCATCATTCATGCACCAAAGCAGCCACTAGTAGTTCGGGCCCCCCCCCCCCACAAACCCGGTTGTTGCTGCTTGGTGCTTCGAAGGGTCACCTACTCAACAATGGATTCTGCACTCCAAGACATATATGACCCCAAATTAATTTTGTAATCATAAATCTGACCTCGTTAAACTTGTCACATTTTATTAATTACCCGCACATGGAATCCTCCAACATAATCATTAATTTGTTTATGAGCTTCAATGATTAATTAATCTTCTTTGGCAATCAATTAATTAGCTCATCACAACCTATTTTGGCATATATTGTACGTACATATATAGGTTGATAGGTACATATAATAAGTTCTTATGATTCGTCTTTCTTACTTTAAATAAAGTAATGACAAACTTATTTGATATGGTTCTTTATAAAAAAAACTGCTTGCTCAATTTTTCTTTGTTTTGTTGTGATTTCAAATGTGATGACATGTGGAAATTAAAATATAAAAGAAAGGAGGCTAACGTTGTCGTTCCTCATGTCTTAATGAGACACATATCATATATATATTGAGGCAGCATTGTGTTAGTTGGTGGGGTTCTTGAATCTTGACTAAGTATTAAAAATGTACAACTTGGACAATATATATGGCTCCAAAAACACTGGGATTTTTCAATTAATTTTGCAGTGCATACGTGGCTGTCATGTATAAAAGACAAATATTCCAATTTCAGTCATTTTCTCATTGTTCTTGGTACTAAATTATACAAAATCTCTACCAGATCAAGTAGACTGGGCCAAGTTTAGGTTCAATCTGCCAAACCTAAGCCCAGCAGAAAAGGGTCTAAATTTCATCTAAAGTCCGGTCCGTGTGCTCGGCCTGCTGGACCATATGGCCCATTAATGAGGTCGAGTAATGGACAAGGCCGCTGGCCCATTTTCTGGCTGGAATGTTGACAAGGCGAAGTTTTCTCTAATAGAATTAGGACATCAACAATGGTAAAATTAGGGTTTACTTTGTATTTTAAACTTTGTGCAAAGCACATTCCTGATATGGTATCAGATTCTAATAGGACATCAACAATGGTAAATAGCTGGAAGCAACTCCGGGGAATTAAAATGACTTTCTGTTTAAGTATTATTAGCTATACTTGCATGAGAATATAATATATTCCAATGCAACTAAGGATAAGAATCAAAACTTTAAAGCATAAGAATCTTTCTTCCTTTAATTCTTCTACTTTATGTTCACTAGCCGGTAATGATTCCTTAAGTCCCACTATTTAATTATAAGAGAAGTTCATCACTTCTCAAGAAAATAAAATTGAAAGTTGCATGCACATAAGCTCCTACAATTAATCTAAGCTTTCATCAATGGCTCAATTGGGTTCACTCTCTGCAGAAACTGAGACACTGAGTTATGCTCTAAGCCTGATCGAGGCATTTAGGGCATTCGACTCCGACAACGATGGATCCATCACTGCTGCAGAGCTCGGAGGAGTCATGGCTTCACTTGGGTACGACGCAAGCGAAGAAGACATAACAACAATGATGCAACAAGGTGACACAAACAAAGATGGTTTATTAAGCATTAAGGAGTTCGTAGAGATGAACACCAAGGATGTGGAGCTTGGTGGATTTGCAAGTTTACTTAAAGACGCTGTCGAGAACTTTGAGCTTGGCAATGACCAAAGCGTCACAGCTGAGGAACTTTGTCAAAATATAGGGAGTTTGGGGTTGGAGTTGCCTTTAGAGGAGTGCCAAAATATTATTGCTTCAGTTGATGCTGATGGGGATGGAGCTGTTAGTCTTGAAGATTTCAAGCTCATAATTGATAGCTTACTCTAGATAATTAATCTTAATTAGTGTAATATGCATTACCTATCTAGATTGTGTGGTTGGAGAGTCGTTAGTCTAATTGTTAACTACTATGATCATGGAACCAAAGTCTTGTGTTAATTTCAGCGAGCTTTATCTCAAGTACTGCTAATGAAAAAGTTAGAATTATCCATCAAATAAAAAGTTAGAGATGGAATTGTTGCAATATACTGGAGTTTGGATGTTATCACATCAACAAAGATTGGGTTAGCATATTGATGTAAACTTTTATTTATGATATTAACCATGTTTTTAGTGCAGTGTGGTATAAAAATATAGAAATTATAAAAGAAAAATATAATCAGACATCGGTATATTTCTCTATTCAAGGAGATTTCAGCCCTCTATAAAAAAATTTCCTTCAAAATTCTTGTCTTGAATTTTCTGGATACAACAGCCCACTCAATCGTATAACTAATTCAAATCTACGGTTAGATGATTAATCCAAAAACACCTCAAAGATCACAATTATTTCTAGGATAATGGCTGCCAAACTCCTCTATTAATGTCTTATCATAGATATAATTTTTCACTCTGTATTCATTGTGCATGTCATGAAATGATTAATATGTTTGTCATGTGATTGCAAACCCCCTACACATATATTCTCATATATATTTTATGACGTGAACTAAGTGCATTAGGTACACATATTCACTCCATTATACCATTTCCTCCCTATCTACAAATAACTCAACCCCCAGCCCAGCCCAGCCCAGCCAAACCCCCTACCCATACCCACGTCATTAGGTACAATATGTACAAATATATCTGACATAAAATATATCATATCCCTTTAAATCTCTTTAAAAAAGTTTGTGTGTCGTTTACCCGAAGTTCAATGTTTGTAAAAACATAAATTACGTATCTAAGTCATACTGTCATACTCACTACTCAAGTCAACTGCTCTCTATATAAACACTTCGCACTTCATTCACCTTGAACACCAATCTTTCACACTTCTCTACATTTTTTGTTTATGGATGGGGTAGTGGAAGTGTAGCAGAGATCTCCTGCGGTTATGGACTACTTAGACTATCTTTTCAATTATCACTTCTCAAACAGTTCAAGTGAATATGTAAATATAGCTCTTTCTTTCTTTATTAAATTATTTGAGTTCGATTATGTTGTTTTTTATCCATCCAACTATCCAATACTTGCCAAAATTAAGGGGAAATTGCGACTTTCGGTCGATAGCCGCGTCTCTTGGTTATCAGAAGGATGAATGACCCAATGTCTGATATAACTTGATAGCAGAGATTGATATATTTTAGCGACAATATGTTGAAATACTTGGTGAGTGTGTGTGTGTTGTTAGACACTCACTAAACTTTCTTTAAAATGATGTCGAAGCACTGTTTGAGTACTGGATGAAAATATCTAACATGAGTCTTTGATTGCTTTCACATAATGTGATATTACACGTTTTTCATCCTCTTGAGAGCTGGACGTATCTACCACTTCGTACAACCCCCGCCATCATTTCAGCACATTGCTATCGCAATAGGACATGAAAATGGTAACCATTATGTTTAGGTTGGTTTGACAAGGGATTATTCAATGCCTCTCATATTCCCTGGATGGGTTCACTGTAGGTATGATTGTGCAGTTAGATGGGTTAATCCATATGCAAAGCGGTTAGCTGCGTATATGTAGTCAGTGCGGTCCATGTTTTCTTTCGAGACTGTTTTTAATGTGCTTGATTAAATTTAGATGTGGTAATAAATTTTCTAACTTTTTTTTAAATAATAATTTTAGTTTCATTTATATAAAATGTTTTTAATTTAAAATTCTAAACTCTAAACTAAATTTATTAACAAAATCGATGAGATACTATTTGTGTGAAGAATTTGTATATCGTCCTCTACTTTCTTTCCAACATAATACAAAATTAAAAAATTATAAACAAAAAATACACTAATGGAATAGTATTCCGATGGGGGGTATTGAAGTAGTATTTAAAATTTATAATTAATTTCATTTGTTATAAAAAATATATATATATAATAAAATTTCAATACAAAAAAACACAATTATTAACTTATGACAGGACAAGACTCAGCTGGATCTCATCCTATGATAGGGGTTAAATCTAGGAAAAATTTATTTATCATAACCCACAAGGAAAAGACTCTTAATGTTCCGAAGGGATTGGCAAGGTTGATCTAGGACGTTGATTTGACTTTTCATGAATGTTACTAAATAAAAATGGAAAAAAAAAACTAATAAAGAGAGTGATAGTTAAGGGGCTCGGAATTCTTTACCCACTAATTCTGGTGATAAAGCATATTATTATGTGACATCTAAACAGTAAACACCTATTAATCTTAATTAGCAGATTTCGTGGGACAAAAAGATAATTAAAATCTTATTTGTTTTTGTCCATTCTTTACTTGTTTTGGAATATAT
Organism: Euonymus europaeus; assembly: GCA_963580455.1. Lineage (NCBI taxonomy): Eukaryota > Viridiplantae > Streptophyta > Magnoliopsida > Celastrales > Celastraceae > Euonymus > Euonymus europaeus. The sequence continues at coordinate 19,000,283 of OY756972.1, read as the reverse complement.
TTGGCAACAAGTCATGGCTCTTTGTTGTGTGTTTGGATGAAACAATAATTGGAGACAGAAATCAAACATTAACCCTTAAATCCTAAGTAAATAATTGAGATTAATTACTAACCAATCTTGATAAAATATGCTTTTGATTTCTACGATTCTAAACATTTGATTATAACTACTAAATACTAATAACACAAAAGTCTTAGATATTTAAAACAAATTTATTCAATTATTGTAACAGATGTTACAAGACCAAAGGCTTAAATATGTTTTGAAAATCCTAATCTAACGAAAAGACTAATTACTAAATTAAATAAAACATGTAAAAAAGTCAACCCCGAGCTTCAACTGCAAATAAAAGACTCCAAACAAATTCGGATGACTTGTTGTGATTGATGAAAAATAATATTGGTTTGTTAGTAACATCCACGTGCAAAATGCATGCTTGTTAGGCCAACAACCATTGTTGTTGAATTCAAGCTTGTTAGGCCAATAACCATTGTTGAATGGTTGAAAGTTTGGCAAATGTCATTGTTGAAAATATGTACCAAGGATGAACTTTATGCATCTATAAATAGAGTAGTTCACTAGGTGCTAAAGATCATCCAAAAATGAGAGGAAAACTTGTATGAGTGGTTTTGAGTGAGAGAATTTTGTGGGAAAATTCTCTTGGGCTTGTAATTGTTTTCTTTGTTTTTGGGTGTGTGAGAAAGTTACCGAGAGTGTGGTTGTAACAATTTTCCACAAAGTAAAATTGTCTCTGGTTGTCTTTTGACAACAAAAGTGGTTTTTCTCCGGTTTGGAGTTTCCACTATAATTCTTGTGTTGTGTATTTTCTATTTCTCTATTATTTGACATTTTGTTTAAAGAAGTTCCTGGGAGGGGAATTTGAGATTATACCATTTGATCCAAATTTTCCAACAACTGGTATCGGAGACAGGAGATTCTAGGTTTCTTAAAGCATAAATGACAAGCGTTAAATTTGGTATCGAAAAGTTTGATGGGAGAATCAACTTTGGCTTATGGCAAATTCAAGTCAAAGATGTGTTAATTCAATCCGGGTTACACAAGGCATTGAAAGGGAAACCAGTCATTGATTCCAGTAGTGATTCTAAAGCTGCTGTGATCGATGATGGTTGGGAAGATCTTGATCTGAGAGCTGCAAGCACAATTCGACTGTGTTTGGCGAAAAATATTCTTGCTATTGTGCATGGATTATCTACAACCAAAGAGCTCTGGTAAAAGCTTGAAGAATTGTACTAGTCAAAAGGTATTTCAAGTCGTGTGTATCTGAAGGAGCAATTTCATACATTACGTATGAGTGAAGGAACCACGATTTCAGATCATTTGAGTGTTCTCAATGGAATTGTCTTTGAACTTGAGTCTATTGGTGTTAAGATGGATGATGAAGATATAGCTTTAAGGCTTATCTGGTCTCTTCCATATTCTTATGAGCACATGAAACCTATATTGATTCATGGGAAGGAAAAAATAATTTTTCCAGAAGTTACTGGAAAGCTTTTCTCTGAAGAGAAAAGACTGAGTGGTGGAAATAATGTTCCACCTGCAGAAAACTCAGCAATAGTAGCTGAATCTTGGAAGAAGAATTCCATGAAAAAAAGGTGGTGTGCTGGGGGTGTGGTCAATCTGGACATCTCAAAAGAAATTGTCCAAAAGGTGGAGCTGGTTCGGCAAGTAGCTCTGGTGATGCTAACAGTGTCTCTCGTTGGGGAGATGATGTTGATGTTGTGTGAAGGCAAGTAAATCCTCATGGCATGCCACTAGTTGCCATGAAAGAGGATGTGTTACTGCTAGTGGATCCATAGTTTGCACATAGGCATTGGTTTGGCATTGATGCAAGGTGTGTGGTGGAAAATATTTGTCGATGACTGATGAACTTCCGGGAAAGCCAAACGTGGGAGTTGTACCATAATTTTTCAGTAAGTTTTCGACATGAGCCGATGTGAAATTCTTAGAATTGGTGATTAATTCTAAGTGAGTGTACTCTTTATGGTGGAGTATGATAATTCTCGGTGCAGAGAATTATGACTGTTGGAGTAGACAGTGTTGTGGAGTAACTATGTTTATTTTTAATCAAGGTGGAGATTGTTGTGATTGATGAAAAATAATATTGGTTTGTTAGTAACATCCACGTGCAAAATGCATGCTTGTTAGGCCAACAACCATTGTTGTTGAGTTCAAGCTTGTTAGGTCAATAACCATTGTTGAATGGTTGAAAGTTTGGCAAATACCATTGTTGAAAGTTTGGCAAATGCCATTGTTGAAAATATGTACCAAGGATGAACTTTATGCATCTATAAATAGAGTAGTTCACTAGGTGCTAAAGATCATCCAAAAATGAGAGGAAAACTTGTATGAGTGGTTTTGAGTGAGAGAATTTTGTGGGAAAATTCTCTTGGGCTTGTAATTGTTTTCTTTGTTTTTGGGTGTGTGAGAAAGTTACCGAGAGTGTGGTTGTAACAATTTTTCACATAGTAAAATTGTCTATGGTTGTCTTTTGACAACAAAAGTGATTTTTCTCCGGTTTGGAGTTTCCACTATAATTCTTGTGTTGTGTATTTTCTATTTCTCTATTCTTTGACATTTTGTTTAAAGAAGTTCCTGGGAGGGGAATTTGAGATTATACCATTTTTCTCTTTGCCTTCTTCAGCAAAACCTTCTGGTTGAAGCATATAAATTTCTTCTTCAAGTTCTCCATGAAGAAATGCAGTTTTAACATCTAACTGCTCCAAATGTAAGTCAAATGTGGCACACATAGTCAGGACTACTTTGACTGTTGTAAGTCGAACCACCGGAGAAAATATCTCGTTGAAATCAACGCCTTCTTTCTGAGCATATCCTTTCACCACCAATCGAGCACGATAACGTTCCACCTGATCATTGCTATCTCGCTTGATCGGGTAAAGGCATTTAGGCCATTCGACTCCGACAAGGATGGATCCATCACTGCTGCAGAGCTCGGAGGACTCATGGCTTCACTTGGGTACAACGCAAGCGAAGAAGACATAACAACAATGATGCAACAAGGTGACACAAACAAAGATGGTTTATTAAGCATTAAGGAGTTCGTAGAGATGAACACCAAGGATGTGGAGCTTGGTGGATTTGCAAGTTTACTTGAAGACGCTGTCGAGAACTTTGAGCTTGGCAATGATCAAAGCATCACAGCAGAGGAACTTTTTGAAAATATAGGGAGTTTGGGATTGGAGTTGCCTTTAGAGGAGTGCCAAATTAAATATTATTGCTTCAGTGGATGCTGATGGGGATGGAGCTGTTAGTCTTGAAGATCTCAGGTTCATAATTGATAGCTTACTCTAGATAATTAATCTTCAAGTATAATATATGCATTACGTATCTAGATTGTGTGGTTGGCTAATGAAAAAGTTAGAATAATCCATCAAATAAAAAAGTTTAGAGATGGAATTGTTGCAATATACGTGCTGCTGTGGTGTTTGGATGTTGTCACATCAACAAAGATTGGGTTAGCATATATTGATGTAAACTTTTATTATGTCATTAAGCATGTTTTTAGTGCAGCACGGTACAAAAATATCAAGTTGAACCCCGCCATCCAATAAGAAAATACCAAATATGAAATATCACTCGATCGCTCCTTTGCAATGCAGAAATAGGCGATCAATAGTGTCAGCCATAGACCCACTACCAGATTTCATGCTTGATACCAAGAATAATATTGAAATTCATGACCAGAGTGATTGGGTCGACGATCATGGTATTATTACACTAATTGATATTAATGATGTACGTATTCTTATATTTATGTTATTTTCCCTTGAGAGATAATTGAAGGTTTACATTTTGTGGGATGATGTGTATGTACAGACATACACATGTTTTTAAGCATATTGATAAAGTATTCTGTGATACTCATGGGTCAGTTACGTGCTGATGTGTGATGTACCAAGACGAATAACATTGTTGTGACATTTAATTCATAGGAGTTGATATGATCAATTTATGGATTGTTGAGAACGATTTGAAATTCGAATTATAAATTAACTACTTTCATTCTAACCACTCGTGATTTAGCATCACAATTTATCAATTGCCATCAATTTTTTGAATGAGAGAAAAAGGTGAGGAGTGAACTGAAAATTTAAGATTACATACGATCCAATTCATTAATTGAATTGCTTGAGATTGGTAAATTGTCGTCATTTTATTAGTCATGATAAATCACTAGCATGTGATATGACATGCCGAACCATTGGGTATTTTCTCTAATCTATTACTTATATATAAACTTGGAACTGGCGCTCTTCTTCTCCGGCGAGTTGCGATTGTTCACGTAACCGCGCGAGTTGCTTTGAGTGTTGCGCGTCAGGCGGAGCAAAACGACGTCGTTCTATAGTCCGTTCAACGCCAAAACGTCGTTGCGTCCATTCGATCAAAAAATAGCTTTGTGCAGATCCGATGGTTGTCGTCAGGAGTCTAGAATGTTCTCTTACCTTCAACTTTCGGGATTTGTCGATTTCATTTCTTCCCTCCTGATTCTACCGACCTATCTCCTCTTCATTCCTCTCCTCCGTTGGGTTACCTATGTCTCCCCGGAACCACCGACCCTTCTTCTTCCTCTGTCATGCACTCCCTCACAGATTGTTGAATTCCTACGATGTTCCGCCGATGCTACAGCAGCCGCCGTCGGCAACGCCAACAACACAAGCATCATATCGCGTGAGTCACTGGATTCGTTGGCGAGCTGGGTGAGTGTGACCGTGGTCGCCGCTTTCTTCTCTTCTCTCGAGCGCTTTTCGTGCGTCAATCTCAGTACCACCGACCCCGATGATTCTGACTCCGACGAGGGCCCACTCGCCCCCGTCGATGATGTCGGAAAGCTCCCCGTCTGATGATCGTTTGCCCTCTTCTGCTTTTCCTCGGTATATCTTAACATCAATTCTCCAATTTGCTATGTGAAGTCTAGGGTTTTCATGGAGCTGGCCCAACTAAGTCTGTGATGCACATTTTATTTCAAGTATTATTGTTTCTTTTTTTGGGGTTTCTGGTAGTTTTTCAAGTTATTGTGTTTTCCTTCATTAATCTATCAAAATATTTACTTTATGATCGTTTTCCTTTGTCTACTTCTCTAGCTAGAGTAAAGCTTTGAGCTTTTTGTTAATGAGTTTCCTGTTTAACATACACAAATACACCCAAAAACACCCTTTTGTCTATGCTTTTTCATTATTTTTTCCATATCATGCCCCGTTTGATGATCTTTATGGTTTTCTAAACCGGCCAAACTGTTACATATATATATATATATATATCTATATATATATATATCAATGTTGTTTGTTCTTCATGATGTATATCAACCTATAAAAATATGGCTTTGATTCAGCTTTTTTAATTATTTGATTTATGGTTGAGCTTTCACTTTATTTGGCAGGATCAATGAATTAAAAGAATGTGAAAAGAAGACTTTTAAGAGTGTTTACTATAATATGGGAGTTGTTGAGCATGTTGAACTATTCTCTTCTAAACCTTATTTCTTATTGTAATATTACCTACTTGTGAGTTCCAATTTGGGATTTGAATAGTCTTTTTTTAATCTCTCTAATGATTTTTCACAGAGATAATTATAGTTTTTGGTGGGATTCATTGAGCTTCTTTAATTGGGGGGCTTTTGATTGTCTTTTGTCCATTCCTGAGACAGTAATTTTTGACAAGAAAATGCAATTCAGACAACATGAATGCTTACATCATGCTTTGTCTGAAATAGAAAATATTTAGTAACAATATTCACTAAATAATGAGTTTCCTGGTAGTGATCTGATCTGTTTGCAATTACTTGCAGGGTTGGTATCAATCTTCCATCAGTGGAAGTAAGGTTTGAGCATTTGATAGTGGAAGCCAATTGCCATGTTGGTTCCAGGGCCCTCCCTACTCTTCCAAACACTGCCTTAAATGTTGCAGAATCAGCTCTTGGCATGCTTGAAATTGGATTTGCTAAAAGGACAAAACTCACAATCCTCAAAGATATCTCTGGAATCATTAAACCATCAAGGTACATCAGCCATATCCAAACACTGTTTATCTGAAAATAATAAGAAGAAAAAGTCGGCAATGTCATCATCAATTTTTTTAAACTAAACAGTTTTATGATTGATTACGATGAATAATAAAAAAAAGAATCCATTTTTCCTTTTGGGTTTTGGTTTTTATTTCTGAATTTGGGTAAAAAATTGCTTTTTTTAATTACAGGATGACGCTTCTACTAGGTCCACCATCATTAGGGAAAACCAGCCTTTTGTTGGCACTGGCCGGAAGGTTGGACCCAAGCCTAAAGGTTAGTGAAAGAACTCTGATTTAACCAAAGCACCTGATATATATTAGTTGACCTGGTCTTGCAAATCCTGAAGTTATCAACATTAATAGTGAATTGCTTTGCATGTGACAGTTTACTGGGGAGGTAACTTATAATGGGCATAAGCTCAATGAATTTGTACCACAGAAGACATCAGCCTACATCAGTCAAAATGATCTTCATGTTGCAGAAATGACAGTAAAAGAAACCCTTGACTTCTCTGCAAGGTGTCAAGGTGTTGGAACCAGATATGGTAAAAATGAGCTTACTTTTATAACTCTGATGGTAGTTGGAATTTTTGTCTGATTGATTGTAAGTAACGATGATTTTTTGTATCGTAGAGCTCCTAAGTGAGCTTGCAAGAAGGGAGAAGGATGCTGGAATACTCCCAGAGGCAGAAGTAGATCTTTTTATGAAGGTAAATCTGAAATGAATTGCTGCAGGTTTTTTGATGCACATAAGGTGTTTGATTTAAGTCCCGAATGGAGTTTGTGTTCTAATTGGCTGAAGTTTTTACTTCTCTCAGGCAACAGCTATGAAAGGAATTGAAAGCAGCCTCATTACCGACTACACCCTCATAGTAAGTTACAACGCACAACACGCAATCTTCGTGCCTTATAAAATTTTATCTTAGTTGTGGCGTAAGGAATTTCAGGTTTTCGATTTCTTATTAAAATTCCCTGGTGGAAACCCTTTTTTTTTTTTAATTTACATGTTTAGGAAAATTGATGGGAGTCTGGTATTTTTCATGTAGTACAATGTCAGCATGATTCAAGCTTTTTACTTTCATGTTCTGTTCTGATGATGCTTAACTTGCTAATTTTATCTTTGCTAATTGTTCTGTTTTGCTATGCTTTTACTGAATATTACACGAAATATTAGTCTGGATTGTGAGGAAAATTTATCAGTGTTATTGTTCATGCCCCTGAAACAAGAAAGACAACAAGAAAATCTTATGCATATGTGTAATTGGCAACAATTGAGGCCTCTTCATCTCTTGCCTCAGATTTTAAGTAAATAGCACTTTCTTTGCTGATTGTTCTGTTTTTCTATGCTTTTACTGAATACTTTGAGCATTTTTAAAGTTGTTTACACATTCCATTTGCAAGAACTTGCAGGGTGCTTTGTTACAATGTCAATTTGCTGTTCTAGGGTTCTTTGGAACAGCGCTTTTATGCAAGAAATACAATACCAATAATTCCCTTCTATCCATGTCTATCTTTTTTTAAAAAAATTTAAATTTTTTTCCCATTTCCAATAAACATGGGTTTAGATGGGTTTAAAAATGTTGATTAGATCCATTTGTTTCACGCATCGAAACTCTGTTTCCCTGTCCATGATTTTGGTGATCCAAACATCTTCATTATATATATATGATTTAGAGATTTAGCTATAATTGAATCCATAGTAAATTTCTAACCCTTAAGAATTTACTCTCCTTTTGCCATCATGGAGTGATATAAATTGCACCCTCCAGGACATGTAAATATACTCATAATCTGCAGTTCATGGAGTAGCATGATCCTATATGTATATGTGTGTGAATTTTGCAGATTAGTGGTGGGATGTTGTGTTAATATCACGAGTTTAGAGGAAAAGCAGTTTTTTCCTGAGCACAGAGGTAATGCCAAGCGCACGACATCCATTTGCATGAACGATTATTGCAGCTCCTGTTGCTCTCAATGTCTCGGATCTTTCCAACACAACACTCTTAATATCTTTCCTGCCAAAAATTTCCCAGGTTTCACCATAAGAAAATAGCAGAGGAAAAGAAAGACACAAAATGAATTTCAAAAACTTAATGGTAAAAGAGTTGACAAGAAAACCTGTGAAGAGCAAAGGCAGTGACCAGGTCACATATTCCACCACCTACAATTACTACGTCTGCCTCTTGCTCAGCCATATATGTGGCGTGTCTGTCACTTTCTCTGTGTACTTTGGGTTTGTCTCTCTTGAAGTCGATTGTTATTATTTATAGGAACCCCGAAGCCATGGAGCTGGTGAACTGGGAAGGGTTACAATTTCTCCCAAAATCATGTTATTCGTGATTTTTTTAATTATATAAATGACATAGAAGTACAAATTTTTAATATTGGTTGGGGATTCCAATGTAACGATTAATCAACATATGTGTGCGTATAATTGAGATATAGTTAGATGTACAAATTCACACAAATCATGAGGGAGAGATTATGTCCTAATTGTGGCCTGTGGGAGAGTGAATTTGCAACAACCCACCAACTGTATCCTACTCATTTCACTCTTTTCCGTGTCCTTATGCACATAATTACATTAATGGCTTGGATGATGCCAAATTTATAATGATAAAAACTTTCGCGTGGCTTGGTCAAGGTCAAAGATAATGTGCTTTATAAATAATGCCTAACACTTCAATGCATGGTTGATCTCCTTCTGAGATTGCTTTCGCTTTCGTTTAATGATATTTTCTTCAATTTTTTGCCTATTCCGACTCCTTTGGTTTCTGGTTTCATATGGGTTTCTTTATGATAGGAGTTTTTTTGCGCTGCTTTCTACTTTGCCTCCTTTGTGATTTTTATGATTTTACCGGGTGATGGATATGTTTTTGGTTGGGTTCTAATGTTTCTGTGTTTGAATTTCGCAGGGACTCGCCATGGCCAAAAGCTCCTTCATGTTCGAAAATTCATGGGTTTGCTTTCTTTCAACTTTTTCCCCCTTTTTTCGATTCTAGGTTTTTGCTTAGGCGAAACTCCCTCGCTATTGCCCCTTTTGCTTTTGTTAACAGATTTGCCTGCCGATATGCAATTTTTCTTCTCAAGTATGAGTCTTCTTCATTTGCTTAATTCTATTTGTTTAGATCTGTCATTATGCTATTGTATCTTTCCAAACCCATACATGAAATATGATTCTGGATTGCTAGGAAAATTTATCAGTGTTATGGTTCATGCCCCTGAAACAAGAAAGACAACAAAAAAATCTTATGCATATGTTTAATTGACAACAATTGAGGCCTCTCCATCTCTTGCCTCAGATTTTAAATCAATAGCACTTTCTTTGCTAATTGTTCTGTTTTGCTATGCTTTTACTGAATATTACATGAAATATTCTTCTGGATTGTGAGGAAAATTTCTCAGTGTTATTGTTCATGCCCCTGAAACAAGAAAGACAACAAGAAAATCTTATGCATATGTTTAATTGGCAACAATTGAGGCCTCTTCATCTCTTGCCTCAGATTTTAAATAAATAGCACTTTCTTTGCTGATTGTTCTGTTTTTCTATGCTTTTACTGAATACTTTGAGCATTTTTAAAGTTGTTTACACATTCCATTTGCAAGAACTTGCAGGGTTCTTTGTTACAATGTCAATTTGTTGTTCTAGGGTTCTTTGGAACAACGCTTTTATGCAAGAAATACAATACCAATAATTCCCTTCTATCCATGTCTATCTTTTTTTTAAAAAAAATCAATTCTTTTCCCATTTCCAATAAACATGGGTTTAGATGGGACTTGGGAGTATTTAGTGACTGATAATGGGTTTAGTCTATATCATGAAACTTTTGAACTTCGGAAAAAAATTCCGTACTTGAAGCATTGAAGGTTTAGTGCTCCTCTTAAGAGGTGTTAATCTTCAACATTGGAATTTAATCAGGATACTTTCAAAACATAGACCCTGGATGCTACAGAGTAAACATTATTTTGGCTTTTGCACATTTTACATGATTAATATATTATAGCAAGAATTACCTTCTTCTTTAATGGGAAAGAACGTTTATTCAGGGTCACCAAGGCTGAACTACTATGTGATGTTGCTGGTATTTTCCCAGATTAGGAAAATGGACGTTGACGCAAGGAGTTTACAGCCAAATGTGCAAGCAGCACTTCTTGCTAAATTCAGGGAATATAAATTTGATTTGAACCATCTGAAAAGTGAAGTTTAAAGAATTGCATCTGGCAATGCAAGCTTGGCTGCAAGAGAGGATCTTTTGGAGTCAGGGATGGATGATGCACTGACGGTATGTCTCCATTCAGATAGCATGCACATGTTTTATTTCAATTAGGTAGAATCATCAACTTCAATGTAACAAGCCTACAATCTGGATTATATTAGCACTCATTTTTCGAACTATTCCGAGTTGACATTAGATAATTGGATTGTTAACGCATGCTTCCTGATGAGCAATAGACCAGCATACCCATCCGGTTCCTGTGCATTTGAGGTTATAGTTTACTGATAAAGCCAAAAAAATATGAGTATCTAAGTTCTTTTATGACTTCTTTCTGGATCCGGATGTTCTTACTTTGCATGTCATTCCATTTGTTGCGGAATATTACAGTTGTTTTGCTTCTCATTCTGGTAAATATGATTTTTTGTTTTTTTGTTTTGTTTTGAATTGCTTGTGCTGCCTGAGTTTTTAAGCCGTGCAATTCTGTTTTCACCTGTTGATCATTGGTCGAAAGTTGAAACTAACCGCCGCAAAGCGCGGGTTCAACACTAGTTAGATATATGCCCATAAAACCAAGACATCCGAATATGGTTTGGCAGAGTTGATAAAAAAATAAAATAAAAAAGTATAATAAGCCCAATTGAAATCAAACCAATAAGCCAGTAAATAATTGGGCCTTCTTGTTCAGCCTAAGTAACAACTAACAAGAGTCGCAGAAAAAAGAGGCCCAAAGCAGAATTCATGGGCTACAGACTTGGGCTATAAAATTGACCCGAGAAATCTTATTGGATCCGGGTAAGCAATCCAGTAGTTTTTCCCCAACGAAAATTAAAGCCGCTGTGTCAACTGCCAACACTCTCTTCCTCGGTCTCGTCGTTACATGTACATAGCAATGTTTGGATTTCGCAGTTCGGTGGCAGCCGCATCTGATATTGGGCTCCGTCTTCTTCGAAATACGTCGGTGAGTGCCATAGACTCCGTTTCAGTCAGTAAATCCTTATGTGGCTGAAAGATTCGTCTAATTCGGTTTCCTAGGGTTTTGTCAGTTAGATTTATTTCTTCGATGTCTTGTTGAATAAGTGAAAGAAGTTATAATACAAGAGTAGAACAGAAGTTCAGCGATCATGTTGAGTCTTATCAGTTTTGGTTGCTAGTTTTGTCCTTCAATTTGTAATTATCATTTTTGAAAATTTGTAGGGAGAGATGCCAAAATCTTATGTACTTACAGCTTTACTGATCATGGCTGTCAATTTAGATTCAATTTTTATCGCTTGTTTGCCCCCACTTTCACGTCTACTTGGGATTTGCTTATATTGACTGTCTTTATCATTTCATAGGTGTGCTTGTTAAGGAGGAAAATAAACGAATTTGTGAAATTCAGAAATGTTCTTTCTTCAAAAAAATTATATTATCTTATGTTTTCCCCCTTTTGAGGCGAAGACTTGAATGATTTTTGTTGAAAAGAAGTTCTAGAGTAGCTTTTGAAATTGTAGCCGCACAGTGTGTCAAGTTTTGGTGGACATGCATTATGGCTGAAAGGAGGTATCCAATTTTTATGTGGATTGTAAATGTTTTATGGTATCAACTTGTCAATCTGTAATTGGTGTTAATCTACATATCCACTCGAGGCTCGGTTTTCTTTTAATTTTGGTTATTCAGTATTCAAACCTAGGGTGAGAATTTCTGTTTGTTTACACCTCAATCTCTTGATGTGTTGTAAGTCTACAAGTAGAATTGAAATCAGTGAAGCACAGTTGAGTTGAAATTTACTATAAATTCTTGGAACCTCCTTGTTGTGATATGCTCTGCAGTTTCATGGTTTGCGGGTCCAATGCTTTCGTTTGGGAAACACAGAGATTCCAATCAACAAACGACTGGCAGTCTCTCTTCAGCACATCCATGGAGTTGGCCGCGCCAGAGCCCACCAAATTCTCGCTGACCTCAGTATGGTGAACAAGCCTACATGTGAGTTGACTGCATTTGAAATCAATTCTCTGCGAGAGGAAGTCCGGAAGTATATGATTGGAGAAGATTTGGTAATCCTTTGCTATATCCTTTGCCTTCGGTTTCATAAGTTGACTATCTTGTAACTTAAGTTTCTGGTGTTGTAGAAGCGAGCTGTTAGAGGTGATATACAGAGATTGATAGACTGCCAATGCTACAAAGGGATTCGGCATACTCAGGGGTTGCCATGCAGAGGACAGCGCACAAAAACAAATGCTCGAACAGTTAAGGGTAGGGGGAGTGCTGTTCCGGGAAAGAAGACACCTACTAAATAATCTGAATCCCATCCCCCATTGTTTTTCTGTTTTATTGTAAGGTACGTTTTGGGTTATATCTGAAATGGTTAAGCCGCTGTGCTTTCTTTTTACTGGAAATGCTAAACATAGCAGTTGGATTTTGCTTTTGCCTTGCATTAACTTTTGGGGTCTGAGGAAACAATGGCACGACTTGGGGTAAGGCCATTGCTGTTCCAGGAAAGATGAAACCCTCTTATTAGTCTGACTCAATAGTCAATATCAAATCATTCTTTCCTCTTTTATTTTAACTTGGTTTTTTTTTTGGTTTTAAGATTCCTTGTTACTGGAAAATTTTAAGCCCTAGTGGTTGGATGTCTTAGGCCTCGCATTAACCTTTAGCTGTTGAGGCAACAATAGTACCTCACTCATGGCTAAATTGAGTGTTCTCACTGTGTTTTCAAACCTGGAGTGGCCGCCGATTGGCTTGCGAGGATGTAGTTACTGTTCATCTTCTGGTTTTGTTTGTAGCAATGAATTTGCAAGTCATTACAGTCATGGAGAAAGGAATGCATGTATGTTGGACCTTGTTAGTTACTGGTGCCTGTAACTCTTCGGAGGGGACTCTTCTTGTCTGCTCTCTCATTTCTTAAGAGTCATCTTATTAAGAGTGATGATGGTTAGGCGGCTCCTCCACCTCCCAAAATCTTGGATAACTTGGACAATGCCTTCACAAAACGTGCCGGCCATTGGATTTTGGCCAGTAATCTTTAGATTAGAGTTGGACTGCTAATGGATTTTATTTCATGGGCCTGCACGATCCAACGAATAGTAGTCCTCAATTCTATGACATTTTAATTGGATGGGATGAGATTTATTTGCATCCTATTATTTTTTAATTACATAATATATTTGTTCCCTCACAAAAATTAAAAAATATATCAATACCCTTTAAAAGTAATTAAAAGAACTTACACATTTATAAAATACACCTCATAAAAAAGTAGAAGGCAATTGTGAAAGGGTAAGATAATAAAAATTTAACATATACAAGAAAACAAATTCAAAGATGGATACACAACAAATTCAAAGATGGATACACAAAGAGTGAGTGGAGAAAAGAGATACCCTTTGACGAACCTCTCCACAATATTGTTGAGGAGAGGATGACTTAAATGTGTCGGTTTCTTTCTTATTAGGTTTGTAGATTTATTGCTCGTATTATCGAGCGATTGTTACATTAAAGAGTGGGATGTGATAATGTAATACCTTGAAAACACAAGGTTAAAGCTAAATTGATCGAAAGTTCGGATGTAATTCAAAAATATTGACATGTAAATAAAATCGACCTTTAAATCGAGCGATAATGGCCCACATACCATAAAGACTAAAGAGGATAACTGATAACCTTCCTCCTCTATACAAGAAGACGATTCAATAGGGACACATACCGACGTTTTTCTCTCGATGAAATCTTGTAACCTCGTGAATATAATCAATTGTTTCAAGATTAGCAACTTCGGACACTCCAGGTTTTCCTCTTGAATTGATTCAGGATTTCTTGTAAAAATATTGCCTCACACTAGTGTTTAATTCATATCCATAAGCATACATTCAAATTTTCGAAGTACAACTGATTAATCTTCTTTTCCCTTTAAATATTTAAAAAATTCAGAATATAATATAAAATATCTAAAGTGTGGTATTATTGTTTCAAAAATCATAAATCGGTGAAAAGTATAATTCTACTAAAAGTATCAGTTGTAGATGATGAAGGGTACCACTCCTAATATCACTGCATTGTAACAATCCAAAATTCCTGCCATAAAATAGAGAGCAAAATCTCATCACATTTTTTTATGAACTGTAAATCATTTGATTAAAAAAACAAAAACACGATCTCATCACCCCAGAAACCCTCAAATCAATTCAGTCATAAAATATTACCATCCACATTAGTAGCTCTACCAAAAGCTGACAGAATTGAATTTTTTTGCCAATTTGGTAACCTAAAGCCGTGACATTCAACTCGAACACACACGTGCGCACCATTAACTTATATCTACATATCGTAGAGAGCAAGGAGGAAAGTTGAAAAGAAGTCAAGAAGTCATTTGGAAGTAAACTTAAATCAATGTGCAACGATACGACCAATCCTTGACCTAAACAAAGATGACAATCCAATGAACAACAATTTGCAAGCAGAAAAAGATGAATAATGAAAAAAAAAGTTTAAGACAATCCATTTGAATTAGAGTATGTTTCATAAAATATAAACTATCGTTAAGCGTAAAAGCTGAAAATCTCTGAAAGTATGAAAATATGAGTGAGAGAGTATAAACAAGCGTATAATATGAAACAAACAAAGACTAATGTCACCAACTCACCCAATAGCTACTATCTAAAAAATAAATGGCGTTCTTCCTCCTCCCTTGAAATTTATACTCCCCTATCTTCTCATAGAATCGAAGCACTTCCGATTTCTAACAATTATTCAAACATCCATGCAAAACATAGTAAATATAAATGGAAGCCATCTTTGGTAGGCGCAAGAAAAGAAATCCAAAATGAAATCAACAATTTATCATTTACACTGCCAATAATTAGAATGAGATATTGCATATACCAAATTGTTTTACTATAATATGGCAATGAAGATTCTCTCTCTATCCGTTCACAATTCTCTCAATAATATCACAATTGCTTTTTTCAACAAGTTGATGAGCATAAGCAATCAAACAGAGTAATACTTAACAAAGGTACAAATTCTAACATTCATCATTTCTAGAACCTAGAACTTCTTTTAAGACGTACAAGAAAAATTCTAGACTTCACTCGATAACAAAGACAACAATGTAACTAGAGACACCTGCCATTACATGAAATCTCGTTTCAATACGCATATATATAGTTAACTAAAATTAGAACATGACATTGAAATCGAACAATCATCCCCGATTAAAAAACTTCCAGGCACAAATTTCCAATATCAATAATGGACGGGGTTGGGAACAGACTAGATGTTCCCCTGAGTTCTTTCGTGCATAGGAGATTACTGTAGTGGATAGGGTTGAAGACAAGCAACTTGTACACATCCCCATTCTCGAGCAAATTACCTAATTTTGTTCAATCTACAGAAAGGAGCTGCATTTACTATAGTAGAAAATAAATATATGTTCATGAACAGAAACTAACTATAGATAGCACGACACAACAAAGTTAGCATACACCGGATCAGTGTATGTGTATACAACACAACACAAACTACAATTCCAATGTTTCCATTTCACCCCAGATTTTTGGCATAAATCTTAGGGAGACCGTGAAAACAAAGTCAGCCAAACCTAGGAATTTTCAACTGAAAGAAAACACATTGATGAACAAACCGTACCGCGCAGCGCACGCTGGTCATGGAAGCTATCACCAGTTCCGAACCCTATAAAGTTAAGCAGCACAAAACCCGATAAACAAACAGATTATCGTGGGAAGTACACAGGGACTGATACTTAACTAATTAAAAATTACAGAAATATAGCTCACCTAGAAAGCTACAAGCACCTCCCAACGCTAGTGGGTGGGGTGCGAGCTAAACCATCACGCGGCGGAGAGAACACCACAGGAAGGTAACTGTCCTTGCGACAAGGAAATGCTGAATTCTTAAAGTGGTTCTGAAGAGCGTCTTTCCCCTGTAAATTAAACAGTGTTTGATTTCAATTGAATATGAGACCAATGTTCGGACAAAGACAGATCGTTCATTGCAGCTGAATGCAAAACCTAAAGAGAACCTGGATTTTGGCGATGGTGACTTGACAAATTTTCCTGCTCCCAGACCGCTGCCAACAGTGCCCCTCAAAGGCCTTGGAAAACCTAGAAGCAGCTACTGCAGTTGTGAAGTTAACAAACGCATACCCTTTGTTTGCTCCGCGGCTGAAAATTTGCACCAAAATTATTGAAATAGAAAGACGACCAAATAACGATTGTGTATTCAAGAAGAAACAATGGAAGCTTTGGATACCTGAAATCCATCGGCAAATACAGAAAGTCGAACTCGGATCGAATGAAATTGGGCTTAGCTGCACCAGAAGAAGCATTCGCGTTCTCTTCACGGCAGTGTTCGTCAAGGATATTGAGCAGCGTTGCCCTCCTGATCATTTATGCATATCAAACATAAGCAAATGTAATTCTACACCAACACCACTACTACTTTGACAGACAAAACAAACAAAAAAAACCCACCACTACTCCATTAATGGCAAAGAATCAAACGACAAATTTCTAAAAACAGAAACATTTGCATTTAAAGATAGATAGAGTGACAGGACCCACTCAATCTGATTCGGTATGTTCTTGATCATGACACTTGTAGTGACTCTCTTACGCATTTCTTTTTCGGATTCAGGTACACCGGAAGAAGATGACGGAAGAGGAACAATATCGGCGGCTGGTTTCTTAGTGCACCATTTCTTCTGCAGCAAAACTCGTCGACCATTCACATACTTTCTCCTAGAAACAGAACTCTTAGCACTTGACAGTAATTTTTTCTCTATCGCTGTTTTTTCAGGAACAAATTGTTCTTCGACAGTGCAATAACCACCGCCGGATGCGTTGTTTGCTGGCGAGAAAGGCTGTGCACAAACACGATAAGCATCGCGTCCATGAAACGGCGGAGAGATAGTGACCGAAGTTTGCCACCACATGTGTTGTCCTGGTGGACAAGGATAGCCTAGAGGCATACCTGCGGGTTGATGAATAGCAGGTACAGTTGTTATTACTTGAAATTGCTGTTGACAAAGCTCGCGAGGAAGCATCGGCGGTAGTACTACAGCTTTGGAGGGGAACGGTGGAGCATATGGATTTAGAGGCTTTGAGGAGTTAGGGTTTCCAACCATTTTCGGTCGTGGAGAAGAAAGCGATGAAGACAGCTTCTGAATCCAAATTGATGAGAGTACAAGGAGGAACTGGCAGGTTTGGTGGAGCCGGTGGCTACTGTAAAGCAGTGGGGTTGGAGTTCATCGAAGAGACTCGGTGGACTGAAGAGTTTCTTTAGAACGTACAAAAAATCTGTTCTTGTAATGATGAGATCTTGGGATGGTGGAGATTACAATTTACTCATTATAGCTTTTGCATTAAATGATTTGCAGACCAAATATGTAAGCATTGGCGGCTTGACAAGTTAGTGATAGAGAGAAAAAGAGACTCTCTCTCTGTCTCTTGACATGCAACGATCCGTCTCGGGGGAGAGGGGAGAGTAGTATTCATTCGTGTATTTTATTATCTTATATTGAGAAAAAGAAAAGAAAAAATACACTTATGGAGTGACCCGTCTCTTGGCCTCGAGACCATAATATATTGAAAAATATATTATGTTGTTGATATAATCATCTTGGATGAACATGTGACTTGATTTTTAAATAATAGTTATGAGATCCACAATTAATTTTAGTGGAAAAAAAAATAAGAAATGTAAAGTTAGTAGTGTGATTAATATGATAGCATTGAAATATGTGTTTTAATGATATAATTGTATTGAAATATTTGTTTTGATGATATAATTGTATTGGATACCGTTTTTTGTATAATAGAAGTGGAACCTAAAAATAAAGTTATTGGACCATTAAATCTATAAAGCACTTGCAATGGTTAGCATTTTATTGTCCACATTAAAATTATTTATGGACCTTACTTTTATCGTACAAAAATTTAAACTATACACATCTCCTAATACAGTCATATCAACAAAACACACATTTTAATACAGTCACATCAACAAAACACATATCTCAATAAAATTATTTTTTTCTTCATTATTCAAACCAATTATTTTCTTTTCTTACATCATTTTCACAATAAAATTACACAAAAATCAAGATTGATCCCACCAAAACACATCTCTAAATACAATCACATCAACAAAACACATTTCATAATACAGTCACATCAGCTAAAAACACACATTTTATCAACATATAATATCCCCACTAAACACACATAATTACATGTACTCTTCTTGTTGTGGTTGCCCTAACTAGTGTGATTTTTGTTCATCTTGGTTTTGGAACTTGAGCAAAGCAATCATGAACTAAATTGATGGAGGGTGTTTCATAAGAAAAAAAAATGATGGAGGGCGAGGCTCTTTAAAAATTTTGATAAAATCAAACCGTTTGATATATGTTTTAAAAAAGAATTCCATATTTTTAATTTAAATTGTTGTAAAATTAAATCCAAAATGATATGCTTTAATGATTTTTAAAATTTCTAATTTTGAATTTCAATTATTTAAATGATTTAAAATAAATATATAATATAAAATAGGATCTCCGCATAAATAATTGGGATTCAAAATAAGGGAGATGTTTTGCAATGCCAACAAAGTTAGAAACTCCTAAGATCTACCGAATCATTTTACAAAGGAAGATAAATCAAGAGCATTAAAAGTCTACTATAGGTGCATGTGGAAGACAAAATTTTCCATAAATATAGGTTTGCCTAATAATAATAAAAAAGGGCAACCTCGTTTGTCATGGACTTTCGAGTAATTGCAGTGATGTAAGACATAATTGATCCACTAAAATTAATATTAAATCTCATATTTATTATAGAAAAAAATCTAAGCCTAACAAAATATGTATTCGGGTGTATTTTATTATTTACATTTTATTGTAACTGACAATATTATTATCTCCAATAAAATAAATTTATTTTTCATCTTTGTTACATAAAAAGATTTAATAGATAACCACAATTCAAAATAGTCAGAAACTGCCTACACCTTGACTTTCAATTTTCTAGGGTTTAAACAATGACATCCCATGCTGGATGAGCCTCTTCTTGTTCATAACCCTTCAGAACTTGATCCTATGGCTTAAAGCAGCCATTGACTGCCTTTTCTCGAAGATATCCTCCATTTCTTTCATAGACGACCAAGTGAGTTCGAGACAAGTCATCCATTGAGATCGATGCTACTTCCACGGCTCATTCTCTGATCCAAATGGGGAGTTTGGGATTGAATTTTTTTGATATTTTGAAAGACCAAAAAAATTAGGATGCAAATAGTCCAAAATAAATAAAAGAAGTGTTTGATGCCCAGGACAGACCAAGTGACAAATATCCCTTTTAATTTCTTTATCCATGTTCTTGCTTTTTTGGCAGGTTGGACTATATATGTCACTTTTGTGTTAAACCCATTGGGCTTTCAGTTTTCGGGCAGTTTGTAACAAATATGGAAACCCATGTTTGTTCTGACATTTTGAAGTGCCATAACAAACCAAACAAGTAATGTACAATTGGGTTTCGATTTTGCCATTCTGGGGATCGTGCTTTCTTACCAAATGCATCAACTGTCTTTTCTCAAATTTTTCACACAAGACTACACGAAGAAAAGGAAGAAAATTAAGTTATATATATCTTGTTGTTTATTTAGGACTGAAAAAGGCAAAAAGCTGGTCAGATTATCCTTAGATTTATATGGAATATTGTAATTTACAATAAATAATGATTAGGAATAGATATAATTATGCATAGTTTGCTGGCACGTAATTTCAATTTGAGTTGACACAAGAAAAGGACATAATGATTGCAGAGAAGATTCGGATGGGATGGGTGGATCGGTGGGAGATATGGAGATGATCCAGGTTAGACACTCCAATGCTAGACACTCCAAATTTTTCAGTACGGTCCCACTTCTATTACAGTAAAACACGACTTTCAATACAATCATATCAACAAAAACACATATTTCAATACAAATTTTTCACTTTTCATTTACAAACACTCCAAATATCAAGCATCTACATCATTTCTCTCATACTTTTTCATCATAAAACACATTTTTCTATTATTCTACACATATTCCAATACAATTTTTTCAAATTACTCTCTCTATACACTCCAAAATTTCCAGCGCACCAAATTTTGTTACCACTGGAGATGCTCTAAGCATAGATATATACATGCACATATATTTATTCGAAATGCAACATGAAGGAAGCTTCCACGCATAAATTGACATTCACACTTTTGCATTCACACTTTCACTGTTTCTGTGTCATAGTATATTACTCTCTCCGTTTCATTTTAATTGTCATTTATTTCTTTTTGGGATGTCCCAAAATATATGTCTATTTCAATCAATGAAAGCTATTTTTTCTCTTTTTTTTCTTATTTACTCTTAACTTGAAAAGCTCAATAACCATACACATTAATTATGGTGTCAAAGTATTTGTCATTATAAATAGGGGTACAAACGTCAAATTAAAAGAGAATTAAATATTTTCTTAAACTGTGTGAAAAAATGAAGAGGACAATTAAACTGTAGTACTGCACTAACATCAAATCAAATGCAATAACAAAAATCTAATGGTCCATTAAATTCAAAAAATGAGAGCCACTTACATTTTATAAAAATATAATTTTAAATATAATTAAATTAATATAACACATATTTTAATATTATAATATAAGTAAAACACATTTTTTAATATAAAATTATTATTCATCTATCTCCTTTTTCATTCTCTCATACATTCTCAAACAAAATTATATCAAAATTCATAATGTGTCTCACATATTTTACAAAAAGTCAAGTCACATCATCATGCATATCACCGAAACACATCTTATAATATAAACACATCAACAAAACATATTTTTCAATATAGCCACCATAAAAAACACACATTTCTATACATTACCCCTTCCTCATTAAAAATGTCTTATTGTCAATGCTCTAATAGAAACACAATACTTCCATTTTGTTGAGTCAAACAAATTATATATGTTTTGTTGATATGATTTTATTAAAAAATATGTTTTGTTGGTATAATTGTATTGAGATATGTGTGTTGATGATTTGAATGATGATGTTGCTTAATTTTTTATAAAAAATGTGTATTAAGGATGAGAAAATTGTTGACTTAACTAAAATTGGGAGAAAAAAAATATTTGGAGATTTGTGTTTTGTTGATGTGGTTGTATTGAAAAATATATTTTGCTGATATGAATGTATAGAGATATGTGTATGAGTTGAATTTTGTATAATACAAGTGAGACCCAAAATTTGGTTTTACTGATCCAATAAAAACTCTTCATTGTTGTTGCTCTGAAATAGGATCCATCATCAAATTGCAAAAAAAAATCGGTTTAAAATTTAACATAATGTTTGGGGAGAAGGGAAGAAAAAATTGAGGTGGAGGAGAAGTTAATTTTAACTATTTTTATTTTGATAGTAAAAAAATATTGAAATAAGAGGTGAAAAAAAAATATTTTTATAATTTATGGAGTTGATATAAATTTATCATCTTATCCCAAATTATATTAAAAAAATCAGTTGAACCCATTATTTTAATTACTTTTGTAATGATACCCACATATTTTAGCCACTTTTTCAGTGGGACTCATCTATTTTGCATCACACATTGCCGCTTTCTCCTCATTTTTTGGGGGATTTTTTTTAGGTAATACCCTCACCTTTTCTCCCTAAATTTTACCTCATCTTCTCAAACACTCATCCTTTTACAAATCACTCCATTTTATTCCCAAAATTTTCTTACCCTCGTTTTCTCCCCCTTCCCAAACGATGTGTAAAGGTTCAATCGATAGTGTATACTGTATATATATAAATTTTAGTATGTATCTACTTGTATATTTACTAATGTATTTTCTTTTATAAAATAATGATTATGAATTATCTATATCTATATATATAATGGAGGCCTTGAGAATGCTCCACAATGTGTCACCTAGAATGTAAGAGAGATAAAGTTTATGCAATTATGAATTATTTATCTATTTTGTTTATAATAATTTTGTTTTCAATTAAATTTTATATCTCAAATTTATCAATACCATTGTATATCATCAATATCATTATGTTGAAACAGAATCTTACCACGTTGTCAAACACAATGCATAATATTTTGACACATCACCAAAACTAATAGTAAAATATATATGGGAAAGAAACGTCGATTATTGTCTCACTGTCTGTAATAAATTAGCAAAGAAAATTCGATTCATGCATTTTCAAATGATTTTCAATAGCGTCTAGCAATATTTCCTTTTGCATTTAATTTCTTCGTGATAATTTTGATCTATTCACGGGTTATTGGGATAATCAACCCAATATATATTCTATTGAACTAAAAGGAAAGAAGTTTCCAATTTGATCAATTTTACATGTTGGTAAATTGAACTACTTAGATGACCTCATTACCTTGTGATATAGAAGGGCAATCCTACAATACTCACCGGTGAGTATTTTCTTAAACGATTTATATAAATTTTTTAGTTACTTTTAAGTCTCACTAATGCTTTACAGCAAGTCATGTAGGTCGTAGGATTGAAAAGAGAATTTTGAGCCTTAAAAATTAGGACCTCATTTCAAAAGTTTCATTTTGGACATGTAAAACATATTAATAGTGAATTTCATCATTATTATTATCATATTATATTTCATCAACAAACAACCAATAACCGTTAATAATATATTTCACTAAAATTATTACAATTATTTTAAAATGAGATGAAGAATGTCTACAAAAAATTAAAAATTGAGGGTAGTACAGTAGTTATTCAGACAACTAAAGTGTTGATTTAAACATAAAAGTTAATTTAAACAAGAAAAGTGTAAATTAAAAGTCAACTTGGGCCTGACGACAACGAGAGTCACTGAATTGATTGATTGATTTTGATTAAAGTTGGCCCTCGGATCTTTCTGAAAAAACAAAAATCGAGTTAGTTAACCAAATAACAATACAAAACATTAAAATGAGAGACTTTAGTGATTGAAGTCCAGTGATTGTGAAAAAGATTGAAATTTGTAATCGAAATTTAAATCCCAACTTAAACAAGGTGAAGATCACTTGTATATGTATGATATGTTTTTGTGTATATATTACTTTGTGGTTTCACGTTGAGTTTTGACAATATTATCAAGCGAGACATGATCTATATGCGTGTATGTATGATGATTTAAGCTTAGGCTCAAATTCAATATTCAATGATTAAGGGACTGTTTGATATGTGTTTCTCACCAAGTCACCACATTTTATTGACAGCTTAAAGTTGTGGGTCTCATAACTTTAAGTTGTGCTGTTATCCTATAATTTTTTATAGCTTAAAATTGTGAGGCCGATTGTATTTTACAGTCACATTACATAATTTTGACGGACCCTAACTTATATGATTATTGATTATAAAATACAATTGTTATATATATATATATACAATTGTTATATGATAATTGTTTTCTACAATTGTGTCGTCCATCCACAGGCTTTTCGTCCATTTATCAACTAGATATACACCATAAACCACTTGTGAGGTCCATACCAAACTTGCATGCAAAGTTAGACTTTGCATGCAAGTCACCATGTTTGTCCATTCATGATTCAACAATGTACCATTGTTGAGTCAAGGTTCAAAGCTTGAAGCCACCACCTTTGCCAAGTCATGCAAGCCATCACCACCATTGTCAAGATTGTACAACAAAGCCATCACCATGGTTTGTCAATGAAGGCAACTCACCAACCTTGTCAAAGATGGCAACCACCAACCCATCAAGTCTCCATTTTAGATTTTGTTTTCTATGATGAAGTTGACACCGACAAATTATGCTTTGTGGAAACCTCGGATGAAGGATTTCTTGAATTGCAGAGATTTGGCGGATCCCTTGGAAAATGAGGGCAAAAGACCAGATGATATAAAGGATGCTGAGTGGACAAAGAAACACAAGAAGACGATTGGTCAAATTCATAATTGGATTGACCACAGTGTGTTTCACCATGTTGCACAGGAGACGAATGCATACGAGCTTTGGAAAAAGCTCGAAAACATGTATCAAGCCAAGACCGCTCGAAGTAAAGCTCTCTTGGTTAGACGGCTTGTCAACTTGAAGTTGAAAAATGGTACTTCTGTAGCTGAGCACACCAATGAGTTTCAGAACTTGGTGAATCAACTTGTAGTTGTCAAGTTCATTCTTAAAGATGAAGATCAAGCCTTACTACTTCTCAGTTCCTTACCAGACAGTTGGGAGACGCTGGTAGTCTCTCTCAGTAACTCTGCACCCGGAGGCAAACTCACTATGGAGATGGTCTCGGATGCATTATTCAACGAGGAGTCTCGGAGAAAGGAGTTGGGCATAGACCAGTCTCATGCCCTTGTTACTGAAAGTAGAGGACGACCTCAAGGTAGAGGCAGGAGTAGAGGAAGAAGCAAGAGCCGGGGACGAAACCAAGATCGTGGAAAGTCCACCGACGACAAGAGACAGCAAAAAGGCAAATACAAGTGTTACCATTGTGGCATTGAAGGCCACATCAAGAAGAATTGCCGGAAATTACAACGGGAGCAAGGTCAAACCAGCTCAGAGACAAAGAATGAAGGTGGCGAAACTCTGGTCACCATATCGGAGGATGTAGCAATACTCTCTTGCAATGAAGAGACATGTTTACATGCAGCAAGCCACGATCCTGAGTGGGTGATCGACACTGCTGCATCGCAGCACGCCACTCCACAAAGTGATTTCTTCACTTCGTACAAAACTGGTGATTTTGGTACAGTGAAGATGGGCAACGATAGTTTTGCCAAGATTGTGGCCATTGGTGATGTGCATGTCAAGACAAATCTTGGATGTGCTATGGTGTTGAAGGACGTCCGACACGTCCCAGACCTCCGGTTCAATCTTATTGCTGTGAATGCTCTTGATAAACAGGGCTATCACAATCATTTCGGCAATGGCACCTGGAAGTTGACGAAATGTGCTTTGACTTATGCCAGAGGACATATTTGTGGCACATTGTATAGAACACAAGCCAAAGTATGTTCAGAAAGCATCAATGCTGTGGAGGAAGAGACTTCTCCAAATCTCTGGCACAAGAGACTCGGTCACATGAGAGAAAAAGGGTTGTCCACCCTGTCAAAGAAGGCACTCATCAAAGTGTCTAAAGATATTCCGCTGAACCCTTGTGATCATTGCTTATTCGGGAAGCAGCACAGAGTCTCATTCAATACATCTTCCACGAGAAGGTCAGAGTTGCTGAGTTTGGTACACTCTGATGTCTGTGGTCCTCTAGAAGAAGAGTTTTTGGGAGTTAACAGATATTTCCTGACTTTTATTGATGATGCTTCAAGGAAGGTGTGGGTATATTTTCTCAGAACCAAGGATCAGGTGTTCGAGAATTTCAAGAATTTCCACGCTATGGTGGAAAGTGAGACCGGAAAGAAGCTGAAGTGCCTCCTATCAGACAATGGAGGCGAGTACGTTTCCAGAGAATTTGAAACATATTGTGTTGAACGTGGTATTCGGCACGAGAAGACGGTCCCACGTACCCCACAACATAATGGTGTAGCCGAGAGGATGAATCAGACCATTATGGAACGAGCAAGGTGCATGCTCAGTATGGCAAAGCTGCCAAAGTCATTCTGGGGTGAAGCAGTTCGTGTGGCTCGCTACTTGATCAACAGATCACCGTCAGCACCGCTGAATTTTGAAATTCCGGAGAAGGTGTGGTCTGGCAGGAATATTTCCTATTCACACTTGTGAGTGTTTGGGTGCAAAGCTTTTGCACATGTATCCAAAGAGCAGAGACAGAAGCTCAACAGCAGATCCACTCATTGCATCTTCGTTGGTTATGGAGATGAAGAATTTGGATACAGATTATGGGATCCAATTGCTAAGAAGGTTATCAGAAGCAGGGATGTTGTGTTTCATGAAAATGAAGTATTTGAGGACTTGGACAAATCTTCCAAGACCATTGTTCCCGGTATTGCCAACACCATCCCAGATCCTACACTAGTGGCACCTGCAAATAATGATGAATTGCAGGAGGAAGACTTAGAAGAATTAGATATCGAAGGTGTTGAGCAGGGGGACCCACAACCCCCTCCACCAGAAGCTGTAGAACCAGCACAACCTCCTCCAGTAGCTGTACCTCAGCCAGAAATATCATAGAGAGGTCGTACCCTGATTCCGTCGAGGAGATATCCGGATTCAGACTATATTTTGCTTACTGATGAGGGCGAGCCAAAGAGTTTTCAGGAAGCTCACAATCATGCTGAAAGCAGTGAGTGGATGCAGGCTATGCAAGAAGAAATGAATTCCTTGCAGAAAAACCAAACTTACGAGTTGGTAAAACTTCCTAAAGGGAAGAAAGCACTGCAGAACAAATGGGTGTTCAAGCTGAAGAAAGATGGCAACGAAAAGCTTGTGAAGTACAAAGCTCAATTGGTCGTCAAAGGTTTTCAACAGTTGAAAGGAATTGACTTTGACGAGATTTTCTCACCGGTGGTAAAGATGACATCAATCCGAGTCATTCTTGGGCTAGTAGCAAGCATGAATTTGGAGCTTGAACAGATGGATGTGAAAACAGCTTTTCTCCATGGTGATTTGGAGGAGGAAATCTACATGGAGCAGCCAGAACGGTTTGAAGTTCCTAAGAAGAAGCACTTAGTCTGCAAACTGCAGAAAAGTCTCTACGGCCTTAAGCAAGCGCCGAGACAGTGGTACATAAAGTTTGACTCATTCATGATGGGTCATGGTTACAAAATGACTGCAGCAGACCATTGTGTTTATGTCCAAAAGTTCCCAGACGGTAATTTTGTGATATTACTGCTATATGTGGATGATATGTTAATTGTTGGCCAGGATGTAGCCATGATTAACAGATTGAAAGCCCAGTTATCCCAGTTCTTCGACATGAAGGACTTAGGCCCAGCTCAGCAGATATTGGGCATGAAGATTGTTCGTGACAGGAAAGCCAAGAAATTGTGGCTATCACAGGAAGCTTATGTTAAACGGGTGCTTGAAAGGTTTAACATGAAAAATGCAAAGCAGGTTACCACTCCGCTAGGTAACCATTTTCAGCTGAGTAAGAAATCTTGTCCTTCATCAGAGAAGGAGATTGAAGAGATGAAAGCAGTACCATACTCTTCAGCAGTCGGTAGTCTAATGTACGCAATGGTGTGTACAAGACCGGATATTGCTCACGCTGTTGGTGTTGTGAGCAGATTCCTTTCCAATCCAGGGAAAGAACATTGGGAAGGTGTTAAATGGATTCTCAGGTACCTGAAGGGTACGTCAAAGCTATGCTTGTGCTTTGGGGGAGTAGATCCAGTTCTGGACGGCTATACTGATTCAGATATGGCTGGTGATCCTGATAGTAGAAAATCTACTTCAGGGTATGTTTTCACTTTTGCAGGGGGAGCTGTGTCATGGCAGTCCAAACTGCAGAAGTGTGTTGCTTTGTCTCCAACAGAAGCAGAGTATATTGCTGCAGCAGAAGCTGGTAAAGAAATGTTGTGGCTAAAGCGGTTTCTCCAGGAACTTGGTATTAATCAAGAGGAATTCAAGGTACATTGTGACAGTCAGAGTGCTCTAGACTTGAGCAAGAATTCCATGTACCATTCCCGCACAAAGCACATTGATATTCGCTATCACTGGATACGTGAAGTGATTGAAGAACAGTTGTTGAAACTGGTGAAGATTCACACATAAAAGAATCCAGCAGACATGTTGACAAAAGTTGTCACTCGCGAGAAGCTCGGGCTATGTCAGGACATAGCCGGGATGGATAGTAACTGAAGATTGGCAAGCTGTGTTCTCCTCCTATAGGTATGGAGGGGGAGAATTGTGAGGTCCATACCAAACTTGCATGCAAAGTTAGACTTTGCATGCAAGTCACCATGTTTGTCCATTCAAGATTCAACAATGTACCATTGTTGAGTCAAGGTTCAAAGCTTGAAGCCACCACCTTTGCCAAGTCATGCAAGCCACCACCACCATTGTCAAGATTGTACAACAAAGTCATCACCATGGTTTGTCAATGAAGGCAACTCACCAACCTTGTCAAAGATGGCAACCACCAACCCATCAAGCCTCCATTTTAGATTTTGTTTTCTATATGTTCACATTTGAGTTTTCATCTCTATATAAAGAGATGTGTGTGTGTGTAAGTTGTAGAGGCAAGACAAAAAGAAAAAAAAGAGTGTTGTAGAAAGAAAGAGAGGTGTAGGAAGAGACACCGTAAATGTGTGAGTTGAGTATGAGAGTTGTGTAACCTCCTCCTCCAATTGTACTACTTCAATAGAGTGTTGTGTTTCTCTCCCGTGGACGTAGGTCATTGACCGAACCACGTAAATTTCTTTGTGTCACCTTATATTTCGGTTTCGTTTTTTCTTTGTGTCAAATTGACTCAGAATCCTCAACACCACTTCTCCATCCTTTCAATACAGCCCATTACTTTTATCATTGCTTTTACTATTTGTCCCAAATTGGTGACACGCCTATATCCATCTTTCAAACGTGTTTTTTTTAACCAAATTTGTTATAACATTTACCTTTTTACTATATGGGATACAACACTTCCTATAATCCTATATTCCTCTCTCTCTTTACTCTTTTTTTTTTAATTTATTTTTCTTTTTGAGATAAATTTCTAAAATACTCTTAATAAGAATAAACCCTTAGTAAAATTCAAATTTCATTTAAATTCAAGAATAAACCCTTATTATACTATTATTATTATTATTATTATTATTTATAAATAAAATGTTTCAATCTAACCGATTGAACCTTCAAAAATTAGTGTCGCGGGATGATTCTATTCTGATAACACTTATTATAAAGTGTAAACAATTTGCCCTTCAATCCCGGGCTTGGGCTTCTGGTCAAATGGGTGATTGCACAGAGTTTGTCGTTGTCTAAGGCCCAAATGTAAGAAGACCTTGTCACTGATTGGGTTTGCTAAGCAATATGGGCTAAGAAATACTTTGCGGTGTTGCCCTTCTTCCATTGTTTTGGCAAATGTTCTTTACTTGTATCTTGTTTTATCCTTGTGGGCCGAATATAGATTGGGATCAATTAGACATCAGATCCATTATTAAATAAAAATCCACCTATACTCTGCCCTCCAGAATCCTACCAAGAAACAACAAAAACGTGAATTCCTTTATTTTTCCCAAGCAAAAATATCTACTTGAATTGATTGATTTTGATCAATGATTGTTGATGCTAAATTTACATCGAAGGATGTAGTATGTAAAATAATAAAGTAAATAAATAATACGAGAACATACGTTGTTCGATAACTTGTTTACCTTAACGGAGAGTCTAAACTTTTATTAAGTAAAAAATGACTAAAAAATGTTTGAATAATTTATTTATTTATAATACTTATGGAGGATGGCGGTTATGCAGCGATTGTGTCGGTTAATCTGTCTTGATAACCTCCTACAATAACTGTTGTTCTAACAATTACACCCTTCAACATTGGAGCAGTTAGAACTGTCTTAGAGATTGGTTAGAACTGCTTTTTCCCCGTCCGCTTGCTTATGTACCTTCAGCTCAGTATTTTAGTCCACAATGATAAAATCGTAAATATCCTTCATTCAATAATAACCAACACATATAGAAGACCTAACTCCGCCATATCTGATACATAAATAAATCGAACAAAATTTTCACGTCATCAATTAAAGTTGGTCCTCGAATACTTCCTATAAAATCAAAAATTCAAAACTCGAGTGAACCAAATAACAATAAAAATACATTAAATGAGAGATATTTTCTTGATTAATCTTTAGTGATCGTGAAAAAGACCGAAATTTTTAATCGAAATATAGATTACAATTTTTAAACTAGTAGTTGTTTGTGAATTTATATGAGTTTTCCATCATGTCATCAGTGAGTTATTTATGTGTGCAGGGCCCATCAACTTGACTTAGGGCTCATATTGCCACAATTATGGCGTCCATCCACAGCCCTTTCGTCCATTTATCAACTTTCATTACAGCCCATGCATTATTTATTCTTATATTGGCTGCTACTATGTATTTGTCCCAAATTGGTGCCACATCTTCCAAAATTTACCATGTGTTTTTGGGACCCAAATATTTATTTACGAGGACAATACATGCACTCAACTTATTAAACAATCTTAATATATACAAAAAGGATGGGAAAAAAATTTAATATAATTGCTTGTAATTATGAAAGCTTTCTAAAAGGTGCATATATTAATTTATATATGTGTGTGTGTATAAAGCCTATAAGATGGATACTTATACATTTTCCAAAGAAAATAATAATCTGTATAAACTTTTTGAAGTTGAGACATTATAATTATGTTGCCCTAGACCTTCCTCGTGTAGTTGAGAGCAATATTTGTGTGGCTATATGTTCAACTTTGATCTAATTTATTCTATCTTAAAGTGTAAAATTTATGTGCGTATAGGTTTGATAGTCAGCATATTGGATGTCCAAAATAAATTTATTAGATGCCGTTTTCAGTTAAAAAATGATTTTTTTTAAAAACAAATTGCTTGATTAGTGAAAGTTTGATTTACCTCACCAAGATCATTAGTCAACAAAATATAGGAACAATTGTGAAAAATAAAAACAAATAAAAACATTACAATTTTAACGAGGAAACTTGACTGGGAAAAACCTGGAGTCTATGAGCGACTGATCTTTCAAAACAATCCACTATAATGAATCAAGATTACAAACTTATCTTTCGACTAAAGACATTGCTTGCACATCACGTTCAATCTATGTTTGGAACCTCAACTCAATCCACCAATGATGAGCATGCTTCTAGTGCGTCTAGAAGAGTTCAACTCCATGAAGATGACCAAACACAACTCCACCAAGAGCATAGTTGAACGTCTTCAATGGATCACCGAATAAATAAAGAACAATAATAATTATCTCACTTAAATTAGTCTCATCAGATTCACATGAATCATCTCATAATTCAAGAGAATAAAATTTGAGAGAATTTCAACAAAAACCAAAGCTCAATAATAATACAGGTATATGACTTTGTAGATGCTTTGGGTCCCTCTTGAAACTTGATGCCCGTGTGCCTTTTTATAGTGCATGAAACATGTCTTGATAAGCTTTTATCAATGGGTTGTACTAAACAAACCCAGGGTTTATTTATCAAAACCCTTTATCAATTCATGATGAGACCTGCGTAATATCTTATGCAAACAATTATATAATAATACGTGCAAAAATATAGAACTGTTTCGAAGTAACCTATTTCGAGATTATCTCATCTGCACAAATTTCATAGTCGTTAATTATCATTTTAAAAATAAACAATTAGGCAATAGAGAACTAAACCCAAGAGAATAGTTGGGCAAGTGTGTCCTTCCATGGAACCTCATGTTGGCGATGATAGAGACCAGTCTTACAAACCAATATTAGCCGCACTTCATTTTCAAATGTGCACAAGGATATTGTGTTGAAGACGTCGACACGCCACCTTTTGTTTCCTAATTTATTTTTGTCTTCATGGTCACTACCTTTTCATGTGTTAGGTTTATCTAATTCCCATTTATAAACTAATGTAAAAGTCAATTAATTAATTTCCAAAAAAAAGTAACGACAAAGGGAAGTGTGAGTTTTGAAATTAATATTTTCCAATCCACTATCAGTTTTTTATTTGAAAATAAGTATTTCCCATCAATTATTATATACTACTAAAGATAACTTTTGGCTTTAATTTAGACTATTATAAAATTAACTTGGAAATAAATGAATAATATTATTTGCTTTTTTTTAGAGAGAGAAAGGCAGTGTAATTGTGTAAATTGTCAACAACGAAGTGTATGTCACGTTGAGGCTGTGGCATCATTAGCTATAGGGAATCTACAAGTTGACATACATACATACGACGGTCATCAACATTCGTCTACGTGCCATCCACAAATATATATCCACCTTATGTATGTATTACAATAATATATATTGTTCTTGTATACAAATATATAAACAACTTTATATGCTAGTAATATATATATATATATATATATATGTGTGTGTGTGTGTGTGTTGTGGTTGAAATGTTATGACTTTTAGGTTCATTTTTTTGGTAGTAGTATATATGTTAGTGATGAATTACGTGGAGGGTATTAAATATTTGACCTTAATAAATTAATTAAAGTATCTAATTAATTCACAAATTTTTTCAACTAAAAGTAATAGAAAAACACTAATTACTTTTTTCACTTAAAATTTAACTAAAAATTATTTGCATATTTATATTACATTGATATTTATATATTACACTTTTATATTTTACATTACACATGCAAATTACTTTACTTTACACTACCCCAGGAAAAATGGACATTTTGGTAAATAGGTTTGGAGTGAGTGAGGATAATATTGGAAATAAAAATCAAATTGTTGTGAGATGCTCCTCCCATCTAGCATTTTAAAATGGTGGTTTGTCGAATTATTATTTGGTGCACCGAGAGCATACTTAAAATTATCACCAAGACAAGACATAAGCAAATGTACCTGTTATATATACATATGTTTCTTTTATATCTATATATCTATATTTAATGAAGTTCAAAATCCATCATGTCCAGCCAGCCACCCTACTCATCATGGAAGTACTAGTATTTTGGAAAATAATGCCCATTAATTAGGCACACTGACCATACATTAATTGAAATAATATGGGATATGGGCTTGTCTCCTCCAGGACAAGCCTTGTGTCGGGTATGATGATAGACTTTTCCGACATAAGAGCGCACCACATTTAAGAACTTGAGGCCACGAAGCACATAATTTATGAAAATAGGTCCACAACATTAGACCACTCGGTTGCATCATGTAAAATAGTCCAATTAAGATTGAAACTCAGAGATGTGTGTTTCCATTTGTGAACGACATTCCATGTTCATTTTGTAGCTACTTACACGACTCTCATTATATATAATTGACTCATTTCATCATTTATTTAAAGGTAGGTGACACCACAACCTGTCAATTAGGATTATTAGAGTTTGTGATCCGATTATGTTTGGTCCAATTCGAAAAATTTGTAACAAAATTGGTGAAGAATTTTTATGACAATTTTTTATGGGGTCTGTGATGGTAGCGGATGGGTAGGGCCGATAGGCCCGGGACCACTGGGCCTTTTCAAATTAGGATTTCGTATAAATTTGTTGTGAAACCTTCACTCAAAACACTCTCTTAATACCTGTGTTTCTCGACATAACGAATTCTCCTACTTTGCCTTTGATTTTTTTTTCTTTCTAGGGTTTTCTATGTAAACTATCTGTTATTGATTTATTTTTTGTTGTTTTTTGAACCGTTTTCTACAAGGATTGACAAAAAAAAAATCAGGTCAGACAACATGCATAATATGTTTACGAAATATCTTGTTTCGAATTATATTATATTTTCGAAAGTATTTAATTGATCATAATTAAATTGATTTTAGAAAAGGGTCCGGACAACTAAATCAGACACTTTGATGTGTTTAGATACCATGTTAAATCGGACAAAATTTTTGTGGTGACCCAAAATATCAAACTCATAAACAAATTCGGTCATAACAAGTGCCACACCTAGTGTCCATACAATACGTATCCATGGGTCGTATGCTATTAACAGTTCCAACTTCCAAGATTGAATGATCATAAAATAGTCAATATTAGAGTCGCCCAACGCACGTGGTCTGAACCACCTCTAAATTAATGCCAACATCGATACTGATCATGGATTTACTAGGGTGGGTTTGGAATTTGGACCGGGCTTTAGGCCAGTGATTGGGGCCCAATAGAGTAGGCATTATGTAATTAATGCATTTTCTTAAATTTATTTTTTTAACATAACAAAAAACAAGATTCCATATATCAAGTGGGCCTCCGCAAGTTGACCTTTAAGCAATAGGCACCATGTAATAACAATGACATGGAGCCCAAGACACGCTCTCACACACACACACACAGACTCGATCGATATGTAGGGTCCATGTTTTGTTTTGGTGGTGGTGGTCATTCTTTCATTGGCCGGGTTGTTTTGAAGATAGTGGTATATATGTATAGCTGAAAATGATTTTTGTTTGTATGAGATTTTAAAATGAGATTTTAAAAAATTATATTTATTTTTTATCGATTTTATAAATCTAATGATAAATTAATCGTGCTTGAAATATCAAATATTTTAAGTTATATCCAATGGTTTAAAATTGTAAAGTCTTTTTCATATTGAATTAATTTTTTTCAAATAAAAAATATTTTTGAATTTTTAAAACCTATCAAAATACAAATATAATTTAAAAAAAAAAAATTTGAACCCTAAAAATGATACCAAAATTTATGACCTCATATGAGATTTCCTCTACATTTGAATTCTTTTACGAGTTCGTGAAATAAGGTTTTAATTTTTGGAGCCATTTTTGGGGTTCAAAAATTTATTATTATATTTTGATTTGTTTTACGAATCAAGCGATATATTTTTTATTCAAAACAAAAAACAAATGAAAATTAAAAAATGCACAATAAATCTAGATCGTTTGATATAAAATAAAAGACATTCATACATATTTTAGGTTGCATTTTATTTTAATTTTGAAAAAAATTGATTGATTCATAAAACCGATCAAAATATAAATACAATTTTAATAAAAAAATTAAAAAGTATTTCAACCCTAAAAATGATCAAAAAAATTGGACCACGTACGAAAAATCTCCTATATATGTATATATCACTCAAACGGACACTTATCGAATCAATTAATGTGGTTTGAAGTGAGAAGAAGCTAGTTGGATAATTCACATCACCAGCCATATCATGATCACTACGCTCCTCTCTCATTGGTTATTCCATTTCATCTCGGGGGTCCTCTTGTAATGTTGTTGGGGTGCATATATATTGCCTTGCTTCTCAACCCTCCCAATCAAAAATAAAAATAAAAATCAAGAGTTTATGTGGCGGTAGCCAATAAGATATTTTCTTACTCAAAATTAAATATTCATATAATTTGTATGCTAATAATTATATTTGGACTTTACAGTCATTAACCCCGTGTTATGTACGGCAAGGTATTAAATAAATTTTTTTTATTTTTTTTGAGAAAAAGTATATATTATTGAATTAAGATGATCAGTTTTTCACTATTTACATTAAACGTTAAAGTAATTTATTATTTTTAATTCTATTAAACTCGTATATTTATTGCTTCAAAAATAATATTATATTTATACATTAAAAATTATATAAATTTATAGGTCATATTGCTCAATATCTCTCTTTTTTCTTTTCTTTTTTGACATCAGGCGATCAAATAAATTTGTAGTTTCGGATTTTTATGTTTTTAATTTTGTATATTATGATTTTATTAAATATTTTTATGAACAATTAACCAATTAAATTGTTTTATATTATCTTATAATAAATGAATATTTTTCTTCTAAAAAATATTAATTGTTTTATATTAATTTTCATATGCACTTTTTCTATACATCCTTGTAATAGAATATAAAATATGTCAAATATGATATTATTAAAAAATTCAATAATTAATTAATTAATTTCAAAAAATTGTACTTCAATTAGATTAAGATTCTAACTCTTTTCATAAATTCAACTTGTTATACTAATTTATTGAATCAAGCATGTAAATCATACTAAAAAAGAACGATTGCGATAGTGGACAAATACCAGAATTAAAATTTATTTCATTTTGATAACTCGGACATAATTTATCTGTTTAGATAAATCAGCACGTTTATGTGATGAATTGACCGTTCAGATCCGACTAAATTCGTCTTTATTAGATGAAACAAAAAGCATAAACGGGATGTAAGGGATGTGTCTCCAGTTGATGTAATTCGAAACAGTATTATTCAAAACTTCCAGAGAAGGTATATCTATATCTATATAGTATATATAGATGCAGCCTTGATATAACCGAAGATCTAGTTAATTAATTAATGTAATGTATGGACAAATACGACATATCACAAGAGTCTGTGAAGACAAGATACCCTTGTCTAGTTCCACCTATGAAGACCAGAAATCATGTCTATATATCTATATGGTAGATTTTGTTGAGCAATTTTAATTGGAAGAGGAAGTGAGTGAATGAATGCAAGTCTGGCAGAGGCGGCGACTCTGTCTTGGTTGAGAAAGACAGAGAGAGTACCATTTACATTAATTTATCTTTTCAAAATAATAATAATAATAATAATATAATAAATGGTCCACAAAACACAGACTCTGAAAGATCATGTCATCACATCCATATCTTCCATTAGTGATTTGGGTTTGAATTTCTTTATGCTTTTTAGGTCTACCTACAACTACAACTTACCCTATTTACCAGTCAGTTTTGGTTACTGTGCAATGTCACATTGCGCTCTCTCTCTCTCATTGTGGATGTAAATAGAACCATATATTTATTAGGGCAATCACAATAGTTGTACTTTTAATGGTTTAACAATTTTATTTTTGGGTCCCACATCTATCTCACAAAAACATAACTCTCAATACAATCAAATCAGCATAACACATATTCAAATACTGTCACATCAACAAAACACATCTCCCAATACAAAATCATTATCCAACCCAACTACTTTCCAATCCTTCATACTATCCCCATCAAATTTACATCAAAATTAAGGTTGGATCCTACCTTTATTACAAAAAGTCAAGCCACATCATCATCCACATCACCAAAATACATATCTCAATATAACCACATCAATAAAACACATTTTTCAATACAACCACATCAACAAAACACATTAATTTTATTGACCCATTAACTTTACACCATTATAATTGCCTTTACTCGAATGTTCACATAGGCCAAGGCATCTTTGCGGTTCTGGTCTATAAATGATAGTTATATTTAATTGCGATTCTCTGAGTATGATGCACTATTATTGGGATTATTTCAGACAGGATTATCATTTCCTTGTGTGTGTGAGTATGATGCACTATTATTGGGATTATTTCAAACAGGATTATGATTTCCTTGTGTGTGTATATATATATAGTATTGGGATATGATAAGACACGTATGGTTTGTCAATCCCATTATTGTCTCCCATGTATCAAAAAGAATCATATTATATAGTAACATATCAGATCATCTATCACATACTAAAAGATTTATATAAATATTTTGAGTTTTGAAAAATTAACCATGTCATTGTAGTGAGTGATCAAATTTTGGAGTCTGCATAGAAATTGCAAGGCAAAATACTTACAAATGATGAACAATTACAACCCATCACACAAAGAGAAGGGAATCAATCCTCCGAATGAAAGACAATTACTATATGAACGTTTCATAATCTAAAAAGAAACTCGGAGCTAAGAAAGTAAAAAACATATTCAAACAAGAACAACATAGATTAAAGTTGTTTTTGCTTGTGTCGCTATAATGACTCCATCCAAGAATTCCGGACAAGTATTGATCCAACAACATTGCGAACCATCAAGTTTCAAAGCCATCTTTGCTATCAAGTGCGGTATCACGCACGTGATTTTATGTGTGAGATATAACATTCACCCTTTGATGGAGTGCTAGTACGGGATCCACAATGTGTGAGTCATGCACCCGTATCCCATTAGATGGCATTACGGGTGTCTCGCACGTAAAAATTATGTGCGAGATCTTGCACTTGCTCAACTCTGTAACAATTGAACCTAAAATATTTCAAATTAAAATAAAAATTTGTAAAGTCTCAAAATTAAACTATAGCAGACCCGTTGTATTATAAATCAAGCGAATTTATTAAAATCTCTCGCAACCTAGAAGGAATAACAAGCAACCAATCAGTGTGATACAGACAGGTACTTTGGGTCTGAGTGAATTAGATTGTAGAAGCTCCCAAAAAGCGAACAAGGTCAAAAAGAGAAACAAACACTACTGTTTGAGCGGGACTACAATCTCCACCACAGAGTTTGACCCATCCAGTATTCTTGTATAAAAAACCTGTACTGACATTTATGCCCTCACAATCTCCTGGAATCACGGTTCTATTTAGTTGAAATATAAAAAAAAAATAGAAGTACAAATGGGAGAGAATTTTTAAAATTCCTATTTTCGAAGGAAAAATAATAATAAAGAATTGATACAAGAACAGTAAAAAGAGAAGTACAAAACAAAGTAAGGTGGTTGCTTTCCCTGCTTTTCATGCAAGCTTGGCTCTGCCTGCACAATCAATCCCCTGAGCACTTGCAATGATGTTAAGTTAATGGGTCAACAAAGTTATTGTGTTTTGCTGATGTGGCTGTATTGAAAAATGTGTTTTGTTGATGTGGTTATATTGCGATATGTATTTTGATGATGTGGATGCTGATGTGGCTTGACTTTTTATAATAAATGTGGGACCCAGCCTTGATTTTGGTGTAAATTTGATGGGGATGATATGAAAGATAAGAAAATTGTTGGGTTGGATAATAGTTTTGTATTGGGAGATGTGTTTTACTGATGTGGCAGTATTAAAATATGTGTTATGTTGATTTGATTGTATTGAAAGTTGTGTTTTTGTGAGATAGATGTGGGACCCAAAAACAAAGTTATTGGCCCATTAAAAGGGCAACCATTGTGGTTGCCCTTAAACCTTTCACTGCAAAAGCAAAACCATGGACCCACCATTTCTATATAATAACAGAGACAGGCCATTTATATATAACAGAGAGAATGAGAGAGGAAGATCCATGGACCTCTTTAAGCTAGAGAGAGAGAGAGAGAGAGAGGGATATGGTTCAAACATTTTTTTTTAATAAAGTATCACAAAAAATATTCATGAATTCCTCCATAAACTCTCCCATATTTTCTATAGGCTGTACACTTTCTTATTCCAGTCACTCCACCCACCACTCTGAATCTCGAATCTTCTGTGGGAAAATACATTTTCCCAGTTACCTATACCTATCTTTCAAATTTTCACAATTCACATAACCCAGCGAACAACAAATTCCAAAAACAAATAAGGATATTGTCATCCCCAAATGCTTCCTCAGCTTTTCCATGTACAATTATCTCATCTGCCCCCCTTCAAAACCATGGCTGTGTACTACAAAATACAGGCAGTAACACCCCAAAAATAGCAGTCATCACGAGAACTCCAGCCACATTGCAGTGGCTTGATAGATTTCATTAACCGACAAGTCAGTTGCTCCATCAGTGAATTCATGATCCGTGAAGCTGCAAGCCCTAGCACTAGAAGGGCTGCACTAGAAGGGTGCAGCCGAGGATTTGTTGAATTTCCTTCTGAAAAAAACAGATATTGTTGAATCTCCTCATTGCTACCTGTCTTCTAAAAAGATTCTCCCGATGAAGTCACGGAACCTCTTAGAATAGAGTTTGGGATCAACTGCTGAGATTGAGGCAGGGTTTGCTTGCAAGGATTTGTAGGCATGCTCCAACTTTTTGCTGATATCGTAGTCTTGTAAGATGTCGATAATACCAAAATACAGGACTACTTCATAGATCTCACCACTGCGAGAAGGGGTTAAATCACTAAATCCACCAGGGGTGTACTGATCAAAGTCACTTCTCCGAGCCATCCGCTCTGCTCTTGCTGGCATGTTTGCTCCTAACCTGATCAAAGGCTTCCTGGTAAATAAAATGTTTCAGTCAGTCCAATGTAAAAATCATCATAGTGGTTTTCAGATATCAATATTTCCATATAGTAAAACCATGAAGATCTAACTGCATTTTACAAAACCATTTTGCTTTTATTTCCCCCAAATTTCATTGCAATAGAAAAGGAGAACAACTTGTCTGCCCAGATCATAAAGAAGTGATGATTGGTGGAATGTTCTTTTCAAATGAACATTCATCTTTGCAGAGTATTTTTTTGAATAACAATCTAAATAGGAAGCAGCCAGGATTTTTTATGATAATCATAGTTTCTATGTAGAAGAACAGAAAGGTACACGCCCTATATATGCCCCACAACCAACCTTTGGCTACAGCTACCCCAAAACCTGCAAGTACAACTAGACAGTTCCAGCAACTCCAATAATAGTGACATAAGTGAATGGCAAAAGCTAGAGTTCATTTCGAATACTACGAGCGACATTCAATCTTACGCCTTTGACTTGCTCACAAAAACAAATATTCTACACAAAAAATTATAAAACTTAAGTCTAATAATACTCCATGGCAACTAGGAGTCAACACCTAGTACGACCACCACACCACCTCTCCAAGAATATGGTTGCAAGAAAAAGCAATAGTAATAACCAAATGAAAAAAAGGTAACACAAACTCACCGCCCAGATAAAATTCGGTCCATGTCTTGCAGTTCTGCTTCAAGGAAGCGGTTGCCACGCATGAACTTCTCATTTTGAAAAGAATCTTTCTTCCCTGTAAAACACGAAACATAGTTAAGGAGAAAGGAAAAAAGGAAAATTGCATTTTTTTTTGATAAGCAAGAAGGTTGAATCTATTTCAAACAAAGAATGTGGCGAATCCAGGATGGAATGTTTAATTACCGGTTCGCAAAAGAAAAGGTGACAAGCCCATCTTGTCATACTTATTGTCCTTCCGAAAATGAAGACCAACTAGAAGACTGTAATCCATTATTTTCTCAGCTTCCAAAAACTCACAATCCCGTTCAATTTGCCTAGAAATTATTTGTAGAACATTACAAAAAAAGTGAGGAACCATGGGAATAAAACCGGTTAAGCAAACATGTCAAAAGGAAATGAATCCCATGTACTTACTTTATAAGCTCCTGGAACCAATTCGGCTGCAGGCGAAACACAAAATTGAGGTCCAAGTCTTTCAGTGTTGTTGTTTCATCAATCTCACCCTCAGGCTTATCAGTCGTGCGGCCATGAGAGGATCCTTTCAGATCAAACCTCCTATGTATTAAGTACTCGGAGCAGAACAAATTACCCATCACTATAAATCGCGTCTGGTTCCCAATCAAAAGATGCAGTTAAATATTTGCAGGAAATACAGAACATACCAGATGAAGCACATCAATAAAAATTTTAATTCATAAGTAACAAACATGTACCTTCTGGCCACCAATAGGTTTAACACAATGTACACCATAAAACTTTGTCACGAGGGAGTTCTCGTACTGACAAACATGTTGGTAGTAGCTAGGAAGCATCCTTATGAGCACCTGATCATAATTCACATAATATAAGAGTCAATGTTGTCTCATTATTCATATGTATAAATATATTCTTAGTAGACCTTAAGCTAAGAAACAAATATAAAAAACCACAAGTTGATAACTAGGCCAGCTAAACATAATGACAATACAAATTCAAAATCATCAAGACAGAAGTCAATGCGGTAGGCAACTGACCTTGACTTCTGATTTCTTCACAGTTTTTATCATGAATCTATCATCCTGTGTTAGGTAAAAGAAGCTTCCACTCTTCCCAGGAGAAGAAAGTTCCCTAAGGGCGTCATTTCCACATATGGCCAGCATGTAATCAGCAGGATCCACCTGGAAAAGGTCCCTCAATCGCCTATTGTTTCCAGAAAGAAAGAAAAAACCTAGTTAGCACCGCAGCAGAAAACAACAAAATTTCATCAATCAGGTAATCAATGATGCTAACTAATTAAGAAACAATAATGATGCTAATTAATTAAGAAACAATAACATCCGATCAACTTGAACCCTCAAGATAGAGAATAGGCACACATCCAACAATGCCAACCCTTGACATCTGAATAATATAATCAGAAACAAGAATTACGTCTAAGTTAAAGAATAGCACTTACCTAAAGACCACAGGACAATAGTCTTTCCACCGAAACTCCCCTGATTGGTGTGGTGGAGTTATCTTCGACCCTTCCCGGGGGAACCTCGTCCAGAACTTCTCCTTCGGATAAAAATCATTTGGCTTAAGCTCCCGTACATTAGAAGCATGTTTCCCGACAGAATACCTGAAGAATCAGCCATAAAACCCCAAAGTGAACAGCCAGCAGAAAATTAAAGAAACAAACACAATAAAATGTTCAAATAAAGATCGACCCACGAATCATTCCTCAAATTACCTGATACCCAATTGCAAATTAAGCATCAATTCGTAATTCTTGTGCCCCTTGGATATTGTCTGTCCAGGCTTCTTCACCTCGCCACTAAAACAACATGAATTCCTCCTGAACTGCCTAATCTCGTCGCGATCGACGCCCAAACCCTCCCTGTACATCATTGAAGCCTCAACATTATCAATAATATCACAGGTAATGTCCCCAGCTTCCCCATCGGACTCCCAAATGCATATCCTGGGAAAATTTCTCTCCGTCAAGCTACTCCTCACCGCATCCACTGACGACCTCTTCCTTGTGGCCACCATCAAATTACTCACCAGACTGTTCTCGTACTCTTTCAATGAATGCTCCTTCCCCTTCCCTGGATAGAATGTCCCGGTCAGTTGCTGCACCTTCACGTCCTTGTTCCAGGTCCCAACATAGCAGCTCCCATCGGGCCAAGTGAAGACACCATCTCCCTTAGGAACTCCGTTCTCCCACTGCCCATCATAGCGATTCCCATTTGACCAAATCAGGAAGCCGCGACCTGAAATCACGCCGTTCTTCCATTCGCCGACATACTCGTTCCCATTCATCCAGACGTACCGGCCCTGCCCTTCTTGAAGATTTCTTTTCCAAGTTCCTTCGTAGAAATCTCCGTTTGCGTAGCGCTTCTGTCCATACCCGTGCTTGCGATCCGAACTCCAGCTCCCACGGTAGGTATCGCCATCAGATCCGACGAAGGTCCCAAATCCCTCCATCCGGCCCGATTTAAATTCTCCCTCATAGGTGGCACCGGACGGCCACGAGAACTTCCCTTTTCCCCATGCCTTCCCTCTCCGCCAGTCGCCTTCGTACATGCACCCGTCCGTCCACAAATACTTCCCCGATCCGTGCGGGACGTTCCCGGAGAATCTTCCAATGTAGAGATCGCCGTTTGGGAGCGGCTTCTCGACGACGGAGTCGGCCGTCCCGAAGGCCATGTTGGTGACAGGTAAAGCGATAGTGGTCGGAGTAACACGGCGAGTGGCCGCCTGAGATCGACCACGGTTAACTACTATAGGTGGTGAGGGCACTACTGGCACCATTTGTTTTTCCGTCACGGTACCCTCGGATTGCTTCTTCTTAGTGCTTGAAATGACGTCGTTAGGCTCCACAAGCAGAACTGCTTCAGGCATTTTTCGCTCATAAACTCTCTCCCCTCTATCTCTATCTCTACCTCTATCTCTCAGAGAACGTGCAAGTGAAGTGCAAACGACGCCGGAGAGAGGAGCATTTCCGGCGATATGACCTTCTGTCTCTCTCAAGAAATTTATCTGCCTGTGTTTGGGAAAATATGGTGGGAATCCTAAACAGAGACAACACACAGCCTACATAGGGTAGAGAGAGAAAG
Organism: Euonymus europaeus; assembly: GCA_963580455.1. Taxonomy (NCBI): domain Eukaryota; kingdom Viridiplantae; phylum Streptophyta; class Magnoliopsida; order Celastrales; family Celastraceae; genus Euonymus; species Euonymus europaeus. Next base: position 18,956,629 of record OY756972.1, on the reverse strand, counting down.
CGAGAATGAAAGAGAAGCTCATCAACTGAAAAATAAAATAAAAAGTGAAAATCGAAATTAAAAAGGAAAATGGGGGGGGGGGGGGGGGGGGTGAGAGAGAGAGAGAGTGTGTGTCAATGAGCCGGCTTTTGCCTATGCCTAGGGAACGTTGCTCTACTGTATGTAAAGTAAATATACGAGCAGCTCTGCTATAATAATTTAATGACTAATATGCCCTCACAATTTGCCCGTATTTTTTTTTTAAAAAAGGAGTAGAGTTCGAATTTAGGTTTCGAGATTATATACAATCCAACTCGTTACTGAAATATTTGAGGTTTTTTACAAAAATGGAACGTATTTTGATCTAAATTATGAGTAACGATATATTTTGATATGATCAAAATCAGATAGATCATGAAAAAAGATAAAAAAATGTTTGGAATTTATATTAAATAGTTCATAATTTTCATATTTTATGGCATATTTAATTTTTGTTTGACGCTAGATAATATAGCATTTAACTTGTAATCTCCTATAAATTACATTCATATTTTTTTAAAAATAAAATAAAAATTTGAAATGACTCCAATAAATCGACTATAAAAAAAATACAAGAGACTCGACATTTTAGGACTGTCAAAAAACGACTGAATTTCAACTGTTTGTTTGAATTTTCACAAAAAATAATACATATTTGACATTAAAATCTGTCAAAAATCGAAAAATTGACATAATTTAATCAAAATATGTAAAAAAAAAAAAAACTGACCGATTTTTTTTTTTAAAAAGTAATATAATCAACTAATAACTAATTAAATAATTTAAACAAAATATGTCAAAAAAAACTGAATAAAATCGACCATTAAGATTCATGCGACATTCCCAATTTTCTGCGATAGAATCTTCGCTCGCTCGCTCTGGTTCCGTCGTGACGGAATCGCCTAGGAAGTAGCAAAGGGGATGGGTGCGTAATCTTCCAAAAACCTTTCCTTGTCTTTTATCTTTTACTTTAACTACAAAAGTGCCATTTTTATTTATTTTTGTGTTCTTTAGGGTTTTTCTTTGTTGGATCTGTGGCCCAAACTGGCAGTCCAGTGACCATTCTATAATTTGAGTATTTCACAACTCTAATTTGTTTTTAATTCAGACCAAACAGACGTATCTCATAGAATATTTATATCACAAATTTCAAGTAGTTTAATTGATCAGTTAGATCGCATATAATATGAGCAATAACTTGCATGTGTGCCCTTTGCCGATTAACGACACCTCAAAAAACAGAGTAGATGATCAAACCAATCAGTAAAGTAATAGATAAAATCATAAACAAATTCAGTTGGAAAACCTATAGATTGGAGGACAAAGGGAAGGGCACCACCGAATACTCCAATAACTCGTACATACCTTGAAGGAACACAGGGGAAAAGTAAGGCGGATGGCCGAAGGGACAAAAGGTATTTCCTGTGAAGCAGAGATCGAAGGGAGTGAGGCGTATATCGGGCATGGATGATGAGGCAGTGCAGGAGAATGTGAAGGATACATACCAACAAAAAGTGATACAGTGATTCGAGTCGGTGGATGAGCAAACCAGGACGACGTCGTTTTGCACTTCAAGGTACGAGCTAGACGACGCCGTTTGGAGAAGGGAAACACAGGCGAAGTCGCGCGAGTAGGCGGAACCGGAGCGGATTCACGCTCTCAGGCCTGCAAATGCACCCGTTGTATAGACATGTATTAGATTTTTCCCTTACTACAAAAAATAGAGAATATCTATGTAGATTATGAGATTCTACAATTGGATGGAATATCGGTGTCTTCTATCGGATTTCTTTCTATTATTGATAAAAAAATAATTGAGATTTCCATGGGCGTCGTCAACGAGGGAATATTATTTTGGCCTTTCAACGACGTCGTATATGTGTTTTTATATATATATATATATAGTCAGCGTGGCCCACCATACAACCCAACTCGTTTTGGGTTGGCTACATGATGAGGCTACTGTAAGAGTATCATTTTCATTTATAGTCAATAAATGTATGATAGATAGTTTTTTTTTTTGATGAAATGATAGATAGTTCATAGTATATGTTTTATTGGTTTATATTATCCATCCAACACAATTTTTCCCTCTTTTTTATTTTATGGGAGATTCACCAAAAAATCCTTTAATAAAAATATGTACTCCATTTACTTCCTTCAATTTTTTAATATTCCAAAACATCCTTTAAATAATTCTGGACAAAACTACCCTTATTCCAATAAGTCCTTATGTGTATGACATATGCTGACATCACCAGATTCTTTTTATTTTTTTTCTTTTAAAACTTTAAAACAGTTTTATCTCTCAAAATACAAATCGAATTTTTTTAAAAAATATATATTCATAATCAACACGAAAAACTCTTTCCAATGAGATCCATCATCGATATGTTTAAATATTCATTCGTCAAATCCTCTGAATAAACTCAGAGGATTTCTCAAACTTATCCACGATTCAGAGGATTTCTCAAAACTAATCAAAAAAGTTTTCAAAATTAAGCAAATAAATTCAGATGATTTCATAAAAATATATCAAAAAAATATAGATTTTTTGAAAATCAAACAAAAAACAACAAAAAATTTCAGAGGATTTCACAAACTTGTCACAAATTTAGAGGATTTCACAAAATTTATCAAAATAAATCAGAGGAATTTTTGAAATTAAGCAAAAAAAATAGAGGATTGCATAAAATATATAATAAAAATTATAAGAATTTTCGAAAATCAAACAAAAATAACCCAAAACTCTAAATCATAAACCTAAAATCTCAAAATCCTAATATCTTAAATTCCAAAATCATAAAATATAAACACTAAATTCTAATATTTTAAACACATACTCTTAAACTTTAAACCTTATAACCAGAAATCCTCTGAAATTTTCAAAAATCCTCTGAATTTTCCATAAATCCTCTGAATGTAAACAATTCTAATTTTAATTTTGAACAAAAAAATCTTATAAATAATTAAGAAGAATTTACAAAAATAAGAAGAAAATCTTAAAATTCTACTAACATATATTCCTAAACCTTAAACCTTAAGTACTAAACCCCAAAATCCTAAATAATGAATATGTTCTCCTAAACCCTAAAACCTTATACCATAAACTCTAAACTCTAATAACTTAAACTTCAAAACCCTAAACTTTATCAAAATGAAACAAAAAAACAACTAAAAATTTAGATGATTAGAAGATTTCTCAAATTTATCAAGAATTCAGATAATTTTACAAAACTCTTCAAAACAATTCAGAAGAGTTTTTGAAATTATGCAAAAAAAAAAAAAATCAGAGGATTTCTTACCCAGAATTCAGAGGATTTTCGCAAAAGTCACCAAAACGGTTAAAAATTATTATGGTATTTGGTTTTGTTTAAAATATGAATTGAGTTTTATTATAATATTATTCTCATAAGTTATTAGCTTTGGTTGTTAGTGAAGAATATAATAAAAATATTGACATTTGTATTGGATAACTTTTTGTTGATGGATATGTGTTTCATTGTTGATTTTGATAATATAATGATTCACAGATTTTAATGTATATGCATAGGTTACTGAGTCAACTAAATTTTGCGCATGTGAGTGCATGCGCTTAATTTTCATGAAAGAAAAAAAAAATTGGTTGATCGACTCCACTTTTATTCATCAAAAGTGAAAATATTAGTTTATCTTTAAAATCATATAGATAAAATACATGTACTAATAAAAATAAGGATAGGTTTAAATGAGGGGAGGGTAAAATTGTCATTAATTGAGGTTAAAATTTAAAGTTATCCTTATTGAGCTAAGTTTCAAATAAGTGGGGATGTATTTGGCTACAAACTTTTCAAAAAGACTAAATGGAATACAAAGTCCATATAAAGGACTTATCACCAAATAATCCTTATTTTATTTTATAATAAGCATTATGCATGCGTTTGGTTGGCGTTCTCTCTTTTATATATCAAAATATATATTAGATTTTGAAAAAAAATACATATTTGAACTCAACGCATAAAGCTCTTCCCAACAAAACTCATATTCGATAACTTTTAATTCATTATTAAACTAGTTTACATACCCCTAATAGAAGATTGACAAATTATACGTTATTAAAATTTACACTCTACCAAACAGCATACAACTTATACGCTGTCAGACATACTCTCAACCAAACGCATACATAATTCATTAAAACATAACTCTCCGTAGAGATACAAGCTTCAAAATGGAGCACCATACCAGCCTCATGAAGAGGCACCAAAAACTCATACAAAGGGATGTTCGTTACAGCTTATGTGAGCTTATAAGCTCAGCTTATACGCTAAGTAGCTTATAAATTTATTTTCATCAGTCAACAATCACATCACTTACATATCAAAGAAAATCCTTGAATTCCCTCTATTCTTTCACATATTTACCCTTTTATCTCTCGAAATATATGTAAAATTTCGGAAAAAATTGCATATTCGAACTCAGCGCGTAAAACTCTTTCCGACGAAATCCATATTCGATAGCTTTTATTTCATTATTAAAATATTTTACATACCCATAATAGTAAATTGATAGCTTATAAGTTATCAAAACTTCCGCTCCACCGAACAACGCACAGCTTATAAGCTACACAACTTATACGCTATCAAAACTTTCGTTCTACCGAATGGACACAGTGAGACAAAACACTCCCACATAGGGGAGACTCACAACTCCCTTGGAAGAGAAACCCAAGCAAGAAAAAAAAAACAACCAAAGAAAAACTACACTAGATAATATCAAAGGCAAAAAATACGGTACTAACCTACCACAAAGCTCACAAAGGCCAGATTTAGACACTACTACCACTCTATGGGTAGTACACAACAAATTAGGCACCGACAGCTGCATGAGTTCTAGAAGAACAGTCCAAATCCAAATCTAAGAAAATGAATGCCAGAACAACACAAAATTAGGTGATAATTAGATAAAATTTAATTGGAAGAAATATAAGGTCGTTGGGGTAATCATGGAATATAGTAATATAAACAAGAAAAGAGATAATTTATAAAATATTACTATGTTTAGCAAAACGTACGTCACCAAAATATTGATATTTAGATATCGACCATTAGGAGCAATAAATTAAATAACAAACTAATAATGAATATAGTAGAGTACATACGTTCATGATACATTATTTGACTCCAATTGTAATTTTTTTATATATATACATATATTTTCCATCACAATTAGTGTTATTAACCCAGCCGAATCTGTCTGTCGGGCTAGATTTAACCTATCCTCTGAAAAAAAATGCCCATTATCATCCCGCCGTGACCCGTCAAAACTCGGGGTTCGACTTGTAAAATTATTATTATAAACTAATACGTGTGTGTATATATATATATATATCAGCATTATAATTATTATTTATATAACAAAATAAATATTTAAATAAAACATGTGGTTCAATAGATTGAACCTTCAAAAATTACTGTCCCGGTTTAATGACACTGGTTTCAATCCCTTCATGAACAGCATAGCTCGGGATCCAGTCTCAGAATTATTCACATTGTTTGTATGAAGATCGTAAATTTCATCGTGAATCAGAGAGATGCTCACTTATCCCCCGCCCCCTCTCCTCTCCTCTCCTCTCCTCTCTCGTGAATAGCTACCGATATAATTAATAACCTCCATTAGTTTTTGTTTTTAATTAATAGCTACCGATATTAATTCATATATATATATATGTATATGTATATGTATGTATAGATTTAATGAATTCAGACATATACTTTCCAATGCCCATGCATCAATTTATAACAGCTAGATATGTGTGTATGTAGGTAGCTGAACACATGCATGTATTGAATTGTCAATGGGTCATCAGACTTAATTGGTGCAATTTGGTCCGCAAGTAATTAAGGACTGGCTATATAGTGTGTGTGTGTGTATATATATATATGCCCTACCACCACGTGTGAAAAAATGGATCATTAATTATATAATTCATGTATTTAAGACCCATTTTACTCTAGATATATGACAATTATATATGTCGAGTTTGTAGTCGATGAAACACCAGGAAAAGTATTAACATGTTAATTACATAAACATCTTATAATTAACACTAGATTATAAAAAATAATAAAAAAACACATCTTATTAACACTTTCTTCATCGAGGCATGCACTTTTGTTTTCTAATAATATACTTCTTTTTATTGTTTTTGACTCTTTGTTGTTCGGTAAAAATACATCATAAACCCTAAACTCTCGACCAATTAATGTTGAATTTTTGAGCTCGGCTTTAAGCAATAGAAGACGCAATATTAATTGACTACTTTATAGTGATTTGCTTATAATCCAAAAACTAATCACCATATCCCCTCTAATTAATCTACTTGTTTCAATATAACTAAAATATTAATTATCTCAAAGATGGAAACGGGTGGTGTCAAAATGTGAGCTAAGGGAGCTCCTGAGGTGTGCTCGGGGGAAGAAATTTGATGCTCAAATCAATATGATATTATGTTGCATGGAAACTACTCGATATTTTCTCAAGACGAGCAAGTGAAGACACAAGTTATGAGATTAGATTTACTTAGCATTCAAGGTCCTCATTTTATACGAGTTGGAGTCCTCGTTCAAGCTACCTTATAACTTTTTGAGGTTAATTTTCTAATCCTCTTCTTTTTGGAAAGTATTTCTTTATCTTCTAGTTCAACCTCATTCTCTCGAGAAGGCTACTCAAATTCAGATGAATACAGTTGATTCACCTTCTCAGACCTTCAAGTGATGCCACTTCTACTTAGGTTGCTTTTAATTGATGCCCAACCCTAGACAGCTCCCCAACAAAATAAAATAAAATTATATACTACTTAAAACAAAATTAATTGACTTTTATTAGTTGGTGCCACAAAAATAAAATATCACGATCATAATATTACATGTTGGTTACTTAAAATAGCATTCATCTTGTGTTAATTATTTCGCTTTCTACATAAATGATATTTTATTTTATAAAACATATTAAAACTCGATTTCATAACAAAATGAAGTATGAGTTTCTTGCACATTTTATGATTATTCAATTGAAAGAGAGACCGATGAGACTTGTAGTTCAGACTCAATCATAGATGATTTTCTACTCAATAAAATATTGTCGAACACAACTTAAATGATAATATTTTTTTTGTTATATTGAACATTTTATGTTTTTAATTTGTGATGTGTAATTTAATGATTAAATAAATATTTGTTTATTTCCGGTCACTTTTCACTAAATAGTCCTTATTTTTTTCCGTGTCAATTTTCAATTTATAATCCTAAAAAAAGGGGTCACTGCCCCTAAACTCCCTCTAACCTTTGGCCCCCTTCTATAAATTTGTGGTTTTGCCACTGATAGAGGGGAGCTGATTAGCATCTCAGGATTTGGTTTGAATGGCCATGGAGTTAGCAAGATCAAAGAAATGTACAACATTCCTTCGACTTGTAGGAGGATTCCCTCTCCGACCCAAGGAAGATGAGTATAGTGCTCTCTTATCGTCTCAAGTCTTTCAGCATATATTTAAGCTTAACCACTACCCACTCTCTCCAAGGACGATGAGGGGTCTATGCACATGAATGTCTTGAATTGTCAAAGGGTCATCATACTTAATTGGTGCAATTTGGTCAGCAAGTAATTAAGGACTGACCATATGCCCTACCACCATATGTGAAATGGACCATTAATATATGCCTTTTAAGACCCACTTCTCTCAATACAATTGGAGCAAGTTTTTATTGTCAGCGATTCTCTAGGGGCATCCAAGGGATTCAATCACTTGAGGATTGTTGGAATGAGGTCGATAGAGTTGTTGATTTCCTTAGATCATACAATCACCTTCTGCCACTTTTTTCCATAGTATTTGCAGATAATCATGCAAACCTCATAATTGGTGTAATTTTTAATATTCATTTTTATTATTAATATTATCACCAACTTTGCTTATTTTTAATGCTCTTATTTATTATTGGGTTTTAATGTACTAGACGACGTCGCTTTCGCAACAGGCGGACGTGCGAAGCTGTCCGTGGCCATCTCTCCGGTTCAACGGGACAGCATCCTCACACACGCTTTCACCTGTCACTACATGGAAGACCACTGCCACGTCAGATACTATTATTGTTATTTTTTCGCGGAAATTAATGATGAGACTGCAGTTTCATGAATTTTTATTTTTAAAAGAGAATAAGAAACTTAACAATCAGATGATGTCCAGAACCGGAAGGTATTGATGACATATATCAGTTGATAGGGTTAGAGTCATTCGATTTCATTCTGTTGGCGTTCCTCGTTATCATGTCTCGACAGCATACACAAGAAGAAATGTGAATTATGGCGCCTTTTTTTAAATGAGAGTGAGTGATTGAGATATTTGGATATATATAATTTTCAAGAGGATTATTCGGATAGTGAATATTCTCCTAATTCTCTCACGATTCTCGGTTTCGTTTGATCACCTGGGGTTTCCAAAGGTCACTCACCTTAGTTTTTGTATCGAGGTGTCTTCTCTTCTCTTCTCGATCGGTGTTACTCGGATACAATTTACTCGATTTGGGCTTTCTGGGTTTGACAGTTTGGTTTGAAACTGTTCGGTACCCTATTAGTTCAGTGGTCTAGCGTCCTCGTATCTCACCTCATGCCATTTCGTTTGATCACCTGGGATTTCCAAGATTACTCATCTTAATTTTTGTATCCAAGTGTCTTCTCCTCTCGATCGATCGGTGTTGCTCAGATACAACTTACTCGATTTGGGCCTTTTGGGTTTGACAGTTTGGTTACCTCAGTAGGGTGGGTGTCCTCGGATCTCATGCCACACGTCGTGATCTGAGCAATTAAATCAAAGTCGGTTTTATCATTTAATTTGGATGACTAAACGATGGACTTATTATTTGGGGAACATAAGAAGCAAATGTGTTGTCAAAAGGACAAACACGGAGTTGGGTGGGACATATGTACATTAGACTGAACGAGACACAACACAAAACGCAGGCATCTTGATCTTCTGTTTGGTGTTTAGGGTTTGCAAATTGGCCCGCATTGTGAAAGGACATTCTTGCCCCTTTCTTTTGTCAGTAACTTGCATTAGATCTTTAAGTTATTTTATGACTAATGCATCAGAAGAAGGAAAACACATCGAGGAGGGATCATGAGTGGACAAATTTTAGCATGGGCCAGAACCGTACATATCTGGGCCCATCATATTCCTCCCTCCCTACACAATCAGACTGATGAACAGCTTGTCACTATTAGTCTGCAAGTAACTCTGGCATTCATGCAGGCTAAGGTCATCGCATGTCGTTAAGTTGGCTTGTTGCCTCTCTCAGAAAGGGGAAAAAAAGAAGAGAGAGTTAAATTTCAGGAAGAAAAAAGAAACTCTCTGTAGAACTTTCACTTGAACCGGCACTAGCACTAGAACATTTTGTGATTTAAGGTGCGAATTCTCAAGCAGCACACCAATCGTTTAGGATCCGTTTGGATGAGAATATGTTTCATAGAGTATATTCTCTCGTAAAGCGTAAAAGTTGAGAGTGTCTGAGAGTATGAATGACAGAGTATACGCACCCAAACAAGGGCTTATTGTGTTTTGTGAGTGCACTGCCCGGGCCTGCTGTATATTTTTTTTTTGCAGCAGGCTCGACTGTAATAGGGTTTATGGGTGTGAAAAAATTAAATTTTATTATTATTTTTTAAATCATAAATGTTTAGTGTTTTATTAACGAATTGTATGATATATTTTTTTGTTCTAAATGAAAATTAAATTCATGAGACATCGAATGTTTTGAAAATATATTCAATGGTTTAAAATTATTATTCATCTTTCGTGTCGAATCCAATCAAATTTTTGTTTTGAATAAAAATATACAATTAAATTCGTTACGAAAGATAATTTATGAATTTTTAAAAATAAAATAAAATAATCTAATATGTCCTAAGCCTCACTCTTACAGCAACTCGCGTCTTGTGTATCTGTATGAGCAATTATCATTCTCGAGGCGCAAATGTCATATATGATGGAACAGCAACAACCCACCAACTGGTGAGTTACAGTCGCCGCCCTATATTCTGCACCTCATGTGATGAACACATGAGATGACATAACTGTTATTGCCTCGTTTTGCATACAAGGAAGTCGGTGACATTGTTTGGAAGACTGTCACAAATCAGTATCTGACCATAATGATCTCTTTAGTTAATAATTCGGCTTGTTAGTTGCTTTTTCGTTCTGATGGGTCCATATCGAGTGATTGAACGGTCAAGCTTTGATCAGACAGTTTATGTCTAATCCAAATATCATGATTAACGTGAAATTTTTTATATATCGAATGTCTAAATATAGTCCACATGCACAGATACCGTTGTAATTGTCCTCACGTTGGATCATGGTGGCTCATGAGCGCGAAACAGCATTATTTGTTGGGAAATGATGTCTGAAATATCTGAAAACCGAGTTGCAGCTTGTGAACATATTCTCAGTTGACATGGCTGACGGCTCCGGTCAGGAAACGAGATCAGCCAGACATCAGAACCAAGCTGCGCCTTTCCCAGACACTGAAGGGAACAAATGCGTCTCTTGCGCATAAATATCCACATCAATAGAATAAATGGACAGGAAATGAGGTTAAAAAAAATTATTTTATCACCTGGCAATATCTGTGCGTTTACTTACATGGATTTTGTGTCCCCTCAACTGCTTCATTACAGGAGCAGTAATTTGCCCAGAAAAAATTTCAAGAAGGAGCTAAGAACCAATGATGAGGCAATTGAAGAAGTTCATTCCAAGGGCTGATCAGAATGGATAGGACCAAATATATCAGGACATGAGCCCCAATTGCCCTGTTCTCTGGCCTCCCAATATCCACCAATATAGCGGTACGCGTGACTTACTTTATCCATTGCAAACCAACGAGGCTTCCATCCGCTCTCTTGCATCTTCCGCGCCTGATTTGCAAAGGAAACAATGCAACGATAAGATTCCATCAGAATAGCCAAAACTTCTAACCAGATATTTTAATGCAGATCATGTCCAAGAAACAAAAGGCACCTCAGCAAGATGTTGATACTAAATTGCTTCATAAGCTTCACTATATCTTGTGATGCATGATGATATCTAGTATGGGACCCAGTTATAAAATGCAAAGCAGTGCATGATTATCCTAGAAGCTACTAAACATTTCACCAAGAATTATTTGTTCTGTGCCCATAAAAATGATAACAATAATTCACCTGACGTTGCTGCTGCTCTAACCGCAGTTTTTCTGAATTGGCCATATCGAATTCCCCATTCTCTAAACACCATTGATCAGGTCTAAGCCTCGAATCTGTAGGTGGCAACTTTTCCTACATACAAGAATAAGGAGGGACATAAATATTCAATCAGAATACACAAACTACAGATAGGGCAGCCTCATTCTGTAAACAAAAGTATATTTTCTCAACTTTCTGAATATCTCTACAATAGCGAGAGTCAACTAATTAGTCAAACAGTTAAAACAATCCCATGGATGACTAGTGAGTGACTTCCGGCCTTAATAAATCAAGTATAAGAATGGATTATAGAGTATACACATAAATAACACGAGCTTGAATAAGTTTGTGCACTCTGCCCCCACACACGATCACGTACATGGGTGCAATGCTGAACAATTGCAATCAGCTTGTTATAGCACTCACCTTCAGTCCAGGCATCAGCTCATTCAATGTAATGGCGAAGCGTGAAAAGTTATATCGAGTGGGAAATCTGGGAGGCTTGCTCCGCTTCCAAAGCAAATGTTGCTCAGAGAGAGTCGCTGGTCCTTTCCCCTTACCAGAATAGTCACCAATCACATAATGCACACTCTCATCCCATTTCCCAAATAGGGTCGCTACTGTTTTTCCATTCTTATCTTGAACTATACCTTGCACCTGAAAAGCATTCCAGTTTGAATAAGTCGATAAAGTCCTCTGTTTCTTCAAAAGAATAATACCGAGAATTGATGGAAGCAAAATCCTTTTTTCTCGGATTTTCCCATCAAAAAGATATAATTGAAGCTACTAATATACAATTTTACAAGTGTGTATTGTAAAGCATTGCAATGGGAACAAGATTCATAACGCCATGACTACAAGTTGTGATATAACTTAAAGCCCAAGTCTTCGATTCCCTATCTCAATAAAATACTCATAAAAGAGAAACTTTTAACCCTTGCAAGTCATAATCCAACACCACAAAAGAACAGAAAAATAACCTAAAACTGCACAACTTAGGAACATCCTAAATCAAACATGCTGTAATCCTGGCATCAAATATTTACAAATCAGAGGTGAACTTGGATCTACCTTATGCAAGAAGGATATATCAGCGTATAACATTCCTCCAACTAATTTGCCAATGTAGAGTCACATTTTTTTTGTGCCCATTATTTATTCATTTCTATGACAGCATAATGTGGAACTCTGCTACTATTTTGCATCACTTGTCAGGACTATAACGAATAACTCACCATATATCCATAAACTATTTTTATTATACATCAGCAAAGGTAAAAAATAATGAGAGACTGAGAGCACCTGATGAGGATTCCGGTCTATAATAGACTGTTCCTTGAATTTCAGCTTACAAGAATATTCACAATTTCCCTCTATATGCATGGTACCATAGTGATCACAGTATAGCTTTCCCAATATGAGATTATATATTGATGTTGTAACCTGAAAGAAGTCCATTTTTCAAATTTGAAACCAACTAGGAAAGAACGTTACTTTAATATCAGGGTTGTACCTTACTCCATTGGTAAACTTCTCCATCATCAAACTCCAAGGTCAAAATACCAACAGGATCAAGTTGAATTGAGCGACCCCAAAATTTGCTCTTCAGATTGCTATCGGCCCAAAATTTCCATCCTGTACCCTCGCAGTGGCATGCAACGATCATGGGATGATGACTGACCTGAACCAAAGTTCATATATCTATATAAACAAAAATATAAAATTACTGCAACGAAACAAATTATTAGTGGGGCTCTCCCCACAAGGAAAACATCTGTGGTCCCCCCACCTCCCCCCCTCCACCCCCAACACACACCCAGATGTAATCAGTGCTTCTCTGTTCCTAAATGCAATCTCTCTCTCTCACACACACATATTTATGAAATCATGTTTCTGCTTTGATATAATTAAGTTTTTATTAAAAAAGCATATTAACAAGAATAAAGTCTACATTGCTAATCGTATCATCCTAATCACCACAGCCTTAATCCTTAATGCCAAACACTCCGGTCCGATGAAAAGGATGTATAAATGAAAAATAGTTGGAATCACTACATTGATTTTCCTTCACCACTCAATCCTATCTATGTCTATGCACACTGCTAATCTTATAGCTTCCACGTCCTTGCATAATGTCTTACGCAGAGTTATATTCCTCTTAATTTGGTAGTGAAATATCAAAAACCATTAAGCAGTTCAAAGCAACTGTTATTTTATTGTGATTGCAGTTAACTTGTCCACTTTCCTAAAAGGTACCGAACTCAATGTTATCATCTACATGCAGCACAAAATTGACAAGAGAACAAGATTATCCATTATAACTCTTAGATACAGAAACCAAACCTTCTCTGATAAAAAACGAAGGCCTTTGTCTGGAAAATCAGCCTCGTATGTTTCCCCGAGTAATGGGTTAAATGGTTTGCAACTTCTTCCATCCGTCGAAGCATAACCAGATACAGCAAAAGCAGCCACATTAAGAATTCTCATGAGGCTATTACCCTGCAGCATATAAGAACAAATTTCATATAAGAAAAGAAATGATTCATAGAAAGCAGCTTATGGTGCACCACCTATACTATCGCAACATCAAATACCTGTGGATACATGTGTTTATATTCCTTTTTCTGAATTAACTACTGGGACACAAGTAGTAGAGTTCAAACTTCAAAATGGAAAGGTCTATCAGATCAGTGCATTACCAAGATTCAACTCCAATGCTTTACTAACTGTTAGAAATAAAATTTTAGACTAAAGTTCTGGAAAGTAGATAAAATCTTTCCAAAATCATATACACTAATAGATGGAATGACTCATTCTAAATTTCATCTCCACAAATCATATAACCAACCCAAACTTCACAGGAATTTGAAACAATACACTGCTTGCACTTTTATAATTTCCAATTTTTTAAATAAAAAAGTAAATGTACAAAATTTTAGTACCATGCATAGGTTGAAAGAAACAAGGTTTCAGATGAATACAGTAGAATGGGAAAAAATTGTAAAGATACCTAATCGATATAAATGGGTGCATGAACTTAGGCTGACACACAAAGTAATATAAAAACGTATAATGGCAGATACTTTTTCCATAGAAGAGCATTAAAGCAGTATAAAATTAGTCCTATGAGAAGTGAAGCCATAATACCATCAAATTCGTATACACAAACTTACTCTTTTTCCCCATTCATAGGCGCGGTCAATGAGATACGAATATTCCAGATCTTCAAAACACTTCTGTAAAGAAGAGAGAGGCTCATTAAAGTAAACTGGAAGACAAACTCTAGTGAGATCCTTTCCGATGTTATCCTTAATCATTGACCAAAGACTGACACCCTTCTCTTTTTCAACTGGGTCCGGTAATTTCTTACGCCGCTTAACATAGGGGTAGTTTCTTCCAACAGATTTCATTGAAGGATCAATATCATCATCAGATTCCATTGGACAAAGCCCATCATCATCAGTAGAGAAAGACAATGTCCGAAGATCAGACCCATTGCTTCTGAAAGAGCTAGATGATAAAAAGTCACGTGTTTCAAAGAATGTATTATCCTCATCATCTGTTTCTTCCTCTGCAGCGTCAACTCTTTCATTATCCTCATCAGATTCGCTCACACTTCTTTCTGGTGGGAAGATGAAAGTGGTGAATTTTACTGCTAAAACACACGTGCATACACAATCATGTTGACACAAACTATTGAGTATTAACAACTTCCAAACCTCATGAGAAAGTTACGTCATATCATCAATACTAAAAATTACAGTCAGCACATGGTCAACTAATTAGAAGTACAAGAGAACCAGCAAAAATATGATTGATGAATTGAAAGCACAGTAATGACACAAAGAATGAGAAAATAAACTGCCAGGAAGAGGGAAAGTGTCATTACAGTAACATAACTTATAACAAATAAAACAGCAATCAAAACACAGTCCCCAGAAATGAATCATATATCTTTATAGGTGACATCATATTGCCTGAAATTCGATGGATGAGATAAATGTTAATACTCGCCAAGCAAGAAGTAAGTTACGAAGTTACACATAACAACCACATTGGGACAAATCTTTCTGATACTATCATTTCCATGACCAACAGCCAAGCAGACTAGCAAAATTCTTAGATTTGATAAGAGGTTATTACAAGTTTCAATACCCATAAGCTTTAAGACCGGTGATCACTGATGGGAACACCGATATGTGCAGACTGACTTAATGGACAAGTACACAAACAACAATTAAGTTAGCCATATGACTTAAGAATACAGAATAAGGAAGAAAGAAAACAATGTGAGACTGTGAGCTTTCTAAATTTTGGTAATTTAAGTTATTTTAACTTAAACAAGCTATTTAGCGGTTAGAATAAGCCAGAAATGCCAACCTCAATCCTAACTGAGAAATTTTTTTCAAAGATTGCTTTGAAAGCACCAATCAAGTGTAATAATACTGGGGATGGAGCATTTCCATTTCAAATCGGCTTACAAACCAACTCGTGCTATTAATGAGTTATCTTGCATGAAGCTTACCACTATATTTTTCTTGACATAACACAGAGGATGCCCCTTGGTCATTCAGCTGTTTTTGGGTTTCATCAACAACTGTATTCTCCAGATCAACCTTTTCTGTCTACACAATATCCATATAAAATGCAATTTCTTATCAGAACACAAAAAAGTTTAAAAGTATAACCACATACAAGAATCCAAAAGCTCAAGTGATACAAGCATGCACAATCTTAATTTCCAAATTAAAAAAAAAGGCAAAACGGTAAAGTGTAAAGAACTCCCATGCACTAGAATCCTGCAATGAATGGGGTCTGAGACAGGCATAATGTACATAATCTCACTCTTACATAATTTATTGAAAGTTGTTTCCAAGAATTGAACATGTAACATTTAGGTTGAACCACTGCAACTCTATCACCAAGCCACATGTTCACCAATAAAAAAGTAAACAATTCTCATGCACAAGACTCCCACAGTGGAAGGTATTACCACTGGGCCACTTGTTCATATATTAGAAAGGTAAACAACTCCTATAGACAAGACCCCAACAGTGGGAAGAGTCATGGACTAACATGATATACACAGACCTTATCCCCACATATTATGTGGAGAGGCTGTTTTTAGGAATTAAACTTGTGACCTATATAGGTTGCACCTCAACAATTCTACCATAGGGCTGCATTTTTTCCTGTGTTAAATTTCTAGGTAAGGAAAATTTTAATATCATACTAAATCAAAATGAAAACTTGTGGATGTTTGAATGCTGTGCATGTCAGAACTACAGGACAATAGTCTGCAACAACAATTATATAGATAGAATGTATTGGCTTTTATAAATTGTAACTGAATTCTAGTATTCCGCTCAAGGAAACAATGAATTGGCAAAAAGTCTAATGGAAGTTGTGGCGGGGGTTGGGTTTATCTTCCAAGCTCCTAAAAACATATTGTAGGCATAATTTTCCTTTTAACACTAAACAAGCTAAATCATGACGTTCATTATCCTAGGGTGATAGGCATCCTGCCAAACACAATTCTTAATAGAATAATTTGATAACACTTTTGTCCTCAATTAATGACCCAAAAAATTACATGAAAATTATGGAGACCATACTACTGGGCCTAAGAGGTAACCATGTAACAAATAACAAATGGTACCTTGAATAATTATGAGTGCATTTTTTTCTAATGGAAAATGACCAGAGACTGTTAAAACTTGCTCAATTTCAATAATTATGCGTATACCATACCATCATTCCATTACGACACAGAGAAACCAAGGGCGGAAAATCGGTCCTGTAATCTATACTAGAAGTCTAAAGTGATAACTCTTGCCTCTTAACAATAACTCCACCATTGAAAGGCAAATCTCCCAAGCACTTGAAACCATCACCATTATCATACAAAGACTGCAACTCCCTCAGCCGAAACCACTAACAAAAAACATATATGCAAAAAGACGATCAGCTTTTACGGCTTCTGTTACCCTCAGAGCAAGTGTAGTGCCACAAATTGCCAAATAATCCCCTCAAAGTACTGATAGACAACAAAAAATTACTAAGATTTCTCATCTTCAGTCCCAAAACATAGCAGCAATAAGTATTCAAGGAAATATTAAAAAGTAAAGGAAACACCAAACTACACCTGGTGAAGGCAACTTTGACTGTTGAACTGGTCCATCCTTGGGGCAGGATAAAGGAGGATGGAAGGTTGCGGTAGGTTGGCAACTAACATAAGATGTTTACATTAGAGAATATTGTTTGGGCATACCCTACTTATGATGGTCACATCAGACCCAGGTTATTGATATATGATATGAACAAGGGCGCTAGGTCCTATTACGTAAGGAACACTTTGCATTGTAATGGTGGAACAGAATCCCAGTAAATTTAAATTGATTTCTCTTATGGATTTACGTACACAAATCCAAATCTTGTGGGACAAAATCTTTGAGGATGATGATGGTGGTGAAGGGACAACACCTAGTTTAGTCTGGAAGGCCACCATAGTGGTGGAAACTTCCAGCAAGAGCACATGCATGCAGTATTACCCACACATTGCAAAGAGTTGTTTTATGGCTGTAAACAAACAACTTTACCATTTAGAGATGCCACTCTCTTGGAAATTTAGCATAAAGGCACATCTATATTCAACACAAAGTTAAGCTATCAGATATTTCCATTGGAATATTGTGAAGAACATTCAAAATCTAGGAGGACCATAACAGTAGGCAATATGAGGTATCTGAAGTCGTAGGTGACTCAAACAAAATCTACAAAAACATGGTAACTGCAAATTTATGTCAAGTAAAAAAGGTAGACAAAACATTGACTATACTCATATTGTAGGTAGGAACATTATGATAACAAAGCTACACGTAAGTCTTCAAAAGCAATGTTCTGGACCTCTGGTCATTCTAAAGTCAGTAACAACAAGCTTTTAAAATTTTATTAGGATTTGTCCTAAAGCAGAACTTGCAACAAACTTTTATGCAAGAAAGGCAAAAATCGATTTCACAATCTAGGGATGTATCTCATATTCCTTAATAGTAAAGCAAACCAAGTTTCTTCCTGATCTATTGCATGCATTGAATTCAAGCAACACTACAAGAGAGCAGTTGGTCCATGTCGCCCGTTCAACAATAAATTTGAGCTTCTCATGTAAGCCTTAACCGTAGTCACTTAAATCTAAAAGGAAGGAAAAATAATGCATACACACCCACAAACCAAAAACAATAATCATATCCATTTCAATTTGAAAAAGAAAAAAATTCACTTGAGGGGTGAAAATTAATTTAAAAAATGACTTAACCTGTCCCTCTAAGAAAATTTATACAAAGGAATCAATGAAGGGATGAACAATTAACATCTCTAACTATAAAACAAAAAGTGGAATCAACATCTCAGGTGAAACAAAAGCAAGTCACAGACAACACTTTACGCCATCTCCAAGAAATTTAATAGGAAGCTTTCAAAAATTGTCGAGTATCCTGAATTGCAGGAGAAACTGTAGAGGAAGAAGAATTCCGAATTTGACGTTTTCTTATATTCATTACATGTACCTCTAACTGGCGGAGGGTGTCCATGAGGAGCCATTGCTTCTGCTTAAGCAAAACGATCTGATTCTGAAGAACAGAGAACTCATTTCTCATGATCTGCTCGCTATCCCCGATTGCTGCTTCGCTTAAACCCTCTTCATGTAGTCGCTGCCTCAACTTCTCCGTTGAGACCATTAGGTTGTCTGACGGAGCCATCAGCTCGCTGTTTGACATACGCGGGAACATGTCCTTCACTGCCTGCAATGCCTCCATCCATGCCGCTCGATCATCTCGCGTCTCTGCCCGCAAATGGAGCCTCCTCGTGCCAGTGAATATGGAGAATTTCTTGTCGTCCGATCCGCTTTCACGAATCGAAGAAACCTGCAAGAATACCAATCCAAACCATAAACAAAAAGGGAAAAAAATATCAAACTTAAAACTATTACCAAAATTTGAGCTGAAATGCAACTATCCGGCCCGAATTATGCCAGAAGAGAACTTCGAACCAAAATTTCTATCCAAATAACTTAAAAACACATTAACATTCCATAATTAACGGAATCAGGCTACGAAAAAAAAATTCAAACTCGAAATGAAGCGAATAACGATTGCATTTGACGCGGACCTTCAGGTGTACTTCGCCAAACGGCTTGCGCCTGAGCTGCAAGGGGTTCCCGTGACTACTACGCCTAGAAATCCGGCGCAAGGACTCTTCACCAATAGCCTTCCGTCCTTTCTCGGTCTCCAGGTTAACGATGATCTTATCAGGTCCATGAATCTTGTAATAAGACAGAACACCGTCCTGCAATACGAACCACCTCGGCCTCCATCCTTTCCCGTAATTCACCCACTTATACAGTATACCCGACACACCGTTCCCTACTATGTCATTAATAACGGCGTCCACCGCCGGTGCCTCCCGACTCAGTCTACTTACATCGACGCCGTTCTGTTGGTTGTGATTCTGATGATTGTGGGTTTGTGAATTGGAGCGAGTATGGTGGTTTTCGGATCGCGCGGGTGGGAAAGTCATGACGGAGAGTTCCCGCAAGTGCTTCCCTGGAGAGACTGTATGATCGGTTACGGTGGATACGCAGCAGAAGGGATGCATTGGGGGGATTCAGAACGAAAGGAAGAGCTCGCAAACTAAGGAAGAGAAAACCTTCTTCGTTCTCATGTTATGCTGAACAGAGAAAGTGAATCAATCGGAAACAAATGGAAATGATGAGAGAGAAAGCGGATTGCTCGGAAAGCTCAGATAGTTTGGAAAAAAACAGTTGAATATTGAAATTAAAAAATGATAAAATGGATATTATTATCGGTTAGGTGTGAAGTTTTGAAAAGCGAAGCTGGAGCGAGAATTCCGGTGGAGGAAGAAAAGGTTTGTGGAGTTGCCGGAGAGAGAAGGAAGCCGGTGGTGGCTGTGAGTTGGCAGTTGGCACAGTGAAGGCGTTTCGCTTTTGGGTTGGGTTAATAGATAAATTAAATGCAGGAACGGTTGTTATAAAACGATAGGAAATGTTGCCGTTTCAGCTATTTTGCTTTGGGTTAGAAGGAATTTGTTCGTATGCGGAATGATGTATGGAGAAAGGCATGCAGACGAGGGGCAGCCGCCGAGGTGACGAGGGAGTGACATGTGGAGGATGAAAATGTAAAACGTGCAATGAATTTTAACGTATGAGTGGACTGTTCTTGACGCGAATTGAGCAATGAATTACTCTCGCGTCAATCATTTGAAACGTTACCATTCGATTTCTACTTCAGTAATATTTTTGAGGTCACATTATGAATTCTCCGCTTCTGCTTGGTAGAGCGTTGATATTAGACAAATTCAGACATTACTCTTTACATCCATCGAATTATGTTATTTATATTATATCGGAGATATTCTCTACCAAATTCATGTTATATATAAGAAGATTTGATATTGGCGTGTTTAGATTTGTCACAAAAAGTGAAGCTATTGAATGATGTATGAATATCAAAAAGTGGAATTTAATGAGAAGAGAAAATGACCTACTCCAACAATGCATTTATGCTGGTTCATTTTTGTTGGGTCAATTGATATGGTCTGAGAGTTACCATGCCTATTTATTGACTTGTCTAGGTCTCACTTTACTCTATAACAACACTTTATTTTGATCACTTAAATTTTAAACGTTTTAATTTATCATATAAGTTTTGAATTTGTGTCAGTCTTCTGATTACTCTGCTAGATTATTACATATTCGAGCAAGGCAGATTGATCCTGACGTTCAAACGTTTTAACTTGATCATAGGCAGGTTGACCCTGACGTTATTGGTTCACGTGAAATATATATTCACATGGAAATATATTTAAAAAATAACAAAAATTGTTGAAGAACCCTCATGTGTTCTTCATTCCATCTTTGCGTTCTCTCTTCTGTTCTTGGACGACGACTTCTCCGATTTGAACAAGAGGCGACAAGGGTTGCATCTGCTCCTCGAAAATCTTTGGGCCTCTCTTGATGATGTTGATCTGGCGACCAAGCAGTGGTTGTAGGCAAGGGAGAGAGAGGAATCTTAGACAACGTGTGAGGGAAAGGTAGAAAGTTGAAACTATGCATCACTCTCTGTACAAAACTATTCTACCCTATTTCTCATCTCGTTTATCCTCTAAGTAAGAGCGTTTGAATTTTAAGTGACCAAAATGAAACATGAATAACATTTTCGATGATCAAAAATAGTATTAACCCACACAAAAAGTAATATCGAGCATCATCTCTATTACATAAAAAATAAAACCAATAAATTTAGACAATTGTACTAATAAAATTTATTAGGTCAGTTATATCAACAAAATACATAACTCGATGCAATTTGTTAGTCCTACTAAAAATACCATTGTGAATACAACCTAAAAGATCTATCATGACAACACAATATATAAATTTCCTTTCGTTCCAATTCCCAATTCATAATTAGTTGGCAGGGGGTAATAAAAGCAAACCTATTATGCGACAATGTAGTACCATCGGCATTATGAGATTAAACTTTTTGCCTACCCTACTCATTACTCAATCTAAACATTCTTGCCAACTAATAGGAATCGGCATGACAACTAGACAAGCCCAAGCTGACGGCCCCATATTTTTTTGAAAGTGAGAAATAGCAAAGTGTAAATTTTGTCCGGTTTGAAATCGATTTTGGGTGTAAATGTAAATTTTTTCTATGATTAGGTTGTCTGAATTCTAACCTAAATTGAATTATTATCCGATTTATTTTTAAAGAATTAAACAAATTCAGATATGATCAATTAAGTATCTCCGAAAATATAAATCAATTCAAATCCAAACATACAAATATTTCATAAACCACTATATATATTATGCAACCCGTTTTTTTTCTTCACCCCTCCACTTTTGTGCTTATCTTTGTAAGTAATAGCTGAATATTACAAGATTTAATGAGATTAATTAATTATATATATGTATCAAAATTACCCAAGATTTAATGTCAATGGTTAAGCTCAGACTATCCTTAGCCAGTTTAATTCCTGTATGTTTTAATTATAAATGAAAAAAATTGTGCTATTTACAATTTATTAATGAGATTAATTAATCTTGCCAATTTAATTAATCAAGACTACCCACCAAAACATTACGTCACATGGTCACGTAACCAATAGCATTCTTATGCTATTTCCGCGAAAGTTCTCTGATGCGTTGTTGGAAGATTGAGTTTGTAGAACTGCTTGATAGATATCTAAAAATATTCCCAAACGTTTTCTTTAATGTTTTAAGATTTTGCATGTCGTGTCGTATTTGTATTCATTTGGAAGACACATTCACACGTATCTATAATGGGGTTTGCTGAAGAAAAGAAATTTATAGATACGTTTTGATTGTAATTACGAGTCCAATGATATATATATTTTCTCCGTTCCATTTTAATTGTCCCCCACTTTTTCACACAGTTTAAGAAAATATTTAATTCTCTTTCAATTTGACCTTTATACCATTATTTATAATGTGCATGGTTATTGAGTTAATTGTTGAGCTTTTTAAATTAAGGATATAAATAAGGGTAAAATGCGAAAAAATAGCTTTCATTAATTGAAATGAAAATGCATTTTGGGATATCCCAAAAAGAAATAAATGACAATTAAAATGGGACGGATGAAATATTTCTTTTTTCCATTTAGAACAAAAAATAATTTTAATGTGAAAAAACTTAATTTTTTGAAAAGTTGTATATAAATTTAAAATATTTTATGTGTTATTTCATGTTTTATTTATATTTTATTTATTATAAAAAAAATATTGTTAGATTCATAACTCTCGATGGGGGCACATTCATAAATTTGTAAAAAAAATAAAATATTTGTTTTAATCCCTATAAAAGGCATTACAGCGAAATCAACTCTAAATTTGTTACAACCCCAATTTTAATTTTATTGGTCATCTTTTTCAACTTTGAAGTCAATTTTAAAAAAAAAATTACATTGAGACGTCGCTTTCCAAGCGGAGGGGACTACTTGTTCACCTGTACCATGGCACAGAGTATCGGGGATGACAGGTTTGACTGAAGACAGGCAGTCAAAGACCCAAAGGTTGCAGGCTAGCAGTTAGTGACGTGTCAGTCATGCATGATAAGCTGTCATCCTGACTCGTGAGGCGAGACTCGCTTTTGCACTTGTCAACACCTCAACACAGATTGTTTTTTTGAGTACTGGTCCCAGCTCCTATCTATTAAAGCCACGTGTAATCCAACTGTGGATACTTATATTTAGTCGGTTCTTAACACAATGGTGATTTTTTTGGCTCCATGGGAGGCCCCCCATTTTCATATCTCTCCTCAAAAAGGACAACAAAGGTCATCCATGCCTCCCCCATTGTTGTGGAGGAAGATAGAACATAAGTTGAATTGAAAGTACGTTTGCAAGTTATCTCTTAATATGAGATAATGGGATAAGACGGTTCTAAATTTTTATGATTGTTTTTAACTGTTTGAATGTCGAAGGAACAAACGGTTCAAAAATCGGTTATTGATAAGAAGATTATTAAGAAAGATGAATCGATGTGAGTATTAAAACGTAAAAGGATAGAACTTATTAATGAATATAAATCTCTCGTACGGTCTTCGACGATATATTTGTAGATTTGGACTCTTTTATTGTCATTTTCTCCTCATCTTGGCATCTTTTGTTTTCTCCGTTATCCCACTTAATATCCTTGTTTGATTCTCTCAACCTTTTTTAGGTCTAACCATCTAAGCTGGCCATGTGAGGTTCTACAGAACATTTTGACTCATCTTTATTCCTTTCTTCTTCATCTTACTCTTTAAAAGAGATAATAATCCGTGTCCACATTTGTTGAATGTGACCTTCTCCATTTTCTCTTATGCCTAACCCACTTTAACATACAACATGTCCACTTCTTTCTCTGCTCAGATGATGAACCTGCGGCTATTATATGCTCTATCAAAAATATTGATTATGACAAAGAGCTGTCCATCTCAAATAATACAATGTCATGTCCACTCTCTTGATTATGAAATATACTTGATGTAACAAGACTTTCTGTAATATTTCATGGTCGTGACATAGGCTCAAGTATGAGCAATCAAGCAACGGACTTGGGAGTTCCGCAGTTCCCTAGAGCCTATAATTCACATCTAACGGTAGAGAAACAATCAAAAAAGATTCAAAGACAGAATAACAAAAGTCCCAAATCATTGGATTAAAATCATTGACTATCTTATGCTAAACGAATTGCGGAACCCGGATCCTTAAACACCAAAGAATTGGAGGGGTTTCATATGTTATGGGGGACCCTAACCCTAACCCTAACCCCTAAATTTAGACATAGAACCTTCAAGATTTCATACATAACACACGAAAAGGAAGTATGAGTTTTCACTCACATGCTCTTTGCAGCCCCTTTGAGGGGAAACTTAAACTTCAATATAATTTCGGAATTATGTCGAAGACAATGTCTCTTTAACATGGACCCCAAAGACAATTAAATGTCAGTTGCACCAAACCCTTTGTCAGTCTGCATGTGGGAGGTGATAGTGTCCCTCACTTTCTTAAGCTAAAAAAGAGACAAATATGTAGAGGAAAAGGAAGAAGGAGACAAATAGCAACAAATCATAGGACATACCAATGTCGGATTGTTGGACTGAACTAGTGCCCCAAGATATCAACCATTCATCTACTTGGGAAAAATAATCTTCATCCTGCATGTCTATTATGAGCAACAGTGCATGGTAAGACGCAGTACAATCCATATTTGCATCAAAATGTGAATCTCTTGAACTACAATATGTTCACAGCTGGGATCAGAAAGGATTGCTTCATAAACAGCTACCTGTATAGAAATCGAAAGTGCTAGAACCATATAACTGGAATCAAGCTGCTCGAAGACCATTCCCGTTTATTATCAGACAGCTATAATGTCATTCCAGTATTCTATATAATTCAATAAATTGAATAAGTACCAGCATAAAAGGATAAATTATAGATAGCAACAAATCCTTAATGACAAACATTTTGTAACTTGACAACTGTATCCACTGGAAAAGGCTAAGACAGATCTTCATTGAAGTTTCCTTCTGACTAGTCCTTTGAAGAAATCAAAACTGGAGGCACATGAGAAGAAACAACGTTAGATAACAATGTAAAACTATGATATTGGTTTTGCATCCTTATGTGCCTATGTAAGATCAACAATATCACATAGATTACCACACACATGGAAAGTTTGGAAATTCAGGTGGAGGCCAACATGATGATAAGGAACCCACTCATTGTTGATCAGATAAAAAAGTTGTCAAAGAGAGAATGCGGAAGTCTGATGACCAATATATTTGACATGTTCCAACTCGTGAAAAGAGAGTTAGAATAACATGGTCCCTAGGTGCCATCTTTTCAATAATGCAGACAACATATAGAACAGTCGTCAATTATTGATACAGGGCCGAAAATTCCAATGAGCAATTACATGGAAAATATCCAAGCGCGCTTCTAAGTGCACAAAGCACCAAATCTTCACTATTTGAACTCTCAACATGAGATCCCAAGTTTCATTATCAACAGCCGAAAAAAAGCCCATAATAAAATAGAAACAAGGACGATCAAAGAAAGCTGTGCTCAATTGCTCATTGTCGTTTACCGATACAACGAATTGGTCAGCAATGTCTTCAAAGTCAAATGGAAAAAGGCAAGAGTTCATATCCAACAATAGTTAAGTCACATGCAGCCAAAGCAAGAGTTGCAAATTTTTTTTAAAGATGACTTGGATTCAAGAAGCACCATTAAAGTTGAAACCAAAGGAGAGGTCCAAGACATGAAAATATATGTTCAGAACTAGAAGTCTAGTCCTCTAACAATTACAGACATGGTTGAACCGACGTTAATTACTGCATAATCAAACATAATAATGTTGAACCGCATCAGAATCAAATATCATAATATCCCAAGACAGTAAAGTTTAAAACACACAAAAGTCAAAACGATTAGCATGTATCCATTCTTTTCCAAAAGCAGTTTGGGATTTCCAAAACATGATGAAACTGCAAACGAGAAACTGTTTGAAGATAACTTTTTGTTCTTCTATCTGTTCGTAAATTTTCTCATAAAATCAAATGCACAAAAGCTCTTCGTGTCATCACAATTAGACCATCTAGAAACATAAGAATAATTGCTAAATCAAGCTGCCAAAAAATGTGTTTTAAAATTTAAAAATATACCTATTGCCATCAGGGTGAAGCTCACACAGTTGATTGTCTTCTGCAATTGCTAATAAATATCCTGAAGACGTTAAACCCTGAAGAGCAAATAAAAGAAGAAATGGAACGGGAACATTTTAATCCAAGTTTCAGCTCCAGCAGTATGTCATGGAGGAGGAAAGGAAGGATGCAGGACCTAGCACTAGTAAGTAAGATGGAATTTTTATAATACACTATTCTATCTTCAAGAAGCAGATAATTATCCCCTTTCTGTCAAGTATTTATATGCATTCATTTGTAAATGTACTGCACAGACATGTATACGATGAAGTATGAACAAAACTGGAACATTTCAAAAGCCTCTTATGTCTTGTAAGAAATCATTCATCCATGAAGCCCAATCAAAATGACAAAAAGGGACAAGTATCTGCCTAAAAAGTTATGGCTCAAGTGTCCAGGCGTAGGTTTCATTAAAAAATTCAGCCATATATGAAAGAAAAATAAAGCCCCAGTTTGATCATATTCAAGAAAATAAAAGTTACTCTCAAATCTATCTAATAAAAGAGCCTAGTGGGTGACGAACTATGCATTCACATCCAAATTTTTAATGGTAAACTTTTTCAAGAGATAATTCTGTCACTCATACCTGAACTGTGACCACATTTTCCGTTACTTGGTCCTCATTGCTTTCCTGTATTATAACTCTCTGTCCACTGCATGCATGAATCAAAACAGAATTTAACTGTCTAACATTTGCATGAATGATTATATACATATGAAAAATGACAAAGTTTCTACAAAAATCAAAGTCCAATCATTGTAATTTTTTTTGAAATCAAGCTTTGGCTAATTGCTTCGGACTGCACAGAAACTAGTCGACAACTTCCGCACTTTCGAGGCGGGCATAGTATGTTTTGCCTCAAAATACCAACATATGTCGGACTTCCAGGTGGGTGTAGTAGGTTTTGCTTCAAAATACTAAGTATGAAATCCAATGGAAAAAGGTTGCAACTTGCTGTAGTGAATAATCTTTCAATGTCATAACTTTGGCATTTTCCACAGAACTAATATATCGGTGAAAAACATTGCTAGATAGAGGGTTTTTATCTTGGTGTGTAAACAGCAGTAGTTGATACACATAAAGAACCTGAATACACCATACTATAAATATATGCTATATGCTGTTCTTCTCCGGGGGCAAAAAAATACATGCAATCTCTAGTCGAACCAGAAAAAATGGGAATTTAGAATACACTAATCATGTGGCACAGGTTTAGCCATATGCACAAGCAAACAGAACCATCGGCGTCCTTTCTAATTCAAGTATTGCACAAAAAAATTATGCAAGAGAAGAAATAACATAAAAGAGAGATTGAAAATTGCAATCTGACCTGTGTAACCATGTTTTATAGTATAGCCCCTCAAGGGTTTGAAAACCTGCATGATAATCAACATAAAGAAAAACAAGAGTAGTGTTATCTTTAGTATTGTAGAGAGTTTGAGAGGGGGCAAGGAAGTGAGGAAGCAAGAGAGTCACCAAGCAGTCAGAAACCTTCTACAGTTATTAAAATGTCAGAACTAGACAGATTTCGGCTGGAATTTCAAGTGAGAAGACAGGTTTCAGAAGTTATCCGGTGCAGGTACTAAGGGAAAATAATAATTTATGGATGACTCTAGGGTTATAAAAAATGAAAGCCAGAAGAGTTGAGCAAGATATTCGTGTGGAAGTTTCAAAAAAAATTCTATAAGAATCACCCCTAAAGCAGTGGAAGATCTATAGAGCTAATTTTAAGTACCCAAATAAGCAGTTGATTGCTCTGATTAATGATACCCCGCTGGATATGCACCAAGAGCAGACACCTAGAATTTACTGATTTAAAACCAGAACAAATGAACAATTAAACATCTGAAGTACCAATCTTGGTGAACTGTGGAATGAGGGCACTCTACCTATTTTCAAGAAGTTGATGGAAAATAAAACAAAATTAATACTAGGAACATAACTATGAAACAATCCAGCAGCCCAAAAAAAGATATTACAAAGAAAGCTTATAAAGAAATCCTATCACACAAAGTTCAGCTATTTTGAAGCATTTTTCCTAATCTTTCTTACATAGTTACCTTCAAAGATGTTAATTAAATATCCATTTCATCTAAATTGATATGGATCTTATTTTTGTTTCTTTGTGTGGTGTATGGAAGCAGATAGTGAAATTTTCTTGTGTCCTTAAAGGACATTTGAAATATAACTACACGAGTCATTTTTATTTTGCAGAAAATAGTAGTACCATTGGGATATAGAAGCCATAAGAATCATTGAATGATTTAGGTCATGCATAGCAAAGGATTTACTATTGGATAAAATATATGGCAGTGAAAGTGGCAAAGGAATGATTACAACATCACCTTGATTAATGAAAAGGTCATAAAAGTTCTCAAACTTGTTAAAAAATGCTGCAAGTATATCTTCTCTTCTCAATTGACAAGCAGCAGCAGACAACTCTCTTAGCTTATCATTCAAGCATGTTGTTGGTATCCTGTTATCAACATTCAAACCAATACCTGCAATATCAAGCTTAGTTTTCAGTTATCTACAGAATTTAACCAGCCTTCCCATTGTAATAGCAATGGTGCCTTATCTACATACTAAGTTCGTTAAAACAAGCTACCTTTGATGTTTGTTAGGCTGAAAGGAACAAAAGAGTTGCATATCAGCCAAAGGATCATTCTATTTACCTGCACTAACGTCGAACTTCTTTGATCTATAAGCTGATGTGCAAAGAATGCCTCCTACTTTAAGGCCATTTAGGTAAAGATCATTTGGCCACTTTATTCTAACGTCAAGAAATGGTAATCCCTGAAATGACATGTCCCGAATTCAAGAGTATCAGTATCTAAGCTCCAGAATAACATATAATTCAAAGTGTGGAATTCCAAATGAAAATGTCAACATCATCGAAAATAGAGAAAATTTCTGGAGAATTTGTGATATAATAAACAGCTGTGAAATTTCATCAACGATTCAGATATTGTTTTTTAGTATAATCTAGATCCAGATTTTTAACTCCCTCTCACCTTATGGCCCTTCATATAATAGCAACCACAACAAGCTGAAAGGTCCCATTATTAAGTCTTATAAACTACAATCCAACAAGTTGTAATGACAATATATTTCCTAAGATGAACACTCGGCATGCAATTGAAAATTATTTCCCTATATATTGCAAGAAGCATCGATACGGGGTGCGGAGATACGAATATTCAGATACGGAGACACAAGATGAGGGGATTCCCTATTTCTTCCAAAAACCAGGATAGGAGTGCGACGGGAATGCGGGATATGACTTTTTCTTTTCTTTTCTTTTGAAAATGGGTGGAAACCCGACAATACATTACATAAATCTGAAAAAGTCACAATTAGCGATACCGAAGTGACCTAAGAATTTACAAACTTCCACAGAGGAATTACAAGCCAGAGAACAACTTCCGATGAACAGAAACAAAAAACTAAAACTAAAACTAAAACGGGTCTCACTGGAGTGTATCCAATTAAACACTGTTTCGGAGAAAATCCGAACATATTTACTCGGGATACAACTTATATAAATATTATTTTATATATATTTATATAAATTTGAAAAATATATTTATATAAAAACTAATTCTCAAAATTCTATATATTTTTTCTATATTTTTCTGTATTAATATTTCATTACACAAAGTAAATTTTGAATAGACCTTTGAGAAAAGGTTGGGTATCACTTTGGGTACTGCTTGTGCGGGTGTGTGGCTGGGATCATGCTAGCAATTAATATGAAATCAATCCCTGGCTGATATTAATTCAACTGAAAAATAGATTTTAGTGGCATAGGGGCACAATTCGTAATCTTCCCTCCCCCTCCCCCTCACTCTCACTCTCACTCTCACTCTCACTCTCACTCTCACTCTCACTCTCCTCTCTCTTCCCCTCATCCTCTCTCTATCTACATAAACTTGTTTTCAAATCAAAATTGTCCCACAACCACAGCAGCCGTGAACGGCTCTGCAGCAACCACTTTCGTTATTCTCATTAGATCTCAAAAAAATATGTTCAGAGATGCAGTCGAGAGGAATTTTCATACGACACCACCATGATCGCCGTACTCAGCCGAATCTGAGACGTATCCCAGCCGCATCCGGTTTGGAAAAAGAAAAAAAATTTGGAAATTTGGGTGCAGAAGTGCTGCACCCAGTACGAATCCTGGCGCACCCGCACCCTAAACGCACAGGTGACTTGGGGTGTTAGGCGGACTAGCATTAATGCACCCATTGGATTAATGACCCCAAGCATATCTCGATAGAAATTGATGGCTGCCATAAATAAGAAGATGCCATTATCAATAAATTATCCACTCGAAGGAAAAGGTCAACTTCAAGACCAAAATGCAGCACACTTGCTTGCCTGATCGATTCTAAACTACTAACTTAACATATAGATATTTCTGGGGATATTTCCTCCGTCGCCGGATACCAAACCTTGTTCGGTATTTTCCTTATTAACTTGTGTGAACTCGAAGAAAAAGTAAAACCTCTGACCAAAAAACATACCTTTCTGTCACACACGTCTTTTATTGCCTCTGTGACTGCAAGAGACACTACATATTGTAACATAGGCACCGTTCGTCCGTCCTCCATTTGCACGGTAAAAGAAAATAGAAGGCAGCCTACTGGAGATTCCCACCCATTCTTTGAACGACCTGCACCAGAATCAGGCATCACATCTCACCATAAAGTTTTCAAAAATTGATATTAGATTAGCCTAGGTCAGTAAATAGCACACAAACCTCTTCCTCTGTATTGCACATCTGCAACACAAACAGTACCAATTGGAAGCTCGCCAAAATTGCTGTAGTCAAATACTAAAACAAAATTAACATCTTAATTAACCGAAATTCAATCGCAACAATCAATATTCGGAAACTCCATGGCAGGCACGGACGCTTACCGTGACACAACGTCTTGAGTGGATGACAAGCGCGGAGACCAAATGAGTAACCTACCAAACCTAGTGGTCGAGAGAGAACTCATGAACATTTCCACATTGAAAGAAAAATATTCTTTGGATTCTTTATTATCCATCTCTGTCTGCAAAAGCATCGATACTTCGCTATTATCAGGAACTTTAACAGAGTTATTGTTCTTCAGTGATTTCGCTACTTCTTTCTCAGAATTCGATTTGCCGCAGAGCACCAGCGTACAAGATGAATTGATGTCCATTGCTGAATTATGTAGGTGAGAATCGATAAAACCTATAGCGGCCGGAGAGAGACTGGAGAGATTCCTATTCGCAGAGACGAGTCTTCGAAGAGAGCAAATAGCTAGTGAATAATTACACAGAGTAACGTAACTCGGGTAGGCGAATGGCATAACCTTTTGCGAAAGCACGAGCTCCAGCGAATTCACCAAACGTTCTTGGGACTACGGAGAAAACAATGCTCGCTGTTGTCACTAAACTGTTGGATCCAATTGTCACCGACTCATCCATACCCGTTGATTTTTAGTTGTGGTACATATAACATGGGTCCCATCGATAAATCTAAATTAATAAAGAAAGAAAAATTAGAAGGGGGAAATATCAATGTTTTTAATACCGTGCCGGTCATCGAGCCGGTGTGATACCGGTTCACGGTTCGACCGGTTGAACCGGCCGGCAAGGGTAAAAAAGAGATTTCACATTTTTTTACATTTCAAAACATGTTTTGAGTAATTCTAAATTCACACCTCACAATTCATAATTCATACTATCACAAATTCATATATTAACAAATCATATTAGGCTCACAATTAACAAATTCATATATCAACATTTTAGCCTTCACTACTCCTCAGGTCAAAAATCAAAAATCAAAAGATGGTACTACTCGGCAAAAATGGCTCTATCAGACATATACAAAATACATTGTGATGCCTCTAACAGTCTAACATTGAAGATTTGAAATAACATAAAGAATAATGTGAAAGTCACCGGCTAAGATCAATAAAATTAATACATACAATGCTAAAATGGAATAAAAAGCATTGAGCATCATACGTCCGCATGTATGGCAAGCCCATGAGAGTACACCTCATGTTATAACAGATGAATTCCCTACAAGGTGGATAGGAGTCAACTTCAGGATCATAACCAACCTTCAAAGCATTGTTGTAATCAGACATTCCAAGTTTGCCATGAAGAAGCCACAATAACCAATCTGCTTGATGTAACAACTGAGTGGAATTTTTCTTTGGACTCTCAGTGTACCACCAAGATACAAGCTTACATAGTGTAGAGGAACCAGAGCAGACTGTATGATTTGCAGGAGCGATAGAGTTAACAATTGGTAAAGCATCAGGAAAACTCTCATTGTAGAGGAAGGGTCTGCATAACGGTTCTCCCGTGTTGCCGTCTACAATGATAGTAGTTGTTGAAGTACCATCTATAGAAATAGAAGCAACAAGCGGGCGTAGATGAACTCGAACATCTTCTAGCAGTGAGAAAAGTGTTGTTTTCCATGACCACACCCATATTTGTGCAGTTGATACATAACAGATTCAGAGACAAAATCAGTACATAAACAGGTGCAAAACTAAATCCAATTCATTCCATTTGAGCTCAATAGAAGTATAGAACAGAGAACAAGTCATTTACTCAGAAAAATGAAACCTTGCACTTGCAGAATATGACAATATATCTTTAATGCAAGTTCAACAAACAAAAGGAAGCCTCGAAAATCGAACCACGATGAAGGCGCACCGTTGTAGCTGCGGTGAAAGAGAGCAGTACAAAATCGAAGTCTCCACGGCGGCACGGGAGCTCCTCCCGCCTCCAGGCTCTAGCTACGAACCCGAAATCTCGAACGCACGGCGGCACGGGTGACGGGAGCTCCTCGCCTCCTCCAGTCTCCAACGGCAACTATCAAAATCGCAAATCGCAGCAAAATGAGAGAGAGGCAGATAGCAGAGAGCATACGGGTTTCTCCGTTCTTTGACTTTTTAGACCTAAACCGGAGAGCCCGGTTTAAATGTGCCTTCCGGACTGGACAGGTCACCGGTTCCCGGTTCGACCGGTTCAACCGGCCGGTCCGGTCCGGCTTCAAAAACATTGGGAAATATACACAAAAATTCTATCCCTAAACTCTCGTGTTTGTGTAAATATCCTCTCTAATGAAAAAAAAACACACTTCCACTTTTTTTATTGATCGATAAAGAAAACGGTCAACCCTCCTAAACTTGCTTAATATTAGGGATGTCAATGCATTATATGAAAATTATAGCGGAGTATTTGCACAAAATAAAAAAAAACACACTTCCACTTTTTCTATTAATCGATAAAGAAAACGGTCAACCCTCCTAAACCTGCTTAATATCAGGGAGGTCAATGCATTATATGAAAATTATAGCGGAGTATTTGCACAAAATATAAAAGCTCAATTATCATTATCAAATCTCTCTCCCTCGTTAAATCCCTCCTCTCCCCCTTCGTTGAATTTTCTCCTCACCTGAACCCCTATCCAAACAGTATGAAATGTGTGATAACATTTCAATCTCTAAATCTGCTCTCAATTGAGGTTTCTCTTCGTGTTCAACAACCATAGATCGAGGATAACTTCTTATGGTGGGCTTATCGCTCTTCATTTTATACTTCAATCTCTTGTAGCTCTTCACTCCGTCATCGCCGTCCAAGCCTAAACCCATCATAAAATCTTTGCGTAGAAACTGATTGTTGTAGGCATCCATTGTTGAAAACTAGGGATGTGTTTATCATTTTTATTAGTGTAGGGGTTTTTGCACAAAATACAATCGCTTGACAGGATCTGAATATATTTCCCTACTAATATTTATATTAATTATATTATTTGTATTAATAGTATAATTAACGTTATATTAAAGTGAGTTTTGATTGACCGTCTTTTTAACGGTGAAAACTACGCGTCTTTATAATTTAGTTAGTGCAAGGGCATTTGCAGAACGACAATACTTTTGGGTCTGAGCATATTTCCCTTGGAACTTGGAAGAAAAAGAAAGCGCCAAACAATAACTGATTTGGGAAGAATTGGGAAGCGTCTAGTGCTGCGTTCGCAGTATTCCTGGAAGGGGTAGCGTGGAGAAAGATAGAGGCCGATGGAGGAATGGAAGAGTGCTCTGCACGATCATGGTTTAACTGTGTCAAACCTTCCAGATAAAGGCCGATGCCTCCTCGCCACTAGAGATTTTTATCCAGGTTTCTCTCACTCTCTCTCTTGGTAATTTCATCGAATAGCTGCAAGGTCCTTTACATTACGAATATAATAGTTATCATTTCGCATAGCGTGCTTGAACAGTGGAATTGTCATTGGTTCGTCTTTCACAAGCCTTGGTCTGGTTGCTGCTGGCATTCTCGATCGTCTCACCCGACTCGGAGAACTTGACCTGAGGAGTCTTTCATTCCTACACTTTTTCAATTGGTTAGGGTTATTTAGCTTTGGGCGCCATATTTATAATTTGGTGGGTGGAAATGTAGCGAGAACGATAATTGGTTGTAGAAAAACTCAAAATGTGTGGTTGATTGCTCAAAGGGTTTAAGATGATAATCTTAGATTTTTATTCATATTGGTAATTCTTCTCAAAGAGACAGTGAAACGGATTTGAAGTCCTTGCGGGCCTTTTCAATTGGTTAGGGTTATTTCGGTTTTATACTTTGGACGATGAAAGGTAAGAGAGAATGATAATCTGTTCTAGGAAAGTCAAAATGCGTGTTGCTTGTCCCAAAGGGTTTATGATGTTAATCTATACATTTTTATTCGTATTGGTAATACTGCTTAAAGAGACAGTGACATGGACTTGGAGCCCTTGCAATCCCTAGAAACCTGCATACAAAGGGCCCCAACTGTTGCAATATGAAACGTGTGTTTGTCTGACCTTTTGCTAACGCAGATATTATACTACAGGAGAGATTATTATTAGCCAAGAAGCTTATGTCTGTGTACCAAATAATACCGTGGCTGAATCAAGATGCGATGGATGTTTCACATCAGGTAACCTTAAGAAGTGCTCAGCTTGTCAAGTTGCATGGTACTGTGGAAGCACCTGCCAGGTATCTTCCTATCCAGTAAATCTCTCTGGCATTTTGCATGTTGTTTTTTCGGCCTAGAATTGTCTTCATTGCTGCTAAATTCCACATATTACTGTTTAAGGCTTCCATTATTCCTTTCAATGATCTCTGGCTCAGAAAATCCGATGCAATAGAATATCGAGCAGAAAGCTTCTAAATGGTCAAAGCAATATTTACTAAAACCATCTGAGATGTGGGGGTGTGTGTGGCAGCAGTGACAAATATGGCTGTCTAAATGACAATTCTGGTTGTCTGGGGGGGGGGCATTCTTCATTTGCTTTGATTATTTTTTATTAAAAAAAAAGGACAAGGTAAAGAAGTATGTAAATTGGTTTGTAATCTTATTTTTGGTTAGATATCTTGGGTGAAAGCAGTGTCAAGAACCAGAGGAAAGATCTATAGACTATTTTGAACTTTTTCTTCTGTTTACCTTGGTTTTATTCTTCCATTGAAAATTATTTTAGCTCTATACTTGCATTTTTGGCCAGATATCTCGGTGAAAGCAGTGTAAAGAATCAGAGAAAAGATGTAGAGACTATTTTGGACTTTCTTCTGTTTACGTTACTTTTACTCTTCCATACTTGCTTTTTTGGTCAGATATCTCGGTGAAAGCAGTGTAATGAATCAGAGAAAAGATATAGAGGCCATTTTGGACTTTCTTCTGTTTACATTAGTTTTACTCTTCCATTCAAAATTATATTAGCGTTATAATTGTGTGGTATACTACATTTTCAGAAGTCAGAATGGAAGTTACATCGACTTGAATGCAATGTTTTCTCTAAGCTTGACAAGAGCAGGTGCAAATCTGTGACGCCTTCCATACGTCTGATGGTGAAGCTCTTTCTTCGGAGAAAATTGCAATGTGAGAAGGTAAAATAGTTTATTGTGCCCTAGGTTTTGATATATTTATGTTTCTTAATTTACTATTGATTGTGGATTCTTCTCATTGGCCAAGCTGATAATGATGAACTCTTAAGGTTTTTGATTTGCTGCAACGCTCTCCGTGCTCTAGATAGAAATGTACTACCATAGCATATTAGTAGTTAGCATGCAGAAAGCGTACTGTCAGTTTTGTGGATCTTTTGCCATATTTCTGGATGTGCTCAGTAGCTCCTAGTCTATTCTATATTGATTAGGTTTGGATAAGCAGGGATTGCAGTTCTAGTTGAATCTGTATCTCTGGATAAGTACAAAGAAACATCTTCCCTGGAGGAATTGTTTTGAATAATTAATGGTCAGTTTAATTTAGACATGTTAACCATGAACAATTTTCAGTTTCGTCGTGACTCTGTAGCCTACTTATAATATGATGTCATTGATTGACATTAAAACATTGTATCCCAACCTTTAATTAGAATCTTGCCTCGATTGGGGAACTTTGAACTTTGAAGTAATTGTAGTATGTCCAAGGCACTGGTATCTAAGGATTCTTTAGTATAAAGTAGAGCCTTTGTGGTTGTACCCACTTTAACCATTAAATTTGAGGTTTTGTTGCAGCAGCTGAATCAAGCTGTATGCCTAGTGAAGTAATGCAAGTCTTTAATTTTTTCACTTTCTTTGAATGTTAGGTCATCCCCTCTACTGCTACAGACAACTATGATTTGGTGAAGGAACTGGTGGATCGTATCCTTTTTCGGTTTTCTGCTTCGGTTTGGTCAATAATTGAACTGTTTTTGTCACTCTTTTGGCATGTCAAAGTTCTTTTTCCCCATTTCTAGTTATATTTTTATCTGATAACTGCTTTTATTTCCATCGATATTTGATAAGAATTTAAAATGGACCAGCCCAGCCTAAGATTTGTAAGCCCTTAAGTTTGGAAAAGATTTATCAAACATTGATGAGAAGCAACTGGTGCTATATGCGCAAATGGCCAACCTTGTCAACTTAATTCTTCAGTGTCCTGAGATCGATATAAAAGAGATTGCAGCAAATTTTTCAAAGGTTACATAGATTTAAGGCATATTTTTTATTCATTGATCAGCACTATGGGGTTAATAACTCATTCATTTAGGGTTAGTTGTTGCAAGATTTTTATGATTGGGGTTGGTATCGTATAATTGGCCTTTCTATCAGAAGTAATTTCAAGTTTAAGGAGCTGCACAATGGGATCTGTATACATCACATACTAGACATGCCACTCATGCTATGCAATCATAAAACTCTTACACCAAAGGTTGAGATCTTTCAAGAAATGAAAGAAATGCGTAATCATCTGTCCGGAAAGAGCTGGCGAGAAAGTGCACAAATGAGCTGAAAACTTTAAATTAGGCAGAATTGAAGAGCCTTCACATAATGACTTTGAAGTGCCTTCATATTTTCTTTTGCAAGAACTAACATTTTACTCGAAGTTGTGACGTCTGTTGTGTGTGAGTGAGTTTTAAAAAAATATGTTCATTGAGACAGGTGACCCAGTGGTAGAGTTGTTGAGGTGCAACCTAGAGGTCATAGTTTCAATTTTTGGAAACGTCTCCACATATTATGTGGGGATAAGGTTTGCCTACATCTTGGTTGTCCCCGACCTCGTCCATTGCGAGACTTTGTGCATGAGAGTTGTTTACCTTTATCAAATATGTTCGTTGAGATTGGTAGGCACATGTCTTGGAGCCTTGGAGGATGCACATCGTTTTGTCTTAGGTGATTGGGATTGTCCATGTTATGTTGAAAACTTGACATGTGCGCAATCCAATGGAACTCAAAGTTAAGGGCAGGACCTACGTGGCTTCCTATTGTTATATAGCAACTTTTTTTTTTGTTCCTTTTCCCGTGGGGTGTGTGTTGGAGTGTGGCATTATAATAATTTATCATTGAGAAAAAATGTCCATAAAATTTATCTCTGAGAAAGACCGATGTTCTAAGGAATTGATACTGAAATTTTGTCTCCATATGATTTAATGCAGTTTGCATGCAATGCACACACAATTTGTGACAGTGAACTGAGGCCGCTAGGAACAGGACTTTATCCTATTATTTCCATAATCAATCACAGGTGATTACATCCATTGTTCTCAGCCAGTTTTCATCCTCTTGCTACGATTTTGCTAAATGTTTCTTGTGCTACAGCTGTTTACCCAATTCTGTTTTGGTCTTTGAGGGAAAGTCTGCTGTTGTGCGTGCTGTGCAACATATACCGAAAGGCACTGAGGTAAGTCAAATTTCTACCATTGTGTGTTTTCACATGCGAGAAAATAAACTACCATCTTTATGTATTTGTAATACGAGATTCTCATGCCAAGTCTTTCTATATAAAATTCCGTCTTTTAGTACTCTTTATTTCATTTGAAGTCTTGAAGCCGGGTTTGTTTTAATTTTTTGTAAGGTATTGATAAGCTATATAGAAACAGCTGGAAGCACCAAGACTCGGCAAATGTCTCTCAAAGATCAATACCTTTTCACTTGCAGATGCCCCCGCTGTTCCAAAATGGTAGTCGTGAAAATTGTTTATAAGAATAGTTGTTTCATAAGAGTGTGCATCTTTCAGGAGTCATGAGTCCCCGGAAGCACTTTTATTAAGATCACATATTATTGTAGGGTCAGTATGATGATTTCAGGGAAAGTGCAATTTTGGAAGGGTACCGATGCAAGGACGATAAGTGCGATGGTTTCTTGCTTCGTGATTCTGGTAGGTGATAGGTTATAGTGAAATCTGCAATGGTTTATGTAACTGTTGATATATAGTTGTTTGGATATGCAGATGATAAAGGATTTGTATGCCAGCATTGTGGTCTTGCTAGAAACAAGGAAGAGATAAAGAATTTGGCTATGGAAATAAAAGAAGTTTCAGAAAAGGCTGTTGCCTCTACATCCTCTAGCAGTATCCATTATCTATTTTTGTTCGCATAACTAGCCTCTCTTACGTATATTTTTATGGTATGATAGTCAACATTCAACAATATGAGTACTTGAGTACTCTTTCTAAAACTCATAACGAGGT
This sequence comes from Euonymus europaeus, assembly GCA_963580455.1. NCBI lineage: Eukaryota > Viridiplantae > Streptophyta > Magnoliopsida > Celastrales > Celastraceae > Euonymus > Euonymus europaeus. The sequence goes on along the minus strand of OY756972.1, from coordinate 18,917,091 downwards.
CAATTCAGTAGTTTCAGTTTAGCTTGTTCTTTTGAGAAATACAATCATGTAGGACCAGAGAATCTGCTTAGTTTTTATCACGAGGTTGGATCTTTGACTGAGGTCAGATAATCGTGAAGCCATGTTCATGTATAAGAGAATTGAGAAATTACAGAGTGAATTGTGCCATGCCTTTTCATCAAGTTTGCTGCGAAGTCGAGAAAAACTTTTAGAGGTATTTTTCCCCCCCAATCATCTTTTCATTGCTCACGTGAACTTTCAGTCATTTGTATTTCAATCTTATTGTTCCATGTTGTAGTTAACCTAGTGGTCCAATTAGTGACATCCTTTCTAGTATTAGATTCTTCATGTTACATTGTAGAAGGCGCCATACATTATCATGGTTGGTTTTTTGGGTTCAATTTACCACTGCCTTAAGAGGAAAGAACAAGGAAAAAGAAGAGTCTCCATAGCTTATCATGCAAAACTCAATCTTTTACTTTGATTCCTGGACCTTGTTAATGCTTGAGAAAAATGTCAACTAATCTAACAGTTGTTTACAACTTTACACGAAGAAATAAAGAAAATTTTAATAAAAGATTAGTTGCAATTTTATCAGTTTCTTTCTAATAGAAGATTGATGATCACATTGTAACTCTTAAAAAAGTGAACATGTTTGTTTCTTCAGATATTGATGAAGCTGGAGGAATGGGGAGAAGCTCTTTCATATTGTAGACTGACCATTCCCATATATGAACGTATGTCATGGTTTTTCTCGACTCTTCTATATAGTACAGAATGTATACCAAATCTTGTTTATCCTATAATCCCGTAGAATGTTCCACCAAATATGGTGGCCTTAGTCGGCTACAAAGGTAACTTCTGAATGCTTTGTAATTAGTTGGCCTGTTTATAACTGCTTCTGTGCTTGAACCTCATAGCAATATACTTGATGGTTATTTGGTAATCTACCCACATGCCATTGATAACTGTTTCAAGTTCAACTCTCCTGATTTATTAAATAGTTTATCATTTCTGCATCAGTATTGTTATAGTTAGTAGTTACGAAGAACATAAACTTAATGTATACGTTCTTTATTTTTTGAAGTAGCTTGTGCAAGTGTTAGGATGAACCCCAAGCTTTCTTTTCCCTTTATTTATTAGCACAGAGACCACTCCTTCGATTGTTTTCCTCTAAAAGTATCTCATGTTGCCCTGCCTCCAATGGCAGTTTTCCTCTAGAAGTGCCTCATCTTGCCCTGCCTCTGATGGGAAGGTTTTGGGTTACACTTACAATAGCCTCATGTCTATTTGCTAATCCTTAAACAAAAGATATGATGTAGATTAGCTAACAATTTATATAGTTTTCAGGCTATTAGATGGCCACAGCTGATGCATACCTGCTTTGCTTTTGTGAATCTTAGTTTTTTATCCTCCCCCCTGTTTTTATAATCTTCCCCTCCTCTTTTCCATCGCTATGCCTCCCCCCGCTGCGGTATGTTGCATATGCGGGGGCTATACAAATATGTTTTTTGTTTATTGGTTGCAGAATGCACGACTTGCTGCCAATTATAATTTAACTTTCTTTCCATTGCAGGATTGTATCCAGGATTCCATCCATTACTGGGATTGCAATACTATACATGTGGGAAGCTTGAGTGGTAAGAAATTTTCCAAAAATTTTATGGCAGATTTTTTTATGTGAGCAAAATGTATAGCTCATTTATATTGTTCTTTTCTGTCTTGAACGTTAATGGAGTTGCTATCATAATTTGGTAGGTTAAATGGAGACACAGAGAATGCTATCATCTCTCTGACCAAGGCAGTGGATATATTGCGGAAGACTCATGGGACGAATACGCCTTTCATGAAAGAGCTCTTAGCAAAGTTGGAGGAAGCTCGTGCTGAAGCCTCTTACAAACTCTCTTCTGCTGATAAAGATGATTGACCAGGTACTTTCAGGAATTTGAAAAATACAGTGCTAATTTAGCGACTCTGATGTCAATGCCTGTTTTGCTTATGTCAATGATAGGGCCTCGCAGGTCTTCAAAAGCATTAGCTTTTCTGTTTTACGATTTTGTAAAAGGAGAAGCAACAATGAAACAATCTACATGGTATGATCCGGTTGAGTTCACATTGTAGCTACAGCTGCCATGTTTGATTGGCTTGAGTTTGAGATATCTGCATTACTCATGTGTGCTCGGGTTTCGATGAATTTAATTTTTGTTTGGAATAAAAAAATATTATTGGATATGTAAACATGATCAAAACACATTCATAATATATTTTTTTTAAAACCACTAAATTGGGTCTGCTGCTCCCTACTCCGGCTACTCGTAGAAATCCTAGAATTTCTACTTGGATGAAGCACACAATTGCTTTATAAGACTATACAGTGTATACTGGCAGATTAGGATTTGCAGTAGAGAGGCGCGGTTATCTTATGTGGCCCTAAATTAGCTTTATTTGGCTGTTTATATTGTGTACTGTCTGGTGTTTCTTTTCCTTGTTACAAGGAAATTCAAATTCCAGGTTTAAATCTGCGCCTTGTGTTTTTCAAATCCCTTAAAGTGCTTCTCCACTGTCTTTTAGCAGCTACCCTCCTTTAGATTTAGATAATCCCTATATCCTCTTGCTGTTGTTGTGTCAAACCCATAAAAAAAAATACACTCCAAAATTCATTCCACTATTTTAATTTGTCATTTTTCTTCAATATTAATGGTGTCTTAAATCATGAATTTTTATTCCATTAATTTAAAATTCTCAAAAGTTCATACAACGTAGCAACAATAAACGGAAACAAAATTTAACAGAGTGAGAATATCTCAAGTAGTAATGTCAAACATGAATTTATTAATTGCTTTCACATACAATGTAATAATATTACATATTTTTTTTCATAGAGTTGAAAATATCTACCATTTCGTACAACTTCACCACCCTATCAATATTACGTTATCGATATAGGACATGAAAATAATAATCATTAAGTTCGAAAATGATTTGAATAGTACATATAGTTAGTATCCATGTTTTTTTTTTTGCAATTTTTGTTTTTCTGCTTAAATAAATTTACATGTATGTATTTTCATGTGTGAAGAAAATCAAATTAAAATTAAATTAAATGCACTTGTGTATGTATCTTCATGAGTATAAATTAAATTCCCAAAAGCCAAAAAACTCATGACCACGCTCTCTCTTTTACACATAAAAAGGGAGTTTTTAATTTGACACAAAGGGGTTAAAGTAGGAGTTCAAATAATAATAAAAAAACTCTTTCTTCAATGGAGGAGCTTCTCAGTGAAGAAAGGGAAATCGAAGAAATGCAAAAGTCAAAACGAATCGAGGAAGTGTAAAAAGTCAAAACAAAACTCTGAGTATTATTAAAAGAAAAATGATATATAGTTTATATTTTAGAAACTCATCCTAGTCTATATCTAGTTATTCTATTAATTTTTTTTTTAATTAATTATTAACTACTTTAATCAATACGTTCAACATTTATTTGATTTTAATTAATTATTAGTCTATTATGGTTTAAGAAATCCGCTTTTCTTATGGTTTAACATTTATTATTTAGGTTATAATATGAAAATCCGATACACAAACCCCTTAAGGTTTAGCGAATTCGTTCTCTATAGGATTTAACACTTATTATTTAGGTTATAGCACAAAAATCTAATACACAAGCCCGTTAGCTTTTAGGGAATCTGTTCTCCTTAAGATTTAACACTTATTGTTTAAAAATGAGTCATCATGAGCTCCTAAAATATGAACTATTTATCACTCCCCAAAAAAAAACTTTAGGGACACATCATGTACACTTAGTGAATAGTTGTTATTGAGCCATGACAAGTTCCCTTTCTAAAAAAAAAAATAGAGCAGAGATGAAAACTTAAGATTCGAAACCACCAATCCATGCACAAGTTCTGAAGTCGAAGTGTGAAGAACATCCTCCTTTTTATGACACGGAGTGAGAAAACAAAACTAATATATATAAAAAAGCGATAGGAATACATCGCAAAACCCTATCAACCCCACTTTTAAATATAAGCTTAGGTGTTGTATCTATAACAAATGGAGGTGAGTGAGTCATAACAAACCCTATCGCTGAAAAGTATAATTAACACGTCAGAACACAGAAGGAACGGTAATATAGTACAAAAAAAGAAGGAAACAGGTAGCATGTTCATCCCCAGCTCCTTCTACACCAAAACAGGAATTCACAAAGCAGCGGATACATTTAAACACGGTGATTTACAAGTTACAACCTTTCATCTTTAGTTCTGATTTTTGCTAAACAGTCCTGAAGCTGAGAGCAAAGAGTTGACATTTGTGAAAGCAACTCAAGTTGTTGGTCTTGTGAAGTAAATGACTGAGATGTTAGAGGTATAACTGGGTCAACCAGTAGTTGCTTGAGCTGACAGCATAGCACGACAGCTTCCTGGTTATTGGCACAAGATTCAGCAATAATTTGAAGCAGTTTGCAGCCATTTTCTTGAGACAAAGATGGCTGCAGAGGGATAGGAGGTACAAGGAAAGGATGTTGAAGAAGTTGAGGTATCCGCCACCTTTCATTGCGATCCCAGGCAAGACATTTTTTCATCAAATCAAGAAGCCATGGGTTCGAAACTGGTGCATATGTTATTTCATGGTTTGGATCTGATATAACTTTGAACTTGGCAATGAATGTCCTGTACTCAGAAAAGGGGGTTCTCCCATATACCATTTGATAAAGTATGCAGCCAAGCGACCAAATGTCTGATGGCCGACCACACTTAATAGAGTTTCCATTTGCATCAGTTTCATTGCACATGAATGCCTCAGGAGACATGTAGCTCAAAGTACCAACCTGTAGTAGCAGAAGATAAAAAGCTAAGCAGAAAGAGCATGATAGTCTTAAAGGCAATCTTTAGCCTGATCGGTGACTACAATTGCCAAATCAGGTAATTAGCATAACCATGAAGGAATATTCGATTAAAAAACATAATTTTGAGAAGTCCCAAAATCACAAAGTCGTAGTTGATTAAATTATTTTTCTTCAGTCATACATCCCCTGGTAAATGGAAGGTTACAAAAGGAAAAATAAACTCAATGAGCAAGTTTTTACATAGTATATTCTTGAGGGTGCAGATATTCTCAGCACTTCAAAATGTCCGTTTTCAATATTGGAACCCATGATCCATAAAATTCACAGCTTTTTCCATGCATTTCAGGAAGTCTATTTATGTGGTTTAAATCTCCGATACCCAAATTTTCAACTGAACCACTTTACAATCTTATAAGTGCGCTTGAAACATCACAATGATTCTAGTATGTATCTGAATAAATCAAAATTGAAAAATGAAAACAGATGAAGATGTCAGATGAAACATCTGAAACCATATGAAAGACATCAAAATGATTCTAGTATGTATCTGAATAAATAAGCGGTGCATAAATGAAGGTTACCTGTGAATCCCTTTGTATATTGGTTGTATCACTCATGATAGCTTTGGCAATGCCGAAATCAATCAGCTTGAGAGAACCTTTGACAAGAAGAAAATTTGCTGGCTTCAGGTCAGAGTGGACAATACGCTCTTCATGAATTGTATTTACAGCTTGCAGTATTTGCTGCCAATGTTGGTGAAGATCAATTCAACTTTCCACTTAATGAAATAGTAATAAGATTTTGAACTTTAGGGCAATCAAAAGTAGGAGAATAACATGATGGCGCTATGCAATGCAACAATCACAGAACCAAAACTGTATAGTGGCTGAAGCATATATTCCTACCCTGAATGTAGGAGAAAATGAATAGGGAGAAAAAGAAAGAAAAGGGATACATTGTTTACAAGTAAGCAAGTATAACCAGCACATTCATTATCAATAATATAATAAAAGCCTTAGGCTCAAGTATTGAGGGTCGGCTACATGAATCTTTAATGAATAGTGTTAGGACTCCACCAAGTGGATATTCCTTCATTACTCAATCTGATGACTGATGTCTAGAACAATTATTATTAGAAGACAAAAATGCATAGAACACTAAAATATAAAAACAATGAGTAACCAGGTCGAAGGATAAGGTTAAGATTAAAGACCTGCCAGTAAAATCGAAGCCAGTTATCATCAATGGTCTGGTCAGAGCCATCTAGTTCCTTCCATTTATGTGACAGCATGTGAGCTAAATCAATTTCCCCATATTCAAGTACCATGTATATGTATCCATCATCCTTGACTCTGCAATCCTTATGATTCATGGAGCCACTCATGACGTCCCGGAGCAAGGTTTTATCTGTCACCTAAAACCAAAAGAGGTTTAGAGTAGTATTAGACATCTAAATCCAGAATCAATTTTTTTCAGGTTCTAAAGCTTCAAAAAATGAAAACCTGAAGAAAATTATGATTGGCAGCACAAGATTTAAATTTGAAAGAAGAAAGTCTCTCAACAAATAAGATTTTTCTTCTTTGCATATGCTGGAAGACGATACACTTACATAACAATCTCTAAAGGAACAAGTGCATCAGCAATCGTTACTGAAAGCAAAAGCAATGAAGGATGTCTGTTCAAGATTTCTATATCTTGACTAAAGATGGAAATGCCTGAACTGGATGAAGTCTTTTGGTTATTAGAGCCCACATGAGTACATTATGAAGGGGAGAACAATTGTTTGATTGATTAGCTGTATTGCAAATAAAGAATTAACGTGGATAGATGATTGCATTCACCCATTTAAATGAATGTGCCAATCAGATTGAAGCATTCAAATTGGAACAGCCCTCTCTATTACAGCCCAATCAAATTTATGTGCACAGTATTTCCAAATATATAACAAATGATTAAAAGGCTATGGTATGAAGTATAGTGATGGGATTAGAATTTGCATTTATTGCATTTTAATACTAGTAAATACACAAATGAAAAATCTAGGCTGAAAATTAGTACCTCATAATCAACCAACTGTATAATGTTGTTCTTTCCCTTCAGCTTGTTCAAGTACCCAATTTCCTGACAAAACCCATAAGCTGTTGCGTAATCACGACCTTTGAGCTTGATTTTCTTAAGTGCATATATTGTACAGTCTGCTGAGATGACTTTGTGAACCTCACTGCTGCCTCCACTGCCTATCTTGCCCAGCCTTTGGTAAAGCTTGCCATTGACTTTGAAGAACAAGTCAGGATCATAATTTTTTTTACGAGGCACTGATGCACCTTTACTGCTTGGGACCTTTTGCTGTTTTTCTGATTTTGAAGGCTCTAACTTCATATCAGACAAGGAAGCCCGAGGTTGTGCACCACCTAAATCATCAACACGGGCAGAGGGATTCTTTGGCATTGCATTCTCCTTAGGCACACAGTCTTCTTGCTTCTTAGATGAGTTGCATTTATTAACTTCTACATGATTATCAGTAGCTGATGAAGAAACCCGAGCTCCAATACTTTCCTGGTTAATCAATGTATCAAAGGAGCCATTATATGACGGCTGCACTATATTCCTTTGAGATAGAGATTGAGAATTCAAATTGAAATCCCCCACATTCTGCTCTCTAACATGAGAACCACTATCTGTATGCAACTGAGAACTATACGTCATTGAATTAAGTATGGGTGCTGAAGTTGAATGGACATACGTTGTGCTAGCACAAAGTGGCCCAGCAACTGAAAACTGAGTGGCAGGTTGGCTTAAAAAGTTTCTGAACTCATGCAGCTGGTCCTGAACAACTACACTCCTTTTGGACAACGAAGCTGAAACCCCACCAACAGATTTTAAGCTGATATCCGGTTCTGGGTTCTGAAAATTATTGTTCCTTGACGCATGATTGATGAGAGTTGATACCTCTGCTTGATTGCCTGTCTCCCATTCCATTTCTGCCAATGCAAGTGAATCCATATGAGATGATATGTTCTCCAATTCAGTAGTCATTCGATCATCAGTCCCTGCATATGAAAGAGAAGGGACAATATATTGGGGGGCATAGTGACTGGTTCCAGAATTAAACAGCGTTGGTTGTAACTCAAAAATTTTGGCAACATATCCCAGTGACAGCAGCTGAATAATAACAAGTAAAGATCAAAAGCAAAAGCTAACGTTCAGAAGGAAAGGATCATGAAATACCCAGAGAACTGGCATGCATTCCAGTTGAAACTTTATTTTTTTCTTGACCATCAAGGTGCTGAGGCTCAACATGCGATGACAATATCATGCTGTCGTTTTTATTACCAGCAACAGGCTTGAATTGAGCCGTCTGAACACCAAATGGGTTAAAACCATCTGCCACGGTCTTGGTAAGAGTGCCTGAAATGGAAGGTGTTGTAATTGATGCATCTTCCAAAGTTCCCTCAACAACAGTTGCTGCAGTTTTTGGTTGGACCATTGAATCTTTCAAAGCATGGCTTTGGCTGTCTGAAACAACATCATCGGACTTCTTAGCGTCGACCTTAAAGCCCACATTGGAAGCTGCATTTCTAGATGCTTCATGTTGGCGAACAAGCATACGCCTAGGACCAATACTACTTGACCGCACTGTACCTGAAGATTTTTCAATTTAAAGGGATAAAAGGCAGACATAATTAGGCATGTTGGGCTTCATAAAGAAATCAGGTAATACTAGCATCTTACTTCCCAAATTTTAGGATTTAACTTCACGAGGGAATCAGACAATACTAGCATCTTAACATAATCATTGAAGCAAATATTGTTTAATTTTGATCGTTCAAACTTCATTTCAACCTCCAAAATCCTAGGATTTACTTCACCAATAACCCAGGTGATACAAAGTTCTCACCATAATTACGGAAGGAAATACCTGGCCGGCTAACTTAATCACCAAAGTAAACAACAAGGCTTTTAACTTGCACAAAGTTTTATTTTATTTTTGAAATTTGTTGCCCGGCAAAGTTTCAAGAACACAAACCTAGAACAGTCCAAAAAACATGAGAAATGAATCTATCTACTTCAACAAAGACCATTCCATCTTCGCTTAACAAAATAACAATAAAATATAGCTACATAAAAATTATAGCAAAAATTGATATCAAATTCAAATTCACCTACGCTCTTCGTTTTGAAACCCTAATTTTCACATTCAGTAAAAAACAAGCTCCCATTAATTGAGACACATAAAAGTCAGAAAAAATTATGAGTATGTATGAGGGCGGGCGTGCGTATGGAGAGAGAAGAGTGGTACCGAGAGGGCGGTGGCGCTTGAATGCTGCTTGAACATGCCGGATAAAATCCGGCGGTGGAGAGGAGGAGGAGAACGATGATGTCCTGTCTGGATTAGCGATCTGAGGAACTATATTCTTCGAAGCGGTTGGTTGCAGAGATGGGACCGGAAGGTTAGCCTCCCTGTCCATCGCCAGATCTCAACGGCATTTCTGTACGGAGAGGGCTAACTTAAAAAAAAAGGTAAAATCAGAAGAAACAGAGGGCCTGATTAAATTCGAGAAAACTCGAGTTTCGTTGCAGTTCCTGAGAAGACAATCGGACATTGAGATATCGAAAGCACTTTACTGCCATAGCTGAGAGAGCCCGAGGGAGAGAGAGAGAGAGAGAGAGAGTAGTATTTTAAAATCTCCTATTGGCGCTCTCTAGTATTTTGCTTGAATATAATGGGCCTATGTATTTGGCCCATTGAGCTCAGACCGTGAACCGTGTAATAACTAATAACTAATAAGGCGCATTTTGAAGTCCTAGGGATTTGCCCACGGGTTGAAAATTTGAAAATTGGTTCTGGGCCGTGTAAACCAATCAGTCCAAAGTCTCGTACACAGTTACTAGTTTACTTTACCAGACCCGTTTTTGTGGATGAAAGTAAGGCCCAACAGCCCAGGCACAAGAACTAATTTATTTTATTTTTTCAAATGATTCAAGTTACTAACCCAAAAGGGATATATTGATGATCCGCTTGGGACACCAATTGCTCACCGCTGAGGCTGTTTTAAAAAAAAAAAAACCCTATCAAAATAGACCCGTTTGATCAGTTTTTCAAAAAAAAATAAAATTATATATTATGACACTAAAAATAAAAAATCAACATAACCGACTAAACGGTTTATCGAGCACTTTTGTCGGTATAACTTAAAATACAATATGCTGTCAAACGGGCCTAAATTTAAACGCTCTAGTTTGATCTTTTTCTTTAAGTTCCGTTTTACAAGTGAAGGCAAAGTGTAAAGTGCAAAGGACACGAACGTTGTCACAGAGGTTAGAGATTTGAAACTAAATGGAGTAACATTCATGGTGTTTATTTCTTAATTGGGTTAATTAAAAGTAAACAACTTTATTCGATTAGGCCATATTGTCTCGCATGATTTTGAGGCAAAAGGAATCCATGCAGCTTTTTTTCTCTCGAAAACAGGCACCATTATGGTGCAATTAGTGTACACCTTCTTCGATAATGTGTTGCACTTACCCCCAAATATACCAACATTAAGCTGCCAGCTAAGCTAATTGTTTTATTAACTGAGGATTAAGAAAATCAAATCATCATAAGTAGTTAATAACAACTGGTACAAATATCAAGCAGTTCAATTGATAAGTTAGATCATATATAATTTCGAGTTCGAACTCTACTGCCTTTCCCTTGTTAAAAAAAAAAAAAACTAATAGGAAATCAATTTCGTTGGATTGAACAAACACCGTTTTGTTTGTGGACCATTCTCAACTCTCAAGCCAGCCATTCTCCTTCCTCAGTCGTTTAGTAGTGCAGAAATGGCCTACGGAACTATAAAGAAGGCCCATCCAGTAAGTTAATGAGACGGGGCCCATTCTGTTAGGACAATCCAGTAAGTAAATGAGAGGGGCCCATTAAGCTTTTCTTTACCTAAATCATCAAAGTGTCTCGCTTTCCCATGCAACAGAGGGGGATGTTTATCAAGAAACATATCACACGCACAGCACTAATCATAAAGCCCCCACAACCTCCCAAATATAGGAATAGATACACAAAATGACCCAAGCTGCTCTTTATAAGTCTTTGTTTTTTGCCTGAATAAGTTCTCACAGCACATTACTTCTTTGCATCAATACAAGTCTTTAATGCCTTTCCATGTGAGATTCTAAAAAAAATTCCCAAGAACTCTAGCTCAAGCTACACTTTTTACAGTCATCAATGGCTAGACCCAGAAACCCACAAAACCCAATGAAGGAAATCCAACTAGATCAGAACAAAAAGGCCCCAAAATTGGAGAAAACAACTTCCTGGACGATTATGAAAGGGCTTTTCACCTCTAAATACCTCCAACCTCAGCAACTGAAAAAGCCAGAGAACCAGGAAAAGCAGAAGCCAGAGAAGCATCAGAAGCAAAACAAAGAGCAAAAGCAGCAACGTCAAGAACAAACTACAGAGGAGGCTACCAAGAAATGCAAGAAAATGAAGTGTTCAGGGTCATTATGCAGTAACACAAAGGTCATGCACAGGCCTGAAGCATTAGCACCATCCCCCGAAGTCCGGAGGAAGAGAGCTTCTATGGGTTCAAGCAATAATGAATCTTCTCGTAGGTTCATGAAAACTCCTTTACATGAACTCAATGGGATTGTTTCTACAACTCACTCTTCATTCTCTGCAACTTCCAATTCTGCCATTGGAGGGTCTCTTAGAGGAATGCCATTCAGAAGATTATCTGGTTGTTATGAGTGTAGAATGGTGGTTGATCCTGTTCTTGGATTCACTAGAGACGCCTCTCGGAGGAGCACCATTTGTTCTTGTCCTGAATGTGGTGAGATCTTCATGAAACCTGAAAATCTGGAGCTTCATCAAGCTGTTAGGCATGCAGGTAACTTTTCCATTTCTACTCAATAGTGAGTTATTATCTACAAGAACAAAAAGACGAAAATAAATTTTCATTTTTGCCCTGCAATTGTGAATTATCAATCTTGAAATTACAGTATGTCTTCAATTGGAAAATATTCTAATTTGCTGCTATTTATAATTCTTCTCTTAATGCACATTGAAAATATTTGTGATGAATATTTAGTTGATTAATTTACCATATCAATGCACTATGACCATTTTTCTCAGTTTGACAAAAGTTTAGATAACTATCTGCAGTTTCTGAACTGGGTCCCGAAGACACAAGCAAGAACATAGTGGAGATCATATTCCAATCAAGCTGGCTAAAGAAACAAAACCCAGTCTGCAAAATAGACCGCATCCTCAAAGTCCAAAACACACAAAGGACCATCTCCAAATTCGAAGAATACCGAGACTCCATCAAAGCAAAGGCCAACAAACACACAAAGAAATACCCAAGATGTATAGCTGATGGCAATGAACTCCTCCGGTTCCATTGCACCACATTTACATGCTCACTAGGCCTAAATGGTTCCTCCAACTTGTGCAACTCAGTCCCAAACTGCAAAGTTTGTAGCATTATCAAGAATGGGTTCAAGATCCCTGAAGTGTCCAGTGAAGGTGCCAATGCAAATGGAATTTTAACCACCGCAACAAGCGGTAAGGCCCATGACAAGGCTGAAGCAGAGGATGGTAATGACAAGAGGGCAATGCTGGTCTGCAGAGTGATTGCAGGGAGGGTAAAGAAGGGCATGGAGGGAAGCATGGATGAGTACGACTCAGTGGCTGGTGCTGTGGGCTTATACTCTAATTTGGATGAGTTATATGTGTTCAATCCCAAAGCTATTTTACCTTGTTTTGTTGTTGTGTATGAAGGGTTTTAGTGACTGCTTTCAATCAATCATTCCTCTTTCTCATTTGAGCTATTATAATGTAAGGAAATTTATATGTAGTCTTTTTGTTCTTTGGTATTTTTATGCTCTGAATGGTGGATTCATCATGGGGTCTGCTGAGTTGTGGTCAACAACATTAATTTAATAGCTAATGTCTACGGATGCAAGTGAGCAACTTGGTAGAAAGAGCCTTAGGTTGATTAAATTACAGTAGGACTTGCCCAACCCAATACAGGGCATTAATTGCACATAGGACACATGAATTTTCTCCAAAGAAAAATTGTGCACTAAAGCATGGCAGAAATGGAATCATGACTTGTTGAATTACAAGGTGACTTACCCAACCCAAATCAGGACATTAATTGCACCTAATGTTACATTAATTTTATAACAAATAAAATTTTTCTTTTTAGCAAAATAACACCTCTTACTTTTAAATACCAGAATATCACTGCGGGGTCTTTTGTTTCTTTTAGACAATAAGCAAGTCAGCTTCAAAGCATGCTGATCCAGTTACCAGGTCAGATGGTAAGAGTGCCTCTTTGTTTAGCTAAATTGTTAATGTAAATATTCATACTACTACTAGACAGTAGACAAACCTGAGTGAAAGCTGAGCTGATACTTTCTTTTTGGTTTGTTGTTCTCCACGGAGTGGCCGCAGGTTCAGACCTGAACTTCTCCAATAGCACAGGCTGAGCTTGCTTTAGCATTTGTGCTCTACCTTTGTCCTGTAGCCTGCATCGACGGTCACGCTTGAGTTCTTGATTTTTGGTATTTTTTCATTCATTTTAGATTTAGTACATTCTTCTTTCTGACTCTTGCTTTGTACTCATTGTCTCATGATTCGTTTTTTCTTGATGTTCAACAAGAAAGTTAAGCAACCCAGTATGGGCTTACTAAGGAGGCACTACTATCAACTCATAATACTAAATCAGTGAACCTTTTTCCCACACAAAAAATACATGAAAATGATCAATCCACCTATCTTTGGGTCTCCAACTCCAAAGCTTGGACAATCATAAGAGGCCGTGTGTGTAGTCGTCTGTATTAGGCCATTAAAACTAAAAAGTGGTCTCACTGGTTTGTCAAAACCAGTGGACCACCATACTTTTAAGTTTTGCAGTCATTGAGAAGATAAAAACACACGCCTAAAAGCAGAAACTCAAGCAGTCAATAATAATGTACGTTTGGGGGAAGTGGGGGAGGATGAATGAAGAAGAAAAAGACGTTGCATGAGAAAGAAGACACCATATTGGTTTGGTGGGGCCTAGATTTTGATATTTCACACTACTAGAACACACCATGTGTCCCGTGGCTTCTTATTGTTGTGGGTGTTGGGTTAGGTTCAATTGCTGGACCAGGACTTGATTTACGGGACCATTTTAGTTGTATATGAAGATCCTTCCTTCCTTCTTTCTTTGAACAGGGAAATAATTGTGATTTCCACTAGATATGCAAGAGGTTGGTCATACTAGTCTACTCGGGTCTCTTTTCAGCGCCTCCTGCTTGTTGCGAATACTTCATATTAATCAATCTGAGATAGCCTAAAATGCGCCAGTGAAACCTTTATTTCTCCTTTGCTCAAGGACAGACACCCACTTCACTACTTTGTCTATTGTAATAAGCTAGTAAATCCAGGCAGTAGCGGGAGACAGGACCGATTGGGTCTCAAGAGCTCGCAAGGCTTATCCAATTCTAATGGCTAATTTAAAAAAGCTTACTCTCCAGGAACAAATGTTGGGATTAGAAGCCTTGCATGCATCAATTGAATTTATTTATTACCTAAAAAAAAGGCACCAAAATCTTGTAACATCCATTTATCATCGAAGTCGTAATCAGTTCCCTTTCATCTAACTCTGGTTGAGTAATAAAATTTCCACAAGTCAGGTATCAAGCTCATTCACACCAACATATGGGCTATGACCATGCAGTTAGGTCCGCAACATGCTGATCATCTCATCTTAGGCCAAATCAATGACAAGCATAAAACAGAATTGGTAAGAACCCACCAACATCTTTACTTCCTAATCAGTAGATGATTGTTTTACCAAGCTTATCGGTTTTTTCCCACAGCATTTTTTTCAATATACCAATTCCTCTCATTCTGTTCCATTAGATTTCCAAAGAGTTGGGTAAAGGGAATCGAGTACTCGCCTTGGATCTCTCGGGGCACTTTGGGAATCAAAGTGAGGAATGACTTGTCTGGTATCCAAGAATCCAGCTACAGACACGCATTGCAGGTCTACAAAAGGAGAGACTGAACTGAATAGAAGGGCCTCAAATGCGGAAATTGAACCAAACCAATATAAGATTATCATTACATCATAATGGACATTTGAAATCCTTCATCTTCCGACCAGTTTCTGACAAAACAGATTAAAGCTACATGGTGCAAAACCAAGTGCAAAAGGCTGGTCGGTAATATTATTATTAGTAAGGAAAAATGATGTACCACAGAGCAAGCTGTTGGTTAAGACCGCCATTACCCTCAAATCAAGTAACCACCAACACCACCAGAGTACTGAAATGCAATAGAAAATTATTTTCTGTGCAAATCTGAACTTACTTTGTTCTTAGAATACATATATTAACTAGCAAAAAGTTGTTCCAAATGAATTGTTTCCTTTAAAAGAACTGGAAGCCCAAAATTAAACTTATAAAAAGGTAAACAACACTTGTGCACAATGCTCTGTAGTGGACAGGATCGGGAAAAAACAAAATGTACACAAACCTTACCCCACTTAATATGTGAAGAGACTGTTAAAAAAGTAAACGTCGCTTGTGCAAAATGCTCCTGCAATAGGGCGAGGTCATGGTCGTGGAAAAACAAGATGTACACATACCTTGCCCCCCACATAATATGTAAAAAATTGTTTTCAAGAATTGAATCTGTGACCTCTAGGTTGCACACATGCAAGTTTGCAACTCTACTGCATGCTTGCCTGTAGAAATTAAACTTATCAAAAGAAAATAAAAACATAATATACTACCTTTACACACACCAAAATGTTGTCCAGCTATTGAAGCATTTTGCACCTTGTTTGTATTTCGGAACAGAAGATACCTGGAAGAAATATAGCAAACCATATTCAACAGATAGAAGACAGCATGCAGTCCATCATCTCACAAAGAATAGGGCCCAGATAATGCACAGCATCTGCTCATAAACCAAAACTATGCTGCTTATAAACAAAAAAAAAAAAATTCAATACCATGATTCGAGAATAATACAAGGCTCAACATAGATGAATTCATGAAGCAATCAATTCCTGAACTGTGGAACAAAAACTAAGAAACACTATTTTCATTCCAAGTCATTATCACAGGGAAATTTTCAATCTTAGCAGACAGAGCTTGCTTTTGGCAAGGGATATTCATTGACACATTGTTGGTGTTCCACTAGTAAAAAAGCCTAAATCACATCATCATAACCAGAGAATTTGTGCTATTTCTACCTGAATGTACAGTACACTTTCTTCGCTCCCCTTTCTTGCGAATACAACATCACACTAAAAACTAAGAAGTTTAGAATGAGTGAAAGCACCTTTCTGTGCAAATAAATTATAAGATTTCATCACATCAATTCTTTTCTTCTGTCTGATCAACCAACCAGAACGCTGGCAAGAAAAACTTGAACTGGCAATTTCTACTAGCAGAAGCAGCAACTCTAAGTAGCTGAAGCAATCATGAAACTATCCAAACCATTCAGAACCATCTGCAAGACTGCAACAGAGACCCTCTAATTTCCACATTTCAGTAAAATTGACACTCGTGGTAAACCCCCATTTTTCATATAAGAAACAGCACTCCACAGCTTATTTAAATTCCCCTAAGACTTCAGTAATTTACATTGATTTTACAAATAAGACTTCAGTAATCACCAAAACCACTTGCAAAATTATAATAAAAAATAAGAAAAAAAATGTCGAAATAGGCTCTCATGTGAACCAAACATGGGTGGCTGGCTTCATAATAGTGTATAGCCAAATTAAGATGGGAAGGAAAGGACAGTAAGCAGCAGCAAGGGGACTATCATGGAAAAGCCAGAACTCCGCTGGCTAAAGTAGTATCAATCTCCACATCCAGTAGTCTCGATGAACAATCTCTATCCGAACAGCACAACGTTCATCTCTATCCGAACAGCACAACCCCTCCAAGAAACCCCTTGATTGGTAGGCACCGCCTGCTTATTTGGTTGATTCCTCGAACACGAAAATATGCAGTTCAGCATCCTTTTCCCATGCTGGTCACAAGCTGCACCTTGGAAAGCACTGAAGAGTCTACCCAATAAGCAAATATCCCATTAATTATCCCTTTTGTTTGTTTAGAAAAAAACCTAACGTCCAACCAATCGTTCCGTTTTCATTCTCCACAGTCTTCCAGCAGCCAACTATGACTCATTGCCAAAAAAGAAAGGGTATGCCTGGGAATGATTTCTTAAGAGAAACTCAATCACTTCATGCATATACTCATTTCAATAACCACCTACAATAGTTGAGCACATTTATGGTCTTGTACAAAAATTTCGATTGCAATTATTATTTTAGCAAATCAAGATTTGAGAAGCAACCGCCTAACTCTGATTAACAATGGATTGTTGTGCACCTCACAATGCATCTAATACCTTTGGTTAACTTCAAATCTCAACCCAGCTCATTCCAGCTTCTTTTCTACCCAACTTCTTAACAGTTTCCCTAACTTTGCTTAACCTGTCCCACATTCCCAATTTTGCATAAACATTCGAAAGCATAACATAGATCGAAGGGTCTTTTGCTAAGGTTGCAAGAAGGCGTTCAGCTATAAAATTAACCATATTAGTTTTATTGTGAATTGCACAGGCCTCGAGCATAGAGCCCCAAATGGACTTATCTGGCTCAAATGGCATGTCAGCAATCAACTTTTCAGCCTCTTTTGTACATCCAGCTTGACCAAAAAGATCAATCATGCAATAATAATGCTCCAAATGCGGTTCTAGTCCATGATCAGGCTTCATGGACTTAAATATTGACCATGCCTCTTCAACCAAACCAGCATGTCTGCAGGCAGAAAGGACACCTAGAAATGTGACTTCATTTGGCTTCAACCCTGATCCTATCATGTCATGGAAAAACTTGATCGCTTCTTTTGCTCTTCCATTTTGTCCACAGCCAACAATGATCCCTGTCCAACACACAACATCTTTTCTTGGCACTGAAAGAAATAAAGCCAAACCATCCTCAATTTCACCACATTTAGAATACATATCAATAAGTGATGTGAGTGTGACCTCTTCCGATTCATATCCCCTCTTAATGCAGATAGCATGAACCTGTTTGCCACTTCCAAGAGACGATAACCTTGAACAAACTTTCAGAACACTAGACATAATAAATTGATCTACTTCAAGATTCAAATTAATCATATCTTTGAACAGAGACAAAGCTTCATGTAGCAGTCCCATATTAGTGCACCCTATTATTAAGCCTGACCAAGCCACAACATCTTTCTTTGGAAGCCTACGAAAGAGTAAAAAAGCGTCCTTAATATTTCCCTGTCTGGCATGAAGATCAATGAGAATGCTTCCAACTACACAGTCTAATTCATATCCATCAGTAACAACAAGACCATGAACTTGAAGTCCCAGTCTTAAGTTTAGTATATTGATGCAGACCTTCAAAGCATTACTGTAAAAGTACGAATCTTTAGAGACACCAGAATGATATATTTGTGAAAGCAGATTGACGGCATTTAAATTGCATTCATTGACAACATAACCAGAAAGCATAGAGTTCCAAATTGACAGACTATCACAGATGGAAGTGTTGCAGCACGCATATTGATAAAAAATCTTGGTTGCTTCCTTTATCTCATTGCAATTTGAGTACATATCAATCACTGCTGAAAGGGTGAAATAGCTGGACTCGAACCCAGACTTTTGGACGTAACCATGTATTTGCATCCCCATCACCAACAAACCAACAACGCTGCAGGTTTTAAGAGCGCATGGGAAAGTGAATTCGTCAAGCCTGTGGCCTCCTTGGTGCATCATAGACACAAATTCCAACGCACACAAACTACCTTTACTTGCAAAACCAGCAATAATACTGTTCCAAGACACATCATTTGGTTCTGGCATTCTATGAAATAACTCTACTGCTTCCTCCATCAATCCTTCCTTACAAAACCCTGAAATGATGGTATTCCATGAAGTGGAATTCGCACTTGAAAAGTCGAGGAAAATTTTCCTCGCATCATTCAAACTCCCACATTTAATGTACATATCCAAAAGGGTATTCATTAGAACAGTGTCACGCACTAACTTTTCTGAAATAATTCTTTTATGAATCAGCTTACCCAATTCGATATAACCCATATAGCCACATGCTTTCAGCACGGCAGAATACATGAAGCCATTGGGTTCCTCGTCTGTTTTAGAATCTAACATGTTCGTATATAGCTCGATGGCTTCATTTGGTCTTCCGCAACTAGTATATGCGGAGACCATCGTAGTCCATGTAACGACATTTCTGTGAACCATATCATCGAACAGTTTGCGAGCATCATGTAACAACGTCAGATCAACATACATACACATTAAATTGTTGGCTATAAAGATGTCGTGATGAACCCCAGATTTGATCAAATGCGAGTGATACGATTTCCCGTGTTTGGGAGCTTGAACTCGCCCACAATGACGCATAGCTATAGCAATCCGCTTCAAATCTATGGTTACCCATGAAGGGCAATAAGTCATGGATGAGCCGCGAACTGGAAGGGTTTTATTCCACCATTCTAATACCGAGAGTAGGACTGGTGTTATTAAGACACCCAGAATAGGACATAAGTTCTTCTGTTCTACCAAGGTAACACTTCAGTGAGTTGAACAACCAGACTTGAGCCGCCGAGTGCAAGTGCTCTGACTTGTCCTCTTCCTTTCTTTCAATGAGTACCCGCTGGGCCAAAGCCCAGATGCCAACTCGGGCCACTTCTGCGAAGACCTCCCTTTATAAGATGGAAGAATTGTGAGAGTCTATTTTTATAAATTTGTCAAAGTTTAAATTAATCCATAAAATTTATTTGGAAGGGAGTTCAATTCAATGTAATTTTTGTATTTTTTATAAATAAAATTTTAAAACGTTTTTTCTCTTAAAATATATGGTAAATTTTTAAAAAAATTACATATTCGAACTCAGCACGTAAAACTCTCTCTAACAAGATACATCATTGATATTTTTTAACGTACTTTTAAAATTACATTATTTTTCAAAAATAATTTAATTAGTATATATGCTATGTAATTTTTGTTAACTAGATTAACCTAAATAGTAAGTATTAAACTTTAAGAGAAACATATTCGCTAAACCCTAACAGGGTCATGTATTATATTTTCATTTTGTAACCTAAAAAATAAATATTAAACCCTAAGGGGAATGTATTTGCTAAACCCTAACGGGCTCGTGTATCGTATTTTCATGTTGTAACCTAAACAACAAGTGTTAAACCCTAAGGGGAACGAATTCGCTAAACCCTAATAGGCTCGTATATCGGATTTTTATATTGTAATCTAAACAATAAGTGTTAAATTCTAAGGATAACGAATTTGCTAAACCCTAACGGGCTCATGTATGCTCAACATATTGATTAAGACAATAAATAATTAATTAAAAAAGAAAAATTAATATATTTTTTAAATTAAATTTTCTTCATTTAATATGTATTTTTCTTAAAATTCTCCAATTTTGGCATGAATCCAGAAAATAGAAATCAAATTAATTATAAAAAACCTAATAACTAGACTTGGTTGCAAATAAGTTTAAATGAGGGGGAAAGTTATGGGTTGCACCTTATAGTTTCATGAAAGTATCAATTTGCACCCTATACTTTCAAATATATCAAATTGCACCTCATACTTCCATTTTCATACACCGTCGCACCTTCTGTCATTTTTCCGTCTGTTTTTGCTGATCTGGCATCTTTTCACCGTTACTTTGATGACATGTAGATTCACATATGTGCTACATGGATTATGGTCCAAGTGGACTACTTAAATTTTGACAAGTGTCAATTTTGGTGGGAAGAAAAAAAACATAGCAGTCTTAACTAACTATACAAAGAATGTTTTTTATTTTGGATCAAAATGCACCCTCAAGTTTAAAACGTAGATAATAATACACCCTAAACTTTCAAAAACAGATCAATTCAGACCCTATCAAATGTGAAAAAGTCAAGCAGTACCCCCTCTCAGGTTCACACATTCCAAACACATCAACCAAATATTAACCAGCAAAATCACACTAAAAAGAGATAATTTAACATTCCATACAATCCTGCAATAAGTCTCAACCATAAATTTAAGAACTAGTCATAATATTTGAAAGTCTTACATAATTAACTTAATTTGCTTACACCAGAAAAAATAAATCATTGGTGTACAGAAGACACCATACATCATTCTCATTTTCCAGCATTACTTTCTCCTCTTCCTTGAGGATCCAATCTTGCACTGCCACGAGTTATAACCCTTGCCATTGATGTTCCAGGCTACAAACAAGAAAGAAAATAAAAATTAAGGTACTGTATGAAAAAAATAACAAACTTGGACATTGTTACACTTACATTTAGAATTGATCTTCCTGTGTCAGGGTTGATGTAAATACCAAGCCCTTGTAGTTGAGTCCTCTTCCTTGGTTTGGTTTTAGGCCTGCACTCTTGATGGTGTGGACTCACATACTTTGATGCAGCATTTAACCTTGTCACTGGTGGTAGGATATTGGCAGCTGGAATGGTAGTGGCAGCTGGCTCAACTTGGTTGCTGGATGTGTTTGGTTCTGAAGATAGAATGTTTCTAAGTCTTGAAGCTCTTGTCACTCGTGGTAGGGGTGGTGGAATAGTTTGGTTGCTTGATGCACTGGGACGAGGATGTGCAAATTTGGTTCTTTTCACCACTGCTTGTATTGGCAGGGTAGTGTTGCTTGAGGAACTGACTGCTGCTATAGGGCTTTGTGAAATTGTTGCTCCAGTCGTAGCTCCACTACTAGAACCACTCTTTCCAGGACAATCTTTGTTCCTTGAGTTGTGGCCTTTACCTTTGCAAATTTTACATGTCATACTCTTGCCCTCTCTTGTCAACTTGTTCTTTAAAACCACTTCATTATGCTCTTTTCTCCTCCTCCTCTTTGGTCTCCCTGGCATCTTCCTGATCTTTGGTGGCAGGACATTGTCCTGTTCTGATTTTGGCCAATATGCTTCACCACGAATTGGCTCAATTGGTACTTGATAAGCTCTCAAGTAGGTGTTTTTCTTATACCAAAGATCTAGATATTCATCGACCCTAGACCCTGTCTCATTTATAGCCCTAATTGCATGTGAGCATGGAATACCAGAGAGCTCCCATGCTCCACATGAACAACTTGTCTGCCTTAACTTAACCACATATTGGTTCCCTCTAAATCTAACTTCATAGCTGCCTCCACCATTCCACTCACAACAAATCTGCTGCTGCCTCTGGGTGTACAGTTTTCAGTTCTGCTAGATTATGCTCAAAGTCTGCTTTATTTGAGGACTTAGCTATTTTCCAGAACATGGACTTGAGGTGTCTGCCAGCAAATCTCCTACTCCAATTGGAGTAGTAATGCCTGCAACAGAATCTATGTTCAGCCATTGGCCACACCTCTGCCACTGCATTAACAAGTCCCTTTTGTCTATCACTTATAATGGCAAAACCCTCACCATTAGCAGTCTGCATATCCAACCTTAATAACTCCAAAAACCAACTCCATGTATCTGTGTTCTCAACCTGAACCACAGCCCAAGCAATTGGGAACATTTGATTATTTACATCCCTCCCTATAGCAGTAAGCAACTCACCTTTCACCAAACCTTTTAGAAAACACCCATCAATACCAATGACCGGTCTACAACCTCTAAGGAAACCCACCTTACAGCTATAAAAGCAGCAGTAGAATCCTTTAAATAGAGGTGCATCATCCTCATTCTCCCTGGTTGTCCAAATGGTTACAGTTGACCCGGGGTTGGAAATCAGCAATTCCTCACCATAATCCCTCAGTTTCTCATACTCTTTAAGACAATTTCCATCCAAGTCAGCTAACACATCCCTCTTCACCCTTTTAACCTGTTGGATACTTACATCTAGTTCTAGGTTTTCCATCATAAAAGCCTTCAGGTGCCTAGGTCTTATGTCAGGATAAGAAGATATAGTCTTATAAAACCTCTTATACAAAAACTTATGTGAAAGCCTTGGAAGTTCTCTCTTTTGTTCACATGTATGATCATCATAGAATGTCTTAATCTGAAAACTATTTAGATCTTTACAGAATGATGCAAATATCTGCCATGGACAATCATCAGAACCAAAACACTTAAACCTAGTTCTACTAGGTTCATTTCTGACCAACCTTATATCATGCCTACTCATAATGGCATAATTGTTCACAGCATTCTTAAAGTCTTCAGTTTTATCAAATAACATTCCAAGATCAAATTTAGGGATACCTTTTTGACACTTGAAGATTGGAAAATTCTGTCCACGAGTTACACTGATATCATCACACCCAGGTTGAGCCAAACCATCATCATCTTCTGTCTCTTCATCCTCAGAAGAATTGAGCAATGCCACATTCCTCCAACTCCTCTTCTCCCTCGCAGCAATGACTTCGTCATCTCCCTCCGACGAATCATCCAACGGAAGCAACTCTTCCTGACTTTCTTCACCAGTATCGTCACCACTTGAAGATAAATCAGAGCTCGACATCGTTGATTTGGAAATGCCTGCACACAACTCACATAAGCAACCTCTCCCAAATATCGCGAACCCTAACATAAGCAAACCTGTTTGCTTATTGCAAACCCTATACAATTAATAGAGAAACTACAGTTTTCGGTACATACCTTGGGTTGAATCACAGATTACAGCAACAAAATCGAACAACTGATCGACAATGAATCAAAACAGGGACGAAGAGATAGATTTAGGTTTTTTCTTCTTTCTGAAATGGGATATGGGTATTGGGATAATATCTAATCATTTTATGAATTAAACAATTGAAAATAAAATGCCATGTCAATAAAAAGATGCCAGATCAGCAAAAACAGACGGAAAAATGACAGAAGGTGCAACGGTGTATGAAAATGGAAGTAGGAGGTGCAATTTGATACATTTGAAAGTATAGGGTGCACATTGATACTTTCATGAAACTATAGGGTGCAACCCATAACTTTCCCCTTTAAATGAGTGACATTATCCCTAATAAGTCTGATAAAGTAGACCTACCTACAATTTTGTCTTATAAGATACTTTTTGAGTTTTTTTCCCCTTCTATAACATGGATTTTTCTCCATTTGAGAGATGACTTGATTTCAAGAACGGTATAAAATCGACTGCCTAGCAGCATGTTTTGGATTTCAAGCTTAAAAGTTTTAGTACGGATAGGCACGATTTCAGTAGATTTGGATATTCGTTTAGATATTATCAAAACGTTACAAATCACTAATCACTTTAAGATATGTTTAGATCTTCTTCCTGATATGTTAAGAGGAGTGCACAAATTGATAGATCGGTGAGTTTCTCATGTTTTCGTTGGTCTATGAATCATATGATGTTTTGTTATTTGAGTACACTCGATGTGATCTAATTTTAATCCATTGTTTGTTTTTCAAATTATAATTCTTCTGCTTGGGTTAGGCGGCTACACGTTTGCTTTTATGGAATAAAATGCAGCAATTTAACCCTTTCAAAAAAAAAAAAAAAAAAGGAATCGGGAAAATTGGCATTGTGTTAGCTTCGCATTATTTCTTTTTAATTAGAAGTTGGATTAAAAAAGAATATTTATGATGTGAAGTTGTAATTTGCAGTAAAGATGTTTGAGACTTCAAAGAAGATGTGTATTGAATCTTATGTTGAAAGAGTACAAGGCTAAGAAGAAAAGAGGTTAAGAAGATAGAAAACAAGTCTAGCTTGCTTATCATTATTGACCACACTTACACAGAATATATATGAAGAAATGACACAAATTTGACACAAAAGCCAGTCACGGATCTGCGGGTATCTTTGCAAGCAGCCCAATCGGCATCACAAAAAGCTTCTAGCTGCAATTTGTGGTAAGTAGGATAGAATAATCCATATGCAGTAGTACTCCTAAGATATTTCATTACCCTTTGAGCTGCACTTAGATGCATGTCAGTAGGTTGTTTCATAAACTGAGCTAAATGACTTACGGAAAATGTTATATCTGGTCTTGTTAATGTCAAATACATTAGTTTACCTACAAGTCTTCTGTAAATGAGAGGATCCTGCAATGTAGTGCCAGAAACAGAATGCAATTTGACAGTAGTATCAATAGGACTATGAACATGCTTGCTATCAATGAGATCATTTTCATTAAGTAAATCAACTATATATTTTCTCTGATTGATGAATAATCCAAGCTTGGATCTGTGAACTTCTATCCCAAAGAAGTACTTAAGAGGCCCTAGTTCTTTTATTTTGAAATGAGCACTGATATGACTTTTAACATCATTGATTAAATATTGATCATTTCCACCAATTGCCATATCATCTACATAGAGTAGAAGTAGGACAATTTTCGAGTGTTCTCTAAAATGAAATAGGGAATAATCTGATTTGGATTGTAAAAAATCATAGTCTAGTAGAACTTCTTTGCATTTAGCATTCCATTGTCTTGAGGCTTGTTTAAGGCCATATATAGATTTATTTAATTTACATACATGTCCTTTAGGTATAGGATAACCTGGAGCAGGTTTCATATACACTGTTTCATCAAGTTCCCCATTTAAAAAAGCATTATGCACATCTACATGTTCTACTATCCATTTATTCATGCTTACTAATGCCAAAAAAAGTCTAACAGTGGTCATTTTGACCACTGGTGCAAATGTTTCAGTATAGTCAAAACCTTCGTTTTGACTATACCCTAAAGCCACTAATCTTGCCTTGAACCTTTCTACAGAGCCATCTGAATTATGTTTAATTTTAAACACCCATTTACAGCCAATTGCTTGTCTATCCTTTGGTTGAGGAACAACTGTCCAAGTATTGTTTTCTTGGAGAGCTTTCATCTCTTGATCCATAACATGACACCAATTTTGATCTAGTTTAGCTATTCGATAACTAGTAGGTTCTATGTGTCCATTAAGGGCATTCAAGAAAATGTTGTGTTTGTTAGAATAATTGCACTTACTAACAATAGATTTTAAATACTTGGATTGTACTGCTATGGTATTACAATCATAATCTGTTAAATATTGGGGCTTCTTTCTATGTCTCTTAATTCCTTCATTGCCAATATGAAGACTTTGACTAACTGTGTCTATTGTTTTAGGAATTACTTGAGTTTGTTCTGTTATGATGTCATTACTAGACTGATCATCATCATTTCCTACTGTTTCATTTTTAAAAGGAAATTTGTTCTCTAGAAATTTTACATCTCTAGAAGTAAATATCTATTTGGTTTCTATGTCTAGAACTTTGTATCCTTTCACACCAAATTGATATCCCAAAAAAATACATTTTCTAGATCTAGGATCAAACTTAGACTGCCTGGGTTTATTGTCCCTAGCAAAACA
Organism: Euonymus europaeus; assembly: GCA_963580455.1. Taxonomy (NCBI): domain Eukaryota; kingdom Viridiplantae; phylum Streptophyta; class Magnoliopsida; order Celastrales; family Celastraceae; genus Euonymus; species Euonymus europaeus. The sequence continues at coordinate 18,890,861 of OY756972.1, read as the reverse complement.
TAAGCAACCAAATGTCCTCAAGCTGTTATAATTAAATTTCTGTTTATAAAGAATTTCATATGGTGTTCTCTTATGTAATACATCAGTAGGCAACCTATTTATTAGAAACACTGCAGTTTGAACACATTGACTCCAGTAGTCCTCAGGAATATTAGCCTTTATTCTTAAGGTTCTAGCTACATTCAGGATGTGTTGATGTTTTCTTTCAACTATTGCGTTTTGTTGAGGAGTATAGTTACATGACTTTTGATGAATTATTCCCTCATTTGCATAGAAATCTGTCATCTGAAATTCCTGTCCATTATCAGTTCTTATAGCTTTAATGTTTATATCAAATTGCCTCTTCACAAATGATACAAAAATGTGCATGTATTTCCTTGTCTGTCCTTTATCATGCATGAGGTACAACCATGTAAATCTACTGTAGTCATCTACCAATGTTAAGAAATATGTATATCCATCATGTGACTTAACAGAATTGGGACCCCAAATGTCTGCATGTATTAAATCAAAAGTTTTACATGATTTAGACTTGCTTACACCAAAAGGTAATCTTTTCATCTTCCCTAGATAACATTCACTACATTCTTCATTTGGAGTCTGAAATTTAAAACCTAACATATTCAAAACATAATCTGAAGGATGCCCTAATCTGTTGTGCCAACTAAAATTTCCAATCAATGCTTCTTGTTTTCTTCCTTCTAGATCATCACTTCTATTCATGAGATATAATCCTTTATGTAAAACTCCCATTCCAATCCTCCTCAATGTGCTCAATTCCTGCATTTCACATATTTTATTTGTAAAAATCACTGTAAATCTCTCATCCTCAGTTAATCTTCCAATAGATATAAGGTTTACTGAAAAACTAGGCACACAAAGTACAGTATCAAGTATTATATCATTATTTAATTTCATTTTACCAATGTGTGTTATTGTGTGCTTATGTCCTGTAGGCAAGGTAACATGAGAATCATGCACTCTATGGTATGCATGTAACATTGATAAATCACAAACAACATGGTTAGAGGCTCCACTATCTAATATCCATCTATTATTTTTTGTACCAAAATTAGAAAATGTACCTCCAATTGCTGCCACTGTTCCAGTATGAGAATTTGAAGTTGAAGTCATGTTGTTCCCATTTGAATTCAGTAGTGACATGAGTTGAGCACACTGGTCATTGTTCAATTCAACTTTGTTGTTTACCAGATTGCTCTCTACTTGATTGGTTGAATGCTTCCAGTTTCCTTGATCTGATCTTTGTCTCTTTGCTGGATTGCTATCATTGGGAAAACCATGTAATTTAAAACAATTATCTATGTTATGATTATCTTTCTTGCAGTACCTGCAAAATAATACTCCTTTTGCCTTTTGAAAGTTGTTTTGCCTCTGAGGTTTTGCACTTCTGTCTTGATCTTTTGATTGGAATTTTGTCTGGTTGGCATTTTGATTCCTTTGAAAGTTCATGGCCATTGATTCTTGACTTGTCTGGACATTAGACTGCATAGATATTTTTGTCTCCTCTTCTAACACCATTCCCAGAGCCCTGTTCATGTCAGGTAATGGATCCATGTGTTGAATCTGAGAACTAATATTCTTGTAATCTTCAGTTAAACCCATTAAGAATTGCATCAATTTCTCTTCTTCTTCCTGATCAATGACATCTTTAAGTATGTCACAATTGCATTTTCCACAGTCACACCTTGGCCTTTTTCTGTATCGAGCTTGTTCATCCCAAAGAGTCTGAATTTTGGTGTAGTAATCCATGATAGATAGACTTTCTTGCTTTGTGTTGGCTATATCTCTCAGAATCTGATAAATCCTTGTCCCATTCTTCTTTGTATATCTGGTTTTCAGATTGTTCCATAACTCATGCGCTGTTTTTGATTCTGAAAGACTTACCATAATTTTCTCCTCAACACTATTGGAAATCCATCTCTTAATCAGAGAATTGTTGCTCTTCCACAGGATGTAGTTCGAGCTTGATGGATCCGGCATTTTTATTGTTCCATCTACAAAACCCAGCTTGTTGCGTGATTCCAATGCATCAATAAGATTGCTGCTCCAAAAGTTATAATTTGTTCCAGTGAACTTGACCGAGACAAGGCTTGCAATTCCAAAATCTGAAGGAAGTAGATTATATGGATCCAGTAACATTTGAGAGCTCTGATTTGCTTGTGCACCATCACTTGTATTCATCTTTGAAGCAATTTTCTTTCTCTTTCTCGTGTATACTATCAATCGTCGCTCCGATACCATAAAAAAGAATATTTATGATGTGAAGTTGAAATTTGCAGTAAAGATGTTTGAGACTTCAAAGAAGATGTGTATTGAATCTTATGTTGAAAGAGTACAAGGCTAAGAAGAAAAGAGGTTAAGAAGATAGAAAACAAGTCTAGCTTGCTTATCATTATTGATCACACTTACACAGAATATATATGAAGAAAATAAAGTGACCGTTGCTATAACGGATACTTACAACTAGACGTTGCACAGAGAGCTAGACATAGAACACAGAGAAAAATTCAAACAATAAAGACAACACATTTGACACCTCTTAATAAGACTAAGCCCAACCAATACATGGGCCAAGAAAATAAAAACAAAACAATCTAAATAAGACCAAAAACAAAACTGGCCCAATTGGCCCAAATGTTAGATGAAACCAACTTCATCTTCTTCAACGGAAAGTGCAGAGAACATCGTAAATCAAGATTGATCGCTTCAACTCTAACATGGATTTTAATATTTTATGTAAATAATACAAATTGGGACATACAAGAAGTTGTCATGATTCATGAAAAGGATTAATACCAGGGTAAACCTTGTTAAATTAATAGAAATTTGGGTCAGAGATTTCTCAATTTCAAATATGCGGTTGAGAGGGTGGGTGGCCAGCCAGTCTTCACTTTTTAGTTTTTACTAGTGAGCCTGCAAGAAGGTTGTATTTAAGTCCGTCAATGCATGGATGGTCAAGTGTAGTTAAAATTTTAAATAAATGACTCAGGATTAAACAGTTCATATTGTCTCGTTCCATTATAACATCGTATTTATTAGAATATTACACTGAAATATGATAATCCATTATAAGTGTGCAATAAAATATAGGTAAAGGGTACAAAATCCCCTCAAGTATGACCTAATTTTTTTATAAAAAAAAACCACCAAGCTATGAGAAAGTGTATATAGTCCCCTCATATGTTTGTTGATTGTCTGAGATGATGGTCAACCTGCCTAAATGTTATTAAGCTATTACAAAAAATTATAGGGGGGCAAATGCTATTACATAAAACTATAGGGGTGTTTAAGCAATGACAATAACAATGAATATGTGTAGGTGAACCTGGTGGTGGACTGTCCGGTGGTGGTCTGCTAGGATGAATATGTGGAGGTGGAGTGCTTGGTGGTGGATGAATCTGTGGAGGTGGACTGCTTGGTGGTGGTCTGACGGGATGAATTTGTGAAGCAGGACGAAAATGGCATACCTGACATTCTCAATACTTCAAACATGATGGAAGATGCAGTTGCTATGATGTAAATTGCACACATAGATGAATGAAAATCGCAAATCCTTTTGTTTTCATGTTTGAGGGAAGAAACCCTAGCAGATAAGGGACAAAGTGGAGAAAAATCTTATTTTTTGGTGTGATTAGTTAATTTTAATCAATTTTTAATTAATTATTATTAATCAAGCAACTTAATCACGTTTAGGGTTTAAACGTGAGCCACATAGGCAGGTTGACCGTCATCTCTGACGGTCAACAAACGTTGGGGGGGCTATATACATTTTCTCATAGTTTGGGAGATTTTTTCAATTAGACCATAGTTTAGGAGGTTTTGTACCCTTAACCCATAAAATATTAATAATATAATATTACATTATAAATTTACAATAGAATATGATGTTACAATAGAATGAGTTATTATGAACTATTTAGACTGAGCCATACAACATTTTCCCAAATTGAATTACAAATGATAGCTTTTGTCCTTTACTTCGTCAAACGTCCTAAATGAACCAACAACAGTCGTTGCAATGGCCCCTTGTGGAACTTCTAATCTTTGGTTATTTGAGATTGTTGTGAGTTGTTGTATGGTATAAAACTGTGCTGAATTTGACGTAGTTTAGCATATCCTTTTTAAAATTGTGTTGAGGACCTGAGGTTAATTTAAATGCAGTTTAGCATCTATAAATTGCAGAGTTAATTTAAATATCAATTATATTAACATAAATTCATTAAATACTATAATAAATTCAACACAATTACATTTAAGATATGCATGGAAATTTAACAAATATAAAAATCTAATGATCTCAAACAACTCCACAACAATCATATCACGTGTGACCGTCATCTCTACATAATCATAAATGTTTGACTAGTCATTTGAAGTGCTTGCTCTAGCTCCACTAATACTGTATTTCATGCCTGACACATCGAGATTATTCTGATTATCACAATATGCACTAAAATATGGGTCATCTATTGTACACAATCTTACGAAATTATGTAAAATAACGCAGGTCACCATGATCTTCACTTGATCGAAAAATAAGTAAGAGGACATTCTTGATAGCATGTGCCACTTATTTTTTTAGCAGACCAAACGTACATTCAATGACCGATCAAAGAGACAAGTGAGCAAGATTGAACGCTTCCCGTGGTGTGATTTCACTGGACCATTCCCAAATACCTCCAAATGGTATCTTTGTCCCTTATACAGTGTCAAATATCTAGTTTAATTCGGATATCATGAATCAACCAAGTAATATTTTCTTTTAATATAGATGAACACGATGTTAACCAAATGTTTGTAAAACCAAAAATTGTAACAAAAAAATTTATTTACTTACTAGGGGGTGGGGATTGGAGTTCACATTTCTGTGAATCGAGCTAACTAAAAATTCGTGAATCATGCACAGATCCCTTTAACCACCACATAAATGTGAATAATATCTTGAAGTCGCATGATGCCTCACATTTTGCATGGTCACACATTTTCTCCCAATAAATTGCGTCCTACCATCATTCAAGACTAACGCTTGAACATGAGTCTTATAAATTGCCCTAATGCAGTCCATAAAGTATGGAAAATATCATTTGTCCACTTCTATGTAGTTTGGTACAGTAAAAGTTTTGGAACCCTTGATCGTATTATATCTAACATTTTTATCAAACTAGTTGGAAAATGGAGTCAAAAAATCGAGCACCACAAGATAGATTTTGGAATTTTGGGGAAACAGTCCATCGTCAATTTCATAACGTCCTGAACAATTTGACAAGGATGTTAGATGATATAATACAACCAAACGATCCAACATCTTCGACCGTACCAAAGTATAAAGAAGATGACAAAATATAATTTTCATACTTTAACGGGACTGCATAAGGACAATTGATGGGACTCGCATTCAAGAGGTAATCCCTAATGACGACAAGACGGGATTTGTTGGGAGAAAAGGTGTGACCACGCAAAATGTGATGACGACATATGCATTCGACATGTTATTCACATTTGTGTGTGGATTGAAAAGGATCTACACATGATTCGCAAATTTTTAACTAAGTTATCAAAAATATAAATCTAACTTTCCACACACTCCCCTGATATGTAAGAAAATTAGTGTTGTGACTTTTGGTTTTACAAACGTCTGGTAAGTCACTAAACACTATTATCAGTTCATCACTGTTACAGAAAAATATTACTTAATTGATTCAAGATATCCGAATCAAACTGGATATTTAGCATTGTATAGGATACGAAGATGCCAATCTAGAGGTATTCTATAATGGTCCTACAATATCGACACCACGGGAAGCGTTCAATCATGCTCTACTAAAAAATAAAGGGCACATACTATCAAAAATATCCTCTTACTTATTTCACAATCAAATGAAGATAGCGGTGGCCTGCATTGTTCTACATAATTTCATAAGATTACGCACAAGAGATTACCCAAATTTCAGTTCATATGGCGATGATCAGAACAATCTCGATGTGCCTTTGACATGGTATTGGTTATTTTTTAGGGATTGCATCGGGGCTATAATAGTTTTCTTCGATTTGATTGGATGCAGATTTCGCGTGGATTTTTCTTGGCATTTCCAAAGTAGACTGTTAGAATATGCTTGAATCGGACTTTTTGATTGGTTGATTCTTGTCATTTAAAGAAAACATTCGTCTAGAATTCGCTGCAATTTGAATTTTGCATCCTTGGTTTTCAAGAGTGAACAATTGGAGCAAGTTATGGTAGAATACCAAGTTTCATCAACAGTGGTTAATAGATAAATTTTGAATTATGTTCCTAACAGTGAATAATGTTCCAGTCACAATCGAATTGGGTTCCTTACTAGTAATGGGATGATACCTCTGGTGCGATCATATAACATGCATGATAAAGAAAATGTTTCTTGAGCTGATGAGCAGATGGGGCAATTGGCGAGTCAACCAAATGTTGTGGCAATCCACAAAATACACATTCTAGTTGGTTAGGAAATTTTAGGTCTCAAAGTCATCAAATCCTCATGGATACCATCCATAGAAGCACCATACCAACCCCAAACATAATGGGCATTGCAGCCACATTTAGTAACCATCCTTTTTACAGCTGAGAATTGAATTTATTTTCCTCTGATAGGGTATTGCATTTCAGCTCCTGATGAAGATGGCATTAGACATATTTTTACCTGTCGAGCTCTAATGGAAAAGACGGAAATGATTACTGAAGGTTCAAGGCAGTATATATGCTGCTTTTGTTCATTGTGAACTTGTCATTTCATTAACCTAATATGATAATTACTCTCTTTTTAAATTTTTTGTTTTAGATTTTTCAAGAGCAACGTTAAGTGATCTACAATGCCGACTGTTCAGCTTATCTAATTTGATTCTAATACTTACAAGGCTTTTGGAACCTTCAAGTTTTCATTTGATTTCCGAACAATATGATTTTCTTAAGGTGCTCGTTTTCTTCACATTTTACTTTCTCAATTACATTTTTCAAGAAGTTGAAGCATCTGGGTAGTTGTTTGTTTCTGCTGAATATATATGTCATCAAGATCATATTGTTGTATGATTCAACATGGTTATATAGTGAATAGTGATGATTGATGAAACAAGCTTGTAGAAGAAAAATGAAAGAATTGGATGGAACAAATCTATATTTACATGGAATCCAAACATCCCTAATTTAATGGTTGTTTTATTACAATTTATAAAACAATCCAGGGAGTGATTAGAACCATCAATGCAAGAATCACAGCCCACCCTAACAATGATTTTAAGCCGTTGGATCCACTGCAGTGTAGCTTATTATTATGATAACTACAGACCGTTCGGTTCCTGAAATCAACAAACATAAATTTTGGTATCTTCAATTGCTTGAAATATAACATACTGAAAGTGACACAGTAGAAATTGAATATATAAACAAACCTGGCCGAGCAGAAGGTGATGACATAATCAGTGCCGGAGCAAGTAAAAATGCTGGTAGGATCATCATACGCATAACTATATGCAGTAGGGCATGACTGCTTGAACTTCTTAGAATAATATGTAGGTTGACATGTTACTGGATTTCCATAAACACCCTTACAACAGTACTCATCGGTGTTGAACACATCGCAAGCGCTCCGGCAACCCACCACCTTCCCGTTTGATTTAACGGATAGTTCAGATGGGCATTGTGGTCTTAAATCTGAAACACATTCAGCAACACTGCAATTCCCTTTGCCATTTATAGGTGTAATGGCTAGCGGCAAATTGAAACCATCAACAAGGCTAACATCGTAAAAATCGAGAAGTGCTAGGGTAAATTCGGCAAGCGTTGCAGGAGTTGCACCTGCTGCTGTGCACTTTAGGGACGAGCCACATGAACCGGTCTGGCATGGACCGTTGCCGTTTTGGTCAAATTTGCACCCGGTTCGACCCCATATTCGACCACTCCAACCGACCGGCGCGGTGAATACAATAGATTGGCCTGATGTGAGTGCAAATCCTCCACCATTGAAATTCTCCCCTGGTGTTACTGCTGCCCATATTGTTTCTTTGCAATCGTTTATTATTGTAAAAACTCTTGCCGAGTCGGCCATTTTTGGCCCTGCAATTGTGAGTAGAAAGAAGAGAAGTGGCCGTAGAAACATGTTGGGGAGTGATGATGCCATATTTGCTGGGTCTCCTTTATTCTTCCTCTAGTGGGTTAGAGAAGATTCAGGGAAAATGCAGGGTTTCCTTATAAAAAGCAAAGGAAGGAAGAATATGTGTGGAGGGAGGTGATGAGAGTGATAGTATTAATAAAATCTATCACCGTTAATTAATTAGAGAGGGAATGCTTCAGGTCAAAGACTGTGAAGATGCTTTCTACGACCCTTCCATGCAAGTTTATTCCGAGGTTCCATTCTTGCAGGAGCTCCTTTATGGTAATCTTTCACTTTCTGAAGCAATAATTACTGTGGTTGGAAAGAATCCCACACAAGTCTCTTTCTTCGATAGATTCGTCAGAGTTTCAATTATTTCTCATTTCTCTAGCTAGTTGATGGGAAGCTATATATACAAGTCATGATCAACCAAACCAAACTTGTACAAGGCAATAGCTTCTCCTATTTTGGTACAGGGTTGAGGGTACTTCGTTATGTAGTAATAGGCTTATGGGTGGCAAAATCTGTCCGATTTAGATAATTAAATTTATCTGATAATGATTAAACTAAGTTAGACATAAGTTATATATTAAAAATTTGAGTTCAAACGCGCACAACAAAAATTATTGTTAAAAACAAAAAATAAAAATCGAGTCCTTACCCTAATTGTTTGAATTTAAATTAATCTAAGTTTGATCAATTAATTAAATGCAAAATTCAACCAAAATCACATATAAAATATTTCATAAACAACTTATATTGTTATCCGACCCGAAACCGTCTTTTTTTATTGTATGTATGGTCCCATGGACCAGTGTTGTTGGATATAAAAATGGGCCTTATTGAATCGGGGCCTCGCTTAATTATGTTTGGCAGTTAGGCAATAGTCATGAGCGTGGCCCAAAGTAAAGGACTTGTTGAAGTCGAACTCTTTTGTACCCAAAAAGTTTGATCTGAATATGGACTGCCCTTACCCTATGAGGCAGAGGTACACCATAGTTGGTCTGAGCCCATGAACCTGGCCCATTTTGTAATTTTTGGATTATCGGACATGTGGGCTTTTTGGGCTTTCAGGAGTCAAAGCCTTTTGGATTACTTTTTTTTTTTTTTTGATTAGTGAATTATTCGAAAAATGTCACGGATTAAAGATTCGGCTACCTAATTGTGGCCGTGGGAAACATTTTAAGTCATGATTAACTCTAATCTATGCCTGTATGCAATAATTATTAATCTCAAAGACTTTTTTTTAAATAAAAAAAATCAAAACTTTTGTGAAGAGTGAAGACAGTTGGCACACGTGTGGTACTAATCATGTTTAGCACTAAAGGGCCCAACCCAATGTAATCATTCTCTCCATCTTCTTGGACTCCTCTCCCTAAATCAAACCCTTATTCCACATTTTATTAATATTATTCAATAAAGTGTACATCTTCAAGACCCCTGTGGGCCACCAGCCACCCCGCTAGTGTAATGCTTGGGAGGCCGGCCCATTACCTTCCTTTCAAGCCCATAAAGAAATATATAGGGAATATAAAGCAAGACGCACATTAAGAAAATCATTTTTTATATGATATCAAAGCAGAACTCAACTACGTTGTCAGGTTCACTTGTCTAGAATAGTATACATTGTTTGGGGAGCCCTAAGTGATTTGATACATAAGTTAAGGTCCAACCTTACTCACGCAACAAGACATTTTCTTAAGGAGAAATAAAGTCGTACGAGTCTGATGTATACACAGAAATCGAACTCAAAATTGAAAATATTATTGACGTGGATGAATTTGGAATTTACAACATCGCTTACCTCCCGTTTCACAAGGAAAAAATGTTCAAACTATACAAATTAAATTACTATGGGGCCTTGGATAGGTCCCCACATTGGTAATTCAATTATTACTCAAGAAACTCTCCTTTTCAAATACAATTAAATAAGGAGAACTATAACATGGAAAAAAGAAACACTTTTCTCTATCTATTTATAGAATCAATTGTTACTTCATTAGTAGCTCCCATAGAAAGAGCTAGAGTACTACAACAACAATGGCTTCAGAGAAGGTTGAGACTGTTGTAGCTGGAAACTATGTGGAGATGGAGAGGGAAGAAACTGATTCGAAATCGACCAGGAACAAACTATCCAAGTTCTTCTGGCATGGTGGCTCTGTCTATGATGCTTGGTTCAGCTGTGCTTCTAACCAGGTACCTCAAAACATTAATAAAATTAGTGATTATTAATAAATCTGAATATTCGTCATCTTATTAATGAACTTCGTTGAATTGTTGTAGGTTGCACAAGTTCTTCTCACACTTCCATACTCATTTTCACAACTTGGAATGTTATCTGGGATTCTGTTTCAACTCTTCTATGGATTGATGGGAAGCTGGACTGCTTACCTTATCAGTGTTCTCTATGTTGAGTACAGAACCAGAAAAGAAAGAGAGAAAGTTGATTTCAGAAATCATGTCATTCAGGTACATACATACATACATATACATATATATATATAATAAACTATATCTATTCTTATGTAAGTACCATGTCAAATTATGCAGTGGTTTGAAGTTCTTGATGGGTTGTTGGGGAAGCACTGGAGGAATATAGGCCTGTTTTTCAATTGCACATTCCTTCTTTTTGGATCTGTGATTCAGTTAATTGCTTGTGCAAGGTAATTTTAATTACAGAATACTCAGCTCGTATCGTTTTATCGAAACTATGGATTAGTTAATCCTAATATTTATATCAATGCTGCTGCAGCAACATCTACTACATAAATGACAATCTTGACAAGAGGACATGGACTTACATCTTCGGTGCCTGCTGTGCGACGACTGTGTTCATACCTTCATTCCATAATTACAGAATCTGGTCATTCTTAGGCCTTATGATGACTACTTACACTGCCTGGTATCTCACCATTGCTTCCCTACTCCATGGACAGGTAGAAATTACATTCTTATAATCAATTATCTTCAATCCCAACTTTGACATGATTGATAAAACTTTCTTTCTTTCTTTTTTTCCTTTTTTGAAGGTTGAGGGAGTGAAGCACTCTGGACCAACAAAAATGGTTCTCTACTTTACTGGAGCTACCAACATTCTTTACACCTTTGGTGGACATGCTGTCACAGTGTAAGTAGTACTCAATAACAAGACACATATATATATATATATATATTGTATGTATTGATTTTTTCTTCTTCATATCAATGTATTGTAGGGAGATTATGCATGCTATGTGGAAGCCACAGAAGTTCAAGATGATATACTTGATAGCAACACTGTATGTGTTAACACTAACACTGCCATCAGCCTCTGCTGTGTATTGGGCATTTGGGGACATGCTTCTTACACATTCTAATGCTTTTGCTTTGCTACCAAGAAGTAGATACAGAGACTCTGCTGTCATTCTCATGCTCATTCATCAGGTTATTACAATCAATTAATATTATATTATAAAAAAAAAATAAGATCATTCATCAGGTGCTCTCATGAGTATTCGATTTATAATAGTTTTTCTTTGAATGGGTGCAGTTCATAACATTTGGGTTTGCTTGCACTCCTCTGTACTTTGTGTGGGAGAAAGCAATTAGGGTGCATGAGACACCAAGTGTGTTGAAGAGAGCAATTGCCAGACTACCTGTGGTGATCCCAATATGGTTCCTTGCAATTGTATTCCCATTCTTTGGCCCTATAAACTCAACAGTTGGATCTCTTCTCGTTAGCTTCACAGTTTACATAATCCCTGCATTAGCACACATGATCACCTTCATTTCTCCGGCCGCTCGAGAGGTAAAGTAATTAATTAATCATTTTAATTCCATAATCATCCCCTAAATTTCTTGAATCTTCACTGAAATGGGTGTTAACTTTGATTAATTATTTTACAGAATGCAGTGGAGAGACCACCAAAAATTGTAGGAGGCTGGGCAGGATTGTACACTATGAACATATTTGTGGTGGTATGGGTACTGGTGGTGGGTTTTGGATTTGGAGGATGGGCAAGCATGGTCAATTTCATCAGACAGATTAATACATTTGGATTATTCACTAAATGCTACCAATGTCCACCTCACAAGGCTTGAGTGAGGAACAAAATTAATTAAAGTTTAACAGTTAATTAAGTACTTCTTTCAAGACACTTATCACTTATGTGTGTAAAGAGATTGTCATTTGGAATTTTTGTTTTTGGATTTTTCATTGTAACAGTGAGCCAATGTTGATGGGTTCTCTAAGAAAAAGGTGTGATGGCAATCATGGCCACCCCTCATACATATCTATAGTTGTTACCCTTTTCAAAATTTTTAAATTTATTTTGTGTGGATTAATTATTATATATTCTCTATTCTTTCTGGCTTAAAATCCCTTATTTTCAATTTTTTTTTTCTTCATTGTAATAGTGTTAGTTCTGAACAAGTTTTAAATTAAAAAATTGGTCATTTTCACAATTTGTGAAAATGTGAAATATACCTAAATTAAGAGTACCTATCAGATTAGGGGCTGAGAGTGTTATTTTATTATGTCACTATATCACTTGATATGATTTGTCTTCAAATGTTTAAAAGCCAATCACTTGTGTGATTATCCTAATAGACAAATTGAAAAGATACAAACTAATTTAAAGAGTTTGTTCAGTTAGTGATTGTCTTAAGTTGCTGAATAGAGCATCAATAATTCATTTTTGATAATCGAGAATGATATCTTACAAATTTATTATTTGATCATTTGATATGCGCCTAAACTAGAGCGCACACAAAAGTTACTTACATGGCGTTTGAGCCCGTTTGGTTCATTGTGTTGCGATAATAATATGATTCTCATTATAAGTAATCAATAGTAAGAATTATATTACTAGGTAATCTTATTAAATTGCTTGGTAGATAAAATGTAATTGTAATGTGATATGTGCTATTTTCAAGATTGTCCTCACACACACATATATATAATGTGAATAAATAATAAATTTGAGAACAAAAACTGCATACATAATATAATATAAAATATATGATATGAACACTAAGATGTAAATATGTATATATAAAAATAATAAATCTTAAAATAAAATATAGATATATGTAAAAATGTAAATTTACATGAGATACAAATATGTAAGGATTCAATTGTAAATAATTTGTAAATCATTAGAGAAATGTTTGTCTAACGAACAAATGTTTGATTGTGTAATCAGAATACGAAATTTCAAATGGTAATGTGATTCAATGTTTTTATAAGGCTTTTCTTTACCTAGTAATTTGATTACACTACACTTTTATATAAAAAAATATCAAACATTGTACTGTAATCCGAATCTCATTACCATCATAATATCAAGCTAACGAAACAGGCTCTAAGAATATTATTTCTAGAGAGAATCAAACTCGTTACTTTTCAAATACGATAATTTGAGCCAAAACTCATCAATCCATTATTGATTGAAGGTGTGCAAATTGATCATTTGAGATCTGACACAAACCACATCGCACAACTTGATGTAAATGAAGTGTACGAGAATCCTTATCCACACAGATTATATTATACAAGCTAGTCTTCTTAATAGGAGTAATAAAAAGAATGGTTTGATGATTTTTAAAGGTGGCAAAATTTAGTCCAATCCGGAATTAAATTAAGTAGGACAAAAGTTACACGTTCGAAATTCATGTCAAAATAAAAAAAAAATTGTCCTATCTAATACTGGATTTGAATTCAAACACAAAAATCTTATTCGATTTAACTATTAAAATTTAAATCAATACATATATGGTCAATTACGTAGGCCGGGAAAAAAATAAATAAAACGTGCATTTTTGGGCTGTGATCTTACTGGATCACCCAGAAAAAGGGATTTGTGGGCCATGACACATGGTTAAAGGAATAGGGGTCCATAAGTAACTGGGCCTGTTCTTGACTTCCGACCTTCGCTCCAAAAGTGGCTTTTTTCTCTGGGAACAAAGAAATGGTGACGAACAAGAAAGAAAAGCAAAAAAGAAAGCAATCAATTCCCACACCCACCAGTCACTGATGACTCATTCCTTCAAGCCACTGCAACTCAAAAAGCCAATTCATCGCTCTCTAGACCGAACCCGAGTGTCCAAAACAAAGGCCAAATGGGGGGTGGGGGTGGTCAAGTGGTGTGTGCAATAATTGGGTTTGTAATAGTGACTGAAAGTTCTGATGGGATCCGGTGCATTAGTGCTGGTATGATCGGACCCTAGTTTAAAAAAAGTCATCGACCTTCATGTGATTCGAAAGGTTTAGTTTAAAAAAAATGATCATATTTGTTTTGGAACTGGGGACCCTGGCTTTAGTTTGCTACTCAAGATCAGGACTTTTGTTTGATCGTTGTCGTGGTCCTCGTGGAATGTTGTTGTCCATCACTACTTTTTTAAAAAATTTCTCCAAGATCAGTGAATTTGGCCACTGACTATCACCACAAAAGAGAAATCCTTTAGTTCGATCTGACGATCCAACTTTCCAGTTTTGGTTGGGACTTCAATCCTTATCTCCCCCTCTCTCTTTTTATTGATTTGACCAAAGAATTCACTGATTAAATGATTTTAATGTTGTTTTAATTTTTGGGATTCAAAATATGAATTTTTTAATTTTAAAAATTATATTTGTATTTTGTTATGTTTTGCGCGACGAGATATTGTATTGCTTGCATGTTTAAAACAAAATTAATGTGAAAAGTACATGATGATTCTAGATTGTTGGATATAAAAACAAATGACATTTCATATTTTCTTCAATTTAAAAAAATATATTTGTATTTTTGATGGATTTTATGAATATAACAATATATATGTTAGGCTGCATTTAATTTTTTTTCAAACAAATAAATTATATCGTTAAATTCGTAAAATCGATCAAAAAAATTAACAAATTTTTAAAAAGATTATTTTAGTATAAATAATCCTAAAAGTTAATATCTTATTTTATGAACAGGGATATTGTATTGCATGTTCAAAACAAAATTAATGTGAAAAGTACGCGATGATTCTAGATTTTTGAATATAAAATAAATGATATTGAATTTTTTTAATTTTAAAAAAATATATTTGTATTTTGATCGATTTTATGAATCTAACAATATATATTTTAGGCTGCATTTAATTTTTTTCAAATAAAAAAATATATCGTTAAATTCGTAAATTGATCAAAATAAAAAAAATATAATTTTAACAAATTTTTAAAAAGATGATTTGAGTCTAAAAAATTATTTTTAACAAAATTTTAAATTCCTGTATACATACATACATATATATATATATGTGTGTGTGTATTTATATTTATATTTATGTAGGCCACAAGTCCATACAATCTTTGTAGTGATGCATGTGGAAGCTTGTGCAACAGGAATGAATTCTAGATATGAACTCTGTGGATAAAAGGCACACGTGTGTGGGCTCCTTTTGAAACTTTTTGACACTCTTGACAATCAATCAGCCTGTCTGTCACGACATACTTGGAATGGTCTTATTATATTTACATGAGATAAAAGTCACCTCTCTGCCATACTCTGTTTTCTTATCATGAAGTAGCCTCTCTGCTTACATACACTACATGGTAACAAAATCATTCTGTCTGTAGAGTCCGAAATCCACAATCAAAACCTTTTACTAGCTCAGCTCTTTCAGTGGGCCCGGACAACCTTCTGAAATATTCTTCATTTCCTGCATACACTTTGAACAAGAAACCGTGAGAACCCAACGCATAACCACAAGGGTATTGTTCTTATTGAGAGTTAAACTCAAGATCTTCAAAATACGATTTGGCTCTAGTGAGACTTACCATTGGGCTAGCACCCAAGTGACTCCATTTTAAATACCCAGATGCAGCTGCAAGCACGACTTCTTTCATGGACAAAAGAAGTTGAAGCAGCCTCTGCATACAATTTACTGAAAACAATATCAAGTCCATGAAAAACAGGAGCTCTCGTCCTTGCCAAGAAATGTGAACAGTAAGAGACCCAAAACCGATCAGTGAGACCATCTCACCTCTTGTTGTCTTTACTCCACTCAACTTTGAGTGCTTTAAATTTAAAGATGCAAAATTTCTGGGGAAAAAAAACGAACAACAAAATCATTCTATGGCAACAATATGGAGTGTAAAGCCACATTAGGCCCAAAACTCTCTCATGTTGGGGCAAAGTTAATCAAACAGAGCTCTTCCGGCCATTTTTTTCTACCTAACAAGCACCAATACTTTCCTAGACACTGAACCTTTCCTTTCATTCTCTTCAACTTTAAACGTCTAACCCGGGGCACCTGTGTTAAATCCTCAATCCTAGAAGGTTGGATTGATCTTCACCACCAAATGGGAAAAGACACCTATCCAACCAAACTACTTGATAACGTAGAGGAACAATTCACCAGCCAAAAAGACAACTATTTGAAGAAATAAATCAGACCAATTCTGCCTTCCTCCTCTAGGATTCTCAGGATATTAACATCAGTGCAGTGCTTTGATCTGGATCAACTACCCATTACCCAGAAATCTGCCTTATAGTAAGTTCTTGCATTGAGGCATGAAATTCTGAAAAGAGATGATAAATAAGGATGCACAGATTAAAAGAAAAACCAGAATATTCAGGTCATGTTAATATGACATTTCTTACATAAAGTTCAAACTGTAGAGGCAGACCACATCCTCGAAAAAGAAGTGCATAATGCATATTCCTGTTTACTTTTACCTTGGTTGATTCCATTTCATCGTTTTCTGGCACTAATCGTTATCAAAGCCTTTATCCCTACGAATTTTGGGCGGCAACTTGAAACCATAAGAAGAATTAGTTGAAATCCACCAAGCAGATCCTTCTTCCTTATTTGTTTCTGTCTAAAGCCGTAAAGATTCACTCTTGACTAACCATATAGCCATATAGGTATCTCTACGTCATTTCTTATCACCCCATCCGAGTCTTTTGGCCTCCCTCTTCTCTTTTCAGCATCTCCTACATGAATTTTCTCTATCTGCATACTGGTGAATTAATATAGTCCCTTAATTCAAGAGAACCCTGTGTTGATTACTTGATTCTGACGAAGAACAATTGAACAGAATTCACAATGACAATAAATCTCCTCCCTCTTCTCTTTTCAGCATCTCCTACATGAATTTTCTCTATCTGCATACTGGTGAATTAATATAGTCCCTTAATTCAAGAGAACCCTGTGTTGATTACTTGATTCTGACGAAGAACAATTGAACAGAATTCACAATGACAATAAATCTCTACACTAGCCCAATATTTTACCCCTTTTTTCATTTATCTTTCCCTCCTTTCCCCAGCTCTGTGGCAAAGCGAAAAAGAGTTTTAAAGCCAATATTAAGCATTTCCATAAACATCATAGCAAGAAATCTTTCCAAAAAGGAAACATTGCTGGAGCTGTTGCACTAGAAACTTAGTCAAATCTACAAGGCGTAAGAGGTAATGAGGTCGGACAAGGTACATATGTTCACTTAAACTCAGCGAAAAGCAACGGAAGGTGTTACTTGAGTATACCAACATAAAAAATAGATGGAAAATTGATATCAGGAAAGCAAACAACCCAATGTATACTAACTTTACGTGATAACCCTCAATCAACATCAAATGTGATGAACAAAACCCCGATAACTCGTACAAATGGAAGTTGCAATAAAGGCAACAATTAATCCACATGAAACCACACTGCTTGTAATTTCTGAGGATTTAACATGGAAGTTGCGGATTATCTCAGAGAGAGAGATGAGCGACAAGGCAATTCTCATCATGCAACCTTTTAAGTCAGAAACCGTAGCTGATAATTTGTGATGATGGGAAACTCTAGTGGTTATACTTCCCCTTGAATACCGTCATAGTGGCTATACTTCACATTGATAATTCAAAGACAAGAAACTAACCTAGTAGCCCCAACTACCATGTCAAAACAGGATCAACTCCCCCTGAGAAATGAAAACTTCCGAAAATTTTATTGCAGATGATCAAAGCATGTCCTCTTCATCCTTCAGTAAATTATTTTTGCCCAATGAAGAAAGACACGAATCAAGAATGTAGTTTCAATGAATGACAAGGACATTCCAGAGGATAAGACAAAACGTGTACTTCAAGAAAGAACCAATACAAAAATGGCATCCACAATGTGTTCGTGGTATAAGATAAAGATTGTATGGCGCAACAAAACTCTATTTCACTTGCAAACAGGAAAAAAGCTGCTGAAATATGTACCATCACAATCCAAGTTATAATTACCAAATTAGCAGCGTTAGATGTCACAATTGATAGAGAGAACTTCGAAGCTTTAAACTGAAACTTCAATATGAATTGTTAAGCATATGATCAATTGGTGACAACATACATTGATGCATATCAGGAATTTCATTAATTGGATACTAAACAATATGTTCCCAGTGATCAAATAAATAAAAAATTCTATTCGACAACCAAAAGATATATCCAATGCAAAGTGTTCCAGCGACCACATTCATCCAAACACATTGGGAAGTTTACCAGTGCCCTTAGATGTTATCCTCTTTGCACTTCCATAATCCATTCACAAAACAATCACCAAGCGCAGCAACCACAAAGCACACATCAAATGAGCCACAAACAAAATAATAATTCTGCCCACTTAATCAGCAATTGAGCGCGAAAGGAAGATGAGAGACTCACATTGTCACTCTTGTTCACGATTAGGGCAATCCCTTGCAAAATGCCCATCCTCCCCACAATTATAACATCCCCGTCGACTACGACCACCACCACCGCCATCACCGCCAGAGTATCCGCTGCCACCACCATCATATCTCCTACTTCCACCGGCACCACCACTACCATTGTATCTTCTATTTTCACTGGTACCGCCCCCATCTCCACCGTGGTAGCAATCCCTCGCCATATGACCCATTCGACCACAATTATAACACCTGCCGCCGCCGCCAGAGTATCCTCCGCCACCACCATCGTGTCTCCTACTTCCACCGGCGCCACGTCCACCACCACCATTGTATATTCTATTTCCACTGGCACCGTCCCCATCTCCACCGTAGTAGCAATCCCTCGCCATATGACCCATTCGACCACAATTATAACACCTACCGCCAACACCACTCCCAAACCGTCCACCCCTACTGCCTCTCCAGTAATTATCAAAGCCACGGCCACCATCGCCAACGCCACCTCCTCTCATTCTTCCCCCACGACTACCTCTCCTGGCACCCTGGCCAACTCGGCCGCTCAAGGGAGGGCGGGATCTGGAGACCGGGACAACTTCTACGGCCTTCGCACGGCCATCTTCCGTAAAATCCACAATGAACTCGACTGGCTGTCCCTCGGAAAGTGTGCGAAAGCCATCGGATCGGATGGTTGTCTGGTGGACGAAGAGGTCCTCACCGCCGTCATCGGCAGCTATAAAGCCGAACCCTTTCCGTGCATTGAACCACTTTACTGTGCCAGTGGACGGTCGCCTGGTCTCGGCCATTGAGCGAACAACCGTAGACAGTTCTTCAAGCTTCTAGAAAGTTCCAGACGTTGTCACGTTGCTTAAGCTCCGTCAGTACTGGCGGATCGTCCTTGGTTGTGGTGTTTTATGAGGATTGGCTTGACTAGCATGATCTAGTTTGGCGGGGACCGGCGAGATACAGGTGTCAGATCGGACGGCGTAGGGAGAATCGCTGAGAGTTATTATTTGTATCCTACGGTTCTAACATGATTTCCGGCTTATCCCGTTAACATGTTGACTTCCCGCTAGTCCAATGGATGTCAGTATGTGTCACCTTTGTTCTTTATCCCTTTTGCAGAACCTTGATTGGCAGAAATAAACTAATAATAAAAATGAATATATAAATTCCAAAATTATGCAAAATAGATAAATACTGAAAAAAGAAACTTTGCATGACCTTATGTCACAAATCAAAATGTTGACCTCTCAATTCTTATCTCGTATGCAAATAAATGGATAATGAAAAAGAGACTTTGCATGGCCTTGCGCCACAAAACTAGTTTTGGCTTTAGCATTCTTCTGCCTATTGTTTCAAATTATAAAGATGTTAATATAAATTTATGTACTTTTTTTATTGGATTTCCGTCCTCTAAGCTTAGTCTTAATCTAACTAATAAACCACTTCTACTAAGCATAAATTATAGTTGATTTGAATCGGTGACGTACCTGAGCCTATGAGAATGCTGAGCGAACATGACAAAAGTGGCTTCTTTTAAATTTTTTTGAAATGTCATGTAGTTTTTAAAAAATCAAACTCTAAATTAGATACTACTTGAATACAATTTTTTTGACATTTTGAGATGTGAAATTATTAATTATATTAGGGAGAAGTATGAGGATAACCCCTGAAGTTATATTTTTTGGTCATTTTGGCCGCTCAATCTTTTTTAAACCAAATAAACTCTCCAACATTCTAATATTGGTCATGTTAGCCATTTTGGCCAAATCTTGTTAAAATCTGATGACGTGGCAATTAGTGTACTAACATAATCGCAAGATGGATTCTCCGGCAATGAGCATTGGCAAATCTGTAATACCCTGACCCGAAAAATACCAAGTAATGGATTAAAAAAAATTAAAAATTTAATAAATAGATACAAGAGAACTAGGATTTCCCCAAATCACCAATCCAAGCTCTCAAGTTTGAGCTCTAACCAATCAACTCCAATCTACTAAATATACATACATATGAGTCTAAATCATCATATATAAACTCTATCATTAACTAAAAATCAAGATTCAACCATAATCCACAAAACCCACAAATAACCCTAACTATAAAATTCTCTAAAAATTCTTACATTTTCCTTTAAATCTTCTTGAATCTTTCAATCCAAGCCTAGATGAGCAAGAATCCACCAATTCCCAAGTCAAAATCACCTCTTTCTCTCCTTT
The DNA here is from genome assembly GCA_963580455.1 of Euonymus europaeus. Taxonomy (NCBI): domain Eukaryota; kingdom Viridiplantae; phylum Streptophyta; class Magnoliopsida; order Celastrales; family Celastraceae; genus Euonymus; species Euonymus europaeus. The sequence goes on along the minus strand of OY756972.1, from coordinate 18,869,859 downwards.
CTCTCTTCCTTTTTTTTTCCTTCTCTGTCTCTCGTGCGGCTTCTCTGTTGTTGGCTCTTGTACCGGGATTATGGAATTATGTTCCGGATGTTGAACTATATACTGGTTTTGTGATGGATGACTTCTTTTACGTATCTTGCATGTGATTAGGTGGCCTGAGGCCCTGCCTAGGGTGTGAATGTGGTTAGCTGGCCTGAGGCCCTGCTAGGTTGCGGATTGAGATTCATTTATGATATATATATTGGTGTTGATTGTTGCTCAGGTTGGCATTCTCCAATTTACGGGGACATGCTGCCGGATTTTCGATAGAATCCGTGTTAGGTTGACGTAAGAGGAAGTCTTTAGGAGACTAGTGATGTCATCGGTAGCGCTTCCTGTTTGAGGCGTTACAAAATTACTGTCAAATAACAATTTCATCAAATCAAGAATTGATGTAGTTCCCCACGGAGTCTTGAAATAGAACACTTTCGGATCTCATCCCTTACCGTAGATAATGTCGAAGCTATAATCTTTATATGAAACTCAAGTGAAGTACATAAGATTGGGGTTATCTGGTGTCGGATTCGGCAAAGGAAATAAATATGAATACAACAGAAGCTGGGACGACGAATGTAGTAATAGAGTGGAGGGACTTTTTGATGTCACCAATATCGACGATTATTACATAGAAATGTTGAAGTCAAATCCTGGAGATTCGCTTATTCTCATAAACTATGGCAAGTACTTGCACGAATCGTACATAACATTATCAATCAACCACAACAACAAAAAAATAAAATATATTTTTATTTGAGCTTAACGGTGTATGTAATGTTATTAAACTAATATTGACAATGTTTTCTTAAAATTGTTAGGGCTTAATTGAGAAATTATTCAATGTTTCGAGTGCATTTTCACATGGTCGAAGCACATTTAAAGATGTAAATAACATTTTCATTAGGATAATGTCAATCCAAATATAAAAGAAATAAAACATATTGATATCAATCACATATTTAAATATGCTGTATATGATAAACATCCAGATCATTTAATAATTTCTCGGCCCAACAGAGTCCGGGCATGGGCGGCGGCCCTGCTCGCCCCACTGGTTTGAACTCTGAATCATGGTGATTTGGTGGTGTGCAAAAGTTGACTTTTAAGAGATAGGCCGACCGAGGGCCCAAAAACCCTATTTGGAACCAAGAAGATGCTAGTCACCGCAAAAGGTCCCTCTCCGTATCGTGTCGTCTTTCTTGACCGTTGGTTCTTGTGCCTCGTTTTGCACTTTTGCCTAATTTGTTTAGGAGACTTTATATTCTCTCTCTATCTCTCTGTCTGTTCTTTTTTTTTCTTCCTACCATTGGTTTAGGAGGATACAGACTGAGTTTTCGTTTATGTGAATGATTTATCGGGTTGCGCCTGAAGCCTATCTTGTTTGGCCGTCCCGTTTCAGGGCTTGGTGGCCGCCGATGCATTGAGGTGTGCGTGACGAAGTCATATCAGTTGGTTCAGTAATTAACTCGCAGGCCCATTCGAGAGTTTATGGAAGGGATTTCATTATAAGGTATATCATTCACAAGTAACAACCTTAACTTGGGGTGCACAATTTCCTTTTCTTTTCTCCATTTCTTCCTGTTGAGTTTTTGTCTTATTATCTGTTTCTTCTGTAGGCCAAATCCAATCAGTGATTTGTCTTTTTTTCTTCTTCCTTGATTTGGTGAATTATTAAATTGAAGTTTCCTCCACCTTTTCAAGTTTCCTCTACCTTTTCACGGGGTCCATTGTTTTTTTATATATAAAGTGCCAAAAGGGTTCCACTTTATCGTGATTTTTCGTATTTACGTTTCTTTCTTTAATTTAATTGAGGATTAGACTATTTGACTGGCCCAATTACATGGAAGATTGCAGTGGGGTTCTTAGGCAGTTCGGAATTTTTTTGCTTTGTTAGTGGAGGACACATCTTCAATGTCTGAAAAAGGTGAATTCTGTTTAGTGTTGATTATATCGTCTTCCTGCATGTATTTTATGATAATCAATTAAAACTACTCATACCCATGGGTCCCTAAACGGCTAAACCCTCTGCTATATCTGTCTCAGAGTTGATAATGACTAATGACTTAATAAGAAGTAATTAATTCAACGATACTAGTAGTATGTGTACCATGAATTGATTTTTATGGTTAGTACAATAGGAGGCTGCTTGGTTTGTGTTTTCGCTAGCATAGTGAGGACTTTGAAGGAAATAAGCCAGATCTCTTAAGATATCACCTAACCTGCAAGTTTACAGTTTACCCAAAACTAGAATTTCTCAGAGATGATAAGGTTGTCCTTAGTTTTTGGTTCTATATGCTCCCTTCATTATGTACCTTTCATCTTTTTCTGTGTTTCAACATTGTCTGGTAATTGCGTGATGTTAAGGTCGGTGCATAATCAAGAATTAATACTTCAGTGTTTTCGCCAATGCTGAGCTTAGAGGCAGACAGTTATCTTAGTCTCGTTCTTTAAGGTTGACTTGGCTTTTGTTGTATGTGAAGTTTGCAAGGTGGCATATATTGATCTTATAATTACCTGTACTTTTTTTTCTTGTTTGTTTTATAATAGCTGTTAGATTTTAATGATAGAGTAGTTGAACTGATATTTTAAAAAATTATGAATAATGATTGTGCATTGTCATCATATTCATCAGCATTTTGTGTTTTATATTTTGGTTATTTGGTTTTGCAATGACATCATTAAATAACTTCATTGCTTATGTTGAAGTTTTTGAAGTTGAATTGAGGCCTTGTGATTTCTTATGGAGGGCATGGATCCTGGGGATTACAAAAGTGAACTAAGACAAACCAGTTCATTTAGTAGGACAAGCAGCACAGGATCTTCCCTTAGGCACCGTTCCCTACGTTTTCCTGGTGCTCCGCCTTTTCTGCTAGATGAAGATACAGTCAGTGAAATTGTTTCAGAGGCAGGCGATATTGGTGACAGGGCACTTAGCAGCAATCGGCAATCAGAGAGCAGCAGCCTCCGCTTTTCTCTTGATAATGCATTGGAGAGTGGAGTAGTTGCTCTGGATCCTGAAAATGAGTTGTTGCAATCTTCTGGGCTCTGGTCGAATGACGCAAAGGCATCAAATGCAGTATACTCTGTGTCCCCATTGCCAGAGGAAACCATATCCCCTATGTCCACTGATGCAATCGTGCGCACCTGTGACAAAAAACAAGTGAGCTGTTGTTAACTTTTATCCTTTTCTATAAGTTTTGCTTCCATTTGTATATGCAATTTTCATGATAACACGCACTATGGAAAAAATCAAGTTCATCAATGTTCAGATTATGAAAATCTGTAACCATGTGCAGGACCAAAGCATGGAATTACCAAAGTTACTGGAGTATATGTTGTGTCTTGTCCATTTGGCTGTTTTTGGAATATTCGGGGTAATAAGCCTAACTTTTTTACTAAGTTTTTAGCATAATAGAATTCTACACAACAATTTCTTTTATCTCTGCCTTGGTTCTTATAGCAATATATTAATCACACTGTTTCCTTTTCTTTTTATCTTTATGGTTATCCTTTCTTCTGTGCATACTGCTAAATCGTTATTGGAAAAGAAGATTTCCTTAACAATTTTTTACCAACATTGTTAGCTCTTATAAACATAGTACTGAAGTGACTGTCTTAACCAAGTGAAGAATTGGTTTGGAAAAAAACAAAAGAATTCATGTGCGGAAACTGGTTACTTTGTTTCATTAGCACAAATAGTTCAGGTATCTTAATTTTCTCGTGTTCTATTTGTATTTTGGGACACAAGGCAAGCTAAGGAAAAATGTCAGACATGAAAGCAGGAAAGTTTGGTAGTTGACTTTTATATCTGCCCATGACGCGTCTGAATAATGTATAGTCGGGGAACTGCGGATTGTGATACATTAATGTTACTTAAAAGTTAAAACATTACATGCCACAGTTTAGGTTTTCTGGTGTTGGCTGCCATCTCAGTGTGATTTGGTGTCATATCTTTGTATAATGTACGGGATACAACTATATCTATGTATCTATACTTGACTAAGAACTATTATAGCATGTTGGGTTTTATTTTAATCATAAGCAGCCAATTTACTATATAATTATACTGGGATTTAGTGAATCACCTTACGTATTTATATTTTTTTAAAAATATTTTGTTGATGTAGAGGTTTTATTTTCATTGGAAAACTACGGATGTTTGAATTCTCAATATTGCAGGTTTTAACAAGGTATTTATTGCAAAAGCTCTTTGGCCCTGGTGTTGCTCGTGTAACAAGTGACCATAGCATCCTGTATCTGGATCTTCCGTCAAATATGGTTTCTCTCCCTCTCCCTCTCAATGCATACCACTAATTGAATAAATGCATCTTCCATCTTTAGATATAGGAAGATTTTAGTGTATTATTCGATGCCTCGATGGTGACTTTCTTGGGATATGATAAGTTTCCACTCAATTTAGTTGAATAGATAAAATATTAACTAATTCACTTGCTAATACAAAACTGTGAAGCATGCATGATTGTATAATGTATGTGCAAGTTAAAAAAATTCTGTTTTGACTATTCACTAGGTTTATCTGCTGATGAGAGCTGTGAAACTAAAAAATGTGAAGCAATTGGATCTTTGCTGATTTTGTGCCCTCTGGATTCAAAATCATGCATGCTTAACAGAAGTTGTTAGTACCATGTCCATGATGCAAACATGTTTTGATGTAGGCTGACTGCTAGAAGTTGTGCCCTAAGACTGGCTTCGCCCATCCTAATGAACCTCAGTTTTATAATTTTTATTTCACATCACCTAATTTCATTGCTCAAGTTATTATTGTGCAAATGTAACGCTGATTTTTTTGTAGGTAGGTTCTTTCTTGATGGGGTGGTTTGGTGTTGTGTTCAAAGGGGATATATCCAGTGTGTCTGAGTTCCTGGCCATTGGATTATCCACCGGTTACCTGGGAAGCCTTACAACTTTCAGTGGATGGAACCAGAAAATGCTTGATGCCAGTGTTAATGGCGATTGGGTCTTTTCTGTGCTTGAATTTCTCCTTGGTAATGGGCACTTCACTTGAACTTCCTTAGGTTATTTGTGTGGAATTGCAGCTCAACTGTCTTGTAATGGTCCATTTTAATTCTAATGTTATTCGATTGTCTTGCGCTTGAGCCTGCTATATCACTGAGGTCTAAAATTGTTCAAAACCTTCCTTGGAAATTTTACAGGGTTGTTTCTTGTGGGCTATTCCATCATTTTTGGGATTGAGACAGCCAAGGGTTTCAGGTGGCTTCTCAAGAGGCTGCACAAAAGTTCAAAAAGTGAAACCACTTGTTCTGTCAACAAGTGGAGGATAAATGGCAGCCAGGGACATTGGGTGGTTTTGATTGTGTTGATGCTTCTGCTAGCCTTTTTATGGAGTCTGAGCGGAACATTACTAGGAAAGGAGTTTGATAGCCACAACAATGGTGCTCAACTATGGTTGGCTTGTGTAGTTGGACCTTTTGGCGTTTGGATAAGGTGGTTCTTGGCTCGATTGAATGGACGTGGCATAGGGAGGACAGGGATCTTGAAATGGGTTCCATTTGGGACTCTAATTGCGAATGTTTCTGCTGCTTGTGTCATGGCTGCACTTTCAACTCTGAGGGAGGCGGTAAGTTTTATGATTTATTAATATGTCTACACATACGTTCTATCCACTCCTTACAATATTCTAGAGACCCTTAGAACAAGATAAGTTCCCGCAATTTTAAGAACATTGTATGCGAAAATTGTTCACGATCGGATCATTATCATTTTTCGGGGTACGACAGGCTTTACCATCACAAAAAATGTCCTTATTATGCTCAGTAAATTTATCCTCTCCTTTTATGCATGGCATGGATTTAAAAATGATAACGATCAGATTGTGCATTTTTTGTTTACATCAAGTCTCTCTTTGATATCATAATTCAGGTTGGGTTTACAACATTGAAAATTGCAATTTCACTTCAATGGTTCTGTATACGTCAAATACTTATGCAGAATATTGCTCAATATTTTTACTTTTTGGAACTTTTCATAAGGAGATATCTGTTGGGTGCAGGTGAACACCAGCGCTTGCTCTACGATTGTAACAGGCGTACAGTTTGGCTTTTTGGGTTGTCTTAGTACTGTTTCTACTTTCGCTGCCGAGTTTCATGCAATGAGAGAAAGCAGGCACCCTTGGAGAGCTTATGTATATACGTTAATAACAGTCGGAGTTTCATTTGGCTTGGGGACCCTGATATATTCAGTACCTGTTTGGACCAAGGGATACAACTAGTGCCTGAGTCTCTTTTGGTTACAGTTGATGTCAAGTTGACATTCGGGGCAGAGCTTCTGGACTAAAGTAAGGTATGATGTCCTAGCCTTGATATTTAAATACAAGCAGACAACGGAGCTGATTTAGAATATTTGATTAAGAATCCCCGCCACACATTGGTTTGGTGAAGAATGTTTCAAGGGTTTTAAAAGGCGAGTTTCTCATGGCGGTTAATCCCATTTTGTACTTGCCAATGGAGCCGTCAATCTGTCGTTGACAGGGTAGGCTGGTCTGTGAATTCACAAACACGAGCATCGGTCATGGAACGCTTGATTTATATTTTACCTGGTATCCTCAGCTTTTTAGTGTATAGAGTTTTGATTGTTTTAAGCTATTGTATATAGAAGGATACATTTAAGGACTGGGAAACTTATATAACTATGAAAGAGGATGGATGAATGGAATTCACAAGAGATAAACTTGGGTTGGGGCGGGTTCGCACTCTCGATATGTGAGTAGAATGTTAATCGCAAGTTATACAACGCAGATGCAGGGTCAAATTTGGTTCTTTCAATCAAATGACCTCTCTTTCCAAGCTGGTTACCTTTACACCATATGCCCTGAGGGCTCACAAGAGAAACTTAAGTGCAGGGGACGAAGCTAGAAATGACGCGGAACACAGGGGTGTTGGTAACTTTTACCTTCGCTACCTCATGCACATAAAAAATGTAGAGGGTCAGCATCCCCTCAATGAGAGGTAATGTACATCAACAATCTCAACCAAGATGAATTCAACGCCACCAGTCTCACCTCGATTTGTATCGAGAAATGTTTTGCCATTGCCAATTGTTTTGCCTCGATTCGATAGTTTTCGATATTGGATATTCGCAAGGCTAGTGGCGTTTTTTTTTCTTTTCAACCTAACAATTCGAATGCCACCGGCCTCATCTTGATATATCACCAAAAATAGCAGGATCGAGGCAAAACATGTTCTGGCTGTTTTGCCTCTATCCGACATTTTTCGATGTCGGTTCTTGGCAAAGCCAGTGGCGTTGGATTAGTCTCGACTTGACAATACCAACGCCATCGGCCTCACATTGATCCAAAGTTGGACGAAAAGGGAAAAAAATAAAAAATGAATTTGTGCTTCGTCTTTGATCGGAATAACTATAATAAATTTGTAATTTCAAATTTTATTTTTAATTTAATAAATTTAAAAATCAACTGAACCTCAACTATAAAAAAAGATTCGCGGTCATTTTACTATCAAGAACTAATAAATTAGACCTAAAGCCTAATTTTCCCCATAAAAAATTAGGATGTCTTTGAAAAATTTTCAGAGTTTTGTCCACACTAGGCCACCACTCTAACGTACTTTGGCTTTGGCCCCTGGAGGTCTTGTTGATAGATTAGGTGCGATTAGGTGGGGGATTGTCCTTATAGAAGTCATGAATTCTCATATCTTTTTTATGTGTGCTTCCTAACAAGTGTCGGGCCCAGTTGCATCTGCAATTCTGCATTTCCCCTATACTAGTGTTGTTCCCCTCACCTACTTTATTCCACGAGCAACTCATGTTTCCTTCTCCCTCCAACCGTTCCAGAGTATGGAAAGATCATTAACCTACATCCTCATTCTCAGTCATTAAATTAATCAAAAGAACTGGGATTTCCCTGCCCAAGCAAAACCCACTCAAAACTCATCTGTTTTGACTGTTAGCCACATGCAGAACCTTATTGCACACGTTTTTTGTCAGCCACACCAAACATTCTAACCGTTGAAACTAAGACTGTCCACCCCATATAAATACACTACTCTAGTAATTACTCTCTTTGTAACTTTTACAGTTCAGTATGTCAACGGAGGTAGAGAGAGTGCAAGCTCTGGCTTATGGTGGCCTCAATGAGCTGCCAGCACAATTCATCCGTCCAGCCCATGAGCGGCCCGAGAACACAGCGGCCGTAGAAGGGTTATCAGTGCCAGTGATCTCCCTCTCCCAGCCTCATGATGTTCTAGTCAAAGAGGTGTCAAGTGCATGTAGTGAATGGGGTTTCTGTCTCATCACAGATCATGGTATACCAGAATCACTGATCCAACGGCTGCAGATGGTGGGGCAGGAGTTCTTTAAGCTCCCACAGAAGGAGAAGGAGGCCTATGCAAATGACCCTTCTAATGGAAAGTTTGAAGGGTATGGTACAAAGATGACCAAAAACCATGATGAGAAGATTGAATGGGTTGACTACTTTTTCCATCTCATGTCTCCTGCTTCCAAGGCTAACTATGATTTTTGGCCCAAGAAACCCAACTCTTACAGGTATTCCTTTCTTTCATACCAGATTATACATACATACATACATCTACACACACACACACACACACACATATATATTATGTTTATACACATAACTGCACCAGTTTCTCCGATAATAGCTTTCTACAATATTAAAAAATCTCAAAATTTCGACTCTATCAATAGGTAATAAACCCTGGTTACTTCTGTGGTTTCAGAAGGTCAGCTAATGCACTGCAGTTACTAAAATATGTAACTCTCGCCATTAATGGAGTTGATAATTTAATGAGAATAACATAACCTCATCAGTTATTGTTTCCACTTCCAAATTAGAAACCTAGTCTGTCTCAAAAAAATTCAATAGGAGACTTCTGCTTATATAAAAAAAATGCAGAGTCCTTGCTGAAATCCTGTTTGTCAAGAAGGGTTTTATCCCTGACAGCATTTTTGGATAGCAGAGCTAGGTTTTTTCATTCCTGGTATATATAATGGTGGATTAAAAAGTATATTTGAGTGACACAGGGAAGTAACAGAAGAGTACAACAAGGAAATACTGAGAGTGACAGATGAACTGTTGCAGCTGCTCTCAGAGGGAATGGGTTTGGAAGGGAATGTTTTGAAGTCTCATTTGGGAGGTGAAGATATTGAAGTAGAAATGAAAATAAACATGTACCCACCATGTCCGCAGCCTCAGTTGGCCCTTGGCGTTGAACCGCACACAGACATGTCTGGAATTACCATTCTTGTTCCTAATGATGTTCCAGGCCTTCAAGTGTGGAAAGATGACAAATGGGTTGCTGTGAATTACCTTCCAAATGCACTCTTCGTTCATATCGGTGACCAAGTCGAGGTAAAGTACTCCATTCTATCTGGTTTAACTCTCAATAAGAAAGGTAAACAATTCTCGTGCACAAGACAAAATATATGAAGACCTTACCGAGTGGTTGTTTCCAGAATTAAACTCGTGGCCCTAGACCTCAGGTTTAAATGTCAACATAGTGTAAAGTATGATTCATACAAAAGTGGCATAAGAGACACCTCAAGCTGCTGCAGAAGTAAGTGCATCCAATCATGCATTTTACATATAAAACCTGAGGTTAATTTGTAACTGATTAAAAAATACACTGTTCTCTACCCCCAAGAAAAAAGCAAATAATAACCAGCAGAAAAGGTGTGTGATGATTGTCTAGAAATATATATAAGATTATGGAGACTAGTCATGCCTTATAATGTTACAGTTTCTCATGCAACTCTTGTCTGGTGAAAATATTGTTTCAGATTCTAAGCAACGGGATGTACAAGAGTGTTCTACACAGAAGCATAGTGAACAAGGACCGCATGCGCATGTCATGGGCAGTGTTTTGCGCACCTCCACATGAGGCACTGATAGGCCCTCTACCAGAGCTTGTGAATGATCAAAACCCAGCAACATATTCTACCAAAACCTTTGCTGAGTATCGATTCCGCAAATTCAATAAGCTCCCACAATAAGGCTCTCTGTACCTTTGCTTGATATGTTATTTCCCACAATTAAGGTCTATGTACCTTTGCTTATTTCCCATAATAAAGTTAAACGTGTCTCGGATCCTGTCATTGGAGTTGGCATGAGCATCCCAGCGAGCTTCCCTAAACTCGGCATGGATGGATCTGTTCCAAAGTAGATAAAAGAAGCTGATTCAAGGCCATAAATTTCATGCCCCTGGTATCTCTGTGGCATTCTGTCACCTTTGCTATAACTTTGAAACAAGATCAAGAAAGTACGAGCAACCACAACAACAAAGTGACAAACAACAGGATAAACAGGCACTAAAATTCATAATAATAAGACAAAGCAGCTCAAGCTTGGATCACAGTTCATTCAACTGAACTTTTACCTGGACAATGTTACATTACTTTCACAACACATCCTTTTCCAAATAAATTAATAATTCATTGTCGAGGACAATATTAAAGACTCCAAATATCGGGTGGGAGAAAAATGCAAAAATTATCGCCTACCGATTCGTATAGAATGCAATAAAAATTGTAATTAGATACATTTGTGGATTTCCATTCATGCAGACTGAACTATATATAGACCACTAGAATCTAGCCAGTCCTCTCTATCTTGGGCCTGAGACCTGTTGTGAGGAGATATAAGATAAACATGCATGCGAGCCATTTGTTATGCTTACTGGAGAAGTATCTGCTTGGGGATACAAGATAACACTTTGCTCATTCTCCTCTTCTATGACAGAAGGCTCAGTAAAACTACGCCCAATGAAACGCAAAAAATTCAAAGACTCCAGTCTTGGCTTACCTATGGAAATCCCACCTTCCAACATTCCAACAACACTGGCCATACTTGGCCTCAGTGCCGGTTCCTCATGAACGCAACACAAAGCAATGCGAACCAATTTCTCCACCTCTTCACTTGCTATCCGCCCTTCAAGCCTCGGGTCAGCAAGCCCCAAGTATCTTCCTTGTTCATGCATCTCCAATGCAAATAACGGGAAATAAACAAGCCCAGGCCCTGATGACGACGACATTGAGTGGCCTCCAGCACTATTATTTTGATCCAAGCTATGGCTTTGTGAACGCGATGAACAATTTTTCCTTCCACTCACAAGTTCAAGAATTACCATTCCGAAGCTGTAAACATCAGTTTTCTCTGAGATTGCTGAGTTTGTAAGCCATTCAGGTGCAAGATAGCCTCGAGTGCCTCTCATTGTAGTGAATAGACTGGACTGCTCAGGGTTTAGAAGCTTTGACAACCCAAAATCAGAGATCTTTGGTTGAAAATAGTCCTGCAAAAGAATGTTCTCTGGCTTGACATCGCAATGAATGATTTTTTGTTCACACCCTCCGTGCAAATATGCAAGCCCACGAGCAGTTCCTAGTGCTATATCAAACCTTTCTTCCCACTCTAAGACTGGACCAGAACCAAAGAGGGTCTTCTCTAGAGAGCCACGATTCATGTACTCGTAAACCAGCAGGCGTTCTGTCCCCTGGGCACAAAAACCTATCAATTTGACCAGATTGACATGATGAATATTTCCGATAATTGCAATTTCAGTGCAGAAATCTTTCTTCCCCTGAATGCCTAAATTTGTAATCTTCTTTACTGCCACAAGTGTTTTGTCAGCCATTGTGCCCTTGTAAACAGTACCAAACCCTCCTGATCCAATCAAGGTCTTAAAGTTATCAGTAGCTAGTTCAAGCTCTCCATACTTGAACTTCTTCGGCAAACCGGGGATGTAGAAGTTATCCAAGTCTCGTGAAGACAGCGAGTTTCGTTGACGTAGTTTAAACTCATGATTCTTGATCAGTCTCCGTCTTCTCCACCAGAGAAAACCAAAAGCAACAAGAAGCAAGCAGCCAGTAAAAGGTAAGAGAACCAGAGCAACTACAGGAAAATCTTGTCCTTGATCATCGACATTTTTGTTACCATTTGAAGGTGTCCGAGAAGTTTGAACCAAAACTTTAATATAGCCCATCATATCATCTTCAATTGAATTGCTAAGAATTACAGAGCCCAATTCCTTTTCAAGTGTGTAGCAAAAGCCAGAAGAATTTTCATAAAAAACTCCTAAACACAAACAGTCACCTGTGCAGAAATCCTGACAAACTGATAATTCTACACCAAACTTTACTGGAGTATTGAAATCATTTGCAAAGTAACGAATTCCATCACCAAGCCTCAAATATGAAACAACTGACAAATTAGACTGAGAATCCTTGTCGGTTGAGTTACAAGCATAAGGCAAAGAAAAGGAGTTATTTTTTGGCACACAACCACTTGTATTATGTGAACCTCCAAAGAAGTCTAGCGGGCATGAACAAGTTGGTGTGTTGGATGAACTGTACTCATCACACAATCCGATGCTTCCACAGATGAATGGAATTTGACAACTATCAACAGGGCCCAAGAATTCTGTTTCCCAATTACCATCTGAAAAGCTTCTGACTATAAACTGACCAGAAGCACCCAACTGGGCGATCCGGAAGTCAGATGGTGAAAAGTTCACTTGAATTACAGCCACCGATCCATTGCGACCAAAAAGAAACAGGCCTGTTCTGTTCACTGCCAGATATTCAGCTACATAATTTGGATTTGTATAAGCCATTGTATCCATTGATAATTTCCAATATGTATGACCATTCCATTGGAGGATTGCATCAGAACCAGTAATGATAAACCTGTAATCACCCATGGACAATTCATCATTAGACACCGAACTGGACAAGAATGCCCCAAGCGGTAGATATTGTCCCATCACAATTGTATCTGTTGGGTTATGGAAGCTCTCCCAAAGTGAACTATTCAGGTGGTCAAGTAAAACAAGATTGCCAGTCTCAGCAAGGAGTAGTGCATATACTGCTGATCGTAATGGTGGAGTTGACCATTTGGGAATGCCATCTCGATCAGCAACTGTAATTCCTCCAGTTGTAAGCATCATTTCACCAGAATTAGATATAGGAGAATCTCGATTGGCAGACCAAATGATTGTGTTAGAAGCCACATGAATGATGCAGAAATGAAAGTTGGACTGCTCGGTTCCAGGATTGAAGACAGCAGCTTTGAAAGTTCTATTGTGAGAGTACAAAAAGGCGCCTGCATCTTCAATAAATTGAAGGTTTGAGGCAGAAAAATTTGGGTATATGAGTTCCTTGAAAGAAGAACCAGATGCAAGAGCAATAAACAAAAAACAAGAAGAGAAGAATATAGTTGTTTCCATGCAGAAGAATGATTGATTTACAAACAGAGAGGAGTAATGTGTTTGATGAAGGCAGCTCTGGTGGAATGGGAATTGGTCTGCTCTGGCATTTGTTTTCTCCTATTCTGCTTCTGACGGTTCCGTTGACCACTGAACTCTCTCTCTCTCTCTCTCCCCCCGCTGACTATCTGTGGATTGGTTTACGGGGTATAACTAAGACATGAATTAAAAAATTTGGACGTCAAACCTGAGGAAGAGTTCATATATGCATCTTTGCACGACAAAAGTTTAGAATTCACCGTTTTTTCTGTTAAAAGGAATGGGTGAGGTTTGAATTCGAGGTTGTAGATTACATGACGAAGCTGAAGTTACTCTCTTGAATCGTACAATGAAAATTCAAGGAACAAACGTAAAATCAATCATAAACGGAACAACACTTGTTATTATTTAGAATAATAGCCAAAAGTGCCAAAACATAGATATGTAATTGTATTTATACTACATATCAAACTCTAATTGCACTAGAATAAGAAAACTAAAAACAAATTAGGAAACTACTAAATTAAGACGCAAAAAAATGATAAATTCGACCAGCTTTCTTTCAATCAGCTTTCTCAAGCGAACAATCCAACTTAGCCATAAAGTCTTCAACTTAGCTACTCGGATTTGTCACAACCATGATCCTTACTCCCTTACATAGCACTTATAATATATGGAATTTTAAAATATCCAATGGCCAATAAAAAAAATTTATTAAAAAAAAAGCATTCAATGACGCTCTGTGTTACATGCACCTGTACACTTCCACTCAAGGGTTAGAATGCAATGAGGTTGCGCCACCGGAGAGGAAAATCTGGCATGAGTGCATTGGAGAGAAATAGGATGCAGATAATGGTGAAGGAGAAGCTAAAGATGATGAGTGAGGGGTTCTGAGAGTTTAAGGCTCTGCTTGAGAGATCGAAAATGACTGGAAATGAGAGGTTTTTAAGCGACTGAAAATGAGTGATTTTAAAAATCCTTGTTTGTTTATATTTTAAGAACGTTGATTTTGAGAGTTTTTTGAACCCCTCAAAATCAATGTAGTGTTAATTTGACTGGAATTGAGGGGTTTAAAAAACACCTCAAAATCTGTCATAACCACTACTTTAAAAAATCTCAAAACCGTTACCCCATGATTGATAAGCAAAGCCTAAGGGTTTCGCGTGAAGTGAGTTGATTCGAGTGAGAACTGAGTTGAAGCGAGTCGTGAGTTTGAAGGACAGAAAAAGAAAGTGGAAGATTGCGCGAGAAGGGGGGAGTTAATCCTATATTTTTATTATTATTTTCTTTATAACTTGACACTTGATTTTTAGTTATTTAGATGGTCATACTCACAAATACCTTGTAGTTACTCCTTAAATACCCCAATTGAAAGGCTTAATTGGTCCGAACCAACTCGAGGTTAAATCTTTTATAATCGAGATCTTAAGTTCAACTCGAGCGTATTAACATCTTGCGATATATCAAAATATAACCAAAAAAAATTGTGAGACGATTCAAGTATTTAGAGTATATATATACTAAAAGATATGAACTTTCTCGTTAAAAAGGAAAATATATTAAAGTATATCAACACAATCCAATATCCGTTACATCCAACGGTTAAGTTTTCTTTTATTAATATTGGGTTTATATAGTTATAATTGGGAAAAATGATTTATATATGATGGATATTTTGTAACTTGAATTCATTTTTGGAAAATTTTATCAAATCCATCATATCATAATCATTTAGTTGAGTGATTGATCTCCAATGAGGGTACCTGCAGTGAAAAAAAAATAAAAATAATCGTTGGATTAATAACACGGTGTGAGATCTACACTAGTATATATCATACATATATAAAACTATGATACACTCTCACCATTTTTCCCTCCAAAACTTGCAAGATTTTGATAATATTAATTAAATTTTCCCAACTAAATTAACATTTGAAATATTTTTAAATCAAAGATATAGTAGATAATAATATATAATAAAAAAGGCTATCCAACCAAAAGTAGAATCCAAATTTGTTTCCCTCCTAAACATGTAAGATTTTGATAATATTAATTATTTTTTTCTCAACTATAACATCTGAAATATTTTTAAATCAAAGATATAGTAGATAATAATATAAAATAAAAAATACTATCCAACCAAATATTTTTTGTAAAATTTGGTAAATCAAAAACGTACTAATAGATAAGAATTATTTAATTCTTATATGTCTTGGTTGTTTGGTCACAATCGTAAACATATTTAAATTTTATATTTTTTAGTCTTCTAACAACCATTTATAATTAACTTTTCAAACTATATAAATTATAATTTAATGATTATCCTTCATCATTATTAAAATTATATTATGATTATCATTTATCACTATGCAAATCATAAATAAATAATTTTAAATTAAGATTGGCTAAGACTATATATAACAACCGCATATGTATACATGAAGTTTTTTTAATCCTTTTAGTATTTAGAAAATTAATTAAAGTATATATGTTTTAATTGTATAATATTGATAATGATTATAAATATAGTTCTTCAAAGTTTATACCTTTGATTGTATTGCAAATATTAATATACATTAACAACATTTTTTAGTACGATGTTATACCATGCCATTGAATCTTCTTCTCTTTTATTTTCTTACTATTTAGATGAAGAATCTTATATAGATTTCAACGAGGAGGAGGATGTGAATGTAAAGACTACGCTTTATCTGCCTCGACTTTCTATATATGCTGATAGTCACAGTTGTGGGATCTCTCATTACGCGTCGTATGTTCTTAAATCATTCATGCATTAGTGAATGATTGACCTTTTTTATCTGAATTTGGTGGATTGTAGGCTTAAACTATTTTGTTGTTTGTGCCGAGTTATCATTGGGAGAAATAGGATTGTAATTTATAAATAGTATATGAATATATATATATATATATATAGATCTAGGCACATGAGAGACAGTGTAGAGATGAAGTTTCTTCCATCTTTTGTATTGCTTTAACAATTATAAGAGAATCTTCTTCTAAAATGATGTTTTGAAAACTCATAACAGTAACTGAAATTGTATGTTATGTATTCATGTAAACTATATATCCCTAACCAAATCCTAATTTAACAATATTTTATAGAATAATACTTTATAACAAACAAAATTATACATACTACTGTATTTTAAAACACACTCTACGTGTTAGTTCTTTTATGATTGAATTTTTAAAAATAATAATTTATTATTCGTGCAACGCACTGGTACAAACAGATCCAACGGGTGTAGGTACCTCTGACGAGATTGATCCCCTATTTTTAAAACAATTCATAAAATCAAGAATGATATAAATTAATTAAATTTCCTAATGCCAAAGGATTGTGATTTGTAAGTAACAAAAATGATGATTCCATAATAATAATAATAATAATAAAAAAAAAAAGGTGAGCGTTTCTGTCGTTCATCCATCTATCCATGCTGTTTCAAATGTCAACTGTGCATATCATATATATATATATATCGAGCTTGCTTGTGTGCCTTAATTAAAAAGTGGGATGGAGTGCCAAATTCTTCAAACATTTAATTAAACATTTAATCCTGCCAGGCTTATGTCATTGCCAATAATAAATACCATTATGTGCTTATAACTCGGACCAATATGTATTAAAAGGGTCATGGCCAAGTGTCATTTATTGATTCATGGACCATATCCAACTCATTCTACCTGCAAATTGCCCTTTTGAAACTGCTGAAAGCCATGCCTTCGCTAACCCTTTTCTTTCCAGTCCCGCTGCATTTTAAGCAAAGCTAGGACAAAATTTACTGTGATATTATAGAACCAAACACGAAGCCTCCCAAGTCAATACAGTTTGGCCACCCCAAACTCTAGAGAGATTCTCCAACAAGATTATCACCCAAGTGGTTGAGTCGTGTATGTTTTTATAGTGGTAATTGCGTTCATATGAAAGGAATTCCCCCACCCTTGTTGCTATCTTTTGAGAATGTAGATAAAAAGTCAGGTAGTCGAATTGAGAAAATGACAATAGAACAAAAAATTCCCCGAGAAAGCTAGCTATTTATTTTTCGACAACAACGACTTTCATAAGAATTAAGATGTTTTTACTTATTATTCAAGCTTAATGTAAAAGATTTAAGAAATTTTGAGATGAATAGGTCTTGGCTGGCCTAACAAGACAACTCTGGTTCATTCCCATATTTTGGCCTAAATGTCACTTACTCCTTGTATTATATTTTAGATTGTGATGATGCCAACAATACTACTAAGTTTATAATTCCCCTTGTTACATTAAAATAATACAGAATGACAACTCACAAGGGGTTGTTTATTTATTGTTAAAAATGGATGCATATGCCTCTTAAAAGGCCTAAGCCATGCCTGATGTGTCCACATGATATGGACCCCCTTTTTATTATTAAAAAATTAAATTAATAATTAATTAAGGAGACAACCGTGCATATCTTGTTTATATTTTTTGGATGAGCGCTACTGACACCCATTTAATTAAGTTCGCCCTAATATCCAAAAACCGTCATCAATAGACCCCCCCTATTATCCCTACCGTTTTAGGTTTTAACCC
This sequence comes from Euonymus europaeus, assembly GCA_963580455.1. Classification (NCBI taxonomy): domain Eukaryota; kingdom Viridiplantae; phylum Streptophyta; class Magnoliopsida; order Celastrales; family Celastraceae; genus Euonymus; species Euonymus europaeus. The sequence continues at coordinate 18,851,991 of OY756972.1, read as the reverse complement.
TAATCTTCTTCCTTCTTCCCTCCAGAAGTGTTAGATTCCATTAGCCGGATTTTCAAGACTCTTCATTTTTTTTGTCCCCGGAGATCTTGATATGCAGGCAGCGACGAGGGAGAAGATTTGTGGGGGCTAAAGGCCCATCAATATTTATATGGGCTTGGTTATGTCCATGGGCTTTGTAATGGCCAATGGGAGGCGTTACGTTAACCCACAGAATTCGAAAGTAAGAACTCTATCTAGTTTATGGGCCTCCACCACTAACCGTATTGGCCCAATACCCAAACCTGGGCAATGAACAGACAACTGTATCTGACCTAATCTCTGCCGCTTTTTTTGATTTTTTTCACCGAACTCTGGACCCTTACTTTTGAAATAATAATAAAGCTATAGAACACGTGAGATTCCATTTGCTTGGCTTTATCATCGGATTTTGTAAAGAATCTCACGTCGAAAGATGTGGGATGTAAAATGCTCTTTATAAGAGTCAAAGCCCACCTCCTACACTATCAAGGTCTTTTCCTTTGTGTGGTGAGTTGGGCCCAAGCCCACTTGCTACACTTGAGGAGGAACAAAGTCGTGCGGCCCCGTTGTATCCATGTGAACCGGACAACTCATATATGGACCCGATGTATCCTGTGAACCGGACAACCTAAAGCGGACAATATTGTTGATATGTGGGGGTGTGGAATTTATAACATGGTATCAGAGCAGGTTTGATCCAGTTGGATTCTTGGGTATGACCTCTACTCTACTTGTTGGGTCTGTGGTATAACCCAGCCCACAAGTGCGGGGGAGTGTAAAGAATCCCACATCGAAAGATGTGGGATGTAAAATGCTCTTTATAAGAGCCAAAGCCCACCTCCTACACTATCAAGGCCTTTTCCCTTGTGTGGTGAGTTGGGCCCAAGCCCACTTGCTACACTTGAGGAGGAACAAAGCCGTGCAGGCCCGTTGTATCCATGTGAACCGGACAACTCATATATGGGCCCGATGTATCCTGTGAACCGGACAACCTAAAGCGGACAATATTGTTGATATGTGGGGGTGTGGAATTTATAACAGATTTGGTTAGAGTCTACACTCTATAGGAGTAACCGTCTTTTTTAGAGTATTTTTTGGAAATATCATTTTTAAATAATTAATTTGAAAAATAACAATGAAGGAGGCTCTACGTATTATTCCAAATTCCAGAAGGCTTTCTCTCGTGCAGCATCAGACATTGAAAAACTTCTCTCCTTATCCTGCTGATCCAAATAGCGTAATACGGGAAAAAAAAATTACACACGCTATTGGCAATGACGTGTTTAATATAAAAATTTGAGTCGTGATTTCAAAAATAATAAAGCTAATTACAATATTAACAATAACGTGTATTGTAATTTGTGCAAAAAGAAAATAATCATTATTATTTTTTATTTAAAAAATATTTCAAAGAATAAAAAACTCCCTTTTTTATTTATTTGACTTGGCTTACTGGACAGCAAGAGCCAACTGCACTTTGTAACTTTTGTATATAATTATGATGCAAAGTTGCAAACTTAGAAGGAAAGGAACTTTGGATCACTAGTCGGGCTGGGACTGGGTCGGTTATACCAGTTTTTACCGGTTAACCGACCCATTATCGGCCGATAATTATCGGCCCGACATCCGACCCATAAGTGCTGGGCCGATAATTATTGCCAAACTAGACTAGTTGGTTCGGGTAATGGTTTTAAGAATAAGAAATAGTCGGTTGGCCGATAATATCGGCCAATCGACTATTTTTCAATAAAGAGTCATTATTTATTTATTTTAATCCATCTATCTGGGTTGGACTATAATTGGGCCCAAATCCATGTCAATTACAACTACCCAAGACCAAGAGTCCAAGACCCAAGTACTGAAGTACCAAGTGTGAACATCTTTAATCTTTGTTTTTCACTTTCAAAATTAGACTGCAAAACGCAAAACCCTAGCTGAGTTGTAGAGAAGACTGAAGAGTAGCAGCTGCAGGCTACTTACCTAGCCAACCACAGTCCACTCAGTCTTTGTCACCGGCATCACCATCGATAAGTCTTTCTGTCTTTAACTTCTTGAGATTTGTAAATTTCTCTTTTTCAAAGTTGTAGCTCTCTTGAGGTAAATCAATTTTTGAGATTGAATAAAAATTATAGAGACTGGTGATCTTTTTTGGAATGTAAATTGATTTATTGGATAAACATGATTGATGCCAGAATTGGGAGGAACCACATTTGGGACCTGTTAACTCACAACACATATATTGATATATACGTGTACACACACACACACATATATATATATATATATGTGTGTGTATGCATATACAAATATGCTAGAATTGCAATCTTGGCTAGAATTGCAAGGGATGTCTTTGCAATGCCGGTTTCTAGTGTGGCTTCCGAATGTGCATTTAGCATGGGGTCAAGAGTTGTGGATCCTTTTAGAAGTTGCTTAACTCCTAAGACGGTGGAGGCATTGGTATGCACAAGTGATTGGCTTAGAGCGGATGGGTTTAATTATTATCAAGATCCAAGCCAAACACAATTGGAGCTTTATAAGTCCTTGGAGGAAATTGAAAAAGGTATATCTTGAATCTTTGATTATTTGCACACTTAATAGTTAATAGTTATTAGTTAATACTTGATTACATGTGAGTATGTGACATGTATGGCTCAATTTGTTAATCATTTCTCATTTTTTTTCAGAGGTTATATCACTCCAACATCTTCAAGGAATGTCTCCCCCACCACCAAGTGCTTCAACTTCAACTACCATAACATCCATCCAATCTTCTGGTCATCCTCTTTAAGTCTTTAATGTAGTGTGCTGGTCTGCTGCGTATGGACTTATGAAGTGTCTTCAATTGCTGGAAATGGAGTGTTGCTGATGCTACTGGATTTTGTGACCAATTTCATAACTTTCTAGAACAGTTTTAATACTTTAATTTGATGTAATGTAATTAAGTAATGAACTAATGATGCAACTTATGAAAGCTTCCATGTATAAGTGTATCAGTATAACTATGTTGCAATTGTATGTTAGTGACTCAGTAGTCACTAGTAAGTATGTGTGCCAGTGTGCCTTTGTTTGGACTTTGGAGTTGGATTTGATTTCTTTGTGATTTTAGATTTTAGATTTGTGATGTATTAATGAATGGTGATTGAATTTGACTGGAATTTGGATTTGTTATGTTCAGGCATTGTCAAAAATGGATTGTTTAGGCTTTTAGATATAGAAAAATTGAATTTTGATATTTTTTGTGATTGGCCGATAATCATTTTAACCGACTTATACCCGACCCACTAATATCAGGCCGATAATGATTACCAACCCGACAATGTCGGGCCGATAATGGTTCCAATATTTTGATATAGTCGGTTGGTCGGGTCGGGCCGTTATTCCCAGCCCTATTGGATCTTACGGCAAACACATGCACAGAAGAAGAAAAAATTTGTACGAATTTTAAGTACCTCCATGGATAAATTGGATCATATCTAAACTTACCCCTTTCTCTTATTAAATAATAATAATAATTGTACTGATAATGATTTGTTTTCCACAATTCCACATTTTACATCATCACACACAAGAGCACAAGTACCCTTGTTAGCACATGCAATGATGTGTATTGAATGAGACATTAGACGTTGTTAGAATGTGTATTTTTGTTGATGTGATTTGTATTGAAAGATGTGCTTTGGTGGGATCAATCTTGATTTTTGTGTAATTTTATTGTGGAAAAAATATAGGAAAGGAAAATAATTGATTTGAATAATGGATAAAGGAATAATTGTATTAAGAAATATATTTTGCTGATGTGGCTGTATTAGAATATGTGTTTTGATCATATGACTGTATTAGGAGATGTGTATGATTGATGTGGCTGTATTAGAATACGTGTTTTGCTAATATGACTGTATTGGAATATGTGTATGGTTTGAATTTTTGTAACCATTGCAATTGTGGAAGAAAATGCTGCCACGTAGAGGCCAATTCAAAAAAAATAAAATTGGAATAGGCATAAATAAAGATAGGTGAAATAAATATTTTTTTTTAAGAATTTAAATTGCATTGACACCCCCATAACACAATACACTCAACCTTTAGGTGAAAACTTTTTCCGGTAGACGAAAAGGAACACATTAATCTACTTTTTTTTGATAAAATAACAACATATATAGAAGAAGGAAAAAAGACAGCAGGGCATCGATGCGGATGGCCTGAGAGATACAAAAAGAGGGGGAGGAGAAAGAAATAAATCATAAGAGAAACAAAGAAATAAGAACAAAACTAGATCAAGACCAGATTACATAATCTTATTGCAGCAAAACCCCTTCTCTTGCTAAAATGTCTGCAAGCCCATTACTTTCTCTTCTAATATTTATAATCTCAAGAGACCTGAGCTTAGATTTGTAGGACCATATTGCATTCTGCATGAAATTAAGTTTCCATGGGGCATTCCCATCATCCCTAACCCATATGCAAGCATTAGAAGAATCCGTCTCCAGAACGAGGCTAGCTTGCATTAATTCTGGAGAAGAGATAGATAATTCCAGAGCTTTTTGAATGGCCATAAGTTCAGCTTGATTTGATTCACAAATGCCAGCACTACAAGAGAACCTGCAGATTATATGACCCGAATCATCCCTCAAAACTCCCCCAATACCTGCTCTTCCAGGTTTACCTATAGCGGAGCCATCCACATTCCATTTATATTGACCAACACCAAGAGGATTCCACTGAGATGCATGAGAAGGCCCTAACTTACGCTGGTTTGATAGAGAAATGATTGGAGTTGCAGATGAAGCCAATTGATAGCTCTGATAGGGAAAGCTCGGAATTATATTTGAAATCCAGTCATGCAACCTCACAAAAATAATTGAAAGCAGTGCTTGCCACTCTATTTCTTTGCCTCTAAATACAGCATCATTCCTGGCTTTCCAAATAGACCAAACAACAACATAGAACAATAACTTCCAAACCTTTTTCTGTAAACTACTTCATAAGCCAAACTCAGAGACATAAAATGATCTCAACACAAAAGCAATATGCAAAGAAGAAATGGTCACTCCTTCATTGTAAAAAATCCCTCCAACCCAAAACTTTGACACAAATAACACACCTTAAACACACCAACAAATAAAAAATCCTATCTATAGAAGAACCCCAAGGTTTGCAACAAGTAACAGTTGATTCCAGCAAGACCAAAACCAGAATGATGCCATTATTTTTCCACCAAAAATTGTAATTCCAATGGAACTTCCTACATCCATGTATGGAACGACGGATTCAATAAACCTCTTCTTGTCAAGTAATGGACGAGATAGTTTTTTCATAAAGTTGGGACCTATCTAACTTCCCCCAAAAGGCTTTATGAAGGAAAGAGCATGTTTGCCTCTATATAAAAGTGTATAGAGGCATGATCAACCGATGTGAGACGCTCTACACACCCATGCACGAATTATGCATAAACATTATCTTAATCAACCCGATAATAGTTCTCGAAATTATTAATAGACAATTCAAAAATGGTCTCCTATGTTTTGTGAAACGAATTATGCATAAACATAATCTTGATCAACCATTAGTTTCATTTTCACTTTTGATCGTCTGCATTCATGGAGGGAATTGTAATTCCTTTGACGATACTCTCTCTGTGTTGGGTTCTGCCAGAGGGAAGGAGAATCCAACAGTTGCTCTAAGGAGGAGGAAAAGGATATATGATTTTGATTTCGGCCGTTGGTTTGATCCAATAGCTAAGATTTAATTTTTTTAAGTTCATTTATAAATATAAATAAGTACTTTTATATGACTTTCCACAGATAGTCAACCATCACATGTGCGAGTTGATTGACTAAATTGCGAAAGATCTGTTAGAGGGAGCATATTGAAACATTTTACATTTTACATTTTGGACTATCAAAGTGAAATTTGTTGACTTTCAGTGACCAAATTAAAACCCAACCAATCTTTGAGCGATCAATAACAACATTAACTCACAAATTTTGAAATACCTTTTTTTAAAGAAATAGGAAATCTCATTAATTTAGATCAAATAACAATACATCATGAATCAAAGGAGGGGGAGAACCACCCCAAACCTTCAGGCCAGACAAAGAATCAGCAGCCCGAGCAAGGACATGAGCTATATGATTCGCAGGCCTCTTTACAAAACTAAAACAACAAGAAACAAAGTCTTTCGCCAAGACTTTACAATCATCAACAATAATGCCAAAACAAGATGAATCCTCTCTGGTACTGTGAAGAGCATTTACTAAAACTTGAGAATCCGATTCAATGATTATTGAGACACCTTTATCTTTGAGCCAACTCAGCACTTCTCTGCAGGAAAGAGCTTCTGCCGGTAAGCGCTTCTGTCATTAAAGGAAGTAAAGGGCCAAACAAGATAGAGCTCCTCGCAGCAACAAAGTCTCTACCATCTGAGCGTACCACACAACCCTTACCGAGTCTTTGAGTTTAGGTAAACAAAGCTGCATCAATGTTGCACTTTAACATCCCCAAAGCTGATTTTTGCCACCTAGCGATCACAATATGAGAATGAGACTTGTCAATCACACCATAATTACGAGCGACCTGCCATTGTGAGAGAGCAGAAGAGGAGTTGGACAAAACAAAAGCATCAGAACTCCTCCTTCGATTCCAAACTAGATTATTCCTATTGAGCCATATACCCCAGAATAACATAGCAGCTAACTCCAACTCTCTAGTACTACTAGACTGAGTCATATGAATCCACCAACCACAAAACGATTACACATGGTCCCAAGTAGCACTAATAGAAGAAACAACCCACAACCGCTGAACTTGAGGACAAGAGACCAAAGCATGAAGCAAGTCCTCCAATTCAACATTATATACTGGGCACAAATGAGTCACATGAACATTCTTTAGTTTTAGAGCAGCCATTGTTGGAAGACAGTTTGAGCAAGCTCACCAAATCAAGTTCTTAACTTTAGCAGGCACCTGTAACTTCCAAATAGGATTCCATGGAAATTGATTAGTTGTGGCAGAAGAACTTGCAACCAGCTCAGTTAAAAAGCGATACCCACTCTTCACTGTATGAAACCCTCTATTGTCCAAAGTCCACATCCATTGATCCCTCCTCCTACGCTGACTCAAGGGAATATTTAGGATCAAATCTCGATCCCTAACATTGAAAATATTTGGAACAACCGCCTCATCCCAGCACAAATCCTCTGACCAAATCAAAGAATTAACCTTGATGTCTTGTTAGAAATATGGGCTTCCTCTTCCCAGTTGAGATTTTCTTATGTTTGCTAGCCCAGCCCGTTGAGCCCAGTTGTCTCTTCAACAACAGTGCTCCTCCTCGTGCTTCTTCTTATCATTGTCTTCTTCCATTTTTTTTCCTTTCTGCCCGTTGTAATTCTTTTCATTTCTTTTCATTTGTTTTCAAATAAGATGATCGTTGGTCATCTTGTACGGTTGTCAGTTCAGTCTTATAAAAGACTGGCTTCTTCCTTTGATTGCAACTTTTTGGCTTCCATTAATGAATAACAGCTCTCTGCATTTTTTCCTCTCAATACCTTCTTGATTTTGTGATTATATCATGGTATCGGAGCTCAGTCGTGATGGCTCATAAAAAATTTCCAGGTTACCAATCTGCAACACCATCTACATCATTTCCGCATAACTCTATTCCAGAGAATTTTTTTTCTACCTTCCAACATCAAAACTTTCAGTCATCTCAACCAATGAATCAAGTTGTGAATCCTTTTCGTAATCCCTATTATCTTACTCACTCAGATTTCACCACAAACTTGATTTCATTGACTCTGACAGGATGTAATTTTCATCTCTGGAAAAATCAATTTGAAACAGCCTTGAAGGCTAGAAACAAAATGTGCTTTGTAGATGAATCTCTCATCATTCCGCAATCAAGTGACCCAAGTTTTCAAGACTGGGTTCAGTGTGACAATCTTGTCAAAACATGGATTACAAATTGTGTGTCTCAAGACATTCTTATGAGTATTTCGACAGCAAGAACTTCATATGAGCTGTGGACAGATTTGACGAATCGCTATTCATCAGCAAATCCTGCAAGAATTTTTGAGTTAGCTAGAGCTATTTCCAACATCAAGCAAGGCAACTCAAGCATCACAGAGTATTTTGCCAGGATTAAAGCTCTTTGGGATGAGATGTATCAATACAAGAAACTTCCTACCTGTAAGTGTGGTCTCTGCAATTGTGGAATAGGAAAAGATACACTGGTTGAAAGAAACAAAGACAGACTCATGCAGTTTCTTATGGGATTAAATGAGAATTATGAGCATGTTACCAACCAGATTCTACTTATGGATCCTCTTCCTGAAGTTGAAAGAGCTTTCTCACTGGTGGGACAAGTTGAAAAGAAACTCAATGTTAATTCAAACAGTTTAGTCACTGGTCAAAAGGAAGTTGTTTCTCAAGATACAATGGCAATGCAAGTAAATGCAAGGAACTTCAGTTCTGCAAAAGACAACAAAGGAGGAAAGAGAAATAACAATGAAAAGGAGAAACTCTTTTGCAGGTATTGTAAGAAAACCAACCATAATATAGATAAATGTTATAAATTGGTTGGCTTCCCTGCAGATTATGAAAATCCAGTAGGCAAAAGACAGAAGCAAGGAACTTTTGGAGCTAAAAACTACAATATTAATCAAGTGGACTCCAATGTACCAAGCAATCAATCAGGCCAACTTTCTGGTGATCAATGTCAACAGATTTTAGCTTTTCTCAAGGCAAACATGAGTGGCAATGATCTTGGTAATCATACTGCTTCTGTCTCTTCAGTTGGAGGTAACAATTTTTTAAGTAATTACTGGATTATTGATTCTGGAGCTTCTCATCATGTAGTTTGTATGCCTGAACTGTTGCATTCATATAGAGAACTGAATAGTTGCTTTGTGACTCTGCCTAATGGTTCTAGACAACAAATAAATTATATAGGAGAAGTAAAACTAAATAATGATATAATCTTGAAAGAAGTTCTTTGTGTGAAAAACTTTAATTTTAATTTAATCTCAGCAAGTAAATTAGAATCAAGCCTCAACTCAAAATTAATTTTCACAGAAACCTCAAGTGATTTGCAGGATATAATCACATTGAAGAAAATTAGGATGGGAAGAATGCACAATGGCCTGTACTATCTACTTGAAGGTCTGAAACCAGTTAAACCAGCTTTTGGAACTGTTAGTGCTATCAGTAAAGGTGATTTGTGGCATAGAAGACTTGGCCACCCTTCACAAGGAGTATCTGATATGATTGAGTCTTTTGAAGTAAAAGAAAAATGTAGTCATTGTAATGTCTGTCCTCAAGCTAAGATGAAGAGAAAAACATTCAATGTTAGCAAGACTAGAACCTTAGCTGTTTTTGATCTCATCCATGTTGATATTTGGGGACCAAATAGTGTAACTTCTATTGAAGGATTTAAGTATTTTATGACTATTGTTGATGATTTTTCTAGAGCATCTTGGATTTTTCTTATGAGATCAAAATCTGAAGTCAAGACTCACATAGAATATTTTAGTAAGTACGTTAAACTCAGTTCAACACTGTCATTAAGATCATACGATCTGATAATGGTATGGAGTTCAACCTCATAGATTTTTATGCTCAAGAAGGAATTGTACATCATAAGAGCTGTCCATATACACCAGAGCATAACGGTGTAGTAGAAAGAAAGCATCAGCACATTTTAAATGTGAGTAGGGCTTTAAAAATTCAAGCAGGTGTTCCTGAAATTTTCTAGAGTCAATGTGTACTTGCTACTATATATCTTATTAATAGGTTACCTTCCAGAACAATAGAAAAAAAGAGCCCTTATGAAATTTTATACAAAAGACAACCAGATTATAGTAATCTTAAGGTATTTGGATGTCTTTGCTATGCAAAGATCCAAAAACAACAACAACACTCGAAATTTGACAGTAGAGCAAAAACTTGTGTTTTTATTGGCTATCCTACGAATGTGAAAGGTTATAAGTTATTAGACTTAGATACAAATGAAATCTTTGTCTCAAGAGACATTGAATTTCATGAAGATAAGTATCCATTCAAAGAAAATTGTGGAGAGAAAGATGACAAGATTCTAGAGAATAGAACTCAGACAACTCAAAATGACAATTCACAGAGTCTTAGAAGGAATAAGAAAATTCCAGCATATTTGAAAGATTATGAGTGTAATATACTGTCAATGAACAACACCTTAGGTGACCAAGTAACTTATATGCATGACATTCATCAACCATCTTTCTTTGCTGCCATTATAACACACATGAACCTAAGAATTTCCATGAGGCATCAAAATCTGTGAAATGGTGTGAAGCTATGGATCAAGAGATCAGTGCCTTGAATGAAAACAACACTTGGACCTTGGTTAAACTACCCAAAGGTAGAAAACCTATAGGATCCAAATGGATATACAAAATAAAGTATAATCCGGATGGATCCATAGAAAGATACAAGGCAAGACTTGTAGCTCAAGGCTATAGTCAAATCCTTGGTTTTGATTACAATGAAACATTTTCACCAGTTGTAAAAATGGTCACTGTAAGGGTATTCTTGGCCTTAGTTGCTGCTAATAATTGGTTTGTTCACCATTTGGATGTGCATAATGCATTCCTAAATGGTGATTTACATGAGGATGTGTATATGAAAATGCCTCAAGGATATGAACAACATAATTCAGAATATGTATGCAAATTAAACAAGTCTTTATATGGCTTGAAACAAGCTTCAAGACAATGGAACATGAAATGTAAATATGCTTTACTGAATTATGGGTTCATTCAATCTAATTGTGACTATTCTTTATTTACTTACACTAAGCATAGTTCAAAAGCTATACTTTTATTGTATGTTGATGACATGGCTATTGGCGGTAATGATCTTGCTCTTATTGAAAATATTAAGACATATATTGGCAGTTGTTTCAAGGTTAAAGATCTTGGTAACTTAAAGTATTTTCTTGGTTTACAAATTAATAGATCTAACCAAGGCATGACAATAAGCCAAAAAAAATATATTGTTGATCTTCTTGTTGATATAGAGTTTAGCAGGTGTAATCCTATAAGTTCTCCTATCGACACAAACTCCAAATTATCTATCCAGCAAAGGGATCAATTGCAAGATCCAATGATGTACAGGAGGTTAGTTGGGAAACTCATGTACCTGACCTTGACCCGTCCAGACATAAGCTTCACTGTGAATTCTCTAAGTCAATTCATGAGGTCTCCAACCTCTGCACATCTAAAGGCTGCTCACAGAGTCTTGAGATATTTAAAAGGAACTTCTGATCAAGGCCTTTTCTATTCTGCTGGTCCAACGTCTCAAGTTAAAGCCTTCTGTGATGCTGATTGGGCTTCTTGTCCAGATACCAGAAGATCAATCACTGGATATAGCATCATGCTTGGTGACTCCTTGATTGCCTGGAAGTCCAAGAAACAACAAACCATATCAAGGTCCTCTGCAGAAGCTGAGTACAGGTCTATTGCTGCTGTTACAAGTGAACTTGTCTGGTTAAACTCGCTTCTGAATGATCTTCAAAATCCTATGATCAAACCAGTTCCTCTTTACTGTGACAGTAAAGCTGCTATTTACATTGCCACAAATCCTGTATTTCATGAGAGGACAAAACACATAGAAATTGATTGCCACTTTGTCAGAGAAAAGGTGGAGAAGAAGTTGATTGTTATGCATCACATCAAGACATCCTCCCAACCAGCTGATTTATTTACTAAACCCATGGCAGTGGTTCCTCTTCGGCAATTTTTATCCAAGTTGAACGTAAGAGACACTCACCTTCAACTTGCAGGGGGGTGTTAGAAATATGGGCTTCCTCTTCCCAGTTGAGATTTTCTTATGTCTGCTAGCCCAGCCCGTTGAGCCCAGTTGTCTCTTCAACAACAGTGCTCCTCCTCGTGCTTCTTCTTATCATTGTCTTTCTTCCGGTTTTTTTTTCTTTCTGCCCGTTGTAATTCTTTTCATTTCTTTTCAAACAAGATGACCGTTGGTCAACTTGTACGGTTGTCAGTTCAGTCTTATAAAAGACTGTCTTCTTCCTTTGATTGCAACTTTTTGGCTTCCATTAATGAATAACAGCTCTCTGCATTTTTTCCTCTCAATACCTTCTTGATTTTGTGATTATATCATGTCTTGTATTTGATTATTAAAAGAGGAGACCACATAAGGATGCTCTACATCAGGTAACCACGGGTCAGCAAAAACACTAACCTGAATTCCATCCCCAATCCTCCACCTGACACCCTTCCTAATCAAATCTTGTGCCTCCATGATTTGAAATACCATTGAAAGCGAAAGAAACCAAATAATCAAAATATTTGATAATTCACCACTCTTGCACGAACATTAATGATGCTATTATCTTCATTCGGTCATTTAATATTTTGCAATTTATCAAAGTATTTGATGTGTGGAGCAATTTGAATATTTAATTTTTTTAAAATATTAAATAAATACAGCTTCTCGCATATCCTTCCAATTAATCTCTAAGAGGAAGTGCCGTGAAACTCTTGATAATGACACTAGATAATATTTGAAAATATGTGTTTTTATTAATATGGTTATATCAAAAAATATGTTTTGTTAATGTACATGAATATGTGATTTTATTTTTTATAAAAAAATGTGTGACCTAATATTGACTTTGAAATAATTTTGTTGAAAAATGAAGAAAAAAATGAGAAAATAAAGATTTTCTTAATGAATAAAGAAAAAATTGTATAAAAGGATGAGTCTCAACTAAACAATTTGAAAAGTTTAGAGTGGAAAGAGTTGCTGTAAACTCGAGGCAACCAGAGTGGTTGCACAATTAATGGTTCAACAATTTTGTTTTTGGGTTCTATATCTATTTCATAAAAACAAAATTTTTCATACAATTAAATCAGCATAATACATATTCTAATACTGTTATATCAACAAAACACATCTCTCAATACAAAATCATTATTCAATCCAACTATTTTTCTATCCTTCATACTATCCTATCAAATTTACACCAAAATCAAGGTTGGATCCCACATTTATTACAAAAAGTCAAGCCACATCACCAAAATACATATTTCAATACAACCACATCAACAAAACACATTTTTTAATATAACCACATCAACAAAACACATATTTCAATCGATATTTGTTGGCCTATTCACTTTGCACTATTGGAATATTAAAGAATTCAGAGATCTTGAATATCCACTCATTTCGTGACACGTCTCTAAAGTTGCGTAAGCTGCAGTGTGGACCAATGGCGCGCGCGCGCACTGCAAGTGATGAATGAAAGTAAAAAAGAGAAAACCTACAACAGAAAGGAAATGAAAAGATAAAGAAAATAAGAGAGAAAGTGAGGGACAGAGTGAGGAAAGACAAAGGAATCGAGAGTCGGCGCCCTTTGTCTCCGCCGACCAATCGTTACGTCCTTTTCTTGAATAGTCCTCCACCTTCGTCACTTTCTCTCTCTAGAAAAGCTGTTCCCCTCACTCCTCCCCTCTCTGTAAAACAATTATAAAATCCTCGTCCCTATCTCGCTCCCCGTTTCTGTGATTCGTTTGTTTAAACTTTTGTTTAATTCTTCTATTAATTTTGGTTCTTTCGTTTAATTTTTTAAAACAAAACGGAAGATGCCCGAGATTTAGCTGATCTACGGTTTTATTTTTGTTCTTCGATTTTTCTTTTGCGTTTTACTGATTCGTCGGGGAATAATTTTATTTTATTTTTTGAAAAATTGAATTATCTGGTGAAATATGAAAAGCATGGCTGAGCAATCAGTGGTTGTTGAGAAGGCTGACGACGTTGACAAGGAGAAGAAGAAGAAGCGTCGTTCCAATCGCCGATCCAAGCAGAACACTCCCTCTGCACCCTTTTTGTGTATGAACTAGTTTTGTTCAAATGAGTTACTGTTTCATTTGATCTGAACTATTCATGCAGTTGGTGAATGGCCGTGATTGACTTTTTAATGTGTAACTAGAATCCGCTGATAATTGTCAGTGTTAGTTTTAAAGAGTTTTTTTTGTTAGTTTCCCTATTGGGTTTCTGGGTAACTGAGATGATCCTAAAGAGAAACACTGTTTAGTTGAAATGAGGCGAATTTTATCTCTCTACTGAGGAAATCTCGTGCAATTTATAGTGAATGATTATAGGGTTTTGGAATTTTTTGGGTAAATTTCAACACGTTGGACTTCATACGTTTCTCACAACCTTTGGGTAGCGGGCTCAAATCCTGGAAATTTATCCTCATTGCTGTTCTGTTACAACTTGCCCTTTTGTCCTTACCTCCAAATTAGGATCCTTGTCCATGGTAGTTGTCTACCCTTTAGGGCCTTCTGTTGCTCGAGTGCTTGGTGGCTATACTGGGCTTGATGTATTAAGACATGTTATACTTTTCTCAACATTGGTGAAAACTCTAGATTGTAATATTGCAATTTCATGCATAATTGAATGCCGTATCACTCCACCTTAAATGTTGGTGAAGATTTTAAAAGTTATGATATTGATTGTAAATGGCATGCATGAGTGGAAAATGAAGCATTTATGAGCTACATCCTTTGAATATGTGTTTGGATGGATTAAAAGAGCCTCTATCTTTGCAAGGCAAGCATAAATGTGAGGATCTATAGAATGCTTCTCAGTTGAATTTTCTGATCACATCTCATGATGCCAAATGCGCTCTTTTTTCCTGGGGAATTTGATTAATGCTTACACATGTTCCGTGCATAGGTTTTTTTATGGGGGAGATATTACTTAGTTTTGAATTGACCTTGATTTGTCCACTCAATGGATCTGGGTTCTTTCACTAATCTCACTGGTTTTTACTTTCAATTCTCTGTTTTTTTTTTTGTTTCTTCGTAGCAGCTAGCAGTTCAGTGGATGAAAAAGTTGCAAGAGTGTCACAGTTAGAAAATGGTTTCAAAACTGAAATTTTAACATCATCTATGGGCCACTCTTCATCAAGAAAGCAGGAGTTGGACATGAATCCATCAAATGAAGCGGGACCTGCAAGAGCATCAAATGCTGCTTTTAATTCTCTGCCTACGATGCAGATAAATGAAAAAACAGACTCAGGTGGTGAGGCGATGAACTTTGAAGGTGATGATTTTAACCCTTTTGATGGTAGTGGAAGAATATTTTCTAAGTCATGTCCTGAACATATTGCTTGTGGAGGTCCATTAGGGGTATCAGCAGACCATGGTTTGCCATCTTTCAAACATAGTGTTGTTCATGCTCAGAGTAAAATTTTTGCTTCGCACTGGTCATTGACAGCTGTTAATAAGGCATTAGAGGTTAGTTTTGTTGATGTTTTGTCTCCAATAAATCTATCATTTTGATCTTTGGAGTTGTCTTAGGGGAAGGAAATATCTGTTATCTTACTTATTTTGTGTGTTCTTTGAACGTTGGACAGAAAGGTGATGCTTTTAAAGCACTATTTCGTGTAAATGCTCACAACAGGCTTGAGGTCGGTAATAAACTTTTGTTGTTATTTAATTTCTTAACGTATTTGGTCCTATCTTTCTCTTTTGCTTAAATAATTTCAGTAATAACATGTATATGCTGATTTACACTGGTAGGCATACTGCAAAATTGATGGAGTATCAGTGGATGTTCTTATAAATGGGATTGCAGCACAGAATAGAGCTGTAAGTCTGTGGTTTACTTGTTTAGAACTCATGCAATTTACACTGGAATATTTTTTAAATCGGTTTTATATTAATTTTATTGCTCATTGTGACTGGGATCCTAAACATGATTTTTGTTGTATTTTATGAGATGGGAAAATACATTATTTTCTATGTGTAATTTTACATAATAGTGTTTTTATTTGGGTGGGAATGAGTTTCAAAATGTTTTACTATCGGTGCTTTGATGCAGGTTGAAGGAGACATTGTGGCTATCAAGGTTGATCCTTTGTCTCAGTGGACCAAGATGAAAGGGTCAACTGGGCCTTCCAACAATCTTGTGCCTGCAGAAGATGTTAATTTACTGCCAGAAGTCAGTGAAATGGTTGCTGATAGCAGGGGTAAGAACAAGTTAGATGTGAAGTATGAGATTGCACATCGTGAAAGTTGCTCATGTCCAGAGAATGAATTTCATGAGAAGGATAATTCTATAACTGGCAATGCTGTTCATCAAGAACTCATTGGCCTGATGGGTGGTGGTTATATAAATGGGAATAATCCCTCTACCTCAGATTCTTCTCGTGTTGACTCTTCTAGAGAGCCGAATGAAGCGATCGGTACTTTGGGGAGGTTGTGTGCCCTGATCAGTTCATTTCCGTCAAAGCGACCTACTGGCCGGGTGGTTGGCATCATCGAAAGGTCTCTTCGTCGAGATGCTATTGTTGGTTTTCTCAATGTTAAGCAATTGTTGTACTACAGGGAAGGCTTTACGAAAGATGAAAAGAAGAAGAAGGGCCTGTTATCAATTTCTGACCATGACTATATCCAACTGACCCCAACAGACCCAAAATTTCCAAAAATGATGGCCCTTATTCAAGTCTTGCCTGATTTGATCAAGAAAAGATTGCAGGATGGTGACCTAACAGTTGAAATGGAGCTTGTAGCTGCATGCATTGATAGCTGGAGTGAGGAAAGTCCTTTTCCACTAGCCCATGTCTCCCACATTTTTGGACGGGGAGGTGAAGTGGAGCCACGACTAAATGCTATTTTATATGAAAATGCGATCTGTTGCTCTGAATTTTCTTTGGAAACACTTTCCTGCCTTCCTCGTGTTCCTTGGGAGGTGCCACCTGAGGAATATAAAAATAGGGTAGATCTTAGAGATTTTTGCATATTTACTATTGACGGTCCAACTGCCACTGATCTTGATGATGCTCTATCAGTTGAAAAGTTATCCAATGGAATCATCAGAGTAGGGGTTCATATTGCCGATGCATCATATTTTGTTTTACCTGACACAGCCTTAGACATAGAAGCTCAATTCAGATCAGCATCTGTCTATATGTTGCAACGTAAATTATCAATGTTGCCTTCCTTGCTCTCTAAGAATCTTGGTTCACTTAACCCTGGAGTGGATAGACTAGCATTCTCAATTTTCTGGGACTTAAATGGTGCTGGGGATGTCATAGATCGCTGGATCGGCCGCACTGTGATACAATCTTGTTGCAAGTTTTCATATGAAACCGTGCAGGACATAATTGATGAGATGAATGATGAGGAAAATAACACATTCTTCACAAATGGATGCCCACAATTGTATAACAACTTTGAATGGTCTTGTGTAATTGAAGCTGTTAAGACTCTTCATAAAGTTTCAAAAACTTTACAGACAAAGAGGCTCGATGATGGGGCTCTGCGACTTGAAAACTCCAAAGTTGCATTTTTGTATGATGTGAATGGAATTCCATATGATAGTGTGCTTTCTGAACAGAAAGACTCAGATTTTCTTGTTCAGGAGTTTATGCTATTAGCAAACATGACAGCTGGAGAAATCATAGCTAGAGCTTTTCCAGATAGTGCGTTGTTGCGGAGGCACCCTGAACCCAATATGCGGAAGCTTAAAGAGTTTGAAGCTTTCTGCTTCAAGCATGGGTTGGAATTGGACACTTCCTCTTCTGGTCGTTTCCATTGGTCGCTTCAACGGATCAGGAAAAAGCTCAAAGATGATGCTGTGTTAGTTGATATTCTTATCTCATATGCTACAAAACCGATGCAATTGGCTTCTTATTTCTGTAGTGGTGATTTAAAAGATAATGTGAGTGACTGGGGTCATTATGCTCTTGCTGTTCCACTTTATACGCATTTTACTTCACCACTTCGGCGTTATCCTGATATTGTTGTCCATCGTACTTTGGCTGCTGTAATTGAAGCTGAAAAATTGTATCAGAAGCATAAAACCTTGCATAAGTCCCAGCATGGGGAGGAAGCAACAGTGAGATGTTTCACTGGTATTCATTTTGATAAGAATGCGGCTGAGTCTGTTGAAGGCAGGGAAGCATTATCGGCTGCCGCATTAAAGCATGGAGTTCCCTGTGCAGAATTACTTGCAGAAGTTGCTGCTCATTGCAATGAAAGGAAGCTGGCTAGTAGGCATGTTAAGGATGCCTGTGATAAGCTCTACATGTGGGTTTTGCTCAAGAAGAAAGAGGTATTATTTTTTTCACCTTTCACCCTGTGCGATTGGGTTCTACCGTTCTATAGTATGTCGTTTATGATGGCTTCAGTTAATTTATTATTATCGTTTTTAATCAAAACAAATTTGTGTCTATGTTACTTGTAACACTTGGTTTTTGAGCATTTGCCATTTTGCCTGCTTCTCTGCCTTTGCTGCTGGTCCTCTTTGTGCATTGCTTGTGCTACAAATCTTGGTTTTGTGCTGATTTTTGGGAACTTCAAATATTTCATGATGCTTCAGAATTATTTTTTTCTTGCCAACTGCTTTAATATTATAATAAGTAGTGCATTTGTCTAAGGTATCAGATTGCCCAAGGTGCCCCCCTCAGTGAAGTGACTTGTTAAAATGAAAAATAGTTTTGATATCCAATACTCAGGAAAAACTGGAAAATTAAAGTTCCAATCACAAGTAATCTACTTCCAGTGGATATAGGTGGTTTGAAGAGTCTGTTCATCAGTTGAGATAAATTGCTTCAATTAGTACCTTTTACTGGTCTTTTGATGCATGCATTGTTTAATTATTCTTAGCTCCCCTCTTGGTTGATTAGCTAAAGATGGTATCGCTGGAGTTTAACCGACCAGGTGGCAGCTGAAAGTTAAATATATTATACGAGAAATGTGTTGCATCCTTGTAAAATGAAAAATTGTTTTGAAAATGATATTGATATCGTTTCAACTGTAATTGTTTGCTGAGAGCTCTTCTGTTCGATAATTTCCTTTTGTTATCGTGGATTATATGGTCTCGCATTTTACGATGGCCCTTGCACAGATTTTATTATCAGACGCTAGAGTATTGGGTTTGGGGCCAAGATTTATGTCAGTTTACGTCAACAAGCTAGCTGTAAGTATTTGCCTACTTATAAGGATATTTGTCTTCTTCTTTTAACTACTGTAAAAAACAATATAGCTTAATTGTTACAATGCCACAATCCTCATCTTGTTCTCTTATGGTCTGCCTCTAGGTTGAACGGAGAATATATTATGACGAAATTGAAGGCTTGACTGCAGAGTGGCTTGAGGCAACATCTACATTGGTGCTGAATTTGTTCGCCTACAAACAGTTAAATAGGCGACGTGGGTTTGGCTTTAATAGGAAACTAGATGATGTTGCATGGCTTGTGAGTCCTACAGATCCTCAAGTTGAATTGGGCATATCTGGAGATGGTAGTAGTGAGTGTGAGTCTGGTTTATCCGCCCATGATTTGGATCCTGGTTTGAAGTCGTGGATTGAGCCAGCAGTTTTCCCTCTGACAGTGCGCCTTCTTGCAACAATTCCTGTAGCACTTCATGCAATTGGTGGGGATGATGGACCACTTGAGGTTGGTGTGCGGCTTTACATGAGTTCATATTTCAGATAAGTGGTTTTCTGGATGTGGGAAAGAACAGATGCACGGGTAAATAAAATCCGAGTTAACTGAGCTTTATACTCTAGTTAACAATGCTTTAATATTGTTTGGTGAGAGCACTGTTGTAGATAAAAAAAAGTACGAGTGTATAGTTTGCTCTAATAAAGTTGTGGAGAAGAGTTCAGGAGAAAGTATGTTGTTTGGGTCTTTGGCCTCTTGGGATGGATTGGTACTTCATGATTCTGTTTGGACTTTGGTGCTGAAACATCTGGTAATGTGTCGATGAAGGCGGGATTTCTTGTCACGGTCTTTGTTTTAGTGGCTGTTTTTAACAAAAGCTGCTTCCCGGAATTGGCCCTGTTTTTGTTGGCCGGTTTCATATGATTACTATTGATAACAAATTTTATCCTCTGTTTTTCCACTTTTTTTTATTTCTTTGCTGCAACCCAATGAATTTTTGATTTTGGGTGACTGGATCATATTTGATAGATCCCTTGACACTTGCAGTCACTAGTCTGTTTTTCGAACAATGTATTTTCAATATTCCTACAGTAAGTTTTCTCTCTTTCATTGTCTGAACTGTGGCGTGATCTTGAACCAGTAAAACAAAAAGTCACTTTCCCTCTATTAAAGAGATGTTGTATAGTGATCTTGATCTTGATCTAGATCTTATCCTGGTTTATCTTCAGTCACATTTGATGACGGAGAAGATAAGAAAACCAAAACTTTGATCCATTGTGATTGTTTATTTAGTGTTTTTTAGTCTGTCCGAGGACATCCCGAAGCAGTATTGTCTGGGTACATCCTGGCATAGTTGCTTTGTATTTTTTTTGTCGGGTTTCGTCTACCCTTCTGCCTTCCGGTAGGAAAATCTACCAATACTGTGGTAGCATGTTGCATTTTTCAGTTAATGCATTCAGGTCCAACGACATTTTAAAAAAGAAGAAGAAAAGAAAACTCAACAACCTGAGAGGCTAGGAAGAACAATTTATTTTGGGCATATAGCTAACCCGAATCGCCGAGCTTTGTAACAATTGATTCCCATGCCCAACAATTTATTAAGTACTATTCGGGTGTGTTTGATAAGAGGATAATCATTATCCACCTCTTTCCTTGAATAATTATTACATCGAAAAATAGAAAAAATTGCCTAAAAAATTATTCGGATATATAATATATATGCATACTGAACATGAGTATTTATTTATTCATTTAATTACTCTTCTAATTATTAGATCTTTATCAAACACACCTTTTAAGTTGTTCTAAATCGTACCTTGTATCTTGGCGGGAGTTGGATTTGGTCAGAAGAGCTCTGGACCTCACCCGGTCTGCCCAACACACTCGGCTTGAAAAAAATTGGGCCCAACGCAGCATGTGCTCTTAAATCCTAAATGGTTCCGAATTCAGGGGAAGGCCACACTCAAACAGCTATTCTTCATTCTCCCTGACTCTATGTTAATCACAAACTGGAACTTTTATTAACTAAGATAAGTTTATACTGTAATGACTTGAGAGTAAAGCATCATAAACAAGTTCAGGATGATAACGAGCAGAAGTGCAGCATGAAGAAGAAAAACAAGGAATGGATAGTTAGCAATCCAGCAAATAGCGAAAGAAACCTTGCGATCACTCAGGTCCAAGAAAATGAGAACATCAAAACATTAAGCAAAAGGTATTTTCGTGTTATCAAGACTCAGATTCCGTCACAGCAAAAGCTGCATCGCCCTCGGAACTTTTTGCTTCTAATAGCTTCACTTGACGTTCAGCATGCTCTCTTTCACATTGACTGATTCCCGTGATAACATCATGCATCGTACCGGTTGTGTCAAAAAACACAAGAGGTCCAAAAGATTTCCGTTTTATCTCCACTGGAATCGCTAGCAAAGCCCCCGCCGCCGAGAATACCCACGTGCCCAAAGCACTGCAGATATTCCATTTTATCACTCATCAAAGAAGTACATGAAATAATTTCAGAAGTAAATGTAAAAAACACAGAAATTTGCAGCTGTAAGTAGTAATTAGGTAGGTTCTAAATCAATACATTTGTTGCACTCTCAAAAAAAGAAGAAAAAAGCTAGGTATGAAAGCAACAGAAGTATAAAGCTATCAGAAACCAATACAATGACATTCCAAAAGGCTATAGAAGGTTGAAAAGTTTCGATTTTGTCTTTGAGTAAATTTATTTAGCATATCAAACTGGGTAAGCTGCACTTTATGTTTACGATCAAACATCCGACTTGTTAGAAAAATGCCACACAGAGATATGTTGAAGACATGAAAATAATTTTTCACGCTCTTCCCTTAAATTGAACCAACTATTTTGCTAGCACTAAAAATCACACATTTAAAGCTCAGAGAGTTGGATCGTACAGACATGAATTCTGTACGATCCAACATGTCTGTAAGATCCAACATGTGTGTCACCACGCCAAAATAGTTGAATTTTTTGCTAGTTTCTATTTCGGTTTCTAAATCACACATTTTTACTAGTTTTTATTCTTAAAAACGGTTTCTAAAAACTATACTCAAAATCATTTTTAAAATCAAAAAAAAAAATCTTCAAACACACTCTAGGTACAGACCTGGATCTTAAAGACATGAGCAGTGAAGAAGATGATGTGAAAAACTGAAAATTGGACCTTGGGAGCCCACTCTAATGGGCCTAATATATTGGGCCATTACATGAGAATTAGAACCGTACAACCCAAAACATTAAGGTGAGTCATCTAGGCCCATAAAAAATTATTATAAACGGCATCGTTTAGACGAAAGCCCCGTTACAAACGGAGACAGACGGCAACGTTAAGTAAAACTGAGAGAAAAGTCGGGGACTCTCTGGAAATCGAAGAGAAAGTTGGAAGATGAGGGGTGTCGGAGGGCCATTGCTGTGCATAGGCGATCTGCTGAGCGATCTTGGAGAAGAAGAAGCAGACAATGATGTTGCAGCACCTGATCTCCGCGAAGCATCGCCAATTCCTAATCACGAAGATGTCTCTCAATCCTCCTTGGACCTCACTGAACTGTTTCAGGTTCCTTTTCGATTTCTCTTCAATCAATCTTGTCTATCATCAAACTATTTGTCATCGTTAGTTTCTTCAGAATTCAATATGTATAAGATTGAATGCATAGCTTGTTTGACAGATTTTTAATTGAAGGGATATTGATCACCTTCAATTGTGTTGATGTTGAGAGATACTGAGATAATGAACTCCATGTAGCAGAATTTATTGTCTTTTTTCTTAATTATGGTCAATATAATGTAAATAGATGTGAATCCAGAGAAGGAAGAAGCATTATCCAACAAATATAATCCATGTACTTCTACTTGCATTTATTGTGGTCATTGGAACCTTCTCTAGTTCGTTTGCTTTGACGTGCTCACTCAGAAGAATTTTCATTAGGGCTAAGAAATGATACCGCGGCCGCCCAATCTCCAAGAAATGTATAATAATGCAAATTGTTTTGGTGGAATAACTTGAACTGGAGCTAGCACCTCTGCCTTATGCTTTCCAAGGAAGTTTTAATAGTTTTTACTTGGTGTTTGATTTTAGTTTAGTCTTGATCCTGGAGGAAATATTGCATTAGCCATATATTGGTGTTAACTGTAAATGAAAAATTGGCGTGGTGACACACATGTTGTTACAATGATAAACAACTAATATATGTTATGATGTTTCAGGAAACGTATGATCGCTTGGACAATACACTTGCTGGTACAGACCACTCATGGACGGCTCTAACTCTAAAGGTTTAATTATCAGTATTGGCATATGATCTGCCTTGCATTTGTCTTTTACTTTCAAATAGTTCACTGGGTAGTGTGCCAAGTGCGAAATTGGCCTAGGATTTACCATGAATGAGATTGCTAATGACCTCGTTGCTCATTGTTTTTGGCTGTTTTAGTTGTGCAATGCTCTGGAAAGTGCAAATAAGTTGGTCCAGTCCACAAATGCAAATGTTAGTTTGCTGTCTGAGAAGGTCGGGAAGCTCGAGGGAATTGTCAAGAGGGGAGATTCAGCTGTATCTGCAGCCAAGGCTCTCCATTTCTCTCTAAACCAAAAAGAAGGACCATCCAGTGGCAGTCCCAAGTGTTAGATGACCAGATCAGGTATGTGGTCACTTAAGAGATTTTGATTTATCCTCCAAAGAGCTGCTCATCACCTTCAGAGCATCCATGAGTCAAAAAGTCAATTTTCATGCTTCTAGACTAGTTGTAATGGAAGAGAATATGATTATTGATTCTTCCTTTACTTTGCAAAGGAAGCAAATATTTGCTAGAGTCCAACCTTTACAAAAGGTTGTTAATGTCAGGATCCTTCCGGGGGAGCTTCCCGAGTGGAAAATCACTTTTGGCAACTACTTTTTGGTTTCTACCTATCTACAATAATTACCACTTCTTAATGAGTACTTTCTTAAGTTAGCTAATTCTTAATCACAGTTGTTTGAGTCAATCATCTTAAATCTTATCCATTGCAATTTGAATCTAGGATCTCAGTCAACGGTCACCCTCTGCTGATCAGTCAAACAGTGATTCTATAGTCTACTGCTTTTGCATTTCTCTAAGGGTGATTGGGGCTTCTAGCTGCAAGCACTCAACCGAATCGATGAATTTTTATTCCTTTGTTTTATTCTCTTTCACCTGTGATGTTGTGGTGCGTACAAACGACCTTCCTGATTGTTCGTCTCTAATGGTGTACGACGGAGAAGAATTGGGTATGAGTCTTGTGGTTTACAATCGGGTATATGAGTGATTTAGTTTTCGTTGTTGGTTTGTCAGCTCTCCTTATCTTTCCTTATATTTGGTGAACTGTAATGATTTGTAGTTTCATTGCGGATCATTGAGGTTGGTCTATTGATCGATTCATTTCTCCATATCAACGCATCAACTCAGTTCATGAACTTAAGCCTTTTCTTCGGTCATCTGTCTGTGTAATCAATTAAGCATCATCTATACTTCCACAAAGTTTGTTGTCACCCTTTGTGCAGATAAGCCAAGGCTCCTTTGTTTGCATTTCACAATCTAATTATTTCTCGATGAATCAAAGTTATCGCACCTGTTAATCTCATATATTAGGAATTAGGTGAATTTGATACAATAAAACTTTTTATCTCTCTGTAATTTTCCTCCTTTTGAAATAAGTTGGTTATGGTAATTTCAAATTGTGCGAGTATTCTTTCTCACTTTATGGAGAAACAGTGTACTCAAAAGTTTTTTAAGCCATGTTTATATTCCTACATTTTGGGTTTGTTATTGTTATTAGTTCATATCCACATAGTATTCTTCTTATATTGTCTTTTTTATCCCCTTATTTTTCATTGTTGTTCTCTATTTGTGAAACTTATCCATTTTTTGTTGCAAGCGTACATCGGTTTTTTCCTCCAAGTTTCCCTTTGTATTTGGTCACTGACTCATTGTTTGCGGAACTCTCCTGTATTCACGTTGAGATATGATGGAAATCATCAAACTTGCATCTGCAAAATCAGATCTATCAGTTTGAAATCACATCTATGACAGATCTAGCAATGTCAGGCAGCATCAAAGCAGATTTGGGAACATAAGCAAATACTGTTTTAGATTAAAAGAGATATATCATTATCATCATCTTCTTATTCATCGTCACACTAATTTTGTCAATCGTCAAACCCACATATAAAAAATACAGCCAAATTATTCGACAAACATACTGAGACTGCCCACGAAAGATTAAGAAACCAAAGGGGTAAGAAGAAGTTGAGAGACTTTTGATTTTTTTTTTTTGGAGAAGTTCAGAAAACAGCTCCAAGTTTCATCCCCTACACTTTATTTTACTTCATTTTTATCCCTTTATTTTTTTTATTTTATTTACCTCCCTTAATCAATTTGTCCTGCCAAAAATCATGACAAAAAGCAACAAGGAAAGGGATAATATAATCTTTTGTCAATTATTTTTGTTATATATTTCTCTATGAATTCTCACATTTTAAATATTGGATCTCAATAATATTTCAAGCAACCGATGACGATACTAGTTAATCTTGCATATACAGTCAAACATGTACACATAAAAAAAAATTGCCAAATGAATTGAAGGAGAGCATGTCCAAAATAAATCTAACACAACATTCGTCTTATACTCATTGTGGTGTTTTTGTGAGATACCCAAGTTCTATCAACATCCTAAAAAGCTGCTGCATACGTGGCACTGAGTCTTTAATAGAAATTAACTTTACAGCCCAAAGGAAATCCTTCCTACCACTGATTTATGGGCATTCAGATTTGCCTGAGCGGATGGGCCTCCAATAGTAGAGGGGGCCCAAACCTAAAAGTCATAGCAGCCCAAAAATGACTAAAACTCTTGCATGCCTTGCGATTTGCCAAAAACATTGGACCAAAATTGTAGGTAGATCTATTTTTATGATATTTATTAATGGATATTAATTTCTCTATTTTAATTAATTATTTTATTATTTTAATCAATATTTAGAGCATACACGAGCCCATTAGAGTTTGGGGAATTTGTTTTCGTTGGTATTTAACACTTGTTGTTTAGGTTACAACATGAAAATCTGATGCACGAGCTCGTTAGGGTTTAGCGAATTTGTTTCTTTTAGAGTTTAACACTTATTATTTAGGTTTACAGTAATTAAAAAAACACTACTACATAACATATATACTAATTAAATTATTTTTAAAATATAATTTAATTACAAAAGGACATTAAAAAATATCGATGATGGTATTGTTAGAGAGAATTTTACGTGCTGAGTTCGAATATGATAATTTTTTTAAAAAATTATCATATATTTTGAGAAATAAAACATTATAAAATTTTGCTTATGAAAAAAAAAACTATTGTGAATTAAATTTACCTCTAAATAAATTTTGTGGATGAATTACACCTGGACTCACTCACCTGCAATTCACCCAAAACAACAGCCTCAGAAAATGGGCCTCCCAAACTGGTGTGGACATGCTGTTCGCCTACAGGCCTATGGATCTGAAAACGGTCGTGCTAGTCTGCGTCGCTTGATAATAGGCTCAAAAGCAGCGTGTAAATTGCCTTCCTTTCTTGCTCTGTTTTATTGGCCGCAAAATCCCTAAAAAAACATCGAGTCAGGTACTGCGTGGTGCAATGCAGAGTCAGTGTACCTGGACATATTCTCAGATGCTTGGACCTTTGACCTTTAAACCCTCTGCATTGTTTACTTTTCCAAAGCATCTACGTACAACAAGCAGCGATAGTCTTTGGACCAGAGGTTGCAGCAGTAGAATTGCCAATTACCCTTCTTTCATGGCTACTCTCTCTACTGCTTCGACCGACAAAAATGCCATTTCGAGCCAGAATGACTCCGCCCAGAAACCTCAGCCACCCTTGCAGGTATTCTTTTGAGCTGATTTTGGACGTTTTTGAACTGGGTTTTGCGATAGCCGTCTTTCCTGTGAGGGTCTGCTTCTTTTTTCCTTTTTATATTTATAATATGGGTGGGTTCAAATGTTCTCCTCCTTTTTTTTCCCGCGTCTCTCTGCGTCTGTACACCATTTGTCAAGGAAGTATGGTTTCCATCCAGATATTGCTTTTGCAATCAACTATACAGTATTTGGGTCTGCTTCTTCGATCAATCTATTGGAATTGTTCTGTAAATTTAGGTTTTGTATGTCTTTTCTAGTGGATGACATTGCATTTCAGCTGCCTTATTTTTTTCCCCTCCCTCCTGTTCTGCAGTTGTACTATCCACCAATTTACATCTTCCATTTCGTTTGGTATACTTGATTACCTTTAGATTTCATTTCCTTACATTGGGGACTCCCTGTTATATGGGTTGGTTATTTTTGGGGCTGCTGGCTATCATGTTTCGTTCTTATCGAAGTTCTTTTTTATATTTGTTGTTATCATGGTTCATGGATGCTATTGAATAATGATGGTCATTGTGTGAATTGGTTGTGTTTCCGTCTAAAGATTTCTGTTTTATTTATTGTCCCTCGTTTTGCCAAGCGTATAAATTGTTTCTCTCCTAGCTCACCAGATTTGAAATTTATTTGAGAAATAGACTTGTAAGTTGAGTATCCAGCTCTGTTCTTGATAGTTTCTTCCTTGATAGAAGTGTCAAGCTTTATAAGGGGCAGAGCCGGGATTATTTTTGAGGGGGGCCGAACTCGTTTGGTGACTCCTTTTTTTATTTATTAGAATTAATCTTCATGTTCTTAGAAAAAGTCAAGGAGTTGATTTAATCTTTCTTTCCACAAAAAAGTGTATTGACAAAAAAAATATATACTTTGAAAACATATGAAATATTGAACAGTTGAGTCAAACCCACATTTAAAATCCATGTTATTGTATTATGACTTTATGAGCTTTATTTTAGATCTAGTTAAGTGAATTTATGGAGAAAAGGAATGTGAATTGAAGGAGGAAAGGGTCAAAAGGATTATTTGAGAGGTGTGAAGATGCGAATTTTAGTAGATATAAGTGTAGTTTTTATTTTTTTGAGGGTGTTCGGGACAATGAGTGGCTTCACCATGGAGCTTTATTACCATGGAGATGCTCTTTGTTTCTCAATCATGGGGTTCTACTTTGATGGGTCTGAGTATCAATTCAAAAGCCAGAGGGGGACAGGTGTTTGTCTGCGCAGGAAATGTTATTAACTTAAAATTTGCAAATGAAAATATACACTGAATCTCTGAGGCGTCCACATTTTGTTAACCACTGAAAGTTCTACATTTTATTGAGTATCAGCATACTTTGTTAAGCTTTGGATGTCAGATGTCAGTAGTTTATTGAGAGCGTTGTCTTAAATTGTTTGTAATATTTAGTTCCCGTTTCTTTTGGGTTCTATTTGGTGATTTCCCTTCTACCAATAAATTTTATTTTGCATTCAAAGAAAGAAAGTTTACATATGTTGCAAATATAGGGATTTTCTGCACTTTTCTTTTCCCAGGTCTTCATTCTACTTGAAAATAGTTAAGTTTTGCTTTATAGCTAATAAATCTGATGTTTTGGGTTTGCACCTGTTCATGATGGAGACCAGATGACTGAAGATAAGAATTGCCCCTTCAGTTACATTGCTTAATTTTTTGATTGTTAGATTGTCACTGAAAGTATCTGTTGAGCTCATGAAATATGTGTCATTCTGTCTCAGACTTGCTTTCTTTCAAAATCTACATTAGCATTTGTTTTGCTTTTGTTTTTGGATAACTGTATCTCAGGTCAGCTTAACTTCATATAAAGTTTCCCGCACTTCACTTTTTTTTATTTGTATAAATAGGATTGATGGTTTGAGGTAAAGGCTGGAAATTGATTGTAACTCTAGCTCTCGAATTGCTAGTTGTGTTGGCTGAAGTATGGCCAATGCACATGACGAAGCTTTGGTCTGAGCTTAACTTCTGGGTTTTTTTATGGTAATCAAAACTCAAAAGCAAACTTTTTGAGGCTCCATAACCTCTTGTGAACTCAATCTATCTGTGTGCTTTATGGTGACATCCATGCTGTTTTCATTCTGTTTTGAATGTATGATATTCACTTCAGCTACTAGTTCCTAATTTCTCTGCCCTCATTTTCCTGCTTGCGAATTGATCAAGTCAATGGCACAAGTTCCCTTTAGGTCTGAGCTAAGTTGCATTTGGTTTTCTGGTGATCAAAGTAGACCCTTTCCGGGAGCCATATTCTTTGTGAACTATAACTCAATCTATCTTTTCTTTTAATGCTAATTTCTTCTAATATTATGTCTTGAATTAATGATTCTCACTTCACCTACTAATTTTTAATTTATTTGCCCTTATTTTCCTGGTTGAAAATTAGTATACTCAAATGCAATGAGTCTCTTATGAGTTTCCTTTGTTAATTCAGTTCCCTTTATGGAGTATTGGGTTTGTTATCGAGTGTGGGAAATTAACTTCCGCTCTGACTCCTCTTTTTTTTGAACTAATTAATGGCTTATGCACTAGTTTTTTTTTTGTTTTTTTTTTATTGTTGGGTTCATTCACATCTATTGACTCATGTTTGTCAGGTCGCAAAGCGCTTGGAGAAATTCAAAACTACAATATTCACCCAAATGAGTTCACTTGCGATCAAACACGGAGCAATAAACCTTGGCCAAGGCTTCCCCAACTTTGATGGGCCAGAGTTTGTTAAAGAAAATGCAATTCAAGCCATTAAGGATGGGAAGAACCAATATGCTCGTGGATATGGAGTTCCAGAGTTGAACTCTACCATTGCTGCAAGGTTCAAGAAAGATACAGGACTAGTGGTGGACCCAGAGAAGGAAGTTACTGTTACCTCTGGTTGCACCGAAGCTATTGCTGCAACGATGTTGGGCTTGATAAATCCTGGTGATGAGGTTATTCTCTTTGCTCCTTTTTATGATTCATATGAAGCTACTCTCTCGATGGCTGGTGCCAAGATAAAGTGCATCACATTGCGCCCTCCGGATTTCGCTGTACCCATCAATGAGCTTAAGTCTGCAATTACGAAAAATACGCGTGCAATACTCATAAACACTCCGCATAACCCAACTGGAAAGATGTTCACTCGGGAGGAACTCAATGCGATTGCATCTCTTTGCATTGAGAATGATGTGCTGGTTTTTGCTGATGAAGTTTATGATAAGTTGGCTTTCGAAATGGAGCACATTTCTATAGCCTCCCTTCCTGGAATGTATGAACGCACAGTGACAATGAATTCTTTGGGTAAGACATTTTCCTTAACTGGGTGGAAGATTGGGTGGGCAATAGCTCCTCCACACCTAGCATGGGGAGTGCGACAGGCACACGCATTTCTTACCTTTGCGACCTCCACACCAATGCAGTGGGCAGCTGTGACAGCTCTTAATGCCCCCGACTCGTACTACATTGAGCTAAAGAGGGATTATATGACAAAGAAGGAAATTCTTGTGGAAGGCTTGAAGGCAGTGGGTTTCAAGGTATTCCCATCTAGTGGAACTTATTTTGTGGTAGTAGATCACACTCCTTTTGGTTTGGAAAATGACATTGCCTTCTGTGAGTACCTGATCAAGGAAGTTGGGGTGGTAGCAATTCCAACCAGTGTATTTTATTTGAACCCGGAAGAGGGAAAGAATTTGGTTCGATTCACCTTCTGCAAAGATGAGAAAACCCTGAGGGCTGCAGTTGAGAGGATGAAGGAGAAGTTGAGGAGATGATCATTCAACATTGTGGAATTGGATGTTATTAGCTGTATGTGCTGGGGGATTCAAATATTGGTTTGCCGTATACGCGATTAAGTTAATCTTTAATATTTGCATAAATCATGAACTAATGGTAATTTTTTTAGCATTGTAGTATGTTGTTTTGTAGCACAGCAAATAATAAGAGAACTTTATAGACGGAAAAGACCCGTTCTTTGTTCTTTCTCTGAAAGATGAAAGCGGGTCGTGAGACTAGGCACCAGAGAAGACCATTGACTGTGCATTCAATTATCTTTTGAGTATTCAATCTCAGTGTTTTTTTTCTAAATGCTGGGATAGATGCACACCATCCTTCTAAAATCGCAAAGTCTCACATGATGCATATGAAATTTCGTGTGTTCATCTCAGTATATGGGATAATTGATACAAAAAACATTGTGATCCGTATGATTGTAGAATTGGATTTTTAAGATTATTGTAGGGATGACAAAATTCGGTCAGAATTGGATGATGGGTTTTTCTAATCCGAATTAAACCAAGTTTGAACATAAGTTATACGTCTGAAATTCGGGTCCAAGCATAAAGTTTTTTGTCTAATTTAAAACTGAGTCCGGTACAACAAAATCTTGTTCGATTTAATTGTTTAGACTCTAACCTGGATTAAATTATTTGTCGATGGATTTATACAAATCCAAATATTTTACAATGCGAGTCGAAACATACAAATATTTCTTAAACACCTATATATATACATGTAACCTATATATATACATGTACATGTATATATATTTTGTTTTGTTGGAGTGCTTGTTCCGTTTATGCACATATAATCAGATATGTGAGGGACGGGGTAGACTGGAAGTGTTATCTTCAAAACAAAGGTTAATGATTGCGACCACTAGCTGGGGCATGCCCTCATCTTCATCTTCTGGAAAGTGTATCTGTTGCGTCACATTATTACTACTTGTGAATCCCATTCAATGAGAAATGAGAGTTAGATAAACAAATTGACTACATTTAGCTTTCAAGTAGATTATCAGATCAAACCTAGGTAGGTTACGTCCAAAGAAGTTTTATTCAAACCATTAAGTAATCCTTGAAAAATGTCTTATATATATATAATTTTTGGGATCTTTTTTATTGTTCAAATTATATATTTTTTTAAGTTTAAGATGTTATATTTGTGTTTGATCAGTTTTACGAATCCAACGTTATATTTTTTTTGTTCAAAACAAAACTAAAATATAATTTGAAAAGTACATGAAATGTTTTGTGTTTCATATCCAATGATTTATAATTATCATGCATTTGTTTCCTGGATAACTTCTTAGACACAAAAAATGGATGTCCGTAACTAGGGGCGACAATAATTTGCGTATGAGTCGGACAACATAAAGTGTTTCCGAAATATTTGTATGTGTAACTTGAGGAATTGATTTGAATTTTTGGATGTACCTAATTGAATATATCTGGATTGGTTTAAATCCAGACAAAAAAATCGGACAATAATCCAATCTGATTTAGGATCCAAACAACTAATCCAATCCAAGCTTAACATCCGAGTCTGACATAATTTAATTAAACTATGGATGTTCGCATTAGAGCAAGCCTCTATATATTTTATATGTATATATATAGAGAGATTAATCTTTCTTCCCTGAGGATGTCTGTATTGAGATTTATGTAACTACCTCCTTATATTTGAGATTATTAACAATTTTAAACCTTAACTCAAAAATTTAAATCATAAATCTTAAATTTTAAATCACACATTATAAACTCTAAAACCTAAATCGTTAAATCTTAAATCAATTTTAATCTCAATCATTTAGCCAGATTTATGGATTTAAAGGTCAGGTGCTTATATAAACTTCAATAAAGGCTTTTTGACTGGAGAATTCATATATAGTCATGGTTTCAGAAGTCACTTTAGTATTGCTTTTTCGGACAATATTGTATGAAAAGTATATTTTTCATTATAGATATGAAATAGTAAACTAGTCCCCTCTGACGTCATTTAATTTACATTAGTAAAAATTAAATCTCATATCTACCATGCATGCCCATCAATGTTTGGTTGGAGCGGGATCAAACGACTCGTTTATCGGCTCGTGCCTTTGAATGTCTGTAGAATATTAGTCGCAGGTTATGCAATTCAACAACAAGAGACATGAGAGTGTTCAGAAGTTACACAAATTTCATTAACAACGCCTTCGACGTACATCGAACTTATAACCTAGTTACTTCTGAGGAGTCTCGGTCCATCCTGACTTACAATTCAGCAATATGCGGGGCAGTGCATGCCTACCAATGTTGACATCGTGGGTCCCTCGTAGAGTAATTATTGTTGCACATTTAACATTGTTTAACCCCGTTCAATGTACCTAACCATGATATTTGTCTACTGATTGATTATTAATTAATACATATAAATTACAATTAGCATATTTTATTTTATTTTTTTAACTCTGTAGATAAAAGTACAAGAAGTGGTTAGTCTCTGTACCAATAAAACCGTACTGAAAAAGTGGCATCAAAAGCTTATGATCTAGTTGCCTGCGAACATGTGCATATTCATGCTTTCTTTCTTTTTTTTCTTTTTTTTTAAAAAAAGAGTCCAGAGCTCAAAACTGTTATTCTTTAATTGTTTTATTCTGGGTAGAGATAACATTGAATATGATATTTGAGGTCAGGAATTTAGTTTTAATCTCTGGTGAAAGTGATGAGTGATACTGACATATATGTACTGTTGAATCTGTTTTGGTGGTGAATTTGTAGGAAAATAATCACTTGGGCCATCACTTGGTTGGTGGTGAATCTTGTTGGTTTTTAAATCGTATCTATTTGGGAGGTTTCGATTTCATTTGTAATAGAAATAATATTTTTATGGCCAACCATTGAGATTTTATCTAATTTATAGGAAAAAAATTACTCTATATATTATTATTGTGATATATCCGATTTTAAGTATTAATTGAAAATTCATGGGAAAAGACCCTAAACTCGTTAGGAATTAGTATTGGGTTGTTGAGCTTTGAAATGGTCACAAAGACACAAAATCCGACCCTATGCTTAATTATAAGTAAGTTTTGAAAGCAATAGTGAATATGTTAGTAAAATGATTTGAATTCTTAACTTCTATATAAGAACTAAAGAACTTATAATTAACTATTAGTCCAACTATTTATTTTGTTGTTGTAGTTTTTTCTTAAAAAAACGCATGTGTTAAAATATTTATTTTAAAAATAAAAAGTTAAACAGTAAATGAGTATCTGATAGTAAACGGTTCCGATTATAGAAATTTAAATAATTTTTTAAACGATTTTGATAAATGATTACTTAAATGAGAACGATTTAATTTATTATTTCTTAATTGAAATGGTATATCCGACCCGTCATTATCCCTTTCCCAACTTAATGTATTCTCTTACGAAATGTGCAAATCTATATTCGTCCCCTCTATGCGATGGATTGTAATAGATTTATTCAATGAAAGCATTAATCAACCACAGATCTACTCCTAAAATTGTATAGATTGCCAAATTGGTGTTGTTAATGATTGATAATATCTCATAATTAATTATCCTTCATGGTGTCTACCACTCACTCACACGCATCTATCCTCCAACCCTAGTTATCATTAGTTTTAATTTCTCCAATTTTCCTTTTCTTTTTTATGTGGTTTTAAAATTAACATTTGTTGAGAAATTAATTATTGAATAATTGGAGATAAACATCCACCATTTTGTGATAAGGTATATCATCATTATTATGTTTCGATAAGGTATTTGAATACATGATTGTCATAACATGTCAATAAATGTGACAATATTATCTTGTACAAATTTCATATGAAAACGAGTTTAAACATGACAAAACTGTTATAAAATGACACGCTAAGTTAGTGATTTTTTAGATAACGGAAAATAATAATTATAAGTATCGAATTCACAATTTCCAAATAGAACAAACTAAATTAGTAAATTTTTCTTGAACTCGCAAAAAAGAAGAAGTAATGATCTTGTTTGTGAACCATAAAAGCATGCGTCAAGTCGAGATGCCACATGGCCACATAGGGGCGGCGGATACTTGGAGGTTAGACGTGTTTCAGTGTGGAACGTAACTTGTGTAATCTCATCCCGTCTTTGGTGATGTTATGATCTTCTCAACTCTCCTCCAAAATTCAAATGAAACTCGTATTCAAAATTAAAACGGAATTGCATGCATGATATGAGGAAAGAAAGCAGGAGAGTGGTTACTTGATTATACTATAAATTGCATCATTCATAAGCATTTAGAGAAAATAAAAAATTTACAAACTTTATAGCCATTCTTACTGAATCATCGTACTTTCTTTGTTTGCTTTACTTTCTGTTCATTTAATTACTTAAAGAAAAAATATAATTTTGTAACTTGTTAAAAAATAGATTTAAAAAAAAAATAGAGTTGGATGATGTCATTAAAAGGGTTTTCATAACGTGTTGGATCTAATAGTTCATCTCAAGCAAGATCTCGCAAACCAACAGTGATGAGGGCGATGCAGCAAATGATACCACACAGCAGCGAAGCACGGGATATTTTTTCTCTTCAATGAAAAATTAAAAACAAAAAAAAAATCAGGTAGCACGTGCCGGCCTGGTGAAAAAAAAGCGAGGAAGAGCCGAATCCAGATCCGACGACTATATCTCCCCGTTAAGACCGGGGAATCCCGAAAGAAAATCTAACGGCCACAAGATCAACCTTCACTTTCACCGTTCGATCAGCATCGTACGGCATATATTGAATCTTTCTCCCTCTCCCCATCACAGTATCACACCATAAATTACAATCAAAACCTCGGTCCATTTCTCCAGCTCTCTCTCTCTCTCTCTCTCTCTCGGCATTCTTTGCTCTCGCTTTTGAACTTTTTGGAGTTCCGATTTCTTCTTTTGTTGTGTGCTAAAGTGCGAACTCTTACTGTTTATCGTGTGCCGCCTGAGATGTCTCCGGCGATAACAACGACTGCCATACTTGTGAGAATCTCGAGGTACAGGAGGGCGTAGTGCGTAGTGGTGGGTTTTTGAGCAAGATCGAGAGGGAGGAGATTCGGTCTCGGAGGGACCCAGACCTTCAAATGGACGGTCAGATGTCGCAGTCCAAGGTTACTAGAACCCATTCTTCACTTCTCCGGTCGTCTCCAAGTATCCGATCATCAATCCATAGCCTTTCATCGGTCACCGAGGAGGACGATGTGAGAGCGTGCCACCAAGAACAACGAGACGACGACGAAGAGAAGAAAGTAAAGCCCCTTAAGAACGGTTCAACTCCGCGGAGGATTGGTTCGACCAGGTTCACACCGGTACTGACCATGGTGTCGCTCACTTTTTTCCCACTATTCACCGTTTCTTTCTTTTTCTTCTTCTATTTGAGAAGGGAAGAGATTCCCACATCCGAGCATCTGTTGTTGGCCTTGATTTTCATCGCAATAACCCTCTTCTTTGCGAACAAGAACAAGATTTTGATCAATCAGAGCTTCTCAATCGTCAAGCAATTGTGGGAGGAGAACTCAAAGAAATTTGGGTTTACTTCGCGGACGAATTCAAAGCCGGTCCAGTGGCTCATTGGGGAATCAAGCCCAAAGAAATCCAGAAAGGAGAAGCAAATCATACGCGAAGGAGTAGAATCTTACAGCAACGGAGATTTCTACGAAGGGGAATTTCACAAAGGGAAATGCAATGGGAGTGGAGTCTATAACTATTTCGTAAATGGGAGATATGAGGGCGATTGGGTCGATGGGAGATATGATGGTTATGGTATTGAGAGCTGGGCGAGAGGGAGTAGATATAGGGGTCAATATAGGCAGGGATTGAGGCATGGATTTGGGATTTATAGATTCTACACAGGGGATTCTTATGCAGGGGAGTGGTTCAATGGGCAGAGTCATGGGGTTGGCGTCCAGACTTGTTCTGATGGGAGCAGCTATGTGGGTGAATTCAAGTCTGGTGTCAAGCATGGCCTGGGGGTCTATCATTTTCGGTGAGTTCTTTGACCTCAATTTTTCAATATTTGGGCTCTTGGGTTCTTTCTTTACTGTTTTATAAATTCGATGTTTATCTTTTCCAGAGAGGTTTCTTCTGGATCAATTTTCAGATTTTGATGCTTGGCTTTGTTAGTTCGATTCTTCGTTTTATGAGTGACTAATGGAACAGTGTTTAGCTATTTTCATTTTGAGGTTTTCTTTGATGCCCAATTATGCATAAAAAGACTAAATCTTTTAGTGCTAGTTACTTGTAGCCTTGAGTTTCTAATACTTAACCCTTCGTTTGGCCTTCTGAAATTTAGATCCCCACTTTTTACTACTTATCGCTCTGGCTAAAATGTTTGTATTTGTATTGAGCTGATACTGATTGTTGTGTCTTTCTTCAGTTTGGACTATTTTGGTCTTGTATCTGCTTTCGTCTTCCGGTACTGATGATTGAATTTTTCATGTTTCCAGGAACGGAGACAGATATGCGGGAGAATATTTTGGAAACAAAATCCATGGATTCGGTGTTTATCACTTTGCGAATGGGCACTGCTACGAGGGGTCATGGCATGAGGGCCGTAAGCAGGGGTATGGCATGTATACTTTCCGGAATGGTGACACCAGATGTGGTGAATGGGATGCCGGAACCCTTAAAAATCCTTTACCCCCGCTAAAAGATGCGGTCCTTCGAGCAGTTCAGGTACTTTACATTGATATCTTATGTAAAGTTATTCAAGTTCCCTGTTGATCAATTGTTGCGGAGTCTCAATCTCAAAATCTCTGGTTTTATATCCAGGCTGCTCGAAAAACAGCGGAGAATGCTATTAACCTTCACAGAGTTGATGATCAGGTGAACAAGGCAGTTCTGGGTGCAAACCGAGCTGCTACTGCTGCTAGAGTTGCTGCTGTCAAAGCTGTTCAAAATCGGATAAATGGCAAATTTTGTGACACAAATGTCTAATGGGATTATCTTTTGTTTTGGACTTGTAAATTTAACTAATTTCCTGCGCTTCGAAGGATGACAACCCGGTAAGCAAAAGCTGATCGGAGGTTGAGAGCGAGTGTTTTAGGGTTTCGTTCCATCGATACCACACTACTACTGTAACTTGTACATAAACCATGTAAATTTGATGGAAAATCAATTTTTCAAGAGCTGTTTTCTCTGTAAATTACATGATGAGTTTCTATAATTGTGAATTGTGCACTTGAGCATGGGCTTGATTCCAGGCTGTCCCATTCTAGCACCATCATCATCATCAACAGCAGGAGGTTGGAAGGCCTCAACCCCAATCTTTTGTTCCGCACAGGAATACCAGATTATGGTAATAAAGTTGGAAAGAAACATGTAGGAGCATGACAGCTAAGGACAAAATGCACTAACTGAAAGGAACCTTCCCTTGCAATTATGTTTTCCAAATTCCAATCAGCAATAAAAGATCTCGATTTTTTTTAAGCTATCCTAAATGCTGGGATCCCATTTCATATAATTTATGTAGGTCATATGGAGCTGAGTCTCATAATTCATATAAATCATGTATGTATATCTCAACATTAATAGTCAGGAAAAAAAAACTATTGAGACCCACAATTCAAATGCATCTCAACATTTAAAATAGCTGGGATAATTAACAACCAACCTTGTAATATTAGTGGAGATAGAGAACCATCTATGGGTTCACATATTTCCATGTCTTCCTTCCTCTTTTAGACGAGTAAAATGAAGAGATGTGAAAGAGCATTTTGCCATGACATACTCTTTTCTTCCTTTTATTAGCAGTCGGCAGTCCTAACAGATATTCCCAAATGGGGTCGTGCTGAAATAATGAAATGAAATTCATGTCCATCAAGTGGTCATGTTGTCTTATGAGTATGATAGACAAACTTGAAAACACATAAAGTAAGATAATTAATGTAGGGTTCATTCACACCTATTAATTATTGGATTCATAAACTATATATGTATGCATATATATATATATAGCATCTGATGAAGGGTAGTGGGGGTTTTGGAACTTTTCATTAAAGGTAGATCCACAAATCTCTGTTCCTTCTAATTTTAAAACAAGCCCAATACTACTTTTTCTTTCTTTCTCTTCAGAGTTCAGTTGTTTTAGTTTTTTAAAATCTGCTTTACAGATTCGTCTTAGCTTGTTTGATCTCTAGGGTTTTTTAAATCTAACCATCCATCACATGCTTTGTTCACAAAATGGCAATCCATCAAACTGACAAAGACAAAGCAGTGTTGTTGTAAGATTTGTTAAGGTTGGTTTGATGGGTTTTCTGGTGTTTCTCCTTTGTCTAATTCTTGATGGGTTTGGTTTTAAATTCCCAACAATGTTAAAGATTACATCAGCCATGACGAGAAAGACAATGAGAGAGATCTAAGCTTGCAGTAGTGTCAATTATTGTTTGTTTGCATATATATATATATATATAAGGTATTATTTTAGCATATATGTCTACTGTCTAGGACATAAAAGAATAATAAATCAAGAGATAATTGTCATTATTTACTTATTTTTGTGGTTTTATAATTGAAAAAGGTTGCTTCATTGTGTTAAACAATTGGACGGCTCGGATTTGGTCCAAACAAATTTCTTGGGGAAATCACCACCACCACTATTGGTTGTTCGTTAACCACTAGACCACAAATAATTTCTCAATACATATGATTTTGTTATATATATATATATATATATAATGTACCTCCTCTAAAGGTATAATCTAATGAATTTAAACCAAATATCTAAAGTACAAAGGTGATCCAAAATCGCTTGTTTTGAATTAAAGTTCAAGCAACCAACCTCATTTTGACTTTGAAATGTGACAATTTCTTGTTTCTTCCATCACTTTTTTTTTGTCTTTAGGGTTTGCTGGGCATTTAAGTTTTATATATCAAACACACAAGTCAAAAGTGACCGTGACATCAAATAAAAGTACATGCACTTACCTTCTCATTTCATATAAATTTGTGACAAAGTCTTATTTATTAATCTTGCTTTCTTTGTGACCATGACCATTTCTTCTTTAGTGCATTATATACATATACATACATACATACATATATATATCAACACCGTGATGTCCAAGGTTTACTTACCTCTTCTAGTCTTCTTCTTTTTTTGCTTTAATAAATGCAATAGTAGGAAAAGTAAATTAGAGTGACCACCTTAGATTGGCCCAAAAACTTAAATGTATACGTACATTTTAAGAAATAATTGTATAATTATTTCAATCCACTTTTCTATTGCATAAATTTGTATGATTGAAGATAGAGTAGTAAACCTAGACATAAATTAATTTCTTCTTTTGCTTCAACACCTATGATTTATAACTGGAAAGACTCAATATATGTATGAAAAAGCTTTTGACCAATTAATATATATATATATATATGATAATGATAACGTGTGTCTTTATAACACATGATAAACATTCACAAATTTATGAGACATGCGTGATAAATACTATTTTACCTAATTTTTTAAACTTAAAACACATATTTCAATTTTATTTTTTCATGTGTCAGAAGGAAAACCATAAATCATTTTTCTCCATGAAATTAATGCACAGATTGTGAGAGGAATTAATTAATTTTGTGCAATTTTATTTATGATTGAAAGGCTGATGGCTAACCATACAAGTTGAGAACATTTTAGAAATTGGAATTTTCAACAGTATATTTATGAGGTTGGCTTCCTTTAACAAGTCAAATTGTCTATGTCAAAAACATGTACGGATTAATGGGGACTGGCGATGCGATTCCAATTGGCTGAAATTAGCTGCAATTCATTCTAAAAATGATATTAAATCATCATTTTTATTGTCGAAAAATGATACCTGGATGATAGAAAAATGTAGCATTAACAGTTACTAAGGTTATTCGAGCATAAAATCGAAAGAGATAAAAAATCATTGAAGATTTCTATATAACATTGAATTCTATCACTAAAGACAAATGAAATATGCCATTTAAATTCATCTTTTTTTTTTAATTGTCATAAAAGGTGACAATTGCCTCAAAATCTACTACATTATAACAATATGAACATCCAAAATACTAAAATAGCACATTTCAGACTGATTTAACAAGGTTTGTGTGGAATTGCAACAATTCCAGCCATTTGAAATTGCAGCCCCCGTCCCGAATTAATGGGTTTGAATTTGACGAATAAACTAATAAATAATTATTTTATTTACTTGAAATGGTCAAAGGAATGAGTAGGAAGTAGTGGTAACCTAACACTACTATTTATTGAAAGACGCCGTGATTATTCATTTCTTGGATATGAAAGCATTAATTAACTTATCATGTTTTTGCTCCCGGGGCATATGGCCGAGCGGTATTCACATTGCCATAAGTCTTAATTGGTTAATTGAAGGTTGTGAGTTCGAACCCTCGTACTCGTAGAGGCATTCGACCACTTCTGAACGACATATGGTTCCTACCGTGTGGTTGTACATCCTGCGACTTACATCTGACAGTCATTTCCAGGGCAGGGGCTTGCCAGACGGGTTTCGATTTCTCGACCCCAAACCGAACTTAACATGCTTTTGTATATATTGGGTAATTAATTAAATGATATAAGAGTAGTATAAATAAACTAATTACACCCCATGTTTCACTATTTTCAACACTGAAAAGTGTTCGAAATTTTGCACCGAGAATTTATCTTTTGGCCTCTTGGCCATTCATCAAACAAATTTAATATATGGGTCGTACGCATGTTGAGGGTGGTACATGTGCCCTATACATACAAGACGTATACACACACATATATATATGTATCTATATAATCTGTTCATGACAAATAGTAACATGAAGAGATGTGAAAAGTATGATCCAGTACTCCTTCACCACATCTTGCTCCTTTGGTTAGAGGTTTCAACACACCAACCCAAAATGGGCATCACTCAAATAATGAAATTTTTGCACGTACCTTAGGTTACTTTGTCTCAATATTAACAATATATGTGTGTGTGTGTGTGTGACAAAATTTGAAAACATGACATAACTTATATACAGGGATTTGAATGTGACTCAACAATATTTGATGATTATAGTTCAAAAAAGAAAAACACAAACTAATGTTACGAATACAATGTCAGTGCTTTCATCTAGGATAATGTGGGGTACCTGATTGTGATATTACTATATATATATATATATATATATATATATATATATATATGTGCAATGGTAGTGATGGGGAACTTTTTTCTTTATATTGTTTTTGTGTTGATCTTTCTCACATTCAAAGTTTCAAACACAGCATCATGATCTTTAGGGTTAACTTCCAAACACTCATGCTCGCTTTTGCACAAAAAGGCAGTCCAACAACAAAAACAAAGAAGATCCACTAACTACTGTTCCACAGAGACAGAGAGAGAGAGAGAGAGATTTGTAGTATTTGTTTGTATATTATGTAATGTAGTGCATGGAGCATGTCTCTAACGTGACACATTGGGTGTCATTATAATTGTGTCGTTTGAACTATTGAAAAGTTTGCTTTGCTTCATTTGGTTTACCTTAGAGGAAACGCTATACTTTCTGAACTATTGTGTTTGAATTTTAATATTTTTAGGTCGTTTTGTTTCATTCAATTGGACCAAGCCAGCTATCTCTCTCATCTGGTCAAATTAGTTTACTTCCTTGAAGGAATCACCTTGTAGTAGACCATAAAATCTAACCAATTAAACTGGATCCAGTAATGGTGATTAAGGTTATTCCGTAGTAAGCACTCCAAATCTCTATTCTAGTAATTAAGAATCATTATTTATATATACACACACACTTGGGTAATGAAGTGAAGTTGCAAGGCTATTGAAGTACCGAGATTAATTGACCATACCTTTTTTCATATAAGAGATCTCTAATTTAGCATTGATAGTTGGGCTGACTCTAAACTCCGATCCACTTAAAGCAGTGTGCACAATCTCTAGAAGCAGTTAATACATGAGTCTATTCTCAAGGTGCATATATATAATTAACGTGTAGTGGTCTTGATATACATACGTGAACTGAACAAATGTACATTCACGCAATTGCGAAGAATGACATCCGTAATTCTTGAACACACGATCTATTGAATGATAAATAATTATCGTGGTCATCATCTCAGTCAATGACCCACGCTTGAGCACTATTGGGTCAAAAGCTATGAGAAGTCAATAGTGACCTTTTTTGTGGAAAAAATCAACCCTAGCTTAGTTAATTATACAACCTATTCATTAGCCCAAACCATTA
This sequence comes from Euonymus europaeus, assembly GCA_963580455.1. NCBI lineage: Eukaryota > Viridiplantae > Streptophyta > Magnoliopsida > Celastrales > Celastraceae > Euonymus > Euonymus europaeus. The sequence continues at coordinate 18,809,112 of OY756972.1, read as the reverse complement.
CTTAATTAACTTGATAAATTTTCAAAACTATAAAATGGCCAATCCCATGATGAAAACTAGTTCCAGAATTAACAATAAATGATACCATCGAGATTATATAAAAAATAAATATATAATTTTTAATACAAGTCCAAAGTGATAGTGATATACATATATATCATGATTATAAATAAAAATATCATGATATATATATACATCTACATAATATTATCTTAAGTTCTGTATAAAAAATATTGCTTTTGTGTCTATAAGTCCCTCTCTTCCTATAAGTCCCTCTCTTCCTTAGTAATTATCAAATGCGGGCCTGACTAGGCTACTTAATTAATTAACCAGTCACCCAATCCAGTCTGCTTTTTTTGACTTTCCAAACTACATATTTTCTACAATAATGCATGTTAGGTTAAATTATATTTATAGTACTTAGCTTATAATGAAATCATGAAAGTGACCTTATAAACTGACCTCTGTGATAATTAATAACGAATTAGTAGAGTAAAATCACATGTAGTATAGTGTTAGTAGTAGCAGATACACATGTTTGTTGAGAAATTATGAGAGGTAGGTTTGTCCTTAGCTTGGCCACAGATATATATATATATATATATATATATATATATATATATATATATATATATATTTGAACCCAAAATTAAATGAACACAGAGACTATAATGAGGTAATGAGAAAGATTAAAGAATTATGCTTTTTTTTTTATGAGAAAAAGTGACAATAATGTAAAATCATAAGAGATTGGACTCAATTTTATATTTCAAATCTGAATTTAATCGGGCCAGAATCGGCACATTTGTCGGAGTGAGTGCCTAGCGACAGACCTAATCGTGGGCTCAGAGGCTAAAAAATAATGGACTAGCCCAGTCATAATTCAGGCACGAAACAGAGACCAGGTTTTGGGCCAAAATATATGGGCTTGATTTTGCAACTTGGACTGAATATTTTTATTTAGGCTATTCCTTTCTTGGCTTGTGTCTAATTGGGTTTGGCAACTCCTTTTGGACTTCCTTGGTTGGGGATAACTGATAACAATTTTAAATTGATATATTTGAGATATACTTAAATAATTATATAAAACATATAAAATACATATATGTGACCATATATACATCTAAAATACATATATAAATACAAATATATATATATACATACACATGAGGGTATACTTCTAGGTCAAGGGACCAATCAAATGAGATTAATATAACTTTTAATCACCGAAAGATAGTTCATGTTTCATTTTGGTCACCGAAAGATTTTTACGTTTCGACTTGGTAACTTAATTTTTCATTTTGTTTCAGTCAAGCCACCAGATTAGGATTTCTCAAATCCGGGTAGCAAAAATGGTGACGTACAGTTTGACTTGTTTTGATTGGTTCACGTGGAAAATAGTCATCACGTGAAAATATTTTGCATGGGCTTTTTGTAACTGAAAATATTTTGCGCATATTTCATTTTGGCCACCGAAAGATAAAACGTTTCAATTTAGTCACTTAGCTTTTCATTATGTTCCAGTAAAGCAACTCAGTCAAATTGGCCACCCAGTGTCATTGCCAGAATACTCTCGTGTGACCTCTAAATGCAATCATCATTCAGTGGAATGATGAGTCCCGCAGTCAAATTAAGAAGCAAAAATTAGGTTTTAGAGATCAAACCCTACAACACCATTCATACCCTAACCTCCTGCTTCGAATCAATTCGCCTCCATTGACATTTTGTCCCGATCGCATAACAATCCAAACAGAAGAAATTCAACTAATTCATATTGTTCTCGCAAGTGGATCTTCACTTCTCAGGACTGCTCTAAATTTCAAAATTGTGAAATATTTTCACGTGGTGACCATTTTCCTCGTGGACCAATCGAAAGCAAGTCAAACTGTCACGTCACACTTTTTGCTGCTCGGATTTGAGAAATCCTAGCTTGACTGTAACAAAATGAAAAATTAACTGACCAAGTTCAAAATTTTTATCTTTCGGTGACCAAAGTGACACATGGGCTATGTTTTGGTGACTGAAAGTAGTATTAAGCACGTGGAAACCATTTACTACGTGGACCAATCGAAACAAATCAAATTCTCACGTCGCTTTTTTGGCTGCTCGGACTTGAGAAATCTTGACCGAGTGATTTGACTGGAACAAAATGAAAAGTTAAATTATCAAGTTGAAACGTTTTATCTTTCGGTGACAAAAATGAAACATGAACTATTTTTCGATGACTAAAAGTTATATTAACCCCATCAAATGCATTAAAGAGCGAGTCGAAGGCGAATTTTGCACCTTCCGCCAAAATTCCCACCCTTTGCCAAGCCTAATCCTTAATCTCAACAAGCAATATAAGCACCACAGGGACATTTTCGTCTAAAAACTAGATTCTAAAATTGCTTCCAATCAAAGATAGCCGTTAGTCCCTCACATTTAAAATTTAAAAGAAACGAAAAAGAGAGAAGAAAAAGGAAACCAAAACCTCCTAAAAGAGTAAAAGGAAAGAATTTGTACACCAAAGCACTACTCATGCCTTCCCTTACCAAGAAGAAAAAGCAGGAACACAAAATGTCTGACTGAAACCCAAAAGCTTCAACAATCAAGAAGTGAAAAAGAGAATCTCTTTATGCATCCCCAAGTATCCATCCTTTAATCAAACTCTCTCAGATTCATAAAAACAAAATTTACAGACACCATTTGAAGAAGTCTCAACTTCCATAACCAGAAAGACAACACAAAGCCATGTCTTTGAGCCCACCTCGAACAAGATCCAATGGCTTCCCCAACTCATTCGGGCTCTATTGGTGCTATCGCTGCCATCGGTCGGTCAGGATTGCGGCATCAAACCCATCTGAAATTGCCTGCCCTCGATGTTTCGGGCAGTTCCTTTGTGAGATTGAGATGAGCAGACCCAGAATGGTGGTTGATTTCACAACTTTTGACCCTTCCCCTGAAGCTCGTTTGCTCGAAGCTCTCTCCCTGTTTCTTGACCCGCCAATCAGACGTTCAAACGAAGACATTGATGTCCCAATCACACCCGAACCCAGTCGCCGTAGTTTTCTATTCCCCCGCCGTCGACGAAACGAGCTGGGCCTCGACGAAAATTTCCCTCCCCGGAGGCGGCGAGGCCGGGCTAATGTGGACGAACCCGGAATCCAATCCAGGCCGAGGACATGGATAATCCTTAGACCCGTGGATCCAAACAACCCGGATGATCCAATAACTGGGCCCGAAAACCCAGTACCTCAGGGGGTTGATCCGCGAAATTACTTTCTCGGGCCGGGATTAAACGAATTGATCGAGCAATTGACCCAGAATGACAGACCGGGGCCGCCACCGGCACCTGAATGGGCGATTGTGGCGATACCGACGGTGAAAATCAGAGAAGATCATTTAGTGAATGATTCGAATTGTCCGGTGTGTCAGGATGAGTTCAAGGTCGGTGGAGAAGCAAAGGAATTGCCTTGTAAACATATATATCATAATGACTGTATTGTTCCATGGTTAAAGCTTCACAATTCGTGTCCGGTTTGTCGGCAAGAGTTGCCTGTGAGCAGCCATAATGGTAGTAGTAATCAAGAGGATGATAATGCAGAGGCAAGGAACAGGAGATGCTTGAGGCTGAGGCAAATGGTGTCGAATATGTGGCCGTTTCGGGCTCGAGATCGGCGGATCATCCCAGCCGATGGTACTACCAATGCTGCGTCCTCTTCTCATGGAGGTAACTAGAATTGAATTTCTTGCTTTGCTTCTACTTTTTGGTGGTTTTGACCCTAAACTTGATGTGAATGAGTTAACCATCCTACTAGGGAGGGAGTGTAAATTAATAGAGCCAACTTACCTTTGTCAATTAGAAAATTTTTGTACGGCTCGAATTTAGGCATATATAGAATGTCCAAGGGCAAATTTATAGGATATCGTTCTCGATTATCTAAAAAAACTCGGAGATCGATCACCCCTTAAGAATTTGGTTCGATTATAGCTCGTTAAGCGGGGATTTGGATTAGATATCATTATGTAGACTCGATCACGAGCATTCCTAAAAGTCCATGTGATTGGGATTCCATATCGCTTAATTAAGAAAATGTTATTAACCTTTTATTGTTCATGCTGAAATCGGATTTCTCTTCCAGCCGCTGACTCAAGGTGGCCCTCTTGCAGTATTCTTTAGCTCTCAATAGGATGTGCTAGCTGTGTTGCTAAACCAAGTTATATTAACAGAGAAAGGGACAGCAGATGCAATAAACCAGGTCTTTTGGATCAATTTTTGATTTGCTAGATTGGTAGAACCGTAGAAAAATTGTCTTCCTAGACATTGTCTATATTAATGTTAGAGATTTTGCCCGAACTACACTAATATAAGATGGTATGCTCTTCAATTTTGCTGCAGGATATGCTGGTTAGAGCTCGCTGTTCTTCTGAAGATCGCATCAAATTAGTGTCAAAGATGTTATATTATTGATGCAATTTACACGGCTAAGTAACAAGCTGCGCATCTTGTGAATATTTAAATTATACACAATGCACATATCTAACGCATCACAGTAAATAATAAAAAATATAATAAGAGAGCGAATAGTTGTTGAACCTGAGAAAGACAAAGAAAAATCCTTATCTAATTTTAGCTACAATTTCCTCTCAAAGTTATGTTAAATCATGTTTTTTAATTTTCTTTAACGAGCATTTTAGTGTTCATAATATTGTAATATAGTTGATTTCAAAAAAAAAATAATAATAAACTTCAAATTTTAAACCCTAAATTCTAAATTATGAATCATAAAGACTAAAAACTAATTTTAGTGTAATTTTTCCTTTCTTTGTGTGTCAAAATGTATCACCTCAGCAGAGTCATCTCAGAGGAATACTGAACCTAAACAACAGCAAAGATCAATGACAAAAAAAAAAGATGAAGAAGAAACAGAAGAAAATCCACCCAAAAATATCAACACTAACAAAACAACCTATCCACCACACCTATGTCTACAAAAAACAAGGCCAGAAAAACTCTCAAATCGACAATCAAGATTGAACCATCTCTTATGTTAATATGATAGAAACCGAACTATATGTGCATCTTCTTTTTTTGTATATAAAAGAGGACAATTCTTCCAAAATTTTATTAATATCCTCACTTGAGGCGGAGGAATATTGAGATTACAAATCAAAGGAGAGGAAAACCCAACATAGGACAGGACTACAAAATATCAAAGACAAACTAAATCCACCTTGTAAAGACAAACTAAAATAAAGAAGCAAAAAGCCACCTTGTAATGCTGATTCCAGTAATGAACCAATTCATCAGAGAGCAAGCACAAAACCCAAAGAAATTAACAAGTTAAGAAGAGCAACTAGCAGGAGCTGATATTATATACCAGATGAACACAAACTCAACCTGACAATGGCAATACGAAGCCCAAACCCAAACCAGCAACCAAAAAACAAATGCAAAATGACAGCCACTTTATGAAGATACCCACTTAAGCCCAGCTGCTCGACCTATAAGAGAAAAAACCTCTGGATTGAATCACCTATCCGAGCTGCACGACATAACCACCAACGCCAAGCTAAAACTGCACCAGAACAGCAGCACCAACACCAAGAACAACAAAACCCAAGAGAAGGAATCCACTTAGAAAGCCCGAAGAAACAAACTTGGAATCAAAAGCCAACAACTCTTGTAATGTATATATGTAGTATATATGTTATATTTTGTGGGCTGAGCATTGGCCCGCAGGCCATTTGGTGACCCCTATTTATTGTGTGGGGTGGAAAAATTCCAACAAAATTTATATATCTTGTGATATCTCATACACATGTGACATAATTATTTAATTATACGAGATATATAATCCTTATATAAATATTTAACACTACTATCTTTCTTTTCTCGCAAACCAAACTTCAACAAACTAGATGTGCTAGAAAATATCAAACAAGACAAAGTGAGCAAATTTCGGTAAGAAGATCAAATGTCTCACATTTTTCTTGAATAAAATACAAATATTTCAATAAAAGATCCGCCAAAACTAAAATACATGACCTCACTTTGCTAAAATTGGAAATTCACGATCAAGTTCTTTATACTTTCCGTTTCAGTTGTAATAATTTGAAAATTTTGAAAGAGATGAAAAGTTGCAAATCGGGAGAAGAAGTGAGAAAGAAGCGCACAGTTTGTCCTCTAAAAGGATAAAAAAAAAACCATCATCAATTCAACCCATCCACGACGAAATTGCAAGAAAAATTGTGATACCATAACTCTAAACATGGAATGCCCCACGAAATTCAGGGGACTAAAGATATAAAAGCTTTTCGTGCCAAGGAATACCAAAGTCAGCTACTAGTGTTGATATGAAAGCCAAGCCAGTCTATAGAAACAAAGTTCAATAGTGTTCTCTTTGTGGTTAAAAAACGCTTTACGGACAGTTGAATTGACGGGGACCTCTACCAGCATGAAACCCAGCTGTATATGCTGTGTTCTTGAACATTGTCTGCAACAAAAACCACCACTGGACATCAGCTATAACACATAATTTTCTACGAATACAAGCAACGTCTTGTAAAAAAAAGTGATGCTAACTGTTGCTTTTGAGAAATGAGGAGAAGAAAAAAAAGCAACAGGACTAACAGCAATGTTGGTCAACTCCGAGCTTAGATGCTTTCTTAGATTGTCTGTCACCACAGTCCCAAGCTGTCCACCGTGTTGCTTGATAGCATCCTCAGTGATCTGAAGAGATGAGATCCCGTAATCAGGCGTCACCGAAAATTATCACTGAATTAAATAAGGATAAAACTGCTTACCTCAGAAAGCAGTAGAGCCGATGTTTTATCCAGAATCTCTTGCACAAGCAAGCCAGCATCTGAGAAAGCAGTAGAGCTGATGTTGGTTGGCTTACTTTCAACATTTTTCACATTATTGGATGGCTTAGTTGCATTTGCTACATAACAAGGGGAAAAAACATTAGACTTGTTTCACACCAACAAAATAAAGATCAGAAATGAACAGACAATGCAGAACCTCAAATAACAAGAATCCCAAAACAAAAAATCTGGCAAATGATTTATTTTCAAAGTAATTGGGCCACTTGAACTAGTCTTAACTAGGATAATGCTCGATAACATGTCACATTTAATCAAAACTTAGTTAAGCCCTATGGTCTGAATAGGAATAACAGAACATTCTTGATGCACACTATTGTGCAGTAAGCTTACAGTTGGCATAAGATACCTGCTGCTTTTGTAGACTTTTTATCCACTATAACTTGACTTTCAGTAGAAACTTTGATGGGACCAGCCTTTTCAGGAGGATCTGGCAGTACAGTGGAACCAGATGGAACAAAAGCAGCGAGATCAGGAGGACTATCCTTCCCCACAGCGGGATTAGCCTACAAGAAACTGTGTCATATTTCAATAAAATTGATGATTTATTTTGTTCTGCAGTAAACTAAAAAGAAGTGAAATTTAAATTACCTCTAGGTCAACATAAACAGGGTCTCTCCCAACTGATTTGAGAAACTTGTCAAGATCACGAGCTTTTAGAGCTGGTAATAGAAAGAATAAGTGCACAACCATGATCTATCTCATAAATGAAAACAAAATGTCATAGACAAAGCCTCATCATGCAAAGCATTTTTATTTGGAGTCATTTTGTAGCATAGTGCAAAATTTGACAACCATAATTATTAAACTGGATAATGCTTAATTAGAGAAGGCAAATGTAAAGAAATTTCACTTTGCTTGTCATATTCCTGTGCATGTTAAATACAAAACATCCACAAACTTGCATACAAAATTTTCTCCCTGCGAGAATTAGGTCTCACAAAATGAAGACACATAGCAACCAGTAAATAATAGAAAGACTACTTAACAAAAACATAACCCTACTGTGCATGGAGGAACACCCAATAAAAGCACATCATTGAAACATATGAAATTTCCTGTGAAAACTATGCTGTTTAATAATTTCTTAAAAAATCTAAAATGGATTTCTTACCAGTTACCATCGTAGGGGGGCAATTTGCAATTGTACTCAATCCAAACTCTTCTTACTTACCAATTGACATATCATTAGATAGCGGGTGGAAGAAGCAACTCTCTTGAGTTTTAAATCCTTGATCCAACAACAATGCCACATCCCTACACAAAAGTAAACATCGAGTCACCAATAGGAATATAATGGAGAAGTATGTTCACAAAGCCCGAGGAATGTAAAATTCAGCAAAGAATCTAATGAAGAAGTATGTTCACAAAGCCCGAGGAATGTAAAATTCAGCAAAGAATGAATATTGCCAACCATCATACAGAATGGACAGTTTTTCATCCAAATAAAAGTGTGGCCTTATACTCTTATAGGAATTCAAGTTCATTCTGAAGGGAAGTTCTTGTAAACAAGATTGATTATACATTCTCATTATCCATTTCCAAGTCGTGAAGCACTGAATCAATTAAACAATTTATCAATCATAAGTATTAAAATGGTATGGATGACAGCAATAGCTAAATGGGAAAATGCTCTTAATTGAAGAAGCAAAAGTAAAAAGCTCGTTGTAAGAGTGGAGAACAATAAGTTCATACCTTGCTGATTCATTGACTAGTGCAAATGGAGTAACACAACCGAGTGGAACCTGAGACACAAAAAACATCAATGAACCATAATCCAACTCTCAATCTATGGTAGTTCCTTATACATATTAAACATACACATACAAATTATCAAAGACCTATTAGAAATTTAAAAAACCCTTTCTCTGAGACACATGAATAAAATACACATGAATCCAGACATATAACAAAAGAGCCACCGTGCTTTCAAGTTTCAACTGCTAAAATTACCCAAGAACACTTATACAAAATATTGTGAAGGAAAGAGAATATATCTTAGACTCCAGAAAAACAAGGAATTATCTTGCTGTAGTAGAGCATGGTGGCGTATATTTGCACAAAATTTACCCACCAATCCTTGTCCCACACTGCATCTGCAAATACGCAGAAATTGCCATGGGAATGTTCATTCAACTTCCACAAATTTACTCGAAAAAGCAACCTTGGTTGATGAATGGAAAATCTCATTCCTCTATCTTCAATATTCAAATTCTGAAGTCAAAGTTATCATCATTCAGATAGTGAAAGTATGCCTCAGATAGAACTTAGCCGAAAACAGCACTCAATACATGGAGAAAAAGAGAAAAGCGCCCAATATCTTTATTCATTTGTCCAAAATGGCAGCATATACAACAGTAAAATAAAAAGGATGATAGGGCCAGGAAAGGAGCAACATGTTTTAAAGGCATATACCCACCTGCAGTATCTCAATAAGTGTTTCTTCAGACGCCATTCTTACACCTCCTTTTCCCAAACCAAGTCTCTGAGATAAAACTGCTCAGCTTTAAAGCCACAGAAATTCCCTTAAACACTGAGGAAATAATGAAAATAAAATGGAATAATCCAATGTATTGTGGGTGAGTGTGAGTGTGAGTGTGAGTGTCTGCATGCATGAATAAGATCCAAATTTGATCTTAATTATCAAAAACGAATTTGGAAAGTTACAAACCTTTCAGATCTACTTTCGTATCTGCCAAAGCAGAAACAACATACAGCCTATTCTTTTTGTCCTGCATGTATTAGAATGTGTAAGGGTTGGTCAATATACCTAATAAAAAAAACTAAAAAAGGCAATAATAAAGAACAAAAGTACAAAAAAAAGAGTAAAAGAAAGGTTCATTTTAAAATTATAAACACTGTCTGAGAGTAAGATAAAGTCTTAAAGCATACCTTCAGGAATAGATTTTTACTCAATCCACCTCCCATGTTTCCAACATATTTTGCCTAAAGAGTAACATTTTTTTTGGGAGTCAGAATATGAACGCCTCAGTGAATAATAGGTAATATGGTGTTAGTTCGTATGAGCTTTTCCATTCTTTCGTTACCTGAGCTTCCACCGTCATAACAACAGGATGTTCATACTGGGAAAAATCAATTTGAAGCTCCTACAAGGATGCAACGCATTATTAAATTTAAAACACACACACACACATATATATTTATAGTTTATACACATGTAAGTATTTGCGAAAGCATTCATCTAAGTGCATCCGCTGCCAGAATTGCTTGTTAGAAAATAGAGACATAGAAGACAGACAAGGAATCCCCTACTACAAGGACACATGGCTTTTGGTCATCTTATTTGCAGTGTTGTCACGGGGTGCCCAAGCCTGCGCCTAGGCACGCCAGGCGAGGCGAGGCGAGTGCCTCACCTTCACTCATGTGTCACCTAGGCGCCTTGCGCCTGGCTGAAAAAGAGAAAACTTAGCCTTGTTTTTGTCTTTTAAAGATATTTTAAGGGTAAAATTGTAAAAACATAGTCTATTACTAATAGGAAAGAAAAGAAGTAAAAAATAAAAAACAGAACGTGGGAATTGTTCTTGTATCAAACTGCTGCCCTACGCCTCCGCAAAAATTCCATTTCACAACTCAATTTTTGCACACCTTTCTTTTAATCTTCATATTTAGTTTTTTATTCAATTTCTAAGCTTTATCATACATTTATCTTTTTTAAATAAAAATTGCGCCTCGCTTTGCTCGGGCATTTGTACATATTCAAAGACACTAAATTATAAAATTAAAACATTGAAAAGGTGAAAAATAAAATTATAAACCTTATATCCCATTGAGACATTTAAACCTGCATTTACTTTTCAGAAATGAAAGAAAGAAATAACGAGACGCCATAAAAAAAGTTCTGTCATTACAGGTAGCACAGAACACAGAGTACTGATGATCAAAGCTCCAACAAATCAGTAGCTCCTAAGTGGTAGCAAGACGATGAGATATTCATCTGACCAGTGCGTTAAGAGAAAAAAGCACAACATAATATATAGTATTCCTTCCACACAGGACGGATAGAACTGTAAGCTTGCATAAAAAAGTAACTGCAATATTTGTCATGGTTTAATGGAGCTGCATTCTCAGGAAGAGACGGAAGACCAATCGAGAAGCTCTACTCATGGAATTAGGAATTAATCAAGACACTCACTAACTTCACTTTCACATTATCTTGCAAAAATATCCACCACTCTGCTGAAGCTTCTCAAATAAAGATTAATCTAAAGCTTCTATACCAGACTAAATTTCACGATCAATCTCATGAATTAAGGCCATCATTATTGTAGAATATCCTTTCAATGCAACGGCTGTTTTCTTTTTCTAGTTACTGTAATTACCGAACAAAATGGGTAACTGATCCCACAGTCGGAAAATAAGTAAATAAGTTAAACTTGGATCTTCTCATAGTTAAAACTGCCTTTGTTTCAAAATTTTATAGCGTTTCTTCTCCATCTCAAATTACTCAAAATGGACAAGAAGGCAGCACAAGAAAATCAATCCAGACAAAGAGCAGCACTAAATTGGGTAACCTCTCCAACAAGATAGAGAGAGAGGAAGAAAAAGCACATCCCAATAAATAAAATCAAAACGAATTGCGCTTAACAGCATCAACAAATAAAGCATTCAGATATCAAATCCGCGGCACAACAACAAAATTTAATTATTTTTTAAAAATAGAATCCATACTAGATAGAAAATACACATCATCAGTCCAAAATTTTATACCCTATATTAAAGTTGTACATGATTCCTGTCAATTTTACTCGAATTCATTGAAAAGAATCGAACCAGATAAGTAGAAGAATAAGAAGGATTAGAGAATAACCTTTAAACGAGCAAGTAACTGGTCTTTCGAGTAGCCCATTCTGTGCGAACGCCGTCGTCCCTGCGCGAGAAGCAGTACAGACAACTTCGACAACAGAGAAGAAAAGCCAGAAACAAACGGCGAGAGGGCAACACGACACACTAGTTGGCAATGGCCACTGGCCAGCAGGTACTCATGGGTGGGCTTATATCCATTTTATTTGGGCTTGGATTACTTTAAAACCGGCCCAATATTGGCCCATCAGATTTCTCACCCACAAGGCCCACGCTTACCTTAAAGTGTTAGCTGGGCTAAAAAACTCAACTGAAGCTAGATAGCCCAAAACCGTTGACTCTCAAAAAGAAAGGCCCATAAATGTGGGCCCAACAGGAAACAGGCAGTTGGATATGTATGAATCTTAGAAAAACATTTTAAGTTATTTTATGATTGATTAACATTTAAATTAAATGAACTTAATTAACATTGTCTTAATGAGGCCAAGCCAGAAGTACCAACCCTGTCCAATGTTGGATCTGAGGTTCCATACATTGCCTTCACTTTCAGCATCAAACCATTATTAGTCTTATAATCGAGAGAAACAATGGATGTCCACATGGATCATAATCATAGACACTAAGTCCTCTATTGGACTAATTGATTGTGTCGGATTATTCGAATCTCACATGAAGAAATACATTATTTTCGTGTCAGTTGCTTCGAACCCCACACAATAGACATGAATATATTTTATCGTGCCTATTGATTCGAACCCCGTAGAATGGATCGGAGCTGAGTATCACTATGTTTTAATTGATCACATGAGGTGTTGTGAATATTTGGCCGCGTAAAGATGATGATTTGATGATCAAGGGCTCAAATTGGACACAAGAACTTCCAAGTGAGGTGGGACCGTAATCCGATGCTGGGGCCAGTATGCCAAAACTCTAAAGGAAGCATTAATATATGAAAGTGAAAGAGAGGCCAAATTCAATGTTAGAGGAAACAATTGAAGATGGGTCCCCGTTTCACCATTTCACAAGTAGGACAGTGTCACGTGCCTTTTGGCTCGAACCATTTTAGTTCACCACACACTTTGACCAGCTCCACAAATGGCCAAAAATATTCTCTCTATCATATTTTTTTTTTTAAGATAAGAGAGACTTTCATTGAAATGAAATAGAGTAAACAAATACAAATCAGCAAATAGGAACATGTTCTATTAGAATCACTGAATCTCTAGGGTGCATTCCAAGATGCGCTAAAAAGACAGCTAATTGATTGCTAGTCCTTAGAGTATGAGCCACTTCATATTAAAGATTATGATTGTGTAGGGCTGGATCCAAGCAAGCACCATAAGGGAGGGGCTAAAACAACTTATGAGCTTTCAAGTCAGAGACTACAATGAGAGAGTCTCCCTCTAAAATAAAGTTTTACATATTCAAGGATTTGACGAGCTTAATACCGAGTAAAAATGTCGTAGCCTCAGCGTATAAATAACCTCCCAGTGAGGAGATTCTTTTGTATGAAGAAGCTATGATCCCTCCTTCTGAATCCCTCCTGCAAAAGGATTAGAACTTGACCGAGCTGGATCTACATTAATTTTAAGCCACCTAGAAGGAGGTTGAGTCTAGTGAGAAGTGGAAGCATTCACAACAATTGGCCTTTGGGGGATTGAAAGTAAGATTGGAGTTCTTAATGATCACATCAGATATGGGAGATAAGTGGTCTTCATAGACCATTTTGTTCCTTCCAAACCAAATGAAATAGAACAGCTTGAGGCATTCGTCCAACATCTCTTTAGGCAGAAAAAACACCATCTGAGCCACCCAATTAATTATATTCAGAAAGAGAAGAGCCAGTAAGAGTTACAACCTAAGCCATCCTGAAATCCAAATAGCCCAAGTCCAATTGCACTATCAGAATAGATGAAAATAAGATTCGTTCGAAAAATTGCAACACAGATGTGTGACATTAATCTCTATACCTCGCATGATTAAATTATCCTTCGCAGGAAGCACATTATTCCTCAACCGCCACACAAAGTAACAACTCTTGAAAGGAGGGATAATTTGTAAAGCTTGAACCATATAAATACATACATAAATATATATATATATATATATATATATATATTTTTGTGTTTTTTTTTAACTTATGCACTTTTTTATGGCACCTAAAATACTCGCATCAAACAATATACTCACACTCATATATATAAATTTGCTCCAAACAAAGTTTGAACCTAATACGTTTAGGACATAATGCATCTATCTTATGAGCCAAGCTGAAGATCATATGCTTGAACTTGTTCACTTAATTTGTCATTGAAATTCAAGAAAAAACAGGAAAGACATCTGAATCTAAAGGTGGTGGATATTCCACATCTCTGTATTATTGTTTCCACTGTGATAGCAAATCTGACAACATTAAACTATTAAAGGATTCCACACGTCAAAAGAGATGAAAACTACAGTATCTTGATAACATTGAACAAATAAAAATTGACATTAATGAAATTAAAAATACAATTTATAAGACAATTATTAATTAAAATTGAATATCTATGAGAAATCCACTAGAGAGAGTCCAAAAAAAAGGTTTCCTCCTCCTGTGAACATGAATCTCTGCTTCTCCTATAATCTGGTCACTGTTCAGTAAGATAAGAACGAATTTGAATGGAAAAGAAGAAAAAGAAGAAGAATGAATTGGGTAATGCTTAAATCAATTAATCTGCGAAGCTCCATAGACGAAAATCTCCATCAAAATAATAATCGTCAACCACAGGTGTTGGATTGAATAGTAAGGCTCCAGTGTTGAACATCTGATCATCATCAAAGTTGAACCATGAATCTGTCAAAGACATTGGTTCAGTATTGTAGCAGCAGCTGGTGTTGGACCCAATTTGATCAGAGATTGATGGAGATGATGAAATGGACGATGAGGATGATGAATCAGGAGGAGGTGATGACACTGCAGGTGGAGTGGTGTTGTCTGTGAAACTGCCAGAAGCAGCAGCAGCAGCAGCTAGTCTTTGGATTGATTTGGGAGACATGATTGTGTCTGAAGAAGGAATGTAATGTGAGGAGGAAGTGATTGGGAAGTTGAAATTTGCAGAAGTGCCTTTAAGACAGAGTAGTGCAGCGTCATATGCTCTGGCTGCTGCTTCAGGGGTTGAATATGAACCTAACCAGATTCTTGTCTTTTGGTTTGGTGCTCTAATCTCTGATACCCATGAACCCCAACTCCTCATTCTAACTCCCTTGTACTTCTTCATCTTCTTCAATGATGATGTTCTTGGTGATGAATTTGTTGATGTTGACCCCATTTTCTTTGATGGGTCTGATTGGATTTTCAGCTCTGTCTTCACCATTGCAAGGGAAAATGAACAAAACTGTGATTCTCTCTCTTGTAAACTTTTCTTGGGAAAGTGATGGAAAGTGTAAATGAATGAATGAATGAGATATGGAGGAGTAGTAGTTGGTATTTATAGATGTAGGCTTTGGGCCTTCTTTTTTTTTTTTTGTTGTTGAATTCTTTCTAGTCAAGAAAACAGGAGGAATATGAAATGGGTGCCAGGTATTTTTCAGCTATAGTTTAATGGAAGATAGACGTCTTGGTTTGTTCTGAATATGAAATGACTCATTTGTCCTCTCTTCAGAGAATAAAAACTTTTATTACTATAATTAAAATGGGTATATATATATATATATATTAGTAATTTGTACATATAGGGTTTAGGGTTTGTTAGTACAACAAAATCTTTGCTTCTCTGCTGTCAAAAGATCACGCAAGTGTTAATTAATGAAGTCTGGACGACCAATATGGTGTGCTATGACTTGTAAATAATAGAACGAGCTAGTTGTGTGTAAATACAGTTGCAGGTGTGACTTTCTTAGCCAGGTAGTTATGACTAGCTTACAGTTACATTGAAATTATACTGTCATGAAAAGCAACAAAGTAAACTTCGAAGAAAGAGGGTTGAGTATAATAATATTCTTCAAACATTTTAATACTCTGTGTTTTTTAGTTTTTAACCCAAGAAGTCACAACTCACAAGTGGGTTATTTTACGGATGGAAGAGGAAAGGGGAAAAAAAAAACAGCGACTCGGGTGTTGTCATAGTGTATTTGATCTGTTTAAAATTGAAAAATCGATATTTATATTCAAATTCATCATGACCTAGGGTTGATTTTTATTTTTAATTTTTAAACGATTTTAATATCCTCTAATTAGAAAAAAAGTAGATGATTTGTTGCCATCTCTTTCAGTAAATGGATTTTTAATAATATAATTAATTTAAATTGTAATTTTTGTATTAGTGCGACATAGGATCCTGTTTATAAAGAAGAGGCAACAACAACACGTGCAGACGCGCAGTCTAATCAGCCCTAAACAAGTACGGTTAACTGTTAAAGTTTTCTTAAAAAAAGATCAACGTCACAGATTATAGTACATCATACACCCCAGCTGGCGCTTCACTGTCTTAAAACGCGTTGCTTACATTTATAGGATAATAATATTTATATATATTGCCCTCCCCATGCAAAACCCAAAAAGGAAATTGTAAATTATTATTTATATTATATTATATAAATAAACTATTTAGTCACACGCATCTCAAACTGTTCAATGGCTTACGCCATGCAAGCAAGACTCTTTTTTTCCTCTCTGTGGTGGAGGGAAGCAGTGGCGAATGGCGATCCTAGGTCTTGATAAATTAGGGATGAATTTTAAAAAATGCAATTGTAATAATAATAATAATAATAATAATAATAATATTTAAGCATATTAATTTTTGATTTTTAAGTTATAGATAAATATTATTAAACTTCTTTTTTAATGAAACTTAGATGTGTTAAAAAAATTCATAATGCCATAATATTTTAAAATATAGAGTTTTAAATATTGAGAGTCCCGACCATCCGTCTCGTTCCACCCTAGACCCCCTGGGGAAGTTCATGAGATTCTCTCTGGTACGGCAAAACACAAAAGTTTCCTTTTGGGAAATGCCAACACATCGGGCACGATTCTCTAAGTTGTTGAGGTTGGCTAGGTATTTGAGTCCGACTCCATGTACATATAGCCATGCAGTTTTAATTTGGAGTATCGATTTGGGGTCTCTAGTGTGGAAGCAAAATGGGGGACTGACTGCATTCCGTACACAGTCCTCACCCTCCTCTCTCTTTCCCAATTGGTTTATTTAATAATTAAGGTTATTTATGATATTCCAATATCAAGGTGGTGGGAGACAGTATATGCTTTCCCGTGTTTAATTACAAAATTAATTAAATTAAAAGGAAGTCTCCCATCACATGTTTAGGCCTCACTTTGGTCCTTGTTTATTCTATGTATCAGAAATCAAGGAACAAAATAAGGCATATGTTTGTTTGATGTTTGAAGGAAATTTCATTACTACTGTTTTCTGCATATATATATATATATATATAAAACATGTCTGGGTGGATTTGGTTGACCTTGTAATCACAGAAAAAGGAAAAGAATGTAATTTCAATGGCAGCTGTTCATTGACTCGGTAACATTTTTTTACTGGTTTCTTTGTATTAAAATGGTCAGAACTGAAAAAACAACCCGGGCATCTGTTGTTTTTTATGTTATGTTGAAAACAGAGTCTGGCATGCTTGGCATGCTCGAGCGCCCATGTGCGCTCCAGCGGGTAAAATTCAGAGTTATGGATCAGAGGCATTCTGGCTTGTGGCACGCTCGAGCGGTCATCAGCGCTCGAGCGAAAGTCTGATGTTTTGACATTATTAAGTTGCGAAAATAGATCCAAAAAGTAGATTTTTCATTTTCCTCTTTGTAAAAACTTTGTACTCTCTCTCAAAACCTCAATACAAGATCATCACCCTTCTCCCGTGGACGTAGGCAAACGTCGAACCACGTAAATCTTGTGTTCTTCATGCTTCTACTCTTTATATATGTTTCTCTAGATCCATGAGTTTAGTTCTTGGTTTTCAAACAAGGGATTTGTCGATTTGTGTTAATCTGTTGCATGTTTGAGGTTCAAATCGTAACAATTGGTATCGAAGCTTAAGGTTAGTGATTTCCTTGGGTTCGTTTGTTGATTCTAAGTAGATTTTGGTTTGGGTGGAGGAATTGTTTGGTTAGTGCCCATAAGGTGTTTGACAAAATTCCTGAGAGAATTTTGATTTGTGATTTGAGTTTCGTTTGTTCAATTCTTCTACCGTTTTGATATCTATTTGGAATTACTGCCTTATTTTTGTAAAATCAAGTTATTTAAGGATGTCTAGTGATGATGAAGTTCCGGTTGTAACTACCAAAGACAAAGATAATGGAAGTGCTTTAGGTAGTGGAAAGGTTCTGGGTAGACAATCTAGGGTTGTTTCGAAGGAGTCATTGGATGTAGAGAAATTTGATGGGAAAAATAATTTTGGTTTATGGCGTGTCGAAGTGATGGATGCTCTAGCGCATCAATATCTTGATGAAGTGTTGGAAGACAAGCCGAATGACATTGATGATAAAGAGTGGGCACATATGAACAAACGTGCATGTGGTACTATCCGAAAATGCTTAGCGAGAGATTTGACGTACTTGGTACTTGATGTGAGCTCGGCTAAGGAGATGTGGCAGATTTTAGAGGATAAGTACATGAAGAAGAGCATTGAGAATCGTCTCCATTTACTGAGGAAGCTTTATCGCTTCACTATGAGGAGGGGTGCGTCTATGAGTGAGCACTTGAATGAGTTCACTAAATTGCTTGCCGACTTGGCGAATTTAGAAGAAATTGTCAAGGATGAGGTGAAAGCCTTATTGTTGTTGAATTCACTTCCAGAGGAATTTGAGAACTTTGTTAATACTTTGATACATGGGAAGACAGAATTGAACTACAATGAAGTGTCTACTGCATTGTTGAATTTTGAGTTCAGAAAGAAGGATAAAGAGGCATCGCGTGATTCACAATCAGAGACATTGTTGGCAAGAGATGGGAGGTCGAGAGATAGAAGGAAATCTGGTGGTGGTTCCTCGAGGGGTCTTTCCAAATCAAGAGGAGGACTACAACTTGCTAAGGATGAGTGTGCTTTTTGCCATGAGAAAGGGCATTGGAAGAAAGATTGTCCAAAGGCGGCAAAGAAGAAGAATAACTCCATTTCTTTGTCGATTAATATTGCTCAAAAGAAGAGTGAAGATGAGAACTCAGACTACTCAATGGTCATTTCATCGGTTGTATGTTCCGCAAGTACTAGTGAGTGGATCTTGGATACTGGTGCTACATTCCATGTGTGTCCCAATAGGGACTGGTTCTCTAGCATTAAGAAGTTAGAGAATGGTGTTGTTCTAATGGGGAATTCTCAACCTTGTCGGATTATGGGAATTGCTAGCATCCAGTTGAAGTTGCATGATGGAGTGGTCAGAGAGTTGAAAGATGTTAGGTTTGTTCTAGGGCTGACAAAGAACCTCATCTTCATCGGTCAGTTGGAAAGCAGAGGTTACCGGGTTGCTATTCAAGATGACACTTTGAAGTTAATTTCTGAAGCAATGGTTTTAATGAAAGGCACTCGTGAGAGTAACTTGTATTACTTGAAGGGAAATACAGTTACAGGCTTAGCAGCAGCTACTAGTGAGGCTACAGATTCTGCAGCCAAGTTGACTACCAGGTTATGGCATATGCGATTGGCGCATACAGGTGAAAAATCTTTGCATAAACTTGTTCAACAAGGATTATTGAAAGGTGTCGTTGCCTGCAAGTTAGATTTCTGTGAGCATTGTGTTCTGGGCAAGCAGAAAAGAGCTACATTTGGGACAGCTATCCACAAGACTAGTGGGATACTGGATTATGTGCACACAGATGTTTGGGTCCTTCCAAGAATGCATCACTTGGAGGGAAACATTATTTTGTGACTTTTGTTGATGATTATTCTAGACGATTATGGGTGTACACCATGAGGCGTAAAGATGAAGTCCTAGAGACGTTTGTGAGGTGGAAGAAAGTCATGGAGAATCAGAATGGCAGAAAAATTAAGGTACTCCATTCAGATAATGGTGGGGAGAACACTTCTGATCCGTTCTTGCAGTTGTGTCAGAATGAAGGTATCCAAAGACACTTCACAGTAAGGGGAATACCGCAACAGAATGGGGTGGCAGAACGCATGAACCGTACTTTGCTGGAGAGGATACGGTGTATGTTGTCTAATGCTGGATTGGGCAAAGCGTTTTGGGCTGAGACATTGACTTATGCTTGTCATCTCATCAATCGGTTGCCTTCGGCTGCATTACATGGTAAAACTCCTATGGAGGTATGGTTTGGTAAGCCTGCTCAGGATTATGATTCTCTTCATATTTTTGGGTGTCCTGCTTATTATCATGTCACAAATAGTAAGTTGGAACCACGTGCTAGAAAATTTGTATTTCTGGGTGTGAGAAAAAGGGAGTTAAAGGCTATAAGCTATGGGATCCAGAATACAAAAAGATTGTGCTGAGTAGAGATGTGACTTTTGATGAGGTTTCCATGATGAAACCAGAAGTCTCCAAGCAGGTGGAGAATTCAACCAATTCCATGAAGGTTTCGCAGCAGGTGGAGATAGATGCAGCTTCACCTTCAGGTAATATTCCAGTTCGTACTGTATTAGAAAATGATACTGAGGTAGATAATGGTTATGAGGGTCAGCCTCCTATGGATGTAAACACAGATGCAACCCAGGTTGATAGAGGTGATGATCCAGATACAGTTGATGATGTTTCAGCTATGGAGGCTCCTATTCCTGTTGTACAGGAGCCTATTGCAACAACTAAAGATGTCCGTGAGAGAAAGGCACCTAGTTGGCTCACGAAGGATATGATTGTGGCCTATGCACTTTCGGCTATTGATGATGATATTCCAACTACTTATCGGCAGGCTGTTCAGAGCATTGAGGCTGATAAGTGGCAGTTGGCTATGGAGGAAGAGATGCAGTCTCTCCTAAAGAATCAAACATGGGAGCTCTGTGAGTTACCTAAGGGTAGAAGAGCTATTGGGTGCAAATGGGTCTACAACAAGAAGGAAGGATCTCCTGAAGGTACTGTTCGCTAGAAGGCTAGGTTGGTAGCTAAAGGCTATGCTCAACGGGAAGGTATTGATTATAATGAGGTGTTTTCTCCAGTGGTGAGACATACTTCCATTCATATTTTGTTGGCTTTAGTAGCACAGTTTGATTTTGAGTTAGCTCAGTTGGATGTGAAAACTGCGTTTTTGCATGGTGATTTAGAAGAGAAGATTTATATGACTCAGCCATGTGGGTTTAAAGCTGAAGATGATAATTTGGTATGTAAATTGACTAGATCGCTTTATGGGTTGAAACAGTCTTCTAGACAGTGGAACAAGCGGTTTGATCGGTTTATGCTTGGGTTAAAGTACACCAAAAGTGAGCAAGATCCTTGTGTTTATTACAACAAGTTACCGGATGGTAATTTCATTTATTTGCTCTTATATGTTGATGATATGCTTATAACTTGCAGGAGCAAAAATGAAATTGAGAAGTTAAAGAGAGAGTTAGCTTCTGAGTTTGAAATCAAAGATCTTGGTGAAGCCAAGAAAATTCTCGGTATGGAGATTCATAGAGATCGAAAGAAGAGCATAGTTTATCTATCCCAAAAGGGATATTTGCAAAAGGTACTACGACGTTTTGGAATGAAAGAGAACACAAAGTCTGTAAGTACACATCTTGCTTCTCATTTTAAAATGTGTGCTTCTATGTCTCCTAAGACCGATGAGGAACGTGATTACATGGATCGTGTTCCATATGCTAATGCGGTAGGTAGCTTGATGTATGCTATGGTGTGTACCAGACCTGATATTTCACATGCTGTTAGTTTGGTGAGTAGATATATGCATAACCCTGGCAAGGGTCATTGGCAAGCTGTGAAATGGATTCTACGGTATTTGCATGGTACTGTGGATGTTGGTTTAATGTTTGAAAAACATATGCATGAGAATGTGTTGAGTGCTGGATATGTGGATTCTGATTTTGCTGGTGATTTGGACAATAGTCGGTCTACTACTGGATTAGTCTTTACTTTGGCAGGTGGACCAATTAGTTGGAGGTCTACTTTACAGTCTATTGTGGCTTTGTCGTCTACGGAGGCAGAGTATATGGCTCTTAATGAGGCTGTGAAGGAAGCTGAATGGTTGCTTGGTATGTATGGTGAGTTGGGTTTGTTGCAAAGCAAGCTCGATGTGTATTGTGATAACATGGGGGGCCATTCATTTGGCAAAGAATCATGCTTACCATCCGAAGACCAAGCAGATTAAGATTAGGTATCATTTCATCTGCAAGATTCTTGAGGAAGGTGCCATGTTTGTGAAGAAGATTGATACAAAGGAGAATCCAACTGATATGTTAACCAAGGTGGTTCCACTGAGCAAGTTTAGTCTCTGTCTCAATTTGCTCCATATTCTCTCTGTTGGTTGTTAGCCTCGGTGGAGGCATTTGATAGAACTACGATGGGCTTGATCTTTGAGGGGTATGTAGGCAGCTATTACGATGGTCCAGCCGTTGTTTTGGGAGATTGAGTGTTGTTTGGTGCAGTTGTGTAGTTGATTCTTTTGTGGTGCAACTGTTTTATCTTCGGTATTGGGTGATTGTTGCTGCATGGAGTATGTACTAGATGTTTTTATGTGCAGACGTGGTCGTCACAAATTTGAAAATATGTGCCGAGGTGGAGATTTGTTGAAAATATAGTCTGGCATGCTCGAGCGCCCATGTGCACTCCAGCGGGAAAAATTCAGAGTTATGGACCAGAGGCATTCTGGCTTGTGGCACGCTCGAGCGGTCATCAGCGCTCGAGCGAAAGTCTGATGTTTTGACATTATTAAGTTGCGAAAATAGATCCAAAAAGTAGATCTTTCATTTTCCTTTTTGTAAAAACTTTGTACTCTCTCTCAAAACCTCAATACAAGATCATCACCCTTCTCCCGTGGACGTAGGCAAACGCCGAACCACGTAAATCTTGTGTTCTTCATGCTTCTACTCTTTATATATGTTTCTCTAGATCCATGAGTTTAGTTCTTGGTTTTCAAACAAGGGATTTGTCGATTTGTGCCAATCCGCTGCATGTTTGAGGTTCAAATCGTAACATTTTAGACTCGTGTTAACAAATTCTTAAAGGAGATGTATCATAATAACCTCTGAACTTATATTTTTGGATCATTTTAGCCCCTTCAACTTTTACTTTTCTTTGGGTTGATGAAACCCTTATGTGTTAGAGCGACAAGTTATGAAGGTGGGTCTTTCGACCACCACCACCTTTGCGTTAGATCGATAAGCAGCGATGGTGGGTCTCTAGGGCTCAATTTCTGAAGGTGTGGGGAAGATCTTGTTAAATGGATCTTGTTGAATGAATTGATTCAACAAGAATTCAAGCTGGAATCACTGTGAGAAGAGGGGTAAGGAGCAGAGGAGTTCACTTGTTGTGCAATTATTTGGATTTTTTTATAAAAAAATAATACAGTACACTAACAGCCATGTCTGCATTTTTTTACAAAATTTGACTCCAAGAATTAACATGACTTATATTGAAAAGTTGAAGGGTTTCTTTGACTTAGAAAAAAAAAGTTGAGATGATAAAATGACCAAAAAATATAAATTCGGGGCTATTCTAATACTTTTCCCAATTCTAAAGCAACCACAATGGTGTGGTTTTGCTAGGCTAACAAATCTATATTTTGAATCTCATTTCTATTACACAAAATTCAAATCACACATTTTTTAATACAGTCATATCAGTAAAACATGTTTTTCAATACATTCACATCAATAAACACACAAATCTTAATACATTTTATTCTCCCAATTTTAGTGAAGCCAATCACTTTCCTATTTTTCATACCATCTCTATCAAAATTGCACCAAAATAAAAAATGGATCCATCTTTATTACAAAAAGTCAAGTCATATCATCATCTACATCATCAAAAATGGGCTCACTAAACTACGGGGTATGTATATATATAAATGTATATAGACATTGTCTACTCTCGGGCCCACTTGTGACAAAGGTTAGATTTGAATGACAGATTTGAAATTTTTTGCAAAGCTGTAATCTTGATCGATGGTGACTAGTGACTTGTTATATTCTACCTTCTGGAGCGGTAGAATATAACGCTATTAATGCCCTTTATTTTTATTTATTTTTAATTGGATTTTACCATTTTCATTTTTCTTTGCAAAATTTGTATGTTACTCGCTAATTGGAAGCTAATATCTTTTGTTATTTCATGCAAATTAGACTATGAAGAGCCGAGTTTAAGATTTCACCTTCTCAAAATTCAACCAAACAATAAGACGAGCAATTATCACGTTGGACACGAAATATTCTTGCCTAATAAATTTGAGCTTCTACAGATATGGAGTACCTACTAAAACCTTTTTTCTGGGCTAAAATTAAAATATTGATCTACTTCACGTATTCAAGACCCCACACTAGTGATAATGAAGATTCATGGCTGCTTCTCATAGAATTTATGCCCATCTTAACTGGCACCGTACCCTGTTCCTGTACCTTCATTAAAATCAGCATGTGATAAAATGTGTTCCCCCTTTTAAAAGCCAGATTGGCACATTGGACCATTGTCAACCATAAAATGAATATATATATATATATATATGTATATGTATATGTATGAATGAATGTGTGCGTGCCATACACTGTGTACTGCAAGAGATGAGGATTTAAATTAAAATTTGCGGCCAAGATTTCAATGGTGGTTGTGGTAACAAGAGAGGCAATATGCATGTGACGAAGAGATAAAAGAGAAACTTCCCAGAACTTGATGTGGGTGCCAAGTATCAACCACCACCATATCCAATATAATTGTAAATAGCTCACGTAATCCCCATCCCTCCAGCATACTTGTTTCTTGGGCGTGATTCATTATAATCTGCAGAGACAAATTTTGTTGACTAGGAAAGACACAGGAAGAAACCTCTTAAAAGTAATGAGATATTCATATTCAGCAAATAATCTTGCAGAATGTGTACAGAATCTATAGATAAACCTCTGATTAGATTGTATGTTAACTTTCAGCAGCAAAGACGATGGTTTTCCAGCAGCCAGCCTATCGCCAACCCCCCACTAGAGGAGTTTTTTGCATGGGAGTTGTTTACCATTCATTACTTTTCCACACATAGCTATGCTACCATATTAAAGAAAATCAACTACATATTTTCAGTAAATTTTGAGAGATTTGAGGTCTCAATGTCAAGGAGGACCTGAATCACTTCCCATCCGATTATGGTTTAAACCCCAAACCCCATAGTCCTCACTGCAGCTGCCGCAGAACTCAGGCATGGCTACAATGTCCATCATTTATAAAAGTTGACATGGTTCATGGTTGCACCATAGATCTTTATAGGGTTGCTAGTTATCAAGCAAATACACACTAGATAGCAACAACACTATTCATACCCAGTGCAAAACCAGGATCCTCAGTGACATGAAGAGGAGGCCAGTAAGTGAGAATGTGTGGAGTGTGATAAGGTTCCCAACACCCAAGGCCCAACCGACACCCACATGCACGCACATGGGCGTGCTGTAACCAAGACCCAGTGATTGGTCGAGCACCCGCGCACGGGCCGGCCACTCTCACTAAAACCTTGGCTACTGGGGAGAGCCCATACTCCCCTTATAACTAGCACATCGCTAAGCTATCTTAGCGATGTGGGACGAGTTCGCAACAGAGTGCCGGCTTCTATGACTTTCATTAGCATTTTCCAGAGTAAAGTTTGGTGCACAGTGGTGAACGATAGTGCATTGTTAACTTCACCGGCCACAATAAAAGGCTAAGACTTCAAAAGAAATGAAAGTTGCAAAAGTGATGCCACGACATCCAATTACATCAGTAATAAAATAGACAAGTGCAGCCTCTTTCAATACAACCCAGATATATCAGTAAACTTGAAGAAAAAAATAATCAAGGACTAATTAGAATCATGATTTTATTTTGCATGTCTCATTCATGCATGCTAGTGTGTATATCTCACTCTTCAGCAAGATTTTTCACATCAAACAACTTTCGTCCTTGAACAACTACAAATAGCATCATAGTACGTATTATGTGCCTCATTATAAGTAATAAGCAATTTCACTCAAAAAGCCCATCAACTCCAGAGAACAAACAATAAAATATGAGAAGATTTTTTTTATTTTTAATTGAGGTAATGGTGTGCCTTTGAGTCCCAGTAAACCCTTGATAAATCGTAGCCTCGCAGGGTAAGTATGACAAAGATAGAGCTACTAAAGATTCACAAATACAAATTGTTTCGACATACATTTCTTTCTTCTCTTTCTCTAGCAATCTATAAATACCAAAGTCAACAATGTAAACCAATAAATCCTAGTATAAACAGAATACATTATTGGAAATTTCAAAAATACATACAACATAACCAAACATACCGGCAATCACCAAAGCTGAAGCCATATTTGCTTGATTTCCTAAAAATTTATCACCAACCTTAGAGCTTCTGATGAGACTCTTCCTCAAAGGAGCTCAAATAGCTTATTAAAAACTCATATACCTTTATTCCATGTAAGAATACAGTATCTTTCAGGAACTACAAAACAAATTCAAAGTTAGACACGAGAGAGCAACATATGCATAAGAGATGGTGAGAGAGAAGCAAAATCATCAAACCTCGTCATGGTCATGCAATAAAATGGGAGTATTTCTCATTGGGGAGAAACCAAAAGCAGGAATTCCCAGTTGCCTCATGAACCGTGTATCAGTAGTGGAAGCTAAAATTTCAGGCTTATTAAGCTTCCCTCCAGCTGCAATTATAGCTTGCTCAAATAAACTCCACCAAGGATTTGAACCATCAGTTGCTGTCATTAATGGACGCCCCTTGTCGTCCCTTAAGGGTCCTTTCTCAATTATCTGTTAAGTATTAGCGTGTTTATACTTTTGGTTGGTAAATCAAAGTAAAAGCAGATGCAGTTTAAGACGTTGAAATTAACTTAAATTAAAAGAAACTGGCCTTTTCTATTTTAAAAGATAAGAGCATAATTTAGATTTAGGATGGCATCAAGTTTGTACATGACTCATGGATTTAGATTTAAAAAACCTACTGCATCCAATCCCAAAAGAGAAAAAATATAATTTGGTCATGTGAAGTTTTATGGACCTGCAATCACCCTAAATAGACATCGTCTAACACCTTTATAGCATCAGTCCCCTGACTTCTTCATAAAAGATCAAAAACGAAGAAAAAAAATCAATTCATGTATTCATTCAAGTGATCATCCGAGTGGAAATGTGCTTGCAAATGTTTATTCACACTCTACTAATCTGTGATAGAGGCAGACCCATAAGTCCATAAAAGCAAATGTTACTAATACCAGAATCTTTAAAATCAGCATCACAGAGAAAACCCCCTGATTAGGTTGTCACTAGCTCAATAATCTAGCTCAGCGTCACTTTGATTTCCAGAAAATGCTTACAATGGCATTTACTCATTAACATAATCAACTACTGTATTCTTCATCTGGTATAGGATTCCACCATTTTGACTTCCAATTAATGATAACTTAGATACTGTTATCAAAAAAGATTTAGCACAAATTCATCGTACTTTGAATTTTGGAAGTCAGAAATGATGATACTGAATAGATATGGCTATGATAAAAAAACCAGAAACCCACAAATGATAGCAACCACTAACGAAGCAAAGGGTTTCAAAGTTCACATAACCAAGCAACAGAGACCTACAGAGAAAACTACAGAAGAAATTGATTGTTAACAACTAAATGGAGCAGATTGCCCTCAATAACGTAAACCAGTTATCAGTGATTGACTTATTGTAATTCACCATTCAGGCCATAATGAATTTAAGATTTAGTTTCTTACACATCAACGTAGGCGAAGCATATAGTATCACTCTTTCAAAGGCTTTCACCTATGAAATGAACATTAATCACAATAAAAACCCAAACTTAGAACAAGCCTTTTCCTCATGTACTATAACCAACTTTGTCAGTTAGATTAATTTAGTCTGTTAATGTGCGTATCCGGAAAGGTTCTCTAAATACAAAAGCACATTCCATAGAACGACTTTATGAACTAAACCTAGAGATAAAATTGCACGGTCAATTCAATTGAAATTGGCACAACATCAACATAAGTGTGTAACGAAGATGAGATTATTTGTCAAAATGTAAGAATTCAAATTTAAGAACCATGATGAACATATCAATGATCAATGATTGAATAACTAAATCATAAAAGGAAAAAGGAAAATCATCATTCACCTCATATGTCATGTTCCTGGAGGCAGGTGCCCACTCTTCGGCGATTTTTTTCCTTATAAGATTTGGATCCACCGTAGGCGGCAATCTAACATCAAAACCTGCCTCAGCCTCGGAAGGTTGCATGTTCATTACGAAACCCTAAAAAAAACTCCTCATTGTTAATGACAAAGTCCTCTTCCATAACTAGACCAAACTAAAAACATAAGCAGACTGTAAACACTAGAACATTAGTTAACTTACAGTTGGGGAAGGAGTCCCAGATTTCAAATAAACAGTATTGACAGACACAACCTCGGAAAAAGCAGCATGACCAGCCTTAACGACATCAAATTGAGTTTGTCTGAACTTAGTAATAATCTCGACACTTTTCATCAAATTCTCCATCGCAGTGTTATCATACAATTTGGACCCATGTCCCGGGGCTCCAACTGCCCGAATTATCAAATGCCAAGGTGACCGGTCCGCGTAGAACACCCTAAACTCATCGGTCGTTGAAGCCTGACCCTCGTCCAATACTAACCCTAAATTCAACGCCTCAAATTCCTTCGACTTCACAAACTTTGCAGTTCCATCATAACCCCCAATCTCCTCATCAGGTACATATGAGATATGGACCGTACGAAGGGGCTTGAATCCACTCGCCTTAAGGTTGCGGATGGCTTCCAAGTACTGAATGCCGATGCACTTGTCGTCCTGCGCACCACGAGCATAGATTTTCCCGTCTACGGGCGAGTGAAAGGCAGAGAACGGAGGATGAGACCACTTATCCTCCTCGGCGGGGACGGAGTCAAGGTGTGAGTTGAAGAGTACTGAAGGGAGTAAAGGATTGGAGCCTTGCCATGTGAGGAGAAGAACAGGCTTTCCCGGAACGAATTCGAGGGTTTGGGCTTGAAGCCCAATGGAGAGCGCGATGGAAGTGATGAAGGAGACTGGGGCAGTGTAGTCGGGGTTAGGGTGAGCGGTGTTGAATCGAAGGTATCGCCGGAAGCGTGAGATAGGATCGTCTTCTTCTTCTTGGTGTGGTTCAAGAGAAGTCTTCGTTGCTGCTGCAGAGACAAGCACAATGAGAATGACCAAGAAGAAGTGGAAGAGCTTGGTAGTCGCCATTGTTGTTAAAGAGGATTGAGTGGAGTGTGGACTGAGATATAACTAATTAACTACTGTCCATAGAGTGCACCGATATGTCCTGTCGCCGGCGATGCTTTAACGGACCAGTGAAAGCGGCCTCAGTATCCACGTGTGGACTTTGTCTTAAAATATTGGCCCATCTAAGTCGATCCAACAACGATGGGCCTATAATGAAATCAACAACTTGAGCATTTATCAAACCCAGCCATCCTTGTGAGGATTTTGTCTTCCAAAATTAGGCCCAGCAAGCCAACCCAATTTGTTTCCCGCTTACCAACGAAGTCCACAAATGCATCAGTATCACCGAATTCCCACCCCTCAGAAAGTCATTTTGGGCTCGTTCGGGCAACCACAACAGTATATATTTAATGACCCAATAATTTTGTTTTTAGATCTCATTTTTATTACACAAAAAGTTATCTCACATACTTATCCACATCAACAAAACATATTTTTCAATACTTTCTCGCTATTTTTTCAACTAAAATCAATTGTGGGTCTCACAACTATTACTCAAAAGTCAAGCCACATATTCATCAATATCATCAAAACACATCTCCCAATACAATCACGTCAACAAAACACATTTTTTAACACAGTTATATCTGCAACTAATGATCCATTATTTTTGGCATCACTCTGGTTGCCCTTAACTTAAGAGTATATTAGCTCATAAGCCCAATTCTATTGGATAACAATCACATCAGTCACATACTCAAAAAAAATTCTCAATTTACCATTTTGTCTCCATTATCTCACACATTTATCATTTTATTTCTTAAAATTTATGTTAGATTTCGAAAAAAATTATATATTCGAATTCAAGGCATAAAACTATTTTCAATAAGACCCATATTTGATAGTTTTTACTTCATTACTAAACTAATTTACATACCCCTAATAGTTAATTGACAATTTATACGCTATACCGAACAGCACACGGCTTATTTGACAGCTTATACGCTACCCAACTTATTCGCCAGCTTATACGCTATCAAAGATACTTTCAAACGAACGAGCCTTTTATTAGTGCAATTTTCATAATATATAAAAATAAACTAGTTAAAATGCCCTAGATTAATCTAATGAACGTTATTATTTTATAATAAAGATAGAATAGTCCTTATGTATTAAAATCCATCTCTCTTGTGTAGAATAGTCATTATGATCATTTTCATGAACTTGACTAATCTGTATAAATGAGAATGAAGGTGAACTGAATTTAAAATTTTATCTCCTCATAATCAATAAAATAAGAGAATTAAATGATTCTCACCTTCTAAATCTCAATCAAATGCCCATTACATTTAGGAATGACAACCAAAGAGAGCAGGAGCGGATGTCATTCTCATTCCCGCTCTCATCGCCGAATTTTTGGATTCGAAGAATTCCCAAACCAAACGGGACGATCCTGACCCCTTCCTAAAGGGCCCCACCTTACATACACGCCCATTTTGTTGGAAATTTTGACGTCATCAATTTATAAAAGCATTCCACATTTTATTAGAGCCCAAGTCATAGCAAAACTGCAATTCTGAAGCTTTGAACGTTAAGTTACCATCTTCCTCATTGTGTGGAAAGATATTCTTCCATTAATTTTCATCTACTTTAGTCAAAGTGACAAATAACTACCTACTTGAAAACAAAAACAAGAAAAAGGGTTTGTGCAATTTTGTATGGCTTGTGCTTTTTGACCACAATAATAATGCACATGTTTTGGCTTTCAACCACGCTTGACGATATATATATATATATATACACGAGATCTTTTATTAGCTTGAATTTTGTTTATATTTTTGTTCTATGACGCTAAGTTAGATAGGGTCAGCTACTATGGATGAAAGAAACAAATAAACTCATTTCTTAATTACTTCTCTAAAATCACATTCTACCCATATAATATAAAACATATTAAATGTATACGTATATATGTATATTGATTGGGGCTCTAATATATAGTCATTGTTTTTGTTGTTTTTGTTTAATCTTCTATACATACATGTTGATGAGGAAATATTTGAAGTGGCTCTGAAGATGAACGACGCCCTAACATCCACTTTGGAAAATAATTTTATGTTGTTGTAAGCATCCACTTCACTTAATTAGAGATATACACTAAGGATAATTATATATATATATAGATTATGATCAGCATGCACTTTCATTAAATCATACATGCAATATTATTTAAGATTAAATGGTCAAGAAAAAATTGTTGATACTTTGGTGGGAGGTACAACCAGTATTACACACACAATTCAATCATACATCTCATGTACTTATACCTAATGGTCTAGAATTATCCTGCACTTTTCATGTTGAATTTTTTTTTGAATAAAAAATATTGTTAAATTCATTAAATCGATCATAATACAAATTATTTTTTTTCCAAAATTTTTAAAAAATGTTGCGAACTATAAAAATTAGGAGCACATGATAGAAAAACTATATGGAAAGAACTTTTTCGACTGTGGCAGATATCAATTTTGTGAGAGCCAAATATGTATTTGAGATAAAGGTAACCCAATCCCAATCAAATAATAATAGATATTTTAGATTTTTTTTACATTTATAAGTGCATTATTTGTCCATGCACGTTAATGGATCGGGGGCCCTATAGTCGTTTGTAGTGGGCATTTAGACCATTGGATTATCTACATATATAAGTGATAATACTAAAAATACCTTCCACTACGAAATCAACACGTGGCATACAATAAAGACTCAGACAAGGTACACAACTTGCCATGGTCGGTTCACGTTGTTTGGCAATTAAGAAATACACCACCATGCTCAATATATATCTGATTCAATTTAGGTCTAATAGTATTTTTTTAAAAAAATTGGGCCCTCAAAAATTAGGAGGCCCAGTGCGATCGCACAGGCCCGCCCTTGCTCAAGGTCGGGCCTGCCTTCTTCCACAAGGACTCTCCCTCAATTGAGATGGTTTCCTACTTCTACAAGAACTCTGTTTCATATAGAAGAAGGAGGATATGCTCTCATAATTGAGACATTTGATTAGTGATTTCTCTTAGAAAGATTACTGATTTGAGAGTCAAAGTGTTTTAGAGCCACAAAGTTTGTCATTCCATTGTTCATGTAGAATTCAGGAGGTTCACCATGAACATCACAACCTCATCGATAACTATTGAGCAAGGTTTTAAATGGACAAATATATATGTATGTATATATATACATATATATAGTTAGTCTCTAGAGCGGGATCCCGCACAAAACCTTTTGTGCATGACTCAGCTCCTGGCCATCCGATTTAACAATTTTTTATATAAAAAAAAGACAAACAACTCTTTTTCTCTGTTTTCCTCATTTATC
Source organism: Euonymus europaeus (assembly GCA_963580455.1). NCBI lineage: Eukaryota > Viridiplantae > Streptophyta > Magnoliopsida > Celastrales > Celastraceae > Euonymus > Euonymus europaeus. Next base: position 18,776,721 of record OY756972.1, on the reverse strand, counting down.
TTCCTTTCTTCTGTAATTCTCGTTCACTTTTGGAGCTGATGTTGGGGGCTTCTCACTATCTATCTCAAATAACAGAGGAAGAGAACGTGTAATTTCAATTCAAGACAACAAATTGATAATCCCACCAAAATTGAAACAATTAGAAAAAAATGAAGATGGGAACACCCTTCATGCCCAAACTCTAAGGCTTTTCTCTGTGTACACTGTACAAAAATCATCGAGGTCGATGTTGGTGGCAGATCCATCGCCTACGCCATCTGGATTAGCGCCAACTCTTTCATCCCCTACACTATCGAGAAGAGAGAGAGAATTGGGTCGAGAGAGAAAGTTGTTTTTGTTTTTTTAATTTTTTTTTGATCTGGCCGTCGGATTTAATCGGACGGCCAGGAGTGGAGTCCCGCACAAAAGTTTTGTGTGGGATCCCGCTCTAGATACTAGTTGTATATATATGAGATCAGTTGAGATTGTTATTCTTAGATGATGGTTACAAGTATCAATAGATGTCTATATGACATCATCGTCACCTCTATGAGATGTCTTCTCGTTTACTAAATTAAGATAGAGCATCAATTCTGGGCGGCCACTAGACTTGTCCAAAGTATAGTTATCAGGCTGTAGAGTTATCAGCCTTGATTTTCATGGATTTTCGATCCCCCTCTACATTGTACTTAAATCCGACTTTATTCTCTCTTTTTTTAGCTTAGTAGCTTCGTGGGGTAACATCAATCATTCTAGAGATTGATGCTCAAGAGTGTTTCTGAATCCGGATAATTGTCAAGAGTGATTTAGAAGGTGCGTCACACCACATCACATATTTAGCGTTTTCTCCATTAGACTTGTTCTTCATCATTGAATCATGAGAATTGTAAGTCCTCCAGATGCTCCCTTTAAGGGACCTTCTCTGTTTGTTGTGGTTTAGTAACAAACCTATAGCTTGAATTCAAATTTCGTGGTATTTTTTATCTCTGTAAATTACTTGTGATTCCTCATTTTGGACCTAGATTTGATTGATATGAACAAAATCAATTGTTTCTATGTAAATTAGAATGCAAAAATGATAAGAAATATCAAATTTTAACCTTAAAAACTAGATAAATATTGTATTTAGATCATATTATTGAGGAATATATGTATCAATGTGAAGCAGACATAACAATTGTCACTTGAACTTCACCTTTTGGAGTAGTTACTAATTTTTTTTATTTTTTATTTTTTTTTTAAAAAAAAGAGTTCGAAAATGGGAAAGAACAACACCAATTGCCCCATATGGACCCAAAATGACAATTAAGAGACATTATATGTCAACCCCGATTTGATGGAAGTGGTGTGTTGATATTTGATCATGTAATATATGCCAGAATTTTAAACGTACATGTTCCTTTGTCAGCCTTAATTAAAAGGAATATGAATATATACATATAAAGCCATCATATCGAGCCACGTAAAGTGTGAACCCTTAATAGATAGAATCATAGTAGGACTTATGTATGTTGGGTCTAATAGATATCGTCCGTTTTGAGTACATTTATATTAGCCCTCACAACATCTCTTGGATTTTTCGGCCTAGAAAATGCGTCTTGTGCAAATCAAAGTGGCACAACGACAATACTAGATATACCCGCAAGATATTGTGGGTGGAAAATGCATCTTGTGCATATCAGAGTGGCGCAGTGATAACACTAGGTCTACCCACAATATATTTTCCTCTTTAGCCCCTCTCGACCTCAATATTTTGTTCTACATGGGATTGATGTTGCAGAGGCCCCATAAGCACGTTTATTATGTTGGGAAGTTTGATATATTATAAGTTTACTTCAATTCTCTCCTTAGACGATGTGAGATTTAGAGTACTGTCGTCATTTCAGTAGCTCACACAACATCGCCAAACTTGTGTTGCAAAGACTGAGAGGCATACGATACTCGCCTACTCGCATAGGCATCCCTGGAGTGAGGCGAGACAGATGGCCGCCCAAGGCCTCCAAATCCCCAAGATTTCATATTTTTAAAAAAATTAGTAGTATAATAAGAGTATCAAAAACATTTAAGGTTCGTTTAGAAAAATAATAACCCAATAATACTCACTCTATTACAACTTAAAAATGAAAAAATTAAACCATTTAAATCTTTTTTTTCTTCTAGTGAAGGCCCCATTTTTAGAGTCGCCTAAGCCCCTCAAAACTCAACTACGCCACTGCCACTCGAGCCAGGTGTTACAACTCCACCATCTAATATTTACTGTCGATAAAAAATGTTGTAATTTTAAGACTTGTATGCTATATCGATTAGGTGTGATTAAGTCTCGGTGTGATTCATAAGTAAGATTCATTCACTCTTAATTAAGAATTAGGATCGGAGCAAACAATACTTCTCCTAATAGTTTGCGTTGAATTTATAGATATTCTCATGAGTATCTGATTTATAACAGTTAACCACAAGTTTCCACAATTAAGAGAATCAAATGCGACTCCAATTAATATTCCTACCATCATCAAATCTTTTTAGTGGTTCTTATTCATATAAGTTGGTCGAATTTCATCGCCCTGTTTTATTTATGGAATCCTAACACGAAACCACCAACTTTTAATTATTTTTTGAATCGTCTCCCCCCTTGTGTTTTCACATCTTTCAAGTGTGCATGTCTATATATATATATATGTGGACCATACATACGTGGACAATACCAATCTTCAAAACACTTCGTGTAGACTCGAAGGTTCCAATAGCTTGTAAATAAACCTAATTAACCCGAAAACTAGGGGTTCATTAGAATATATAATTTTTGTGATTCAATTGGAACCATAAATTACATATGATACCATGTAAAACACCCCCACTACCCAAACAGTAAGACGCGCAACCATGCAGATTTGCCATTTTTCAAGTTTTTATCACCATATTGGGTTTAATTTTATGACTTGTGAACGACCGATAAGAGACTTGTTAACCACTGATAACCTAATTAATATCGTTGGAGTTTTATAGAGATCGATGAGTGATGAGCTTAAGATCATGAATCTTGGGAAACTAATCAACATTAGTACGTAATCCATGAAAAACAATAACTCGCCTTTACTTGCTCATGTTAGGTGTGTTTGAGAGATTAACATGACTTGGAGTGTTTGCCACGGATTGAAGATATTGTCCATTTTATGTTATTCGATTCTCGAGATGTTGTCCACTTCAGATTACTCAATTCTCGTAAATATTTCAAATTTATAGGATGTTAATTTTCGTGTGTCTCTTTTATATGATAGGGACGACACAGGCATCCATATATACCACTTAATTTGGGTTCACCAACCGATGTGATATTTTTAACAATTAATGAAAGTCCAAAATGAGTTAAAGATGCACACACGTACCCTCGAAAGAACCCATTTAGGATACTATACTCTTCACCAACACCACATAAGCCTCTCTAATCCATGCAACGTCATCAGATACCCACTAAATTTGGTGATCAATGAAGCAAAACCCACTTCACAAATATACCGAAATAATAATTAATTAATTAATTAAAGTATTACTAACTTTTCAAAGAGAGATCCTAGAGAACTCTTCTTCTTTTTCTTCCTTTTTTCTCATGTTGATTCCATCACGTACCAAAGCCAGGATTCTAGTATGTGTAATGGATAAGGGAATATGAAATTATGTGTTTGATACAGAATTAATGGGTCTCTCTCTCTCTCGTTTTTCTTGTCTATAAGAAGGACACATTTCTGCAATTAGTGTTACAACAGCAGCAAACACAAGTCATTAGAGAGAGAGAGAGAGATGGTGAGGGAAAATTTGAACAAGATGAAGCCATACTTGTTCATGATATCCCTCCAATTTGGCTATGCAGGGATGAACATACTCTCCTTAGTCTCATTGAAGAATGGAATGAATCATTATGTGCTCGCCGTTTATCGTCATGTTGTTGCCACAATTCTCATTGTGCCTTTCGCTCTTCTTCTCGAAAGGTATCCCTCTCTTGTACATTTTTACAAATAACTTAGAAGTCACCAGTTTAATTCTAGAAACAATCTCTACACACAACATAGATGTAGCTAATCATATTTGTTCCCTATCTCATTCATTATAGAAATTAGGGCTGTTAAAAAAAACCCGCCAAAATCGAAACCCAAAAAAATGGAACTGAATGGTCGGCTTTTTTATAAAAAAATTACATTTTTTCTATTAAAATCCACAAAAAACCGAAAAATGGACCGCGAACACCCTGACCAGAATCCTTGTACACAAGAATTATTTACCTTTAATTAATTGAGCTGTTGAACTAATTTGTCTGTTTGTTCTAATGCAGGAAAATAAGGCCAAAGTTGACACTCCCAATATTCTTAAGAATAGCGACACTTGGTTTTCTTGAGTAACTACTCTATCAAACTCACCTAGCTTGTTTATCTTCTTATAAATTATGCCACTTTTGGTCTATTTTTATGTGTTACATGTAATATTGGCGTGACAGCCAAAAATAATTTTTTTTTCTACAAAAAAAAATGCAGGGCCTAATTAATTAATTTAGGGTTGAATTAATTTGGATGATGAAATGCAGGCCAGTGCTGGATCAGAACTTGTACTATTTGGGATTGAAGTACACCTCGGCAAGTTTTTCATCTGCTATTGTCAATGTTCTTCCGGCTATTACCTTCATTTTGGCACTCATTTTCAGGTAATTAAATTACTTAATTCCATATTATAAATATATTTTATATATATTTAATATTCTCTGAATTGTTTAATATTCAGAGAAAGCTAATTAAGACGGACACTAGTTTGACATGTGCCCCATCACGTTTAGAGGTGTCATTATCAACAAATCACAAAATAATTAAAAATACTTTATAAAAAAAGAAATAATTATAAAGTACTAATGAATCCTAAAAAAGTAATAATTAACCGGACCGTTTATATTTAAATAAATATATATTCAATTATTCATATTAGTTTTATGAATTATTTTATAAGAATTTATTAATTTAAGAATACAAGTGTGGTTGACTAAGTCACTGTAACAGTGAATGGCAGTAATGGTTGAAGGGTTTTTCATCTCTGTGATGGATGGCTGATCTTCTCTCGCTTCTTTTAAAAATAATTTTTTGGTAATATTATAGTATTTTTCAGAGCATGATGGAAAATGAAAATGGTTTAACGGTTTCATACCATAATTGAACCGAATCGAACCGAACCGAATTTAGACCATTAAAACGATTAACCGAACTAGCGGTTAATCTAATATTAGGTCCGGATTCGATTTCAAGAATTAAGAAATCGAGACTTTCAATTTGATTGTCGGATTGGGGGTCACGATCTAGTTTATCAGACCATGCACATCCCTAATAAATAGAAGGTTGATAGTCTGTCATTACAACTTCCCTAAGCCATAGAGGCTCATGTGAAGTACCCCAAACATAAGGATGCATATCACAAGTTAATGCAAACTGAGCAACAGAATAATCTTTGAATTAATTGTGAAAATTGATGATATATATATATATATATATATATATAGGTTGGAGAGTGTCCACTTCAAGAAGATATATAGTGTGGCCAAGGTGATTGGAACAATCATCACAGTCACAGGAGCAATGGTGATGACTTTGTACAGAGGTCCGATTGTTGACTTCCTACATAGAAGAGAACAAATCCACCATGAAACAAACAGTGAATCTTCAAATCAGCAGCATCACTTAGCAGGCACACTTTTGGTCCTAGGCAGTGTCACTGCCTGGTCCGGTTTCTTCATTTTGCAAGTAATTAACTACTTAAATTAATCTATGAATTTCAAGTTAATAAAATCTTAATTATATGGTAAGTATTAATATTTAATATACCAATTCCAGTCGTTTACGTTGAAGAAGTACCCGGCGGAGCTCTCCCTGACTGCATTAGTGTGCTTGATGGGTGTTGTGGAAGGTACTGCCATAACCCTAGTCATGGAACGCGACATGAGTGTCTGGAAGATCGGCTTCGATTCACGGCTTCTTGCCGCTGTTTATTCAGTAAGTTTCAAATATGAATTTCTGATACGATAACAAATTATCATTTCAACCCAATAAGCTAACTTGTGTTTTAATTTGTGTAAAATAGGGAGTGGTGTGCTCTGGAGTGGCATATTATGTGCAAGGTTTGGTAACCAGGGAGAAAGGCCCAGTATTTACTACCACTTTTAGCCCACTATGCATGATTATCACATGCGCTTTAGGGGCCATTGTTTTAGCTGAGAAAGTCCACTTGGGAAGGTATTCACAAATTACTCACACATATATATAAATATGATATTAATTAATATACTTATTTTGAGCTAATTAAGTATTGACATGTGATTATATTGCAGCATAATTGGAGCAATTTTCATAGTAATGGGCCTTTACACAGTTGTGTGGGGCAAAAGCAAAGAAGGGCCAAGCAGTAGTACAGCAGAATCATTGACAAATATTGAAAAGAATGGAAACCTTGAATTGCCAATAAAAAATGAGGCTAAATCAGTCCTTGTTGTTAGTAGTAATGTCAATGGAGATGCAGAGGTGGTGAAGATTCCAGCACAATATACATGAAAACATGTTTGTGTGTTGAGTAATATTCCACCAGAGTTAATTGTCCAATCTCTCTCTCTCTCTCTACATGTTATATATAAATTAATAAATATATATGTGCTCCAATGAAGCACTTCTTATCAAAATTTTGTCCACCTACTGCTTCTCACTGTCTCTTCTATATATATGCTAACCTCTTATAGTCTCTTCAGTGAACTGATAGAAGGCACAAGTACTGGGATAATATAAATATTTAATGTTCAAGTACCAGACAGCATCATTGGCTTAACTATCTCGCAAACATTTCAGCCAATATACATAACTCAACAAAATAAACAAGAACCCTAAAATGCAAATAGCACCTTTGTAGCACGTAAAAATTTTCCCCCAAAAGGAACAAATATACATGAAAATGCAGATCAGAAGTAGAGCGAGGAGCAACAATAGATTTTTCGGATGACTATCGAACCCAATAAAACAGACATTAGGGTACAAAACTTTGGCCTACAATCAATGCAACTTTCAGGGCAAGAAGCCTCTTCATGGGTCACAGAACTAGCTATAAATTACACAGCCTTCAGGGCAAGTCCAAGAGTGAAGTTTCAATGAAAGATTACCTGCTCTACAAAACGGCTGAAATGAGGGCATGATACATATTACATTCTTAATTGTACACGCATTTTCCATCAATCCTCATTGTCAGGCAGCTTGAGAAGAAATCAATCACTGTCATCATCTTCCACTGCATTGCAATGAAGGTAGAATTCATATAAGGGTTTAGGAGAGCAACTGGAAGAAAACAAGAGACTATCCCTGCTATCTGATAACTGTGCCTATACACAAGCCACAGGCATGGCTTCTCACAGGGAAAAAAAATACTAAAGACATAGAATCCTACTCATTCCGTGGTTGGTGTATTTCTAGGATACACCGTTAATTAAACAGGGAATCACAAACAAACCTTATCTTTTTTCTTCTGTTTTCATGGAAATTTCTAGTATATGGAGTTTCATGTAACACATTTTGGTACACTACAAAACAATTTTTTTTTTTAAAAAAAACAATCATTCCATCGAGGCACCGCAACAAAACATATAGGTCACAATGGCGCGACTACTTATTCCTGAAAAATATTTACTTACAGGAGCATATATTCCATAAAATGATTAAATTATAATACCTTTTCTAGGAACTGTTATTACGAAGAATAAAAAAATCATCACTGATATAGCAACTGAGGAACAAAATTTTATGAATTCTAAAGGCCATTTAAAATCTGCCAAATAAAGTTATTACCATAGGGAACACCAAGAGAATTAAATCACTCTTTCCTTAATTTTCAGGGCACAAAAAATTAATCAAATACCTCTGATAATCCAACAGGAAAACATCATCTCTGTCACATGCTAGTATAGTAGTATGCTACAAGCCCACAACTATCAAGTCTTACAAAAAACACCGTTTCAAGGATAATGCCGTATATTGTTCATTAAAAACACAGCAAAATCACCATAAAATAGTTAGTAGCACAGAACCTCACTTTCATAACCCTGAATCTCGGTCTAAGCAGTTCGCGATAATAAGGAAACCATAAAATGTCAAACTTACTGTCCTCAACCTCTTCATCGTCGCCAACAGTTTCCTCCTCATCATCACTATCGCCGTCATCTTCATTATTGTTATTGTCAGTATTTTCGGACTCATCCGCATCAGTTACTACTGGTGGGGGCTTTGGAGGAGCTACAAAACTGGTGGTTGACCGTCTACGTGAACTTGATACAATGTTGTTCATGTCAATGCCCTCAAGCTCTTTTGCTCTGTCCTTTCTCCTTCTGACTTCCTTGATTTCTGACAATAAAATAAAACTTCACAATTTTTAATGCCAGTGAGTCAATTTACAATAAAAGTGAATGCATGCTCCTTCAAGCATGAAGGTTGCTTAGTCGCTGCATTTAGGATCTATGTTTAAGTACAAATTACCATTACAACAGTAAAGGTGCATCCAAAACCACGACTTATTAAAAATGGCGAATACTGGCCTTATGCTAATTTCGACTGGTATTAGAATCCCATTTGGAACTACTTCGCAAAAACATCCATGCAACCAGCATGATTGATACGCACTAGATATTTTGCTATGAGATATAGTGATGGTATTAAGAAAACGCTTTGACCCATATTTATAAAATAAATTTTACAATGAAGAAGACTACGATTCCCTACTTACAGACTAGGTTGTGTTACAATCCTCCAATACATCTTCGAACCATTCATGGGGGCAACTATATTAGCTTCAGTCCCATTTTCCAAAAATGGATAGTTGAACCACTAATCAAACAATTATTAGTAATATATCTATTTGTCTATCCAAGAAATGCCAGATAAAAAAGTTTCAATAAGATAAATGAATTTTGAACCGTGGGAACTGTCAATGCCTATATTGGATCTGGTCTGTAAAAGAGAATAAAGTAGTCATTTAATCATTTGACAACTATATTTAGCATTCTGACTTGACTTCACATTTAAATCAACAGCCTAAAGATTACAAGCATCTGCCTTTCCACCTTCAAGAAATAATAACATAACTTCCCCACTATATTTTCCATGAATTCTTTAGGTAATGTAAAAGCATGGTGTACTGGAAAGGGGAAAACATACTCTCTAGCAAGTAGCAACCCCTATGATTGGCATTTTCTCTCCCTATGTCATTTTTTCCAAAATAGCTACGACATCAATAGAAAATTAAGATAAGTGGGTAGACCTTATTGCCGATATTGTAATTGAGGACAGCCTATTACAAATTATTTTGTGTGAATAATGACAGCACTGTCAATTAGAATTGCATTTATCAGAACTTATCTAACCGGAAAAGTATTCAGCTGATAACCTTTCTCAGAGGGATTTGAGGACAATCCTTCTCTAGCAATTATCTCCTCAAATTCCTTTATCAACTGACCCTCACGTTTATTGTCAGAAACCTGCTTGACTTTTGTGTAAACTGCAGGAGGTATGCTGTAGACATAGAAAGAGATAAGATATAAAGTTATTCAATGATCTAATCTAGGTCAAAGACAACAAGTCAAGGTAAGACCTCATTCCACACAATTTGATAACTGATTTCAAATGCTCTACACGTTTACCATATGCTGGAGCCGAAAGTTCTTTTTTCTGCATTGCAACAAGATAAGAAATGAATAACTCTAGAACATTAAAAGAAGAAAAAATATTGAATAAGGAAGACTTTTATAGGTTTCTCAGCAGATGACTGAGAGAGAATATCTTCAGAGGCTCCACTTTCTTCCGCATTACTACTGTCCTCAGATTTAACTCGCTTCGTTCCAGATTCTTTGACTTCCCTTTCAGGTCTTTTCCCTTTTTTAGGCTCTTCTGAGTTATGCATCTTTCCTATTGTAGTATTTTTCATTTTCGGTTTTGATTTGTCTTCGTCTTCCTAGTTATTTTCACAATCTAAAGAATCGGAACTTTCTTCACTCCTTCCCTTTTTAGATACTTTCCTTTGAGAATTATTCTTGATATTTTTCTTTTTAAGCCCATCAGCATGTTCAGAATCTTTATAAGAGTTTAATGCCTGATCAAAAAAAGAGATAACCTGATTGACATAAGGAATTAATGGTAAGTTTGATGGCACATTCAGAAAAATAAACCCACCTCATCTAACTGCTCGCTTATAAGCTTCTTATAAGGATCGAGAGTATTTTTTCAAGCTTAAGATCTTCCTCCTGAAGTCTCTGAAATCCGGCCATTGAAACATTTCTGAAAAAAGGACAAGAAAAAATTCAAACAAATAGGGGGACAAATGGCAAAAATAAGTCATATATGCGGACACTGGACAGTCAAAATAAAAATATACAGAAATAGACAGCCAAAGAGTATAGGCAGAGCAGAATAGCACTGCCAATTTTTTATTTCAGGGCAATAAATTACAAAAACAATGAAACATACTCTGAGTTAGCTTTGAGTTTGACATAAGAGACTCTTTTTCTAACAGCGATCTTAATGGTGCTCTCGTTTGGAACTTCTTTATTGTCATTAACTTGAGATTCCTCACTTTTTTCATTTTCCGTTTTATTACCAGTCAGAAGCCCCACCACAGGAGAGTCTTCCGTTTTATCTTTCCTCGCCTTAAATACTTCAGGAGATTCTGCTGCTTCTTCTTTAGCTGATTTTTTAGTAGTTACTACAGGACCCTTGAAGTCATTCTCATCAACACCACCAACTAAAAACTGCCACTCGAAGTACAGGAAACACATTCATCAAATTAAAGGTATATGTGAGAACCAAAAAAAAAAATGTACACATTTTCTTCAAGAAACAGTACCCAAATCGAGAATATATGTGGATCTACAGTACAAATGGAGAAAATATAACAGTTTAGCAACAAAGATTTCCGTTACTCACTTATAAATCATTTAGAATAAATTATCAGAGTTGACAAGTTTCAAAAGGAAAGAACATAGTTACTACACGGGCATCTACAATTAATTTGAGAATAACGATTCCAGCCAAAAGACAAGCGGATACCATTTTCAACATATACATTGGCCACAAATTACAACATACCCTAGGATCAAACGCATTTAAGATTAGTTAAAATATGATTCCAAGCATATAGCAGTGCAGTATATTAAAATTACTCAGTCCTGATTCATCAACTTAATTAAGATAACGTACTTAAGAGTTAAGACAAAATAGCAAAAAGTACTCCATTGCTGATCCTTTCATTTTAGTATTATCGTTTCGTCCAAAATCAAATGCTGTTTTAGGGAATTATGCTGTACATATGACATATGCAAGGTCAAATACATTAATAAGAAAAGAAATATCTAGAATCATCCCAGTTGATTAAATAGATAACTCTTTACCTCTCATAATCGGTGGTGAAGCTGTTACGAAAACTCAAAAATAGTCGATTAGCTGGCCTAGTATAACAAATTGGACTACACGGAATTTGCATCAAAAATGATGAATGTGCTGATCACATTTAAAGTGTTCTCTAAGTATGTGGATACATGGACCGTTCATTTTCGAAAAGAGGGTTAGAAAAATATTTGCACCAAAAATTCTTTGGTTCTATCAATCTCCTATTAAGCCAGTGGCTTATAGATTCTTGGCCAAATGGGAGGCTCCGAAATTCTGATGAGCAGAAGGGTGAATGGTTTTCGCAGGG